>JAKCOX010000060.1:0-1200000 GCA_022605575.1 Laterallus jamaicensis coturniculus | reverse complement strand
CTGCAGTTGCAGAGCCTGGCTCTCTAAGCCTGGCTCTCTAAGCCTGGCTCTCTAAGCCTGGCTCTCTAAGCCTGGCTCTCTAAGCCTGGCTCTCTAAGCCTGGCTCCCTAAGCCTGGCTCTCTAACAACCTCCTTTGAAAACAGATGGGTGAACCTTAAGTGATGTGTCAAATCTAGTATGCCCATGAAACTCCTCTTCAGTGCTTCAGCTGGCTTTTCCTCCAGCTCTCTTTTTTCCTAGCTCTGTTGTGTTTGTATAGCATTACACTACTCACTTCTGATTTCACTTTGAGAAACCAGTTAAATCTTGTTGCTTTTTCTGGCTTTTAGAGTTCCAGTATCAGCTCTTTAGTAGGGGATGGTGTCAAAATTGTATCGTGGTTTTAAAAACGGAGCAGGGAAATTGGTTCTTCCTCCTGGCATTGTGTAATTGAGGTAATTATGTTCTCCAATTGCTATGCTGACTCTCTTCAAGATTAGTCTGGAAAACTGCCCAGTGCCCTGAAAGAGACAAAGGACAGGAGTTCAGTTGGTAATAAAAATTGCTGCATCAGGGAGTCTGAGCGGTGTGGGAAGGGGACAGTGGGGTGTGTGAAACTGCAACTTCCTCCCTGCTGTGAGTTCTGGAAAAGAAGTGTTCTTGGGACAGGGGGTGGACAGAGAAGAGGGATGATGGTGGCTTACTACTCTGCCTTCTATCCCATTTTCATTCTTTTTTTTCCCTCCTTACCTGTCTGGGTGACTGTGAGGCTTCCTGGGGGTGCCCTTTAGGGGACTGATGCCTTGCTCCTGTTAGGAACCCCTTTGTATTGGTGAGGATAACTCAGCAGCAGCTGAGGTCTTCACAGTCCTAGCAGTGTCCCTCATCACTGTTACCTGGTTTTGTTCTGACTGGGGTAGCTGCTGCTTTGTTTGCCCTTTTCAAAATTATCTTTATTAGCTTTGAGGTCAAGATAGAAACTTTTCCCATCTAGATGAACACTAGACCACTAGACCATAGGTTTGATGGCACTGAGGTGCCTCTATATGGCTATATCCCCCTATTTAGTCCCAGGCATCTTTCAGGGTGGACAGTGATGTCATCTACAGTCTTTTATCTGACAGGGACACTTGAGGGCTGGATGGCTGGATAATGTTCCTATGGGGTAACACCATTCTCATTCACAGGTGTGGCTGGGAGCCAGGGACTGGCTTACACCAACAGCAGGAAGCTTGTGTAAGTATCCCCAGGAAAGCTGTGATGTGGAGAGGCTGGGGCTTCTCTAGCTCAGATAAGATTTGAGGACTGGGGACCAGAATATGGTTGGCTGTCATAGAACCACTTTGCATGTTACAGGAGTGTGGAGCTAGCCCTAACAAAGTCTAGGTTTTGCAAGTCAGGAGCTGTGGCATACTTAAAGAAGATAAGCTTTGTTTGCAACCAGATACTGAAGCAGGAAAGGGACATAATTAAAGAGATTGGTGATAAATGGATCCCTACCCTTTGATTATCTGACTAGAAGTCTGGTTTGCTGTATGGTGGCCTAGTTGGGTTTCTGTCAGGAGAAGCAGAGTGGTTCAGGGGGCTGTTGTTTGTGCAGCAAGGTTTGTGCTGCTGAGCTGGTTTTGCAAAAAGTGTATTTGGGGAAATAACCTTAAGAGCACATCCATAAACCCCAGAAATGCTGATCTGTTTGCACCAAGTAGCCCATGTTAGAGGAAATGCTGAAGAACATTTACTTCAGGTTTCCAAGTGTGGTGTCAGTAGGTATAAAAAGCATCCTTTGCAGTGCTTGGGATTGCCAGCTCCCTGTGAAGGGACGTGGTGGAGAGAAATAGCTGTTTCTTGGATGTGTTGCCATAGGCAATTTATGGTGCTTGCTTCTTTCTTTCTTTCTTTTTGAGCAATCTAGCAACTTCTATAGGGATGACAGTCCTGATCTGGAGGTAAAAAATGGTTACTGTGCTAGTCTTGGGCATAGGGTGGGCTGGCTAGGTCAGCCTTTTACCAGTATTTAAACCACAGGCGTCCTGTTGGGTTGTCTCCCCAAGTTAAAATGCTGTAAGCCTTAGTTCTCACTGAGTTTGGGAGAGCATTAGTGATGGTAAGCTGTCATGTTTCCTTTCTTACTGGGATTGTTGCAACTTGAACAGTAAGTAGGAGTCCCTTGGAAGAAATACATTAGCTGAGCAGCCTTTTGGATCAGTTAAGCCAATGTAGATTCTGTACTTGAGCTTGGTGCTGGCAGCCTCCACAGGAATGTGCTTCTGTGCTCATGTTTTCCTCTCTTCCTGCAGAGTAAATAGCTCCAGTGTCTTCACTGTCCGTTACTTCAGAACCACTGCAGTGCATAGTAAGTAAAAAGTCAGGAGTCATGGGGTGGCTCTTGTGCTACCTGGTGCTGTCCTGACAACAGCTGAAGCCACCTCTTCCATCCTTGGCCTAGGCCCACTGCTGTCCCACCTCAGTGGATGGGCAGGGGTTTATGTCCCAGGCCTTAAAGGTTTTGTCTAGTCACAGTGTGACTTGAAGGCCAACATGTGATGTCTGTTGACCTACCACCTCTAGCAGAGTCCTGGTGACGAGAATGAAGCAGTGACATAAGTTCTGAGCTCTGAATGTGTTCGAGTCTGTCTGTCTGTCTCTCTCACAGGGGATGACGTGGTTACAGTGAACACACCAGCCTTTGCAGAGTCAGTCACAGAGGGAGATGTCAGGTGGGAGAAAGGTAAGCACTTGCCTCTTTCCCCTGAAATTTTCTGCACCATTGCTGCTGCACTGGACAACTCTGGCATGGATTGTATCACTGGCCAACAGCCTGCTGTGTGCCTTTCCAGCTGTGACAAATGAGGCAGTTAATTGCAGTCCTGCTAAGGGGTGAGGATTGCAGCACCTCTCTGTTGTGGGTGATGCTGGGTAAAGGGTGATGTCTGAACTGGAATCAGACTCTGTGCAGTGGACTGATGGTTTGAACTAAACTTTTCTTCAGAAGTTGTGGATAATTGGGGTGAGAAAATACTGGGTTAGTGGGGGAGACTGCTGTGGGTTAAGAGGGGAGGATGGAGCACACCTCCCTCACAGTGGTCTTCATATCTGTCATTCAGCTGTTGGAGACACAGTGGCAGAAGATGAAGTGGTGTGTGAGATTGAAACAGACAAGGTAGGAGTTTTCTGGACCAAAACTTTTTCTACTTCTGTAGTGGATGGCCCATGTGCCTCCTCTCCCACTAAGAGCCTTTAGAGCCTGCAGGCCCTGCCTGTGGCTCCTCCTCCCTTCATGGAGAAAAGCTCTTCTCATCTAGTATGACATCTGTCTGTGCCTTAAGTGAGAAGTAACTGAGAAGGAAGAGATAGCCCTTTAGCCCTTCCTCATACATGTGATTAAGCATCAGCTGTCCTGGTGTTTGTTGGAGCTGCAATTCCACTGCTCCTTCCAGTTTCAGTGCTCTAAGCTCTGAAACCTGTTTATGTTTAGACAGATGAGAAATCTGCAGAGCCATAGAACATCTTCAGATTGTTTTAAATTTAGTAATTGTTTAAAATTTAGTAAGTTTACTCACTGCTTAAAGGACTTTTAAACTTTAAAGTTCTTGCTAAAGCTTCCTGCCAAGTCCTGCTTCTGGTGTTGCTGTCAGGAAGATGCTGGCAGCAGGTCAGTTCTTGATTGTACCTCAGAGCAGGAAGATCAGACTGTATGTTACAGTGCCAGCATCTCCTAAATCTTCAAAGTATTGGCACACAATGCTGGTGGAGGGTGTGAAAACTGGCACAAACGGTGCAAGACAGAGAGCTGCTGTCTGTGCCAAACTACAACGTGTGTCTGCACATATTGGCATCTTCTCCTGGGCACTTGTTCTCCATCCAATGTTTGGGGGAATTTCACTGATTTTCCTTTTTACAGACATCAGTGCAAGTTCCAGCCCCAGCAGCTGGTGTTATTGAAGCCCTTCTGGTACCTGATGGTGGCAAGGTGGAAGGGGGGACACCTCTGTTCAAACTCAGGAAAACTGGAGGTAAGTCAGGTGTGTGTAACTTGCAGAGGCCTTCCTGTTTCCATCAGTCTTTTCCTGAAGGTGGAAGCAAGGTGTTTAGAGGGATCCTGAGGGAGGTTAAATGTTGCCTTCATTTACTTCTGTACTGACTGCTTGGGGAGGTTTAACTCTGGCCTGTCCAGAACTAGAACAAGCTGGAAGAAAATACTCCCGTTGTCCATTAGAAAAGCCTAATTTTAGTCTGAGGGAGAAACTTCCCTTCTGCTCCCTCTGAAGGAAACTGCTGCTCTAATCTAAAATTAGTTGAGCAGTGAGGTCCTGGAATAGGCTGCCCAGAGAGGTGGTGGATGCCCCATCCCTGGCAGTGTTCAAGGCCAGGTTGGATGGGGCCCTGGGCAACCTTGTGTAGCTCCAGGCCTGAGGTTGGTGTCCCTGCCTGTGGCAGGGGGGTTGGAGCTCTATGATCCTTGGGGTCCCTTCCAACCCTTGCCATTCTATGATTCTATGATTTCCCTGATATAACTCCCTTCTCCAGCCTCTTTAGTATCCTGTCTCCTGCACAGTGAGGAGAGCTGGAGTGTTGATGAGTAAGATGTTTTCACTGTGGGATCCTCTTTCGGTGGCTCTTATCAGTTCAGTAGTGCCAAAGACATAGAGGCACTCTGCCAGAGGGTTGGTTGGACTCTGAGATCCTTGACAGTGGGTTGGCCTTACCATGGTTATTCCTTGTCTTTCAGCTGCTCCTGCCAAGGCCAAACCAGCAGCAGCCCCTCCTCCTCCTGCAGCCCCTGAACCTGTAGCTGCGGCTCCTCCTCCTCCTCCTGCTGCAGCACCGATTCCCACTACGATGCCACCAGTGCCGCCTGTGTCAACTCAGCCCATTGACAGCAAACCGGGTGAGGCTACAGCTGTTTTCTCCTATTTTCAAGCCTCTCTTCCTTGGGGAGAGCATGTGAGGCTGAAGGCTGCAAACAGCCTGGCCTTTATGGTAAGGCCTCCCCACCTTATTGCCCTGCATGCTCCAGGCTGGAGAGCTCAGCTGTGCCTGGTACCTGCACAGCCCGATTCAGGGCCGCTTCTGCACTGTGTTGCTTGTTGCTTAAGCAAGGAGCACAAATGGGCTTTCTACCTCAGGGTGTTGTGATCAAGCCCTGGCTTCCCTTTTTGACTGATGTGTTCTTTACCCTCAGTGTCTGCAGTGAAGCCAGCTGCAGCCGCAGCGGCAGCCCCTCCTGGGGAAGCAGCGCCCAGCAAAGGTGCCAGATCAGAGCATAGGGTAAGCTGTGGGAATGGGGGCCTTGCTGCACTTCTGTTGCTGGGTAAACAGCTTGTTCTGGCATAAGTTTTGAGCTTTATGGGTGTGTCCATATGTGCCTGTTCACACCCATCTCGGTGGGGCTGTGACAGATGGGGAAATGCTCTACATGAGGGCATCATGAGGGTGGGGTGGAGTTGAGGAAGACCCGAGTCTTTTCTAGGCAAAAGTCTTGTCTGGAATTCTCCTGAATGAACACAGAAAGCTCAGTGTAATCTGCTTGGTTTGTCCACAAGCAAAGGACTGAGGCTGGTGCACCTGCCTTGTGCATTCTTAGAGAACATGGCTGAGCAGCCTGCTCTCTTAGCAGTCTTGCTCCTTGCACGTCAGGCTCACGCTAGAAACCGTGTGTTGAGCTGGTCAGTGAAATCGGCTCCTCAGCCTGGCATGCTGCTCAGGCTGATCCGGAGTGAAAACCTTGGCCCTAGGCATCCATTACTAGTCAGGCTGACAACAAATAGAAGGGTCTTGTTAATTTTGCCCCTTACATGAACTTGAGGCAGCTTCTGCTTATGTCTTTTTAATTTTCAGGTGAAAATGAATAGGATGCGTCAGCGTATCGCTCAGCGGCTGAAAGAAGCTCAGAATACTTGTGCCATGCTGACCACTTTCAATGAAATCGATATGAGGTGAGGAGCAGACCTTTTCCTTTTGTTTCACATACAAGGAGAAATACATGCAGGCAACCATCTTTTTAAATAGCAGCCAAGATCTTGATGATTCTCTCTGGAGAGATTGGCAGCGTGTCATTTGGGACCTCTTGCTTAGGTGTGTACCACCATCTGAGCAGCTTCATCGAGGTGATGGTGGTGGTGTGAGGGGTACATAGCTTCCTAGTGTCCTGTTGTTCCTCAGGAATCATCTTCTGCTTGTAAAAGGAGCAACCTGGTTCCTCATCTGTGTGGTTCTTAGTTGAGGATTTGTAGATGTTTAGCAGGAGAGCTGGAGTGACTAGTGTCACTTGTGTAGTGGCTATCAGGAGACAGCCAAGGTGGAGCATCTGCTGTCTGCCACACCGACAGGTTGCTGCTGTTTGAGGTAGGCATATTTAACTTTCCATGAGGTAGTTCCCCAGGGCTCATCTGCCTTTCAGGTGAACAGTATATAGGCCTGAGGCCCCTGTTGTCAGATGGTGTAGCTTTCCAGAGACTAGCATCCTTCCCATCCCCTCCAGGCAGGTGGGGGGTCTCCTGACTCAAGTGCTTGCACGGACTGAGCGCACTAATGGCTTTGGAAGGTGGGCAGCTTGTGTTACAGTGCATTAAGGGGAAATTGTGCCCAAATCAAATTGCCTTGTGAAATCCTATTCTGCTCCTTAAGACAAAACATGTAAATATTTGGGTCTCAGAACAATAAGGTTGGCAAAATAGTCTTGATTGGAGGGGAAGTGCTGCAGCTTTATCTCCTCTCAGAGGCTTATTGAGGTGTCGCTTTACGCTGGCCTTGGGCTCTCATTGCATCTGGTAATCTGGTTTGGATTGATTGCTGTGAGGTTGACTCGTGAGGGCTTGTACTGGGGCCTCCTGCTTCCCGAAGGGGGGTCAGTGTCTGAAAGGAGGAAGCCATAATGAGCCAGTTTCATAGCAAACCCTGTCCTCATTGCTGCAGTCCTTGTGTCTTGGGAGGCACTAATGTCTTTGGGCGGTAATCCTAGCCCTAAATAAGGTTAGGTGCAGGAAAACAAACACTTTAAACCATTGAGGGAGACCCCTGCCCCTTGCTGAAACTATCTCTTCAAAGACTTAAAGTCTCTGGAGGGGAGGAGGGATGGACCATGCAATTCCACAGCATCTGGTATTAGTCTGGAATAAGCAGAACTTGGAACCACAGCTTGGTTGGCTTTTTGTAAATAGCCTTTTCTGCTAAATAGAAACTGTGAGGAAACACAATTAGCCTGGCTGAGGGCTGGGAGAGGGGGGCTGACACCCACTGTCATAGCACCTGGCAAGATTTCTTTCACATTCACTCAACTCACAGAGCCAGGGTTGGGTGTGGCAGCATCACCCTGCTGGCTGGCGCTGGACTTGCACAATGATTGAAGGCATTTTCCACCATCTTCACATGCAGCTTTTCTGCTCTTCACATTTCCTGGTTTTTCACCCTCCAGGGTTGGCCTGGCCACACCTGGAGCTGCTGTCTGCAGTGCCACACAGGTACTGGCAGTGGTATCTCCAGAGAATTGGCAGCAACCTTGGGCCTAAGTGGGAAAATACGTTGTGCTCCATCTTGCCTTAGCACTTCACAGCCTCAGCCTAGCAGATTAACCCTGTCCTGCTGAGTTTGTGGTCCAGGACCAGTTCCTGTTGGATCCTTCAGTTGGGGTCCTTGGAGCCACCCTTACACCCATCTCACTTGTGGCATTTGAAAGGTTTTTTTTCAGCAGGCTGGGGGTTTGCTGGCTGGTGGTGCAGAATTGCCATCCTTGGAGCTGGCACTGAAATCTGTTCCTGAGTGAGGCAGTGGTGTTTCCTTGAGCTTGGTGTTGAGCAGCATTATGTGCTTTGCAGCAACATCCGGGAGATGAGAGCTGTACACAAGGATCCCTTCCTGAAAAAGCACAACCTGAAGCTAGGTTTCATGTCAGCTTTTGTGAAAGCCGCAGCTTTTGCTCTGCAGGACCAGCCTGTTGTGAATGCAGGTGAGTGGTGAGCCTTGCTGGTGAGCTGCACATCTCACCAGTGAACGTGGCAGGGTGTGGGGAAAGCTGGTGGTCCATCACAGGGCTCATAGGCTTGGGCAAGCAAGTCAAATATGGGGAAAAGGAGGGGAGTGGTTTTATGTGCTGCAGCTGATTTTGTGAATGAAACTTAGGTAGAAGACAGCTTGCCAAGAGGGGCTCTGTTAGGAAAGGGTTGCCAGGAGTGGGGTTGGGACCATGCACAGCCAGCCTGCTCACTGATGTGCACCTGCAGCAGCTGTGCTGTCTAGTTCCTGGGGTGGGGGGCTATCAGAGATGCTTGCTGAGACCCAGAAGAGAACAACAAAGGTGATGTCTGAGGGGGACTGACCTGGACTGCTTCCTTTCTGTCTGTCCTGATAGGGCTCATTTGTCTCTTGGGTTATGTTTAAGCTTGAGTTGAGCAAGTTACGATTTTGTGGCTACTTCTGGCCTCTTGAGCCCTTGATCATAGAATCATAGAATGGCCTGGGTTGGAAGGGATCCCGAGGATCAGAGAGCTCCAACCCCCCAGCCACAGGCAGGGACACCAACCTCAGGCCTGGAGCTACACAAGGTTGCCCAGGGCCCCATCCAACCTGACCTTGAACACTGCCAGGGATGGGGCATCCACCCCCTCTCTGGGCAGCCTGTTCCAGCCCCTCACCACTCTCTCTGTAAAAATCTTCCCCCTAATATCCAATCTAAACCTTCCCTCCTTCAGCTTTAATCCATCCCCCTTGTCCTGCCATTATCTGCCCTTTTAAAAAGTTGAATCCCCTCCTGTTTCTCTGCTCCCTTCAGGGACTGGCAGGCTGCAATGAGGTCCCCCTGCAGCCTTCTCTTCTCCAGGCTGAACCAGCCCAGCTCCCTCAGCCTCTCTTTGTAGGGCAGCTGCTCCAGCCCTCTGAGCATCTTCGTGGCTCCTCTGACCCCTCTCCAACAGTTCCACATCTCTCTTGTATTGGGGCCCCAGCTCTGGACACAGGACTCCAGCTGGGGCCTCAGGAGGGCAGAGCAGAGAGGGACAATCCCCTCCCTGTCCCTGCTGCCACCCCTCTGCTGATGGAGCCCAGGATCCCATTGGCCTTGCGAGCTGCAAGAGCCACTGCTGGCTCCTGGGAAGTTTCTCACCCACCAGAATCCCCAAGTCCTTCTCACAGGGCTGCTCTCCAGGAGCTCTTCTCCCAGTCTGTATCTGTGTCTGGGATTCTTCCAGCCCAAGTGCAAGACCCAACACTTGGCAGTGTTGAACCTCATTAGGCTCACCCAGGCCCATCTTTCCAGCCTGGCAAGATCCCTCTGGATGGCTTCCATGTGTAACTGCTTTTTTCTCCCTCTAGTGATTGATGACACGACCAAAGAGATTGTGTACAGGGACTATGTGGACATCAGTGTCGCTGTAGCAACCCCCCGGGTAGGTACCTTGGATGCTTTGGCCGTGGTTCCTGCAGCCTTGGGTCTTAGACCCAGCTCAGCTTTGTGCTCCTCTGCAGTGGAAACTTGCTGAGACTGATCTTACACATGAGACATCTGACACCCATCTCAGCAGTCCACTCTGTGTCAGGGGAAGATGGACCAAGAATATTCTGCAACGCTACTAGGAGATGTAGTAACAATGTCAATATAGATCTCAGTGATTAATGAGTAGGGACAAGTTTGGGAAACTTTTTCCCATGGACCCATAAGGATATGGCACAGACAAGCTTTGCATGTCCTGTCCTTTGGCTAACTCTGCTGTGCTGTCCCCTCATTTCTGTAAATCACTTTGCTGCTTCAGAAAGACATTCCTGTCCAGGAAGAGTAAGGGATGGAGATACAGATGTAGAATGAGTTGGTTCTGTTGTGAGGCAGAGGTTTGGCCAAGACTACAGTGCTGTCAGTGCTCCCAAAGTCTAGGGGAGGTCCAGCACAAGGGGACCCTGTTCTTCTCACCTAGAAGGAGTTGGCAGCTGAGCTCTGCCTATTGCTTTACCTGCTTTTGTGTGGATCCAGCTCCACATCCATAGGCCTGGTTGATTTTTATGAGCTGGGCTTACCAAAAGCAAAGACATCTCATTTACAGTACCGGCCCTTGGTGCGTGTCATGCCAGCTTTGCCAGCAGGCTGCCAGGCTGTGAGGCAGCTCTGCCAGCCACCTGCTGTGGGGCAAGGAGGAGGCAAGAGCTCTGCTGGGCTGAAGCCAGGTTCCTGCCTGACAGCAGTTATGTGTATTGCTGTGGTCAATTTGTTGATCATGCACTTTGCTTCTCCCCAGGGTCTTGTGGTCCCCGTCATTAGGAACGTAGAAAATATGAATTTTGCTGACATAGAGCGTGCTATCTACGAGCTGGGAGAGAAGGTAAGCAAAGTTGGAGGCCTTTTTGAAAAGAATTGTGGGGAAAATTGGGGGTGCTGGATAGGCATGAATTGGTTTGGTCCCTCTGACCTCTAACTCAGTGAGTGGTGCTGTGGGGAGTGATCCGGTTACAGCTGTCGCTGTGCCCATGCCTTGCAGAACAGGCCTATCTACTTGTTGCCCTTCCAGAAGACTGCAAGCTATGCATGGATGGCATGGCATGTCTTCACCTTTGTCTTTAGAAGCCAAGGCTGAACTGCCCTGGGACAGAAGTCCCTGTGTCCGTCTCCTCTGCAAAAGCAGGAGTTGGGAGTGAAGGCAAAAGAATCCTTCCCCAAATCCAGTAAATGTTAAGATCTCAAGACAGGATGCGTTTTCAAGTAATACATGCTGGTTCTCAGCTGAGTAGATCAATAAGTGAAGCTCTTGATATCTGTATTTATTCCCAGAGAGGCTGAATGTCCAAACCCTTGTCCTTTGCCTTCTGTGATCTGTGTGGCATACTAAGACCTTACTTTCTCTTCTAGGCACGGAAGAATGAACTGGCCATTGAAGACATGGATGGTGGCACTTTCACAATCAGCAATGGAGGGGTTTTTGGGTCACTCTTTGGGACACCTATCATTAACCCACCCCAGTCTGCCATCTTAGGCATGCATGCCATCTTCGACAGGCCTGTGGCTGTGGGAGGCAAAGTAGGTGGAGTTGCACAGGAGGTTTCAGTGAACAGAGGGGAGGGCTCAGTGAGATGAGGGCTGTATCCCACATGCTTTTTCTAGGAGGCTGGGTGTCAACTTCTAGAAGGCTTTACTGTGCAGGAGGAGCAGAGACTAATGGGTGTAGGGTAGCTCCGTTGGCACTGGTACTTCCATGAGGTGTCCAGGAGATCTTGTCCTATCTGTGAGGGGGAAGACTGGGTAATCTGCTTCGATGTGGGGAGGAGCAAGAGGCTGTAGCCTTTGTGATAGGGAACAGCTCTGTAGAGGGACCTGGCCTTGTGTGGATCCAGCCTGGGTGGTGATCAGTGTGGGTGGGTAGCTAATTCTGCCAGGTGAGGAAAAGCCAGGTCTTCCCCAGATGCAGAGGAGGATGTCATGGGCACGGCAGGGCTGAGCTCCCTAACGCCTGTCTCGCTGTTCCCCGCCAGGTGGAGGTGCGGCCCATGATGTACGTGGCGCTGACCTACGATCACCGGCTGATCGACGGCAGAGAGGCGGTGACTTTCCTGCGCAAGATCAAGGCAGCGGTGGAGGATCCCCGCGTGCTGCTGCTCGACCTGTAGAGCAGCCACCCCCCCACACAACCCACCCAGGGCAGGGCCGCAGCACCAGCAGGAGCGACGCAGGGCATTCAGGAACTGGCAGGGCTCATTTCCAGTCTCCCTCCCTCCGCTGTGATCAGAGCTGTCCCGGCGGCAATTGTGGGGATAGCTCCTACCTCCTTTCCTGTTCTGTTTAACCAAGGGTCACTTTCTCACCAGGATGGCTATGCAGTGGGCCAGCCACTGAATGGCACTGCCTTTCCAGAGCCGTCTCTATGGCATCCTCTCCCTCACGGCACCAAACTCACCTCTAGCGTGTCCTATACCACTGGAAACTGCTTGCTGCTGCTGTGCTAGGGTACCTTTCCCTGCTGCTCCAAGGCGGGTTCAGCTTTATTTCCTAGCACTGAGGTTCTTGGGAGGGAGAGGGGAGGAAAGGCTAATGTTGTGTCCCTGTTTTGCTTGAAAATACTTCACTGCTCTGCCTTGCGAGGGCAGTCTGGGGACCCCAGGCTGCTTGCAGCAGAGCTTTTAATCAGAGCAGGGCTTGAGGTAGGTTTCACGCCTCTGGCAGTGCCCTAGTTACACTCCCTCCACAGCCAGGAATGCAGCAGCTCTCCTGCTTCCCCTCGGAGATCGTTCATCACTCTCCAGCCTGGTCACTGTGGCGTGAATGCTCACATCCAGCTGGGCAGAGCCTGTCACCTCTGTGGAGGTAACACTGTTCCTGGGGGTACAACCCTTTCACCATCACATGCCCAACACGGGGTGGGGGGGAGGGGGTGGTGGTGGCAAGAACCAGCCCCCAGCAGCTGTCCCTGAATCACGGCTCACTGATGGTGGATCCAACTGCTGGCTTCCTGCCTGTGAGGCCTTGGCCTGCTACCAGCAGAGAGACAGCTGGGGAGGGCCAGCTCTTTAAGTGTAATGTATATCCCAGCCCACGGCTGCTGGTTTTGGGGGGAGGGGGGCAGTCCTTAATCTGATAGCGCACACATATATTTGGGGAGTGAGGGGGTTGCTAGTGCCTGCAGAGTCTATTACTCTTACCCTCTACACAGAAACTTGTAACTAAAATATTTAACACAGCGGATTTTAAATGAAATAAAACTGGGCAGCGACTGCGAGGTGGGGTGTGTTTGAGGGGACGAGCAGCAGCTCCTCTGGGAGGACTCCAACATCAGCAGCGTCCCTGGGGTCATGTGCAAAGCCCCTTACCTGATGGTGAGAGAAAAGGGAGTTGGGAGCTGGGTCTGGCCCTGGTGGTACTAAATTGATGCTTGTCTGGCTGTGAACTCTGTCCCCAAAATCTCTTTGGCACAGAGTTGCCTGTTCCCAGCAAGGATGAGTCCTTTTCTTGGTCTAGCAACAGAACTGGTGAGAGAGGCCAAGGAATTCCCAGTGTGAGCTAAATGGTGTAATGGCCAAGAGGGAGAGAGAACTGGGACAGGCTCTTGCAGGTGGGGAATGAGGTTGGGTTTTCTCTGCTGCAAGAGGGGGGGGTGCTGTAAATCAGGGAAGTTTGAAAAAGGCTGTTGAGAGTTGCAGAGACAGAAAGGTTGACGAGATCAAAGAGTTGTAAAGAGCAAAAGCTGTCTGTTCTGTGGTGCTGTGAGCACTTCCCTAAGGAGCTGTCCCTGTTGGAACTGTATGGAATTGTTCCTGGATCATGGTAGGGTTTTTCCAGCTCTGTCATCAACTTCAGAGAACAGTTCTCCCTTCCTGACTGCGAGTGATGGTGGCAGCCCCTTTTACAGAAAACGATTGCGCTCACAGCTGTCACGCTGACAAAAGGGGACAGCAGTTCCTAGTACTGGTTCCTACAGCTTCCTGGCAGCTATGGACAACCTCTGCATGGAGTCAGCTTTCCTCTGGCCCTGGTTGAGGTAGAACAGGAGGAGAGAGTAAGAGCGAGAGGAAAAACCCCTTCCCTGTGCGGTAAAGGAAGGGCAAAGGGTCTAGTTGCTCTTGCACAAGTAAGTGGAGGGACAGAGAAGGTTCTGGTTTTAAAATGCTGGTAGCAACCCGTCCCTGTGTTGGGTTTGGATACAGAGGGTCCACCTTGACTTTGTACATGAGCTTGGGGCAGGGCAAAGCCTGTATTCTGTCGAGCTCAATAAATGAGGCCTTTGAACTACCCAGGGGGTGGATGTACAGTCAAGCTCTTAAAAGGAGGCAGCCCAGCACATCCTTTACTTAATCTGCCCTGCTAGGACTTGCTGTAGGAGGGTTGTCCAGCTGCTATGCTTGACCCTTCTGTGTGATGCCCAGGGCTCTTTGTTGCAAGAAGCTGTGGCTTTGGCAGTGGCTCCAAGAGTCCTGCTGGACCTCCCCTGAGTGGTAGGACCCGGAGGCTGACTGCCAAGCTGGGAGCCTGCTGCTGGAGGGTTCAGCCGGTACAGGCTGCCCGAGAGAGCAGAGGCCCCAGGCTTAGCTGTCGCTGCTGTCTGGCCAGCTTTGACATCTGCGGGTTCGTCCTGCTTGTGAGGAGCCGACTCGCCTTTGCCGGGATGGGCTCCGCAGCTCCCTGGGCTCGGCAGCTCCCCGGGCTCGCTCAGCAGCTCCCCGGGCTCCGCAGCTCCCCGGGATCGCTCAGCAGCTCCCCGGGCTCCGCTTCCCTCTGGCAGAGATGCTCCTGCTGCCAGCCAGGCCAGCCAGGCCTTAATGCCGGCACCTGGAACCAGGTGGCCGCAGGGAAGTCGCGCTGGTGCCGGTAATTCCTTAGTCCCGAGCATGAATAAGCGTGGGGAGGGAGTGCTGGGAGCAGAGGGATGAAGGCCACTGCTGCCATTGCTGGCTTGTCCTTCAGCCCACGGCTCTGGCTTGCACAGACGAGCACAGCGGCCCCCGGCTTGGGCTGTTGGCAGACTCCACCTGTTCAGACTTCTTCCTTAATCCTGGCTTTTATTTACTCTTAGCCACCTTCTGCTAGTGCTGGTTCTCCCCGTTCTTCCCTTTCAACCTTTGCTGTTTGTTCTACTAGGCACAACCATGCCCAGAGCACTGTGAAGGGGGCGGGGGGTGACTGTCCTGCCTGCAGCAAGGAGCACCCAGGCCCGGGAGGCTGCAGCCAGCACGGGTAACAGTGACCAGTGTCAAGGCTGGAAGAAAACACGGGCACGCCAGGCCTCTCCCTACCTTTCTGAGCTGCGGCTGTGTGGATCCACAAGGCCAGGCTGGGGCACAAGGCTCACAGTGCCACCTTCTGGGTTGTGGCTGTAGGGTGCTGAGAACCAGTGGGTGACAGGAACCTTGAGCTCCGGCACGGGTTTGAGGCAGGTTTGGGGCCCTCCCTCTGGGAGCCAGCTCAGAAACAAAAGGACAGTGCTGCAAGCAGGAATGAGTGGTTTATTCTTTTCAGAGGGCTGGGGGAGAAGAGCAGAGGGCTCCCTCCCATCTCTCCCCACAGCAGCCATCACCCACACAGACATGCAGCCAAGGGATGGGCACAGACCCCAGTTTGGGCATCAGCCACCAGGGCCTGGAGATGTACTGGGAAGCCACAAAAAAATAACAGGGTGGGGGGTCACTGTGGTAGCAGCAGAGATAAAAACCATAGGGTGGGAGGCTCGGGGAAGCTGAGCAAGGGCTGCCCCAGAAGCAGAGCCCTAGGGGTGGGCACCTGGCTCCCTTTCCTAGCAGGGAGGGCCTAGAGGAGAAGAGCACCTGGCACAGACTGCAGCCTCCTCTCTGAGACACCAACAAGCAAAGCAGAGACAGAAGAACATTTAAGGCTGCAAAACTTCATGCATGCCCTGCTCCAGGGCAGCCCTTGCAGGCAAACCTCCCCTAGCAGGCAGAGCTGCACTGCCACCTGGGGTCACAAGTGCCCGGGACAGTGGCTCCATGCCCGGCTCCCTGGGGGAAGGACAGCCTGCCTAGCCCACCAGCTTGTTCCAGGAGATGGTGCTGAAGAAGGAGTGGGACTTCAGCTTTGCCATGCCACCTCCTCCAGAGCCCAAACGCTGCTTTGGGTCGTACTGCAGAAGCTGCAGAGAAATAGGATGGAGAGATGGGTCACTGGCTGGACCCTCTAGCCCCTCCTCCCCTCCCATCCATCCCAGCCCCTCACCTCGGTGAGCAGTGAGGTAGCAGCCAGGCTGAGCCCTTCTGGCAGATGCAGCTGGGTGTGAGGTTGAATCCCTGAAGGGTGGTTTTGGGACAGCGGCTGAGGAGGCAGAGGGTTACAGTGAGCAGAGGCACGAGAAGGGGACGAGGGGAATCACACACCTGAAGTAACCTAGCACAGTGCTGAGACGTCAGCAGGGAAAAGCACCCTCCCAGCCCTGGTGTCAGCGAGCTCTTGTGCTACAATTGCTCCCTCTCCCCACCTTCCAAAGCTTGTCTGCTTCTTACCATTCCTGTTAGCAGTTCATACAAGAGAGATCCAAAGCTCCAGCAGTCAGCTGCTTCGGTGGGCTCTGTGATCCCCCCCACTTCTGCAGAAAGAGACAGAGGCATTAGAGCTGGATGCAGGGAGCGACGGTAGCTGTGCCCTGCCAAGCACATCTCACTGCCTGCAGAAGCTCTCTCCCTGGGTTAGCAGCACTTGGCCAAGGACAGGAGAAGGCAAGGGACACATCCCTTACCTGGGGCACTGTACAGCTCTTCTTGTGCCTGGCTGCAGCACTGGGGCTCCACCTCTGTCCACTGGCCAAAGAAGGTGAGACGGACATGACCTGCAGAGCAGCACCAGAGCCAAAAGCAGGGAGGTCAGGACAAAGCTGAGGGGTTTGCTCAGAGCACAAAGCCAAGCCCTATCCCCATGCCTGGGAACAGCCAGGGCACTGCACCCCAAACACAGAGGCACTGTGCAGCCCCTGGCTTGCCCAAAATGCCCTGCAGGACCATGCAACTGGTGAGACTTCATAGGGGGGCTCCAAGCTCACAGGCCTCAGGGCAGGCTGCAGTGAGAACTGCAGCAGTGCTGAAAGGAGGAAGGTTAGCAGGCCCCTTGCAAAGCCCTCTGCATTTTGCTTTTCCTAAGCAATTTGCTAAGCTTCAGTTTGCTGCAGATGTTGCCAGCCAGTTGGCTCACACTGACACCAGTACCCATGACCTGAAGGAATGGGATGGCTCCAGAATAGCCCTGTGGGCAGTAACTACAAGAAGGGGAACACTGCAGTCCTGCTAAACTCAGGAACAGCTCAGCTGGTCTCAGCTTCCCTGTGCTGGGATTTCCCAGGCAGCCAGGTGGGAGCAGGGCCAATGCATTCCTGTGGCCATGGCCTCTGACTCTCCCACTGCAGAGCCCTATCTTGTAATAACCACTTGGAAATCCCATCCACTTCCATGCTCAGAACCATCCAAACCTCCTTGGGCTCTCACCCTCCCCCAAAGCAGACACAAGAAAGTCTGTATTTCCTGGAAATGGAGCAAATGGCAGCGTCTCCCAGCTGAGAGGCCAGCCTCTTCCTCCTCAGGGCTGCAGCCTTGGGCACTACCTACCAGCTGCATCAAGCAGTATGTTCCTGGGGTTGAGGTCCCGGCACAATACACCCTGTTGGTGAAGTCCCTCTAAGGCCAGGAGGATTTCTGCTGCCCACAGCTGCACCTGCTCCTCCTTCACAGCCCATGCTGTCTGGCCGTGCCCACGGGAAGCCACAGACCAGCACTGTCTTGATGGCAGCCGCTCTCTGAGCTGGCCACAGGTCACGCTTGCTCCCTGTGAGGCCTCCCATGCTGCTGGGTCAGGCCCACAGGGCTTGCCAGAGCTGGGTAGAGCAACTCCTGCACAAAGCTGCCTCTGATCCAGGAAGGCCAAGGGAGGCCGAGCCCAGGGGACCTCAGGCACTTGCTGAGATGGTGGCTGCCCTGCCCCTGACAGGCCCCCTCTTGCAGTCTTGAGCACAGGGCCAAGTGTCTGGGGCAGCCTTTCAGTGGCACGTGGCCTGGGGTCTTGTTGGGGGGCTGCTCTCTCCAATACGCAGCCTGTGCCACTGGTTAGAGCATCCCAGGGGTAGATGACCAGGCCCTGGTTGCTAAGATGGCCCGGGCCTTTGGCTGATGCTGCTGGAACGTGGTCCACAATGCCAGGCACAGCTGGAGTCACGCTGAGATCCTGCCCACCACCTGTAGCCCTTGTGTCACCGGCGGGAGCCATGCGAAGCTGGCAGAGGGTCCCTGAGCCTGGGTCCCTGGTGTCAGGGGACTGCTCCCGAGGAGGCAAGGCACCAGTGTTTCCCAGTCCTTGGTGGGTCACAGAGCCTGGGAGGCCTCTGCCTCTCCGAGCAGAGACTTGGCTGCTGCCCTGGGAGCTTCCCACGCCGTCCTCTCTGCCACGGTCCCTCAGGGCTTGAGCGGTGTTTGGATCAGCAGAGCCCTGCTGGACACAGTACTTGGAGCGGAGGTGAGACCACAGCGTCTCCCCTGGAAAGTGGAGAGAAGAAGTGGTGGGGCAGAGGGCATCGCACAGGCCAAGCCCCACACACTGGGGACATGACTGAGCATCATTAATCTCCCCAGCAAAGCTCAAGCCCATGCAGAATACCCCCCAGCCCTAGAAGCACACCATGCCCACTGCCACACCTCCCCCAGGACCTGCCACACCAAAGGCTCTTTCCCTTCTCCATTAGCAGCCTTCCTCTTCCTTCTGCAGAGTCTCCTTGATCCCAGCTCTGCTGCTTCCATGTCACAGGCCAGCCACATCTCCACACATGCCCCTGATCCCCTGAAAGCCTCTCCTCAGCATGCTAGAGAGCTTCCACAGCATGAGTCAGAGTGGTGAGCCCTGGAGCCCACAGCACACTGCCAGGGCTTCCCAGCCTCATCACAGTCAGATCCTGGCTGCTTTCTGCAGCTTCATCCTACAGCAACACCTGAGGAGCTGAGGCTGCTCTCCAACACATGTCAGGCTTTATTTGGCATTGCTGGACTCCACCTGCTGCTCCCTACACAGCAGAGAGCAAAGCAGGTCGTTGGGACAAGCCTCCACCTTGTCACACTTCAGCAGGATCTGGGACAAGCCCCAAGCTAGCCACCTTCTTGTACCCCAACCCCAATGTGCTCCCCATCCTTTATGCTTCGATCCTCTGTCTCCTCCCTTTGGTCTGACCTCAAAATCCACTGTGGCTTCTTCTCTTATAACAAACAAAAAGTGTTACAAAGGTCTCATTGAAGGATCTTTTTTGTTCTACAACATCTAGGTGAACTCCTTCCCTTGGTTCTCCTACTTCATCACTTCTCTGTCATGGACAAACACCACCAGTAAAATTAAGAGGTTTTTTCTTTTCAAAACACTGGATCACATCAACTTCTTTACAGAAGGCATGCCCATTCCCTCACGTGGGACTCAGTGGTCCCTAGGGTTAGTTTCCATATAAGACCCCCTACACACACCTTCCTTCCCCTCTTGGGTCTCCACAGACCCATTTCTAGGTTACTTCCCCAGACAGTTCATACTAAACCTCCAGAATCCCCAATACAGCTGAGCAGCTCCTTCCACAAAGTCTCCAAGCTCTGATACCCACCACCCTTCTATGAAGGAGATGGCTTGTGCTGTCACTATAAAAAAATCATTCCCTAAACATCAGCAGAAATATACTTGAGGCTTTAAAGGAAGGCTCAAGGTAAGAGCAGGATGCTCCACAGATGGGAGGCAATGCTGTCCGTACCCTGCACGTGCTCCAGGTGGAGGAAGATGGAGTCCTCACTCACATAGTAGCACAGCAACTTGACCATGAAGGGGACCCCATGGGGGATGATGGTCTGTCGCTCCCGGGTCTCAACATGGGATTTGGGAAGGCTCTGAGGAGGTACAGGTAGATGGACATTACAGCACAGTAGACAGGGGAGGAGACAAGCCAGAAAGGTAGCACACCATCTGCTAAGCCCCATGGCTGGATGATCTCTCGAGGTCCCTTCCAACCCCTACAATTCTGTGATTCTGTGATTCTGCCCCCCTGCCTCAACTGAAGTGGAGCTCCCTGTCATCCCCCAGCCATGACAACTGGCTCTGCAAAGCTCTGCTGAGGCAGAGGGCCCCCCACCTGCACTGTGGGGCCTAGAGAACACTGCTGGTCCAGAGCATGGCCTTCCTCACAACTGCCCCTGCTGCCTTCAGATGGGAACCCGCCATCCCAGCCCTCTTCTCTCCCCTCTGGAACTGATGCTTCTCCCTGTCATGCCAGAACCTCCTTGTCTAATAATTAAAGTCCTTTAGTTTTTGAGTTCCCAGAGCACTGGGAAGCTCCCTAGGACTTGTACTGATGGCACCACACCCACCACCTCTTTCAGGGGCTGAGCCAGATTAACGCAGGCATAAGGCTTGGCTTGCAGCATTGCAAGGCAAAGGAATGGTTGACTGAGGAGAACCACTTCCCTTCTGATCCCAGAAGATGGCTGAGGCAGCCAAAAGAACCAAAAGAAGCTTTATCAACAACAGACTTCCTCTAGCTCTTCTGTGATCTGCTATTCTTTGGTCCTCTTACCTTCCCCAGCCATCTGCTTGGACAAGGAGGCTCTGGAATGGTAAGGAGAAGCAGGCAGAGGAAACTGAAAACACCCACCTTAAGAATAAAGGTCCCACCAGTGGCCACGTCCTGGACAATCTGCACCTGGGAGCAGCATACAGAGCACGGGTCAGAAGCAGTGCCTGCTCCCACCCCAACACAGGGACTGCAGGAGCGACTCCCCTCTGGAACTCCCACCCAACTGAAGGAGCTCAGTGGTGCTCCAACCCCGACCCTTGAAAGGCAAAACAGGGGGTTCTTAGACATGAGATAGGCACAGAGCCAGGGAGTAGAGAGTTCATTAAAGAAAGAGGTGACTCCCATCACTCAGAGGAGTGAGCAGCAGAGGAGGGCAGTGAGCCAGCATGCATATGGAGATGGTAGGCCATTTTCACTCCAGGATCACGCGTTGCTAATTAGCTGCTTCATGTGTATAGCTCATCTTCTGCTGAAGTCTAAATCAGCCCTAAGAGTCTGCCATCAAGCACAATTCCATGCATGGGAAAGAACCAAATGTGTCACCATCCTTGTAACTACCTTGGGAGGTCTTGTGAGCAAAAGGAAGGGGGACATTAACTGACCTCCCAACTAACCCCTAAAGAGTCTCACATCCTCACCTGCCAATTTCCCTTGGTGGGAGTGGTGTGGATGGTAAACCTCACATTCCTTGGAGGGTGTGGGGCCCAGCACCCCCTCCCATCTAGCAGGACCCTTCAGGTTATACTCCCCTTGGCCCAGCCCTAGCCTCACAGACCACCTCCACCCCCAGGTTCCAGGTTGGGTCATTACCTTATCGATCACTCCCACAACCTTACACCTCCTCAGGTTCTCTACTGCTGAGCTCAGGGTCCTGATGGGCCGGAAGCGCAGGCTGCTGTAACCCTGCAAGGCGGTGAAGAAGAGGATGAGGGACACCCAGAGACAACTCTCTAACTCCCATGGTTGATTCCTAACATCAGCTCAACCATTTTCTTGGCCTGCTGCTGGATTTCTGAAGCTTTCAGGGAAAGCTTGCACCTGCAACAGAGGTAAAGTCACTCCAAAATTTGCACATGGGCTGCCTCAACACCAAGGGGGTCTGTCATCGTCTTTGCTTTCCATCCAGCTGGGAATAGTGACAGGGAAGACAATGTTTTTAACATCTGGCAAAGTGGTACCCCAGTGGCTGCAGTCCCACCAAAAATGTCCAGCTGAAACATACACCCCTCAGGGTGGTGGGAGGTCCTGGGAGTGCCTCAGGCGAGCTAGGCCCAGCTCAGCTCTTCTCTCCAGGCAGGGCAAAGGGCTGCCCAGTCCCTCACAGCCACCAGCATGCCAGCACACTCTGCAGCTGATGTGTCTGCCACCTTATGCCACCTTACCATGACACCCGGCAGAGGTGGCCAAGGAGGCTCAGCAGGGCTGCTCTACGTGTGTGTGCGCCCCAGGCTTCCCAGTGCCACAGGCGCCATGTCGCCCCACACCAGGCCCTCACCGTGGCGGTGGGGTTGCCACCCCCTGCAGCCCGCTGGAGGTGGCAGTTGAAGATCTCCTCTGCACGCCTCAGGTACTGTGTGATCTTCCGCTTCACAGCCTCCCGACGCTCCTTGTTGGGGTCAACTGTGGACAGTGCAGAGGGCGAGTGTGACAGGCCTGTCACGCTCCCCAGAAGGATGCCCCAGTCCCCGGGCCATGCTCCCCAGGGGAATGCCCCGGTCCCCGCTCCCTGGTTTCCTCAGAGGAATGCCCCAGTCCCCTGGCCATGGTTCCCAGAGGGATGCTCAGGCACCCCTGCTGCTCTCCCCAGAAGGATACCCTCACTGGCTTCCCAGGAAGGATGTCCTAGTCCCCTCACTGGCTTCCCAAGAGGCATGCCCTGGTCCCCTCGCTGGCTTCCCAGGAGGCATGCCCTGGTCCCCTCGCTGGCTTCCCAAGAGGCATGCCCCGGTCCCCTCGCTGGCTTCCCAAGAGGCATGCCCCGGTCCCCTCGCTGGCTTCCCAGGAGGCATGCCCCGGTCCCCTCGCTGGCTTCCCAGGAGGCATGCCCTGGTCCCCTCGCTGGCTTCCCAAGAGGCATGCCCCGGTCCCCTCGCTGGCTTCCCAGGAGGCATGCCCTGGTCCCCTCGCTGGCTTCCCAGGAGGCATGCCCCGGTCCCCTCGCTGGCTTCCCAGGAGGCATGCCCCGGTCCCCTCGCTGGCTTCCCAGGAGGCATGCCCCGGTCCCCTCGCTGGCTTCCCAGGAGGCATGCCCTGGTCCCCTCCCTGGCTTCCCAGGAGGCATGCCCTGGTCCCCTCACTGGCTTCCCAGGAGGGATGCCCTGGTCCCCAGGCCATGCTCCCCGGTCCTCCCCACCCACCGAGGCGGCCCCACGCACCCTGCACGCCGCGGAGCAGCACATCCACGCCGTTCTGGTAGTGGTTGAAGGCCTCCTCGTAGTCCTCGCTGACATCCCTCTCCAGCGCCAGCCGCAGCTGCCGCGCCGCCTCCACCAGGTAGTCCCGCCGGCCGCCGCCCTCGGGGCCCGCCGGGGAGACGCGGCTCCGCAGCTGCCCCAGGTAGACGCGGGCCTGCGCCAGCGCTCGGGAGCAGGGCTCCACCTCCGGCCGGCTCATGGCCCCGCACCGCCGCCCTGCGCCGCCGGGAGACAGGGAGCGGGGACGCGCGGGTGAGGCGCGCCGCACGCCACGGCCCTTTCCACAGCCGGTGACCGGCGCCGGTGACGCGCATCGCCCCCAACCCCCCACCCCCGTTCCCGGCCCCGTTCCCGTTCCCGCCCCGCCCCGCCCCGTCCCCGCCGGGTCCCCACCTGCGCCAGCGCTGCCCGCAGCATCCTCCGGCGCCCACAGATGCGGCGGGACCGCTGGGGCGGCGCCGATTGGCTGCGGATGAGATCAGCAGCATCACCACCATCATCAGCAGCAGCATCATCGCCCCCCTCCCCACCGGGGGCTGCTGCGGGAGGGGCCGGGGCGGGGTGGGGCGGGGCGGGGTGGGGTGGGGTGGGGTGAGGAAGGGGTGTCCCGACCGGGATGCGCCACCGCTGCTGCTCTTCACCGCTCCGTTAAGGCGCGATGAGCGCCGTTACTCTTGGTGCTTAATTAGCATCGTTAGCCACCACTAATTGTCCTTAATTAACAAAGCTCCCGTTCATTAAGATCTGCCTTTCCCAGCGTATCGCCTTGCTCCCACAACATGAACTCAGCCCGTGCCTCTACCTGCCCCCCGAGGGGGCACCCGCACCCCCTGAGGGGCTGTTTGAGGCTGCTGCCCCCGGCGCGGGCGCTGCCCGTTCTGTCTGAGTTACATCCTGCGGGAGGGTGTCGGGGTCTCCCCCAAACCTGGGGTCTCGTCCGTCCTTCCTACCAGCTCTCACAGACTCGGCTGGTTTTTGGGAATGGATTTCACAGAATCACAGAGCTGTAGGGGTTGGAAGGGACCTGGAGAGCTCCTGGGGTCCAACCCCCCTGCCAAAGCAGCTCCCCAGCTCATACTGCACAGGTCGGCGTCCAGACGGGGCTGGAATCTCTCCAGAGAAGGAGACTCCACACCCCCTGGGCAGCCTGTCCCAGGGCTCTGGCACCCTCACTGGGGAAAAGTTCTTCCCCAGGTTGGTGTGGAACTTCCTGGGCTCCAACTTGCAGCCATTGCCCCTTGTACTGTCCCCACAGACACTGAAAAGGGGCTGGCCAATTCCCCCTGCACCCCATACTTAAGATAATTATAGACTTTAATTAGGTCCCCCCTTAGTCTTCTCAGGGCTGAATAGTCCCAACTTACTCAGCCTTTCCTCACAGGGGAGATGCTCCAGGCCCTTCATCATCTCTGTAGCCCTTCTCTGGACTCTCTCCAGGAGATCCCTGTCCTTTTTATCCCAGGGAGCCCAGCACTGGACACAATACTCCAGGTGGGGCCTGACCAGGGCAGAGTAGAGGGGGAGGATCACCTCCTTGGACCTGCTGGCCACACTCCTCCTGATGCCCCCCAGGATCCCATTGTCTCTCTCAGCCCCCAGGGCACACTGCTGGCTCATGGCCAACCTGTCACCCACCAGGACCCCCAGGTCCTTCTCCACAGAGCTCTTCTCCAGCAGGTCACCCCCAGCCTGTACTGATCCATGGGGTTGTTCCTCCCCAGGTGCCAGACTCTCCACTTGCTTTTGTTGACCCTCATCTGGTCTCTCCCTGCCCAGCTCTCCAGCCTGGCCAGGTCTCTGGATGGCAGCGCAGTGTCCTGCGTGTCAGCCACCCCTCCCAGCTTTGGATCATGGGCACTTGCTGAGGGTGGGTGCTGTTCCCTCATCAAGGTGTCCATGAAGATATTGAACAGGACTGGACCCAACACCCAGCCCTGGGAACACCGCTGGTCACAGGCTCCAGTCAGACTCTGCCCCACTGATCACACCCTCTGAGCTCGGTCCCACAGCCAGTTCTCGACCCACCTCACTGTCCACTCATCTCTCCCATGCTCTCTCAGCTCTGCTATCAGGATGTCATGTCCTCACAGAGATAAACCAGCCATTGCCCAAAGTCCCATCAGGACTGCCTTTAAAGCATTTGATGGCTTCACACAGGTAAAGCCATGTCCCCTTTGCACAGGAAGGGAGGTGCTGGAAGGTGGTGGGTAGACCTCCTTTTTGGGACCCCACAGTGGATCTTTGTAGAGCTGAGTGGGGCCAAGTTTGGGTGATGCTGGGATGGCTCAACCCTGAGCCCCCGTCCCCCTCCTTCCTCCCCACTGTGGGGCTAGTGAGGCAGAGGGGCCAAGGGTCTGGTGCAGAAGAGAGTGAGCCAAAGGCATGGACAAGGAGAACTGCCCCAAGGACTGGCCAGTAAGAAAGAGCTTTGCAAGGGGAGAAGGTTCGTGCCAGCCCTGAGGCACAGCAGCCCTTACCCATGGGCTTCCAGTTTCCCATGTCAGTGCTACCTGGAGGATTTAAAATGGGGGGGGGTTATTTTTAAATTAACCTGCTGAAGAGGCTGTGGCACTTCTCAGGAACTGGGACCTGCCAAAGCAAGACCAGCACGGATGAATAACAAGGAGAGGGGTGAGAGGTGCCCTTTTTCTCACAGCCTGAAATAGATGTGTGAGGTCTGGTGAAAACTGAGCACACACTGAGACTGCAAACGTGGCTGGCTGCAAGAAGCAGAAAGGTTCTGCCCACCTTTGTGAGGAGGCAAAATCTGGGAAGCCACAAGCAAGAGGTCAGGGCCTCAGCACATCATTCTTTGCACAAAGACCTGCAGGGAGAAGCTGCTGGGAGGCAGAGTGTCTGCTCTGCTGGCACCCCAGGATCGTGGAGGATGGAGGTTGCCAGTGAGGCTTTAACATCAGGACTTCATCAGCCACAAGGCCACACATCCCCAGGCTGATCCCCACATTGCCTTTTCAGGTACTTCCCCCAAATTCTGTCATGTTTTGTTCCTAGTGCAGCCTGGAGCCCAGCTCGTGTTTTGTGTCCCCTGGAACTCTCCTCCTAAACCACCTTGCTGCAGCTCTGGCTCCTAAAGCCTTGTTAAACAAACCTTTGCTCTGCAAGCCTGGGAGAGCCAGGGAGCTCAGAGATGCTGATAACTAGTGGCATGCTGCTCCCATGAGACTGCTGCCCCTCTGCAAGGGGCGCCCAGGCAGGGTATGGGTGGGGGATTTGGTGGCACTGGGTGCTGCCTGTCCGTGGAGTACTAACATGGGGTTGTTCTGCTCCCTACTATTTTTGGGGCTGGGGTCTGTCCCAGTCCCTTTACAAGGGAACCAGTCCCCTCCTACAGCTCCACCCTGCAGTGCTTGGGGTCACAGGGGGTCTGTAGATGCTCAGGGGGTATGAGCACTGTGGGCAGTGAGTGCAGACAGGAGCTACTGGTGTAAGCCTCCAAAAAGGGCACAACTAGGAACAGCACAGAGGGGAGATAGGTAGACAGAGATGGTCCCCTTGGGAGGGAGCATGGGTGGGGGTTGCAAGCCCCAAAGCCCCAAGACCAGGAGCCATGGAGTAGCAGGCCCTGACATCACTGTTAGGTGCAATGTCCTGCTGGAAGTCCCTGTCACTGTGGGATGAGGAGGGTCCTAGGATTAAAATAGTCCTGGGTCTCCAGGACTCTCCTCTCTGCCAGGGACAGGGAGCTGGTTCTCCCCTGCATGCATAATGCCTACAGCAGCCCTGGAAGTAAGTGTCAGGGAGCTGCTAGGGATAATCAAGTCTCCCTCACTGATGAAACATCAGTGAAACAGCCCCTGGAGCTGGAGGGAGCCCTGACACCTGGGCATGCAGCTCCCAACCCCCCAGAGCTAAGAGTCCCTTCCTCTAGCTGCAACATGGCCTTGCCCTCCACCCCCACAACCCATGCCACAGGATGAGCAGGGGATGAGGCAGGACACGTCCCCCAGAGGCTGTGGTGACACAGGGGGAAGCGACACAGGCTGCTCCAGCCCTGCCTAGAAACTCCCAGCGTGGAGCAGCAGCCAAAGAGCTGACATCAGACACTGGGAACCATTAGGAAAAGCAAGAGCTTGGTTGAAATTTTTTAACACTAATCACCACTCTTGACAAAACTATTTTTATTAATTAATATCCTTGGGTTTATGTTACTTCCTTTTTAAAGTTTAATACTACCATGGTGAAGCTTTGACTGTTAAAAACAACACAGAAACCATCCTGGACACCCCTCCAGCGCCGCACATGGGTCTCCTCAGCCTCAAAGCCCAACCAGCCAGGCTGAAACAGCATGTGAGGTTAGGGACAGCCTGCATGCACTGGGACAGGCCGCCAGAGCTAGGGGCCATGTGGCACATCCAGACCCTAAGTGGCAGGGGACAGGGATCAGCTTGTCCCTCTCACCCAGGAGGAAGCCAAGGAGGAGCTTCATGGGCTGTTGTTGAGGCAGAGCCCATGTGGGCTGTGCCTCAGGACACTGTGGATTCCAGCAGCAGAAATGGGGACCAAAAGGGATCCAGCAAGCTCCCCGAGGATATGCCCAGCTGCATGGGTGCAGCTCACCCATGCTATGCTGCATGGTAGCAGCATGGAGGTTCCTGTTGCCTCAGCATCCACCACCAGCTTTCTCTGCCAGGGTACCACTGCCACAGGACCTGCCCTGCCCCCATGTCCTTGTGCCAGCCCCAGGCAGCCCCAGCTTTGAGGGGCCCTGCCCCAGCTACAGGCTGCAATCTCAGAGGTGGGGGGAACTGCCTCAGACCTCACCACCAGCTGTGTTAGGCTCCATTCTCATTCCTCAGTGCAGGGTGACCTGCAGGTCCCCTCATTTGATGATGATGACGTTGAAGCCTTTGCACACCTTGCTCTCCAGCCTTTTGCTTGAAGCTTTTGAGAATAACCCTTGATTTTGTCTTAACCCTCTGCCAGGGTGCCCCACGAGCATGCTGGTGCCCAACTCACCTTCAGGGTTCCTGGCTATGCATACTGTTCTGGGGTATGGCTCACATGGAGCAGCATGGGATGTGCTTGGCAGCCAGCCCCCTCTGCAGCAGGGGTGGGAAAGGAAAAGTCCCAGGGGCACTGCTTAAGGCACCCAGAAGCAAGGCCTGGGGCTGCCCCCCAGACTCAGCTGATTGGGGAAAGCAGGAAAAAACAGCCTGAGCCCACTGCCCTAACCTTGCATCAGCCCAGCCAGGGAGAAGGAAAGCCACAGGACAGCAAGCCAGACACTTGGACTGGAATGAGAACAGGATGAGGATGGTGAAGAGGGAGATGTACCAACCCCACACTGTGATGGGAAGGGCACTTCCCCCAAGGGTCTCCTGGTTCCCACCTGAGCTCCAGCACATGGGTAGCCCTAGCCCTGGGAGCAGCTTGGTTCTGACCTGCTGGCTACCCATCTGCAGTGTCACACCAAGGGCAGCCCCATGGGTGCTGCAGGAGTTGGTGCCAGGGACAAGCCCTGTGCCACTGTGGGGCTGCCCTGCTCCAGCCTGGGTGGGTGCCCAGGGCAAGAACCCTGCCTGCAGCTGCTGGAGAGCAAGCAGGGGTGCTCACACTGCTGGCTCCTGCATCTGACCACCTGGATTTATTGAGCAGGGCAAGCCTGGCATGTGGCTGCAAGTCTGTGAGGAGCCCTGGCAACCCCAATTCCCACCCCTTTCCCACCAGGAGCGCTTCCCAGACAAGCTCCCTGGCACCTTCCTGGGCTGCCCCATGCCAAGCTGGCATGAACACAGCCCTGCAGCCCTGCCTGCCCCAGGGACACAGCCCTGCAGCCCCACCTGCCCCAGGCGTCCTTCCTCCCCTGCAGCTGCAGAGCTGCAACCCTCTGAGCCATCCCCCCTTTGCTCCCCACATCACACTGTCCCCAGCACTGCATCCACCAGCTCTGCTCCTCATTGCCCCCAGGATGCCCTCAAACACCATCACATTGCTTGAGCTCCTCATCTTCAGCCCCAGCCCTGGTCGTGGGTCCTTTTGTCCTGCTGCAAAGGGTGCATTTGGGCAAGGAAGTCCTCAGTTCCAGGCTGTGTTGCCACCAGAGCCAAGCAAGAGTCCAGTCAGCTCTGTCCTGCTGGAGTCCTGCTCCCCACTGTTGGGGGAGGGGGGGCACAGCTCCATAAGTCCCCTGTGCCAGGGGGAAAATGCAGCTGGCTCAAACCCAGGCAGCAGGAGCAAGGCTGGAGACAAAGCAGAGGCTACCTGCGTGGTGTGCTGCATCTGCAAAGAGAGCATGGGGTGAGTGCAGCCAGCCTGGGGAGGGCAGCAGGACCTCCAGGCTCACCTGCTCTGCCCTGAGTGCCTCCCTCCCTGTACCTGGCTTCTCCATCACAGAACCAAGGGGTAGGGACCACAGGCAGTCTCTTCACAGGGAGGAGTGAGGGCAATGGGGCTGCAGGGGCTGGCCGAGCCCCTGAGCAGCAAGCTTCAGACAAAATGGGGAAATGGGGTGGGAAAGTGCCAGCCAGGGGCACCATACCCCAGAAGCATCTGCAGCAAGAGTCCAGTCTGTGCTGTTACAGCAAGCAGTTCTTGACAGTCAGCTAAATGTAAGGAGGGAAAGGGTAGAGTAACCCAAACAATGACTAGCCAAGGACTGCAGGAAGGACACAGCTGGCAGCAAGATGGGGCTGAAACTGGAAATTAATGGATCCAGGAAACCTGGCATGGTCTGTGATGATGTTAGAGCTACCCACCAAATCACCCAGCTCATCCATCCCCACCCCGGGGGGGGGAACTGGCCAGCTTTGAGCTGCTGAGCCTGGAGACTGAGAACCTATTAAGCCTTTGTTAAAAAGCCCATTTCCCCACAGCTGCCCACTGTCCCCTCTGCCCTGCTTTCCCCTGTCTCTGCTGTGCACAAACCCCTCACTGCTCACAGCATCAGTAAAGGCCCAAAAGGCTTAAGGAAACCACTCATCCCAAAGAGATGGGCCCAGAGCACACCACCCAAACCTGCCCCTGCTCACTTACAGTTCACAGTCTTTACGTCTCTTCTTGTCTTGTCTTCTCTTACCTCGACCCTTGGACCTCCTCCTTCAAAATGAGAGGACCACAAGAGAGGCTGATGTGTGGGGTATGAGACCCACAGCCCCAGCCAGTAATGCTGCCCCTGATGTTGCTTACCTTCCCAACCTCATCAAGTCCTGCCGGGGCCTGTGGGGTGAGAAAGGGCAGAGTAAGGACAGAGTAAGGGGGTTACTCAGGCAATGCTGCCCCTTGAGCTGCTGGAGGTGCTTTCCTGAGATGCCCCCCGTGCACAGCACAATCTACCTGCCAGCATTTATGCTTAAAAGAGACCAAGTATGACTTCCCTCCACATTATCAACTCCTCAGCCAGGAGCTGACTGCAGTAGGCAGACAGGAGGCAGAGATGGCAAAGGGGCAGGGGATGGCCAGGCTTTGGTGACTCCCCTGGGAATGTGGCAGTTTTCCAGCTTCAGCTGCTCTCAGTGGCAGCTCTCACAGCTCAGGTGATTGCACAAGATGCAAGTAGCACGCAGGGTTTTGCTGCAAAGCCCTGGTAGCTGTTCTTAGACAACAGACAAAACATACTTGGTTTAAGCATCTTCTAGCAGGGCCAAGGCCAGGACATCCACCACACCTACACTAATCTTCAAAGGGGAGTGATGGGAAGGTGTGGAAGGCGGCTTAGAGAGAAACTGAAAGGTGCTGCAGGAGCAAAATGCTTACACAGATTCAGTGGCAGCCTGCACAAGCACTTGTAGGAGATCCCCTGAGGGTTACCCTAGGTAGTAACACCACACCAGGCTCAGGAAATTCCCTGCACAGAAATTAGCTGGAAGCAGAGGGGAGAAAGTAACACATGTGCTACTTCCCACTCCCCCTTCTGCATCCCAGACAGATGCTCCAGAGATGGAGCAGAGCTGGATGGGCCCTGGGTCTGCTCCAGCACAGCTGCTCTTAGGGCTGCAGGGGAATACCGACCCGGGGAGCCTCAGGCTCTTCTTCCAGGCAGGGATCCCGCCTAACAGCTGCCCAGCAGGACACTCAGTCTGCAGCTTTCGCAATATTCAATCGCCCTGGGGTCATGATGGAGAGCCAAAGCCAGGACCCCATGCAGGCAGAGCTGGAGAGGCTCTGTGATGCAAACCAGCTGCCAGCAAGCACTGGAGATGCTCCCCATTCCCATGACACTGCAGCCCCTGGACAGGGGCTCCATCCTGCCCAAGTTCTCACCACTTCTAGGGTACAGTGAGCTCAACCTGAGGGGTTAACTCTATGCCAGGAGTCTGAGGCAGGTCGGTGTGGCGCATCCACCCCGGGCCAGCACTGCATACCTGTGCCAGGTTGGCACTGTGCATTCTAAGCTTTCCACATGTGTAAGCCCCTGCTTTCCAGCCCCAGGTGGGGCAGCCTCCCTTAAATGGAGGCCCAAGGCCCAGCCCTTCAGCTTGGTCTTTGGGCCACAGTCACACTCAGGTGTGCCAAGCCACAGAGCTCCCTGCTGGGCCACCAGCTTGGGCACACTGCCCCACACCAAATCCCTGCCTCAGAGCCACCAGCCTTGCTCTGTTGCCCACAGGAAGCTCCTCCAGCCAGAGGAACACCCAACAGGTGTGTCAACGCAGCTGCAGGGATGAGAGGCACAGACATCCCTGCTCAAAGAGCCAAGGTGCTGCAGCAGCTCCAACCTTGCAGACAGTGCCTGGCCTGGACACACAGCACTACCCACACAATACAGAGGCATGGTGCAGCCTGAGGCTGAGCAGGGGCCATAGACACCAGCAAACCCCAGCGTGGAGAGAGTGGGGGGGGTGTCCAACCACAGCCAGGGTGCCCCCAGGGCATCCTTGTCCCACATGCAGGGTGAGTTGGCAGGGTTGCTCTTACTGGAAGGGCACAGGGGTGCAAAATGAGCCCAGGGTCCCTACCTGCACTCGCACTGCTTGTGCTCAGTGAACGTCATCTCCACGTAGGGTGCCTCCCCATTTGGCTTTATCTTCAGGAGCTGAAAGAGGAGCAAAGGTTACTTCCCAGCCGGCAGCAGGAGGGGACTGGAAGGGCTCCCACCACGCTGCCTCACACCCCAGCCTCTCTGGCAGATGCATGTCCAACCTGTTCCTCAGGACCTCTGGCAGCAGAGACTCCACCTCTGCACGCAGGCAGCACCGGCCATGCCCAGCCACCCCAGCAGCTTGGGAGGCTCTGCTAATGCTGCCCATGTCTTCAGGGCTGTAATTTAAGTGCCACGGTGCTGGGATTTCCCAGCCTTAGAGATTTTTCTCTCTCTGCCGTTGTAGTGGGCTTTCATGTATTTGACCACTTTGCACATCCCCCTTCTCTGATGGGAATATTCCCCCAGGCATGTTTTCCAGGCCATTCCTATTGCCACTGCCTCCTCCTGGCCCCCTTCAGCACTAAGCCTGGAGTCAGTAACACATTGCCCTCCCCCTAGCCCAGGGGGGCAGGATTTGTCCTTTCATGTGTCAGTCCACAGCCCAGCACAGAGTTCAGATTGGACATCCAGGGGCTTCGTGCTGTGTGTCCATCCTCAGTGTGATTCACACTAGTCCCCACAGAGGTGTCTGATGTTGTGACCCCACACACAGCAGCAGGATCTCTCCCAGGAAGGGAGACCTGTGTCTGGGGAGTCACCTCCCATTCACGTCAAGCTCTTGCTCCACCTCAGGTGAAATCTTTTGGGAACTTCCCCCCTTCCTTCCAACAGGCTTTCAACCCCCCTGAGGGACTAAAATCACTGGTGGTTCATTGCAGGCACTCCTAAGTCCATCACCCCCAGCGAAGCGGAGCTTTTCCCTGCTCTCTGGAGCAGCCGCAGGTCGATCTCTGGCAGCACAGCCCGAGGGCTGCAGGGCGAGGACAAGGGCTGCCTGGCGCATGGTGGGGTGGGGGGATGACCAGCAGCTTATTTGCAGCCCAGGACTGCCCATCCCTCTTGGCACAGCTCTCACAGTGGGGACTGGAAACGTGGCTTTCACAGCCCCTCATGCTCACTGTGCCCCCAGCACAGTTTCACTCTCAGCATCACCCCAGGCAGCTCCCAACACACAGGAGCCTCCCTTCTCCCTGTGATTCCAGGGTAGCACCTGCTTTGCACCAGTAGGCAGTCATGGGCAACTGGACCTCACCCGGCCCTGCCATGGGACAGGTGAGGTCTGGAAGGGCGGTGGCAGTCTGCAAGATGGACCATACAGAGAGGAGAGGGCAGGGAAGCAGAGAGCGAGGCCAGTACCACCAGGGATGTCATCTGGACTCAGGGACAAGCCCGGAGAGGAGTCAGAGGGACCCTCCTGACTTGGCACGCCTATGAGCGGTTGCAAGCCCCCTCCCCTGTTATTCATGCTGCTACAGTGCCTGGAGGACACGAAGCTGCAAGTTCACCCCCCGGGAGCGGCCACAGCCCTGCAGCAGCAGCACTTACCTGCATGGTCACTGCGCTTGTCTCCACCGGGACGCAGCGCAGCCCCTCGTCCCCACAGCAGCCTCCGCAGCGCTGCAGGGAGACGCAGGAGGGCCTGAAAATGTATTCCACCTCGTTGGGGAACTCGGTGATGACGTCCACCAGCTGCTCCAGAGGCCGGCAGAAACTCCGATTCCAGATCTCACGGAAGGTCAGGACTGCAAGAGAGCGGGGTGGGGGGCGGTAAGGAGGAGCCCCGGAAAGGCTGAGACCCGCCGACCCGCGGCCGGGGCAGGTGCAGCAGCCGCGGCGGGGTCCCGCATCCCCCCCCATCCCGCGGGCACAGGGGCGCGGAGGATGCCCTTGTGCCCCCAGTAAGTCCCTCACTGTACTGGTGCGGGGGGCTCACACAGGCGCCGCATTCACCCCGGTGGGCTCTTTCTCCAGCCGCCCACCAGCTCCGTCTCCTCCTCAGACACCCCGCTTTCCCCTCCGCACCCCGCCACCGCGGGACTCTTCCCCATCTCCCCCCCCCCCCCTCCCTCCCCCGGCGGGCGCAGCAGCCCAGCCCTGCAGCCGACAACCGTCCCATCGGGTTTCTCAGCGGGGAGAGCAGAGTGGAGCCGAAACAGAGTGTTCATCCCGCCCGGGACACCGCACCCGACACCCGGCGAGCCCGGGGCAGGGCTGCGCTCCGCGGCCGTGCCCGGTGCCGACAGCGCCCGGGATGGGCTGAGGGAACGGGCTGCTCCGACGCCCCGCCGGGCACCGCCGTGGGGCTCCGGAGGGATAACGGCCCCGGGGAGGGGGGGGGTACCGAGTTTCCCGTCCCCCCCGACCCTCCTGCAGCCCTCCCCGAACTGCCGCCCCCTCCCAGCCCGGGCACCGGCGGCCGCCCGCTGTCAACTCACCGGGCGGCTCCGCGCTGGCGATCCCCCGCGCCTCAGGGGCCTGCAGGGAGGGAAAGGCGGGCGCTGGCGGGGGCGGCGTGAAGGGCACCCGCTGCCGTCCCCACAGCCAGCGCCGAGAGCTGTCCCGGCGGCCGTCACCGCCGCCTCGGGCAGCGGCACCGGCGGGGCCGGCCGCCCTCGTTCCGACACCCCCACCCCGCCCCCCCTCCTGCCCTTCGGCTCCGGCGGGGCCGGGCCGCCCCCGCTCTGACCCCCTATCCCGCCCCCCGGCTCTCACCGGGGCGGGCGGCGCTCCCAGCGCCCCGACCGCCAGCAGCCGCAGGAAGGCGCCGAGCAGCCGCATCGCCGCTCCCGCCGCCCCGGCACCGACTCAGCGCCGCCGCCCCGCCGCCCCCGGCATGCCGCCCCGCCGCCGGGCCACCGGCCCCGCCGTGCCGCCTCCGCCGCCGCCGAGCCATGGGAGCGCGCTCCGCTCCGCCGCCGTATTTCATCGCCGCCGCCCCGCCTCCGCCCGCCCCGGCCCCGCCGCGGGGCGGGAGCAGGTGCCCGGCCCCGGCGGACGCGGGGACGGCCGGTGCCCCCGGGCGCGGCGGAGCCCAGCGCACCGCGCAGCACTCGCCGTTCTCCTCTCGGGCTGCCGCGGGGCTTCTAGGGACCGGCCCGTGCCCGGTGCATCTCCGGGGGGGGCGGGTCTGTGTCGGGGCTCCTCGGCTCCCTGAGCTCCCCCAGGTCTTGTCCACCCCACCCAGCCTCGGCGTGCGATGCCCGGTGCCCATCCGGGCACCCAGTGCCCCCCGGCTGCCCTGTGCCCACCCAGCAGCCCCTTTCCCCTTCATGCGCCCCGTTGCCCTGCCGTTGCCCTGTCCCACCCCATTCCCCTCCACCCATCCCCTCCCCACCCGGTTCTCCCCAGGCTGCCCTGTGCTCCCCCAGCCAGCCCTTGCCGTCAGCACCCTGCCAGGGGGGTTCCAGCCCCCTCAGCCCGAGGGGCAGCATCCCAGTCCTGTCTGCCGTGGGAGGGAAGGTGGCACAGTGGCTCCCTGGAGCAAGCCTGGGACCAAGCCCCAGTGCCAGAGGTGACCCCAGGGGAGCCCCACTGCTAGGGGTAACCCCAGGGGAGCTCTGTGGCCTTTTCTGTTCTATTTTTAAGCGCCAGCAGCCAGGAAAGCTAGAGCTATGGGAGGTGGGAAGAGGAGACATTCCAGTGGGCAACACGATCTCCCGCGGGCTGCCGGTCCCAGGGAAATAACGAGGTCTGTGTCCCTGCCGGGATTCACGTTTCTGTTCTCCCGGGAGAGCGGGGAGGCTGCTCCAGGGCTTCCCTGCCCACCTCCGTGTGAGGTCCGTTCCCGCAGCCTGAGGATGCCAGCGGCTCGTCCCCAGCCCGGTGGGGTCTGCCGCAGGGGATGCAGGACGCGCCAGCCGCCTGTCCCCAGCCCCGCCTGTCCCCGCAGATGGCAGTGGCTGCGGTGTCAGCAGGAGCTGGGTTTTGGCTGGAGCTTCCCGGCGTTGGTACCGCTAAGCACGCGAGAAAGCTGCTGGAGCTGGGCCTGGCAAGTGAGCAGGGCGATGCTGCAGAGATAAGCACACACACAAACCCTGACCCCGCCGGGGGGGCTGGGTGCGCTGCAGCTCATCACTCAGCAGCACGGCGTGGTGGCTGCGGGGGGCTGCCGCAGCCGCGCTTGGTGCCTGCTCATGCTCTCGCCCCTGGCTGGGCAGCAAGGAGCAGTTAATGGCCCCATACCCATGGCTGGAGCGTGGATGTGCTCTGTCTCAGCCATCCTCCTGGACCAAGAGGATCCACAATCTCCCCAGGGTCGGTTTTGGGATGGGGGGAGAAGGGAGCGTCTCCTCCTGCCCGAGAGCCCAGAGAAGAGGCTGCCCCGAGCAGCAGCTGCTGCCAACTTGCTGGACAGACAGAATCCTGTTATTGCAAAGACTGTGACCACATGGGGCCTCACGCCTGTCCTTGCAGGAAGGTCCCTTGGGGCCACCTCTCAGACACAAGGCCAGCCTCTGGCGCTGGAGCAAAGGGCTCTCCCCCAGGAGCCCTGTGGCTGGGGAGACCAGACCTTAATTACTGAGTGCAATCCTGTTCCTGGTCTGAAGCTATTTCCTCAGAGGCCTTGGGCAGAGTTTACATTCCTAGGATGAGCATCCCCTTTCTAGGCAGCATGGAGGAGGGACAGGACCAGCGAAATAATATTTGGACACTGGTAGCCTGTGACCAGCAACATCCTCCTGTGAACAGGAGAAACATCCAGCTGGTTGGGACCATGGCAGCTGCTCGCTTTCCCCTCTGCTGTGTTCCCTCCCCAGGGGACAAGCCTACCCTGCCCCAGATGCAGGACAGGGCTGGAGGTCGATGCTATAAATTCACCGGCGTGTCCCTCACGCCACCTCCCACTGGGCCCTGGGGAGCCGAGCTATGCACTTTGGGAACAAGGGACAGAGGAGGCTCAGGGGACTGGCCAGGGAAGTAAGACAAATAGAGACATTTCCTTGGAGGGTGGCTGCCTCCCCCACTCTGAGCCTGATGCAGTGGACACAGGCTGAGAGCATTGCCTTGAATATGTCACCGCCTGCCTGTGCCACCTCCCTGCCCTGCTCACAGCACTAGGGAGGGGGTGGATGGAGAATGATGGTGTGTCCCTGTTGCCAGTGGGGAATGATGGTGTGTTCCTGCTGAGGGTGAGCCCTGGCAGTCCAGTGGGGACGGCCAATCCAGCACCCAGCTGCAAGCGTGTCGCAGCGCAGCCCTGAAGGGTAGTGGGCTGGCATCTGTGTCTCTTACACCTTCTGGGGTCTGGGCTACCTGTAAGAACTGAAGGACTCCAGTGCAGGCAGCCAATCTTCCCTGAAATCCTCCCTGTAAGTCCCCTTCTCTACAAAACAGCCCCATTTGACCATCAAAATCCCCTGCAAAGTCGCACCTTCAGCATCTCAGGTGGAGTCCGACAAGAACTTATCCCTCTGTCGCTCTTAAGCCGACTGCAGCCAGTCACCCACTGAGCCCTTGGAGAACACCCATGAAATCCTCAGTCATTGTTTTTGTGCTGCTGCTATTTGGGACATCAGGGCTGGAGGCTTCTACCAGGGGAAGAGCCAAAACCTCCATGCTCCAGCTGCTGGCACAGCAACTCCTTCAGTCTGCTGCTGCTGCGTCTCCCAACAGGCAAGAGCCTTCCCAGCAGCTACCTATGTCCTGTGCTGTGATGGGCTTCCAAGGTCAAATCAGCATGAAGATGCATGAAGCCGAGCTGCTTGTGCTCACCTTCCATCCCAGAGTGCCCATGTTTCACCCTCAGCACTTTGCTTGATTGCTTTCCCTGGCTCTGTGACACGGCTCTTAGACCCTCCTCAGCTCAGTGAGCACAGCGAACTTCATTCACAGCTAACACTGAGAGAAACCAGCTCAACCTTCTGCAGGCTGTGTCTCCGCAGTGGGGACGAAGGCAAGAGGCTGGAGGCTGGCTGGTTGCAGCTGCTGGTACCGGCGTGAGAGGGAGTGGGAATGGGGATGAGCAGGGTCTGGTGGAGGCCACTCCAGCACCAGCATCTCCACAAGGGGAAACCCAGGCCCCTGGCCGGGAGATTGCTGCTGATTTCTTTTGGGAAACACAGGGCTCTCCAGTGCCCTTGCAGGGCTTCACCAGTGAGCCCTGGATGGTCAACATTGCTCCTCAACGTGCAAACAACCTGCTTGGGCACCCGGGTGCTGTCGGGGTCCTCAGAGCCAAGGCGTACAGCTCTGACTCCAAGAGACACCAGCAGCAGCACATCCCTCACTCCTGGTGACTGGTTCTCGTGGCGTCAGTGCCTCCTCCCAGCCCAGGTGCGCAGGGGGATGTGTTTGCTAAGGAGGAGGCTGACAATAGGGGGAAATGGGCCGTGCCGCACACCCCGATGCTGGCGGCTTGCGGCCCTGGCTGCTGCTGCCCGTTGCAGGCGGGAAGCGTCCAGCCTTAGTCAGCCCCGGCTGCACGTGGCAGGAACTCTGCTGTTTGTTTTGGTTCTGCAGGGGGAAAGGGGGGGTCCAGCTTCCCTGGGGACCAGCAGACAAAATTGCAGGCACCTGATGGCTCAGTCCCGTGCCTGAAGGGAGCAGGGTCTGCCTCTCCAACCCTGCGCTGCTGTGTGTCACAAGTGCTGGGGCTGGCCAAGCTGTGACTCAGACACAGGTTTTGGAAGGGCACAGGATGGGCACCAGGGCTGCACAAGAGCACTCAAAGCATGAGAACCAGGCATGGGGAATCTGTGGCAAGCCTGACTGCTGCTCCTGGCCACGCAGCAACCCCCATGGGGCAAGGATGATGCCACTGAGGAGGAGGTCTCTGTGCCTGCCAGGCCCAAGCCGTGGGAAGCCACAGTGCCCAATCAGCCAGTGCTCCAGCAACAGGTCAGTACCTGGCAGAGCCAGTGCAGCTCAGCTTAACGCTTTGTCTTTCAGCGCAGGCTGAATCCAGGCTGAGCCCAGGCTAGGGGACAGAGTCACCTTCCCACCAGGGTGAAGATGCAGACAGTTGGCAAAGCACTGCTGGCAGCAGATGGGAGGGTTAATGATGTCCCAGACCAGCTGCCAGTCAGCTGTATCCGGTGGGGAGGTGATAGGTGTGCACAGAGCCCACCACCAACCAGCCAGGCAGCCCTGCACACGGGAACTGGCTGGGCCATGGGTGTTTGCAGGAGAACGCAGCCCTGGAGCAGGGCGAGGCACCGGAGAGCCGAACCGCAGTCCCGAGCATACGTGGGTGCCAACAGGTAAACGTTGTGTCAGCAGCCTCTGCAGGGTGTGCAGTTACTGCACCCAAACAACAGCCTCTTGTACATGAGGTGATGCATCCAGAGAGGGAAGCTGAGACATGGCACCCATGGCACAGCTCACCCCGCTCTGCCCAAGCTCCTCTCCCAAAGCCCTGTGTGGGAGCAGAATCCCTGAATCCCAGAAGCCTTGCAGGGATTACCCTCCAGCAGCCAGAGTGCTGTGCTTGGGAAAGCCTGAACAGGCAGTGACTGGGACATACTGGTGCAGCAGCACGAGCGTGACCCTCCACCAGCAGCAGAGATGAAGCAGCCCAGGCCTGCGTCGCAGGGAGGGGGTATGGCAGCCCCGGGAGTGGCAGGACTCCCCCAGCGGAAGCGGAAGAGCCCCTCTCCACAGGAAAGAGATGGAGGTTATTTTTCCACCGGAGAACCGAGCTTATTCTGCACATCTGTCGCGTTCCATCTCCCCAGGGAAAAGGGCAGTGAGCATTGAATGGAGTGGAGACTCACGGCCATGAATTGCTCGCTGCTCTGCCGCTGCCCCTCGCCTCCCAGCCCTCCTGGCCCAGCCAGCCGGTGGGCAGGGGCTGCCAGGCACTTTTCTCCCCTGCCAAGCTCGAACCTGATCCACGCCCAGCCCAGAGCTTCTGGCTGCTTATCATGTGGATGCAGTTCTCCTGCTTTTAGCTGTCATAATATTGACACAAAGCAAAATAATAGTGATGGCGAGACTCTGCCTGGCTCTTGAAGGCAAACAGGCGAGGAGACAGGGAGCAGGAGGCTCTGCTATTGTGCGAGACGGGGCAGCAGCCTGGGCTGCTTCCAAGCTCTGCTCCCCGGCATCACGCCTGCTGATAAGGGGGGGGAAAAGCATGGGATGCAGGCGGAGGGGGGGGATGCACACTCTGCAGCGTGCTCTCCCCATCAAGGAGCGAACGTGTGCATCGGCAGGGCTTCGTCTCGGAGGCTTTCCCAGAACGTGGGTGGAGGAGTGGCTCATCTCTCCCTTTCCTTGAAACCTGGCAGCCTCTGAATAGCTGCCATCACCCACAGCAGACAATGAGCAAGGCGAGCCTGGGGCCAGCTGCAGCGCCGGGAGCGCGTGAGCGGAGGAACTGCGGGGAGCTGGCCGGTGACCAGGAAGCAGCCCAGACTGCTGGTGTCACGGACCCCTTGGTGACCACAAAGAGACCAGGCCGCGCTTTGTCTGGCCCCAAGAGCCTGGCTTCCTGCAGCCGTGCCAGGCCTGCTCGGGGCTTCTCCAAAGCTGGCCTGAAGGGATGGGCCCCCGGCATCACCTCCTCCCCGGCCCAGCCAGCCTGCCGCCTGCCCTCTGAGCAGGGACAGAGCCACAGCCAACACCTGTGCTAGTGCCAGCAAGCTTTCTGAGCCGCTTGTGCCTTTGGTGGCACCGAGCAGAGCCAACACCTTTTCCGGGTACAAAGACCAGGCACACCGTTAGCGATGCTGGGGCTGCACCTCCCACCCAGCCCTGCGCTGCGATCCCTCGTCCCTCGCCGGGGCTTGTTTTCCTACATGACACGCAGCAACTTCCCACACTTCCCTTGCCTCTTCCTGACCAGCCCGGCCTTTGAACTGGCTGCCTCCAGCTGCCTGCATCCCGAGAGGAGACCTGGGGAACTGCCACGGACGAAGGAGAGGAGTGACGCTCCACATCTAGGGCAGGCATTTGGAAGCCAACTTCCCATGCCTCTCCCCAGGGGCTGGGAAGGGCGAGGGGCAGCCCAGCCTGGGCTGCTTCCACGAGCACGAGAAAAATCGTCCTGCTTCCCAGCCTCATTCTCTATTTTTAAGGCTCCAAAAAGGGGGGTGGGAGGGGGTGAGGGGGGTGCGAATGGTGAACTTGCTGGCAGGAGAGACTGTCCCTGGGCCGCATTCAGAACCGCCTACTCATTTCCCATAGGGATCACGGACTCCATCGGTACCACAGGGCTCTGGATACGGGCCTGGCCTGCCTGTGGGTGCTGCGTTGACATGAGGGTGAGCCAGCAGCCCTTTTCCAGGCAGATACAGGCGTGTGTACATGTGGGCTGCTGAGCAAGGAGCTGCATCAAATCCTACGCTAACCTGAGGCGCTGAATCCATCCTGCTACTCCCCACAGCAAGCTGTGCCTGTTTCTCCTTGGCCACCAAGGTGGTTATGGCTCCTATGCTTGCCCAAGGATGACCGGTTCAGGAGACAGTTGTTCCCAGGGTCATCAGCGAACACCAGCAGAATACGTGCCCTGGTACCTGCAGTGTCAGCCACGAATTTCAAGCATGCTAAAACTGCTGATGACTCAGGCAACGTGTGCGTGCGCCTGCAGCCTCACAGAGCTGAGCTTTCCGGCTATCCACGTACCTGCTTTTGATCACTGCCTGTTTGTTTGGCTTTTTTGTCTTCTTTCCCTGGAAGGTCGAGTTTTAAATGCACATTCAGCACTTGTTCAGCCCATTATTTCCATCTGCTTCCCTTACTAAGTGACCTATTTTGTTCCCTATAGCACAAAGAAAACACCCGTTTGGGCTCCTTCAGCCCTCCAGCAGATTCACTCCTGCCTTCCTACAGCCCTGCCTTCACATCTGTGGTGTAGGAGCTGCAGGCTCAGGTCGTCCTCTCAGGCCTTTGGTCATGGACCCGCCAATGAGCAGGTCACACCAAAGACACCTTTGGTCCATCTTTCTCCTCAGACCGTGCTTTGCGTTCCCCCTGTTCCCACGTGCCACGCGGTCCATAACTGCTCCTCAGCCACCTGTGCTCAGTGGGTGGCTTAGGCAAGGGTGATGGCCCTACACTGCTCCTTCCCCTGTTACCTAGTCAGTTCTCACAGTCCCTGCTACGCTGACAGCCTGCCCAGTCATTCCTGCCGGGCTGTGGCTCTGCTGGCTCTCGCCTGCTGGCTCCTTCCCTCTACCGTCGCTGAGCGCGAGCAGCTCACTTTGCTTCCCCGGGAGGTGCAGACGAGTCCAATTACTAGAGTTCAGCAAACTCTGATTCCCTTCCCTGGCATTTCATCCAGCCCACTTATCCGCTGAGAGTTTCTAATCCAAACAGCCTCCCAGCACACGATGTTCCAGTGCTCCCAGGCTCTACCCAGCCTCTGTCCTGCCTTCTCTTCCCTCACACCAGCACTCAGGGGATGACATTCAGTCCCCAGGGATGCAGAATTCACTGGGCGGAGGGGAAGCAGCGTCTCCAGCAGCCACCCCTAATGGTACAGAGCAGGATGCCGTCCTGGGCAGGCTGGTCCTCCGAGGAGATGAGCCAGATTTCAGCTCCTCTGCAAGCACAGAAAACGTGCTGCCTTGCTCAGCCGGCCAGCTCATCCCTGGCTCAGCAATTTGCTCACAGCACCAGCACTGTCTGCAGTCGTGTCAGCCTCCTCACTCCTGTGCCAGATGAGAAGCCACAGTGGCCAACTCTTCCCCACAGGGAAGGGAAGGGATGGTGCTGTGCAGGAGGCAGCTGTCCATGGCTGCAGCAGGAGAGAGGGGTCCCACTCCATAACACCCAGGAGCAGTGGCCCACCAGTAAGTCCTCCCAGCTGCAGAGGGATGCACACATGTGCTCCCCACCAAACTGCCTCAGCCAGCACAATCTGCAAGGCAGGAAGATTTTAGCCAACTATATACCAAGGTGTACCTTTCCAGGTACTTTCCCCACGTGCCCCATGCTCTGCACTGTCTTCACTCCCATTCCTCTTCCCACCTGTCCCCTCTTCAGTGTTCCTGGGCACTCCTTGCCTAACTCTGGGTCCTGGCAGCAGCTGCTGGCTAATGACAACCAGATGTCTTGTGGCCACAGTCCCTCCAAGCAGCCAGAGCCTGGGGTTTGCCTTTCAGCTCACAAGATAACTGCAGGTTCTGGCACTGCTCAACTCCACGGGGCTAATAGCTCCCGAAATGCCCATTCAGAGGCTTTCATTCATGAAATACAAGGCAGCAGACCAAGAGCAGGACTCTGCCCCTCAAGGGACATCGGACTGACGGCCGCCTTTGGCTGGCTGTGGCAGCAGTGCCCGGCTGTAGGGAACAGGGCAGGAACAGCATGAGCAAGGAAAACCTTGGCAGCCTGGCAAGGCACTGAGAAAAAAACTGCCCTGCAATAGTTACTGGGTCCAGAGCAGGGAATGTAAACAGCCCAGCATCCACAAGGAGGTCATAACCTCAGAGTCCGGTTTCCCTTCCTCTTCTCCCTCCTGCCTAATCTCCAAGAGCTGCTCTGTTTACTAACCAGATAAGTAAACAAACAAAAGGAAAGCTCCAAAGCAATGATTTTATTTTTTAATATACTTTTTTTTTGGGCCAATTCCCTGTGTGCCCAGGTCCCAGAACGCACACATGGGAGCAGCCTCTGCACACCATGGCAGCCAGCACACAGCAACGCACGGGCACAGCCAGCGGCAGAGACAGGCGGCTGATGGGAGCCAGCAGCTCTTCCCTGCCCTGCCTGCAACGTAACTGTGCAGAGGGGGGAAAGGGGGAGCCATGTTATCCCCTGCACAAACACTGGGGGAAAGGGGGAGCCATGTTATCCCCTGCACAAACACTGGGGGAAAGGGGGAGCCATGTTATCCCCTGCACAAACACTGGGGGAAAGGGGGAGCCATGTTATCCCCTGCACAAACACTGAGCCGGGCAGGCCTTTCTCCAGGGAGCCTTTGGTTTACTCAAGATGGAAGAAAGCAGATCCCTACAGCTGAGGGGAACGGGGAGGGAAGGCAGAGGGGAACAAGGATGTGGCTGGTCAACACAGTGGGGCACAGCAGAGCCAACAGCAGGGCAGGCCCTCCGCTGACTCTCTCCAGGGGCAAAGGATGAGACAAGTTCACCAAGGAGGGAAACTCTTGACTTCCAGCCAGGGCAGCAGCCCCCCCTCAGCAGACCCAGGCAAACTCAGGCATGAGGCCTTTCGCTAGGTCTTCACGGGATGCCGTGAGCTTCCTCCCCCAGGCTGCCAGGCACTCCGGCTTCCAGGCACCCAAGGGCAGGAGGAGAGGTGTGGAAGGAAGGTGTGGAAGGACTCTCAGCCCAGAGATAAGTGACAAATCACCAAGACCCGGTGTCTTGCCAGGGACCCAACAGCCTGGATGGCAGCTGGCTGCAGGGTGAAGCCTCCGAGAACCAGGCACCCAAGGCCCCCGCAGGAAGCGCTCCTTGGGAAGCTCCCAGCACAACCCAGTCTTCTTTGATTTCCTAATCTAAACCACCAGGGCACACAGCGCAGAGCCGCTGGGCAGAGAAGCGCCGCCATGAGAGAGCCGCACCGTGGCTCCTGCCCGCTCCCTGGGACACCGGGGCTCCAGGAACTGGACACAAAGGAGTTACATTCCTGCCTTATCCACAGCCCGGCCCGGCCCCGCCAGCCAGAACAATCGGGCTGCCAGGAACTGCGCCTTTCCCACCCCATTTGCTTTGGCTCTTCGCACCCAGCACATCACCCAGTCCAAAGTAAATCCCCGGCGCTCAGGCACGGACGCTGCGCTCCCCCGGGGCTCGCCTGCACCCGCTGCACCCCGCGGGGTGCAGCGGGTGCAGGCGAGCCCCGGGGGAGCGCAGCCCACAGCGGCGAGGGGGGGTGATGCTTCCCCGCCCCCGTATCAAGGCAGCGCGGCTGCTCAGCCCGCCTCAGCCCCGGGGAGCCGGCTAACGCACGGCTTCCCCCGCTGCCCGCACCGCCCGCTGGCCCGGCTCCTTGCCCCTCCGCGCCCCCGCAGCGATGCTCGGCCACCACCGGCCCCCGCCCGCGGGGTTAGAGGGGCACCGCCCGTCTCCCGGGTAACGGCAAGCCCCACCCACCACGCGCGACCCTCGCCAGCCCACCCGTCGGCTGCACTTCTCATTGGCTGCACGTTTGGAGGGGGGGGGGGGGGGAATTCGAGCGGCCTCCGCCAATGGGGAAGCGGGGAGGCGGAAAGGGAAGCGGCGCGTAGGGTGGCGGCGTCTCCCCGCCTCCGGGTCCGGCCCGGAGGGGTGTCCTCGCCATGCCGGGTGCTGCCGACCGCGGCTCGGAGCTGTCGGAGCAGATCGAGGCCTTCGTGGCGCGGCTGAGGGGCGGCGGGGAGCGGCCGCGTTCCGAAGACACGGCGCGGCAGACGCTGTCTCTGCTGCGGAAGATCATCGCGCACGGGCGGTGGAGCCGGGCCGGTGAGGGCCGGGCGGGCCTAGGGCTTCCTCCGGGGAGCACGGCGGGGAGGGAGGGGGGAGGAGAGAGGGGGGGGGAGGGAGGGGGGGAGAGGGGGAGGGAGGGAGGAGGGAGGGAGGGAGGGAAGGGGGGGGGAGGGAGGGAGGGAGGGGGGAGGGAAGGGGGAGGGAGGGAGGGAGGAGGGGGGGGGGGGGGGGGGGGGAGGGAGGGAGGGAGGGAGGGAGGGGGGGGGGGGAGGCTGCGCCCCGAGGCCGTCGGGCTGCGCTGCTGCCGCGCTCGGCGCTCGGCCGGGGAGCCTCGCTAGCAGCCGCCAGTGTGCCCGGTGCCCAGCCCTGCCGGCCCCTCGCAGACGCCGGTGTCGTTGCGTGAGGAGCTGCGGGAGCCGCGCCGCTCCGGCCGCGCTCCGTGCTCCATGCGCCAGGCCGGGCGCAGGCCGCTCCCCCTCTCACTGCTTGCGGCCTTCCGCGGGCTTCTGCGCTGTGACCGGCCCATTCACACAGTAGCAGAGCCAGAGGAACGGAGAGCTCCACGCGTGGCTGCCTGCTCGCCTCTCCCTGCCCTTACAGAGAGCTCCACGCGTGGCTGCCTGCTCGCCTCTCCCTGCCCTTACAGAGAGCTCCACGCGTGGCTGCCTGCTCGCCTCTCCCCGCTCTTACAGAGAGCTCCACGCGTGGCTGCCTGCTCGCCTCTCCCTGCTCTTACAGAGAGCTCCACGCGTGGCTGCCTGCTCGCTTCTCCCTGCTCTTACAGAGAGCTCCACGCGTGGCTGCCTGCTTGCCTCTCCCTGCTCTTCCTGGGTGTTGTGTGACTGGTGTCTGAGCCAGGCCTGGCCGTAGGGCTGTCGTGGGTTCGATGCTCCCAGGGGGTCACTCTGGGCAGTGGTAAACACGTCACTCCCCTCTTTCAGGGGAGCTCATGGATCTGATCCGAACAGAAGGCCAGAGGATGACAGCAGCCCAGCCATCTGAGACAACGGTGGGCAACATGGTGCGACGAGTGCTGAAGGTCATTCGGGAAGAGTATGGCAGGTGAAGTGCCTCTCTTGCTGCCTGTACCCCTCCTAGGGTCCTAGAATAGCCCTCCCACGCTGTGTGTTCGAGAGACTCCTTTAGCTTCCATCACCCCCTTTTCCCACCTCTCCTAGGAGGGATTCAGCCAGCTTACCATCAGAAGAAACCTGTAGTTTTCTGCGTAGCTGATGACATTTCTGTAGTGAAATTGCTTGGTGTGTGTGTTGTGACAACACTCTGCCTGTTCCTTCCTTCTGTTTCCAGGAGTGCCCATCCCACTGGAGCAGCAGCCTTGAGGCTGCTCCTCATCTGTGGGCTGCTGCATTAGTACGTGTCTCTGGAAGGTGTTTCCTGGCAGAGCTTTGGGTGTCTTTCTGCCAGAGACAGGGAGGGAAACTTTTTGGCAGGGCATGGCGTGCCTCCCATGTGTGTTTTTTCTTCCCCTCTGTTCACATCCAGGAGTGCTGCTCTGCAGGGACAGTACTCAGCCTGCCCATGCCCCTGCCCTCTCTCCCAAGGCTGAAGGGCTGCTTTTCTCCACAGGCTTCACGGGCGCAGTGAGGAAAGCGACCAGCAAGAATCCCTGCACAAACTCCTGACTTCTGGAGGACTGAGTGAGGATTTCAGCACCCCTTATCCTCCCCTCAGAGCTAACGTTATTGAAGCTATTAACGAGCTGCTGATAGAACTAGGTATGGATGGGTCTGAGCTGCTCCATGAGTAGAGCCTCCTTATGGAATGGGAATGATGCTTAACCCTGCTCTTAGGTGGAAGCAAAACAGCAAGGATCTGGGAGGCTTTATCTGAAAGAACTAAGGAACATGTCCTGCTGTTTCCAGGACCTAGTTTAAGCCTGCTTTGGCTTACAGGGAAATGGGTGGAACATTGTGGAAGCAACAGTATGGGGGAGTCTGTTGGGTCATGCTCTGTGATTTCTGGGAGGTCTTGAATTGAGTCCTGTGAAGAAGAGTATCAAAAGTAGGCCAAGGTTGGACTTAATCCCCCCCACCTCCCCACACACACGTAACCTGACCCTTCTGCACACAACACTGTGATACACTTTTCTTTCTCTGCAGACTTGTGACAGGTCAGGCACCACCCCTCCCTCTAAGGCCCAGGTTGCCCTGGCTCTCCTTTACACACAGTTCTGCTGCTGTCAACCTGTACTACCATGGATTTTCTGTCACTAGTTGTGTGGGCATGGTGGCTGGCCGGAGTGGTGCTGACACAACCACCTCCTCGTGATGGAGTTTCCAATACAGCTATGTCTACATGTAGCTGTGGAGTGTGGGGCATAAAAGGGACAGCTGCTTGGTCCCTTTCCACTGAGAAAAAGAATAGGCAGAGAAGCTGCTCTTGGGCCAGCAGGGACAGGGAGGGGATTGTCCCTCTCTGCTCTGCCCTCCTGAGGCCCCAGCTGGAGTCCTGTGTCCAGAGCTGGGGCCCCAATACAAGAGAGATGTGGAACTGTTGGAGAGGGCTCAGAGGAGCCACGAAGATGCTCAGAGGGCTGGAGCAGCTGCCCTACAAAGAGAGGCTGAGGGAGCTGGGCTGGCTCAGCCTGGAGAAGAGAAGGCTGCGGGGGGACCTCATTGCAGCCTGCCAGTCCCTGAAGGGAGCAGAGAAACAGGAGGGGAATCAACTTTTTAAAAGGGCAGATAATGGCAGGACAAGGGGGATGGATTAAAGCTAAAGGAGGGAAGGTTTAGATTGGATATTAGGGGGAAGTTTTTTACAGAGAGAGTGGTGAGGGGCTGGAACAGGCTGCCCAGAGAGGGGGTGGATGCCCCGTCCCTGGGGGTGTTCAAGGCCAGGTTGGATGGGGCCCTGGGCAACCTTGTGTAGCTCCAGCCCTGAGGTTGGTGTCCCTGCCTGTGTCAGGGGGGTTGGAGCTCTCTGATCCTTGGGTTCCAACCCAGGCCATTCTATGATTCTGCCAGTACCCACAGCATCACATTAGTAAAACCCAATCTTGTTGGACAACACTCACAGCACAAGTGTTGCTTGTCCCAGCTGTTTTTCCACCCCCTGGCTTCCTTCTGTTGCAGAGGGCACGACCGATAACATCGCCATGCAGGCGCTGGAGCACATCCACTCCAACGAGGTGATCATGACCATCGGCTACTCGCGCACCGTGGAGGCCTTCCTGAAGGAAGCTGCCCGCAAGCGCAAGTTCCAGGTGATCGTGGCAGAGTGTGCGCCCTTCTGCCAGGTGAGCCCCGGGCTGGCCCTCTGCTCAGGGCACTGCACTGTCTGGGGTTGCTGAACTCTTGTCTCTAGAGGCAAGCTGAACCTTATGGAAACTCCTCTGCAGTTGAGAGATCAAAGAGAGCTTGTTGTCCTACCCCGTGTCCTTCAGTCAGAGGGCTGTTTGTGCTGTACTGCTTAGTGCTTTTGCAGTTTTGGCAAGAATTGAGTGCTGCTGTCTCTGTCTGCACTGCAGGAGTCCCAGGGGACCCATGGCATTTCTCTTTTCTTTGTAGGGTCATGAAATGGCTGTCCGACTGTCTAAAGAGAACATTGAAACAACTGTCATGAGTGATGCAGCTATTTTTGCTGTCATGTCTCGAGTCAACAAGGTAAGGACAGCTCCACTGGAGGAGGGAGCTTGTGGCAGGGTGGGTGTTCAGGCCTCCCAAACCAGATCCCAGTAGTTGAGGAACATGTTTCTTCACTCAAGATTCAAAATTGTTATAGTTCCTGGTGGAGATTCAGTGTGGAACCCCAGGTTAGTGTGATGATAACTGTGCACGGTGATAGATTTCTCTGCTTTAGTGACTAACAGGCATGAGAAGTGCCAGGAGACCCTCAGAGGATTAGTCTCACTTCTTAAAGCAGATGGAACAAAAAGCAGCATTTCTAAAGGGGAGAAACTCCCCTTGCCTGGGACCCAAGATAGGTGGTGAAGGGAATCACCAAGGTGTCTCTTTTTAGGCAGTCCTGTTCTGTACTTACAGGCATGAAGACTTGGCACTTCAAACTAAAAACAAACAACCAAAAAAACCCAGTGTTTGCAACATAATAAAATCCAGCCACAATATAGACAAATCTTGTCTATATTTTAAGCTGCTTTATGTTACTCCTGTTTTACAGCAAGGGAATTGTAACTCGACTGCTGGCTGCAACTTGTACAAAGCTTACTTTGTAGGCTTAACAGAAAAACAGGGAACACAGCCCCAGTTTCTGCTTGGTGTTCCCTGCAGCAGAACTAACAGTTGTCCTCTGAAGGTCTCTGTGCTGGCCTCATCATGCTGGAGTCAGGCTCTTGTTAGAGAGCAATGTCTCAGTGCAGAGCCAGGGCCAGATGAAACATAGGGCAGCTGGCTGCCTAATCTGGCTCCAGCATTTGGTGGCTGTGCTGACAAACTCTTCCAGCTCATCAGGGGCAGAGTGTGGGGCAGTAAGTGTTCCTTCCCCATTTTGCCATGGAACATGCTGTCTAATAGTGATTTTTCCCTTTAAGGTCATCATTGGTACAAAGACAATCCTGGCCAACGGTGCCCTGGTTGCTGTGAGTGGGACTCACACTCTGGCACTGGCAGCTAAACACCACTCCACTCCTCTCATTGTGTGTGCTCCCATGTTCAAGCTGTCACCTCAGGTAAGCTCAGCTGCAGTTTGGGGCTACACCTGCTCTGTGTCAAGGTGGAGGGTGATTTTATGGTTATGGAAACTTAGAATGAAGAGCACCAGCTGCTCCAAGGTGAGGTTGGTAACTCAGTCATCTCCTCCATCTAGTGCTGTTACTTCAGGTAGGAGATCCTCACCCAAATCTGGCACATCTGAAGATCTTGATGCACCCTCCTCTGCCACATGGGCTGAGTAAGCAGTGTGTAAGGATGTAGACCACTGCCTGCTGGAGACTGACATCACCATACTTGGTTTTCTTTGACCACAGCAGACTTCAGTGCATAGGTTTAGTGTTGAAAGACCCTCTGTACTGACAGAGGTGGGTGGAGAGGCCCTGAAAATCTCCTTACACTCAGGACATTTTTCAGTATTGTCAGATGAAGCTGCAGACTGAGGAGGTCACTTCCATGCTCCAGTTCCCTAGGCTTTGCAGAAGAGCAGCCAGGTCACAGGCAGCTTCTTAAAGCTCTGAGGAAAAACTCTTCACCTGTAGATCCTACAGAGTTTCTAGGCACAGGCACTGTGCAGTTATTGTAAACAGATGTCATACACCTGGCAAGTCATCCTCCTCTGCTTTAGTCCCTTCCACCACCCAGGATCTGTTTTCACTAGGATAATGAGACAGTCTCTTTTTCTTCCTGACCTTCCTGTACTTTATTTCTCATTCAGTTCCCTAATGAAGAAGATTCATTCCACAAGTTTGTGTCACCACAGGAAGTGCTGCCCTTCACAGAAGGTACTGGTTCTTCCTTATACACGCTGGTCAAGCTGGTTCAGGCACTTTTTTTAATAGCTCACACAAAATTTAGACAGGACTGTTGTGTAACCCAAGCCAGAAAATCCTTTCCTATTAAGCAGAGAAAAAGTGCTGGGAACAATCCTTATTTTATACATAACTTTCTATTACAGAAAGTACAGAAAAAGGATTTCTTTTGAACACTATCTTGACACTTTTGTTTCTGTCTGTGTTTGATTACTGTGTTTTATTATAGGATTGTGATAATGGTGTTAGGCAGGTGGTAGTTTCCTGTGGGACAGAGCAGATGCCCAACACCAAAGGCAGCTTCCTTTCCTTCCTACAGCTCAGTTAACTTCTTGACACTTTGTTACACAATCCACCTGCTGAAACCTGGTATCTCTGCAAGGGGCTTCCCACACAGGCACCATCTTTAGAAAGGCATCAGAATCACAGAATCTTAGGGGTTGGAAGGGACCTCAAGAGATCATCAGGTCCCAAGCCTGCTTTCAGATAGCAAAAACTCCACCTCAGCCCTGTTCCTATGCAACAGAGACTTCTGAAATGATGATACCAGGTTTGGCCTTCTTGAAATAACAACTTTGGCAATATCAGGATTCTTCTATTCTATTACATACTGGAAGGTTTTTTGGCAGTTAGTAAATCTACATCAGAGGGGATCTGGAGCTTTTATGAATAAAATACCAAAAGAGAATGCTGACATTCATCCAAGATTGCTGTATGCCTGTAACCTAGTGGCATCAGTGAGGAAGCTATTCAGGATGTTCCAGTATTGACTTCAGGGTGGCACATGCATGGCCAGTTCCTTCAGGGGCTCAGGCAGAAGTGCAGAAGGCTACATGTACATTGAGTTGCTTTGTGTAATGCTGCTGCTCACTTCACAGGGGAGATCCTGGCAAAGATCAACGTTCACTGCCCAGTGTTTGACTACGTCCCTCCAGAGCTCATCACTCTCTTCATTTCTAACATCGGGGGGAACGCGCCTTCCTACATCTACCGCCTCATGAGTGAGCTCTACCACCCCGACGACTACGAACTCTAACCCCCTGAAGCACATCCCTCTCCAGACACTGCCTCAACTTCCCTTCAGAAAGATACAACAGCTAATTCAAGTGCATCTTGTGAAGATGGGTTGCTCTGGGGAATCTGCTCAGAAGCAAGAGAAGGCAGAGCTGCAGGTTTTCTGCTGTGTTAGAAGCTACGTGGGGCTGCTAACCCACTTGGATTTTGAAACAGCAAGGCAGATGTGTAACTCCTGGGGGCAGCTAAGCTGTTACCTCAAAGTATGCCTCAATAAAGGCTGTTTGCAGTGATCCATCTCACTGTTAAGCACTTTGCCTGTATACAGCTATTTTGTTTCTTTAGCAGGAGTTTTACCAGTGTAAGGAGGTGCCTGCACCCATGACGCAGCAGCAGGCTTTAAGGTGTGCTTTCACATGTGAATGTGGTGGGAATCCTTTGGCAGTTGTCTTCAAATGGATTTTTATTTTTTTGGTAGAATATTCTGGCAATTTTTGGGGAGTTGTTGAAATACAACCCAGCTTTTTGTACAATGCTGGAATGGAAGTTGCATTTTTTTGCTGAAAGGCAGACCTTCAGGTGCCCATCAGGTAGCTTGTTCACCTCTGTGTCAGAAGGCAAAGCTCAACCTCTTGCTTTGCTTGTTCTAGTCTGAGGGTCCTTCTGTATTACTTGAGTGATGGCAGTTATTCTGTTTGGGTAGACAGCTTGTCTCATTGGAAAGTTCCTGATTTTTGTGAGGGGCAGCATGGACTGTCTTAGAAATCTCAGGCCCTTGCAAGTCAGATGACTTTTCCTTAGTCCCTTTTATCAATCAATATATGGCAACATGCTACACCACAGTTAAGGCATCAGACAAAAGTAGTTTCCACTCCTTGTTTTGCTTGTGATTGAGCAGATATTAGTACCTCTGGGATTTGGTTTGGAGTTGGATGTTTGTGATGAAACAAAAATGTCATCTTTAACTGATCTGAAGTTAATTTCTACTCCTCTACCTTAGGCTGAGACACAAAATAGAACTGGAACCTGAAGGAATAAACCCAAAAGGTCTGCCTATTGTAAAAAATGCAGTGGGCTATTTAGTTATTTCTGTAAGGATAAGTTTCTGTACCCTGAGAATGTGAGCCTGAGCTAGGATTTAGAAATCTCTCACTCAAGAATGCAAACTGCAGGGAGCTGGGGAAAACAGCTGGGTGTGTCATTCACTGCTTAGTTCAATAAAAAGAATGTTTTTTGATCCTAAATTGACCTAAGCTGGTCAGTCCTCATTCCAGCCACTGCTATGAGCCCAAAGAAAGTGTTTAGCATATTAATTTTATTAATAAATACCTCTCAATTTTCAAAGCACTATAAAATACATCAAGTACAAGTCTCCTCCCTTAAGCAGCAGCACACCATGCTTGCAGAGGAAAAGCACTTCACTAACTGTGAGTGGCTGCAACTTCTTCCACTAGTCAAGTACTGACATAAGGCTCAGGCTTCCAATGCAATTCCTTAATCCTGAAGATGCTTCTCCAGGCTACCCAGGGTGAGCTCCTCCTTCCAAGTTCTCTCTGATCTCTGCTTCTTAGGTCAGTACTTGTAGCAGAAGAACTTCAGTGACTATACTGGCTCAGAAACTTGGCTCTGCAAAAGGCAGAGTGGCCTAAGGACAGCAGGACCTGCATCATAGCAACACTTCTGGTGGTTGCAGCTTACAGTCTTAACTTCTTATTATGGCCTTGTTTTTCCCAAATAGGTGCCATGCTCGTGCCATCTTCCGAAGTCTAGCCATGTTAGGCTTAGGCTGGAGAAAGAAGAATTAAGAAGCACTGAATTAGAAGTAAGTAAAGGAGCTTCAATGCCTCCATACTCTGCCCTAATGCAGTAATCCCCAAGTCTCTTTAATAGCCAACTCCACCTGACTTTCCATAGAATCCAATTTCATAACTTAACACTTGAAATCCAAATACATGCTTAACTTAAAGGACTAATGGACACATTCAAGTCAGTGTTGCCATTCAAATGAAATATGGCAAGATCACTGCTAATGTGTTTGCAAGACAGGGGTTTAATGTGCTCAAGTTGTGTTCTATTGGTAACAGCTATGTAAAAATCTGAGTAAGATACAGCCGGTGGTGATGGTGTCAAACCAGACTATTCTAGTTCTAAAACACACATACATGACATGCCTCTCAATCCAGAGTGTGTGTTATCAGAGGTGTTATCTGTGTTACCTGCTTTTCCTGCTGTAGATGGTCTATGTCTGCAAGAGGCATCATGGAAGGTCTTCCATGGGCACACTGGAAGGGCAGCTGGCAAGACGACAAAGCTTCAATAAGCTTGCAGCTCTCCTCTAAAGTCAAATGCTCGTTAAACTTAATTGCACCTGAAAAAAAACAAACCCATACAAATTCTTCACTAATGCTGCTACCAGTTCCATAGGCTTTACCAGTTCTTTGTGTCTGCTGCTGGCAGGCATCAGTTCCAAGACCAAATGCTATGCCTGCTGCTAGGTCCTTTCTCAGAAGCGAGCGTCTAGTGGCATCCAGAGGAAGTCCAAACAGAACATCAAGGAGTCGTTTCAGGAGTGTTGGCAATCTTCAGCCTTCACACATGCACAAGAACATCTGCAATCTGCCTTTCAGCATTTGGGGACTTTTATGTATTGTGTGCCATTTCTAGAGTGCAGTGACACTCTGAAAATAGATGCTTTTGGTTCATGTTTACCCCTTGAGCATAATCTTAATTGTCTGTGGCACAGGATCTGCCACAAGAGCCCAGAGCTACTGCAGTCTACACCAGTAAGGTCTGCTCATTTCATAGAATCACAGAGTTGTAGGGGTTGGAAGGGACCTGGAGAGCTCCTGGGGTCCAACCCCCCTGCCAAAGCAGCTCCCCAGCTCATACTGCACAGGTCGGCGTCCAGACGGGGCTGGAATCTCTCCAGAGAAGGAGACTCCACACCCCCTGGGCAGCCTGTCCCAGGGCTCTGGCACCCTCACTGGGGAAAAGTTCTTCCCCAGGTTGGTGTGGAACTTCCTGGGCTCCAACTTGCAGCCATTGCCCCTTGTCCTGTCCCCACAGACACTGAAAAGGGGCTGGCCAATTCCCCCTGCATCCCATACTTAAGATATTTACAGACATTAATAAGGTCCCCCCTCAGTCTTCTTTTCTCCAGGCTGAACAGCCCCAGCTCTCTCAGCCTTTCCTCATAGGATAGATGTTCCAGACCCTTCTCTGGATTCTCTCCAGGAGATCCCTGTCTTTTTTATCCCAGGTGCTGGAATGCAACAGTCCCTTAGAAGATGTTATTGCTTACTGCACTCCTTCCCAAATCCCTTGAAAGGGCACAGGCACACTTAAACTTGCACTTTTGATACTTAAATGAAATAAAAAATGCTTTTTGGGAAGAGTGTTTTAAGTCTTCTTTCCTGCTTGCTTTCAAGCAGATCCCAGCACATCTCCTTGTCCCTTCACAAAGCTGTTGTTCGAATGGTTTAGCGCTCATACAGATGAGCATGTCTTGGAACTGTGTTCTATGTGTGTTTCATGTGAGGGCTGGAGAGTATGTTAAGCCCATAAATCAGACAAGGATTGCTTGTCCCTCTCAGTGCTGTCTATGAAAAGACCATTATTTCACCCCTATGAAACACATGCAGTCTGTAATACCAGGATTTCTGCAAACACACTCTGAAAACACTGTCCCTTGGAGCATTTTGTGTAGAGACAGGAAGGGTAAAACAAATTAAGAATGAAAGAAAAGTATGGCTTTTCCTACCATGACAGGCCTGGGAAGCTAACACCTTCAGAAATGTCAGAGGCAGAGTTGATCCCCGTGCTCCTCCTCCTGTGGTCTGCACTAGCTAAAAATAGTAAGGGAACATCATCTTACTTGCCATTTAATAAGAGAAAAAGGAAGAACTGTAACACAAAGGAAACTAAAAATGAGGAAAAGCTAGTGGATTATCTAGCTCACCTCTCTCATTTGAGGCTTAACACACTTGCTGCCTTTGGTTCATGCAGTAAGTTTTGCATTATTATAGTCAGCTTTAGAAGTAGGCAGCAACTCACCTCAACTTGTTCTTGAATAAGCTCCTGGAAAGAAAAAGGAGGTACCATCAGTGGCTATTTCTCCCTCTCATTGCCCATACCCTGCTTTGGACACATCTGTGTATAACCTACTGTGTAACTGACAGAACCAGAAATATCATGCTGTTGCTACAACAGTGACTAGAGAGTGAATAATCCAGGTGCAAGTCCTGACCTCTTACAAGTGTCTTCTCAGACTTCAGACTAATTACTTGGTTTCCCTCTGCATCAGCTTCCTATCTGCAGAATGGGTATAATGGAACTCTCATACCTCAGAGTGCAATGAATACGTGTTATCTTCTGTGGATAACAGTCCATATGGACTTAATTTCTGATGCCTAAGCCACAATCAATTCATAATCAATTATGAATAGGTGCTACCAGCCCCAATTGAAATAAAATGGACTGCAGAATACATCTGCCAAAATGCTCATGAGATTTTGAGGTGTCAACTAAGAATGAATGCTCGTGAGGCAAAGACATGATCCCTACTCTGCTGCTTCTAGTGCTCTGGGCTCCCAAATCACACCACTTCCCAGTTACAGCAAGGTTGGAAAGGAAAATTTAATCAGAATAATCATCTTCTCTGTCTCTTCACATCAAACAAGATGTATGGCAAGACTGGACTGATGCACAATGGCTCAGCCTAATGCAGAAAGAATTTTAAGGAGTCCTCAAAGCGGTTATCATTGTGGAGAACTGTTTACACTGGAAATTGCAAGCAATCAGTTGACAAGTTTCTTCCTCAAACTGCAGAACATCTGGAACAGCAGCTTTTAGAAAGCTGCACTGCCTAGATAGAGATTAATGAAAAGTACTTTGAATCCTAACTCATAACCTTTCTGTATCAGTAATATTAATATTTTACTGTTCATTCCAGCATGAATGAACAGTAAACTGTTGAAACATCTGTACTACATACCATTTTTCTTAGCTTCTCCATGGGTACAAGTCTGGAACAGTCTCCTATTGTTTCTCTTATAGTTCAGAGATTTCAGTTGTGGGTCTGTTTAGCTACTAAAAGGGATGGCACCTGTATTTGCCAAGGGACCTCACTGTCTTCTAACAGAGATATCTAATACCCTGAGCCACTAAACCAGATTGCCCACTACCACCCATACCCAGAGCTGACCTCCACAATGCTCTTAGTGACAGGGTGTCTCTTCCGTCGTAACTCGTTGGCTTCTCGTTCTACAAAACACAGGGGCACTTTTCTCACTAGAATCATGGAGCTGGTGGTCTCAGGAAATGATAATTCAAGACCCAAATCCTCCAAGTTTTTGTAGCAGCATCTGAGGAAAAAAAAACCCCATCCCAGAAATAAGATCACCACCACAGCAGCTATGTCTCCACAGCATACATAAATACTGCTTTAGTCCCCAGGTAGGTTTCTTCCTGCAATAGCCAAATCCATGCACCCTGAGATTCCAAGAAATTTTGCTCTTTCAGCCTGTATTTAGCCACATTTTTTTCACTCCAATCATCTGGGCATATTTCATGTTCCACAACCACAAGATCTAGGAGTTCCTGTATGATGTGGTGAGAAGCTTTGTGCCTGGTGGCTAAGAAATCCAATGGGATCCTGGGGGGTATCAGGAGGAGTGTGGCCAGCAGGTCACAGGAGGTGATCCTCCCCCTCTACTCTGCCCTGGTCAGGCCCCACCTGGAGTATTGTGTCCAGTGCTGGGCTCCCTGGGATAAAAAGGACAGGGATCTCCTGGAGAGAGTCCAGAGAAGGGCTACGAAGATGATGAAGGGCCTGGAGCATCTCCCCTATGAGGAAAGACTGAGAGAGCTGGGGCTGTTCAGCCTGGAGAAAAGAAGACTGAGGGGGGACCTAATCAATGTTTATAAATATCTGAAGCATGGGGTGCAGGGGGAATTGGCCAGCCCCTTTTCTGTGTCTGTGGGGACAGGACAAGGGGCAATGGCTGCAAGTTGGAGCCCAGGAAGTTCCACACCAACCTGGGGAAGAACTTTTCCCCAGTGAGGGTGCCAGAGCCCTGGGACAGGCTGCCCAGGGGGTGTGGAGTCTCCTTCTCTGGAGAGATTCCAGCCCCGTCTGGACGCCGACCTGTGCAGTATGAGCTGGGGAGCTGCTTTGGCAGGGGGGTTGGACCCCAGGAGCTCTCCAGGTCCCTTCCAACCCCTACAGCTCTGTCATTCTGTGAATTCAGAAATCTATCTTTTCTAAAGATGCACAAGGCCTCTGGTTCACCACACAAACACTCCAAATACTGAAATTACACAGCATGAAGAGTCCTTTAAGTCTAATCTAAATAAATAAATAAATAAAGTTATTTCATTTGGTGAGTAATGGCAAATATTTACACTGGAAAAAAATGCTCTTAAGAAATTGATGCTGGTTTAATGAACTTTATATCCCATTAAGCAAAGAGAACTCAGGAAAGAACCTGTAGTTAAGCTGACATATGTCACCCAGTGGGTGGAAAAATACACATAAAAACCCAAGACCACTGTCAGATGAGAACTTCTCTTCAAAATGAAAATAACTGTAACAATACAGAGTTTATTTTATTAATTCAGGGAATATTCACTTAAAACAAAGGTGGTGAAGGTCAACTTTAGAAAACAGGTTCTTTGAACAAAAAAGAAGCTAATCTAAAACTTACTAAAATCAGTCATGAGAATATGGAGATAACTTGTGTGATTTTACCCAAACATGAAGACATGTAAAGCCTTTAGGGAGAGCAAAAGAGATTGTGGAGAAATGACAGAATCCAAAGTGCTACTGAAACCAAGCAGGCTTTCTTTTTCCCCTTTTTTTTCCTTTTTTTCTTTCTTTTTTCAGGAAAAAAAAAAAAAAAAAGGAAGTTCAGGAGAGTCACCAGAACAATACAAACAATGTATCACTGCAATGCTTAACAGACAAATAATAGAATCAAAGCTGCAGGTGAACCAGAGGACCAGCTGAGCTATTAAACAGCAAGCCTAGCTGAAGAGGAAGGTCTCTTAAGGAAGTTAATTTATTTCATTACCTCAAACTTTACCACAGGATAGAGTCAATACTCTGCCAGCAATAATAACAACAGAATTTAGATTTTTACATTACACTGTTAATTCATAGCATTTTAGTAAGGATAGCATTGCAGAGTGACTGTAAGATGAACTGCCAGTGAATACTGGTAAAATAAAAGATCCCACAATAAAGCACCAATATATGCCAGCACTAGTAAAGTTCTTGAAGCAATTACCAATATTACACTGCCAAGTGTCAGGGGTGGCACTTGGGCCGGGGGAATCCCAGACACAGATACAGACTGGGAGAAGAGCTCCTGGAGAGCAGCCCTGTGAGAAGGACTTGGGGATTCTGGTGGGTGAGAAACTTCCCAGGAGCCAGCAGTGGCTCTTGCAGCTCGCAAGGCCAATGGGATCCTGGGCTCCATCAGCAGAGGGGTGGCAGCAGGGACAGGGAGGGGATTGTCCCTCTCTGCTCTGCCCTCCTGAGGCCCCAGCTGGAGTCCTGTGTCCAGAGCTGGGGCCCCAATACAAGAGAGATGTAGAACTGTTGGAGAGGGGTCAGAGGAGCCACGAAGATGCTCAGAGGGCTGGAGCAGCTGCCCTACAAAGAGAGGCTGAGGGAGCTGGGCTGGTTCAGCCTGGAGAAGAGAAGGCTGTGGGGGGACCTCATTGCAGCCTGCCAGTCCCTGAAGGGAGCAGAGAAACAGGAGGGGATTCAACTTTTTAAAAGGGCAGACAATGGCAGGACAAGGGGGAATGGATTAAAGCTAAAGGAGGGAAGGTTTAGATTGGGTATTAGGGGGAATTTTTTTACAGAGAGATTGGTGAGGGGCTGGAACAGGCTGCCCAGAGAGGGGGTGGATGCCCCGTCCCTGGCAGTGTTCAAGGTCAGGTTGGATGGGGCCCTGGGCAACCTTGTGTAGCCCCAGCCCTGAGGCTGGTGTCCCTGCCTGTGTCAGGGGGGTTGGAGCTCTATGATCCTTGGGGTCCCTTCCAACCCAGACCATTCTATGATTCTATGATCTTAAGTGGTAACTGAAAATCACAACTGGCATCACACTCCACTGAATAATTTAACCACTGCCCTTAAAAGAAAACGACACCTTTCTGATTATCTTACTGATTTTTGTAGTATATTTGTGATTTAGCTGATGAAGAAAAGTAGCTCACAATTTCTTTGATCTTTCAAAAAGCCTCAGATGCCACCTCTTAAAAGTGGATAGAGATGCAAATTCAAAAAAGTTCTCATGGATAGGGAAGGGACATTTGTCATGATTCAGAGATTATGGAAAAAAGGTTGGCTGGTAACAGATGGTCAGCGTTCAACAGGACATGAGTCCTGATCTTTATCTTCATCATTGTTTATTAATGATGTGGAAGAGAAGGGGCATGGTCAAGCAGGCAAATTTGTAGAAAACACAAAATTATTTAGGTTAGCTGAGACTAAAGATGATGATGTTGAACTCCATCAGAACTTAAAACAAGTAGAAAAACTATTAATGAAATCAGTAGGATGAATGAAAAAGGTATAATGAAAAATGGGCCTAAAAATTCACTGCTCCTAAAGACAAATAAATGCAAATGATCTGTAATAATTTGATCTGTTTGTAAGTTTTGTTGGCTTCTACCTAAGTAGCAAAATTTTAAAAGAAACCCTCAACTTTGTGTTACATTGTCATGAAATTCAACAAAATCAAGTGGAGAGTTGGGGAGGAACAACCATTTGTATCAGTACAGGCTGGGGGTGACCTGCTGGAGAAGAGCTCTGTGGGGAAGGACCTGGGGGTCCTGGTAGATGACAGGTTGGCCATGAGCCAGCAGTGTGCCCTGGGGGCTGAGAGAGACAATGGGATCCTGGGGGGCATCAGGAGGAGTGTGGCCAGCAGGTCGAAGGAGGTGATCCTCCCCCTCTACTCTGCCCTGGTCAGGCCCCACCTGGAGTATTGTGTCCAGTGCTGGGCTCCCTGGGATAAAAAGGACAGGGATCTCCTGGAGAGAGTCCAGAGAAGGGCTATGAAGATGATTAGGGGCCTGGAACATCTCCCCTGTGAGGAAAGGCTGAGAGAGCTGGGGCTGTTCAGCCTGGAGAAAAGAAGACTGAGGGGGGACCTAATCAATGTTTATAAATATCTGAAGGATGGGGTGCAGGGGGAATTGGCCAGCCCCTTTTCAGTGTCTGTGGGGACAGGACAAGGGGCAATGGCTGCAAGTTGGAGCACAGGAAGTTCCACACCAACATGGGGAAGAACTTTTCCCCAGTGAGGGTGCCAGAGCCCTGGGACAGGCTGCCCAGGGGGTGTGGAGTCTCCTTCTCTGGAGAGATTCCAGCCCCGTCTGGACGCCGACCTGTGCAGTATGAGCTGGGGAGCTGCTTTGGCAGGGGGGTTGGACCCCAGGAGCTCTCCAGGGCCCTTCCAACCCCTACAGCTCTGTCATTCTGTGACCATGCAATAAACAAGCAGTTCATGCAAGCTGCAGTAGCCACAAAAGCAGACTGTACAAGTCAGTAGGATACCCCCACTTGATATACTGCATCAGTGCTGGCCACCCAGTCTCAGTAGTAGATATATCCAAACTGGAAAACATTCAAAGATGAATGGAAAAATAATTCCAAGCTGAACAAGAGGCATTACAAATATAGTGATGTTATCAAAAACATAATTAAGTGGTAAGAACAACAAGAGCATCCATATATTATTCAACTATGAACAGGAACAATTCTGTTCTCTAATTTTTCCCTAAGGCAGGTGATATGTAACTGTGCCTTACACCTTCCTTTGGAATTTCTGGTATTGGCCACTGTCACACAAAAGAGTCACCAAATGGATCCAGCAGTGATACTGTTATGATTGGAATACACCCAAAAAGGGTTTTACACCAAACAGATGTAGCCCTATAATAGACAATGAGCTTAAGGAGTCATTTAAAAACAGTTTGAGAAAAACAAGGTAGTCCTGTGAATGTCAGATAGAACTTCACCTGAAAATGAAGAACAATGAAGGGGAAAAAAACCTCCACAAACATGTATGTGGCAGGTGACAGACAGGGATTCTGGGGGAAAAGTTTGACTGGTGTCTAATAGGTCTCCAATAGTCCAACAACAAATCTCTATCTAAACTCCTGCAGTACAGAAGGTAAATACCTGAACAGTAGTGAAGCCATTATTCTGAAACATTTGAGAAACTGCTCTCAGCAGGCACCTAGGATTAAGGAATGCATTTTTGAAGGATTCACAATCCAAACCTTCCATAGCCTGTCCTTTTCTTCTCAAACAGTGCCAGTTAAATTAGTGATGAGATTGATACTATGGGCTCTGCCCTCCAGGGCACACTCCCAAAACCTGAGCCCCAGGCAGGAAGATCTGTTGGAGGCTGCCTTGGCACTCTTCTGGCCCACACATGAAGGTTTACTTTCCCAAGGAAACCAAACCACCCTGGAGAGGCACAGAGATGGCACACCACAGCGTTTCAACTTGAGATGTTGTAAGGATGTGCCTGAGAAGCACACCTACTTTCCTCAGCACAGCTATAGCCAATTGGTCTCAGCTCAGGCAAGAATCAGCAGCTTCTTTCCTGAGCTTTTTGGTAACCTAGCAATATATAGACATCTCCCTGGTCAACAGAGCCACCCCCAAAAGCTTAGAGCTATCATCCATTACTAACCGTAGAAGCCTTCTTTGTTCTTCTGTAACTTCAATCTCCAAAGGGGGAGAGATGGAGGAGGCCAGTAATTTCTTCTTGCCACATGCTGCAGCTTCCTTCTCATAGGAATCTGTGAATGAATCGTTTAGAAGTATCCCCTCTTAGAATATTTACACAGGCATTACCCTTAATGACCCTATGGTTTGGCACATAATCCTCTGTTTGGATTAAAAAGTGACCACAGAATGCCTTCTCCTGAAATTTGTGGAGGACTGGGAATGTCACAAACCAGACATCTAGTCCCTGAGGAAGGGTTGGTTAATGCCACTTTGTTTTTTTCCCACCAGTTCCAAAAAAGAGTCACCCTAAATAGCAGAAAAAATACTGATATATTTAGCTCAACTCTCAGAGAGCAAGTTTTCCACAGAAAAGTCTGATACAAATGGTATTAAAATACTATTCATGAAGCATTTCTCCCTTCAGTCTTTTAACTTTTTTTCAGTACCTGACCAAAAGGAGCAGAGTTCCTGGAACCCTCTCTGCAGGAACTGCACAGTATTTGTTGATGAAAGAGAAGGTCAATGATTTTTAAGTACTTGATGGATGGCTATTGTGCTTTTTAACACTGAAACCAGTGGCTAATGAGCTTACAGAGAAGACTATTATCCCTTTGCAAACAGTTTCAGATTGTGGAAATTTTAGGCTTTATGCAGAGTATTCAGCTAAAAAAGGAACCGAATGAACTGTGCTCTTTACTCTGCATCCCATGGCTTATTCTTCATAGTGTAACCACATAACCTTATTGATGTTGTTCTATTTCCTCTTCATTGTTTTTCCTATCAGTCTTCCTGCTCTTTCATTATGTCAGAACTATTTTAGTTTGATCTGTGGGTAGGGTGTATATCTTCCTATTTTTGGAACCACTGGAAGAATTTTCAGCTGCCAATACTATGACTGCTATAGATACTGAAGGTCTGCACTCCCTGAGGGATCAGGACAAAGATGACAAATGAATATCCTATAGGTTCCACACATCCCAGACAGCTTGTCTGTACTCTTCTGTGCTCTAATTACCTCTTTTCCTAAGACCAGCTGAATCCTCACCTGCAATAAGGTGCTCCAAGCGGATCCGTTCATGAGCAGCATGTTGGTCCACCAAAATGAGGAGGTTTCCATCTAAAAATGTACCACAACAGATGAGAAACAGGCAACTTGGTACCAGGCAGCTGCACAGGTTGGGAAGAATGACCATTCCCTAGAGGCCCCATTTAGAAGATAACTATCAGCCAGAGTTTTACAGAAATAAAAGTGAGGAGGAGGCTGTGTTGGCAGAACACAAAGTCACTAGAGAACAGAAATTCAGTTATCCAAATTGGCATTTAAATTAAGGTAATTAGATTGAGTCAGAAACTCTTGTCTATTGACATCTTCATCTAACTTCAGAATGAGAACTGAGGTCACCCACTGTTCTGTTTGATACAGTCTTTAAAACTGTTGCAAAAACTACTGGCTTTGAATGCCTTTTTTGTACAGCTTCAGCAAGCTTCAACAATGATTATGTCCAGACACCCTGAACAGAGCCTGAAAGATGTTAGTAATTTGAGTACAATCTATTTTTATAACACTAATCTGAAGGCAGAAGGAACATTCAACAATGTCCAAAATAAAGATAAAGATGATCCAGGACATTTCAAGTGAAGACTAACATTTTCCTCTACTCACAGTATCATCCCAAGGCATGAAGAGAATATTAAGAGGACAGTGTTCCCACTGGAACACTTGACAACCACCTCAACTTCATGTTAACAGCCACTCTTACCTGCCTTTTTATCCAGTTCATTCCTAGTGTTGATTAAACAAGCAATAAATTTATTGTCCACTTGCTGAAGAACCTGCAAGATACTCAGAAAAATCATTACCCATTGGTAAAATTATTTTAAAAATTAAGCTAAATGAAAGAAAATTATAACCAAAAAGGATCAAATGCAACAAATAGCTAGTAGGATGATTAGAGGAGTAGAAACCATATATTTTCTAATCTCACAGGCTTAAAGAATTTGGCCTATCAAAATTGAGACTGAGAAGGTATATAATTACTCTTCATAAATACAGTGGGGGACTAGATATGTCCAGAGCTGGGGCCCCAATACAAGAGAGATGTGGAACTGTTGGAGAGGGGTCAGAGGAGCCACGAAGATGCTCAGAGGGCTGGAGCAGCTGCCCTACAAAGAGAGGCTGAGGGAGCTGGGCTTGTTCAGCCTGGAGAAGAGAAGGCTGCAGGGGGACCTCATTGCAGCCTGCCAGTCCCTGAAGGGAGCAGAGAAACAGGAGGGGATTCAACTTTTTCAAAGGGCAGACAATGGCAGGACAAGGGGGATGGATTAAAGCTAAAGGAGGGAAGGTTTAGATTGGATATTAGGGGGAAGTTTTTTACAGAGAGAGTGTTGAGGGGCTGGAACAGGCTGCCCAGAGAGGGGGTGGATGCCCCGTCCCTGGGGGTGTTCAAGGCCAGGTTGGATGGGGCCCTGGGCAACCTTGTGTAGCTCCAGGCCTGAGGTTGGTGTCCCTGCCTGTGGGGGCCTTCCAACCCAGGCCATTCTATGATTCTATGATAGTGATGTGTTTTGGATTTCAAATGAGAATAATGTTGATCACACAGTGATGTCTTTAGTTGTTCCTAGGTAGCTGTGGTGTCTACACCAAGTCAAGGACTTTCTAGCCTCTCACACCCTGCCAGGTGCACAAGGAGCTGGGGGTGCACAGTTGTCCCAGACTGGCCAGAGGGACACTCCCTACCAGAGAACATCATGCTCTGGATAGAGCTGGGGAGGCCAGCCAGGAGGTAGATTCACTGCCTGGAAACAGACTGGGCATCAGATTGGGTTTTTTCCTTCTGCATGTGGTAATTGCATTTGTGCAACTCTTTGAATTATTATTGTTGTTGTTGTTACTACTATTATTATTTCCCTTTGTTATCCTATTAAACTGTCTCAGTGCATGAGGCTTTTTTCCCACTCTCCTCCCCATCCCCCTGGGGGAAAGGGTGAGCAAGAGGCTGTATAGTGCTCCAGTTACCAGCTGGAGTTAAACCACCACAGTGAGGAATTAAACCTGTGCACAGCAACACTCTCCAGTGTTTGATTTCCTGATATCACCAAAACAAAATGTAAACAACCTCTTTTAAACTGGTCTATAGGAGCCAGGAAGCTTTTTTTTCTCCTCATTTTCTGATGCAGAATTTGCCTCTGTGATTTGATTCCACCTTCTCCTCAAGCATCAGGAATCAACCAGAGCTACAGAGCTTCCTCCTCAAGTTGCACAGCCTGAGCTTACTCTGAATTCTGTCTCACAACATGTGCACTGTTCACCTCCTAGGTAAAAATGAACAGATGATCCTATTTCTTTGCAGGGATGCAAGACATTAATCACAGAATCACAGAGTTGTAGGGGTTGGAAGGCACCTGGAGAGCTCCTGGGGTCCAACCCCCCTGCCAAAGCAGCTCCCCAGCTCATACTGCACAGGTCGGCGTCCAGACGGGGCTGGAATCTCTCCAGAGAAGGAGACTCCACACCCCCTGGGCAGCCTGTCCCAGGGCTCTGGCACCCTCACTGGGGAAAAGTTCTCCCCATGTTGGTGTGGAACTTCCTGTGCTCCAACTTGCAGCCATTGCCCCTTGTCCTGTCCCCACAGACACTGAAAAGGGGCTGGCCAATTCCCCCTGCACCCCATACTTCAGATATTTATAAACATTAATTAGGTCCCCCCTCAGTCTTCTTTTCTCCAGGCTGAACAGCCCCAGCTCTCTCAGCCTTTCCTCATAGGATAGATGCTCCAGGCCCTTCATCATCTTCGTAGCCCTTCTCTGGACTCTCTCCAGGAGATCCCTGTCCTTTTTATCCCAGGGAGCCCAGCACTGGACACAATACTCCAGGTGGGGCCTGACCAGGACAGAGTAGAGGGGGAGGATCACCTCCTTGGACCTGCTGGCCACACTCCTCCTGATGCCCCCCAGGGTCCCATTGTCTCTCTCAGCCCCCAGGGCACACTGCTGGCTCATGGCCAACTTGTCCAGGACCCCCAGGTCCTTCTTTTAATTCTTTTCCTGTGGCATGATGCAACATTTTGTGCTTTTTGTCTGAAGTGAAATACTACTGAAGGCAGTATTCAGCTTCTTCAGAGGTGGGAAGTGGTAATTTCTTCTAGCTTTACCTTCTTAAAAGCATACAAAGGAAAACATTATGCAGGTAAAGTTAATCAGAGAAGCACTCAGCAAGTTCTAAAGAACAGTTGTCTTATGAGTGAACAGAAAAATGGTACCTTCCACTTCCCAGCTTTCCTCTCCCATCATTTTGAAACATAATCTGTTTACTGTCATGACTTTATATTCCTGTTATTTTTTTCACACACAACATAAGGAAGCATCATTTGGATCCCTGTCCATCTTGGAGATCAACTTTACCATGTCTCACAGAGTCAGAACCTGCAATCTCCAAGTCAGCAACCTGAATTGCATGAGAATAACACTAACTAGGATGCAAGAGAGGGAGAGCATACACTTTGGCATTTCTATCCAGGCAAACCATCAAAGAATCTAAGCTGAAGCCATACACTTACATTAGCTTTTAAGCTAACATTCAAAACATTTGATAAAGAAGCACTAACACAGTTAAACTTGATGCTGTGGTGCCACTTTCAAGAATCATTTTTCAGGGCAGACATAAATCTTATGGTGAAATTTCAAGTCTTTCCACAAAATCTGGGATTTGCTTTTGAAACCACTCTGCTCAGGAACTGAATTTGAATTTCTAAGATGGAAGATACAGGAGAGAGATTTCAGAGGAATATGAACTATAACAACCAGCCCACTGAAATATCATTTATTGAGCAGAGTTTCTAAGAAGCAGTAAGAGGGCTGTCTCTTGATTTAACCATACAGCCAAGGAATTTTTGAGTCACTTGTACATAGCTGATTAACCATGAGATGCTATTAAGATCTGGCATAATATGTGTATGCTGGTACCACACAGCAACCAAGAACTCTGTTTGTGCTTATGAAAATTAGGGATATGAACTATCTCCATGGATACCTATTTCCCACCAGGCAGAAATATCAGCAAATCCCATTTGCTGGGTGGGAATTTGCAGGGGGAGAAATGTAGTCAGAGCTCATGTTGTACCTGCATTGAATGAACCATGTCTTTGGTGAAACGGTAAGGATACAAGATATTGTGAATTTTCACAGCCAGATTGTCAGCCTGACTGCTGGTCACATCAACAGCAATCTGTAAAAACAGATCAAACAGGCTATAAATGATATGGCAACCTCCCCACAGACACACACAAAAAAAACCCAACAAATCAGCTTTAAGAAAAACGGGAAAAAAACTGTATTTTCACAGAATGACAGAGTTGTAGGGGTTGGAAGGGACCTGGAGAGCTCCTGGGGTCCAACCCCCCTGCCAAAGCAGCTCCCCAGCTCATACTGCACAGGTCGGCGTCCAGACGGGGCTGGAATCTCTCCAGAGAAGGAGACTCCACACCCCCTGGGCAGCCTGTCCCAGGGCTCTGGCACCCTCACTGGGGAAAAGTTCGTCCCCATGTTGGTGTGGAACTTCCTGTGCTCCAACTTGCAGCCATTGCCCCTTGTCCTGTCCCCACAGACACTGAAAAGGGGCTGGCCAATTCCCCCTGCACCCCATACTTAAGATATTTATAGACATTGATTAGATCCCCCCCTCAGTCTTCTTTTCTCCAGGCTGAACAGCCCCAGCTCTCTCAGCCTTTCCTCATAGGATAGATGCTTCAGGCCCTTCATCATCTTTGTAGCCCTTCTCTGGACTCTCTCCAGGAGATCCCTGTCCTTTTTATCCCAGGGAGCCCAGCACTGGACACAATACTCCAGGTGGGGCCTGACCAGGGCAGAGTAGTGAGGGAGGATCACCTCCTTGGACCTGCTGGCCACACTCCTCCTGATGCCCCCCAGGATCCCATTGTCTCTCTCAGCCCCCAGGGCACACTGCTGGCTCATGGCCAACCTGTCACCCACCAGGACCCCCAGGTCCTTCTCCACAGAGCTCTTCTCCAGCAGGTCACCCCCAGCCTGTACTGATCCATGGGGTTGTTCCTCCCCAGGTGCCAGACTCTCCACTTGCTTTTGTTGACCCTCATCTGGTCTCTCCCTGCCCAGCTCTCCAGCCTGGCCAGGTCTCTGGATGGCAGCGCAGTGTCCTGCGTGTCAGCCACCCCTCCCAGCTTTGGATCATGGGCACTTGCTGAGGGTGGGTGCTGTTCCCTCATCAAGGTCATCAATGAAGATTTTGACAAACCAAGCTTTCTATGCAAGGAAAGCACTAACTAAAGTCAAAATGCAGTTATTCCCTCTGCTTCCCATTTCTATCTCCTTTCTCAACTGGATATTGCCTGGTAACTTCAGCCTTTGGCTGATTTCAAGTACCTATCAGAAAACCTGAAGTTAATTATCAGCCAATTTGAGCCCTCACTGGATTGCATCACAAAAGATGTATTACCCTGTAATGAGTCACAGCAACAAATGAACAGAACTGTGCAGAAACTCACCAGCAGGTGGTTTGCTACTCCATCCCTATTGTTTGCAGGTGGAAATGGTTACATACACATGTTTACCCACACACAACATGATGATTAAAGATAATGCTATCTCCTGACAACAAAGGAAGTTTTTCTAAAAGCTCCAGCATTGTTTCCCTCTCACATGCTATAATCCTGCCAGGCTATAAAAACAAATATAGTAAAATACACTTTTAAGATCCATTGCATCCCATGGAAGAAAGCTGGGTTATTTTAACTCTTTCCACAAAGAGGACACACTATATTACAATTTTTCCATCCTTAAACTTTTAATCTTAAGATGTCTATCTCTGCAGAGGGAGAGGCAATTTACAATAATGTTTTGCTTTTGAAATTACCTAAGGCAAAGGATTAACCTGATGCTCTGACTTAGTATCAATCCACAACAATTTACACATAAACAGTCTACAAAATGCATAACTGCCAGGTTTATAGCTAATATATCACTGAACAACTTCTATGCAACACAAGTTATAAGGTTAAACTGACTCCTATTTTAGCATAAGATATGAGATAATACTTACCTCTGGGCATGGAACAAAAACAGGATTATCCCATTCTGAAAGCAATGACTGGAGAGACTCCCCTTCAGCATCTAGGAAAGACAGCATAGATAATATGTCTTGTGGATGGGCTATGACCATCTGTTAACAGAAAGTGCACAGGGCACCTCTACCTATTACAAGTATTGCTTTATTTTTCTCCATCATAAAAAGGGGAGAAAGTAGAATTAAATAATGGAACTTAAGACTGAGCTTCTCTATTCTCTGCTTTGACTAGGAAGGATGCTGTGCAGCTTTTTGACTCCTAAACATGCTGCAGCACAATTGAACAGGCCCTGGAAATGGGGAAAGGGGCAAAAGGGAGAAAGACAGACCTGGTTAGCTACCCACTCTCTCTGGACAAAGCCACATACCAAAAAGGTGATTTCATCCTTTCCATATACAAAAGAAAAAGAAAAAAGAAAAAAAAAGTGAGGATTGAAACTATTTTTCACATTCCAAGGTTGGAACAAGTACAAAGAAGGGAGTAGGTAATTATTCTTTAAACTTGTGACATAATTTAACAAAGAACTGGGTATTTCATCCTGTAAATAAGTATCCCCTAACCTGCCTTCAACCCCAAAAGATATTTTTTTTCCAGTTCTAGATTTGAGATGACTCACACAGTCCCATTGTTAACAGACCTTGAGTAATTCTGGGTTCCTGTTGGGACATCTGGGAGAATTCTTTGATTTTTTTTTTTTAACAGCAGAACACTGTGTCCTGGAAAGCTGGCCCTACCTCTCAGATCCTGGCTTGCTAGAGTCTTCTCTTTTCGAGGTCTAGGAAGGAAGGGTAGCACAATCTCGCTTCTAAAGGGATGGCACCTGAACTGAATTCCTAAACACAATGTAAATTTACAGCTGCAGATTCACTGGCATGCAAAATTACAAGAAGTTATACAATTACTAGATTGTCATAAAGGATCATGTGCTTATCCCTGTACAAACTAAGAGTATCCTGCACATTTTGCAATCTAATATTAAGAAATAACAGCAAATATATATTAAAAGCTGAGAATTATCAGACACATCTGCACCAGGAAGTGTGTCATTTTAAAATATTACCATGGCTTCTGCAAGACTGTCCTTCTTAAAAATTGGCTGCTGCTTTCATGCCCTAAGAATTATTTCCAGAATCAGTACAATTAGAAGCATTATTCCCCAAAGGAATCACAGAATCACAGAGTTGTAGGGGTTGGAAGGGACCTGGAGAGCTCCTGGGGTCCAACCCCCCTGCCAAAGCAGCTCCCCAGCTCATACTGCACAGGTCGGCGTCCAGACGGGGCTGGAATCTCTCCAGAGAAGGAGACTCCACACCCCCTGGGCAGCCTGTCCCAGGGCTCTGGCACCCTCACAGGGGAAAAGTTCTTCCCCAGGTTGGTGTGGAACTTCCTGGGCTCCAACTTGCAGCCATTGCCCCTTGTCCTGTCCCCACAGACACTGAAAAGGGGCTGGCCAATTCCCCCTGCACCCCATACTTGAGATATTTATAAACACTGATTAGGTCCCCCCTCAGTCTTCTTTTCTCCAGGCTGAACAGCCCCAGCTCTCTCAGCCTTTCCTCATAGGGGAGATGCTCCAGGCCCTTCATCATCTTCATAGCCCTTCTCTGGACTCTCTCCAGGAGATCCCTGTCCTTTTTATCCCAGGGAGCCCAGCACTGGACACAATACTCCAGGTGTGGCCTGACCAGGGCAGAGTAGAGGGAGAGGATCACCTCCTTGGACCTGCTGGCCACACTCCTCCTGATGCCCCCCAGGATCCCATTGTCTCTCTCAGCCCCCAGGGCACACTGCTGGCTCATGGCCAACCTGTCATCCACCAGGACCCCCAGGTCCTTCTCCACAGAGCTCTTCTCCAGCAGGTCATCCCCCAAAAGAGGGGGAAAGAGGAGTCATATAGTAAAGTCTATGACTTTGCTCAGTTAAGGTGTGGTAAAACTGTCAGTCTATCACCACTCTTATCAATACTTAATACAGTTATCAGGAACTTGTAAAATTAAAAACGACAAGTCAGTGAGACAACATGAGATATCAGAGTAAGCCTAACAACATGTTCCTACCCACCCACAAATGATTTAATGATATTACAAATCAACACCGTCATCGAGATTATTAAGAAAAGTGGCTCAGGTTTCCAGCACAGCAGTAAACATTTCACCCTTCCTTTGGTACAATTTAGACTTCTATTCTTTGTGAAAATAATAATGAATTAATAAAGTTCCTTTCTATTAAGAAATTAAGGGTGTGCATTCCGGAAAGGTGGCAGAGTGATAACGCCAAAGAAAACCAGCTGCGTGCTGATAAGCGCGGTATGAAAAGGCTCTACCAGATCCTAGGCCAGTCCATGGATGCCTGACTGTTGGCTCTGTTTCACTAACAGCTAATGATGGTCCTACCCTGGGGACTGAGAATCCTTTTAAGAATTCAAACTGGATGCCCAGCTTGGGAGAGTTAACTCAGCATCCCACTGTCACCAACCCCACAGTAGAGGACAAGTTGGCCCGTCGGGGTTCTTGCTAAACTGCAGCAAATTGAGGAATGCTGCCTAAATTGTCAGTGAAAGGTTTTACCCCTCAAATTCAAAGAAGCATCTACCATCTATGCAAACAGAAGTCCAATATTTTATACATAGATTCATAAAGAAAAAAATCATTTCCCTGCTTCTTGTTGCAGGGAAAATCCTTGTTCAGGGCATATATTTTTAAATAAAGCTAGGAATTTCTTGCCCAAAAGCCAGTAGGAATTCAGAGCTGGCAGAGATATTATTAATACAAATTTCCTGACAAGTAACACCAGAAAAGGTGCTCAGGGTAATAACATATCTAATTTATACATGGAAACCACATACTATTACCATGCTTGAGTGCATATATTTTTAAAGAAAGCTATGAATTTCTTGCCCAAAAGCCAGTAAGAATTCAGAGCTGACAAAAATATTATTAATACAAATTTCCTGACAAGTAACACCAGAAAAGGTGCTCAGGGTAATAACATATCTAATTTATACATGGAAACCACATACTATTAATTCAGAGCTGGCAGTAAGAATTCAGAGCTGGTAGAGATATTATTAATACAAATTTCCTGACAAGTAACACCAGAAAAGGTGCTCAGGGGGAATAATATATCTAATTTATACATGGAAACCACATACTATTACCATACTTGAGTGCATATATTTGAAATAAAGCTAGGAATTTCTTGCCCAAAAGCCAGTAAGAATTCAGAGCTGGTAGAGATATTATTAATACAAATTTCCTGACAAGTAACACCAGAAAAGCTGCTCAGGGGAATAGCATATCTAATTTATACATGGAAACCACATACTGTTACCATACTTGAGTAGTGATTTTCAGTTGCCTCAAATAGATCATTAAAATACACTGGCATCATGACATATCAGTCAATAATGCAATAAAAGTAACAAAAAATACAAGCACAGCTGGCAAAACAATGAAGACCAAGTTGAACTGGGGTGTTAACCTATTACAAATGTATAGCATTAGGTTATTCAAAAAGGTATCTGTTGGTGAAATGAAGCTTGATACATTTTCCTGTAACAATCAGTTCAATCAGCACAATGATGGCTGAGTGTAGCCTACAAAATTTAGCATTTCTGTTGTGCATATGGCATGTGACTGGAAAAGACAGCATATGGCCACTGCTGTCATGGAGGATGACAGGGATTATTCTGACCTCCACCCACCAACCAGTGTAATTTCCTTAAATTTATGTATGAGATGCTGTTCTTAATGAACCATGGGACTATGAAATTCTAAGTCAACACCATGGGGTTACCAACACTACTCTGAAAAGGAAAATGAAAGCAATCACAGCAAGTGAAGAAATTATTCCACTCCTGGGTCTTAACAGCAGTCCAAACCAGTGCTCAACTTCAAGAGACATGAATGTTTTGTTAAGACACAGTTATGTTTATTCCTATGGCTAAAAGGGATTAATACCCTTTGCTTGAAAAACACATGAAAAGAGCATATTTGTTGAATTTTGAAAATCTAATATCTACAGGGTCTAGCCACAGTTCAAACACCTTGCAAAGGTTTGGGAGGTCTGAACTTCAACTTAAGAAAAGCAGAAAAGCTGCAGTAGACATCTCACTAAAGAATAGCAGCATTGATGGGAGTTCAAAACACATGGCATCACTGAAATAATGGAGAGTAACACCAATGATAAGGCTAAGAAAGAACAATGCCACTGGTGGTAGAGAGATGCAACATGATACACATCTCCAAAGACTACAGACTATACATCATCTGAGATGGACCTGGGTGTCATAGTGGATAAGAAACTTCCCAGGAGCCAGTAGTGGCTCTTGCAGCTCGCAAGGCCAATGGGATCCTGGGCTCCATCAGCAAAGGGGTGGCAGCAGGGACAGGGAGGGGATTGTCCCTCTCTGCTCTGCCCTGGAGTCCTGTGTCCAGAGCTGGGGCCCCAATACAAGAGAGATGTGGAACTGTTGGAGAGGGGTCAGAGGAGCCACGAAGATGCTCAGAGGGCTGGAGCAGCTGCCCTACAAAGAGAGGCTGAGGGAGCTGGGCTGGTTCAGCCTGGAGAAGAGAAGGCTGCAGGGGGACCTCATTGCAGCCTGCCAGTCCCTGAAGGGAGCAGAGAAACAGGAGGGGATTCAACTTTTTAAAAGGGCAGACAATGGCAGGACAAGGGGAATGGATTAAAGCTAAAGGAGGGAAGGTTTAGATTGGATATTAGGGGGAAGTTTTTTACAGAGAGAGTGGTGAGGGGCTGGAACAGGCTGCCCAGAGAGGTGGTGGATGCCCCGTCCCTGGCAGTGTCAAGGCCAGGTTGGATGGGGCCCTGGGCAACCTTGTGTAGCTCCAGGCCTGAGGTTGGTGTCCCTGCCTGTGGCAGGGGGGTTGGAGCTCTATGATCCTTGGGGTCCCTTCCAACCCTTGCCCTTCTATGATTCTATGATTCATCTGTAAGCGTAAGGGTATGTGAGGTATTCTCTTCATAAATATCAATGCACTCTCCAAAACATTCTGGGCAGAAGGTCAAGCTCCACATCATGGTGCTTTGGCTGGCTACTAAATCCAACAGATCAATGACTCACAAACACCACAGCCCTGGAAAGCCAATACACCATCACCCCTGAAAAGGCTCCACCACCAAACCACCACCAATGCTGTACAACATCTAAAGTATCCTTCTTAGAAACGTAACTCTTTAGAACAAAATGGTAAAACCCACCATATTTTTCTGGTACACTTACTCTGAAGTATGTTCTTCTAAATACAACAACAATGACATACAACTATTCACAGTAAATGCCACAATACCCAGTGCAAACTAAGCAGCTGTCTGTTAACTGAGAAGTTGCTGACATTTATTTTGATTTACTTTTTATTATCTTTTAGTGTCTTGAATGTTAATGTTTTACCATCTCCATGGTTCCCCTCACCTTCCTGTTTTCCATCTGGCTGTTCCATGGAAAGCAGAGCCTATTGCAGTGTAAACTGTCAGGTGCAAGATACCGTGTGCACCTAACAGAACACAAACAGTTGGCCCATTTTTACAACAGCCACCATCTCCACACTTACCATTCTCTGACACAACATTCACAGCCATTGTTGTTATATCTTGAACGCAGGCAGCTTGAAATGCTTCAGTAGGAGGAGTGCTGTAGGTGCTCAGTCCAGTTGCTTTATTGATGTATACTGTCTTACCCGATGTAACATCAAAATCTTGCATCCAGTCAGACCACCACAAATCATTCCTGGGGTCTCCCGTGCTTGTGTTGTCTGCAGAGAAGTCCAAATTACTTAGGAAGGTCACAGGGGGAACCTCAGTATCATCCATATTTTGTTCTGAGGGTTGATCTAATGCACTTTTATCTTGATAGATGATGTGAGCACAATCCTTTTCAGCAGGTAAGGATAAAACGCTGCTTGAAGAGACTGTGTACTCCCCTTCTATACTGCTGAGTGATGATGGGCTGGCAGGATTTTTCACAGGCTCTGGTCTCATGCTGTCTGACTGGCAGTGTGCATCCCCCTTAGAAATGATGTGATTACCTTCCCTCATCTTCTCCTCTGAGACTTTAGACATTTGACAAGCATTATACAAAAAATCATTATTTGAAGACTCAAGATCAAGAGAGTAGTCCTCTTTTCTACTGGAATCTGTTTGGAATTGTTCACAAAGTTGTTCTACTTCTTTGTGGTCACTTTTCATTCTGGACAGTTTGGATGATAATGACCCTGGAGATCTTTTACAATTTGTATTGTTTTTACTAACCTGAGAGTAATCAGACAGTGTAAAAGGACTCTCACAAAGGGCCTGATTGTTCTGTGAAGTTTCTCCATGGCAGAATAAAGTCTCTTCCACAGGAACAAAAATTTGGCTGCTATTACTAGAATCTGTATCTTCCACAGCTGGAGTTTGACAAGTGTTCAAGTTACTATGACTGTCATTCTTGTTCTTTGAAGAGTCAGAATTAGCTTGTGAATTAAAATCCACGAGATGGAATTCACTCTGTTCTGACAATGGTGTTGGCAGCACACACTTGACTCTCCCATAGTATCTCCTGAACTTTTCTAAAGAACCCAGCTGCGTGGACAAGCTCAGCTTCTTGGAGGGCTGGGATCTTGGTACAGTTATTTGTCTTCTGGTACTTCTTATAGCTTTATTGCAAGTAAAACCTGATGAACTTGCCAGTGGTAATTCTATAACATTCAAAGTCTCACCATGTCTCTTACTGGTGGCAATAGGCATAGCTATCTCCTCGCTCACCTGACCTGACAAAGTTCTGTTCTCTAAGCCCTCATTGCCATCAGCCACGCACACGTCTCTGGCATAAGGAGGTGTATGTTCTTTATTTGTATTACTAGAAATATCCCTGGCATTTAATGACAGAATTGGAAAACCCACTTTGTGGCCAAAAATATCCTTGGCATTGACAGGCTCAGGTCTGCACCTCATGTCTAATGCAAGGCTAGTTTCTCTTTGTTCACATTCCCCTGGGGGCTCACTTTGTATAGCACATGTCATGAAGCGTGTAGAGCTCAATTTTAATGGTACTGAGCTAACAACCTTTCTTCCAGAATCATCTATCACTTCAGCTGTTTCCCTGTCTCCTCTCCTTGCGTTACATGGTCTCATCAATGAACACCCAGAGATAGTTTCAGGTCCTGTTGCTGTTTCAGTAGGGTCTTTTCTCTTGGACAGCAATTGAACATCATTATTTAAGACTTTCTGCACTGCTGTGTCTTGCTGGCTTCCCACACCTTTTATGGAATTCTCTGCACAATGCTGCAGATCACCACATCTCTCTATTTGTCTTATTTCTGATCTGGCCCCTCCACTGAAAGAGGAACAAAGATTTTCTGAAGGTTTCAGATGAGTATCAGGCACTTTTTGGGAACTCTTAGTGTCTTTTGGCTCCTGCTGTGAGATATTTGATATAATGAAATCAGAAGCTGTGTCATCTTTGCTGGGCAGTGGAATCTCCACTTTATTATTTCCACATGTACCAGACGGTTCAGCAACTGTCTCATTTGGGGTGATTTCAGTTTCCTGTAGATTTTTATTTGGTTCTATAGGACTTGATGTTTTTCTTCCAGCAACGGATTTCCTTTTGACATCTTTTGATTGCAAGTTACACATTTCATAGGAGTCTGCAATTTTATCACATGCTTTCTTAAAACTGTCTTGGAGGCTCGTCTCACCAGGGAGTGAGGGCTTCAGAACTGGAGTGCTACGCAAACAAAAGTCATTGTCTTCATTAAATTCTCTGATGTCCTCACTACAGGGTTCAATGAATAAATGTTCTCGTTTCAAAAATATTTTCACTCCTTCTTCTATGCAAGTTAGAAGAACGTCCCAGTTCTGGAACTCAATTAGAGTCTTTGCAGGTTCCAGGCACACATCATAGTCACTGTATGCACAGGTCACATTGAGAATAAAGATCCCATACAACTCTGGGCTACAACGATGGCGACCAGGACTTGAAGTAGCCTGTCTGCTCGTAGGGCCACTTTTTGCCTTGCAAATGACACTTTCTTTTCGTAATAAAAAATCAATTAGCTTATGTAGCCTTGTCTTTAAAACAAGCCTTCTATTCACATACAAGAACTGCATATTCTTGTTGTAATGTCCTTCAGTACTGATGTAACCACTAATCTCAAATCCCCCAGATTTATGGTTTATTTCCCGTAACTTCTGGGATCTGCCCAGCCCATAAATTTGACAAAAGCGAGAGTATGTATCTCTTGTCTTTGGGAGCTGAAGCACCATAGAACAAGAAATGTCATTCCTCAGAGAAAGTGAAACAGAGGGATGCATCAGTGAAATAGCCTCTACTTTCTGCCTCACTCTCTCAAACTCCAACACAGGATCCATACACTTTCTCCTCACTGGCAACTGATGGAACAGATTACATACGGTAACTGTCGTTCCAGCACTTGGCCTGCTCAGTTCAGCTTCACAGACTTCCAGTGCTTGCCCATTGTGAAACAGTTTCACAAATGTTTTCGCTGTCCTGCTGGTCTTAGATGAAACCTCCACAACGCTGGCCATGTTGGTTATGCTTGCCACAGCTTCCCCTCTAAAGCCATAGAACATCAGGTTCTCCAAGTCTCCCACTGAGCTGCACTTGCTGGTGAAGTACCGCTTTCCCATTGCATTTAAATCCTGTCTCCCCATCCCGGAGCCATTGTCCACCACTTGGACCTTAAAAGCTTCCAAATCTAGCCTGATAGCTACACATGTTGCTTTGGCATCGATGCTGTTGAGGACAAGCTCCTCTACACACTGCCCCAGCGAGTTGATAGTCACTCCAGAACGCAGCCTGGCTCGCACATCTTCCACCAAACGTTTAATCATGTCAAAATCACATAGATGAGACACTCAAATATTAACTGCAGGGAGGTCACTGCTCCATGTTCCTTAAAGCAATACCCTGGATGGGGGAGAAAAAAAAAAAAAAGGAAAAAAGATTTTAGAAAAAGAGAAAATAAAAATTTAAAGCCTGGAAAAACTTGTATTTAATTCCTTTACCCCCATAAGCTCACTTTTATTAGTTTTCCTGGTATTCAGAGGCTTTTTCTATGATTATTTTCCTGCTCAGGCTTTGACCACACATCATTGATGCCTTCTGGGCAAACGGCCAGAATCTATCTATGCTCATCAGTAACATATGTTGACCCTTAAAGAGTTAACATACCCAAACCAAAGGCCAAAACACAATGAGGCAAAGCTCAAAGGAGCTGCAAGCAAAAGGCTCCCACTTCTCTTTGTGTCAAAAACACAGAGTAACACCCACAGCCTGGGCAGCGAGCTGCTTTCTGCTCGTTTACCTCACCATCCTCATATAAACTCAAGATGCCTCAATTCTGGATGAAGAGCATCCGCTGCAATTTGCCTAAGAGAGGCAGAGAGAGCTCAGGAAGGCAGAGAGAGCTCAGGAAGGCAGAGAGAGCTCAGGAAGGCCTGCGGGACACCGAGGAAGCTGTTTATGCCAAGAAGGACCCACTATTTACCAGTCCTCGATGCCCACTGGCTCTCAGAGGCACTCGGGGGGGTGTGCAATTCTTCCTCGCACCCCCTACGCTGCTCGCCCGCTCCGGGGGCCCGGTGTCCCGCTGTGCGACAGGTACTCAGGGGCGCCCTGGGCCCCGAGCCGAGACCGGCGCCCAGGCGGCCGCGGGTAGACGCGCCGCGGCCTCACCGCCCGCCCCCGAAGGGATGCACCCGCCGGCCTCAGGCGGGGCGCTGAGAGGAGCGGCGAGCCCGCTCTCCCCGCCCCCCCTTCCCCCGCCGCTCCCAGCCCCTCGGTACCCGCCGGCCTCAGGCGGGGGCGGCTCCGCAACGGCCGCGGCGCGAGACCAACGGTCGCGGGCTGCCGGGCCCGCACGCGACCCCGCGCAGGCGGGCAACGGCGAGCGAAGGGCCCTGACAGGAAAGCCACTGCGCCTGCGCAGCTGCGGGCCGGGAGGCGGCAGAGCCAGGAAACTACCACTCCCAGCCGGGCTCGGCGCCCCTCCGGCCCTCGGTGCAGGCTGGGAGCTGTAGTTCCGGCCCGAGGCCAAACCGCTGCCAGGCCTAAGGCGGCCAGAGGGGAGGGGAAGCACGGAGCGGCGGCGGGAAGGCCGCCTTCCTTCCCCCTCTGAGCGCCCCGCAGGGGCAGGGTATCGCAACAGCAGTCCCCCCAAACCCTGTGACACATCCACTGCACGCAGGGGGCTCTGAGCAACTTTATTCTAAAGTAAAACAAGCCCCAGAACAAAACTACCTGCTCCTGGCGCAGAAGTTAACGGGTTTTTCAGCAGTACCGAGCACCAACACCGACCCTGTGGCACCCTACAAACCCCGTGCGTTACACTCCCAACGCTCAAAGCCAGTCAGTGGGGGCGTGGGGGAACAGGGAGGGTGCCCCCACCCTGCACACACAGCCCCTGCCCTGCCTGCCACGGTCCTCAGGAAGGGCTGATGCTCCCACTAACAGTACAGCAAAACAATAAATAGAAGCGCAATAAAATAAAGTTCTCTGCTGCTGAATGCTGGCTAAATGCTGAATCAATAGGGAAGAAAGGAAGCATTCCATGAGGGCAGCTCATGCTTCGGGCTTTTGCTTCCTCCTGGATGAAGTTACTTCAAAATCTGGAAGTCCTTGTGCTCCAGCACCGTGATCTTCTTCTCGTTGCTGAACTCAGCTCGGCTGATGCGGGACTGGGGGCTTCCTATCTTCCTGAGCCAATCCTGCAGCTCCTGTACCCTGGCGGCTGGACCTTGAATTTGTCCTTGCACGGTGCCATGGCTGGTGTTTTGGACCCAACCGACGAGCCCCAGCCTCTTAGCCTCCCCCTGGGAAGGTAATGCAGAGCGAAAAACAATTAGCCCAAACCATAACAGCGGCACAGTGACACTCGCACATTGAGAGTCAATTTTATCAGGAAGGCACAGACCTCCAAGGACGCTCGTACAGCCCAGGCGGCAGGAGAGCAGCAAAGGATTCACCCAACTGCTTGTTTCACATGAAACACTGGGGCTGAGGTGCCTTTCAGCTGTGCTTACACAACGCAGCACAGGCTACCAGCAGCCCTCACTCAGAATGGCTGCAGCCACCACGCACCGCAGCACGGCGGCCGCCCCTCGGGACCGTGACCCACAGAATCACGGAGTTGTAGGGGTTGGAAGGGACCTGGAGAGCTCCTGGGGTCCAACCCCCCTGCCAAAGCAGCTCCCCAGCTCATACTGCACAGGGCGGCGTCCAGACGGGGCTGGAATCTCTCCAGAGAAGGAGACTCCACACCCCCTGGGCAGCCTGTCCCAGGGCTCTGGCACCCTCACTGGGGAAATGTGACCCGCCACGCACCTGGGTGTACTTGCGGAAGAAGACGCCCTGCACCTTGCCGAACACCTCGTAGTCCACAGAGACAAGGCCCTCGGCCTCCGCCATGGCGGCGCCTCCCGCTTCCTCCTGCTGCAGCCGCCGCTGCAAACTCCGCCCACACCCCCCGCGCATGCGCGGCGTGCGCTGGGAGCGTGGCCTTCCCCCCCACACCCCCAGAGCCAATGAGGAGCCGGGATACGCGAGCGGCCGGGGAAGGGTTGGTCCATAATGCATATTGACTCGCCGGCCGGCCAATCGCCCCTGCCCAGCCAGAGAGGTGGGGCTCTCCTGCGGGCAGAGGCGAGCGGGAGCGTTGCGGAGGAACCATCGAGAGGCCGCTCACCGGCTAGAGCGGCGCGGGAACTGGCATCCGCGTGCCTGTCTCTAGGCAACAGCTATCAACGCGGCGGCCAGCAGAGCCCCGCGCTGCGCCGGGCCTGGGGAGGAGCGGGAGTCGTGTCTCTCGGCCGGTGGGAGACGGGTGAGTGAGGCTCCCTTGCCCCTCCTTGAGACGCACGGTAGTTCCTGGCGACACTGGCCTCAGGCGGAAGGTTTTTGAGGCGCTGTTGAGGGGACAGAGGTGCCCTATGACCCCTCAGCGGGGCACCTGCCTCTACAGGCCGCAGCCTCTGCACACTCCAGGTCAGCCTGCAGCAATGCGTTCTGAGAGGAGCGGGGGTTTTGTCCCACCCAGATTTATTGCCACACAGCTCGACCCCCATAAAATCAGGCCGGGGGGTGTCGAGCGAAGATATGTGAAGGTACAAATGGAATGGAGTAGGAGAAGAGCAGAAGTCTGAGGGCAAGGCAACACACTGCAAGGATGTCAACAACTGCCTTAACAAGGAACAACGTGACTGTGTGACCACAACCAATTATTAGCAATACTGAGACAGAATCACAGAATTGCAGGGGTTGGAAGGGACCTGGAGAGCTCCTGGGGTCCAACCCCCCTGCCAAAGCAGCTCCCCAGCTCATACTGCACAGGTCGGCGTCCAGACGGGGCTGGAATCTCTCCAGAGAAGGAGACTCCACACCCCCTGGGCAGCCTGTCCCAGGGCTCTGGCACCCTCACTGGGGAAAAGTTCTTCCCCAGGTTGGTGGGGAACTTCCTGTGCTCCAACTTGCAGCCATAGCCACCAGACCACTGAAAAGGGGCTGGCTGATTTCCCTTCCAACCCCTACAGTTCTGTGATTCTATGATTCTGCGAGTCCTTCCGTAACGCAGCAGCAGCTCATCGGAACCTGGAAAGCAGGTAAAAAGCAACTACATCAAACTGGACTAGTCAGATGCCGAATGTGAAGAAACACTCCAGCCTCCAGGAGTGGGACCTGACTCCTAAAAGAGCCTGGAGAGCTTCTACCCCTGTAGATACGTAGGCAGAAACCCCTGACAGACCCTAGAAAAGTCCGAAGGTCCCAGAAACAGTCAGTGCTGCACTGTGCCTCCCAGGTGTAGGAGTGTGCAAACCTAGAGAGGAGAGAAAAAACAGATCCAAACAAGGGAAAGTAATTTGCTATACCCAAACTGAACAGTGCTTTGAAATACAAGATAGCAACAGGTGACAGCAGGTAGGAAAGGGATAAACTGCAAGCTTTATGCCAGCCTCCTGGAATGAATGAAATGTATAACTGAATTAAACAGTGAGTAGTTCACTACCACTGCCTGTCTTGCACTGTTAACTCCATTTTTCCTGCACAATGTTTTATTGACTGGGTTTAGGGAGCCCTCAAATTCAGCAGAGCACAAGTGGTGACTGAGGTAGATAGAAGCAGAAGAGCTCTTGATGCTGTAAAGTAAATCCTTCTGCTGGGGACTTAAGTGACAGCCAAACAGCTAATGCTGAGTTTAAAACTGTGGACTAAACAAAAGCTTTTGAAATTATATCACAGGTTTATTATCTCTGTTTCAGAGCTAACCATCAGCAGTTCACTCCTCTCTGCCCAGCTGTTGTTTCAGGTCCAGACAGACAGCAGTACCCAGAAAGCCTCTGGTAACTGGTTTAAATCTCAGTAACTCAGCTCAGCATGGATTTACCCTGATGCTTTGCCATCACGTTTAGCATGACCTGGCATTACTCAGGCTACATTATTGCCATCAGCTCAGCTTCCTCTTCAGCAACTGCAGTACGACCCCACCGCTCTTGGAAACATGCTGCATCTTCAGTATCCAAATCTCTGGTGAATGTTAACTCTCTCACCCAGCTCTGCCTCTCAAGACATCTCACAAGTTACTACACACCCTGATAAAAAGTTAGAAGTGACAGGCATTAAACACAGTGTGCAGGAACCATTGGCTGTGCAGGTGTCAGGCAGGTTCTCTCACTTCTATGCTCAATGCGCAGCAGAAGCTGCTCTGAGAGAAAACAGGTACTTCTTCCCTTTGAGCCTCTCTCTTCCCGTTACTCATTTCCCACTTGGCAGTCAAACTGTTGAAGTAAACACACACACACAAAAGCACCCTGACGTCACTAGGGATGCAGCAGCAAAAGAAAGAGTTGGTTTGTTGGCTGTTTGTTGTTGTTTTGTGGGTTTTGTTTGGTTGGTTTCTTTAATGAAGGGACACAGAACCTGACATCTTTTTTCCCATGGCAAAGAACCTGCAAGGCCCCTGGGCCCTCTTTCTATAAGGAAAAAAAAACCACCACAAGAATGCCCTGAAGCCAGCTGGCTATCTGCAGATTTCCCCTTCCTCTCTTCAGGCAGGGAGGGAGAAAAAGACATAGACTCCAAACACAGGAGAATGAATTTAAACATTTATTTAAACAGGAACTCCAAACCACTACACCCTTTAACCTTTCAAAAAAAGACGACAAACTAGTATTCAGCCAGAGTGTCAGAGCAGGCATAAGTTGTGTTCCACTATAACAACTCAGCAGCGATACTAGCAGGAGACCAACACATACGGAGCTAGCACTGCAAGAAGGGGAGAAGTGAAAAGGGTCTGAAACTGCTCAAAGGCACTTCTGCCCACTTCCCCTTCCATTTTCAGCCCAAGACAAAGGTGCTGGCTTTAAACTGCTTTTTTTTTGGTTGCATAGCTGGCTGGTGTGAAATCTGTGGTCTGTAACAGGCACAACTCGGATAGCGTGAACCCTCTAAGGCACATATGAGGTTGCGGAGCACAGGGCATCCTCTGTCAGGGACCCTAATCCTCCACTAGATCCAAGGGGAATCCAGTCTGTGCACCTAGCTTCCCAACTGCAGAGCATTGAGAAATGAGGATAGCAGTGCACTGCAGGAGAGCGACTCCCATCAGCTTGGTGCTTTGCTTGTTGGACATGGCTCAGGATCAACTCTTCACTCCTCAAAGGCACCGCCGCCAACGCCTCAATCATTTCCAACCGCAACAACCACCCCTCTAGCTGGGACCCTAACCTGAGAACTGGCTCCAACACACACGGGGGAAAGGAGAGTCAGGAGGGCAACCAAGCGACGTGGCCACGCCAGGGTGCCTGACACTCACTACCTCCCAAGGAGGGCTGTCCTCCTCATCTTCCTTTGGTAACAATGGACAGGCACACTGGTACGATGCTTGCCATGGACTCTGTGCAGGAGAAACTCTGCTTGGTTCAGCTCCAAGATACTAGCAATAGGCACCAAAGAAGTATTTGAGGAGCAGAAGTTACAAGCAGAATGGTTTGGCATCCACCTCTAGAGGCAAATGGGGAATGCTGGCTCCCCCAGAACAGTCTCTCAAAAGAAGTCTCGGAGAGGTGACAGGATATCCAACTGCAATAGACCTAAGGCGATTCCAGTGACATGCCACTGACAGGGATGGTTTAAGCCTAATGAAATCACCACGCCACTCTCACAGCAAAGGTGAGAGGGACTCGGGACTCCTTAGAAGGCTTCATGTAAGGCAGGAGAGGCTAGCTGCTCGCAGGGATCCTACCAATCCCAAAAGCTTATTTCAAAGTCAGTTTGCTAATAAATTTAAGGGAAATAAAATAACCTCATCCTCTAACAGGAAATGAGGAAATCTCAAGCATCAGACCATGCGTTTTCCCATCTCCAATTTTTTTGGGAAAGCCTTTTCACTTCTAGAAAGAAGGCGAATTCCGGACAGAGACTTGATCATTCATGGTTATCAGGGAAGGCTGCATCCTGTGACCACAGCATTAATGACCTATTCTGGGTAGGAAACTGCATTCCAGCTTCATTAAAACACTGAGTGGAAAAACACTGATTCTTCCCACACCCATGCAGAGCGTGGGCACCAGGGGCTGAGCAGTACAGAAGCCAAGCAGGGAGCAGCTACGAGCTTATGCCAAAAAACCAGAAGCTCTGGCACCCAAACCAAGTTGAACAGCTGGAGCAAGAAACAGGTGACTTAGTCTGAGGCCAGACACTTGTCATCTGGTTGCAAAGCAGGTGGTCTGAAACTGAGAACCGGAGATCCCATCTCAGATAGTCCCCCCGCTACCGCTGTTGGAAACACCACCTGATTCACTCATCTCGGCGTGCTGCCTGGAAGTTGGAAAGCTCTAGGCACCCAGAATAAAGCCTTTAAATTCTGTCTGTACAGGCCACTGGACGCAGCCATCTGGCCAGAAGCTGTGCCTCGAGGCCAGGGACATGCTGTCTTCCATCATCTCCCTAACAGGAAGATCTCCACTGCCTCCAGAATGAGACGTTCTCTGCTCCCTCTGCCCCTGAGCAGAGGGGAGCAGCCTCACCGGCTGGGCCTTACCATGTGGTAGGGAGAGGATCCTAGTCCTTCACCCCTCTGAAGTGAAGGTGGCGAGTCTTAGGGTTAGCCAGCTTCAGTACAAAACATATCTCCTCCTCTCATCTAGAGATGCAGTGATGAATACCAGGGTCCCAAAGGCAGCTCCCAAGTAGCAGTGAAACAGCAAAAGGGCCCCAAGCAGCTACTGGAGCCACTGCCATAACAGGGCCATTCTGCCTCACGTGCAGAGTTGACGGATAAGGTAGAAAGAGGAGCTGCTGCTGCTTCAATCACTGAGCTGGCCTACAGCTCAGGGGCTCTTCCCCTCTCAAACTCACTCCTAGTTCATGTCAAACGTACATGGGTGCTGCTCTGGAGCCTCCGGCCTCGCTCCTTGTCTGCGAGTGACCTGAAGCCAGGAAAGCCGCTCTCTGCATTCGGTTAGTGTGCTGTGAAGTTAGATGGATCCCAGTGGGCTCAGGAGACTAGAGGCTGGAGCGGCAGGAGTCTGTTCCCAGGAGACACCAGGAATCTGAATCCAACTCAGGTTTCGGATCCACTTCCATCTCCTCTTTGGCTGTCTGTGTTCCTTTGGAATGAACCTCCACCTGCCAAAACACACAACAGTTACCCAGACAGCTCTAGGAGTAGCTGCAAAGAAGCTGCTTTGTGCAGTTCCTACTCTCCAAAGCCATTTGTGACTCTCTGTGACATCTGACTGCCCATCTTTGCTCATCAGACACAAAGGGGAATCCCAGGTCCCTCAAGGACTGGGCTGTCCTCACAGGAAACTGTCTTCTTGGCTTTGTTCCTGCTGCTACTACTAGAGCCTGCATCAGCAGCTCAATCAAGAGACCAGCACCATTCTGTCAAGAGACAGACTCCCCCCATTCTGCTTTAAGAGAGACATCTACTGAGAGCCACTTCCTTCTGAGCAGCCACCACAACCTATGCAGGAGCGCAGTGAGCCCTGGGCATGGATGTACACCCAGGTGATGGGTCCTCACCTGCTGCATTCCTTCTGCCCCACTGCAGAACCGCTGGAGCTGGGCACTCAGACGAATGGTTTCCTGCTGCAGCTTCTTCTGGTCATCCAGACACTGTAAAACCAGGCCTCGGAGGTGCGTCACCTCCACTTGCAGTGCACTGCACATGCAACCTGCAACAGGGGATGCAGCCTTCCCTTCGCTGCACGGCAAGGTTGGACTCAAGCAGGCAGGCTGCAGACACAAGGAGAGAAGTCAGGTCAGGAGCTGTGAATGCCACAAGAAACCATACACAGAACGTGCCACCCAGCTCCCTCCACCACTTCCCAAGCTTTCAGCTGCCAAGATCAGTTAGTTACTCGTCATTATATCTTCAGTACAAACCACTCCTCCTTTTTCTGAGAACGTGGCTCCTGTCCTCCTATCACCAAAATCCATCTGGTTTACCCCCCTTTCCTTAAGCCTGAGACCTGTGCCTCCTCTTGGGACAGAAAGCTTCTGGAGTAAGGTACTCTCACAGGCTGTAATTGCTCGGTTATTTCCCATATCAATTCTTCCTTCTCCGAGCAATTCCTGCTTTCCAAATTTCTATCTTCCACTAAGGCTTCTCTTTCTTTTCCCCACTTGCCTTAACCACATTTTTCCACAGAACTGATCTCATTATTTTTAATCTGACCAAGCCCTGGAGTGGTGCTCTACATTCCTGTGTTCTCTTTGCAGCAGCATCTTTGATTATCAACAGCCCTCTTCTTCCTTATCCCAATGAATTAGGGCAATCCGACACCCTCTTCTCAGCTCTCCCCAATATTAAAACATTGCCATTTATGGTCCACAAGAGCTTTTAGCCAAGCTTTCACTTGGATAACATTACCCAGGGTTCTGTTTTGGGCTTGTTTAATCCAACTGGTTCCTCAGAGGCCACTTTGAGTCCTTGAAGTTTCTGGTAAGGGAGAGTCTCCTTCTCCGGCTCTGAAGATGCCATACTCAGAGGAAAGGGGCTGTCAGGCATGGGGATGAATTCAGCATTCTCCAGCTCCTGGATACACAAAAGCAGTACTGTCAGGCCTGCCTGCCTTCCTGCAGCTGACTTCATCTCCTCAACAAATGCACCAACACCCTCTTGTGGTATAAAAGGCAGCAAGACCTAAAAGGTTCCCCGCAAGAGCACAGTTCCAAGAGCCTTTCAAGGGCATCCCTTAAAGATGGAAGGGGCCACTGGCCTTTTCTCAGCCTGGACCCCTATTTTAAGACATGTCTGAGACACCCCGTTACCTTCCGCAGCCAGCCAGGACAGGAGCTGCTGTCAGCACTGTTGCCTCCCTTAGCTTCTGTGGTGCTGATCCAGCCCCCCAGCTCACGATCTGCTTCCATGGTTCCCCGAAAGCCTCCACTGGGATTGGGGGTCTCTGCTTCCTGTTCATTATCCTCTTCCTCTCCTCCTCCAGTTGTGCAGCTCTGAGCCACTAGTAAACAGGAATGAAAACTTTATACTTTTCCCACCTCCACCATTTCTGTTGCCAAACCTCAGAGAGCAGAGAAGATGCAGAAATGTGGGCTGTATAGTGAGAGCACATGCTAGCAGCATCTCCCTCAACAGGTTATCTCCTAACGCTCTCTGCAGACCTCCCCAACATCGTTTGTGTACAGTAGCCTTGGCCACAGCCTTTCCACAGGTCCAAGAAATGGGACTGCATGTCTCCAGCAGCTGCTCCATAGTCCCTCTTTCCTTATCAGCTCCCTTCAAAGAATTCCTCCCAGCTTTTCCTTGTCAAATCAATGTTCCTCAAGTACAAAGGCCTCACTGCATCCATGTTCTTCCTCTGCTGTTTCAGTTTGCTGTTTCCCAACTGTGATCCACACCTTCCCATGCAGGGCACCAACTAGGTTTCCTCCCTTTCAGCTCTTCTGCCAAGCCTTTCAAAGGCAGAAAAAACATGCTGTGGGGCCAGACCGCACCCTCTCACACCCACCACTGACTGGACTCAAACCACAGCTCCCCGAGGCAGGTTACTCACCAGTACCAATGGACAGGCCACTGCTGTTGGATCGGATTGTTTTAGAGTTCAACACCTTTTCTGCAAGGAGAGAATCATGCTTTCAGAGCGCAACATGGAAAACAAGACAACTCCTACAACAGCACACAACAAAGCCAGTGTTGCAGGCCTAAAGCTCAGAGCAGCCCACCACATTTGCCCCCAAAAACAAACAGCCTGTTCCCAAGCAGGATTTATGGTCCTGGCAAGCAATACATGGTAACTAAGATCCCAAAATTTCATCCTACACTTACACTTACCAACAATGATGATGGTGTGCCAGCCACGGCATGACAGGTCAGGAACGTGATGCAACGATCCAAATATTGGCCGAGGCCATGAGGTACAAATGTCTGAGCCATGAGCTCTCTCTGTTGATGTCCTTGCCAGACGCCCATTCCCACCATTACCCCAGGCAAAGATATGGTTGTCTGTGGAAAGAGAGATTCAGCAGCTTCAATTTGCTCACTCCCTCTCAGCCCGTCATTGCTACAAGGATCCCAGCCTCCCTGCTGTAACTGCCATCCCAAAGTATCTAATCCACCAGCTCTGTTTGGCCAGTGGGAGAACAAAGTGGTAACGTATCTAACAGGCAACCACCAAGCCATCACTCTACAGCACTCTGTTTGGCACCCCACTGGGACAACTAACAGGGCCAGACAGCCCAGTCTAGGAGGACTCCTCTATTTCAGTGCAGTGCTGCTGGGGTGGTGAAGGAAATGCTCCATGGGAGATAGTTAACCACCCTGCAAGTCTTGCTCAAAGGAACCCAACCCAACTTCGCAAAGACCCACTCACCGTCAGTAGCAGCTATGGTGAATTCATCTCCACACGAAACCCTGATCACCTGCTTGCCCCCCAAGGGGCCTCCCAGCAGGTTAATTCCCAGGTGCTTCTTATAGTCCCCAACACCAAGCTGTCCACACTTGTTGGAGCCGAATGTCAGCAGGCGGCCACGCTCTGAGAGGAGGAAGGAGGAGACAGTCACAGTGAGGGCCAGCTCTGAAAGCAGCCATGCATGCAGACAGCTAGCAGTAACAGCCCAGGACCAGAAAGGACTCTGCTGAGCAGCCAGACAGGCTGGGAGGGCTCAGTGCCAGCCAAGACTAATGGCTTTAGCCTGGAAGCACCTCCCCAGCTCCCTCTCCCATTGCTCCCCTTTTCTGATGCTGCGGGGTGGGACTCGCAGCCCTCTGACAGGTGTCACTTGGGAGCAGCCTAACTTGGTGACAAGCAATTCTGCCCCCAGCCCAAAGCATGATTCCTCCCAAAACTTCTGAAAATTTTTTCTACCTCTCTAAAAAAAAGGGAAGGCTGACCAAGAAGCTGATGCTGTTTCAGCTGGCCAGAAGGAAACACTGCTGAAGAACAGGAATCCTGGGTTCCTGGTACAGGCTTGAGCCTTGCTACCAAGAGCACAACTCAAGGGCCAGGCTGAAAGGGCCAGCAAAGTAATTCCAGCAATCAGTATTCACTTCTTAATCCATAGGGCTCACCATCAATGGAAGCTGTGTGCGTCTTCCCTGGAGAAATGGTACGGATCTTGTAGAAGGACAGCTGCTTGGCCAAAGTCAGGGAAGTGGCATATGGCACCTCGTAGTATGTCTGAGAAAAGACATGGGTAAGCAGAGAGGGAAAAACCACACATTCATCAGCCAAGACCTACTCAAGAATCACAACATTAGCTTAGACAGTCCCAACACAGGTATGGTAAAGAACTACTGGAATCTGTGTCACGGGCCAAGTCAACCTGGAACAGCTAACCCTCTGTTTCACTGCCTCAGATCTGACATAAACCCATAGACCAGACAGGAAACTGAGGAACAATCTGCCTCTTCCCACAACCACAGTATCCATTGTCTTGGACTGGAAGTAACAAATTGGCTTTGTCACTGTCACAGGACCTCTGTTTACCCATTATTTCCTCCAGCTGCGAGCTGGAGCCAGGGACCCAAATGCACTTACATCATGGTTGATTATCCCTGATGTGCACTGATTCAGGCCCAGCTTGTTGAACTCGTTGAGTCCACATGCCAATACTTTGCCTGTCTGGGTGAGCAGGAAAGTCCCATCGCAGCCACAGTGAACAGACACAATGTTTAAGGTCTTCGGAACATCCACCTGTGTGGAAGAAACCACATCCCAAGAAAATCAAAATCCCAACACCTACTACACAGAAGCTGGTACCTGGAAAACATACAGGCTTAGAGCAGTGATTCAGCTAGTCTGGGCACTGAAAATAGCCTATGCAGTTATTTTGAATGAAGGTGTAATATCATGATTCAACAGCATACTGAAATTCTGGCCATGATGCAGAAATTCAAGGCATTCTAGACCTTGTGTGCAGGACACCAGTGAGCCAGCACAGGAACCTGCAACGTGGTGCAAAGGCATCCTGGCCCACTGGGGTCTACCAGCCCCAGACAGCTAATGAGCAGGGCTAGCTCTATGCTGTGTGATACTGTGTAATCACAAACATTTAGGTTTCCAGGCACATCCTTGTTAGCTTCTAACCTCCAACAAGTCCTATTACCTCAACTACCCCATCACTGTATTTCAAGAGGGTTTTACTTTTGACTCATCTTTAACTCACTATGTCAAATTCAAAGACTCCCAGCTGTTTGCACTGATGCAAGTTTCCTCTACAGAGCCATGGTATGCAATTTGGAATTTCCTACTATGATTTCTCCAACGTGAAGTTTGGCATTTCCAATTCCATCATGAAGATCGGAGCAATGAAGCTCTAAGTCATGATGCTGGCTGGTTTGGGAGTGGTATGCCCCTCTGCCATGACCTCTAGGCAGAAATGAAGCCAAGTGAAGCAAGGAAGTAAACTCTGTGATACCTCAAAAACAACACCTGAGCCTCAGGCAGTGAGTATTTCCAAACAGCAACTAAATTCAATTTATGCATGTGCAGATTTGAGAAGCAGTCACAGCCCTACCTTCTGTGGGGTGTAGTGATCTTCTTCTGAATCCAAGCCCAAGCGCCCTGCATCAGTGAAAACACTGCAGTTAGAAATGGCCCCATAAGGTTCTCATCCCTAAGAAATGGCACCATCTCTCCACAGTCCCAAAGGAATCTCCCTACAGAACTAGAAACCTGCTCCCCAATGTGCAGCATGGCCTGCCAGTCCTCAAGGGAACGACACCCCGCTCACAGAACAGCTGCCCTACATGGAAGCCAAGTGGTACCTTAGCAGCTTCCAGAGTAAAGTCCCAAGGGCTCAGTCCCCAGTTACCCACTGAAGCCCCAAAGAAACAAGGTCTTTGCCCCCCAGGACTACCAGACAGCCCTCACTCAGGCCCTGCACAAGCTGGTTTTTTTTGGAGCAGGCATGTCCCAGTGCCTTTAGGTTCCAGGGACACTCTACCTACCGTACTCTCCACAGCCCCACGTGTAGACTTCTCTGTTCCTGGTCAGCACTGCCACATGGTTATCTCCACACGAGACCTGCTCCACAGGGTTGGTAAGAAAGAAATCCAGATGCAGGGGCTCAAGCACTTCAGAGCCATAAGCCTTGTCAACACCAACGCATCCATAGTAGTCTGAGCCAAAGGCATACACCTGGCCCTCATCTGAAGGACACAAGGGAAGCTCGGTTAGCACAGTGAGCCTGTCATAGGCTGCATATTAACCTCTCAGGACAGAGCCAGAGCAACCTGTTTTCTGTAACCATCTGACATTCTTCTGCACTAAAGAGGGATAAGAAGACTCCTTCCTCGTGCATGTTAAGGCAGATCATACAATCATAGAATCATAGAAGGGTCTGGGTTGGAAGGGACCCCAAGGATCAGAGAGCTCCACCCCCCCTGACACAGGCAGGGACACCAACCTCAGGCCTGGAGCTACACAAGGTTGCCCAGGGCCCCATCCAAACTGGCCCTGAACACTGCCAGGGATGGGGCATCCACCCCCTCTCTGGGCAGCCTGTTCCAGCACCTCACCACTCTCTCTGTAAAAAACTTCCCCCTAATATCCAATCTAAACCTTCCCTCCTTTAGCTTTAATCCATCCCCCTTGTCCTGCCATTGTCTGCCCTTTTAAAAAGTTGAATCCCCTCCTGTTTGTATGTTCCCTTCAGGGACTGGCAGGCTGCACCGAGGTCCCCCTGCAGCCTTCTCTTCCCCAGGCTGAACAAGCCCAGCTCCCTCAGCCTCTCTTTGTAGGCAGCTGCTCCAGCCCTCTAATTAAAGGTGACCTTACACCACAACCTGTAGCTATTTCAGGCCATAAGTGCCAAAAAATCTTGGATTGAACCTGCCACTTTCTCTAACAGAAATCCACAAACTGATCTGGTGGCTCCCTAAGTCACTCCTCTGTCACACTGAGCATCTGAGCTCATCTCTGCCAAACCTCTGCTTTTCCAGCACTGGCAAAATAAGCTGGAAACTACCTTGTTGACAATTGTTTTCACAGGTAAAGTGAAATTCAAATTCTTCTATAGCAGCCACCACCACAGTTAACACATCTTTAAAAGTATGAGCAGTTACAAACACAGACAGCTACCAGGTCTCAAGCTTTCTGAATTAAATAGCAAATATGAGATACACATTTTCTTTTATCACTGGGTGATTCTTTTCCCAATCTAGAAAGAGCTCTAAACACATTTACATTCTTGACTTCAGGCTCCTCTGTCTTTAATATGGGCACGTATGGAGGCAACACATGCACTGGAAAGAGAAGCAACTGCAAAGCCACAGGGAGCTGTGCCCAGCACCCAGCTTTGTTCACCAAAAGGTACACATCCTTAGCAAAACACTCAGCTCTCTTGGGAGTCAATATTTTCCTCTATATAATAAAGTTCATCTATCTCCACTACTGCACCTGCTACCCTCAAAACTGAGGGCCCAGCAACATATGGGGCTTTCTCCTTTGTGCACAAAGCTGCTCTTCTAATCCTACTATGAAGGCAAACATCTCCACAGCACAGCAAAGCCAGGGGACAGTGGTCCCCTTCCAGCTCTCACCTGTGATACACACTGTGAAATCATCTCCACAGGACACCTGACGAATGGCTTTTCCCTGAAGCTTCTCAACGTGCTTTGGCTGCCTGTAGGAGGCTCTGTCTCCATGTCCCAGCTGCCCGTGCAACTTGGTGCCCCCCTGCATATTCTGCAAGACAAAAACCTGGTAAGGTTAGGTTTCCACAACTCCAGAGATAGTGCCCATAGTTACAGAACCTCAAAGGGAAAACAGAAGACAGAAAAGGGCAAGACAGAGTGCTTAGTAACTCTAGGAAAGAGACAGCTATCTATATGATATGGCAACATCCTAACTGGCAGCACAGGCTTTCAGACAGTTACACACTCACAAAGAGTGATCTGGCCACTGCCCCTGAGGAAATCTGGCTCCTTTTTAACCTGCTCCCTGCTGCAGGACTGAAATTCATCCTCCAGCTTTCTGACCTACTTCCCTAAATCCTAATGGCTGCAAAGGAACCTGTAACACAAACCAAACATCACTGAAGTGGCCAGCCCTAACGATTCCAGAGGAAAGACAAACCAACTCTAGAATAGTGTTGATGCTAAAACTAAAATATTAATAGCCAGCTGAAAGTTTCCTGTGACCATTCTTGTGGGAACATCCAGCAAATGATTTCAAGTTGCTCTCCTCCCATGTGGATCTCCCTCTTCTCTTGCACACCCACTGGTACTTTGCAATCTGTCTTAACAGGATCTGTATCATCAATAGAGAAGCCTGTGGAAGCCTAGAGATGCAGAATGCCTCCACATCACTGACCATCCAAGCCCAAGAAGACTGAATTCAACTGTTGTAAAAGCACTGTATGCCAATATTTTTTTATTCACTTCAAACTATTACAGAATTTCCACTCATCAAAAAAAGCAAGCTTGTTTCGTATGAGACATCTCTGATTTCATCCACAAGCTGCCACACAGGTGACACCTGTATTACAGGGAGGTCACTCATCTCTGGTATTCTGATCCTGGAAAACCTTTCTCAAAAATATACAAGCCAGTGGAGTATCAGTGCGTTTCTAGCAGTCAGGAAGGGAAGCATGACTCAGTGTCTCAGCCTGTAAATCCACCACCTGTAATCCTGAAGTGCATGGCAAGTCTCCAGTATACTTTCTGTCATGACAGAGGACTTCTCCCAAAAAGACTTGCCCTGAGAGACTTGGATCAGCCCCAAAGCAGATGGCTTTGCAGTGTCCACTGCTATCAGATTTCTCCTTTCCCAAGCTGTTTGCCCACCTGATTCTATCACACTCAGGAACGATCAGCAGTGGATCCGGACGCTCCTCTCCCACCCTTACCCCCTTCCTGTGGTTTCTCTCACTTACCACCCAGGTGTAGAGCTCCTTCTCCACTGTCACCACAGCAAAGTGAGTGTTACCAGCACACACCTGGCGTGCACTGCAGCCACTTTTGATGGCATCCAGCTTCTGGGGGGTGGACTTCCCGCCCCCCCAAACATACACCTCACTAGTGCGTGAAGTCACCACTGCAATGGGAGCCTCATTCACGGTACTTGACCTGCACAAGACCCCCCCCACAAAACACATGTACTTTTAATAATGAGTTTGAGTTCACTGTCACCACTCATTTTCCTACTGTTGTCTATCTGTTTTCCCTTGGCAACCAATTGTGGGGTTTATTTTCACAAACTGCACTCTCTGCTGAGCAGTTGTGAGGCCTCAACTGCTACAGAGAGACTCTGGATTAAACCTGTCTCAGAACAGCTGAGAAATAGCCTCCAGGAAGCATTTTAAGAAGCCTACAATCCAATTTTGTGTCAGTTAAAAAGACTGGGTTTTCACTGAATGGCCATGGAGTTGTTCTCATTTGTGAAAAATGAATTAAAAAAACACATAAGGCTCCAAAAGCCTTTTACTTCCCTCTCTTTTCTTTGTTTAAATGACAGGCTTTCATCTGAGAGCAAAATCATAACTCTTTGATGTAGGTAAGAAGCAGTTCAGAAGCAGATTGCAAAATGGAAGTTGTAATCAAAGCAAACTGTTTGTGAGTAACCCATGAACCAGGACAACTTTACTTTAAGTTCTCAGATATTACTTCCAAGGGTATGAAGGGAAAGAAAAAAGTCAAATTCTGTTTGACAAATCAACAGAAGACCAGCTATATATGTCATGGAAGCTACCTGCTTGTGGAGCAACCCTGCTTAAAGGCCTGCTGGGGACTGTAGAGAACCTCTGCATATATCCAGTTTTAGGAAAAGTATTTATATTCCTTTAAAAATCAACATTCAGACAGTCATATTCTGCCTGCTCAAGGAAATCTTCGTGAAAAAAATGATCTACATTACATCCTCAGATATGAAGGCTGTAAAGACTTTAGCCTCAGTAGGACAGTTTAGAGCTGTATGGGACCTGCTGAAGTCAGGCTCCAGCCATACATATAAACAGGATATAAAAGGCACAGTAAAAGGTGGGAGAATATCCATGTAACAATTATGTCAAATTCCCAGCACTAGGGATCTCAGAAGCTACACTGTTCCATCAAGGTTGACACAGAGTAACACTCTCAGCAGGGTTCCTCTCTGGGGAGCTGTTCCCTCTAGATCTCCTTTCAAACACATGCCCAAATAATTACCTTGGTCGCTTATTTGGCCCATTAAGCAGTGTGACTTTCTCTTCCATCTCCCTGCCAAAGGAGAAAAAAGCATTTAAGGAAACAGTTACATCACCTAAGGCAATTTACTGACAAGCAGCACACACAGACTGCTTTCCTTTCCAATAAAAGTGCTGCTCTCTCTTGGAGGAAATGTAGCAGCTGTTTACCAGCTCACAGCCAATGCACAATAAGTAGGGCAGGAGTGATATACCATATAGGTAACAAACTTGCAGGAGAGCTGAGGACACCAAACTATGTATCTACCAGAATGCAGCCAACCAATCCCCATATTGCACAAGAAGGACCTTAACTGGCTAAACATCATCAGGATTTGGGCTTCTACCACTGCATACAGCAAGACAAAACTCAAACTCTGCCAACCACAGAGTAAAAGATCTTGGGATAAAGGAATAAGCCTGCTGTGCCCAAAGCAACCAATGCAGGATCCAAACAGTTCAGAATTACAGTGTACTTTCCAGACAAAGATGGTGTGTGCAGGCTGGAGGTCAAACTAAGCTGAACCAGACCACTTTCAATGCAAGTCTCCCTTGAAGAGGGAGGCCACAAAGGGAAAAATGAGGGTCTCTGTACTGCATGATGTGTACATTTTGAAAGGCTTTTTCCAATGACTGTAGGAGGGTCTCTGTCATCCTTCCTTCACAGACAGCTGAAAAGTAGGAACCAACATTCCTCAAAGGAGCCTCAGAAAAGGATGCCTCTGTGTTCTCAGTGCACAGATCCTAAGGCAAAGGATGCAGAGACCTTTCTCACTGTACTTGTGCAGCAACACAACATATGGATTGATCAGAAGACAACAAGAATGCACTTTCCTAAAAGAGGATGAAGTGTACTTCGACAGCTGCCTCAGCCATTAACTTAATGACTTTGCTACAAAAGCAAAAATGTTATTAGTTTGCAGAAACCCTCCTGTTCTCCCTGACAGCCATGGTTTCAAGCAAGACCACCAGATTACCTCCTGCGTTTGCTGAGAAGGGGCTGTTCAAGCAATTCATCTGCAGTAGGTCTCTTCTCTGGATCCTGAAAGAAGCAAGCAGCATGTCATTCTCTGGGAAATGCTTATCATAGAATCATAGAATGGCATGGGTCAGAAGGGACCCCAAGGATCATAGAGCTCCAACCCCCTGCCACAGGCAGGGACACCAACCTCAGGCCTGGAGCTACACAAGGTTGCCCAGGGCCCCATCCAACCTGGCCTTGAACACCCCCAGGGATGGGGCATCCACCCCCTCTCTGGGCAGCCTGTTCCAGCCCCTCACCACTCTCTCTGTAAAAAACTTCCCCCTAATATCTAATCTAAACCTTCTCTCCTTTAGCTTTAATCCCCTCCTGTTTGTATGTTCCCTTCAGGGACTGGCAGGCTGCAATGAGGTCCCCCTGCAGCCTTCTCTTCTCCAGACTGAACAAGCCCAGCTCCCTCAGCCTCTCTTTGTAGGGCCATCTTCTACAATGAAACTGTAGGGCCAGAAGACCTTGTTCAAGCTTGCATGGACATCCTTCCCTGACTCCCTTCAGAAGGGAAAGGAATTAATTCAAGTATTTGGAATGAATAGGGATAAATGTCAGGGATGTGGAGGAAGGACTTCTATGCTCTGAAAGTATCAATATTACGTTTGCTTTCAAGAAATTAATTCTGTCATCTCATTAAATAATTCTCATCAGAGTAAACCCTGCACTCCTGCAGAGCCTGCAGGACTGAATGGCATCTTGAGGCAATTCTTTCAGAGCACTGGAGGAAACCCAGACTTAGTGATGCCTCAGGCCTCACAGGAAGCACCCTGCATCAAGAGCCCTCATGCTGAAACAGGCATTGCATTCCCTTTCCCCCTTGAATGTCATGGCTCAGGCAGCTGGGAAGAGGTGTGTGAAAATTAGAGAAGTCTGTGTCACCAACCTGGTCGAGGCAGGAATTCACCATCTGGATGAGCTCCCGGGAGTAAACAGTGGAATCAACTTCCATGGCACGATTTCCTTGTACAATCTTCACACAGAGGTTCAGGGGATTCTAGGCAGAAACCAGCAACCAGTTGTAAGGGAACTGGACTGGACAATGTGTACAGTGGGGAGAGATGCTACAGGCCACCATTAGTTTCTTCCTCCTCCTCCTCTAATAAGGACACATCCTTCTTCTTCCCTGACTAGTAGGTTCTCCAGAAACCTAGCAGTAATCCCTGCAGAAATGGTGCCTCTGATAGCTAGGACTTGGTGATAACATCCAGCTTTTAACCAAATTCCCTTACAGTGGAGGGAGGATAGGTTTCTCTCTGCATAGGTTTCTCCCCCTCTACTCTGCCCTGGTCAGGCCCCACCTAGAGTACTGTGTCCAGTTCTGGGCTCCCTGGGATAAAAAGGACAGGGATCTCCTGGAGAGAGTCCAGAGAAGGGCTATGAAGATGATGAAGGGCCTGGAGCATCTCCCCTATGAGGAAAGGCTGAGAGAGCTGGGGCTGTTCAGCCTGGAGAAAAGAAGACTGAGGGGGGACCTAATCAATGTTTATAAATATCTTAAGTATGGGGTGCAGGGGGAATTGGCCAGCCCCTTTTCAGTGTCTGTGGGGACAGGACAAGGGGCAATGGCTGCAAGTTGGAGCACAGGAAGTTCCACACCAACATGGGGAAGAACTTTTCCCCAGTGAGGGTGCCAGAGCCCTGGGACAGGCTGCCCAGGGGGTGTGGAGTCTCCTTCTCTGGAGAGATTCCAGCCCCGTCTGGACGCCGACCTGTGCAGTATGAGCTGGGGAGCTGCTTTGGCAGGGGGGTTGGACCCCAGGAGCTCTCCAGGTCCCTTCCAACCCCTACAACTCTGTGATTCTGCATGGAATCTCCTGCCAGCATACTGCCACTGAAATATCATACAGCAGCAAAGTCACTGGGGACTTGGTTTCTGACACAAGAGGAAGTCAGGAAAGGGTGGTCTTTTCACATTGGCTCTTCAAGGGTTACAAAATCTCTCACCATGGCAGTTAACAGCTTTTCCCATCTCATGTCACAAGCTGGCAAATCCCATGTGCCAGCCAGCAATCCTCCCTTTCACCCTCTCCCAAGCCAGCTTGACCACACTTCTCTTACAGTGAAACTCTGAGAAATGGTAACAGGATTAAATCTTACGAAATCTGCAGGCTGGAAGTTTTCACTACAGAATGCTGCATGGAAAATTCACCACTAGTAATACAGGGAAAAAAAATCCCACCCAAACACACTACACAGTGACATACTTTTCCTTGTAGAGAAAAGGAGGCTTCCTTTGCAGCCATGATACAAATTAGCACAGCTTGTATTCTGCATCTCATAAAGGGATGGCTGCAGAGAAGGGTGGCTTTGGCAGTAGCCAGAGGGGCACCTGGAGCGCAGGGTAAGGGAAAGCACACAGGCATTTTCTCTGGCTACAGCTGGCACTCCCAGGCCACTGTTTTCTTAATCAGCACATTTCAACAACCATGAAAGAAAACACAAGAAAGCTATGAGCCAAGTGTGAATCTCAGAGTGATAAAAAAATAAGGGTACTCAGCCTATCCTGGTTTGCAGACTTACAGTAGCATCAAAGGTCCTCTTCAGAGTAAGCAGCTCAAAGATGACACAGCCCACAGCCCAGATATCTGATTTGAAGTTGTATTTCACACCCTGGCAGAGTTCTGGTGACATGTAATATGGAGTTCCCACAAGCTAGGAAAAAAAATAACATTTAAAAATCAGAAATGATCCAGCAGCCTTCAGTTCAGGAGCTCTGCATCCATCCTGTTCACTCAAGCCCATGAGCATCAGTGCTAGATGCAGCTCTGACACAGCACTGAAGAGACAGAAGTGACTCACCCCACCAGTGTGCTGCAGGACTGGGAACAACAAATACATTTCTTCTCATCCACAGGCCTGAGCTACTTTTCTTAGAAGATCCAAGACAGCTCTCTGCTCAGATCCTGATGTGGTACCTATTCTCAATAAAGTAGTAGTTGGGAATGCAGTAAAGACCTGCCCCTTTCTTAAATATACCACATTTAGAGGTAACCAGTGGCCTATGTACCCACCAGGCATATGGAAACCCTCATAAATGGTTGAGGGAAAAGGGATCTTGCAAAGCTTCCAAACAGAGATGCCAGCCCATAGCTGTGGAGCCACTGGGTCTGATCACAGGTTACTGCTGGCAGTACCAAAGGCTACCCTGTATCCAACGGGAGAGGGGTTACTTTTGGGCCAGTAAGCAGAAAGCTGGCATGAGTCCCACCTGAAAGGCTTTCACTTCAGAAGTGTGCTTTCCTGAACACCCACCACCACACTCAAAAACCCAAATCCCGGGATTTACATACAGAAGCCCTCCAAGCAACAACAGAAATAGCTCAAAGTCACAAGGAGATGCAGAACAAACACGATTAAAAGGTGTCAGAATGAAGCTTCCAGATGAATGGAGCTCGTTCCCTAGGAAGGAACTAGACAGCAAAATAAAATAAAAAATTTAGAAGGGGAAATACTTGTAACTGTCATCTTTTCAACTCTCTCAGCACAGCTCCAAGGAATACAAAGCTTGCCTTTCATTAGGCTCTGCCAGCACACCAGATACCTAATGGGCACATTCAGAGTGTGATCCTGCCCCTCTACTCTGCCCTGGTCAGGCCCCACCTGGAGTATTGTGTCCAGTTCTGGGCTCCCTGGGGTAAAAAGGACAGGGATCTCCTGGAGAGAGTCCAGAGAAGGGCTACAAAGATGATGAAGGGCCTGGAGCATCTCCCCTGTGAGGAAAGGCTGAGAGAGCTGGGGCTGTTCAGCCTGGAGAAAAGAAGACTGAGGGGGGACCTAATCAATGTTTATAAATATCTGAAGTATGGGGTGCAGGGGGAATTGGCCAGCCCCTTTTCAGTGTCTGTGGGGACAGGACAAGGGGCAATGGCTGCAAGTTGGAGCCCAGGAAGTTCCACACCAACCTGGGGAAGAACTTTTCCCCAGTGAGGGTGCCAGAGCCCTGGGACAGGCTGCCCAGGGGGTGTGGAGTCTCCTTCTCTGGAGAGATTCCAGCCCCGTCTGGACGCCGACCTGTGCAGTATGAGCTGGGGAGCTGCTTTGGCAGGGGGGTTGGACCCCAGGAGCTCTCCAGGGCCCTTCCAACCCCTACAACTCTGTGATTCTGTGATCTCCCTTCCATTTCCCATTACAGAACACGACAGCTACAGAGCTACACAAGTCCTAGCCATGGGAAGGTTTAGAAGCCCCACCTAGTTGGAGTATCATATGGGGAATTAGGACACTGCACCTAAACCAAGACACAGAAGTATGTTCTCTATTCACCTTGGCAAATGGGAGAAAGATAAATTAAGAAATCAACATTCTGTAAGCAAGGCATAAACATTTTACAAGATTGTAACTTGACTGTCACAAGTACTGGCAGTAACATGTTCTGTGCTCATTTCACAAATGAGCCTTCCAGGCTGCTGCTGGTCATTAGCTCACCCACTGAGCAACTAGCCCAGAGCACAGTCAGCATACACAGAATGAAATATGGTTGAAGGTATGTAGTCCCACATTTTTCAGAAATGAAAAAGGGAAAGAAAAGCTCACAGGTGTAGATGAACACACACACCACAGACAAAAACAAACCTGGAAATTCACAGCACAGCCTGCACTTTCTCCATGAAAAACGAGACCAAACAGAAGTGGTTTTGCTGCAGCCCAGCTTAGGGAGGGCTTTCTGCAGCAGCCTTCAGCTCCCACTTGCTGTGCAACTGCACAATTGTGCTCATGTTCTGGAAGGAGTCTGGCAAGCATTTAACAACACATCCCTGCAGAACACCAGTGCCTTGCATTAAATCTAATCACACAGCCTGTAAGGGGAAGCGCAAGCTGGCTTGCATCCCAAACTACAATCAAGGCCTTCAGCAGAGAGGAGCTCCAGACAACAACTCCCTTTCCAAGCCTAATGCTCACCACAAAAATTAATGGAGCTGGGAAATCCAAGCTGAGCCTTTTAGGGGCCTGCAATACAGTTTAGCCTGTGCCATAACTCTGGCTGCGAAACTGCTTTCTGGAAGGGTCTGGAACAAAACCAAGCTTGACTGCCTTCTGGTAGAATGAATCTCCTACAAAGCTTTGCCCCTCTCCAAGAGCATTACAATTAAACCATACACCTGGTTACCATAAGAAGCACAAGTACCTTTATTGCTAGCCATCTAGTGTAGAGCCTGAGTGTTAAAGAGACAGGAGACATATCTCTGGCACAGTACAATCTCTGGTAGGCACCTCCAAGCTATCTCAGATCCAGCTGAGGCAAAATGCCCCTGTTAGCACAGCTGCATGACCAAATTGCTAAGCCAGGCTTAAATAGCCCAGAGAGAAAGTGTTGTACTGATGTGACCACACTGCTGTCTCTGCACCTTAGGTTAGCCCTGCCTTCACAGTACAAAGATTCTCTCTGGAAAGTACCATGCCTAGGTACCAGGGAAAGAAAAGCAGTGCTCTCTAGCAGAGCTACACTGGCTCTGGCACAATTCCATGCCCACAGCAGCACTTATCTTTAGGCAGCTGCTGCTTTGCAGAGACACAGACCTCCAGAAGGTAACCGGGGAGCAAGGGTAACTGCAGGCTGCAACACACCAGCAAACAGTGAGGTCACACTGGGGAGAGGGGCACCAAAACCAAGCAGCACAATGAACAGTATCCCTGTGCTTCTGCAAGGCATGCAGAGATGAAAGAAAAAACACACCTCAGTTTGCACACAGAGGCAGCAGATACTCACAGTCTCAGCCATAGAGTACTCGGAGTTCAGTTTCTTTGCCAACCCATAGTCTCCCAATTTAATCAGGTTTGCCTTGGTTAGAAAGATATTTAATGTCTTTATATCTCTGAAAGGAGAAAAAGAAATGCAGACATTCAAATATATTTCCAAATTTCAAAGTTCTCCACACACTACTATACCTCCCTGCAAAAAAACAAGGTACCTGCTACCCTGCCAGCACTCTCTCACACACAGAGCTCTCCAAAGGCAATCTGACTCCAAGTGCTGGGGCAGGAGCTGCAGTTATCCATGTTTTATCACATCCACACACAAACACAAGGCAGTCTAAAACACTCAGGGTGCAGTGATGTAAAGGCCACGATCAAAGACAGCTCTTTCCCTCCCTCAATCTCTTCTGAAGGTCACTGAACAGGTCCTATTTTCTCTGGTTTTCTAAATAGACTCAAGCCAGGAATCACTGAGCTTCCTTAAAATGTGTCCGCATGGATATGAATGTATGCTAATATAAACACACACAGAGGGTGTGAAACAGATGTCACTCTTGAACTGAAGCATAGCACCACTCAAGAACAACTCTTTATGACTACTATGCCCAGAAAATCCAAAGGCTGATGGCCACACAGAAAACACTTTCTCCCAGACAGAGTATTTCATATGCAGTTTCACCAATAAGAGCCTGTAAATGCAGAGAGGAAGCCCCCGCAGTACGATACGCTTCACTTGGCCAACACTTCTTCACACCCTCTTTTCCTAACATACCATCAACAACTTCCCAGTGCAGATCAGGACATCCTCAAGTAAAACAGCACTTTACACTGCCCCAAGTGATGAATGCAAAGTTCTGGGCCACTCTGACAATTTCTGCAGCAGATGGAAACATTTAGGTAACTGTTCATTTCATGATGGTGGAAGGATTTGGTGCCACTAGACTGTGAACCCTGCTGTGAAGAGGGGCAACAGAGGTGGGAAGCAGGGAATCACTGCAAAGCAAGACAGACATGACCTCTGCTTTAGGTCAAAAACTTAGGCACTACTTTGCTGAGTGTAGGGTCCTAAGCCTTCATTAGAAAGGCTTGTCAATTGCCAAAGATTTAGAACAGCAGCAATTAGGATGCTATCCCACAGAAAACATCTTCACACAGCTATGCTCATTAGAGAAATGTGCAGCACACAATGAAACTGTTCTGGAAACAGTTGAACTCCTAGAACATCAGTGCAGAACTCCCCAGAACATCACAGCCTACTTAAAGCACACATAAACCATGAAATTTACCCTTCCCAAACAGGAAAAGGTCATTAGTTAGTCATTAAAATCTCAGAGTCAATGTCAAAATTACCACTACCAGCCTGTGCAGCACTCCCCAGAACATCACAGCCTACTTGAAACACACATAAACCATGAAATTTACCCCTCCCAAACAGGAAAAGGTCATTAGTTAGTCATTAAAATCTCACTGTAAAAATTACCACTACCAACTAACAAGCTACATTACTTCCTCAAGTAACAAGAGGCTGAAGAAATGAGATTCAGCCAAACCTTTCCCCAGGTTATATTACAGCAGTGCACCAATGCAAAGCCTTCATCACTGTTAGCCTCCAGCACTTACAGAAGGATGTACATGTGTTGGTTTGAAGCTATTCATTGTGGAGTGGGTAGGAAGTACCTTTGGCCTGTGGTAACTGTTCTTCCTACCCATGTTAGCAAACATCATTTACGTGCTACAGCAATCATGGACCAATTAACTTCCTTCCTACATGGATTAACTCTTCGTTCCCAAAGCTGCCACATTAAAGGCAGATATTCCATTTCCATATTCAAAATTTCTTGCATGTTCACCACAAGATGGTTTCTAGCCCAACACAAATTCTTCACAGTGGTGAGACTGAACATCCAGGCAGTGCAGCTACACTCTGGAGAGAAAGCCAGTGCTTGCTTTCAACACAAAGCAAAGGCTACTCACAGGGGTTCTGCACTCACACCCATGATCCAGGCTGGGTTACCTCAGCTTTGACACACTCCATGCTTACCTGTGAAGAATTCCTGCTCGATGAATGCAGCTCACAGCTGATGCAATTTGAAAGAGATACCAAACCACCATCTGCAAAGGAAGGAATAAAAGCCTTATGTGAGGGCTCAAAAAAACCCCTCCCAAAACCCTGTATGTCCCTGTTAGACAGAGGCACAGAAAAAGGGCTGCCCCATACCATTTACGTGCTCTTTCAGGAGTGTGAAAGTTTACAATTGCCTGTTTTGGGAATCTCTGAAAAGATATTCCAAAAGGTAGACTGCTCTAACACTGTTCATAGCCTCTGGTGTCTGTCCTGACAAGTGTCACAGCATCCAGTAAGTGAAGGCTTAGGAATGACAGCTAATGACAACCTGGGAAAGGTGTGCAGTTTTGGGCTCTCTAGAATATGAACAGTGACCATTTAATATTCACCATGAGTTGGAAGGCCTTAGTAGTAATTATGTAAGATAAATAAGTGTAAACATTAAGTACTCCAGCATGAGGTAGAAGCAGACAGCAGAAATAAGTTTAAAAATAAAATAAAGGAAAAGAAAAAGGAACAAGATAAAAAATTACAGTGAGACAGATTCAAGGTAGTTACTCAGACAAGAACCTACAAAATGGTTAAGAAGAGAGAGATTGATTACCAACCAGGAAGGAATACAGAAAGAGGTTTTAAAGTTAAATGTTAGCCTGCATGATAAGGTGATCAAAGTCAGCTGAGCACTCTCATTAAGCCTCCTTTAGCAAAGGAGTTTCCAACTACCCATAAATGCTTGCAATATTCAAGAGGAGAGGAAGGACATCAGTCCTCAGATATACATAGAAATTCTCCACCAGCATTACAGAAAAAATGTTGTATAAATACTCAGATAACTAGACAGATCCTCAAGACACTAGTGCACCCCCTCTGCTCCCTCAAACCAGTCCACATTACCTCTTCTTCAAATAGCTTGTCTTTCTGTCGCAGAATCTTGTCGTAGAGGTTCCCTCCTGTATTCAGAAACCAGTGAGAAAGACAGAGAGGTTTGTCTTTAGCAGCAGTAAGATAAACTAGCTGCCCCTACTTCTTTCACCTGTAAGTGCTTCTTGGGCAATGTAAACATTTATAACCAGTACAGCAAAGCATGTGAGATTGTCCTGCTGGACATTTTATATAAATAAATAGTACATTTAAAAAAAAAAAAAAGAGAAGGAAAGCAATCATAACTTCAGAGTAGAGCCTGAAAGCACAAATTACTGTTGTTCCCCACTTCCTGCCCAGCTCTGACATGACTCTCTCCTTCATCTGCTTTGTCAAACACAGGGATGCAGCACTCACAAAGTGCTGACAACAGGAGCACCACCAAGAGGAGCCTGAAAACAGCAGACTTTTCAAGGCACCTCACAATTTCAAGGCAGAAGACTGAATGAAAATCAAGGACAGCTAACAGAAATGATGCTGAGGGCTGCAGGCAGCACCACTCCTTGCCAACTTAGCATCCGACCAGTAAATCCCAAATCTCTGATTGCATCCTGTTGCTATTCCATTTCCAAATTATCACATATTATGTCCAAACAGTAACAGAATGCCAGCCACTTTCCTATTCCCACGGGTACGATGCAAGGCAGCTTTCTGCTGTACCTCTTCTATGTGCTTGTTAAGTTGTAGGTGTCCAAAGCAGGTCACAATAGTTCCTCTGCCTCCCTGAGGGACTTATTTCAGATTTCCACATTAGGAAGCCTTTTCTGATAGTCTAATTAAGATTCCCTTCACTAACTTCTCCTCATTCAGCCATGCTATAACTCCCCAACATTTCTTTTTTCTGCCTCATGTTCACATTTGCAAAATATCTTCAAACCATTTTTCACATTGACCATTCAACCAAAGTATTAATTTCTGCCTCTTCTTCCTGGCTGCTCAGCTTTTTATAAACTCTGTTCCATATCTCTGACTTTCTGCCATCTTTTTTGAAGCTTTTCTGAACCAAAGCACAGCGTGAGAGGTACTACATGGCTCAGCTTGTGCACAAGGAGACAAAATTAGCTCAACTCAGATCATCAATACCTCTGTGTGGACATACTGTGAAGAATATATACTCATAGAATCATAGAATGGCCTGGGTTGGAAGGGACCTCAAGGATCAGAGAGCTCCAACGCCCCTGACACAGGCAGGGACACCAACCTCAGGCCTGGAGCTACACAAGGTTGCCCAGGGCCCCATCCAACCTGGCCTTGAACACCCCCAGGGATGGGGCATTCACCACCTCTCTGGGCAGCCTGTTCCAGCCCCTCACCACTCTCTCTGTAAAAAACTTCCCTCTAAGATCCAATCTAAACCTTCCCTCCTTTAGCTTTAATCCATCCCCCTTGTCCTGCCATTGTCTGCCCTTTTAAAAAGTTGATTCCCCTCCTGTTTCTCTGCTCCCTTCAGGGACTGGCAGGCTGCAATGAGGTCCCCCTGCAGCCTTCTCTTCTCCAGGCTGAACAAGCCCAGCTCCCTCAGCCTCTCTTTGTAGGGCAGCTGCTCCAGCCCTCTGAGCATCTTCGTGGCTCCTCTGACCCCTCTCCAACAGTTCCACATCTCTCTTGTCTTGGGGCCCCAGCTCTGGACACAGGACTCCAGCTGGGGCCTCAGGAGGGCAGAGCAGAGAGGGACAATCCCCTCCCTGTCCCTGCTGGCTACCCCATCGACCAGAAGAGCTCTCAATCTCTTCTTCAGAGCTACGCAGCAGAATTCACCTCTACTCCTCTGCTCCCCAGAGGACACCCCAGGGATACACCGTGCAGGTTCTGCAGGAAGGGTGACTCAGCAACGCAGCAGCCGCCTGTTTGTAAGTGGGAGTTGGGCTCTCACCATTACAATACTCCAGCTCAATCAGCAGCGTGGTGTTATCCATGAAGTGATTGTAGTATGCGATGATGTTCTCATGCTGCAACAGGGCAAGGATAACAATTTCATTCAAAGCATCACGACGCTCCTTTTCTGACAGCCGTGTCAGGTCCACCTCCTTCCACACTACAAGTGAGTCATCCTGAAACACCAAAACATCTTTTTAATTAAAAGCACACAACTATGAAGAGGATTATGCATCCCTGGAGCAGGAAATTAAAATTTCAGGAACAGTAAGAAGGCTCTCCTGCCTGTTAAAGACTTCAGACAAGGTTTCTTCACAACAGTAAGTTCTGAGGTTTTCTTTATTGTCACTAGCAATAGTGATGGCCTGAGGCCATCTTTCTAGCAGGCCAGCACTTACTTTGGGGAAAAAAAATTTAAAATCACACAAAAAGACAAAAAACAACAAAAAAAAATACTACAAGATTTCCAGGGAAAGAGAATTTGTTTTGTTTCAATAAAGATTAAGTTCTGGTTCAATAAATGGAAAACAGTATTACTATTTCCACACTTGTAACTATAGGATGTTGTGTAAGAGCACAAGCTATTCTAAAGAGAGGCTCCTAAAAAATAATAAAAGTTAAAAAAAACAATCAAGGGAATGAGAACAAATTTACTTTGCCCTTGTTGGACCCACCCAGGTTGTCAGGCACGCTATGAGCAAGCTGTTCAGTGTTCACTTACAACTCAGACACCTCAGGGTGACTTTCCCCAAGAAAACAACCTGAAGAACTTCCCTTGGGAGCCAAGTTCAAGTGTTTTACTTTGACAGCCACTAAAAAGCAAGACTGTGACCAAAATGGATGGGGTTAAAGGACTTGGGAGCAACAGGAGCACTGTCTTTTCAGTCAGTTTCCCCTGGTGACACTGAAATGCTGATTGTGCGAGAGAGTTACCTGTATGAGATGCCCCCACGTCCTCTGTGACTAGAATAAAAGATAGAAAAACGAGGAATCTATTAGCGTCAGAAGAGTCTCTGCATCTCCCTAAGAAACTTCAGGGGGGTTGGTGATGCTAAAATGTGCTAAAATCCAAACCCTGTGCCCCCTGACACCGAGGGCTGAAGTCGCTGCTTCGCACCGGGGCTGTTCCCGGTGCAGCACCAGGCCTGCCAGTCACCCCAAGGGGCTGCCAGTCACCCCAAGGGGCTGCCAGTCACCCCAAGGGGCTGCCAGTCAGTCACCCAGGGGTTGTCAGTCAGTCACCCAGGGGTTGTCAGTCAGTCACCCAGGGGTTGTCAGTCAGTCACCCCAAGGGGCTGTCAGTCACCCCAAGGGGCTGTCAGTCACCCCAAGGGGCGAACCTCACTGCGGCTCCTCGGGCGCCGGGGCCTCCAAGCAGCCGGGCTACAGAAACCGCCTCGCTCGCCCTGACAGCGGCCCTCGGCTCTCCCCAAGAGCAGCCCCCGGGATCCCCTTCGTCAGGGGACGAGGAGGAGGAGAGGGGCTCCTCTCCCTGCCGCTGCCCGGCGGGGTTCGGCCCGCCCCGCCGCCACCGGCACAGCCTACCTCGGTGCGGCGGTAGAGGGTGGCCTCGCCAAAGGCGCCGCGGCCCAGCGTGCGGATGGGGATGTAGTGCAGCTCCTCCTGCTCGCCGGGCAGGCTGCCGCCGCCGCGGGAGCCGCCCCTGCCCGAAGACTCGCTGCCGAAGTCGGAGCTGATGGAATCGCAGTGCCGCTCGTACTCGCCCAGCGACATGGCGGCGGCGCGGCCCCGCTGCGGCCCTGCTCTCCCTCAGCGCGGCCCCGCCAGCCCGACGGGCTCCATGTTGGCTCCCCACGGCGACCCGGAACCGCTTCCTGCCGCCGCGGCGACCTCCGCGCTCCCGCCTCCCGCCTGGGCCCGGCCTCAGCCCCACCCGCCGCCTCAGGGCCCGGCCTCAGCCCCACCCGCCGCCCCAGGGCCCGGCCCGGCTGCCTCCCTGAAAACCTGACCAAGGGTGTCAAAACCGGCGCTGTCAGCACGGCAGCGCCCGGGATTCAGCGCGGGCGGCCGGAGCCCGTCCCTCCCTCCCTCCCTCCCTCTCTTTCTCCAGCCCAGCGCCTCGTAAAACCCGCGGGAGGCAGGAATCGCCTCAGCCCCTGACACCGAGGCCGCTTGGCTTCACAAGAAGGCGAGGAAGGGATCAGGCCTATTTCCTTAGAGAGCTTTCAAATGATGTTTTGGTAATGAAACTGTTATAAAATGACTTGGTCCCAAACGGGATTTTAGCCAAATTGAACAGTTTATTAAACGAATCGAGGCAGCAAACGGTGCTGGGGGGCACGGTCAGCACCGGGTGCACCCGGAGTCTCCGCCCCACCACGACACACCCCGAACAGTTCCAGTCCCTGGCCTATAGACCTTCCAGGGATAACACAGCCCCCCTGTGTAAACTGACAGGCTGGAGTGCTGCCAGGCGACCCCCCCAAGACATAACCATGTACATCTTCAACTGACATGTAGGAGTGCTGGCCAGGTAACCCCCACAAGACAGCCTGGAGCTTTTGCCTTGCTCATGGCTGGGCAGCCGGTTCTGCGGGTTCAGGGCGCCTCAGTTGATCGCTTTCTTTTCAGAGACAAGTTGTTTCTCCAGAGGTATCACAAAGCACACCAAGCGCTACGTTGTGGTGCTTTAGGAGAAGATTTCCACATCCTTTCTGCTTCAACAGACTTCATTTAGGACATGCAAAATCTCACACCGTCCCTCCCAGGCCCTCGACCATACAAGGGTCTGTCATTATGCACCCCAACATTGTTTCATGTTAACATGAATCAGAGGAACATGTATCACAAAACCACGACTGAAGTTAACGAATACCAAAGAAAAGCCATTACTGTTTCTTAAAGCTCAAGTGTTAACGTCTCTTTTTTACAGCTGCACTACAACTCATATGCATCACTGAAAAATAATCACTTCAAGGGAGAAACAAGACTGAATGCCAAGCTCAAACAGCTGCTGGAAAGACAGGGGCACTAACAGCGTACACACGCTTCACACCATAATAAAGCATAGCAGTGTCCCTGGCTGTGCCACTTATGATCCACAGCACTTCTTTCTAGCCAAGATGGAATAAATTATCTGGATTAGATCTGCAATCATTTCTCTGGCATAAGGAAGTATTAGCAACTTTAATCCTAGGTGATTTATTTTCTTCATAGATAATGCACACCATCATCGTTTCAAGAGTTCATTTTCCAAGTTCAGCAGCCACAGCCAAAGATGGGAAAGCAAAGTTGAACGATGAGGAACGTTCAACTTCAGGACAGGTGACCCTATGCTTACAGGAGATGTCAGGAGCTGAAGCACAAATCCCTAAACCCAGGTATGACAAAGCCTGGTTAGCTCTTATCTCACTTCCTTGGGAAGACCCACTTCCTCGGGAAGATGTTGCTCAAAACATGAAACAATGAGGAAAGGCTGAGAGAGCTGGGGCTGTTCAGCCTGGAGAAAAGAAGACTGAGGGGGGACCTAATCAGTGTTTATAAATATCTTAAGTATGGGGGACAGGGGGAATTGGCCAGCCCCTTTTCAGTGTCTGTGGGGACAGGACAAGGGGCAATGGCTGCAAGTTGGAGCACAGGAAGTTCCACACCAACCTGGGGAAGAACTTTTCCCCAGTGAGGGTGCCAGAGCCCTGGGACAGGCTGCCCAGGGGGTGTGGAGTCTCCTTCTCTGGAGAGATTCCAGCCCCGTCTGGACGCCGACCTGTGCAGTATGAGCTGGGGAGCTGCTTTGGCAGGGGGGTTGGACCCCAGGAGCTCTCCAGGTCCCTTCCAACCCCTACAACTCTATGATTCTGTGATGTAAGTTCCTTGCAATGTAGTGAGGGTTAGAGCCGTTCAGCATTATATGCACCTATTTTAAATGTAACATACCTACCAAAGTGTATTTGCTGTGCATCGTAACTGTTTCCATACAAAGATGTCAGCCTTCCAAGCAGCAAAAACAGCACTCAGTTTTAGAAGAAAGTAGCTTGCAGGAACACATGAAAGAAGCTCAGACATGTTCTGCTAAGGATCGTTCAACTCTCTCTACTGCAAGGGAACTACCTGGCAAAACATCATCTGGCAAATAGCAGGGTTTTTTTAAACCTAGATGGCATAATTGCACAGAAATAGGGTTAAAAGAATCTGGGACAGTTGTAGAAAACCAGAGGAGCATTTAAAAAAGCTCAGTTGTTCTGATTTGAAAAGCAGAGCATTTTTGTGCATTAGCTACAGTATCATAAAAATTCTTCCATCAAATGATCACAGCAGCAGCTACAACCAGGTATAGCACCCCACCACACTGCCTTTACTACGCTTTAAAAAGTAGGGCAGTAATTCTCAGCAAGATGCCCCTAAGGGAAGTAGTATGACTGAAGAATATACACCCAACTTTACACTGAACTTTTTCCTCAAGCATTTAAAGAAATCACCCTACCAAGAGGCGACGTGCCACCCCACCTCTTGCAAAATCATTACTGAGCAATGAATTTGGGTAAGGGTAGGGATAGGGATACTGTCATTTAAACCAAATCATGGCAAGTAACTGCCCTATTTCAAAGATCTCTCTCATGGTTTTCAGTACATAGATTATGCTACTGACACAAGGAAAGAGAAGCCCACGCTAAGGAAGAAATGACAAGGCATCTACACAGTTAATTAAGAAGATAACAGTGTGAGAGTCCAGTTACGTATGTGCAGCTCATATCTCACTTCTAGGGGAAGATTATGCAAACAAAGTGTATTCGGGGGAAATAAAAGCCTGAGCAGCAGCAATGGGTGGGAAAACCCCAGAGGGTAAAGCTCTGCAGAAGATTAGACCAGGGATACAGCTGGAAAACACAAACACATCCTCCTCCTGCCTGCCTCGGCTGTGAGCAGGTGAATCATAGAATGGCATGGGTTGGAAGGGACCCCAAGGATCACAGAGCTCCAACCCCCCTGCCACAGGCAGGGACACCAACCTCAGGCCTGGAGCTACACAAGGTTGCCCAGGGCCCCATCCAACCTGGCCTTGAACACTGCCAGGGACGAGGCATCCACCCCCTCTCTGGGCAGCCTGTTCCAGCCCCTCACCACTCTCCCTGTAAAAAACTTCCCCCTAATATCCAATCTAAACCTTCCCTCCTTCAGCTTTAATCCATCCCCCTTGTCCTGCCATTGTCTGCCCTTTTAAAAAGTTGATTCCTCTCCCGTTTCTCTGCTCCCTTCAGGGACTGGCAGGCTGCAATGAGGTCCCCCTGCAGCCTTCTCTTCTCCAGGCTGAACAAGCCCAGCTCCCTCAGCCTCTCTTTGTAGGGCAGCTGCTCCAGCCCTCTGAGCATCTTCGTGGCTCCTCTGACCCCTCTCCAACAGTTCCACATCTCTCTTGTATTGGGGCCCCAGCTCTGGACACAGGACTCCAGCTGGGGCCTCAGGAGGGCAGAGCAGAGAGGGACAATCCCCTCCCTGTCCCTGCTGCCACCCCTCTGCTGATGGAGCCCAGGATCCCATTGGCCTTGCGAGCTGCAAGAGCCACTGCTGGCTCCTGGGAAGTCTCTCACCCACCAGAATCCCCAAGTCCTTCTCAGCAGGGCAGGAGGGAACAGCAGGTGAAGGAACAGCATCCCCAATATAACCAAGAAAAAACAAGTGCATCTCATTACATTTCCAACGGAACCTCCTGGTGCAGCTTACGCAGAGATCACATAACACAACTGATGTAAAAGCTCAGGGGAAAGGTACCTCAGGAATATCAGCGATGAAAGGAAATTAAGTGACAGGAAACCACAGAAGTGAGATGGCAATGTGAGCATGGTTCTGTCACTGTCTTTTTTGAGTAATGTGCCCCCAAAGGAAGTTATTCAACATGTACACTTTATTGCAAAAACTGAAGTACAAGTGAGATGGGTCCTTCAGGACACAGCAGCTTTCTCCAAACCAATGATCCTCATAGCAATGATCGCTGGGACAGACACCTGGAGACCAGCAGTTCTCTGGAAGGCTGTGTAGTGAGATAGAAAAGCAGAAGCTAATGCACTGAGTTTAAGGTGATAAACCACACAGGCCTCTGGCAACAGGAGTGATCAGGCATCTGTTACGGCCATTTGCAGAAAGCTTAAGTCGCTTCAGCCTCAGCTGAAACAGAGCAGCCCCCAACTCCTCTGACAGTGCATCAGACTTCCAGCACAAAGCAAAACAGGCTTCCTACAAACACTGCTGAGCCAATACAGGTATTTTAGCGCTGCAGCAAAAGGTGGAGCTCACCTGTTTCAGGTTTATGAAGCAGTTTTTCTAAATCCCCTGCTCCTTCCACCTTCCTCAAAGGCAGGCCTGCCAGAGCCATCACACCACCACCAATTGTGGTTCAGGGGAAGAAACAACAGAACAAGCACGAGCCTGACAAACTTTTCAGGTGGAGAAGGGGCAGCAGACAAAACTACCAACCCTGAACTGCAGCCTTCACCAGCCTCAACTTTTTATCTCCAGGGAAAGACATATCTATTTCAGGTGCTCTCTCCTTCCCAAGAAAACACCTTGAACATATGAGAAATTAATTTCCCAAGGAAGACTTTGTTCACTAGGGGCAAGGCCACCTCAGGCACCTGAGAGACAAGCATAGCAGAGGGACATAGCTAAAGATGAGAGAGACAGAAATACATCATGCTGAGAGCTGGCAGGAGTGAAGAGAAGCCATGCTACTTTCCCAAAGCTCTGCTGTGGGACCCCATGAAACACATGGGCAGGATTAGTCTAATGATCTTGCCAACCAGTTTCCAAACTAGTTTGAGTCAGAAGTCCCCTGATCTGCCAGTTAGTAGATAAAACAGGTGTTGTACAGTGGAGTTATTCCTCACATACCTGAGCAGCTTGTAAGGAATGAGCAGTGCGTGTAAAACACTTATCCCCTTACGTGTGCACACACACACAGCAGCTACAGCAGGCAGTTTGCACAGGGTGCAGCCTACGTTGGCATAGCAGGAGGGGGAATAGGTGAAGCTATACCTTACTTAGGAATGCTCACACGCTGTGGTAAGTAGTGTGATAATTACATCGTTAGTCACATTGACAGGTGGGTGGAAGAGGCTGGAAATGTCTGATGCAGTTTGCTACAGGCAATTACAGATTTACCAGCCATGCATCTGTCACACACAAAGATGGGCTCAGACCCAAGTATCTGCAACAGCTCAACTTTAGCCCATTTCCCAGAAGTAAGATGGAACAAGGACACCAACTCTGCATCCACAGTACTCTGGAACAATCCAGACCCATCGCCAACCTACCGCATGAGAACAGCTGTAGGGTTTCACATGTTTAAATATTCACCCAGGCAATAACTTGCAGAGGCTAATCCTTATCCAAAGATCTGGGAATTTCCCCTCTTGAAGTTCTCCCTGCTGATATTAACTAGTTATGTAGCACTTAGGTGTCCCCAGTCCTGTTTCGTGGCCTCTATACCACATGACAAAAGGCTCGAGGGCTCAGCAGAGACCTGACAGCAATTGGGTAAATACCTAACCACCTTCAGTAAGAATCTGTCACTCACATAGGACCAACGCATCTATGCAACAGTTTAAAGTTTCCTCTAAAGCACAAAGCTGAAAGCAATTCCCATCTTAAGAAACTAAATTTTACTTGAGAGCCCAGGGTGAAAAACAGAATCTCATGCTCTAGAGCACCAGCCTTGTGTCCCTATGAGCCTCAAAATTCCTCAGCAGAGAGAGGTGTGATTAGGAAGGGGGGGGGAGGAAGAAAGGCAGCAAAGGATAACCTGTATGACAGGCATCTTGCTTGCTGTGCTGGTCCCACCCTGCAGAGAAGCCCACATACCTGTTACCTTTGCAGAGTCCACAATTCTCAAATTCTTCATAAATGCACTTTCACTAGAAAACCCCAAGGGCTCACAGGGGCTCTCTGTGTACTTGCTGCTTCCTGCAACAGGTCAGCATGCATGAAACAGCAGGTGGTAAGAACATGCACAGAGAGAACAAACCTCACACAGACAGCTGAGGTGGGTTGTTTTACCCCAAAGACATTTTATTTGAGAAAATTGACAAAAATCCCCCAACCAGACATTACAGGTAAATCCACACCAGTCCCCCACACCTGCTCTCCGGTGGTTACCAGTACAGTGAAGATCAAAACGTGGCACCAGAACGATGATAGTGTAACAGTCACCTGGGGGACTTAAGGCTTCATCACCACTTTTAAGATAAAGATACTTTTGTACCCAGATAAGGACAGGGAGAGGCTATCAAAACAGACAAGACTGGAAAAGAACCCTTCTTGTACCGTCTTTTCAAGTTATAAAACAATCAAAAGCAAAACTTAACAGATCTACAGGCTTCAAACTGTAGGACCTAAAACTACCTTCAAATGACTTCTGTAATTCAGTCCTGTGGCACTGCTGCTGTTCTGCACTGTAACAGCTTTCAAAAACACACGAGGATAAAATGGATGCAAGGGCAGAGGAGTGGACTTGGGTTCTTAATATGGCTTTATAAAAAAAAAAACAACCCACCCCAAACCCCCACAAATTAAAAACAAACTATGCACTTGCCAGTGGAACTAACAACTCCAGGAACTTGGCAATGGGAAAGGGGAGTCAAAGTACTAACGTATTTAGATGACAAGTCATATTTTCATTCTCTTTCCCATTGCCTCACCCTGGACAACCATTTCCTGCTCAGCAATAGATCAGATTTGGGTCAGAAATTGTAAATCTATCTGTTTCAAAATGGTAGGCCAGCCCAGGGCCATGACAACTCCTGCCCTAGCCAAAAGTATCTAGGCACACGACACCAGAATGCTGTGCTGCTGAACCATTTGCTCTGAAGGAATGCAGGGAAGGTGAAAGAATTTTAATCACTGTCTAAAAACTGCAGCAGGTTAAGTCCAGGAAGATAACCTGCCTGTTTCTTTCCCAGCCTGGCTTATTTAACATTATGTCATCTGGATGGCTGAGAAATGAAAAGCTGCTTGCTCTCTCTGTAGCATCACACAGAATAATGTTGAGTGCACAGTTTGCCCACCCCCCCCCATCGTAGCACTGCCATGTTCCCACCCTGTCCTGCTTTTATGAGTTTATCCACATTCTTCTGACAACTCCCCTACCAACCTGCAAAGCACCCCTTGCACACTCAGACCTCAAAGCAGGGCACAGGCCCTTGTGCTTCTTCACAGGAGCAGCAGTCCACCTCGCTTTGAGGTCTCAGAAAAAGAGATTCAGCCAGCTGCCTACGAGATAAATGCTACGCTGCTGGATGAGGAGAGTCTCCTGCTCAATGCAAGACCGTGTTTCCAACATAACCTGCTCCTATTTGCTCTGTGACTGTATCTGACTGAGGCCTCCTCTCTGCACAAAAGGCCGTCCCTGACCAAGGCTTTCAGGAAAACTGCTGCATCATTTCAGATCAGGAGAGGCAAATCAAAGACAAACACGTGGAGCGAGGGCGGGACCAAGGCTGGACAGTTTATTTGGGCAAGGCAGGCTTCTCTTTTCCAACCCCACACACGTTCCCGAGCGCTCCTTCCTCACGGCTGAGCCGATGCACGCTCAAGTTCCCTGACCTGTCAGCACACAGACACCAGCTCCCACAGGGAGAAACACGAGGTCCACGATAGGGACCAGACCTCGGACATCCCTCTATCCTCAGGCCCTGCTGGAATGATGATCCTATTGCTCTGCACTCACCTCCGTTTGCACGAGGCTTAGATCCCAGCTCATCAGAACCGGGAGTGCCCAGCTCTGCCCCGGTGCCAGCTGCACGGCACCTAAAGAGCTCAGCAGGGTCAAGTGGCTCAGAGTAACACTACAGTCACAGACAGATGGGAGACATCATCAAGTCAAGTTTATAAAAGGAGAACAGACAGCGCAAAAACTTGCTGCAGCTGTCATAGAAACATCTTTTTTTTATTTAATCACTGCCCCAGGATCCCCAAACCCATCAAAACCTCCCCCACCCTCAACAACCAACAGGATTTCACAAGTCCCCCCATTGCCTTCGATGTTTAGGCTCCCCTCCCCCTTTAGAGTCCAAGTATCTGCAGAAAAGCTCCAGTCAGTGGGTATCATCTGTGAGATGGCTCCAGGGGGCCATGGTTGGGTCCCAGCGGTGTCCAGCTGGGTCTGAGAGGAGGGGGAGGAGGACTTGCTCCTTTACTCAATCAGTTTCTTGGCCTTAAAGAAACGACGCAGGTAGAAAACCTGCCAGGTGGCCAGTCCGATGAGACAGCACATGGAGAAAATGCTGAAGTACAGAACCCGGGTGTTTGTCGACTCTGAAACAGACAACAGACCATTGCACAGGATGTCTGACATCACAGGATATGGCTCAAAGAAGGCAAAGTCCCCAGGATTTTCTCTCCCCAACCCTGCAAAACTTCAAAAGGCAAGATATCATGCTGCACGAAGGCAAGGGCACCCAAGCACCAGCAGAACTTGAGAATAAAAGCAGAGGGACCAACAAGGAGGATAATGAGAGGGAACAAGGCAAAACTGGTTAATGGCAACGTTAAATGGTACAGAGTAATTCACATTAGGGATGGAGACAGAAAGAAGCAAATTTCTAAGATGGGATGCACAAGACTCAGTGACTACTTCAGAAGGAAAGAAGCACCAGCAGGTTCTGCCTTAGTAGAAGCAAAACAGGCAGAGGCCACCGTAATTGTCTGATCTCCAAATGCTGTCCTAATAACACATTCAGCAGAAGTAAAGGGGTCTCAGAGCTCCATCGCTCTGAAGGAGCACACATTCTCTTACCATTTGTGTCCCTCATCTCCTCTTCTCGTTTCTTCATATAGGCAAAGTCATTAACGATGGACTCTGAAAGATCTTCCAGGCGCCTTAATTCTACTTCCAGAGGCTTCAACTTTTCCACTTTTGCAATCTAGAAAACAGAAGAGTCAGGCAATCACCCAGCCAAAGCCAAAAGCTCCCACATGGGTTTTACTGCCGGTTTGAACTACTCCTCCTCACATATTACAGATCTGGGGCATCCTTCCCCTAGGGAAACACCTCTACAAGCCAGAAACTACCATTGCATAAACCACTATCACTTCTCCCACCTGTTCTCTGAAACACGCTTTCCTACTACCCCTCCTACGCAACGGAGGAGCAGCACAGTATATGCATACAAGCACATTTCTTCCTTATTCGGCCTAATGTTAGCTTATTCACAGTTGTCATTCTGAGGAGTGGGTAGAAGAGCTTGCCACATGACTAAACCTCCAGCAAACAGAAGTCACAGACTGAGATGCAGGTGACTAACTTACATACGCACGCGATACTGTTCTGCAGGCACCCAGGATATGAGCACTGAGACTCCCTTTGCTAACTGCTGCCACACACCCCAAAAAAACCCGGGCGGCCTGATTCTTAACAGCAGCGGTAGGATTACACCCACAAGAGCTCAGGGCTTTTATCATTAGGCTGACAGCCTCAAGGGCAGCGTGATGCTCTTGGTAGGAGTCAAGCAGCTACGAAGGGCTCCATCTGCCTCACGCCACCACCAGGTGACGCTGCTGGAGCGCTCAAGGACAGGCTGCCTTTGAGCCAGTTTGAAAGAAGAAGGGAAAAATTACACTTGCCTCGTAAAAAGCTGGTTTTATAGGACATCATTTTTGTGCAACCCACAGTCCTACAAAGCACAGACTTGTTTCCAAAAAGAAAGATCCACAGGAATTTTTAATGAGAAAGCACAGTCCACAATAGCAACTATTTTAAAAAGGAACATGTAGACACACGTCCCTGCCCCAGTCCTGGCTGTTGTTACCTGACTATGTTACGTAAAACCTGTGACACAAGGGCATTACTCAAAGGAAGCTAACTGCAACTCCTGATGCCGCTATGGCATGTGGTTTGGGTAACGCTGGTTCTTTTGTGGAGCTTGTCGCTACTACCAATGAGTGACAGGCCCACTCACAAAGGCCAAGATGCTGTGTCCCCCAAGTAAGGCAGCAGAAGAGAGCTGAGCTACAGGGAACTACAGAAAACACATGGAGCACCCGCAGCTCAGCACCTCACAGGACACAAGCTGCAGGACAGCATCCCTCAGTGGTCCAAGTGCTGACCAGGAGGCAACTGGCCAGCCAAAACATAGGCATCTCCAAAACGTCACTTCCAGAGGCAGCTGCCTGGGCATCAGAGCCCATCTGAAGAGATGCTCGTAACCAGGCCAGTGCTGGCTAAGCAGCCATTTCACTGAAGGGTTTTCCCATGACACATGTATCCTGGCAAGCAGCAGGCCCTCAAGCAGTCATCTGAGGATTTTTGTGCTGAGGTGAGCTGTATATTACAGCTCTGCCAGCAGAAGTGTCAATTCAGAGCACGTTTGTGAGGGGGTGAGTGAAACAGGAGGTTAAACCCCCGCCCCCCACCGCCCTGCTTTCCAGCGGATAGGTTGTAGTGACAAAACCTGGTGGCCTGGACAGATACCTGCAAGCAGCGCTTCACTGCTACACTGGCAGGCACCAGAGTAAGCATGCTGATGGCTGGACACTGCTGATACTGCCAGAGCAGCAGGTGTGTAACATACCCAAGGTCTCAGGCAGCTCTACTGACAAGCTAACTCTGCGTTGACCGACACTATTATCTTCCTGGAGGGCACTCTTCCTCATTCAGAGGACTCCAAAGGTTCCACTGGGAAAAAATGAGGCTTGTCTGCTCTATCCTGCATCCCTTCAGCTGCTCTTAATAGGTGTGGCTAGAAACATCTGATAGCTACTTTCACTCCAGCATGTACACGCTGGAGTACATGCATATCCTGGAACCTCTTTTATCCTTAGTGAAGCCAACATGGACAGTATCTGTGATGGTGGAACACCGTTATCCTTGAAGGAACATCTGGACCACCATAAAAACGGAGACAACAACTCCACTGAACTTCTCAGGGGCAACTCAAAGATTCATAAAAGACTGAATTTTTTTCCTAGCACAGAGAGACACACACTCTAGCCCAGAATTGGGAAGAAGTAGCTGATCACCAAGCCTTCTTGGTGCCCTCTGAAAAGTCTTTTCACTTTCCCCTACCTACACTTCTACTTACTGAATGGAGAAATTTATTCCTCCCTACCCCAGAGAACTAATGTACGACACTGCCATGCAGTTAGGTTTTCTAACCCAGCTCCCTCTCACAGTAACATTGCTCCAAGAAATGTCTGGATCTATGAAAGTTTACAAAGCTAGACTTGGACACCACCCCTTCTCTCACTGCATATGCTCATGCACAAGCAGGACAGGATCAGTGACCCTTGTTCCAACTCCCTGCAGCAAGTCTCCTCGCAGCATTTCACCAAGAAGAACTGGGGCAGGGGGAAGACAGTCACTGTACCTTACAGCAGATGAACATCATAAGCAAATGCTCAAAAAGGCAGCAATTCCAGGAGAGAAACCTGAGCAACAGTCCTCTCCTCTGAGGCCTTACAGCAACCTGTCAAGTCAAAACCCACAAATACTACAGCAACTTGGGGAAAGAGAGGATGGAAAAAAAGGAAACTCACTGCAAAGCAGTGTGACTAAACTGTGCAGCAGCTGTACAAACAGCAGACCAGTTTGGGCCCTTTGCAGACACGCTGCTCAACAGAGCCTGCCTTGCCCTGTGAGGTCCTTGGCCAGCACCACCAAGACCTGCATTTGGTATCAGGTGGGACTGCAGGTCTGAATTCTTCTTTTCTGGTGTTTGTCCATGGACCTTTTCCAGTGATCTAACTACACTGCTGAGCAGAATGGATCCTTACTTTTATTCCAAGACCGTTTTATCTGTACAACAGGGAGTACACTGATGTACAGGCAGAAGAGAACCTTTCCAAGTAGGGACGATGCTTCTAAGTAGCACTACAGACAGGTAACTCCGAGTGTGCTGCAGGGCTGTATTTAAAGACATTGTGTACATGCAGTCACCATGACCCTCCCCATTACACTCTCAGGGTCATCCCATAAGATTTCAGCATCTTGTAATCCATCGGCAGCTGGTTGCCAGACAGCTGGCCCAAGGATTGCTCCACTCTTCTCTGACCCCAAGTACTTTTAATCCTCCACGTAGGGTGCACTCTAGACTGACTGAAGCCACGCAGAACCAGCTAGCCCAAAGCTCAAAAGGATGTAACAACTCCAGCATGCTCACCTCAGAAGTGTGTCCATTTCCTAACTGGCACTGTACACAGCCTCCTCTGCTACTCACTCTCCTTCCTAAGGCATCTCTCATGCTGCTGCGCAGAGAGGACACAGAGATAACTGGTAGGAACCTCTCTCCTCCAACAACTGTCATTTTCTCAAGTACAGGCTCTGCGCTGGGAGCTGACTGACTGCGACACTGGCCCCAAATTCTAGCAAGCCACAAGCAGAGCAGCAGCCATCAAAATCCAGCATCCACACCAGCCAGGACTGTCCCAGCCACAGAGTGACTGGTATTCCACCCAGCTGGCTCTTGGTTCTAAGCTAGCCATGTCCTCCTACGTCGAAAAGTCATGTCTGCAACCCAAACACCCATTTCTCACCAGCTACTACTCTGCCAAACACCTTTACATTGACAGGCTGCTAGTTCTTGGAAACACAGAAGCGCCATTGCAGGGCTGTTGAGCCAGCACACCTTACAGTCAGGAGGGCAAGAACAGCCACAACACAACCTGACCTTTAGGAGGACCTGGTATTACTGTAGAATGCCCTCTGCTGCTGGGGAAACTTCACATCTCAGTGTCTTGTTGCATCTAATACCTATGCTGAGAAGCTGGGTCATGTTGTTCTAGCAAAGAAATTCACACAGTAGACTCCAGTTCCCAGAGTACAGAATTAATTTTAGTTGACACTTGTCCTTTTCTTTTTTCCCTGACACACAAAGCTTTCTCTGGAATTGTAGGTTGCAGGCAGGCTTTCATCACCACTGGGAAAACAGCTTCCCATCACGAGCCCCAGATCTACAAATGGCATCACGTGAGTGCTGGGAAAGGGGAGCCTGCAGTGCAGGCAGCCAGGGGACATACCTCCTCGTAGTTCTTTGCTTCAACTCCGTGCTTCATATCCAGAATCACAAGCTGGTCCGGCATCCTCCCTGTTCCTGGAAACATAATGAAAGGATTCATTGTGTGAAACATTCAGCCTGCCAGGAAATCACCAGCTCTCCCCACCACTGAGGAAGAACTCACAACATCCCGCCCCTCCCTCCATGTCTGCAGCTAACTGCGGAGGCAGCACAGTCCAGCCTAAAAATACAGAGACTTCACAATAAATCCTGGCTGAAGGAGAACCTCCCAAAGATAATGAGAACAAGCTGTAACTAAAAGTGCTAAGTGTGTGTAGGATGCAAATCACTGTAAAAACTGCATAGGATTAAATGATGAATACCAGCTGCTATGACACAGTCTGGTGAAAGACAAGTCACCAGAGGGACTGGGAAGCCCATGGTCCTCCTAGCAGGACAGAGACCTGCAAATTGTCAAGGCTACTGGGGTTAAAAGTGATTTTATGTTCAAAAGGAGCAGAAGGTAAACTGCTCTGAGGAATACAGCACATGGGGACTACTGACCCTTGCATGGCTGCGGTATCCCCCTCTACTCTGCCCTGGTCAGGCCCCACCTGGAGTATTGTGTCCAGTGCTGGGCTCCCTGGGATAAAAAGGACAGGGATCTCCTGGAGAGAGTCCAGAGAATGGCTACAGAGATGATGAAGGGCCTGGAACATCTATCCTATGAGGAAAGGCTGAGAGAGCTGGGGCTGTTCAGCCTGGAGAAAAGAAGACTGAGGGGGGACCTTATTAATGTCTGTAAATATCTTAAGTATGGGGTGCAGGGGGAATTGGCCAGCCCCTTTTCAGTGTCTGTGGGGACAGGACAAGGGGCAATGGCTGCAAGTTGGAGCACAGGAAGTTCCACACCAACCTGGGGAAGAACTTTTCCCCAGTGAGGGTGCCAGAGCCCTGGGACAGGCTGCCCAGGGGGTGTGGAGTCTCCTTCTCTGGAGAGATTCCAGCCCCGTCTGGACACCGACCTGTGCAGTATGAGCTGGGGAGCTGCTTTGGCAGGGGGGTTGGACCCCAGGAGCTCTCCAGGTCCCTTCCAACCCCTACAACTCCGTGATTCTGTGATCCACAGCAACAAAGGCAATCCCTTTACCAACACGTCCTTTCAGAAGGAGAATAGCTTAGATATCCAAGACCCACACTGCTAATGCAAACCCCATGATGGCAAGAGGCTTCTGAAGCCAGGAAAACACCACTTCTGAGAACTGCCAGCTGGAGCTGCACAGTGAGGAGGACAAAGCTGCAGTCAACAACAGGGTAGGTATCTTTTAGGATACCCTACCAAGCTAGGAACACCTATGGCTATTAGATTCTTTTAACTGTTACAGTCACATCTGAAAATATTCACATGAGGAAAAAAATAAACCTACAGGATAGGCATATAAAATCCCTGAAGAATGTGACACATCAGCTGACCCAAGTATCATATCCCTCTATACCACCCACCAAGGAGATGTCTGTACATAATGAATGCCCAAATTGTAGCACGTTGGGGCATACAGTTGTCCTCAGCTGGCTGCCAGCAAAACATGAGGTTTGAGTGCATTTATATGATGAATTTCAGAGTCTTTATCCAGGGGCATGTCAAATATTCACACTTTGCCTTAGGAGGCTGCCAGGTGGACATTCCCTCAGTCCACAAACAAATTCAGTGTACTGGGTCACTCCAGTTGGAGCCAGGAAGATACTCCAGATCTTCAATACAACATCCCCAAATCTTCTCTCAACCTACTGAACAGCTCTTTAACACCTCCACCTCCTACTGTTAGCAGAAGATGAAAAAACCTACTGACAAGATGGTCCATATCAACTACAAGCTGTTTCTTAAATTTCCTGAGAGATAAGGGAGCTCAAAATTCAAACCCAGCTATGTAAGAGCCCAGTGGACAAATCAGGATGGATTTTTTTGTTGTTGTTTTCTTCAAACAGAGCAGTTACTGTAAAAACAAACTAAAATCCCAGTGCTGTTCTTTAACAGGCAGGCTGCACACATCCACTGAGTGCTCCTTCCTCTGACCACAGGCTTTGACCGCTTATGCCATGCCTAATCCAGCATGAGAGGAGGCTGGCAGGCAGGACAGTCAACAGTAGCTGCAGAAGAAAATTCAAAGCACACAGTTCAGTGAGAGGGTTGTGGGTTTTTTAAAATGTTACTTAAAATACAGCAATTTGGGCTGACAGCTGGAGCTTCCAGGAAGAGATGAGAAAGATGAAAAGGCCGCTGAACAGAACAGAACTGGAAGGATTAATTTGTAAGGCTGGAAGGAAGGGAGAGCTGCCAAGAGGCAGTAAGAAAGTAGAAAACTTAGAGCTGCTGGGTGCAAAGGGATGGAAAGCAGACATTCTACAAGAGGTCAGTGTTGTCAGGGTCTGGCCTGGAAAAACTCAAGCTGCTCTTCTACAAGTTTCCTGAGCCCCAGGCACTAGGCAGCTCCCTTCACGCTCACCAGATCCTCAGTAACCCCCGGCTCCTTCTGCAGCCAGGGCTCACCACAAAAGGCTGGATGCAAAGAGAAAGCCATTTAAGTCCCAGAGATCTTGAACTAAACTGATGCCTACATCCTCCAGGAGGTCTTCAAGAGGTCACCCCACATGAGCACAGACCTGTTTCCTGGGAAGTCAGTGGAAAAACAGGACGGTTGAACTGGATGTCAGAAAGTTTTCCCACAAGAATTCCAGGGGGAAAAAATGAGGCGTAATACTTGAGAAAGTTTGGGAAGAGAAGGATTACAGAAGGAGCAAAGAGGTTAAGATTAGCACACAGGAAGAACCCTACAGAGGAGCATGCAATGTGGGCCAGGCTGTTCTCAGAGATTAGCATATGGTGCAAAGTGTGCCTGGGAACAGAGCACTAGTCAGGAAAAACCAGGCCCTTCCACCCTGGAAGAGAGGGGGGAAAAAGTCTGTCACACAAATACCCATAGGTCCAAGAAGCACCCCAAGAACTCCTGTGCTCTGATAAGGTGGACCTTCTAAGATCTCTTTCTCACTTCCTCTTCCTCATTTCTGTGGTTAAGGATTGAGAAATCCCAGTTGCTTGGACCTCTCAGGTCTCAACGGCTCTACGCTTCCTCTACCAACAGTTTTTCCTCTTCCAGTACTCCACCAACATCCTCCTTGGCTGCTGCACTAAAAGTCCTGACCACTTACTTGATAAGACTATGAAAAAACCCCAAACCAACCTTAAAGAGAAACATGGGGATAAAACAGCACGTGGCCAGTTCCCCCATTCCCAGTCAGACCTTCAGAGGAGGCAGGGAACAAACATTTGCTACAGTCAGGAGAGCTGTAAGGGGCTCAGTCTAGGCAAGAAACCTCTGGCCACAAGCACCAAGAGTCTAGACACAACTAAAGAAAGAAGCCTGTCCCACCTCAGTGTGTGATCACATGGAAGTTCTGAAAGGATTTGTGGGATGTCTGGAGACCTCCCAAATACCCAGGTGTTGGACAGTAAATAGCACGAGTGACTCCCAGGTGAGTCACTAGTGCCTGCGTGTCTCGATGTGTTTAGAAGCATTTCGAAGCCCTACCTTGGGAGTGAGATAAAAGCAAAATCTCAAGTATTTGGGGTCACTGTCTTATCCATAAAATACTACAGATGAGGTGTTACAAGCCAGATCCTCCCAATGCCAGCAAAGAAGACAGCCTTCTCTTTCTGGAAAGTTCTCTTCAACCTGAAAACTCTTTGTTATCTTATATATGGAGCAGAACAGCAAAGCAGAGGCTGCCTTTCAGTGGATCTGAGGAATGCTGCTAGCTCTGTGAAATGCTCTGGGATCTTTTATGGTAAGACTTAAGAACCACCAGGTCCAGGGAACACAACTCCAATGGTGACAGTGAAGACACGTGAGGACCTACGAACTTGCATGTGCTCACCCTGCAGCAAAGGAGACTGGAGCCCCTGTACTGGCCACCCACAGCACACTTGCCCTGAAGTTGAGCCCAGCCACTCAAAGCACACTTGCCCTGAAGTTGAGCCCAGCCACTCAAAGCAGCACATGCGTCACACTCACAGGAAACGATCCTCAGCGCTCGTTAGACAACCATCCCTGCAGCACAAATGCAAGGCTGACGTCCTGCTCATTTCCCCTTCCCTTTATTGACTGCTTAGGGAGCAGCTGTGGGTGTAGGCTGAGGCCATGCTCTCTACACACACACACCCCCCAACTCCAGAAAACGGTTGCTAACCTAACGCAGGACTGCTGCCAAGTACACGTTACAGACAGATCACATTCTGCTAAATGGGGAGAGGTGGTCAGCTGGGGAGAATGACATGGTCCTGGAGATGATGGCATCTTGCTTTGTCCTGGCTCAACTGCAAGATGAGGCAAAAGAAGTGTGGTTTGCTCCTTGGGTATTGCAACTGCAGTGACCTCTGCGGGCAGCACATGATTCCCCTTTCAGAGGGAACACCAGGAACTCCACATGACAGCCACAGATTACTTCACTTCAAATGCAGCACAGACAGTGAGAATACTCACAATGCCTCAAAGATCAGCTTTAGAAGTCAAACAGCATTCTGTAGACCACATTCAGGATTACTTTACCCATACCTCCAATCCACATACCTACAAGAACTTGTTGGGAGGCTGGAAGCAGCCAAGAGACCTTTCACTTACCCACAGGAAGCTTGCTCTCAAAGCAGGCCTCAAACATATCATAGTCTTCGGTGGTGAAGGCAAACTTGCCCTTAGTGGCATCCTCCTTGGCATACAGGATGTGCCCAGCTGAGTCAGTTATCTGCAAAATAGACAATGAGGGTGATGAACATGGTGCTTCGCTGCCAAAGGCTTGTTCTGCCTGCACAGGAAGATTCCTCACAGCATCCCCTTTGGAGCTGCTGCATTCTCCCGTTTCCCTCCTTCCTCACAATGGCATCAATCCCCATCCTCCTCACCCTGCTTCAGGAGCTGACCAAGTCAGAGTGCCTCTAAGGTAATTATTGACTCTTAAACAAAAAAGAACCCCACCAAAGAACAATCAACCAAGAAAACCCAAAACCACACCAATTCTTCTTCCTCCTATAAGCTCTGAATTTAGACTACATTTAGGAGCACTAGCTGAACCAAACTGTTATTCATTGCTGCCTTCTTGCAAGCAAATTTCAAAAATTCCCACAGCAATGCAGATATGAGGAAGCCTTATGGGACAAAACCACCCTAATTCACTAGAAGATGGAATGGAGAAGAGCACATCTGTCCCTCTAGAAATGAGCCATCAGAGTTGTCCTGAGTTATACAAGGTTTGGGTGCCAAGATCCATAAAAGAGGCCACTTCAGAGGACAATTCAGACTACACAGACAGAATAATGACTGCTTTGTGCTAAGTCTATGCAATTACTAAGAATAGGCAAAAACAGTAGAATGTCTACAACAATGCTTCCACAAAGAGTAAAAAAAGGACACACACATTTCATGATGCAGACTTGAGAATCGTTGTGCTCAGTTAAAGGCTCCATCCAGTTGAACTACTCTGACCACAGACAGGGGTGGAAAAAAAACTGAAGGCGTGAAAATCAACAGTGTGTGTTCCACTGGAATGCTTCCCAGTTTCCCTCAGCTCTATCCTTCAACAGGTACATCTGAAAACACACGGGTGCTAAAGTTACTAGAGGACTTTCAAGAGACTAAAAAGCTTGAGAATAATTTTAAAGGTATGTAATTTGTGGTATGGAGATGGTTAGCCAGACATTCTCCTTTTCTTCACCTTGTAACAGAAAAACAGCCTTGTTTCCCTGTACAAAGGCTATTCAAAAGGCCTACGTTCCCAAATTATTCTAAGGAAACACTCCTTATTCTTATTAGAACAACTAATTAACTCCCTGGCATGAGGTCCCACTGATGCCAGCAGCCTGCTGGACTCAGACCAGGTGCGGACATTCACATAGATGATGACAGCTCTGGTGAGGCTGCACCTCAAATACTGTGTTCAGTTTTGGGCCCCTCATCACAAGAGAGGCATCGAGGCCCTGGAGCGTGTCCAGAGAAGGGCAATGAACACAAGTCTTAGGAGGAGTGGCTGGGAGAACTGGGACTGTTTAGTGTGGAGGAGGCTCAGGGGAGAGCTTACTGCTCTCTAGAGCTACCTGAAAGGAGGTTGTGGTGAGCTGGGGTCAGCCTCTTCTCACAGATGCCTAGCTGTAGGACAAGAGTTGCACCAGGGGAGGCTCAGGTTAGAAATGAGGAGCAATTTCTTCTCAGAAAGAGTGGTCAGGCATTGGAACGGGCTGCCCAGGGAGGTGGTGGAGTCACCCTCCCTCGGGGTGTTCAAGGAAAGACTGGATGAGGTACTCAGGGACGTGGTTTAGTTAGTAATACAGGTGGCAGGGGGGCAGTTGGACTAGATGATCTTGGAGGTCTTTTCCAACCTTAATGGTTCTGTGATTCTGTGACAGTTCTGCATTAGGTAGGAAAAGCAATCAAGTACATAAATCCTCGTGCTTCAGGGTCCAAACCATAGCATGCAAAACTTTAGGAACAAGCTTCCTCTACACACCACTTACCCTGTAATTGCCTGTTACAGGATTTGTTGTCGCTGCCCCTGCACCATATGGTATTTGTCAGCGCCTGAGAACAAGAGGGGGCACAGTTCTTCTACGCTGCAGCTCCTGCTCAGAGCTCTACCTGTATTCAAGCAGCAAGCAGACCAAAGCACGCCTGCGCAGTCAGGCACAGGCAGCTGTGTTGCCATCCCCCTGTCACAAACCACCAAACACAAGCCACCTCCTGTCTGGAAGCCACCAGACTATTGGAGGCACTTGGCTCAAGCGAGCAAGGCCTGCTGGAGTACAGGACTGCCTGCAGACACGGCGTAACAGCACGTCTTGGCTGCCATAGGGTGTTCATGGAGCCACCTTGATTAACCAAGACAGTAGCTTCATCGGCATGATGCCACTTAATCAGCACACTGGGCTCTCCATCCCAAGAAGCAGTCACAAGAACACAGTAAAGAAAGCTGTCAAATGTCCCTATTATTTTAAGCCCTATTCCCTCAGGGCTTTGTATACACGGGAGCTAATCTTTAGCTCGAGGGTATTACACAGCTTGATCCATTTTTGCCCTTTGCAGCTCCAGCAATAGCCCGCTGCTGAACAGGATTCTGGACAGTAAAAGCGCCGCTCTCTGCTCTCATCAGAGCTGAATAGCATTACCCAATACACTGCCCATTCAGGGCCTGCGGGGGCGGGAGGAGATGCTAACAGCCCCGCCAGAACGCCTGTGGGGGAGTCGACCTGAAAGGGATTTTTTCATGCTCTTCTAACGTTATTTACGGTAAGGCCATCCCCCACAGACAGCGCATTGTTCACCCTCCACAAACAGCCGGACAGTACCCCGAACTGCAGACCTCAACAATGGGACGGAGGCACGTGGCCAGGCCGAGCGAGACCTCAGCCGCCCCATCGCACCCTCATCAGCCAGCTGGCAGAGCCCATGGATTCCTCCAAAACAGAGGGTGCTACTGTTAGCGCTGGGCGATCACACCCACGAAGCTTAGCTCACCCTCAGGAGCTGCGCTGAGCCTGGCCAGGAGTAACTACCAACCTCCGTTCAGTGGCCCGATCCAGGAGGCCATTCGGTGTGGAAGGAGCAAGACACCTGCAGATAGGGTGCCCTGAACTGATTTTTAGCATACAAGCTTAGACACGGAGAGAGGTATGCACCTAACAGAGGGGTGATGGCACTTAGAACAGGCCCACCACCTCAGGAGGCCAGGGCACACCTGCACAGTAAGAAGGAAAGCAAGAACTGCAGAGATTCTTGTTTTTTCCTTTGCAGCTTCTCAAACTAGTACAGGATTTTACTCTCTTTGTTGGTTTACAGTAAGATACTACTTCCACGAGCAGTCCTAGCGGGATACCAGCTTCAGCAGGAAAGCCAAATTAAGACTGAAGGATGGGATTCACTGCTTCACCACCTCCCCAGACAGGTCCTCAGTCATAACACTAAGTTTTGGAAGAGACCTGGGCCAGGGGTTGGGGGCATGCAGAGGGAGGGGATATTGGCTGACCTAAGAAGACTGGGCAACCAGGGAACCAGAATGCTTCATCACTGAGGAGTAAGAAGCAGACAGGAATGTGGCACTCAACCTGAAGTGCAAATACTAGAGCAACAACTTAAAAGCATCGAAGCTGCTTGTCTCTGCTTATAGAGAGATGTTTCCTCTTAACAAATGATGTAACCACACACAAGGGAAAAGCAAGTCTCCAGAAACAGCCTTCTCTAGCCACAGCCAAGCACAACTGCAGGTAACCCAAAGCCTTCAGGTGTCCGTTGGCAGATGTTGGACAACTTGATTTCAGGTCTCAGATACTCACTGAATAACACTGAGGTCAGAGACACCTGAGCAGACCATCCTGCCACTGTTTGTGTGCGTGCTTTCTTCTGAAGCCTTTGGAGCTCAGACAGAAATAAAAACCAGACACAAAACTGTCACACACTGATTACACAGCAATGGAATTAGTTGGGAAATTTGAAGAAAGCCTACAGAAGGCAGGCTGTGGACAGTATTAATGTGAAGCTGTTGAAGTTTTAGCAGCTGCTTGTCACACGGGTCTATTATGCACATATATTTTGCTCACCCTTCCCCTACACTCCCTGAATGTGTTTTAGGATCATCTCCTTCCCCAGAGCACCCACCTCCACAACACCCATGTGAGCCACGACACAGTAAGGCAGCAACAGCTATTTTAAGTACCAAAACCTTAGAAGAGAATGATGGAATCACTTAGGTTGGAAGAGACCTTTAAGATCACTGAGTTCAACCACATCCTACCCCTGCCTAGCCCACCTCTAGACCACGTCCTCGAGCGCAACATCTACATGCCTTCCAAATACCTCCAGGGATGGTGACTCCGTCGCTTCCCTGGGCAGCCTGTTCCAATACTTACCTACCCTTTCAGCAAAGAAATTCTTCCTGATATCTAACCTAAATCTCCCCCAGTGCAATTTTAAGCCATTCCCTCTCATGCTATCGCTTGTTATCTGACAGAACAGCCCCCATCTCTCTACACCCTCCTTGCAGGTAGCTGTAACCAGTGACAAGGTTTCCCCTCAAACCTCCTTAAGGCTAAAAAGCCCCAGTTCCCTCTGCTGCTCCTGGTGGGAGCTGTGCTCCAAACCCTTTGCCTTGCTTCCAAGCCCCTGGCTTTGCCCCTTCCCTGCGGCTGCATCCAGGCCCTACGCAGGGAAGGAGCCCTTGGAAAGCCACGTCACCCTAACTCTTTCCTCTTGCACGGTGCCAGCAGCTTTAGGACAGCCTTATCGCCGACAGCCCGTCCCGCCGGACGACGTGTAACCCACACGCCATTCGGCGGGCGGATTACACGTCGTGGGATGGGCCGGGCCGCTGCGCTGAGGTTTTTTGGGGGGGGGGGGGGGGAAAGAAGCTGGGTTTGCTTCAAGCCAAACACCTGCCCTGCTCCCTCGCTACCCAGATGGGAAGGTCCCTGGCAGAGCCGGTGCCCACCAGGGACAAGGAGAGCCCACCCCCACCCCTCCTCCGGTGCGCCGCGTGGCTGCAAACCCACGCGGGGAGGGGTGATGTCACGCGTGGAAAACGTCACACACACACGCACCGCCCCCGCACGGCCCGGGAGGAGGAGCCACGCAGCCCGCCCCGGTCTGCGGCCACCCCCGGCCTGCCGCCCGCCCCCGGCCTGCCGCCCGCCCCCGGCCTGCCGCCCGCCCCGGCCTGCCGCCCGCCCCCAGCCCCCCCCCACCCGGCCGGCCGGCCGCCGCCGCGGTCTCACCTTGAGGTTAGCGGAAGGCCCGGTGGAGGAGCCCGGCGGCGCGCTGATCTCGTACTCGCCCGTGACCAGCGTGTCGCGGTGGATCTCCTCCCGCAGGCACTTCCGCGCCTTGCCCGGCAGCTGGAAGGAGATGGGCCGCGCCGGACCCACCAGCAGCAACAACAGCAGCAAGGCCGGGAGCGGGGCCTGCCCGAAGCGGGGGCGGCCGGGCAGCGGCATGGCGACGGCTCCGGGTGCGGCGGGCCGGGCCTCCTCCGCCTCCGCCACACGTGACCGACGCCGACGGCTGCGTCACGGCGGGGGCGGGGCCGGGCCGGGCCGTGCGCGGCGGGTGTGGGGGCGCGCGCGGCGCCCGGCTCGGGGGCCGGGAGGCGGGTCGGGAGGCGGGGGGCCGCCTCCGCCCTGGGACGCGCTGGGCTTGGGCCCTGAGGCTGGGCCCTGAGGCTGGGCCGCTCCACCCCGGCAAGTGCCAGCAGCTCAGGGAGTTCACGAACACCGGCCGGGAGCGGTGGTTACCGCCGCTCAGGAGGCTGTTCTCAAATAAACACAGAAATAACTGAATAAACACACAAATAACTGAATAAACACACAAAATAACTGAATAAACACACAAATAACTAAATAAACACACAAAATAACTAAATAACCCCCTGTTTCTGTGCGGATTGAGAGGCAGCCTGGATTCCCAAGAGCCCCCCCCCTCCCGCCCCGAACCCCCCAGGCCCTTCTCAGGTGGGCTGCACTTGCTGCTTAATTAGACTTTAATTATTTTTTTTTCTTTCCATTTGTGAGTCATTTCCTTACTGTGCTCCCCGGCCAGGGAACCCGGGGCTCAGCAGATGCCTGGCTCCTTGGCATCAGCATCCTGCCAGCACAGGCGTGTGAGGTGTGCCAGCACTTTGAGCAGCAAATCAAATTGTGATGCTTTTCAACAGTCCTCCCTGGGTTATTGACCTGCTGGAGAAGGACCTGGGGGTCCTGGTGGATGACAGGGTGGCCATGAGCCAGCAGTGTGCCCTGGGGGCTGAGAGAGACAATGGGATCCTGGGGGGCATCAGGAGGAGTGTGGCCAGCAGGTCGAAGGAGGTGATCCTCCCCCTCTACTCTGCTCTGGTCAGGCCCCACCTGGAGTATTGTGTCCAGTGCTGGGCTCCCTGGGATAAAAAGGACAGGGATCTCCTGGAGAGAGTCCAGAGAAGGGCTACGAAGATGATGAAGGGCCTGGAGCATCTATCCTATGAGGAAAGGCTGAGAGAGCTGGGACTCTTCAGCCTTGAGAAGACTGAGGAGGGACCTAATTAATGACTATAATTATCTGAAGCAGGGGATGCAGGGGGAATCAGCCAGCCCCTTTTCAGTGTCTGTGGGGACAGGACAAGGGGCAATGGCTGCAAGTTGGAGCACAGGAAGTTCCACAGCAACATGGGGAGGAACTTTTCCCCAGTGAGGGTGCCAGAGCCCTGGGACAGGCTGCCCAGGGGGTGTGGAGTCTCCTTCTCTGGAGAGATTCCAGCCCCGTCTGGACGCCGACCTGTGCAGTATGAGCTGGGGAGCTGCTTTGGCAGGGGGGGTTGGACCCCATGAGCACTCCAGGTCCCTTCCAACCCCTACAATTCTATGATTTTTTCCTCTCCTTTTCCAGCACACACTTGGATCTGCTTTTTCTTTCCTCCTGTTTTTTTTCCCCTGCTTGGTCTGCTTTACTCTCCAGGAACGCAGCGTTAAATAACCCACCAGCCCCAGTCAGACTGCTGCTTCCCCTGGCACCACACCACTGGCTTCCTTTGGGGATACCCAGATGTCAGGAAAGGTGGGAAAAAAGAAACAGACAGTAACTTTGCTGAAAAGTTAAAAATCCCTCTTATTTCTACTAGCTTGTGTTGAATAAAACAAAATTACACTATTGTTTCGCTCTTAACCATCACTGGTCCTCTCCCATTGGGCAAAGCATGCTCCTGTTGGCAAGCAGGGATTGGGAATCAGTACAAACTTTGATCTTAAGACTCTTAAACCAGCACACTGAGTGCCTGGATATTAGCATGGCCATCCAGGCAGGCAGTGCCATGGCCAAAGCATTTCGACTTCGTGCCTTCACATCCTTGTCCTCACATGCACCAAGGCAACACCACGACGCTCACCGTAGGAAGGAACAGAAACTCAGGCCAGCTGTATGGTGGTGGGGTGTCCTCCTTGCTTGGAGGGAAATAGAGAACTGTCACACACAAAAAAAACGACCCACCAAACCCTCTCCCAACACCAGACCTTTGCCCTTCATTCAAATGACATTTTGAGGAACCACAGTTTTCCTCAGCAGAGCACATATCTTCTAAGTGAGAGTTGACTCTGCTCAAGTATGCATTCAGTCCATTAAGCTCCAGTTTACTGTTTGAAATCAGATTTACAGTCACTTGTTGCACATTTCGATGCATCTTTCTTTCTCTAATTGGTTCACAAACTTTTCCTTACTTGGACAATTAAATCATTTGGAAGCTTAACCTTAACAAAATAAGCATTTAGCTCTTTCTGCAATATGTCCAAGTATATATTTGCACAACGAAAACATTCTTTCCATTGCAGCACTGGAGGCAGAAATAGATATTATTTCACAAGCTTTAAGAAACCTAGATTCCAGGGATCTGAAGATATGAAATGTTGTAACGTTGTCCCACCAAATTCCTGATGAAACATGAGTGAATCCCTCCTTCTTCAGACCAATGATGCATGCCCAGCTTTCTAGCACTTTTCAAACGTTCAATAACGCCTTATTTTCTGGAGCAAATAGTAGAGAAAGGGGCTCATTCATGTTAAAGCAGCCTCAATTTCTAAAACCAAAGTGTGAAGTCAGCCATCAAGGAGCAAATAGATGACTGACTACAATCCTGTCCTATCATGACTGCTTTGTCATGGTACAATTTTAGATGAATTACATTTATGACCGACAAATTTATCCCCCCAGTTTCTGGTGTAGCCTTGTCTTGTGTGGATGTGTTATATGCTAGAAACTGCTAGATTGAATTATAAAACCCCAGCAGAGGCTCTTCAGTGCTTGAGCACGTTGTGAAAGAAAGCAGCACCCAGCTGCCACCAGCTTTTCACCCTTTGCAGTGCTTAAACATGCAACGGGGCAACCTTCCTTGAGCGCACATGGTAACTTCTAGGAGAGGAAAAGCACATTAAGATCCCTTCAGCTGCAGGTTTAGAAATAACAGTCCTGCAGGGACATGCCTTTGCATTTCCACATAGTGAAGGCTGGCAAAAGGAAACGCTTCCTGGCATTCTGAAACACTTAACAGAGGAGAAAAAGAGATTGATAACTCATTACGCAAGCCTGAGAGATGAAGCGATGACCTACTTCAGCCTAATCTGCTGGGTTAGGTATTGTGGGAGCTTGGCAATTAGCTCCTACTCGTTCTCACCCCTGTTAATCCCTGGGCAGATGGGTGTATCCCCAAAGTAAAGATTACCCTGTCATCTGCCAATCTGCCACAATTAATAGCACTTTGGTCATCTAAGTTCTTGTATTTCCAAATACCCCTGATGCAGTTTCACTGCTGAAATTGAAAATAGCACAGAGAGCAACGAATTAGCCAGCTTTCAGCCCTGTGTTAACAAAGGAGTGCTGGAAACCTTTGGGTGGTGTCTCTTCAGTGTGAGGCCACTGAGGAAAATATGCCCTTTCCCACTAAATTCCCAATTTTTCTCCCAGCTGACAGAGAAGTTTGCAGATTGTTGGCGGCAGGCAGTGCTTGCCATACCAAAATGTATCTTTTATCTGCAGTAAATGGCAGAAAACAACACTAATTTTGCTGTCTCCCTGAAACAATGTGTATGAATGTGCGTGAATGATGTAATTAGACTTTTTTTCCCCCCCCCTTTCTTTCTCCCCTGTGCCTGCATCAGCTGCTGTGGCGTTTCTGCGTTTTCTTCTTTCAGACAATAAAATGTTGAAACCATTTTCCTCATAAAAACTATTCTAGACTTACTTTTATGCTCTAATCCTTTTGCCTTCTGCCTTGCACCTGGCAAACCCCTACAAGTGATGGAGAAACTTCTATAAAATCTACATTTGTTTTACGATGCTGATCGCTGCTTCTACTAACCATGCAAAAGTCATTCACCCACCTCTTCCTGGAGCAGTGCAAGGCCTCCTCTCTTAAGGGGCTACATTTGAACTCATTGCTGGCACCTAACTTGTCAGGCACCACTGTGATCACAATCCAGACAGGGATGCTAATCAATCAACTGAAAATCAATCACTGGCTAAACAGGCATAAAAAAGCATCGCCCTGCTCTGCCTCCCCTATAATCTGTCCCAGAGACCCCAGGTACTGTGCTCTGACCCTATAGTTAAAATATGGAGTTTGGACAAGATAATGACCTAGAGACATCACGAAGTATATAAGGTGATCCTAGCTGCATTTGTTTGAGGAGACAAACTACAGTTACAATACTTTTATGTGTAGCTCTTTCTATTTCACCCAGAGACTCAAATTATTTCTACCTGAAGTACTGACTGGGAAGCTTGGCATTAAAAACCCTGCATAAATACAAATCAGGCTTGCTTGAAATCAAGTGTACAGGGCTTAATCCAAACCATGAGTGCATTTAGGGGAACAAAATATCCTCCATCAGAGACAGCCCAGGTTCAAGCACACACAAACCCCTTGGATGAGGCAAATGTTCACGATACTTCTCTCATCTCTCCCCAGTGCTTCTGCTGACAGGCTGGTTTTTGGATTTCAAGTGGTAGCCAGGGCGCAGACTCACCAGGAGCCAGGCTTTTTGAGGAAACCTCCCACTCTGCTTCCCAGCAACTTTCCCCTCGTGCCCTTCAGGAGCCAGTTCCCCTTCCCATTCCCCTCCAGGCAGCTCTGACCCAAGCCCTGCTCCTCCGCGGCCCCAGCAGCAAGCACCACAGCAGAGGCTCACTGGCCTCTCCTGCTCGCCAGCAGCTGTGTCAGGAGGAATTTTCCCAACAAACCCCGATAAAGAGTCCACCTAGAAACCTCTCCCCTCTGCAAGAAGCAGCTGGCTTGTTAGCTCCTCTCAGCCCACCCAGCCCCTGTCCTGTCCTCCTCTGACCTCTGCGATAAAGCATGCCTCTGCTGAGGGAGGGGAAGAAACTGGTGTTTGCAGACTTTCAAGAAGCTCTACAAAACATTGCATGCTGTTTTGTTACCTAAGCCACAACTCTTAAAAAAAAACCCCACCAAACTAGAGGCTTGGGGGATTGTCATGTCTTAACAGGCAAACTCTCCAACGTTAAGTCATACCAGTATTTTTCTTGCAGTTGTGAAACAGCACAACATGGAAGAGAGTACATTTAAAGGTTTGGGGCATAACTGCACTTACTTCTCCTTCCAAGACTAGAGCTGAGATCCATCTGGTCAAACACCCATCTCTCTATCTGATGGGGTGTCCTGCCTTCAGCTGGGATAGAGTTAATTTCCTTCTCAGCAGCTGGTAAGGGGCTGTGATTTGGATTTGTGCTGAACAGTGTTGCTAACACAGGGATGTTTTCATTACTGCTGAGCAGTGCTTGCACAGAGCCAAGGCCTTTGCTGCCTCTCACAGCACCCCACCAGTGAGTAGGCTGGAGGGGTGCACAAGGAGTTGGGAGGGGACACAGCCAGGACAGGTGGCCCCAACTGACCCAAGGAATATTCCATACCATATGATGTCATGCTCAGCATATAAAGCTGGGAGAAAAAGGAATGGGAGGATGTTTGGAGTGATGGTGTTTGTCTTCCCAAGTAACTGTTACGTGTGATGGAGCCCTGCTGCCCTGGGGATGGCAGAGCACCTGCCTGCCCATGGGAAGAGGGGAATGAATCCCTTGATTTGCTTTGCTTGCGTGTGCAGGTTTTGCTTTACCTGTTAAACTTATCTTTATCTCAACCCACGGGTTTTCTCAGCTTCACTCTTCTGATTCTCTCCCCCATCCATCCGTGGGAAGGTGAGCAAGCAGCTGTGTGGTGTGGTGCTTACTGCTGGCTGGGGTTAAACAACAACATGGAGCATGGGGGCTGCATCCTCTTTCCGAGTGATGGAGAGAAAGAAGTTATTCTAGAGAAAAGGTCATCTCATCCCAAACCAGACATCTAATTCTGGTGAGGTAAATTCCACCCCAGGTTTCTTCAAAACTGAATTTATGCTGAAATTGAGATCTAATCAGGAGCTAGAATGTATTTTGCTGCTAAGTGTGAGTCTGACTGAGCAGGCTCCTCACCCATGAAACAAATGAGTGAAAGGAAGAGATAAAGCCAGCTTGTAGTGAACAGCACTTTAAATAAGAGGTGGTTGGTCATACTGTTTCCACCTCCCTGCAGATCAGGTGGACTCCTCACTCATCTCATCCCTGTCAACTGCTAGGGACACCCAGACCACCTTGCAGATCCCCCAGACCAGCTCCTCCACTGCCCTTTCTCTGATCACAGCTAGTGATAGATATGGTGCATTTAGTACCAATCTCTAGTACTTAGAGCTAGCCCAGAGGACCTCAGCAGAAGACTCACCATCCTTTTGAAAGCATATGCTGACTCTTTCCAATACCTGAAGGGAGCATATAAACAGGAGGGGATTCAACTTTTTAAAAGGATAGACAATGGCAGGACAAGGGGGAATGGATTAAAGCTAAAGGAGGGAAGGTTTAGATTGGATATTAGGGGGAAGTTTTTTACAGAGAGAGTGGTGAGGGGCTGGAATAGGCTGCCCAGAGAGGGGGTGGATGCCCCGTCCCTGGCAGTGTTCAAGGCCAGGTTGGATGGGGCCCTGGGCAACCTTGTGTAGCTCCAGGCCTGAGGTTGGTGTCCCTGCCTGTGGCAGGGGGGTTGGAGCTCTATGATCCTTGGGGTCCCTCCCAACCCAGGCCATTCTATGATTCTATGATTTTTAAAATCTGAATGTTTACACCAGCCATATACATTTCAATGCTTTTTAGTATTGCTGTGTTCTTGACTGAAATGCCTCCCAGTCTCATTTTCCAATGTCTGTGAAGGTATTTCCTTAAATCAATTTCAGTTTTTCATAACTAAAAGCTTATCTGTCCCAAAACCCATCTTCCAGTTGGACCTGATGGGCACATGGCCAAGTCAGCTCTCAGGGAAGGTGAAGGAGAGACAGTGACTGGAGAGAAATACATGAGTAGCTACAAGGAAAGTCTTGTGCATGAGTGTGTTCACGAACAACTCTTCCAAGTGATCCCAAGTTGAAAAGAGCTGTGACTTCAGTCACGGTTTTAAAAGAAAAGTTCTGCACTGAGTTCTTAACATAGCCATCCAGAGGAACTTTCCTGTGTCAAAAGTAGTGTGAAAAACATCCAGGAGTTAAAAAAATAAATATTCTTGTGTAGGCTTTACGCATGATAGCAGAAAGCTTCCACTGTGTAGGAAGCCTCAAGTCGTTTTATTATTCTACTACAGCAATGATTAAACATCAAAAAGGTTCCTTACTAGAGGCTGTATTTCTTCAAGGGGTAATTTGAATTATTTTTAACTTCTCAGCTATTTAACATTTGTCTCTGCCCGTTCTCAGATCTTTCTTTCTTACTCATAGCAAGTAAGCGCTAGAATACTGAGGAGGGAAGAGCAAGACAGGAGAGAGCTCGAGTCCCTGTTTTGAACACAAAATTAATTTTGGTCACAGGATCACAGAATCACAAGGCTTGAAAAGACCTTGAAGGTCATCAAGTCCAACCAATCCCATCCTAAGCTAAACCAGATCCCTAAGTACCTCATCTCCCCTTTTTCTGAACACACCCAGGGCAGGTGACTCAGCCCCTCCCTGGGCAGCCTGTTCCAGGCCCCCACAACCCTTTCAGTAAAACATTTTTTTCTCATGTCCAATCTGCCCCTGCCCTGGGGCAGCTTCTTGCCATTTCCCCTTGTCCCATCTCCTGTCACCTGGCTGAAGAGACCATCACCCACAACCTCCCTTCAGGTAGCTGTAGGTGGTGATAAGGTCTCCCCTCAGCCTCCTCTTCTCCAGGCTAAACAGCCCCAGCTCCCTCAGCTGCTCCTCACAGGATTTGCCCTCCAGCTCCTCTTCTCCAAGCTAAACAGCCCCAGCTCCCTGAGCTGTTCCTCAGAGGATTTGCCCTCCAGCCCCTTCCCCAGCCTGGTTGCCCTTCTCTGGACTCGCTCCAGGATCTCAATGTCCTCCTTCTGATGGTGAGGAGCCCAGAACTGCACCCAGCACTCGAGGTGCGGCCTCACCAAGTACAGGGACACAATCACTTCCCTAGACCTACTGGCCACACTGAAGCCATGGAGCAACTATTTTTGAATGATATTATCTTCATATCACCTGGTAATAATAAACAGAGGACATTTATGCACAAGGACACTTTATTTCAATATATCTTTGCACCAGATGCAATGGAGAGTACCAAGCCAGGTTCTCCACTGAAGACACACCTCTTAATGAATTCTTCCAGATTGATGTGCTTTATTTTCCTTTGGGGCTTGGAACATCCTTGCTGGTTATTTGAAGATGCACATGAAGAACATTCCTTTCTACAGCTCGTCAGAACGGTCAGCATCTAACGAATGGCTTAATGAACGTTACCTCTTCTACATCAACAACAGAGCCGCTGACTGCTACTCAAGTCGCCAACTCTTGGGAGGAGGCTTGGCAGCAAAGGCAGCAGTTAGATGGGATGTTTATTGGATGTCTTCCACCAGCTGCACTGTGTGGTGGCTTGAGTGCTAGATTATAAATATTTCTCCTTGTGAAAAGGGGAAGTTGGCTGGATGAGCACTGAATCAGCAGGACGTATTCATAGCCTCGGCAGAGATTGGTGTGTAAGGAGGCAGGAATGGGAAGCATTGAATTAGGCCTGGGAAGTCCCCTCTCTCCACAGGCACACGAGGAGAGCACTTATCCCTGGAAGCTAGTCAGCAGGGCACGTGGGCAACAGGAATATTAATAACTCCTCTATGGAAAGTCTTCTGTATGGCAGAAGCTCACCCAAACCACAGCCTCGGTGGCCACTCGCTGCAGATGGGCAACTTCTGCATTGCAGAGTTCCTTCTGCAAGGGCACACTGAGCTGCCAGGCTGGATAGGAGTACAGGACACACCCCAAAACCAGGGGAAGAGGTAGCTGGGGCATACTGGTTTTCTTACTGCTGGCCACAGGCAAGAAGTCACTCCTAAGCATCATATCGAAGACAGGTGGGCCTTGCAAGCCTTGGTGGTGCACCAGGCTTAGTGAGGACCAGAGAAATGGCTGACCACACCACGTCTGATATGGGGAGCATCAGTGGAGGGGCGTTTTGGTGAGCAGCACGAAAAAGGCCTTCTAGCTGGAAGGAAGGGAAAGCAGGCCATGAAGATGGATAGGATGTGCGATTGCAGGTTCTCATCCATCCTGAAACATGGCTAGGAGGGTAAGGATTGAGTGGTAGGAGCAACGTGGAAATTTCTGAATGGGGAATAAAAGCCCAGAAGCCTTCCCAAGCAGAGCAGGGCACAGGAGAGGTGTCAGAGTGGAGTGGGAGAACAGCTCCAGAGTTTGTATTGGTGCTGGATTTGTGCAAGTGGCTCTGACTCACCAGGGCAATGCAGGACCAGGGGGGTTTCCAGGAGGCCAGGGCTGAAATCCCCAGGGATGTTAGTCTAGACAGGGTGCTGTTCCCTTTGACCTCATTGAGGGCCTCAGCTTCCTCTTTATGCAAGTAACAGCAGCTGCTAGGACAGGTTATTTTGGGCTACAGAACAGTTATGAAAGAGCAATGTGCTGAGGGTTTGAGGAAAAAGATGCTCCTGCTGTAAGCATCCTTTTCAGACCCCAGTTGTGCCAGGCTGTTCCTTGCTACTGCTCACAGGAAACAATTTTCATTCCTGACATCTTCTAAAGAGACTCAAACAGCCTGAGAATGGCTCCTTGCCTGATACTGGGCGAGAGCTTGTAAAATAAGCTCCAATTCCCCCAGGATAACTGGAGGGAAATCCCAGTCATTAAATCTTCCTTCGTCAAGTGACGTAAGAGGGATTGCAGCTTAATCCTGCTCCCCATTCATCTCATCCCAGCAGAGATCCCGCTAGTAAAACCGAGTCATCCAACAGCCCCAGGAGAATTCCAGGCTGTATCACAGTGCTCTCCCGCCCTTGCCTGCAAGAAATATGCCTGATATTCCGCGTTTACGTGTTCCTTCTTCTATCCCTGAATAGCATGAGAGGGCAGGGACGAGGTGTGAGTGCAGTGGAAGCACCAAAGGTTTCCCAGATTCTGTGCCACTGAGCCGTACAGCCCTCTCTCTGCTTTCCTGGGGGGCTGGTCCATGGTTGCCTCACCTTGCTTTTGGTGTCTCACAACACTTCAGCAACAGCCAGCATGGTCTGAGAGGGGGGTGGTATGTGGCTTGTGGGGAAAGAACATGGTTTTGTGGGCCCTTCTGGCCTGTCCCTTCCAGCCTGTCCCTTCCTTGCTGGTCCCTTCTACCTCAGTCGTCTCCGCTCTCTCAGAGGCTTTCTGCTACGAATAAGCCATCCATTTCAGTGAAATGAAGGAACCTGGTAACCTGGGCAACCACAGGATGAACGACCCCTGCCCAGGCAGCAGGCAGCACCTGGAGTTCTGCCTGCTTGTGGAGTCAGTGACATGGGCAGCACCGGGCCAGAGGCCTGCTCGGAGTGGCGTCGCAGGGGCACAGAGGCTGCGCTGGGTTGTGGGGATGCAGATGCAGCTGTCTGTGGCCAGGAGGAGTCACACAGGCTTTGGTACTAACCCAGAAAAGCTGGATTTTGCTGCACAGTCACAGGAAGCTCTTTCATTCCTAAACACCCTTCCCAAACTGCTCCACTGAACACTTAAAAGCAGCCCGTGCGGCGTGGGACACGGCGGTGTGCTGTGCACGCATCCCAGGGCCTTGTCATGGGCCAAAGGAGAGGAAGATAGCAGGGCGCAGGGACACGCAGGCTGTTCTGCACTGTGTGGCTGACATTTGGATCGAGAGGCAATTCCTCAGGAATTGGAGAGATAAGATAACAGGCAAGCAATGGATACCCAGCAAACAATGTCCCCAAGGAAATGTGAGCAACTTCCAGGTGGCCTTGGCAGGCTGAGGGCAGGACCGAGCGAGGAGGGTCCCCGCAGTGGGACACAGGTATAGCTCCTCTTGTCTGGCCACTTCTCCTGTCAAGCCATTTCACTCCAGGAACTCAGCAGGGGAGATGAACTGGTTTAATTTGCTCTGTGTGGTTTTGGGTTTTCTTCTGAGCCCAGCATGAGGAACTGCTGCGGTGGCTTCCTAGCCTGCCTCTTGCCATGCTGCTATATATATCTGCGATTCCTGCCTCCAGGAGCCAGCTGGGATCTGAGCCACCCCTCCAAGAGCAGAGGTACCCAGCACCATCCTGTGACAGAGGTGGAGGGGGAAGGTGGCAGAGCTCCAGGGGACAGGCCCATAAATTACCTTCACAAGAGGGCATGTGTCTCAGACATAAAAGCAATTTTAAACCCTTTGTCTTGTTTTTTGTTTTGTTTCATTGCTTTCCAATAAAGATTAATGCAGAGATTTTCTCCAGGGCTCTTGTCACCTGCAGGGCTTGACAAATATTAACTCGCTCACCTTCCTGAGTCACCTTCCCCCGTCAGCTGAATGAGGATAGAGAACATTGGACCCAGAGAAGAAGACAGGACACCAAAGCGCTCACATGAACATGCAGATGTCAAGGAAAGATGTGCCCAAGGTCACAGACCTGGGCAATGTCACAGCATTGCAGATGACTGCATTCCCAGCTCCTGTACCTGTGCTCAGATCAGGAAACCAGGCAACAAAAATCAAAGCCAACACATCCAAAAGAGAGTGAGTTAGACACCTCCGTGTGTGTGTGTGCTTTGGACAATGACACTGTCATTTTTACTGACTATTCAGAGGCTTTGAGCAGTTGCAGTTTCCTATCTCATCAGTGAAAGGCTCAGCCCTTGGCTGGGTGTCTACACAGGGATGCAGGTGACTGTTTTCCAGCCTCTAGCCAAGGCTTTTGTTCTGCCTCTTTTTGTCCTGTTCATTTTTCCGCTTAAAGGGGCCTGAGCCCCCAGGCAGTGTCTCCTGAAGCAGCTTTTCACCACCCTCCAGAACTACATCGCCCGGGGCTCCACCGGGTTGCAGTTGGTGGAAGCAGAGAGGGGCTGGCCAGCTCCCTGGGTCACCTCCCAGGGGACAGCGGCAGCTCTGGGTGCCAGCCCTGTCACGCAGGCACGTTTGCTCCAAAGCTCAGGCAGAAATATCCCTGCTCCGACACTGCCCTGCTTGGGGGATCAGCCCTCTGCCAGGCGTCAGTCCCGAGTTCAGCCTGTGGAGAAGCTCCGCTCCAACCTCAGGGGTGTCTGCGCTGGGAAGGCGAAGGTCAGCGTGGCGGCGAAGCCCAGCTTGCGTGCGAGCGCTCAGCCCACGTCCCCAAAAGGCGGTGACGAGGCATGGAGCGGTCCCCAAACGCTTTCGGTACCCTCCCTGCCCCCCCTCCCCACCCCGCCCCCTCCTCTTCCACACATCCATCCCCTGCGGCCACACACACCGGCCTCGCTGACGGGTTTTACTTGAAAGCTCTGGCAGGCTGTGCCGCTGCTGGCAGAGCCCTGAGCCGGCTCCCTCCGTCTCCCTGGAGTCCCTGCGCAGACGTAGGTGCACGTCACCGCCTGCTCTAATTTTATCCGCGTTTGATGGAAGAGACGAACTGAGCAGCAGGGAGGCAGCTATTTTGGTGTTCTCTGTGGCTGTGGGTTATATAAAGCATCCTGCCATGACCTGCATCGCTCGGGAGACGCTTTGCTTTCCCTGGCTCAGCCGCAACAAGCCGATGGCTCGGATGCTCGCTCCCGGCAGCACGGCGGCCAGGTGTGCCGTCCGTGCGGGCACAGCGGGGTCCGAGGGTGTCCATCCATGGGGCACACCGGCTCCCCTTCCCCGCCGGCACTATTCCGGCACCCAGCCAGACCCGTGCCCCCCGGCCGGGCACCATCGTGCTGCCCGGGGCCCTCGAGGTCGGCGTGCCGCGGCAGGGCACCGCCGCTTTCGTCCCACCCGGCCCGGAGGAGCGGCTCCGTTAGGTGGCAGCAGCAGCAGCAGCCACGTCGGGAGCGGCGGCAGGGCGGAGGCAGCGGGAGCGGCGGGAAGCTGCTCTCCCCGTGGGACCTCTGGGGGTGCGGGAGGCCGGCGGGGACACAGAGGAGCCTGGCAGGGCAAGCGCAGCACCCGGTGCTGGGAGCTAGGCAGCATGCTGGGGGGACCCCATGGGGTGGCGGGGATGTGGGGGCTCCTGCCCTCGCTGCCTGCCCTGGGGGCAGCGCGGTCCCAGAGTCGCAGCATCACTCGTGTGGCAGCGGCCGGACCCCTGTGAGATCCCAAGGGCTGCTCCCTGGGGTGTCCTCCCACACGTAAAGCACGACACAGCAAGCAGCCGGCAGTGATCCTGCCCGGTGCTAGCTGACCGCAGCACCCAGCCTCCACGCAATACTATTTCCCAACGGCGGGGACCAGAGGAATTACGCAGAGTTTCACCCCCTCGGTGGCTGCGGCTCCCCTGTGCCTGGCCCTCCCCGGCGGTGGCTTCGTCAGCGATGCTCTGGTGCCTGGTCTCAGGCAAGGCAGCAAATCTTGGGCTTACCGGTTTGGGAATATTTGGTAGGAGGTGGCACGACCAGGACTCTTTCCTCTGGCACAGGCAGGATCTGCCAACATCTGTGTTAGGCACTGGAGCCCAGTGCCTGGGGGGGAGTTTTGGGGAATGCTTCTCATGCAAGCAAGCAAATTTAATAGTGCGAGGTGGATTTGGAAGCTATAGTAATTAGGACATGTCACAATGCTGATTGGCACCTCCCTGCTCCTCCACGCTCTGGGTCCTGCTTGCCCTGCGCCCAGCTCTGCTGCTGACTCACGGCAAAGCCGCCTTCTGCCTAATGGCCAGGGAGTCAGGCCAGGGCGCAGCCCGCTCCATGGTTCTCCTCGCTCCCACGCAGTTCCCGCTGGGCCTCCCGCAGCGGCACCGGTGGGGACGCACCCACTTCCTAAAGAGTCACCTCCTGGGAACACCGCCGAGCCTCCGTGGCGGCCACGGCATCTGACATCCCCCCCACCCCCCGCAGGGCGTGTGCCGGCCTGCAAACCCTGGGCCTGATGCCTGGCTGCTGCTCAGGAAGCACTGCTGGGTGCGGGATAACCCACAGGGCAAGGGGGCTGTGCTCCACGCAGAGCCACTATCCCACCCAAGATGCTGTTAGCCGGGGTGGTAGTCACCTCCTTTGGGTTTTCCCAGCAGGACCCATACCCATCTTCCTTGTGCACCCCACCCACGTCAGCACTGGGAGCCATGGTTTCCCCCCAACACCTCCCCCCCCATCATGTCACTGCATCCCCTCCCCGGGGCAGGTCCAGGCCCCCAGGGAAATCTGCGGGCGCAGAAGGCGTGCTGGGGGAGGGACGGGTGTGCGTGCAGGAGCGTGCATGTGCGCACGTCAGGAAGAAGGAAGCGGGGCTGTGAGGGCTGGAGGCGTTGCGAGCGCCAGGCACAGGCTGACAGGCAAGGGCTGCCTTTCCCGTAGGAAGTTAAACTGTTTCACAACAGTCATCATCGCAGCGAGCGGCTCACTCCAGCGTGGTCACGCTCGCAGGGGAGGGAGAAGAAAATCAGTGCTGAGAGGATGAGTGCAGCCCAGTCTGAGAGACAGGGTGGCAGCCCCAAGAGGGTACTGATGGATTCGGAGGGCCAGGATCTGTGCAGAGTGTGCAGCAGCTCTGTGAGCCCCTGCAGTGCTGCCCAGGCAGCGTGCTCGGGGTGAGGTGAGGAGAGGTGCTGTTACATGCTCCCCTGCAACGCTGCTGTGGATGCTCCTCTCAGTGAATGCTGCCCTGGGGACCGAGGCCACCAAAACTGCTGGAACTGGCACCAGAGCTACCCAGAAATGCATGGAAACTAAAACACTTTAGAGAGTTAAAAGTGTTCCAGGTTCAGGATAAGCTGGAACGGGGGAGCAGCCAATGGCCCCTGCCTCAGCTCTGCAGGGAGGTGTGAATGTGCTCAAATATCATGAAGAGGGGCAGGCCACCCCCCTCCCAAGCTGCTAGAGCTGGTCTGTTTGGTCACAGATACACTTTTTTGGTGCCAGGGTTGTTTCATGTGGCCTAAGCAATCCCAAACCCTCCGCACTCACTTGCACCCTCTCTGTTATGCCAGCACAACACTACACACAGCTGCTGGGCCAACCAGGTCTGGGAGTTGATCTGGCAGACAAGTCACCATCTTCTGCTTCCCAAGGGTCAGTCATCTGCCAGCGCAGCTCACCACAAGGCCCCAGCACAGCACTGCGCCCTGCACCCAGGCTGGGCCCCGGAGGCGCCGGCTGAGCCTCATGGATTTGGAGCAGCTGACTGAGAGGGAGTTGGGGAGTCGCTGGCACCGCACCCTGCATCATGCCAGCACAGCCGAGTACCTGGCCTCCCAGGCTGCAGTCCGAGCTGAGCCTCCATGGGCTGGCTTTTCCCACTGCTCCTGGCACAAGACCCAGCCTTCTGCCTGCACCAGTTGCTGACTCCTGACTTTGCTCCCAGCCATTTCACCTTGCAAAACCAGTGGAGCGCTGATTGACAAAAGATAGCAAAGGGTTTTCCAATGCAGAAGGACAAGAGGGCAGCTCCTCACCCCACAGCCAACGAAGAGCTGGACCCTGCAAGAGGCAGGAACATAGTCCAGCAGTGGAGAGGGCACCTTGGCAGCAGCTCTGCCTGCAGCAAGCCGGAGCACAAAGCAGCCTGAGCTGATCTCCAACCTCCTGAAATAAAATACTCCATTTCCAGCTGGGTCAGCTCTCTGAACTGGCTCGCCACATGGCTGTGTGCCCCTATGGCCAGAAATACATGGCTCGGGCAGGAGGGGACCAGGAGCATCACAGGGCTGCACGGCTGCCCTCTCACACTCCAAATCTCCAGATGCTTGCTCTCACCCCACGTCACTGCTCAGCTGGGCATCTGCGCCGCAGGGCAGGGCAGGTTTGGGAAGGAGCTGCCAGGGCAGGGCCAGGCGGAGGTGACTTGAACTGCTGCTGCACGTTGAACTCTGTCCTCTGCCCCTCTGCTCCTTCCCTGTCCTCTGCCCTGCTGCTCCTTCTCAGCAGGTGAGGTCCTGCAGCAGACAGGCAGACGTCAGACAGCCCAGCCCTAGCAGGGTCAGTGACTGGCAGGATGTGGTGCCAAGGCTGTCCAACTGAGATGAGGCAGGAACAAGTGAGGAGAAGGAGGAGGACACGGGGCTAATTGGCATCTGTGGCTCCCTGCAGCCCAGGAACAGGGCAGCTCCTTCCAAGCCTGTGCCCTGGGATGGGATGGGGATGGGCAGCAGACAGCCTGTCCTGTGGAAAGAGGAGCAGCAGAAAGAAATGTGGTGTGAAATGTGGAGGAGAAAGCACCCCCTCCTTACCACAGGAACCAGCTGTGCAAGCAAGATGCATCTCAGATGGAAATGGGGTGCTCCCCACGTGCAGGGCTGGCACTGCCTGGGGCAAGGGCTGTGGCAGGGTACCCATCCCAGTGGGACATCCCTCTCACTGGCTTCAGGTGACCTGGCAGGCGACTCTGGACACACTCACAGCCCCCAGTGTTATCCTTGCCTTTGGCCACCTACCCACACTTCCCCACACAGCCGGCAGTCCCCGGGTGTGGGTGGCTAGGCACCTACAGCGTGCAGGAGCTGCCATGACCATGCAGAAGGCCTTTTCTCACCCCCAGCGATCACCTTCCCAAACCGTGGCACTTCAGGCTTGCCCTTGAGAAGCAAACACTAATTTCAGCCGCACCCTTTCCTGCCCCAAGGCTGTGGGGCGAGGGTATCCTCAATGTACAGCGTGTTCACCGACAAGGGGTGTGGGACAGGAACCAGCCCTTGTAAAATCGCCTGGATTGAACCTGCTGCCCTCAGCCTGCCAAACCAAACAGAGCTGATGTAAAGCAAATAGCAATGACAACAGCCTGGCTGCTGGCGAGGGTTGGGCAAGCAGCCGGTTTCCAGTTTGCTGGCCTCAGCAGATGGCGGAGGCAGGAAGAGGCGCTGGGAGTTCCCATCCCGCAGGCACAGTGGCCCTGAGGTTCCCTCCTCCCCTGTCTGCTGGCGCTGCTCGTGCAGCCCCCACGTGAAAACAGCATTTGGGGTTTCAGGGGAGCCCTGCAACTCGTGTGATCCACCCACCTGGCCTTGGCGGAGGGCGGGGGGGAGGAGGGCAAGGCCAGTGGGTGGGTGGGTTTCCCCAGCAGCCAGCTCTCCTTGCCAGGCACTTCACCTAGCTTTGGCTGCAGGGTGCCGCAGGGGAGGAAGCTGATGTCAGAGGGAAGATACCTGAAGCACACCCAAAGGCCAGCAGCCAGGGAGGGGGCAGGGCGCTGGGAGCGGGGAGGAGTGTTTGGTCTGTCTGGCCTCCGCTGGGCACTGTCAGCGCTGCCGGTGTCGGGAGCGCACACTGGCACCGGGCAAAGTCTGCTGGGCAGCTTTGCAGGGGATGCTGCTGGGAGGGGAAGGGACGCGCCCAAGCCGCTCTGCTCAAGATGGACCAGAAAGCATTGCAGCAGAGCGGCGGCTCACGTTTTGGCTTCTCTCTGCTTCAAGGCCACAGTTCTGAGGGTTGCCTGGATGTTCATGTCACACCCCGCTCATCACCCCTGGCGACAGGCACAGCAGCCCCCCAGGGTGTGTGCTGTGGGTGCTCATCCCGCAGCTGCAGTGGGCAGAGGTTTGTGCCCACTTCTCTCAGAGCAGTGCTGGCAGTGGGGCCTTCTGCAGCCATCCACCTGTGTGCCCATCCATCCATCCATCCATCCATCCATCCATCCATCCATCCACCATCCATCCATCCACCATCCATCCATCCATCCATCCATCCATCCATCCATCCATCCATCATCCATCCATCCATCCATCCATCCATCCATCCATCAGCCCCCCAGCCCCAGGATCTCCTTGCAGCTGGGTGGCTGCCAGGGCCGGCCAGGCTCCCCAGCACCAAGGAGCGGCACAGCTGATCCGGGGTAAAAATAAACTCTCCTTTTCAGCGGGATTATTTTTAACCCGGGCCCGTTTCCCTCCTCAGGTTACCGAGCCCCCGCCCTCCCGGCGGACCAGGCAGAGGTGCCCAGCAGCCGGCGGTCCGAGGGGACTGCAGGCATCCCCTCCGGGCTGGCTGGGGGGGGCCCATCCCCGGGGGGTGGCAGGGGGACAGACCGGGCAGCAGTGCCCCGCCAGCCGGTCCGGGTCGGGACTCGGCAACGGCGTGGGCCGGAAGCCCAAAGGGCGCCGGGGCCGCCGCAGGCTCCTCTCCGACCTCGGCCACCGTCGCCTCCCAAACAAACAACAGCCGCTCCCGTTGCCGCGGCGACCGAGCCCCACCCTCCGCCGCTGCCATGGCGACGGGGCTCCGCCCCTCCCGCCGCGGCTGACGCCGCCGCCTGCGTCGCCCGCGAGCTCTCCGGCGGGGAGAGGAGGGAGGGAGGGAGGGAGGGAGGGGGAGGGCGATGACGTTGCCGGCCCGTTTCTACGGAAACCACGCACCGACGTCAACAGGTTTGTGTGTTTTCAACGTCCCGCCGTCTCCCGGGCAACGTCAGGCGGTCGGCCCGGCCCCAGCAACAGCGCCGGGATTGGCTGGGAGGGGCGAGGGGCGGGGCCTGCGCGGCGCGGGCCCCTCCCCCTCCTCGCGGCCGGCTCGGGCCGCGCGCGTGGGCCCGGCCCGGCGGCTGCTGCGGGTGGCCCGGGCGAGGGGCGGCCCGGGCGAGGGGCGGCCCGGGCGAGGGGCGGCCCGGGCGAGGGGCGGCCCGGGCGAGGGGCGGCCCGGGCGAGGGGCGGCCCGGGCGAGGGGCGGCCCGGGCGAGGGGCGGCCCGGGCGAGGGGCGGCCCGGGCGAGGGGCGGCCCGGGCGAGGGGCGCACCCCTGCGCGGCCCCCTGCTGCCTCCCGCCGCCGCGCAGGAAGGGTGTCAGAGGCCTGGCCGCGGTATCGGCCTCAGCGGGGCGGCCTGAACTGCCCTGGCCGGTGCGGGCGGGCTGGAGGCGTCCCGGGCGGCCCCAGCGCCGGGCAGGAGGGAGGCAGCAGGCCCTGAGAAGGCAGCCCGTGCTGATGGGGGGGTGAGCATCGCCCCCCTCCAGGGACATGGCCTTCCTCCACCCTCCGTGTCCCTGGGCTCCATCCTCCGGTCCCTCTGGAGAGCTGGGCCGCCCTCCCTGGGCTGCCCGCCGGGCGGGAGAGGCAGGGAATCCCTGTGTACGGGAGCCGAGGGTGGGTGGCAGCAGGAGGCCGCAGGCTGCTGACTGGGGCTTTGTGCTGGAGCACAGGGCGCCTTTCTCCACGCCGGTGCCCCCCCCCGCCCCGACCCGTGCTGGCGAGCATGGTGCCCAGGGCGGCCAGCACCCTGGAGGGGTATGTCACACCGGTGAGAGGTGCCCGTTTCACGGCCCGCTGAGCTGCTCTGAGGTCCGAAAGCAAGCAGGGAGAAAACAAGTTCCCCAGTCTCCAGCGGCTGGCAGTTGTGCCCCTTTCACCCCTTCCAGCTGGGCTGGGTGGAGGAGTTGGGAGAGAGAGACAGGCTCCCCCATGTGCAATCACTGATCTCAGTCCCAGCAGGTCACTCTGCTGCTTCTGTGGGGCAGGTACTTGAGTTTCCAGGCCTGTACTCTGGCCTGTTTGCTGTCTGTGTGTTTTATGTTTGACCTCGATGTGTAAGGAAATGGGCAGTCTCTTCAGGTGCAGGTATGGGCCTGGATAATGGCAAGTGCTTTCCTCAGCTTGGAACGAGCTGCAGGCTGGAAGCGGTGAGCAATGGAGTCTTTCTTCCAGGCCTTGCTCACGGAGCAGAGATCACAGAATCACAGAATATCCTGAGTTGGATCCATAAGGAACATCAAGTCCAACTCCCGACTCCACACAGGGCCAGCCAAGTCAGAACATGGGACCAAGAGCACCGTCCAGGCACCGAGCTTGACTGAGCTCAAGTGTTGTGACCCCTTCCCTGGGGAACCTGTTCCAGTGCCTGACCACCCTGTCAGCAAAGCACCTCTTCCTAATATCCAACCTAAACCTACCCTGTCACAGCTTCATACTGTTCCCTTGGGTTCTATTGCTGGTCACCAAAGAGAGGAGATCTACACCTGCCCCTTTGCTTCCCCCCTTGTCAGGAAGATGGAGCAGAGAACCCCAGATGATCTGCAAATCTCATAGCACTCCCAGGTCTCTCTCTGCAGGCATATGCTTAGCTCTTGTTGCAGTTGTGCAGATAGTAAAGGATGAGTTAACACAAAAGATGTTTTCCCCTCCCAGCAGTTCCCTCCAGCCAAACCAAATTGCTTGGCAGATCTGGATCCTTGGGGAGGATCAAAGCCTCAGGGCTGGGCTGGCAGCACTCCATGCTGTTTACATGCATGTATATTCATGGCACTGTTAACCCCAGAGTATTTAATAACATTGAGTTTTGTATTTATTGCATTTCTTAAATACCATGTAAGAAACCTCAGTTTCCTGGGGTATTCCCAACATTTGTTCCTAGGGCAGAGAAGACCAACCGTCGCCATGCCTCCTGACTTACTCTCTTGCTGTGTAACTGGGGTCTCTAATCCTGCAGTGGCAGCATCTTTCCACAGAGCTCTTCCTCCTGTGCAGCCTGACTGTCCAGCCAGAGGTACAGCTCAACCAGAGCTGGGAGCAAACACCTTGCCTTCAAATCTCACCCTTTCAGCAGCAGCAACAGAATGTGACACCTCCTGGGGCAGGGCGGGCTGAGTATCTCTCAGCCATCTCAACACCCCCATCACTGTGACAGCTCAAAAAAAGAGACCTTGCTTGTGTTAATGGCTGTTTTCCAGGGCAGCCAGCCCAGTGTGATGGTCTATGATACCAAATGGGAGGGAAGGAAGGTGATCTGGGGACTACCTCCAGTGAGGCAGGGCTGCTTCTCCAGGCGGTGGCAAAGCCTCAGGTGAACCCCTCCCTCCCTCCCAGGCTATGCTTAGCTTTGTGATCCTTTGTTTGTCATGAGTCCCTTTGAGACTTTCCCCAGGGCACTCCCAAGTCACAACAATTAGAAGGTTTCTTTCTGGCCTGAGCCAAACAATCTTCAACGTCCTGTCCCTACCCTTCACTTGTGCTGCTTTGTTCTCCACCCTCAGCAAAATCTCCTTAGCTAAGCACAGTGGCCTTTTCCTCCTTCTTCTCTGCACTTCCTCCTTTGCTACCCTTGGCCCATTTTCTTCAAGAGCCACCGTGCCAATGGAGGAGCTTGATCCCATTACCTAGACCCTTTGCCATGGCATAAGCATCGCTGTGACTGCCCAGCCCCACAGGGGAAGAAGAGGCAGCTTGTGCAAAGGGACCATCCAGCTGCCACCTTCAGAAAGCTCTTGGGTGCAAGGAGAAGCCCAAGCTTTGTTCAGTGGGGTTTTGTTGCAGGCTCTGTGTGGGGGCCCAGCAAGGACAGTGCAGCTGCATTCACCTCGTTTGGATCCTGTCTGATTAGCAGAAAAGACCTGCATCAGCCTGTCTGTCACTGGGTTTGAGCATGAGCTTTTTGCTCTTTGTTTCTGGGACTTCACCTCTAAATATCAAGCAGTCCCACAAATGTGAGGGCCCCTTTCTTTCAGGTGCTTCCCTTTCCTCCCCTCCTGGCTGGGATGATAACCCTCATCACACACAGCACCCTGAGACAGGTCTGTGGCGCTGGAGATGGCAGGGAGGTAAGAGGCCAGCTTGGCCGTGGTGCTCTGGCTCTGTCACACAAAGGGACAGCGCTGGCAGCTGCAGGAGCTGTGGCTGGAGAACTCTGCACTCGAATTCCTCTGGGTTATGACCCCTCACTTGTGGGGTGACAGCCACCAGCCTGGCCCTGGGGCAATGGGGTGCAGAGGAAGCACTGCGATGGGTGAAGCCGCCTTGCTGGCCATGAGCGGAGTGCGGTTTCATCGGCGTGCAGAGCAAGGTCTGGCTGTGCCTGGCAAGCTAGCATCCACCATGGAGCAGGTGAAAGTAGCAGGCAGAGTAGTAAGAATGGGTGGGAGGGCTCAACAGCATCATCCATGGTAATTGGTGGCCCGTGGCATGCGGCTGCACAGCCACGAGATGCCGGGATGTCTCCACTCATGGTGTTTAATCTCTAGGATGTCCCTGTCACACACCCAGCTGCTGTGATTATTAATTACTATTTATACTTTGCTTTGGGTACGCGCTGCATTTTAAAGACCAGCAGAGGTGGGAACCCTGCCTCCCCGCAGGCTCCCAGGCTAGGCAAGAGGGTGATAGCTGCAGCCTGTCCTGGGGGGAGCTCAGGCCCTCCAAATGATGTGGCTGGGGAGCAGTGGGTGGAGGAAGGGCCCTTGGCACGTTGAGAGAGGGGGCAGGCCCTTACCACTGGTTTATCACCCCCTTCCCTGCTTTTCCACCCCTTTTGCTCCTGAGTCCTGCAGCCTCTGCCTGGCTCTGCAAGCCTCCCTGGGGCTAGGAGAACAGAGGGGGTCCCTTGTGCTGCACTGGAAGAGTAAGTGGGGGGCACTAGGAACAAGGAGTGTGCAGGTGGAATTGCACTAACACCCCTGGAGGCTGGCCATGAAGTCTGAAGTCTACCAAAACAGGTGTTTAGGCTACTGCATGGGTCCTCTGATGGTACAGGCAGGATTCTTGGCTGGGCAGTGATGGTTTTTCAGTGTAGGGGTGCATTTTACAGCAAAGCACTATTTTTTGGTGCCTACAGCAGCGTCCCCTGCATGCCAGCCCTGCTGCAGGACTCTCCCTGGCAGGTCTCCTTTCCACCCCAGCAGCCCCTGGTTAGCTGGAGGCAGATGTCCACAATGGCATGTCCATGGAGTGGGAATGGGAACCACACTGTGGTTGGTGCTGCTGACAGAGGGTGGGTCATGGCCGTGGTGGCTGCCAAAGGACTACACTGCTGCAGTTAACGTTGCCCTGGTGAGAGGCCAATTTTAGGCACAGCCATCTCCTGTCCCCTGACAGGGTTTTGGCCCTGTGGGTTGCACTGTCCCACACACTTCAGGTGCTTCTCTGCTGTGGTTTTCCAAGCCCAGTCAGTTGCAAGCCCAGCTGAGGGAGGGTGTGAAAGTGGGGCCAAGTTCCCATGCTGCACCCTGGGGCTGGGGAGCTCGTTACTCCCTTATAAGCCAGGGATTTGCAAACTTTCCCACCTCCGTGCTTGGCAGGAGGAAAAGCAGGGAACAGGCAGGTGGAGGGGTCCCTTGGTAGCCAGGAGAAGATCCTCATTGGGTGGGTGTGCTCCTCCTGCCCTGCCAGCGCTGTTGTGAGGCCCAAGCAGTGCCGTGGCCATGGCCTCTTCTGTCTGGCCAGACATCTGGCATCTGGGAAGAACCATCTCCCTGCACGTGGTGGCCACCTCCTCCTTGCCAACCGAGGGCCCAGTCATGCCATGGGCTTGTCCAAAGCAAGTGGAAAGGGTCATGCTGGGATGGGGGATCCCCTCCACTGGGCTGGGGAGAGTCCCAGTCCCTACAGTGGTGTATCCCTACAGCTGAGGCTCAGCTGAGCACTGACAGAGCCCAGCAAAACCCCGATGGCCCTGGCTGTACAGGTTTATTAATGTTGCAGTGCTTGACAGACTGGTGGTTCCTTCCTCAGATCATGCTGGTTTGGAATGGCTGAATGCCTCTGCCTGTTCCTGGCTCGTGTGGGGAGGGGGTGTGAAGAGCTTTTGTCAGGCTTCTGATGGCATGTTGGTGAGGGCAACCCCATCACCGGGGCAGGAGGGTTTGCATTCTGACTCTGTTTTGTCGCTGCGGTACGGCTCGTTTCCTCTTTTTGCTCTCACAGGCTCTGTGGTGAAACTGTGTGCACCCCATGTTTGGAGCAAATAACAAACCCACGTCATGTGTTTTCGCTTTCTCTGTTTCCTTGCCTCCACATGTTAGAGAAGTGCAGTGCCTGGGCACTTTCCATTTGGTACAAACACAGCACGCCGGGTCGCCAGTGGAGATGGCAACAGTTTGCACAGGCACCCAAGAAATATTTTGGGCTTTGATAAAGCGGGGCTTCCCCTCTCTGGTTTCCACATGCTTGTTTTGGAGAGGGCAGTTTGGCTAGAGGAACTGGGGGGGGGGGGCAGTTTGCAGCAGGGCTAAGCAGGGGCTTTCTGAAATGTGCTTGGCAAATGTGTGGGATTTCACTGTGTTGGAGGCTCTCACCCGTTCACCCATGCTGGGGGGTGTGGCGATCAGCAGGGAAGCAATACACAATTCAATATATGAATTCTAGGTGAAGCCATGAAGCCAGCCATCCAGCCAGCCATTTATTAGGTGAAATCACCCAGATTCTTTACCTTTTTCACTACCAACGTGGCAAGCTAAAAAACTGCTAATTGGTTACACACACTGTTCACACCATATTGATTGGTTAGTAATTATAATGAGTTCTGATAAACCTATCTTATAGCTAAACATCCTTAGTTTACCTTTAATACCTAAAAGTATCCACACACCTGCTGTTTTGACCCTCTTGTTATGGTTGGTTCCTGACATGTTCCGTTACTCCCAAATACCTTCCCATAACTGCTTCTTGGTTTAGGGCAGCCTGTACCCCTATCAGCAAGGCCACTGTGTTTTGAGAATGTGATTATTAGGATCCTCTCTGCATGAGGAACTTTTCCTGTCTCATGGGAACAGAAGAATATTGTCAGGGCCTAAATCTTGGGAGAAGAGAGCTAGGCCGCGAGCAGGCCTGCTGTCTTCCCCGACAGGGGGGCACCAGTCAGGACAGGCCCTGCTGGGGACCTGGCCTCAGAGGTTTGGCCTGCTGCTCAGATTCTGGCCGGGACAGGACGGCAGGGTCATGGCTTTGCTAAGTTACTGGCACATCCCTCCTCCTGGCAATGCTGAATGGGGGCTTGCTGGAAAGACCGTGCTCGTCCCACTGCTTTGGGAGCCAGCATGGGCTGAATGCTGGCTGGGGTGAGGAGCCCCCGACAGCACAGGGACATGGGATGGCCGATGCCTGCCCCGGGAGGGGCTTGCCCAAGGGTTGGCAGTGAGTTGGGGAGAGGCAGCGAGCACTGCTCCCCGCAGGTCCTTTCCCAGGGAGCGGTGCGGGCCGTGAGCTGCGGCAGTCCTTGGCTATCCCCTCCGCTCTGACGGGCAGCTCAGAAATAGCAGCTGGCCCAGTTCTCCCGCCCCCGTGGCCCAGATCTCTAAGAACGGAGGTTGCTCGCGCAGCAACAGCAACAGCAGCAGCATCAGGCGCTGCATTTAGCCCATGAGCTCAAACAGCGGGAGAGGCTGCCAGCAGGATCCCAGCCTGGCTGGGTGACGCTCCTGCTTGGAGACTGCGCTGCAGGCTCTGTTTGTTGCTGTAAACACGCTCGCTGCTGCAGCTTCCCTGTTACTATCTATAGCCGCGATCTCTTGGCTCCCGTGCAAGGCAAGTCTGCGGTCTGGCTCCCAGCTTAGCCTGACCTGAGCCAGGGCTGCCTGACATCCCCGTCGTGGGTGGGTGTCTCCGGGCTTCGCTGCAACAAGGATCAAAACAAAACCCAAACTGGAGGAAAGGACGAGCCCCGCTCCTCGGCGGTGGTTTCCCGGTGGCCCTCTGCCCGCACTCTTGGCAGGTGTCCCAGCACCCCGAGCGGTGCTCCCAAACTCTCCCAAACCTTCCTGGGGGGCTGCGGCCCCCCCCCCCCCCGGCTTCCTTGGCAGGCCTTCCCAGCGCGCCGTGCCATTACCCTTGCTCTCGACTGTTACTCTGCATATACAACAGAGAAGTAAATATTGCCACACGAGCAGGAACGCCTCCCTCGCTGGCTGCAGGGAAGGGGGGAGGGCAGGCTTTCTGCACGCAGGGCCTGCCCTGTCCCTGCGCCCAGCCCTGGGCAGACCCCGCTCTGGGCCGGGGATGGGGATTAACTCGCAGTGCAAAGCGCACGCCAGCCCGGCCAGCCCGCTGCGGGGGCCGGCCCTGCTTCTTTGGGCTTCTTTGGAGCGCCCTGGGCTGCTCCTCGCCGGGGATGCTCCTCGCCGGGGATGCTCCTCGCCGGGGATGCTCCGCGCCGGGGATGCTCCTCGCCGGGGATGCTCCGCGGTGCCGCAGGTCTCGTCCTTTCCCTTCCCCCCCCCCGCCCCATCCACGGACAGGGGGTCACCTGCGGCGGGACACCAGCCGCTGGGGCCCTCGGCGGGATCTCGCCACGCGTGGGGGAAGGTGGAGGGGGGGGGAGGGGAGGGGGGGGAAGGGGCCGCCCCGTCCCGTCCCGTCCCGCCGCGTCCCGCCCCGCCCCGTCCCGCGCGCCGCCCGCCGCACTTGGCTGCAGCCTGGAGCGCTTCCCGTCAGTCACACCCCCTCGCACAGGATGTATCCCATATAAGGATATCTGCGTCAGTGGGTTCCCGAGACCGGCCGTACCACTCCGCGCGGGGGGGGGAACCCCGCCGCCCTTTCCCCCCGCACCGCCCGCGGAGCTCCCCCAACCTCGGAGACCACCTCCCTCCCTTCATCCCGGCTCTTTCCCGCGAAAGACGACGGCGGGCGGTGCGCGGGGCGGCCCCGGGGGCGGTGCGGAGAGGGCGCGGGGCGGGCGGCTCCCCCGCGGGCCCGAGTGACGCGTCCCCAGTGACGTCGGCGGGAGGGTATAAAAGGTAGGCGCCGCGCGGTACTCCAGCAGCTGAGGCAGCCCCGGCGGCGGAGCGGAGAGACGCGCGGCGCGGACCGGACAGAGGGACGCACGCAGCCGGCCCCCCCCCCCCCTCCTCGCCTCTTTCCCAAGGGCGCTCCGCTACCACCGCATCACCCCGCACCGCCGGCTTGCGCGCACTGAGCCGACATGATGTACCAGGGTTTCGCCGGAGAGTACGAGACACCCTCCTCCCGCTGCAGCAGCGCTTCCCCGGCCGGGGACAGCCTCACCTACTACCCGTCCCCGGCGGACTCTTTCTCCAGCATGGGCTCGCCCGTCAACCCGCAGGTGAGGCGCTGGGCACGGCAGCTGCGCCCTCGCCGCGGGGCGGGAGCACCCGGCAAGGGACGGGACGGGTCCGGGCTGCGGGACGGGTGCGGGCGGCGCGGTGCCCGCCAAGGAGGACGGGCCGCGGCGGGGCTGCACCTCGGACGGGGTGGGGGGGGGGCTCGGGTGAGGGTAGCGGCTGCGGTGCCGCGGGGGGAGCCGTGGTTCGGGCCGCGCTGTGTTGCGGGTGTGTAAAGCGGCTTCATTGATAAAACGCGAGTTCATTGAGGAGACTCCGGAGCAGCGTCTGCGTCAGCGCGGACGTCAGAGATATTTATAACAGGCCGCTCTCGTGTGGAGCCGGCGCTGGCAGCGCGGCGCCGCGGCCGGCGCGGCCCCGGGGGCGACGGGGAGCGGTCCAAGCGCCCCGCTGACGGCAGCCCCCCCCCCCCCTTCTCTTCTGTCCTGCAGGACTTCTGCACCGACCTGGCCGTCTCCAGTGCCAGCTTCGTGCCAACGGTGACTGCCATCTCCACTAGCCCCGACCTGCAGTGGCTGGTGCAGCCCACTCTCATCTCCTCGGTGGCCCCCTCCCAGAGCCGCGGGCACCCCTACGGCGTCTCGGCGCCCGCCCCCACCGCCTACTCCCGCCCCGCAGTGCTGAAGGCGCCGAGCGGCCGCGGGCAGAGCATTGGCCGTAGGGGCAAAGTCGAGCAGGTGAGAGGAGACCGGGGTTATTTGGGGGGTAGGGGTGGGGTGGGGGGTGGTATGTGCATGGGGGGGGGTGGAGTGCGGCCTGTGGGCTGCCCTGGCTGGGGGGCACCGGGCTGGCGGTGGGACTGAATGGCTTCTCTGTGCCCACAGCTGTCCCCAGAGGAGGAGGAGAAGAGAAGAATCCGTCGGGAAAGGAACAAGATGGCAGCGGCCAAGTGCCGCAACCGGCGGCGGGAGCTCACCGACACGCTGCAGGCGGTAAGTGCTGCCCGGGACGCGGGGGGGGGGGGGGGGTACCCGGGAGGAGGAGGGGTGGGTGACAGGAGGGGGGGGACACCAGCTGGGGGTGTTGCCAGCTCTGGCTGACAGCCCTGCTCTCTCTGCAGGAGACCGACCAGCTGGAGGAGGAGAAGTCTGCGCTGCAGGCAGAGATCGCTAACCTGCTGAAGGAGAAGGAGAAGCTGGAGTTTATCCTGGCGGCCCACCGGCCCGCCTGCAAGATGCCCGAGGAGCTGCGCTTCTCTGAGGAGCTGGCAGCTGCCACCGCGCTGGACCTGGGCACCCCCAGCCCCCCCGTGACCGAGGAGGCTGCCTTTGCCCTGCCTCTGATGGCTGAGGCGCCGCCGGCCGTGCCGCCCAAGGAGACCAGCGGCGGCGGGCTGGAGCTCAAGGCCGAGCCTTTCGACGAGCTGCTTTTCTCTACGGGGCCGCGGGAGGCCTCTCGCTCCGTGCCTGACATGGACCTGCCTGGAGCCTCCTCCTTCTACGCGTCGGACTGGGAGTCGCTGGGCGCCGGGACCAGCGGTGAGCTGGAGCCCCTCTGCACCCCTGTGGTGACCTGCACCCCGTGCCCCAGCACCTACACCTCCACCTTTGTCTTCACCTACCCCGAGGCGGACGCCTTCCCCAGCTGCGCTGCTGCGCACCGGAAGGGCAGCAGCAGCAACGAGCCCTCATCTGACTCCCTCAGCTCCCCGACTCTCCTGGCCTTGTGAGGGGCTCCAGCATTGACTGACCTGACGGGCCCCCTCCCCTGCCCGTGCACCCCCACGGACTTGCCGCTGTGCCCCATGGGGCTCCCCGGGCCTGGGGAGGGCCCTGCCGCTGCCACCCCCCATCTGGCCGGGTGCCCGGGGCCTGGCAGAGTGCCCCGCACCGAGGCCCTCGTACCTCTTCCAGAGATGTAGCAAATCGCATGGAGTTTGTCTTGTCCCCAATGGCCCATCCATGAGAGCTGGTAGTCTGTAGCATGTCCCACATGGCTGGGTAGGTGACCCCCCCCCTCCCCTTAGTATCACTAGCATTAACTAATTTAATCTCTTGGTTTTAAATGATTGGAATTTAACCTGGTGCTGGGTATCTCCAACTCGTATCTAGTGCAGCTGATTAACAATAACTACTGTGTTCCTGGCAATATCGTGTTCTGATGACTTAGCAATGACCCATCTTACGTGGGGGGAAAAGAGACTCTATTTTATTTTCTAGTAGGTAGATAAATAGCTATATCCATGTACTGTAGTTCTACATTGATGTTCATTGTAACTTTACTGATCATGCATTGTTGAGGTGGTCTGAATGTTCTGACATAAGTTTTCCATGAAAACGTTTTTATTGTGTTTTTAATTTATTTATTAAGATGGATTCTCAGATATTTATATTTTTATTTTATTTTTTTCTACCTTGAGGTCTTTTTTGACATGTGGAAAGTGAATTTGGATGAAACTTAAGCATTGTTTGCTTATTATTGTTCAGAGACATTGTCAATAAAAGCATTTAAGTTGACTGCTGGAGCTGTCTGTGTGCTGGAGCTGTCTGTGTGTTAGCCTTTGCTTCTCCCTGACCTGAGAGGGGTTCCCTAGCCTCTAATTTAGGCTGGGCTATTAAGTGCAGACTGGTGCTAGCTGCCTGAGGCACAGGGTGCATGGGGGTGGGAATACCATTATGGCCAGACCTGTCTTTGCCCTGGTGTTAGTCAGGGCTGGTTGTGGCTACACCCTTCCCACCCACCCCAGTGGGCAGCAGGATGGCTCCTCAGGCCTTCCCTGTCTGATCTGACTGGGTCTGGTCCCCTCTGGCTCCTCTGTGTGTCACCTGCTGTGGCCTTTCAGGGCCAAGCTCGAAGCCTTACTGGAAAGGAGGTAAATATGGCAGGGAGGTTCCTGTCTGTGAAGTGGGGAGGCCAGCTGATTGTTTTCTGTGTGTGTAGCAGCCCAGCTGGGAAGGGCTGGATATGTGTCCTGGCACCTCTCAGAGCAGCTATAGTGTACTGCCTTCTGGCTAAGGGGGTGGTGGGGAGGGGAATGTTCATGCCTTTGTGTCTTGCTGAGGGCTAGAAAGCAAAAAGCTGCCCCTTCCCTTGCTTCTCTGATACTATTTGAGCTAGCCCAGGCCTTAAATGAATGTGAGTAATGGCAAGGAGCCTACATGTTCTGGGAATGTGCTTCCCCACCTCTGGGATCTAGGCAACACAGCTTCTCCTGCCTGAGGTTAGTTCAGTGGGGGTGCTACCCTCTGTCATTCCTGGTGATTGTGTGGTGAAACACGTCCATCTGGCAGGATGGCAGCTGGGGCAGGTCCCCCTGTGTGCAGAGCACTACTCTGTTCCTGCATGAGGAGTCCCATGAGAGCAGTGAGGCCTCCCTGATGGCCTCCAGCCCTGTCCCTCTGCTCAAGGTGAAGGTAAAGACACCACCTGCACTGGTGTGTGTCTGGCTGAAGGCCGCCTTGACACTGCTCTTGGGAAATCTCTGCAGGCTGGAGGTTTCTCTGGCATTCAGGGCTGGGTTTGTGTAACTCCTTGTTTCCTGGTCGCTGCAGCAGGCTCTGCTTCACCCCTTCCCTAATCAGAACACGCACAGGATGTATCTCATCTCAATAGTGTGTATTACAGCTTCACAGCTTGCTCAACAAGGCCTGCCCCGTGCAAAAGAAAACACTATGCACGCGGCTTCCTGCCTTTCAATGTTAAGCTGGAGGCAGGGCTGACAACTGACAAAGGCTGACCCCAGTTACTACTGAGATCCCACCCACTGAGAAGCAACTACTTTCACAATGCCACTCAAGTTTACAAGGGCAACACCCAGGCACAGCAAATGCACGCTAGCGCTGACCCCTGAAGCAGTCCTGTAGGTGTAGCTGCAAGAGAGTGAGATTTACGTGACAAGTAACTCCATGAAGACAGCAAGTCTAGAATCACAACATGCCTTCTGCTGAAAGACCATCGAGTTCAGGGAGGGAGAACTCAAGAGGCCTTAGGGAGCCTACGTGTGCTGTTGAAATCACTGGTCATTCAGCAGAGGCAGAAATGAGTGGGGATGTAGAGAGTCCCAAAATACCACACAGTCCTCTTAAAGCAGGTAGAGTGATCCTGGGCCCTTCATCTCTCACAATCATCTCTCACCACAGGTTAAAGCAAAACCTAGTGCTGAATTCTGAGAGACAGCAGTGCTGCAGCCTAACTGAGGCTTTTTCTTTCCATCAGCAGTGACAGCAAGTGCCAAGTGTCAGGTTTTGCATTAGTTATGCAATGGTGTCAAGCTGAGTGGTGGCACTACATGAGACACGTTATGTTTAACCCCAGGCTCCAGTCAGAACTCAGGATGTGCTGCAGAAACTTCCATGGCACACCATGGATACGATTTACCTGCTTCCTAACGTCTGAAAACTCACTGAAATCGGTGGGAATCTCACCACAGCCTTCAACAGACCCATGAGAGGGAGCGATGCAGCAATCCCTGCCTGGAGCAGAGTACATGCATGTGCCTCAATTATCGGCTCCATCTGATACACCGCACAGATACGGGCACGGAGCTTTGTGAAGCAAAACAATGGAAGGAGATAAGACAGGTAATGCTCGCGTTATTCCTCCCGTGCTGCCGGCCCCACCGAGGGCAGGACTGCAGCTGGTCCTCAGAAGCGACACCGCCACCCCCACCAGGCAAGGGGGCGATGCTGTGACTGCCACAAGCCAGGGCTGTAACAGCATGCAGCGCCCTGGCCAGGTGTATAGCGGACGGAAGAAGGGCTGCCGCGGCAAGGGAACCCCGGTTAAGGGGGGCGTGCGGCTACGGGGGGGGTGCTGCGGGTGCGGGGCCGTTTCGTGCCGGCAGATGCTGCGGTCCCGACCCGCTCCCGTGCACCCCCCACCCTTCGCCTCCAGCGCGGCCGGGCCGGGCGGCCCCTCTTCCCCGCAGGCCTGAGGGCCGGGCGCAGGGGGCCGGGCGCCCCGAGGGCCGGGGGCACAGGGGGCCGAGGGCCGGGCGCAGGGGGCCCGAAGGCCGGGCGCCCCGAGGGCCGGGCGTAGGGGGCCCGAGGGCCGGGCGCAGGGGGCCGGGCGCCCCGAGGGCCGGGCGCAGGGGGCCGGGCGCCCCGAGGGCCGGGCGCCGGGCCCGAGCGGGCCCCACGGCCGATACCTGCAGTCACCGCGGAGGTCCCCGGCGTCGGGACAGCCCCAGCGCGGCCCCGCGGCGGAGCGGGGCTAAGGCGGGCCTTCCCCCGGACCCTCCGCGGTGGCCAGAGGGTCACTCCCGCCGCGGGCACAGCCGCGCTCCTCTCAGGCGGCCTGCGGGGGCCCCGCCACCCTGCCCGGCCCGGCCGGCGCCGCGGGGGCCGCGTCCTTTCGCCGCCGCGGCCCGCGCCAAGCCCCGCGCATGCGCGCCGCCCCTCCCCTCCGCTCCGCTCCCCGCCGCCGTGTTTACTGTTTGGTTGCCAGGGCGCCGCGCGGCGGGCGCGTCAGGAACGTGACGTCCCGCTCCCCGCGGAGACGCGACGAGCCAACGCCGTGACGCAAGTGTTTCCGGCCGTGCCCATATATGGGCAAAGCGGCGGCACCCTTCTTCCCGTGGCGGGCGCTGCGCGTCCGTTGGCGCGTGCGGCCCTGCGGCGGGAAGGTTCCAGAAAGAAGGGGGGGTGTGTGGGGTGTGTGTGCACACGGCCGGCTGGGCGCGCGCGAGGGCCGGGCCGTTGGCGCAAGGGCGGCGCGCGGGGCTGGCGGCCGTTGCCTCAGCCTCGCCTCAGGGGGGGTCCCCGGCTCTGCCCTCCCCGCGGCTGCTGTTCCCTGCCCTGGCCCTGCATGGGGGGAGGCAGGAAGCCCGCGGCTGAGCCCCGCTGGGGTAGCCTCGCAGGCGGGTGCCAGCGGTGGGCCCTGCTCCCCCTCCTCCAGCACTCACCCCCTCTGAGGTGCCACAGGAAGGAGTGGGAGCTCCCCTGGCTCACCGGGCCTGGGCTGGGTGCTGAGTCCCTGGCCGGGTTGCCTGTAAGGACGTGTAACTCCTGCTGCCCTCACTTATTCGGCTTGCCTGGTATCAGCTCTCCTACCTGCAAAGCTCCCTGATCAGTGCCCAGCTAGAAGAGCTGAACAGTGACAGTGGGAAATCAGAGCTGATGCAATTTGGCCTAACATTAAGAAAAGCCCTCAGTAACCTTTTATCTCCACGTGGAATTAAGCGAAAGAAAACAATTGCCTCTTTTTCCCCTCTTTTTCAAACTGCACTTGCTGTATCTGAGCTACCCTGTGAAGCCAAGCTTCAGTGTTGCTGGTGACCAAGCACCTGTATCCTTGAACACTTGTTCTGCCGGTTCTATTGTTAACATGTTTTGTTGTTAATTTGCCAATGAATCTGACTCTTCTGCTTTGGGTTAAAATAGAACAGGAAGCCTGCCAAAAAAAAGTTGTCAGAGCCAGGGGATGGTCAAAAATAAATGGATTGTTCAGAGGAGATAAGAGTCTAGAGAGAGGAGAAAAAAAAAGAAATTAAATCGGTACTTTGTTATGTGTTCACTGTAGAAGAACTTAAGAATATTCCTGTGCTTATACTCACAGAATCACAGAGCTGTAGGGGTTGGAAGGGACCTGGAGAGCTCCTGGGGTCCAACCCCCCTGCCAAAGCAGCTCCCCAGCTCATACTGCACAGGTCGGCGTCCAGACGGGGCTGGAATCTCTCCAGAGAAGGAGACTCCACACCCCCTGGGCAGCCTGTCCCAGGGCTCTGGCACCCTCACTGGGGAAAAGTTCTTCCCCAGGTTGGTGTGGAACTTCCTGGGCTCCAACTTGCAGCCATTGCCCCTTGTCCTGTCTCCACAGACACTGAAAAGGGGCTGGCCAATTCCCCCTGCACCCCATCCTTCAGATATTTATAAACATTGATTAGGTCCCCCCTCAGTCTTCTTTTCTCCAGGCTGAACAGCCCCAGCTCTCTCAGCCTTTCCTCACAGGGGAGATGCTCCAGGCCCTTCATCATCTTCGTAGTCCTTCTCTGGACTCTCTCCAGGAGACCCCTGTCCTTTTTATCCCAGGGAGCCCAGCACTGGACACAATACTCCAGGTGGGGCCTGACCAGGGCAGAGTAGAGGGGGAGGATCCCCTCCTGTGACCTGCTGCCCACACTCCTCCTGATGCCCCCCAGGATCCCATTGTCTCTCTCAGTCCCCAGTGCACACTGCTGGCTCATGGCCAACCTGTCATCCACCAGGACCCCCAGGTCCTTCTCCACAGAGCTCTTCTCCAGCAGGTCACCCCCAGCCTGTACTGATCCATGGGGTTGTTCCTCCCTCAGCTTTGTGAAAGATTTATCAGAGGGTATGTCTCAAGCTGGAGTGTCTGTAGAAAAGGTTATGAAACAAATAGCTAAAATAAAAAGCGCTGAACAGTTGGACTGCATGATATTCATCCAAAGAGTTCCATGAGAAGTCAAGATTTAAATAGCTGAGCTGCTTACTAATGGTTATGCGTAACATCTCATTTAGAAGTGCTTTGATAACAGAGGACGGGAAGATAGTTAATATGCCAATTAAAAAAGTGGCTAGAAAAGTTCTGGAGAGCTTCTGAGCAATGAGTGTGCCTCTTATCTGTAGCAAGCAAGTTAATGAAAACTGTTTAAAAAGGCACATTAGTGGGTACAGGCAGAAAATAGCATGCTGGGGAGAGCTGGCAGAGCTGTTGTAAGAGAAGCCCTGGCCTCACATATTGTTTGGAGTCCTGTGAGGAGTCAGCAAAGCTGTGTAGGTTTCTAAAAAGCATTTAACAAAATCTTATCTGCAAAAACTCCTGAAGGAACTGGAGTAAGAAGAGCAGTTTTCACATGGGTAGGTAACACTGGGTTAAAGACAGGTCACTGTAATAAGACAGGGCAAAAATGTTTTCCTTGGTGGAAGGATGTGAAGTTCCACAAGGTTCTGAATTGGAGCCTGTGGTCTGAAGGGAGCTTGAGTAAAGCATCACAATACAAAGTGATACAATTTGAGGTACGTAAATATAAAGTGTTTTAAACAGGAGAGAACCAATCCTAGCTTCACAGGTACAGGAACAGCCTAGGCTCTGATTCATCACTTAGGAGCAAGATTGAGACATAATAATAGTTCTGTGAAAAATCTCAGCTGAGGGTTTGGTGAATGAGCAAATGAAACGTTAGGAGTTAACAAAGGGGAGCTAGAGAACAAAGCAGAGAGCATCATTATGGCACAGGGTAAATCCGCGGTGTGCCAGTGCCCTGAATGCTGTGTACCCTTCTGATGTTATCTCCAGAAGGACATAGAGCACTTTAAGAGGTGCAGAGAAGTGAATAGGTGTTCTGAGGCGTGGAACAGCTTCTGGGCAAGAAATGTAAATTAACTAGGACTTGGAGATACGAATGAGGGCACATGAGAAGGATCTGCATCGAATGAAACGTGGGCAAATGTGGGATAAAATACACACTTGATGAAGTTGCTCCTTCCATCTTGTGGTTACTTGTGGAAAATCTTGTTGCTTTATTTTGAGGATGCTACAGGGTTGGGGTGGTTTTTTTTTTGAGCTGAATACAAGTCCAGAAAGTGAAGAGAAGGGAATGTTAATGAGGACGATTAAATACAAAAATATCCCCTTTGGCTGCGGAAGTCCTGATTTTACTAAATTTCTGGGGCCTTGGGGAATACCGCGAGGAGGCAGCACTACACCCTGGCTTAGTCCTTACAGCCTTCTTCGGGTGGTTGCTGGCAGGTAGTGTCAGAAGACTGGCTGCTAACCGAGAGAGAGGGGGAAAGGTGTGCTTCATCTGATTAACTATGACTACTCCTGTGTGGGTTTGTAAGTATTTAGCTGAACTTTTGCTCTTACTCTGTGCTTCCTTATTGTAATGCCATTTGAAATTTGTTTAAATTACCACAAGATGTGATCTCATATGTCCGTGCTCTTCATCCGTTCAGATCTTCTGCTGATAAGGTTGTCCTTTGGCGCTGCTTCCTGCAGGCTTTCCAGGCATAGTAGGTAGGCTGGTGACCCAGTGAGGAGGTGCTCAAGTGAAACTAACAACACTCATTCTTCTCATTTGGAAACAGCGGATGTCCACAAGGGACCTGGATATTATATCAACAGGATACCATGAGAAAACAAAAGAAGGTCATAACTAGCATGTGGACAAAGTATCTGTATTATTTCCAGTTATGGAGCTCTTGTTCTGTTGGTTTAGGTTTGGGTTTCCCCCCCCCTCCCCCTCCCCTACATCTTTGGCCTGCTGTACAAGAGATTTTTAGCTCCTCTTCACTGATTATATTTGAGTTCTGTTTTTATACAAATGTTTTGTAACTCGATCCTGTTGGCTAAAGACAAGCAGCTGCCACTTAAAGGAGTCATTTTAATTCTGAATGCATTGCATCTTCCATTTGCTAAGGATTTAGCTCCTTTTAAAAAGCCCATCTTGAATCTCCTTATGCTAGCGAATAAAGGACAAGGAACCCAAATCACAACACGGTGTTTATCTGGGTTTGTTTGCAAAACCAATTGTTTTGGATAGGTAACAGTGTTGCAAAGGCCATAAAATACAGTAGCAGTGTCAGTTGTAAAGCTGACAGGATGACAGAAATGTCCAGGATTCAGATGCTACCAGGTTACTGGGGTTTTTAAGTGAAACATTATTTTGACACTGCTCTGAAGGATAGTGGGTGCTTCAGCATGAGAATGATGCGATTGCTGCTATGGAGCATTACAATTCTAGTTGTAAGAGAAACGACAGTTGCTAGTAACCTCAGTAGAAAGACCAGCTCTGTTACAGCATTTAAGCATGTGGTATGGTAATTGAATTAAAATAGTAACGTAACCTAATGATGATGTGTCACTAACCTCGAGGACACAAAGGAAGAGAAACCAAAGTAATTTGCTGTCATTACATAAGAGTTGAGTGCAAAGCCAAGAATGGGGTTTCGGCACAGATAAGGATTTCATTCTGAGACTTTCAAAGAATTGAGCTCTTCACAGTGTTAACTATTCATGGGAGTCTCAGATCCTCCCACCTTTCCCCCCCCCCCCCAGCTGTCTGCCAGCAAGTTCCAGGAGCTGCAAGCCTGGGCTCCTTGGCTATACAGAATCACAAGGTTGGAAAAGACCTTTAAGATCACCAAGTCAAACTGTTCCCATCCTAAGCTAAACCAGATCCCTAAGTACATCAACTACCCTTTTTTAAAACACATCCAGGGAAGGTGACTCAGCCCCTCCCTGGGCAGCCTGTTCCAGGCCCCAACAACTCTTTCAGTAAAAAACTTTTTCTAATGTCTAATCTAAACCTGCCCTGGGGCAGCTTCTTGCCATTTCCCCTTGTTCTACCTCTGCTGCTAAATCAAAGGGGGGTAGGTAATAAGCTTGAGCATTGGGCCGATGATTTTTCACCCAGCTCTGGATATCGTTAGGCTGTGTCAACGAGCACTGTCCAAGAGGGCAGCACGTGTCCAATGAGCAGTAGGCAAGACTGCATGAAATCAGGCTCCCTTCACTCTATGGCATCGTTCAGCAACATCCTAGCAGGTTTCCCCAGGGCTGGGTGTTGGGTCCAGTCCTGTTCAATATCTTCATTGACACCTTGCTGAGGGAACAGCACCCACCCTCAGCAAGTGCCCATGATCCAAAGCTGGGAGGGGTGGCTGACACGCAGGACACTGCGCTGCCATCCAGAGACCTGGCCAGGCTGGAGAGCTGGGCAGGGAGAGACCAGATGAGGGTCAACAAAAGCAAGTGGAGAGTCTGGCACCTGGGGAGGAACAACCCCATGTATCAGTACAGGCTGGGGGTGACCTGCTGGAGAAGAGCTCTGTGGAGAAGGACGTGGGGGTCCTGGTGGGTGACAGGTTGGCCATGAGCCAGCAGTGTGCCCTGGGGGCTGAGAGAGCCAATGGGATCCTGGGGGGCATCAGGAGGAGTGTGGCCAGCAGGTCACAGGAGGTGATCCTCCCCCTCTACTCTGCCCTGGTCAGGCCCCACCTGGAGTATTGTGTCCAGTTCTGGGCTCCCTGGGATAAAAAGGACAGGGGTCTCCTGGAGAGAGTCCAGAGAAGGGCTATGAAGATGATGAAGGGCCTGGAGCATCTCCCCTGTGAGGAAAGGCTGAGAGAGCTGGGGCTGTTCAGCCTGGAGAAAAGAAGACTGAGGGGGGACCTGATCAATGTTTATAAATATCTGAAGTATGGGGTGCAGGGGGAATTGGCCAGCCCCTTTTCAGTGTCTGTGGGGACAGGACAAGGGGCAATGGCTGCAAGTTGGAGCACAGGAAGTTCCACAGCAACATGGGGAGGAACTTTTCCCCAGTGAGGGTGCCAGAGCCCTGGGACAGGCTGCCCAGGGGGTGTGGAGTCTCCTTCTCTGGAGAGATTCCAGCCCCGTCTGGACGCTGACCTGTGCAGTATGAGCTGGGGAGCTGCTTTGGCAGGGGGGTTGGACCCCAGGAGCTCTCCAGGTCCCTTCCAACCCCTACAGCTCTGTCATTCTGTGATTCTGTTTCATGCTATCAAACACACCTCTGTGCTTTGCCATATGACAAGTCCTTCAGCCACGTGCTCAAAATCACCCTTCTGGGCTACAGCACAGCCCTTGTTTTTTTTTTTAATTCTGTGTGTTTGAAGTAACACCCCTCAAATAATAATTATACCTTAGGGCTACAGGGACAGCACATGTAGTTTGGAGGTGACCATGGGCTGCCCTGTGTAATGTGGATGTGGTGAGTGTATGGCCTGCCCCTTCCACCACAGTGCAGTTCCTGGCCCTGTTTCATTTGGTATTTTAGCTGCTGCCTATGTCACCACTCTAAATTAGCCCCAGCAGCTTAGAAGAGGATTTACCTCTCACTATAAGGATTGTGTAAGTTGTTCAGTGTTCCAAAATTAATCAGAATTACTGCAGAGTTTGGTAAGCTACACCCAAATCACCCTAAATATTGTGTGGGATTTAAGGGAAACACGAAGTAATGTTTTCACCAAAAGGTAGATAGATACCTAGCTGCCTGTAACTGGAGACAAACAGGGTGACATAACACACAAGGAAATGTGTTGCTTTACCTGGTTGGTTATTTTCATGATCCTTGTTTCAATCTGCAGGCTGAGCTGAGCGACATAGCAAGCTGATGGGATGGTTTGCACAGCTTTTGGAACTCTGGAATGATACTCACACAAGCTACCTCCCCCCCAGGAAAGGATGGATGTTCCCCATCAGGAACATGTATTTGAGAAAACCTTCATGTATGTACTACATACCTCTATGTGGCGACCCTACTGAGGGCAAATGCTTCGCTGAGTTTGGCTTTTGACTCTTAGTCCCAGCCCATCCAATCAAGCCCTGAACTTGTAATTGCCTTCTTAGTGAAGCTCCTTTTGTTGTAGCTTTAGTCCTGGTTTTGGAAAGGCACTACAGGAGTGCAAGGCTCGCTCATTACACCAGAGCAGGATTAATGCAGCTCCTTGATAAGCCTGCCATATAGTGTAAACATAAGTCATCACTGCCAAGAGGGCTCTGTCACTTCAGAATTGAAATGTTTCATTTTTGTTCATAATTTTTAGAACCTATAATTTGAGAAACATTTACTGTGCCAGTGTTTTTATGCCAAAAATAAATGCAGCTTATTTGCTGATTCTTTATAGAGAGTAGATATTAATAAGACAGTTCTGGAATCAATGGTACTTGTGTGTAATCAAAGTGCCAACCAATTCCATTTGCTGGATATGTGGAATAGAGTACAACTCCATGCAGTCAAATACCAGCAAAATCTCCTTTTCCCAAACCACTTTATGACCAAAGTCAGCAATAATTTTCCTCTCCATGCCATATTGTCACTTGCTGTTGTAACATCAGATACTGGCTGTTGCTAAAGGCCTGAACTGTGGCATGCAATGTGAGAATAATTATCATAGCTAATTTAAGGCACGTGTAGTTGCAGAGGGAATGACCTCACAGCTTCTAATCTTGTCATAAATATAGCTTAATTGCTGGATATTGCATGACAGATTGTGCCCTGCAGGTAGGTGATCAGGCACAGAATGTGGTAAAGACCAGCTCTGACTCTTAACCAAAGGGTTGTATTTCCTTTTAAGATACATCATGCACTGAAATAATCACCCCTGTTTACGAGGACAAAGTATTTATTATACACTGATTCCCACCTGAGGATCTCAGAGCTCCTTACAGGCACTGCTGATTGAAGTGTTCTGTTCTATCCTGCAGCTTACCCTGAGCTGTGCAGCAGAGCAGCTGAGTACTTTCCCATTAACCTCAAATGTGACTAATAGCCAAACGTGTGTTTGTTCCCCTCTCTTCTTCCCAGCGGATTCGGGTTGTGTTTGCCTTACAGGTGAAAGCAGCACAGCTTGCAGCCTGGAGGGGTGGGTACTGAAGGGTCCTTCATCCCTAGGCAGTTTATAGTCCAAATTTGGACAGCTCCTTGGAAAAAGGGGTCTCCTGCATGGGGAAGCTTTTCATTATTGCAGTCGTCTTGTGCCAGAGGGTTGGAACTGTTACCTACTGTCTATCTGGGTGTTTGAGGTGACTTTTTTTGTTTGATGTGCTGGTGCCAGGCCACTGAGTGCCTTGAAGGTTGTAACCTCAGCTTTTCACTGACTCAGTTAACTTGCCTCCCAGAACCACATTGTCCTGGTTCTGGCCAGGCCAGAGTCAGCCTACCTAAGCAGCCAGCCCAGGTGAGCTGAGTTAGCACAGGTGAGCTGAGTCAGCCCGGGCTGTTTCCACACCACTTGACATCACTTCCCCATAAAAGGGGCTGTCTGGGGAAGGGCACTCCTGGATGCCTCCAGGACAGTCCTAGTGCAGCCAGGGTGTCTGGTTGGTCCCGGTGTCTATCCTGTTGGTAAGGTACTCTGTATTATCACTGTGTGTGATGGTAATTGTCTCTTATGGTTCTACTTTCATGGTGCTTTTGTCAGTAAACTGTCCTTATCCCAACCCACTCTCTTCTCTGTGAGTGAGTGAGCAGCATGGGGTGCTCAGCCACTGCTTGGGTCTAAACCACCACACACATGAAGTATGTGAAGAGTGTGATCCTATCTTAGTAGCCAGGTAAATCAAGGCAGTTTCAGGATGGCTTAAATCAATCTACATATGTGGTCCTACTATCTTATCTGCTCCCATCTGTGTGATTCCATTTCCTTCCTGGCTTCTACACTGTTACCTGCCTGTCCTTTCAATGAAATGGTTTGTGAAGCTACACTGGCACAGCAGATGTTTATGTGGGAGCGTTGAGTTCCAGCTGATCCAAGTCCCTGACCAAAGTTACTGCAGGATCAGTCAAATGATAATACCAGAGCAATGGAGGAAGCAGGTCCTGTAAGCTGTCAGAGCTGTGTAAACTCCTTTGGAAGAGCATATTGAGGGTGTAAGTGATTTGCTTAAATTCAGTTTTGAGTGCTGACTATTCACAGCATGTGCTAAAATCCTGATGTTTTACCATGAAGATGGTGAAACGCTGGAGCAGGTTGCCCAGAGAGATCATCAAAACTCTGAGCAGCCTGCTTTAAGTGCTTTGAGCAGGGTTGGGCTAGGTGACCCCTTCCAACCTGTGTGACCCCTTCCAACCTGTGTGATGCATTCAGTCTGTGACCAGTGGGATCAGTTGGGCCAGGGAGCAGTAATGCACTGGTGGGATGTCTGAAAGCAGCTGGGTGGCAACACCGGGTGCATGGCCAGGAACTGTGCCAGATGTATGAAATGTCTATGTATATGTATGAGTACCTCTAAGAGCTGGGTGACATGCTCTGACAGATGCCACTAGCAGTTAAAAATACCAACTTTGCTGTCTGTAGTGGGTTGCTAGCTCTCCTAGGTGACAACAAAGAGCCTCTGCATTCCCTCCCCTTTCCCCAGTGCTAACCAAGTGACTGCGGAAAGAGTCCTGTGCAAAGTTCCCCCAAAGCTCAGTTATAAGCGCTGAAGTTCCCATTCCTTTTTGTCTCCCATGGAACCAGTGTGTTAACCCAGGCTGGGAGAGAGGGTGGAGACCAGCATGGGAATGCCTGCAACCACCCCTGCCAGTTGCATCAACACACAGTCAGATCCCTGAGGCAGCGCTTTTAGCCTCAGCCACTTCTAAACCCAAGTCGTTGGGGTCCCAAGACTTCCATTCACCCGGGTTTCTTCCCCTCCATGTCTGGTTTTCCATACTTGTCACCTGTGGATTGAGTGCTGTAGGTTAAACCAATATGTCATAGCTTTTTCTGGAGCCCATGCAAATATGTGATAGGTGTGAGCACAGTCCTGAGCTGCAGCAGAGCTGTCCAGTGAGATGGCACAGGGCTGACCGTGCCTCCTGGGTTTTGATAGTGCCCCTTCCAGGTCCTGTGTCAGTGGGAGAGTCTTGCTGCTCCTCGGTATTTCATCATCCCAGAGTCATGTGGTTATGTAAGAATTTAAATGTCAGGTTTTGTTGAGCATGTGTTTGGATCTCGAGCTCAAGGAGTTGGGCAACATGAACCCTGTAGTCCCAGACGCCTGAAGCAATAAGCAACGCTCGGCGCCTACAGCAGCGCATCGAGAGCCGGTCCCGGGAGTTCCTGGGGAGCTGGCTCATGGGCTGGCACCCATCTGAGCAGCCCCCTCCACCCGACTCCACACCCCCCCCCCCCACCCCACCTCTCGGTCCCTCGGCCGGGTCCCTGCGCAATTCCCCTCCCGGGACCCGCAGCCGCTGTCAGCTGCCCCCGGCCGTGCCCCTTCCGTGCCCGGTAGCAGCATCCCGCAGTGCCCTCTGTTGGCCGGTGTCTGGCCGGGTCCCTGCCCCGCTTCCCTGGGCCGGGCACTCGTAACTGCAGCCCGGGGCGGCCCCGGCAAGTTTTTGCAGCCTTGCAGGAATGCTGCTGGTCCGGTGGGTAAAGGCTTCATTCCTCGCCTTTCACTGCTCTCTGCTGGTCTGCGGGAAGCTGAGCACTAGGGGAGAAAAGCAGGAGCGACTAGTTCTAGTTGAAGGTTACAGAATGGGGATGCTCTGTCCCAAAACGTCATTATTCCAGCCCCCAGCTCAAAGCAGGTCGAACAAGAGTGTGTTGCTCACCATGATGTCCAGTTGGGTTTTGAACGTCACAGGGAATGGAGGTTCCACCGCCTCTCTGGGTAGCTTGGTCCAGTGTTTGACCATAGTAAAAACAAATCAGGATCTCAGGGACATGCTTTGAGGAGTTCCCACACTGTGTTCCCAAGTTTTTTATAAATTCCAAACACTTTTTCTGCAAAGTGTCTTCTCAGCTAGGTGGCCCCTGTCCTGGGCAGGCGACTTTGCATTTCTGGTTTTATGAACTTCATGAGGTTCCTATCAACCATTCATCGAGCCTATTTGGATTACTCTAAGTAGTAGCCCTGCTCTCAAAGAATCACAGAGTTGTAGGGGTTGGAAGGGCCCTGGAGAGCTCCTGGGGTCCAACCCCCCTGCCAAAGCAGCTCCCCAGCTCATACTGCACAGGTTGGCGTCCAGACGGGACTGGAATCTCTCCAGAGAAGGAGACTCCACACCCCCTGGGCAGCCTGTCCCAGGGCTCTGGCACCCTCACTGGGGAAAAGTTCTTCCCCAGGTTGGTGTGGAACTTCCTGTGCTCCAACTTGCACCCATTGCCCCTTGTCCTGTCCCCACAGACACTGAAAAGGGGCTGGCTGATTCCCCCTGCATCCCCTGCTTCAGATATTTATAAACATTGATTAGGTCCCCCCTCAGTCTTCTTTTCTCCAGGCTGAACAGCCCCAGCTCTCTCAGCCTTTCCTCATAGGGGAGATGCTCCAGGCCCTTCATCATCTTTGTAGTCCTTCTCTGGACTCTCTCCAGGAGATCCCTGTCCTTTTTATCCCAGGGAGCCCAGCACTGGACACAACACTCCAGGTGGGGCCTGACCAGGGCAGAGTAGATGGGGAGGATCACCTCCTTCGACCTGCTGGCCACACTCCTCCTGATGCCCCCCAGGATCCCATTGTCTCTCTCAGCCCCCAGGGCACACTGCTGGCTCATGGCCAACCTGTCATCCACCAGCACCCCCAGGTCCTTCTCCACAGAGCTCTTCTCCAGCAGGTCACCCCCAGCCTGTACTGATCCATGGGGTTGTTCCTCCCCAGGTGCCAGACTCTCCACTTGCTTTTGTTGACCCTCATCTAGTCTCTCCCTGCCCAGCTCTCCAGCCTGGCCAGGTCTCTGGATGGCAGCGCAGTGTCCTGCGTGTCAGCCACCCCTCCCAGCTTTGGATCATGGGCACTTGCTGAGGGTGGGTGCTGTTCCCTCATCAAGGTGTCAATGAAGATATTGAACAGGACTGGACCCAACACCCAGCCCTGGGGAACACCGCTGGTCACAGGCTCCAGTCAGACTCTGCCCCACTGATCACGACCCTCTGAGCTCGGTCCCACAGCCAGTTCTCGACCCACCTCACTGTCCACTCATCTATCCCATGCTCTCTCAGCTCTGCTATCAGGGTGTCATGGGAGACAGTATCAAAAGCCTTGCTGAAGTCAAGGTAGATGACATCCACTGCTCTCCCTCCATCCACCCAGCCCGTCATGAGATCATAGAAGGCTGTGAGATTGGTCGAGCACAATTTCCCCTTGGTGAATCCATGCTGACTACTCCTCATGACCTTCTTCTCTTCCAGTTGCTTGGTGATGGCATCCAGAATAAGCTGTTCCATAACTTTTCCAGGGACAGAAGACGCTGTCAAAGTCAAAGTCTATCAGCCATTATCCCTGATTTGTTATTGTGCATGAGTTTGCTGGTCATATGCTTTGTCACATCATTTGAGGTATTAAAAAGGCATCACAGTGTATTGGCCCTACTATTGACTCTTGAGAGGTGCTGCTCAACTTGTCACCTGGACTCTGTAATTGCTGATCAGCTTTGAGCTTGGTGGTGCAGCCAGTTCTCAACCAACCTCATGTAGCCAGTGACTATCTCACTCATTTGGTTACAAGAATACTAGGGGAGATGGCACTGATAGCCTCAGTCAAGCTACATTTCTAGCTCTGTCAGAACTCATGGGGTTGAAGCTCCACCTCTGTGCAGCAGCCTGCTTTAAGAGCTGCCCCAGGTAGACCCTCCAGTCCTCTCCCCAAAACCTCTTCCCCAGTTACTCACCTGATCCCTTGGCTCATCTGCACTGACTGCTGTCAAGCTGCCCTCCTCGCTCTCCCCCATCTGCTTTCCAACAACAGCCTCGCCTCGCAAGGGTGCTTCCTGGGGCAGGACTGGGTAGGCAGGCAGGCTTCTCATGGAGTGGATGGGTTGTTGATACAGGGCCAGGCTTGCTCTCAGTCCTTTGCCTTGCTGTGTATCTGCTATGCAGTCTGATGATTGGAATGCCTTTTGATGAAATCTCCTTCTTAATCCTCTCAAATATGTACATGTGCTGGTATTGAGTCTAGTTTACCTAATGAAGCTTTGGATAGAGGGGTCTGTGTCTGCAAATGCCATATTGACCAGGGGCTCTGCAACCTCTTATCAGATTTTCCCCTAGGACATAGTAAAAAGCCAGAGAGAGAGAGAGTATGGGATTGGGATCTGGCAGAGACTCTGGGGCTGGGATCTGGCACTTGGGAAAACTGCTGAAGGCTGAAGCACAGCATCCAGGGAGCTGGGATGCCTGTGGGCTGTGCTTGTCAAGGGAAGAACTCTGCTTTTGTTTATTTTGTGGAGCCTGTTTTTTGACTCTTTGAACTGCGTTCTGCAGGAAGGACTTCGGAAAATCTTGGGCTGAGCCTGTCTTGGGGCAGTGAGAGAGCCCAATACTGAATGGCTGACAGAGGCCAGACCCTAGAAGGAGTGGCTTGTAGTTACTGTGCTGGCAGAAGATCATAGAATCATAGAATGGCCTGGGTTGGAAGGGACCCCAAGGATCAGAGAGCTCCAACCCCCCTGACACAGGCAGGGACACCAACCTCAGGCCTGGAGCTACACAAGGTTGCCCAGGGCCCCATCCAACCTGGCCTTGAACACTGCCAGGAACGGGGCACCCACCCCCTCTCTGGGCAGCCTGTTCCAGCCCTTCACCACTCTCTCTGTAAAAAACTTCCCCCTAATATCCAATCTAAACCTTCCCTCCTTTAGCTTTAATCCATCCCCCTTGTCCTGCCATTGTCTGCCCTTTTAACAAGCTGATTCCCCTCCTGTTTCTCTGCTCCCTTCAGGGACTGGCAGGCTGCAATGAGGTCCCCCTGCAGCCTTCTCTTCTCCAGGCTGAACAAGCCCAGCTCCCTCAGCCTCTCTTTGTAGGGCAGCTGCTCCAGCCCTCTGAGCATCTTCGTGGCTCCTCTGACCCCTCTCCAACAGTTCCACATCTCTCTTGTATTGGGGCCCCAGCTCTGGACACAGGACTCCAGCTGGGGCCTCAGGAGGGCAGAGCAGAGAGGGACAATCCCCTCCCTGTCCCTGCTGCCACCCCTCTGCTGATGGAGCCCAGGATCCCATTGGCCTTGCGAGCTGCAAGAGCCACTGCTGGCTCCTGGGAAGTTTCTCACCCACTGCGACACCCAGGTCCTTCTCAGCAGGGCTGAGGCTGTTCAGGTGGAGCTGAGGCTGAAGGGCTCTTTGGACATAGAAGAGGCTGGAGAGTTTGTTGGAGTGAAACATTGTGCTGAGTGTATAAGTTGGGGGTGATTTCTAAACTGAGTAAGAAGGTAGGAAAATACAGCCCTGGCAGAAGGTACCTCAAAGCTTCCTTGTCTGCTATTAAATGACTTATGTCCTTGCTGCAAAATGGGTAGCAAGAAAAAAGCACTGTCCACCTATGGCTCATGACTTTTATTTCTGATTTTTTTGAACCCAGAATAGAAATCCTTGTGTGGGAAGAAGGGAGATTGGTAGTAAGACATGGATAAGGTGTACAGTAGAGCTTCCTGCTCTGTGAGCAGCAGCACTGCAGCTGCTTCTCAAAACTTAGTCTGGCCAAACCAAATCAACCACTGTGTGATAAGTGCTTTGCTGGGTCTGCATTTTCTAAGCCATTTCCAGCACAGCCATGCTTCTAGTTGTTTGTATTTTCTTGCTCTCATCAAAGAAGCATCTATAGGTTTAAGCAGATCTGACCTCTCAACTTCCCTTGTAGCTGACAAGACTGCAATGTCCAGGGGCTCACCATACCAGGTCAGAGAACCATCCCTGTGTAGTTTGAAATACATTCCCTTTGTTATACTTGCTTGGGTTAATTTATCATTCATGTCCTGTCTCCAGAGTGGCCCATGGAGGTCTCTCTTTTAAAAAACTACATAGCTAATTTCATTATTTTATTTTCTTCTTGAGGACCATCTCTTTTTTTTTTGCCCCTATGTGCCAACAGAAGGTTGAAAAGCAGAGCACTGGGAGCCCTGGTCATTGCAGTTAGCCATGCAACAGAAGTGGCCACTGTTGTGCTTGTAATGATGGTTAATCACCTGGGTTTGAAAGGAAAGAGTCTGGTAGGAGTTATGCAGCTACAGAGTCCGATTTGTCTTAGGTGCCCTGCTTGGTTCTCAAAACCTTTGGAATAAAAATGGAGTTTCCACATGGTGAGATGTACAGGCAGTAACAAACATTGCCTCTCCTTTTGCTGATGCTGGGAGCAGGGGTATTTTGCTGTCCTGAGTTTCCCTGTGAGTGAATGGTGTTAGTCCCAGGGAAACTGTCTTCACCTCCTGAGGACTGTCAAGCACATTCCTGTGCCTCCCTTTGGGGAGACCTGTCATTGGAGTTGCAGAGCTGTAGATGGTGCCTGCAGAAGGAGTGGGCTTCACTGAGGGCTTATCATCATTTTGAGGTTTAACAAGGCCAAGTTGAGGTTTAACAAGGCCAAGTGTAGAGTGCAGCACATGGGACATAACAACCCCCTGCAGTGCTACAGGCTGGGGGAGACTGGCTGGAGAGCTGTCAGGCAGAGAAGGACCTGGGGGTGTTGGGTGACTGCAGGCTGAGTATGAGCCAGCAGTGTGCCCAGGTGGCCAGGAAAACCAATGGAATCCTGGCTGGTATCAAAAACAGTGTGGCCAGTAGGTCTAGGGAAGTGATTGTGCCCCTGTACTGGGCATTGGTGAGGCTGCACCTCAAGTGCTGGGTCCAGTTCTGGGGTCCTCACCATAAGAAGGACATTGAGGTCCTGGAGCGAGTCCAGAGAAGGGCAGCCAGGCTGGGGAAGGGGCTGGAGGGCAAAACCTATGAGGAACAGCTGAGGGAGCTGGGGGTGTTCAGCCTGGAGAAGAGGAGGCTGAGGGGAGACCTAATCACCACCTACAACTACCTGAAGGGAGGTTGTGGAGAGGTGGGTGATGGTCTCTTCAGCCAGGGGACAGGAGATGGGACAAGGGGAAATGGCAAGAAGCTGCCCCAGGGCAGGGGCAGATTGGACATTAGAAAAAAATCTTTTCCTGGCAGAGTTGTGGGGGCTGGAACAGGCTGCCCAGGGAGGGGCTGAGTCACCTGCCCTGGCTGTGTTCAAAAAAAGGGGAGATGAGGTACTTAGGGATCTGGTTCAGCTTAGGATGGGATTGGTTGGACTTGATGACCTTCAAAGGTCTTTTCCAACCTTGTGATTCTGTGATCACAGTACCTGAGGAGACTCCTCCTTTTGCTGAGCCTGACAGTAAGGTCCTCCTGCTAATGGCCTCTACCCAAATCCCTCAGGACTTGAACTACCTTCTATCAGAGTTGGAGAGGCTGGACAAATCCAGCCAGGTGTTTGGCTAATGCTTCACAAGGAGGGTGTTTTTCTTTTGCTTCCCTCTACACTGCAATCCTTTTGCTGACAGGCAAGATGTTAAAATAAAGGCTGTGTGGCCCTGTTCCCTCTACCCAAGGCACTTTTTTTTATCCCCCTTGCTTTTTCTCCTCCCTCCCCTGTGGAAGCTTGACACGCAAAGTCTTGCACTGTGCACTTCAGGCTTTGGATCAAGTCTTGCTAAGATTGGGTGCAGCTGCAAGACTGCTGGAGGGGATTTTAGCCTCACATCAGATGGAGCTGGGGCAAAACAAAAAAAAAAGAAAGGGTAAATCACAGAGCCAGCAAGTTTCTTGGCATCTCTGGGATTGTGGCTCCTCCTGCCCCTCCGGCCTTCTGAAATGTACTCGCAGAGCTGCCTGCATAGAAAAACAAATGCATCCCAAACCAAAACAAACAGAGTTGGGTGTTGGTAGTGAATGGGCCAACACTGTGTGCTGGCGTCATCTCTGCCCACTGCCAGCACGTTGTCATAGGAACAGCTGGATTATTTTACAATCCAGTTGTGGAGCCAATTCTCCAAAGGAGTAGCCTGGAGGGAGGAGAGGGGCGGGCAGAAGGGAGCACTGCTGCGTTTTCGGTAACTGGAGGGAGGAGGAGTCTGAATGGAGAGAGGGAGGGAAGGATTACCAGTGAGAGCCATCTCTCATAGCCTGAAACCGCAACCAGTCATTTCCAGATAACTGACTCTGCTGTCAGCTGCATCTGGGAATTGCTAGCTGCCTTGTGGGAGAAGGGGGGGGGGTGTGAGGAAAAAGGCAAACCTCATGTTTGTGTTGAGGCTGATAACGTGTGTATCACAGCATGTTTTCCTGCAGTGACCGTGGCTCTCCAGCTGCAGGGAGTGCTGTGCACCTGCACGGGGCCCCACCAGTCCAGCAAGTCGGAGCTGATCAAGTAATGGGTGTTAGCTCACCAGGAAAAAGCTTCATCACTGTTTCCCTTGCCTTCTCTGAAGTACTTGTTGCCCGGTTTCCTTTCTGGAGGCTCCTTGGATCCCGTTCTGAGGTTGCAATGCACTGAGGTCACCATAGGTACCTAAGCAGAGGTTTAAACTCGGTGTTGGTGAAGGCTGTCGTACCAAAAGGCGCACGCTTGGTCTGGCCGCAGGGTGCTTGCTCTCTCAGTAAGCTCCCGGCCTGGCGGCTCGGCGAGTCCCACCGGTTGTGTGCTTGGTGAGTCTCCTGCAATGAGGATTTGCTGGCAAAAGCCAGGTGCCTGCAGTGGTTGTGAGAGCAAAAGCAGTGCCTTTGGTCTGACACAGCTGGGCTGCGGAGAGCGGCCCTTCTGCAAGGGGAAGGCAGGCAGAAGGACGACTGCCTGCCCGCCCGCGGGAGCGCTCCCGGCCGCGCTGGGACGCGGGGTAAGGTGGAGAGGCTCGGCCGGAGGGGGTCGCGGCAGCAGCTTCCCAGCGCGCCCTGCCCGGGACCTGCTTACACTCGTGGCGCCTGAAACGCGACCCCTCCGCACCCCCCGTCCTGGTTTAGCCCCTTGTGGCGTCACGGAGCGGCGGGACGCGGCGGTGAGCGCCGGGCTGCCGCAGTGCCCGGTGGCGCCTTGCGAGCCGCGGCCGGCAGAGGGGGCAGCCGGTCGGGACCGGCGCCGGGTGCCGGCAGCGTCCCGGCCCCGGGCAGCGTCCCGGCCCCGGGCAGCGTCCCGGCCCCGGGCAGCGTCCCGGCCCCGCCGCAGCCTGCCTCGGGCTCCAGCTCAGGGAGACTCGGGGTGACGGTGCGGCCGGCGTTAGCGCCGCTGGAGCTGCAGCCCCTCCGCATTCCCAGGCGCGGACCGAGCCCGACGCCCCATCCGACGGGGCGCCTTACCTGGGGTAGGACACGGGGGGCGGCAGCTGCCTCCTCCCAGCGCCCTCAGTGTGCTCTGTGCTCCGCCTGCCTCTGCAGGAGTTCCCCGGGTGTCAGGTGCAGGAGGGACACCGCAGTGAGCCCTGAGCATGGGCTGACTACCAGGACAGATGAGTTAACGTGCTGTATAACCCAGGGCCAGGCATCCCCTTCGCCAAGTCCTTCGGCTGCTCTGATGGGCCTCTCTGGCTCCAGAGACCCTTTCCCTCAGCAAGATTGCAGGTGACACCACGTTAGGCAGGAGCGTTGGTTTACTTATGGGAAGGAAGGCTCTACAGAGGGAGCTGGACGGATGGGCCAAGGCCAACTGTATGAGGTTCAACAAGGGTCGGTGCTGGGTCCTGCACTTGGGTCACATCAGCCCCAGTGCAACGTTACAGGCTGGGGGAAGAGCAGCTGGAAAGCTGTCAGGTGGAAAAAGACCTCAGGGTGCTAATCAACAGCGAGCTAAATGTGAGTCAGCAGCGTGCCAAGGCAGCCAACAGCATCCTGGCTCATATCAGGAGCAGTGTGGTCAGCAGGACTAAGGAAGTGATTGTCCTCCTGTACTGGTGAGGCCACACCTCAAACACTGTGTTCAGTTTTGGGCCCCTCACTACAAGAAAGATGCTGAGTTGCTAGAGCATGTTTATAGCATGGCAGCAAGGAGAGACAGTCTTATGAGGAGCAGCTGAGGGAACTGGGCATGTTTAGCCTGGAGAAAAGGAGGCTGAGGAGAGACCTTATTGCTCTCTACCACTACCTGAAAGGAGGTTGTGGTGTGGTGGGTGCTGGTCTATTCTCCCAAATAACAAGCAATAGGATGAGAGGAAATGGCCTCAAGTTGTGCCAGGGGAAGTTGATCTTGGATATTAGGAAAAATTTCTTCACCAAAAGGGTTGTCAATCATTGGAACAGGCTGCCCAGGGAAGTGGTTGAGTCACCCTCCCTGGAGGTATTTAAAACACATGTAGATGTGGTGCTTAGGGACATGGTTTAGTGGTGGACTTGGCAGTGTTAGGTTAACAGTTGGACTTGATGATCTTACAGGTCTTTTCCAACCAAAATGATTTTATGAATCTCTGATTCCCAGGGCAGCACTCTGATCTGCAGTCTTTGCCAGAGCTGGAAGGACAGGTCCAGTTTTATTGCCTGATTTTGATGGGATGTGTGCCTGACAGAGAAGAACCACAGAATGCCAGGGAACCTGGGAGACCCTGGGATCATGATTTTTGCTCTTTGATGGAGTTCAGCAATGCTCCTGAGCTGCTTCTCATACCTCACTTGGTGTTTGTGTTTCCCTTGTGTGGATTGATGCTGGATGTGCAGAGTAGGGTCTAGGGCAGATTTGAAAGGGGGGGGGGGGGCTATCTGTCCTGTACCTTGCTGCTTCTTAACTTTTTAATGAAATACAAGTCTGAGCTGCAAAGAAATACTTGAGGCAGTGTGATGCTGCCTTCTCTCCCTCCTGCTTTCTCCATCCTTCTGGCTCCTCCAATGGTCTTTCTTGACCCTATCAGTGAAGAGTTGCAGCCCAGCCCCCTCACCCCACCCCACCCCCCTTTTAGAGGAAAGCTAGCAGGGTTTTGAGTATTCACATCCAACCTAGCTTTCAGCATGTGGGTGTCTTTACCAGGGCATTCCCAAGCTTATGAGAGAAGCTCCAGCAGGAACTGGCAGCTTTACATAATTTACAAGATTTGGACTTGCTAGTAAAGACACCTGTTTGAAAAAAAAAAGTCCTTCTGGGCTTTTTTTTGTTTGTTTTTGATAGTGCAGTTCTGGACCTGGCCCCAGTTCTGGAGGAGTTATTTACAAATGCAAATAGCACTGAAGAAGAGGTCAGAGTTTGGCCTGTAAAATATACAAAGAAAATTCTTTGCCTGCATCTAAACTGCCACTCCAGTTCTTTCCACATTTTTGAGGAGATACAGATTCCTCTTTTCTCATTGTATTTTTGGTCTCTACTGCTTTGGGGACATGTTTGAGAAGGCAAGCTGCAGGCAGTGACTAATGAAGTGTCTCAGATGTCTTTCCACAATGAGACAGCTACTAGTGTGGAAAATATTGCACTTTTTTTCTGGGGGGAATTTTGCCTCTTGCTCCCTGCTATAGGGAACCCACTTTCTTGTTCTTTATTTTAGCCTTCAGCAGAGGAGGAAGAGTGAGGGGGGGTTTCAGGCAAGTCAGGAGGTCCTATTTATCTAGAGCTTCAGCAGATTTTCACCACTGTGATGTTCAGGTTGGGTTTTGTTTCCACCTTATCCTTAGTGTTGGCCATTACAAATTTACCTGGACTCCTCACCCAATGCAGCCCATCACCCTGGCACTATGCCACCATAAGACCTGCCCTCCTTAATGCTGCTGTGAGTCATCTGTGGAGCAGAGTGATCTGCCTGGAGCTGTGGCACCAGTGTGGTGAAGCAGTAGCAGTGGTGGCCCTAGCATGCTGAGGTACAGGTAGGTGGCTGTTGCCAGTGCATGGATCAGCTCTGGAGGTGTTTGTAACAAGAGCAGCAATTGCTGGGTCCCTACATTTTGCATGCATGAGATGCAAGACCTCTGGTTGTGATCTTGCAGTAAAAAAGCAGTGTGGGGCTTTTGCTGTTCTAAAGGTGGGTGGTGATGGGTAACAGGAATGTCCATCAGTAGGTGTTAATGAAGATGGGATGTGGAGGCTGGGGCAGAGTGTGAGAGGGAAGAGAAAGCAAAATAAAATGGAATTACTTGGGCTAAGCCTGATCCATGTTGGTGCTTTGAGGGTGCTGTGTGGTAGCTGGAACCCAGCTCTGCTCCAGAAGTTCCTCAGCACTGACAGGACCCTGGCAAGGTGAACCTAAGAGCCTGGAACGTAACCCAGGGTTCAGTGCCCAGGCTGCTGTGCCACTGCTCTTGCTAGCAGTGGTGGTGATGCTAGTGCAGGGAACAAATGCAGCAGACTTAAGAGTGTGCTGCCACCCAGGTTCTGTCTTTTCTGAAGTGATGCTGTGTGAGGTGTTCGTGGCCTGTGATAGACCTGGGCCTCCCATGCTTGATGCTGCACCCCCAGAAGAGAAGCGGTCCAGCACTGAAGCAGTGCAAAAAGGAGCTTCAGACTCTCTAGTATATTGTTTGTCCAGCTTTTCCCCAAACTCCTGTGTCTGAGAGCATCCTATAAGGGGTCCAAATGCTTTTCTGGAAAGGATCTTTCACAGAGAATCCTTCAGAGCCTCTAAATGTGTTTGCTATCTTGAGCTGGAAACATAGATAGGACTGGTGTTGCTGGGTCCCTGCCTTTCGTGCCCTTCCAAGCATCCAGTATACCACTGCCTTGCTTTTAATGCCTTCAAGTAGTGAGGCATTAAAAAAGAACTTGGTAACATGTCAGAGTTGATTGCTCTTCCTCTGATTGACAGAGCTGTTCTGCTTGCAAGCTTTTCAGTCTCCTAAGCTCGGTGTCAGCTCTAAGGGTTTGGCTGGGTCAGCTTTGGCCCTCCAGTGCAGGCTATAGCAGCAAGCTTACTGGAGTCACTTGATGATCAAAAATAAAAATCAAGTGAAGAGTTTCTCCAAAAAAAACCCCACCCAAAACCCAAATGTGCCTTTGCTCATCATGCTTACAGCCTTGGTATTGCAGCCATGAAATCCTGTGAAGGAGAAAGGCTTAAAAGTCCAGGCAGATGTGAAACTAATTAACTTGGTGTCATTGTCCAAGCTGAATGAAGTGCTGAAAGAAAATAAACATTTGCAGTGAAACACAGCATGGACCTAAATTCAGCTTTAGGAATAATCTGTAGTGCTTCCTTACTAAATGAATTACTGGGGATTTTTTTTTTTAATATATTTTAATTTTAAAGCTGGGGTTGTACTTTGACACCATCACCACCAAGTCTGCATGGGTTGGCATGGACCTGCTCTTCCAAAGGGCTTTCACCACAGAGGCTGGGCCAGGCTCTTTCTCTCTCTCTCTCTCTCTCTCTCCCCTCTATCAAAGTGTTTCTTTGTGCAGGCAATGGTGGTAGCTGCATGTGTCAGCTAAGCATGCAGCTGCACGCACAGTTTTTCCTGTTGCTTTGGACTCCTGCCTTCTAGAGATCAGGCCCTGAGTGATTATGGGTTTTAAATTTGCTTTGCAGCTAGCACAATCCCTGAGGGTGCCTTCATTCCCCAAAGTAGCTGGTCAATGGATTTCTCTTTAGATAAAGAATTTTCTGTACTCTGCCCAGAGCAGAGGCTGTTGGCTGCAGGGAGGATTGTAGCTGCAGTTATGTCTGCTGTGAAATTCCCAAGATTCCCATCACCACCCTCCTTTAAACATCCCCCAGCCCTGCTATAAACAAGGGAGAGACACTGGCCCCACACCCTGGCTGGGATCCAGGGATATCTGGCTGGAGGCAGAAGGGGTGCACAGAAAATAGTGTCAAGTCATGGATCATCTCAGTGAGGGTCCAACAGCCACCACCAACAAAACCAGACAAACTTGGGGTTGCTGCTTACTAAGGTGCAGGCAAGCTGGAGAGGCAGCAAAGCACTGCAGGCAGGCAGCTGCTGGTGCTCCACTCACACAGGGCACCTCCTTGCTGTGTCCCACTGCAGCAAGATAACCTGTAGGGCTGTGGGTGTAGCCTACAGGTTGCTTGGCTGTTCCTGGCCAGTTTCCTAAGGTGACAAAGCCTATGGAATCACGCTGTTTACCCTGGGGCCCTTCTGGTAACTTTTGAACGTGCTGGACAGTTTCAACCAAATTTGAGAAAAAAAAAGTAGAAATTTCCAAGATTGTCACATTTCTCTGGGTTTTGGATGCTCTACAGGTAGGGGAAAGAATCAGGCCCAGAGCCTTAGGGGTTTTCTGGTGGTTTGGTGGGGTTTTTTTTGCATAAACAACCTCCTATCCCAGCAGGAACCGTAGGTTTTACTTTCTGGAGTATCTTACCACATTACTCTGGAAGGGCTGCAGCTCTGTTTTGCAAGGCCATCTCCTGCTGTACAACTGCTGCCAAGGGATCCTGGCAATTAACTGCTCACCCTGGGGGTTCCTCCTTCATCTGTGCCACACCGCAGCGCTTCTCATCTGGGCTGAACTTGCTGGGTCATCCACACGCTCTGTGACTCTGGAGTCACCTTGTCCAGCCACCCTCCCCTCTGTTTGAATCGGGAGCACATGGCCTCTTGCTTGTGGCTTGAAGGGGCAGTAGCCCCCCACCCCCACCCCTAATCCCCATGCCCCCTGCTTCTGCAAGGTTATACAAGGAAAACTGAAACCTACTTTGCCAGAGGCGGTGAAGCAAATTCAGTCTCCAGCAGACCTGGAACAACGAACAGCTCGGAGAAGGTGTGCTTCCAGGCCACGTGCCAGCACTGAACCAGCACCAGTGGCAGGTTTACAGAAATGCCACAGGCAAAACGAGAGCTCTGGTAATTCACAGGCTCCCCAGGTTTGACAGGCAAGCATCCAGCCTCACCTCTTGTGTAAGACTGGCCCCTTCATTTCATGTAGTTACCCCTGTCCCACACCCAATAATATGTGCTTGCCAGCAGTGCTTTTGGGAAGTTAACCAGCCTCAGTGCAGAATGAAAGGGAGACAGGAAATCTGCCATGTCCACGGCCTGATCAGCCACACTCTACAAAACAGTGGTTCATTTCCAGTCAGAAAATGCCTGGCCATGGCACCCAGCTGTGGTTCCCATTCTTCCTTTATTTCAGGAGATGGAAGGCTTTGAGTGCCCCACGTTCATTCTCTGGGATCACAGTGGGATGAAGACACTTTGTTCTGTTCAAGAAGCTCAACAGGCTGACCTTACTGTGGGGCAAGTAGTGCAGCTCTCAGCCATCAGAGTCTCTTTCCACCTCCATCCCCCAGTGGCCAACATTCCTTTTAAAGCAGGGAAAGTAATGCTGTTTCCAGTGCCATCCACTGGCATCAAGTACCTTCTGTTACCCCTACCCACTATCTCCTTCCCCAAGTGTCTTGTGTATGGATTCAGGCTGGATTTTAACCCAAGTTCCCAAAGGAAAGTGCTGGGGGACACTTTATGTGTCTGTGCTGGGTTTGGCTGAGGGAACACTAATTTCCTTCTCAGCAGCTGGTAAGGGGCTGTGTTTTGGGCTTGTGCTGAACACAGTGTTGATAACACAGGGATGTTTTCATTACCACCAAGCTGTTACTTGCACAGAGGCAAGGCCTTTGCTGCCTCTCACAGCACCCCAACAGCGAGTAGGCTGGAGGGGTGCACAAGGAGTTGGGAGGGGACACAGCCAGGACAGGTGGCCCCAACTGACCCAAGGAATATTCCATACCATATGACATCATGCTCAGCACATAAAGCTGGGAGAAAAAGGAATGGGAGGATGTTTGGAGTGATGGTGTTTGTCTTCCCAAGTAACACACGTGATGGAGCCCTGCTGCCCTGGGGATGGTGGAGCACCTGCCTGCCCATGGGAAGAGGGGAATGAATCCCTTGGTTTGCTCTGATTGTGTGGGTGGCTTTTGCTCTGCCTGTTAAACTGTATCTCAACCCACAGGTTTTCTCAGCTTCACTCTTCTGATTCTCTCCCCATCCTGTGAGTGAGTGGCTCCGTGGTGCTTGCTGCTGGCTGGGGTTAAACCCTGACAGTGATGCAAGGTGCACACTGAATTCAAGAGGGACAAAATCAGCAATAGCAGAAAGTATTTTCTGAGTTGTAAGTACTTTAAAGGGCCAAAAAGAATTAATCACTGCCGGAAATGGGCGCTCTCATCTACAATAAGGTTGGGAGAGAGAAAATAAAGTGATTTAGAAGGGAGAAAGGAAAGAAAGTTCCTTTCAGTGTCCTTGTTGGTACCAAAATTAATCTCTGAAGAGAGAGAGGGAAAGCAATAGCAGCAGAATGCTGCCAGAATAATGGCAGAGTGGAGCCTTTGGAGCAGATCTCTTCCCAACTAAAGGCTGCCAGCTCTGGACCTCTGTGGTTGGCTTGCTTTGGTCAACCCAGTAACCACTGGCATGTACTTTTCTTTGTCATCCATGGACTGCTTGCTAAACAGGCTGAGTGGTGATATTGAGGGCAATATCCGAGCAGGAATGTAGCCGAACCATTGGATCAAATACTGGATTCGAACCAAACCAGTCCTGTTTTGGAGCAACTGAACTGTCTGGTGGGCTGGAAAAAGCTCTGGGGAACCTTGACCAAGGTTGCTAGAGAGCAAAGTAGCAGCAAGTTTCCATCCAAAAAGGATCCAGGCAACATCTCCTTACAGTAAACAGAAGAAAGCCTTGCAGTTCTGTGATCCTTAAGTGTAAGGGGGGAATGGATGAGGCTGCCAGGAGCCGGCTGACAGCCCTGGGAGGTTTTATACTGACAGAGCACATCTGTAGAGGAGAGCTGCCAGGCTGTCATGCAAACCCACTGGGAGACCATCTCACACTTTGAGCACACGCTGTCTGCATCTCCGGGGGCTCCTCACACCTTCCTGGGCAGGGCTGCAGGCAGGGGAGCAGGTCAAATCATCGGCGTTATTAACAGCAAACCTGACATCTGGGCTGGCCAGTGGAACAGCCCAGGCATTTGCTTTGTTTATTTTTCTTCTGCCTTTGGCACTTTTGCTCTGCAGAGAAGAAGGCCCGAGCATGTTGCTAACCCACCGCTCAGGGTGAGCGCTAAATGAAACTCCCGCTATTTTGAGGAACCCAGCTCAGGCATTTCTTCAATAACTGCTGCTTTTGTGTGATTCTTGGACAAATTGAAACTAAAACCTCTTGCCTGACACACTGTTTTTGTCTGTCGTGCTGGGAGGCTGCTCTGTGGTTGCAAGTCTCCAACACACTGACGTACCCTCATTCTCTTCTCACTCGGCCCAACTTGACACTTGAGTAATTTAATTAATGTCGGCAGAGACATCTCCTCTCGCTCCTCGCTGGTGGAGAGCTAGTTTGGATGTCAGGCCCTGCCATACATAGAGAAGAGCTGCAGCTATCCCTTGATACAGATGGCAAGACCTGTGCAACAGAGGTGAACTTTCTGGAATGCAGAACGTCAGCACAGAACTGCTGGGGACTAGGGAGAGCCACTCTCCTTCGTCTGGCTTGCAAATGGCTTCACCGAGAGCAGGTTTGCAACTGGGGCCTGCTGATTTCCCCAGTATGTGCTCTACAGCACGTGGGAAACAGGCCTTTGCATTGAATACAGCCTGTTTGGAGATCACAGAATCACAGAACCACAGAGTTGTAGGGGTTGGAAGGGACCTGGAGAGCTCCTGGGGTCCAACCCCCCTGCCAAAGCAGCTCCCCAGCTCATACTGCACAGGTCGGCGTCCAGACGGGGCTGGAATCTCTCCAGAGAAGGAGACTCCACACCCCCTGGGCAGCCTGTCCCAGGGCTCTGGCACCCTCACTGGGGAAAAGTTCTTCCCCATGTTGGTGTGGAACTTCCTGGGCTCCAACTTGCAGCCATTGCCCCTTGTCCTGTCTCCACAGACACTGAAAACATTGATTAGGTCCCCCCTCAGTCTTCTTTTCTCCAGGCTGAACAGCTCCAGCTCTCTCAGCCTTTCCTCACAGGGGAGATGCTCCAGGCCCTTCATCATCTTTGTAGCCCTTCTCTGGACTCTCTCCAGGAGATCCCTGTCCTTTTTATCCCAGGGAGCCCAGCACTGGACACAATACTCCAGGTGGGGCCTGACCAGGGCAGAGCAGAGGGGGGGATCACCTCCTTAGACCTGCTGGCCACACTCCTCCTGATGCCCCCCAGGATCCCATTGTCTCTCTCAGCCCCCAGGGCACACTGCTGGCTCATGGCCAACCTGTCATCCACCAGGACCCCCAGGTCCTTCTCCACAGAGCTCTTCTCCAGCAGGTCACCCCCAGCCTGTACTGATACATGTGGTTGTTCTTTGGTGGCACCCGCCCTCCTCTTTTTTCTCTCCACTTCCAAACCCACCCATCAGCATCTCGGTGCGTGGCGTCACGAGCTACTTGCTGTTGTTACAGTTGGGCTCAGAGTGTTAGACTCTCTGGAGCGATTTGGGCCTATTTTTAGCTTTCCAAAGCAGTTGAGTAGGTGTAGGTACCATGTCTGGGGATGAGTTTTTGGGAGCTTTGAGCAGAGCTTTGGTGAGTCCGGCAGTGGGTGGTGCGCTGATCCCTTTGGGGTGTTGCAGGGAGGGGGCTGGAGTGGGTGTAGCTGGTGATATGTGTAGGCGGCCAGAACCTGGTGTTGTAATGTCTGAGACGGTCTGAGGAGTTTGGAAAAGGCCCCGATGATATCACTCTGCAGAACTGTTAAAGGCAGAGCACAGGAAAGGAAATGTTCATAAGTCCTTTCCAAATCTGTAACGGAGAGGAATTAATGCTTTCTCATCCCATCCCCAACACTCTGCTTGGAAATGGCTTCCATCCACTGCCAGGCATCAAAACGGTCGCTTCTGTTTCTTTTTTTCTTCTCCTTGCTGCTGCCTGTGTCTGCCACATGGAGGGGAGAGGTCTGAGGGCAGCAAATGCTCCAGCAGTTGTTCTTCTGCATCAGCTCTCTGCGAGGACACTGAACTCTGCATTCCGTCCTGCAGTTTTGCTTAATCCACTTCCAGAAGAGATAAACAAGCCAATGGTGCTTTCAGTGCTGCCACAGAGCATGCAAAAATGAGACTTCAGTTCTGCAGGAACTCGCCCATGCTACTTTTTTGTAGCTGCTCGCACTCCACAACCCTCCATGCGCCCTGGCTGCCCTGCATGACTGCCAGCCCCCACACTGAGACCCTTCCAGTGTGGCATCCAGCAGGGAGCAACACGCAAGTCAATACATGAATTTTAGGTGAAGCCATGAAGCCAGGAAGCCATTTTATTGGGTGAAATCACCCAGATTCTAGACCTTTCTTACTGCAAACGTGGCAAGCTAGAAAACTGCTAATTGGTTACACACACTGTCCACACCATATTGATTGGTTAGTAATTATAATGAGTTCTGATAAACCTATCTTATAGCTAAACATCCTTAGTTTACCTTTAATACCTAAAAGCATCTGCACATCTGCTGTTTTGACCCTCTTGTTATGGTTGGTTCCTGACATGTTCTGTTACTCCCAAACACCTTCCCATAACTGATTCTTGGTTTAGGGCAGCCTGTACCCCTATCAACAAGGCCACTGTGTTTTGAGAATGTGATTATTAGGATCCTCTCAGCATGAGGAACTTTTCTCATGGGGATAGGAGAATATTGTCAGGGCCTAAATCTTGGGAGAAGAGAGCTAGGCCGTGAGCAGGCCTGCTGTCTTCCCCGACATTCCAGGTCCTGTGCTGGAGGCCCCCTTGACTGCAAGGCTCTCCCTCTTCCCAGCACAGCGCAGCCCCTCTGCTCAGGAAAGCATCTCTTTTCTGGAAGTAAGGAGCAAGACTTTGCAGAGATTGCTTTGTTGCTTGCAGCTCTGCTTTCTTAATGCGATCCACCCACTGTCACAGGATCCTTGGGAGGGTTGGAAGGAGAAGCCTAAAGCTGGAGCCAGTTAATGTGAATTAAGTAAGCAATACCCCACATGGCACAAGGAGCGTAAAGAATGATGTCAACCAGTGACTGCATGAACTAGGCAATTATCTTTGTGCTTTTTCTCAGACCACAATGTGGAGAATGTGTGTGAGACGTTTCCCCTAGAGCTTCACGCAGCAGGACCTGCAGGCGGACAGGGCTGGTGTGCCCCACTGGGAACAAGGAAAAGCACAGCCTGCTAAGCTGCTTTGAAAGGAGGAGCCGCTTTCTCTTTCAGCTGGTTGCTCCTTGCCAATTTACAGAGCCTTGCTTTCCCCTTCCCTGGTGCTCCAGAGCATGGGCTGGTCTTCCTTCTGCTGTCTGTGATGGATGAGATCAGCACAGAGCTCCCGCCCTCCTGCTCGCAAAAGAGCCAACCTTGTGGGCAATTTGAGGAAGGGGCAGGGCAGATAACAACCCTTCCCTGTGGTTTTCATAAAACCTCCTGTCCTGGAGTCACCTATTCCAGCATGGACACTTCTCTGCAGGCTGGCTGAAAAAGGACTGTGCTGTTGTTTATGCTTGTGGCAAGGGTGGTCCTGCCCTTATGGAAATGGAAAGATGAGATGGAACTGCCTTTCCAGTAACCTTCATTGATTTTTGGAGAGCAGCCCAAAGGACAGCAGTGGAGAGCAAGTCAGGCTGGGGGTCTCCTGCATTACTGCTGTGAGCAACTCAATGTGATTTTCCTCTCTGAGGAGGGGAGTAACAGTCTTTCTCTGGACAGCTCACCCAATGTAGTGATCTGAATTGGGGGTACTGGAACTGCAGACAGGCCGTGGAGATAGATTTGAGCATAGTGCTCAATCCCTTTAGCCAAAAGATGACTAAGGTGGGGGAAGCATTGTTGTCTCCAAACATCTGGGAAGAGATGGGGATTATGTTAACAAAGGAGAAAGTTTAGACTGAGCATCAGGAAAGTACTTCCTAGAACTGAACTGTGTCTCCCTGGGGAGGGGGTGGGAGTCCCATGTCTGGCAAGATGAGAACAATAATCAGTAATAACAAGTCTGATTACTTGTCATGTAATGATAACAAATAATATAAAATGAATCTTGATAAAGAGTTAGACTTCTCTGATAACAACCAAATGCACAAGCCAGGGGACAAGCAGGGTGGGACTTGGGGGGTTTCTGATGCTGGCAGGGAGTTCTGCTGACTTCCTTCATCAGCCTTAAAGCTTGTATTTAGGCTTTTGTTCCCTCAGTGCTTCAGAACAGAAGTAAGTTAAATTCCTAGGCTCCTTCTCTGAAGTTTTTCATTTGAAGGAGGAGTCTGGTGCAGCAATGATCAGTTTGTGCTTTATTTGCTGTCAGTGGGATTCCAGAGACATCCCCCCACCACCGCTTCCCCCCAGATTTATTACACTCCCATGCTCTTTGGGGTGGACTGATCTCCCAGCAAAGAATGCAGAAAGGCAAATGTATGTGCTGGATGGGGACTGCTCTGTGGTATGAGCTTCGGTGGGGTCTTAAATAGACAGCCACGTCCCATCCAGGAGTGTGTGAGGAGCATCTCCTCTGACTTGTGGCCAAGAGCCTAGATACCCAGGGGAGCCCTGCCTACAGAGGAGGCAGAGCAGTAGATGAGAGGAGCAGCTGGGTGTGAGGAGCCCAAGTGCACCCCAGACACCCAAACTACAGGGCCAAGCCCCTGTGTTCCTCTGCAGGTTGTTTCTTGGGAAGAGACAAGTGACCATCTCATATTTATACACCACTCAAAAAAAAGGGGGGAGGGGGGATAAGGCTGGGGTTCTTTAGTTTTTGGGGGCTTCTGGCTTTTTTTAAATGGTGAGTGGTGAGTCCTTGATTTGCTTTCATAACCCTGGAGCAAGACAGTGGCATTTTGTCTTCTTTGCAAACCTGAAACCTTGGTTTTGCTTGGCATGGGCTGTAGTGCCAGCCCTGGAGAGTTGAAATGTGGGAGGGGAACACCCTTTGCTTGTGTCTTTGCCCATTTGGTCTGTTGATGATTATCTCCTAAGTGTTAGTTATAAGATAAGAGGGAAAATATGACTGAGAGGGTGCTAGGAGATCTGCATCAGTCCTGTGGATCACCTGCCCTACCAGTGGAAGAGGAAATGGGTGACTCAGGGCCTGGGAGCACAGCAGGGGCAGGATGGAGGTGATAGCTGCCCTACATGATCTTGTCTGAGGGTGACTGAGTGCTATCCACAGGTGTCTTTCTCCTTTTGTCCCCAAAAAAGCTTTGTGAATGATGCAGGAGAGGAATTTCCAGCCCAGCCTTATGGCAACCACCCCTCCTAGGAATGTCAGACCCCAGGGCACTTGACCATGTCAATGTGAGACACGGGAAACATGGGGAAGAAAGGCAAGAAAGAGGCCGGTGGGTGGATCCACTTTTTATCCTGGAGCAGGTTTGTTGGAGTACAGCCACATCTGCTCAAGGAGCCCTCTCTCAGCCTACAGGGAAATAAGCACTGGGAGAAAATAAACTAGAAGATTCAGGCACTTCAGCAGCCAGATCAGTGAAGACAATTGTCCATTGTCCACAGTTATCCCAAAAGAGGTTGCATCATTTCAGAGCTGCTCCCTCTCCCCCAGTCCCACTGCCTTCTCCCAGTAAGCAAACTCCCAGCGTGCTCCTGCCAGAAACTTGCTAAACTTCCACACAGAGGTTGGGGGAGCTGAGTACAGAGGGTGAACAGTGGGTGCTGGGTTGGATGGGATGGCCAGTCTGGCTAGAAGGAGCAGAGCATTCTTGTTTGGAGATCCATCTGCAAACTCATGGAGGTTCCTTGTTCTCCCAGGCTCAACCCAGCAAAGTGTGGCCTGGCACATGTGGGATGGCTTCAAACCGTGTGTTGCTTATACAGGCTTTGGAGGATGTTTCCAGCTTGTGTTGATGTGAAAGCTATACCACCTCTTCCTCTATGGCCCTTCCTCAGCTAAAGACTGTCTTCCTCTTTCTTCTGTGAAAGGTTCAGTTCCCTGTGTCCTTGAGCCTGAAAGGACAGAAGTAATACCCAATGCCCTTAGTTTGATTTTCCATCGTAAGAACCTGCATGGCTCACCCAGAGCAAGCTCAGTGCATGGCTGGGGGTTGACCTGCTGGAGAAGAGCTCTGTGGAGAAGGACCTGGGGGTCCTGGTGGATGACAGGTTGGCCATGAGCCAGCAGTGTTCCCTGGGGGCTGAGAGAGACAATGGGATCCTGGGGGGCATCAGGAGGAGTGTGGCCAGCAGGTCGAAGGAGGTGATCCTCCCCCTCTACTCTGCCCTGGTCAGGCCCCACCTGGAGTATTGTGTCCAGTGCTGGGCTCCCTGGGATAAAAAGGACAGGGATCTCCTGGAGACAGTCCAGAGAAGGGCTACAAAGATGATGAAGGGCCTGGAACATCTGTCCTATGAGGAAAGGCTTTGGTCTGTGGGGACAGGACAAGGGGCAATGGCTGCAAGTTGGAGCCCAGGAAGTTCCACACCAACCTGGGGAAGAACTTTTCCCCAGTGAGGGTGCCAGAGCCCTGGGACAGGCTGCCCAGGGGGTGTGGAGTCTCCTTCTCTGGAGAGATTCCAGCCCCGTCTGGACGCCGACCTGTGCAGTATGAGCTGGGGAGCTGCTTTGGCAGGGGGGTTGGACCCCAGGAGCTCTCCAGGTCCCTTCCAACCCCTACAACTCTGTCATTCTGTGATTGTGTGAAATGGATCACACAGTACAAGTACAAGAACAAGTGCCAGGAGGAGTGGGACATGGGACAGAGCCAGCCTGCAATGGCAGTGTACCTCCAGGGTAAAACTACTTGTCAGCTTTTCTCCCAGGTGCTGCAGATGAGTGAAGGGAGCCCCAACCAGAGTGTGTGCACTATGTGCAGTGTGAGAGCAACCTCAGAATCATGTGAAAAACACTAGCTATGTCACCTGTCACTTTTGTCTGGCTTGTAGATGCCCTGACTGAGAGCTGGCCAGCTGTCCCATTACCACCAGCCCCATCTCTCTTTTGTGATGTGAGGGTACCTAAACCAAGCAGGCATGGGTAGTCCTGAGCTCACCTGCACTGCAACAGCTCTCATGGCCAGCTGCTGAGCTAGGGTACCACTGCTCAGAGATGTCCTGTAGGGGGATGCCAGATGTCTTTCAAGAAGAGGAACCACCACAGGCAGTATGGCCCTACACACCCTGACCCTTCCTACTGCACCAGCGAGCCTGGCTCTGCAGACCACTCATGGGGACAAGCTCTGGTCAAGGTTTAGATTAGATATTAGGGGGAAGCTTTTTACAGAGAGAGTGGTGAGGGGCTGGAGCAGGCTGCCCAGAGAGGTGGTGGATGCCCCATCCCTGGCAGTGTTCAAGGCCAGGTTGGATGGGGCCCTGGGCAACCTTGTGTAGCTCCAGGCCTGAGGTTGGTGTCCCTGTCTGTGGCAAGGGAGTTGGAGCTCTATGATCCTTGGGGTCCCTTCCAACCCAGGCCATTCTATGATTCTGTGATTCTATGAATGGTCACCCCTCCTCCTCCAACTCTGTTGCTAGAGCCTAGCCTGGTTTGGAGGCTGGGTACTAAAATGTCTAAGGAATGAATGGTGGGTCCCATGAGGCCAATGCTGGGAATGATCTGGAGCACACCTTTCCCCCTGTCCCTCCCTAAAGCAGACCTGCTCTCAGCGCTGTGAAGGCCAAGGAGAAGTTAACTCTGCAGCTAGGGAGACATCTGCAATTTGGCAAGGATAGGTTCTTTCCACAGAGGCTGCTAATTCTGCATGACCTAATCTGGGTTTGCTGCTTCTCTGCACTGTGAGTCACATTGTGCACGGTCCTTTGGTCACTGTGGCAGGCTGCAGGACTTCACAGTGGCCTTTTGCTCTTCCTAGAGGGGATGACTCTCTTTGACTTGGATGCCATGTGCTGTTTGACACTTTCCATTTATGTGCAATAAGATCACTGTGACCTGCAGCAACAGTAGGTTGTCATCCTGAAATCTTCTCAGCAACAAGCAGCACCTTAGCCAGCCAGGAGTCAGGCTTGTCTAGAACCATGCCTGTATGAAAAACTTCCCTAAAGGAGCCATTGACAGCTCTTAGGAATTGAAGACCTCTGGGAGAGACAGCTCCTAGTGTGGGGCAGCCTGTCTTGTCAAGGTGAAGCTTACCAGACCTGGATGGAGGGGAAAAGAAATCTTAGTATAAAAATAAAGCAGGAGCCGATCATTCATTGCAAGACAAGTGCTGCCTTCCTCACCAGCCTGCCCAGCTCCCATGGCAAAAACTACTGCCACCAGTAAGCACAGCTCCTTGACCAAAGGACCCTCTCCCCTACCCAGCACACACTGAGGCAGCTGATCCCCAAGACCCTGCGGATTCCCAAGCTGCAAGCAGTGAGCCGTGGGTACCAGATTAGCTCCTTCTATTTCCTTTCATTTAGCAGGATCCTGCAGAGCTGGGCAGCTGCCAGTCGGTCTGTCAAGAAGTGAACTATTTTGGGAATTTTTATGATGGAACAATATTTTTTTGGTAAACAAACGGAAAGCTGTTATACAGGGACCTTCACCTCACAGCTCCTGGTTCAGCTCCCTCACTGCTGAGATGCCACAGTGACTGTACTGTCCGCTCTGCAGAGCTCCCTTCATGGCTCCAGCAGGGGCAAAACAAATAGCAGCTTTTTTTTCCCCTTTTCATGAACTCCTCAACAAAAACATCCCCCTCCCCCCTACCACCCCCCCAAAAAAAAAGAAAAAAAAAAGAAAAAGAGTAATTTTGGGTTAAGCAGCAGAAGCATTTTCTTGGTGGACTTAACCCCTTGCACACCTGAAAGCAAGCTGTGTATTGGCTCTGTGTGCCATGTTATCCCTCTGTGTGCCATGTTATCCCTCTGTGTGCCATGTTATCCCACCGTGTACAGCACCCAGTCACATCCCAGGCTGGATTTCCTTGGGGCTGCTGGAACATTGCATCCCTTGTGTGACAGTGCAAAGAAGGAAGACTTCCTTTTTTGCAGTGTCTGCTAGTAGGAAACCCTGATGGAGTCACAAAGTGCGCAGAGGAAGGTATTTGTATGGAAGAATTGAGCAGGGAAAGGCAGAAACCTTTCCCACTCTAAAATGGAGGCACTGCGTTTCTCAGGGGAAAAACCTGTGAGGGACCAGTGAGTCCTTCCCGCCACCATGACCTAAAACTGGCTTGATTCCTATGTATTGGTGGCAGTGGAGAATCCTGTGTCACATGGGATGTATCTGCCCCGGCCTTTGGGGGAACTGATTGATGGCAATCAATTGGAATGAGCCAAGACATGTATCTGTGGTGCCTGGCAGAGAGCAACACACGATTCAATATGAATTTTAGGTGAAGCCATTTTATTAGGTGAAATCACCCAGATTCTATACCTTTCTTACTGCAAACGTGGCAAGCTAAAAAACTGCTAATTGGTTACACACACTGTTCACACCACACTGATTGGTTAGTAATTATAACGAGTTCTGATAAACATATCTTATAGCTAAACATCCTTAGTTTACCTTTAATGCCTAAAAGCATCCACACACCTGCTGTTTTGACCCTCTTGTTATGGTTGGTTCCTGACATGTTCCGTTACTCCCAAGCACCTTCCCATAACTGCTTCTTGGTTTAGGGCAGCCTGTACCCCTATCAGCAAGGCCACTGTGTTTTGAGAATGTGATTATTAGGATCCTCTCAGCATGAGGAACTTTTCCTGTCTCATGGGAACAGAAGAATGTTGTCAGGGCCTATGTCTTGGGAGAAGAGAGCTAGGCCGCGAGCGGGCCTGCTGTCTTCCCTGACATTTATCCGCCCCACACATGCTTCATCCACGTCACGAAGGCAGTTTGTGGTTTCCCTCGGTTCCTGGAAAGTCCAGTCCAGCTTGTACAGCAGTCCTGGCTCACACAGGCCGTTAACTCCAGAGCATGCAGATTGCTGAAGCGTCTCCAGGGATGGCAGCCTGCTTCTCTCCTCTGCCCCTTGTTCCACTGTCAGGCTCATCAAGAGATGGTAGTTTGCCCCACCAAAAACTCATGCAAGGAGATCTTTTGCTTGCCCCATCCTGATTCTGCCTTGGGATCTCTCCTGTTAACTCATTAACCATTCTCACTCTGGGACTCTGCTACTAATGACTTTTTCAGAGGCACCTTTGGTAAAGTTGCTTGTGAGCAAGCACACCTTCTTCCTGGCCAGCTGTCCTCCCTTCCCCGTGGGCAGTTTCAAGCCCTTCACTTTATCTCTCCTCTTGTCCTCCAGTTTCTCGGGTTTCTTCTGTTTGCATCTGTGGCCACAGCAGGTCAGCTCTGGCACCTCTGTCCCTTGCTCTTCTCCATTTCACTCTGACACTTCCTGGGATTCCTCCCCTGTCAGTTCATACGCCTGACCTTCTCACCTGCAGGTCTTCAGCACCCCAACAGGGCAGCTTCCCCATACTGCTGTTACTTCTCTTCATGCCCTCTGAACCGAGTGGCTTTCCTTGGCTCTGCAGTCTGCTCTCTGCCAGAGCAGAACTCATCTGGCCCCACTGTGGAAGGCCTGTGGAGAGTCCCAGGAGCTCTGGGAGGACACGGAGTGAGTGTGTTTGGAGATGCACACCGGTCCTCAAGCTCCCTGGCATTTAAGGCATCGCTGTTCTGCAGCTGGATGTGGACAGACTGATTTACTCAGGTCTTCCAGATCCCACCTCTGCATTTTAAACAGACACCTAAACTGCCAGAGTCCCTGCAGCTCACATCTCCTGTGCATAGAGCTTCTGGTGGGAGTCCCACTCCTATCTCCTCTTCTTGGATTGGCTTCCCTCTCTTCGCCCACTAACTTCTCCTACCTTTACTGCGCCCCACATTTTAGCCCCAGAAGTTGAACTTATGTGTTCTTAGATGATTCATCTGCCCCATGGAGAACACGGTCCATAGCCCAGCTTTCCTCCTTACTATCTTTTTCTCTTGGAGTGGTTGTGCTCTTCTGCAGGGTGTTATCTCTTTAGCACTCAGTGACTTACCCAAATCAGCGTTGCTTATGCCTGTTTCTCCTGCTCAGCCTCATTCCTAACCTAAAGAAGGTTTCTCTTTCTGCTGCAGTTTTATTCCTCCAGCTTTTATCCACCTCAGTCTCTCCCAGGCCCAACTGCATTTTATCACAGAATCACAGAGGGCAGGGGTTGGAAGGGACCTCTGGAGATCATCTAGTCCAACCCCCTGCTAAAGCTTCTATGCCTGCCCAGGAACTATGCTCCAGAAAGGTCACCACACTGGAGAGGGGACAATCCTACAGCAAGTCATGCCAGTGTAATGTGTTCTGCTTATGCTCGCCACAGGCCTCTCTGAGCCTTAACCTATAGTTGTCCAGCTCTGTCTTCTTTGGGTCAGGCCATCAGAGCCAGCTTTATGATCCCTGCTTGGGTTTGAACATTTGTCCTATGGATGTGCCGAAGAATAGACTCATAGAATCACAGACTGGTTTTGGTTGGAAGGGATCTCAAGGATCACCCAGCTCCACCCCTCCCCCCACCCCCCGCCATGGGCAGGGACATGTTCCACTAGTCCCATCCAACCTAGCCTTGAACACTTCCAGGGAGGAGGCATCCACAACCTCTCTGGGTTGCCTCCAGTGCCTCACCACCCATATAGAGAAGAATTTTTTCCCAGTATCTAATCTAAATCTACTCTCTTTCAGCTTGAGGCCTTTAGCCCTTGACCTGTCATTACGTGCCCTTGCAAACGGCCCCTCTCCAGCTTTTTTGTAGGTCCCTTCAAGTACTGAAAGGCTGTTTTGTCCCAGCAACTTCTCTGCTGTGACTTGGCCACAACCACTTGTAGCTCAAGGCACTGGGCACCAAAAGACTCTTTGCATCTATGGTTTTGACAGCTGTTGCTTCAGTCAGGTTGTAGAGAAATACACCCAGAAGGCTGGAAGGCAACTTAGTCCCTCTGTGGCTGTGACAGCACCTAGCTGGACTATGGGGTCACCAGTGGGGGGCCCTCACACAATGGTGCCTAGTACTTGAGAGGAGCAGGGAAGATGTCTCAAAGGGTGACACTGGCAAAACCCATGCCCTGGGCAAGAGCTGAGTCCTGGCTCAGTCTGCCTGTGCCTCTGTGAAGGATGAAGGATGTTCTTTCGCTCAGCTTCCAACCTGCAGGCATCTCCTGGTCCTCTGTTGCTTACAACACTGCAATTTGTTGCCTTGGAAATAAGTGCTGGTTTATCCCAAACAGAGCCTACAGTTGCAGAGCTCAACTGAGCGAGAGGAGCAGATGGCTTCCCCCATCTCTTCTGTTGTGTTTCCCATTGTCCTCATCCACAGTTGGATGACAGGAATCTATGATTCAATGCAAGTATCTGTGGCCTGGCTGTATCTACCCATGTAAGCTGGGGAGCCATGTTTCTGTTGGGACATGACATGCCTTTGTGTCTAGCATCACCATTTTGGCTTCTTGTAAACAGAACTTGACCAAAAGCCTAGAATAAACAACTTCTTGCTGACCTCATTGGTGTCTATGAACGGTGGGCAGAAGGAAGGCTCAACACTTGCACTTTCTGTTTCCTGGGGCTTTGTAGTATCTCTCCCTAAGCTTTCTGCACTCTGCAAGCTCATTTTACTGTTCCTTATGTTGAACTTTGGACAATACACTCCTTGTACTCTCTGCAGTCACTGGTATTCTCCTTCCCTGCAGCTTTCCTGGGCTGAAGCTGAGCTGCAGTTTGGCAGCAGCTGTGCTAGGTAGGACTCCAGGCACTGGGTGGGGGCTAGGTCTTCATGCAAATGTCTTTTCCTGAAAGCAGTTTTCAGAAGAGCTGTTGGTACAGGGGCACAGTGGGATCAGGGCTCTAATATGTACCTGAGGAGCCTTCAGGATCTGAAATGGCTGGGGGATCCAGCACTTCCAAGCCTGAGATTAATTGCTTTTCAAAGAGTTCTTCTTTCATTCCTTGGCATTATTCTTTGTGATTCAATCTGTTTGGTTTGAATTCTGTTCTGAGGCTGAAGTCCTACCCGGTACTATGCTGCTTGGGTGCTGCCTTTCATTACTGGGGCAAATGGGAATGGGTAAATTTAGGCAGGAGATTAGCAGAATAGTTCTTCCTTTCTCAGCAATAGGATCCTTGAGCAGCTTTTCCAGTGGGAACAGGGGGAGCAGAACCCCAACTGGTTTCAAGACCGAGCCTGGTTAGTATCATGAAGGGGATTATAAAAGTGATGCTGTTAGAGCTCGTGTCTGGATCTACTGATTCAGTGTCTCTGCTAGCCCCACCTTTCTGGGAGGCAGCTATGTTTAAAATTTGTTGGAAGAAGGGAATATTATCCTCTAGGTTCAAATGTTCTGAATTAAAAAGGGAAAATGGAGCAGAGGTGACTGAAAACTCTGGTTCTTGGTTATCCTTGCCTAGCAGCAGGCATGCTGCAGGGCCAGGGCAAGTGAGGAGGTTGGCTTGTGGAAAGAAACAACATTCTGGTAGTTCAACGTGGAGATGTGGCGTGGGGACAGCAAGGCAGAGCTCTGGGGAGGATGACCCTGAGGGATGGGGCAAGGAAGCAGGGCCAAGTGCAGTATGGGGGTAGGGAGCACAGGCCTGTGAGATACAGGAGGAGGACAAAGGAAGAGTGTTGCCTTTCCTGCACATCTCATATCTGGCTCTTTAGCTTATCACTGAAATTATCCCTTCTGCAATGAGTAACTGACTAAAGCTCCTTGTGCTGCACCATTAATCTGTGGCTTTCCATTAACAGGCAGGTGCTTGTACCCAGGGGACCACCATGCTGACTGCCAGAGATTCCTGGCACCGGGTACTACGGAGTTAAGCAGCCAGGCTGGAGTGTGCAAACAAACAGCAAGACCTGTACTAACAGCCCTGCTTTGTGTTAGTGGGAAGCACAGGCTCCAACTTCTTCCGATTTCTCACCTGTCCAGACTGGTACAGAGAGAAAATGCCTCTTGGAGTTGCAGAGAAAACCACACCTATTTACAGTGGATTCCCCAGGGCCCTCCTGTGGGGTATTAACCCTTCAGCCCCAGGCTCGAAGTTGCCCTTTGTAATGGAGAATTCCCTTCCATCCCTGGGGAAATCAACCCTTCTCCCTCTGCTTCAGGAATTTCTCCTGCTTTTGGCCCAGGGCATTGGCCCATCCACTCTCTAGAGCAAGTCACCACTGTCTCTTTACCCTCCATCTGTACAGTTATCTCCATCCTTTGCATAACTGCTCCTTCTGCAGGAGCTGGGCTTCCTGACCCAGCAGCTCTTTCCCCCCAGGAAGCAGAATTTGCTCTGCTGTATTTGGGTTGGACCTCTGATCGCGTCTCTGTGTTTGTCTCACACCCCACCAAGTTTCCCTGAGATACCAGCTCATCCCTCCTCCTTGAATTATCCTTGCTCTCTTCAGACTTCTTCCTGGTCTCACTGTTTGCTTTCCCTCTTTTCCCTGGTTTCTGAGTTTTCTCGGAAGGAATCCCGTGCTCTGGCCTCCTCAGGCTGGAGTGTTGTGTTGTTGTTTTTCCTTTCGTCGCTATGGGCAGGGAGTTTGGATACTGAGCCAAGGAGAGGGAGGGAGGGAGGGAAGCAGTGAAAGAAGGAGGGAGTACAAGGGGAGGGATGAAGAAAGCCAGGAAAGTGAGAAAGCAAAGCGTGCAGGGGAGGGGGGTAAGGAGGAGACAGAGGTGGGATGAAATGGGGAAGGAGGCTAGAGGGCATTGTCGAGAGAAAGAGTTTTGGAGGGCTTTTTCATTGGTTCTTTCATTAATAACTATCACAGCAGACAGCAATATCCAGAGGAAGGCAGGGAAACACACACACACACACACACACCCCATATGCTAAGGACACAAGGCGTGAAAGGTTATTCAAGGCAAAGAAAATGAACCTCCAAGCCTAGAGCAGCCAGTGGAGGCATGGGCTGCGGCAGGGGAAATGTCAGATGGGAACGTGGTGGGTAAGGACAGAGTGTGAAGCACAAAGACCCAGAAAAAGTACAGGACCTGCTTTCAGACTGCTGAAGTAGGAAGCCTGGGAGAGGGCTGACAGGTTTTCTGGGAACAGGGAAGAAAGTAGAGCAGCTGAGGAAGTTCAGGGCACTGCGGAGAAGCTAAGTCATTCCTGTATCAAAGCTGAAAAAAAAGAAGAATCCTGGTAATCATGCTGCTCAGCTGCTGCAGAGAGGGCACCTTCATCCAGGGAGAGCTCCTAACAGCAAAGGCTGGTGTCTTGGAAAATAACAGTCCCTGGCACTGGGCACAGCACACGAGGAGCAGAGTGCTGCAGACCACAGCCCTGTGCAGAAATAGGGACGGGCAGGGAGTGCAGAGGAACTGTGGATATGGGGATTATTTCCATCCCAGGTAAATTGCTGGGATGTTCATTACAGATCTGCAGGTTCCTGCCAGACACCCACCCGATCTGCTACGTTGCAGCAAGAAATCTGCAGCTCGCTTTCCTCTGCAAAGGAAAATCATACTCCTGCAGCTGCTAGGGGCTACAGAGTGTTTCCTGCTGTAGGAAATAACGGCAGGACATGGGTTTTCAGAAAGCTGGGAGCAGTGTCTTTCACAGGAACTTCTCAACAAGCAGCTGATCTGTGCTGGCACTGCTGGAATACTGCAGAGAAGCAGAAACCTGAAGCCCTGAAGGCTCAGAGCAGTTTGTCTCTGGAAGCCACGCAGGATGGAAGCTAATCCGGAGAATATTGTGATGCCATGGACTGAGTCTGGGCTAGACCTGCACTTGAAATGTTCTGTGTGCTTCTCATCACTCTTGCTGGTGAATAAAGGGGAGATACAGGCAGGTAAAGAAAGTTACTAAAATGATGAAGCCCCTTCCACATCAGCTGGGTCTGCAAGGAAAGCAATGTGTCAGTTTACAAAGATAAATGAGGAAGGGATGTGAAGTAGGTAGGACTATAACTTTTTTAGGACAGACTATATATTTCAAAGTCTAAGCCAGTGCCTAACTGACAAGGATAAGAAGGAAATTCCTCTCTGGAGAGGTTATTTAATGACTGTCCAGCATAAAGGTTATTTAACTTAAGGATCCAGCACTCAGATGAACTCTTGCACAGCATTTGCCAGCCCCAGTATCTAACCAGTGCTGTTCTTACAAACCAGCTTGCTGCCAGCCTGAGTCCAGAAAGTGCTGCCTGACCACGGTGACCGCTCTGGCCTTGACACTGCCACCAGCCCAGACCCAGCTGCATCCCCATGGTGAATTTACCATCCTCTCACTCCTACTGCTTGTGTTGTGTGTCTCTTCGCTCCCTGGCCCAATTCTGCAGAATGCCTGGCAATAACTTTTTTGAAAGAAAAATCAGACTAGAAACAAGGTAGGGATGCATGAAGGGAACAGCTATATCAGAACAGAGATGTGGCTGGGGGTGGTGCCACTGTGGCTGTGACATGCAGCCAGAGGTGGCCGAGGGACAGCTGCCTCTCTATTTGCCTCACCACCACCCTCCCCCTGCGGGCAGAAGCTCTTTCTTGCTGCAGATAGGCTCTATACTCTGACTTACAGGAGCTGGAACATATAAGCCCTAGGTTGCATCCTTCAGTGAATGGTTTTCAGTACCCACCATCAGGACTGCAGATAATCCTGATGCTGAGGGCAAAGATCAAGCAAAAGGGAAGCAGTGGATCGAGGGTTTGGGTGATTTTGGTGGATGGGTAGCAAAGTGCTGTTTCATGTGGCAGGTCCAAGGAGGTGATCCTCCCCCTCTACTCTGCCCTGGTCAGGCCCCACCTGGAGTATTGTGTCCAGTGCTGGGCTCCCTGGGATAAAAAGGACAGGGATCTCCTGGAGAGAGTGCAGAGAAGGGCTACAAAGATGATGAAGGACCTGGAGCATCTCCCCTGTGAGGAAAGGCTGAGAGAGCTGGGGCTGTTCAGCCTGGAGAAAAGAAGACTGAGGGGGGCACCTAATTAATGTTTATAAATATCTGAAGTATGGGGTGCAGGGGGAATTGGCCAGCCCCTTTTCAGTGTCTGTGGGGACAGGACAAGGGGCAATGGCTGCAAGTTGGAGCACAGGAAGTTCCACACCAACATGGGGAGGAACTTTTCCCCAGTGAGGGTGCCAGAGCCCTGGGACAGGCTGCCCAGGGGGTGTGGAGTCTCCTTCTCTGGAGAGATTCCAGCCCCGTCTGGACGCCGACCTGTGCAGTATGAGCTGGGGAGCTGCTTTGGCAAGGGGGTTGGACCCCAGGAGCTCTCCAGGTCCCTTCCAACCCCTACAACTCTGTCATTCTGTGATTCTGTGTTGGAGTGCAAGTGTGGGAGCAAGCAGCCCATCTGAGGATTCCCAGTTAAGCAGAGCTCCAGCACAGCTCTCGTCCTCAGTAGGTGGGATGGCAGGCATCTGCCCTGTGAGCCTGCTGGGAGAGGCTGCACAGGAGTAATTTGACATGCAGGGTGTCAGTGTGGCTTTATGTCTGCTGGGCATGTCCTGGGTGCACGTTGCCGTGGTAATCTGTGATGGAGAGGTTATGGGAAGGTGATGAACGGGAATGGCAAACATTCTGATTAGGCCTTGGATGTTAATTAATATCAAGCAGATACAACTGTGCTTGGACATGCAACAGAGATATTTAGGCCTGGTGTATCATTGACTTTCTTGGCCAAGAATGTCCCAAGAAGGTTACTGGGACCTCACCTCCACTGATGAGGTGAGGTCAGGAGGGTATGGAGGGTAAGCACAGGACTATCACTGCTGGGCTCTTAAACATGCTTTCAGTGCCCTTGGAGGACATGCAACATCAAATGTTAGGGACTCTCAGGAGCCTTGCCAGTGCTCTCACTCTCATCGCTGTGCTGCAGACAGGGCTGTAACAGCAAGAGTGTCATTGAGAAACCAGGCAAAACGGTCCAGTACTGACTCTGCTTCTTCTGCCCACCTTCAGAGGGCATGGCCCTGCCCCAGGCAGAACCCACTCCTGCTGCAGGAGGGCCACCACACAGCCCAGAAGAGTGGGATGAGAAGGACAAGGATGCTGTCACATGGTGTCCCGGCCTCTTGGCCTGCATGCAGCCGATGAGCTGCACAATTCACGTTGGGAAGGCAGAGTAACACATGCTGGCAGGTGAGAAGCACGGGCTTCTCCCAAGGGCTGTGACCAACTCCTCTGCGATCAAATTCTCACACTGGTGCAGCTGTTTTGCTCTAGAGTCCACGCTGTTCCTGATAACTTTCTGGCCCTGTGCTGCGTTGCAGGGACTGTTTTTTTTCCAAATCCATAAGCCTTCACCTTCCACACACTTTATTCTGGACAAAAATATGCAAATCATCCCTTCTGTCTGAGGAGACAGACATCTTCCATATTCTTCCACATTCTTCCATATTCTGTGCAGTGGAACTTTTGCTCTTTCCTCAGCTGCTTCTTCCTCTGTTGCAGATGCTGCCATTCCCTCTTGGTTAATTCATCTTTGTCAGCACATTTCCACAGCAGTGGCAAGACTGGCTTGTCCCTGGTAAGGACAGTCATGTTTACCCGACCGCTCCGTGTCCTTCAGCAAGCAATCCTGTTGCTGGTGACTTTTTCCTGTTCACATTTACCCACTGAAGCCACAAATTCTCAATGAATTCTGATGCCTCTTCTAGCCCAAATGAAACAATCTGAAAAGTAAACATGCTTGGTGTTTACACGAGGCAAAACCCAGCTTGGGAAAAGAACAGTTCAAGCACAGGCGGCTGCAAGAGCGATGAAAATTCCCCTGTGAGACAAGAGTTCCCAACTCACCAAAGAATGATGCAAGCTTGTCCCTCTAAACATGTGCGTAAGCACTGTCCTGAACAAGGGTGCTTCCCTGGAACTAGCTCTTCAATGGGTTAAGTTAAACAAGTCCCTGTTAGGAGTAACTTGGATTATCATAATAATGGAAGCTCAGCTGCCCCCAGGACCTGCAAGAGGGGAAGTAGGGAAGGAAAGATATTTAAGCTGAAGGACAGGATTCAGCTACACCCTCTCCTTCCCTGCTTTCCCAGCCTTCTTCTGCATAGTCTTGGGTACATGGCTTTGAAATCAGTGCGGTGAGTGCTGGTCATAAACAGACTGGTAGGTGTGGGGTCCTTGTTCCTGTCCTATGGGGGCTGGCCCGAGGGGTGGGGGAGAAGAGCCCCATGAAGAGGTCAGTACTCAAGACAATGAATCTCCCAGCTCTGCCCACTAGAGAAAGGGAAATGAAAAAGGGAAAAGCAGTGGAAGGCAGGGCAAGGAGAGCTCTTTCTTCCAGCCCCCAGCAGAGAAGAGGAATCGTTCCCACCTTCCCCAGGGCAGGGAAGGGCTGCAGGAGGAACCATGCACTGGACAGGACCTTGCTCAGCCAGGTCATCAGGCTCCTCTGAAATCCCCTTGGTTTTCCCTCTCCCTTCCCTCAGGAATAAGGAATTGCAAGGGAGCTGCCATGCCCTGAAGGCAACTTGTGTGAACTGCTAGAGAGAGGTATTGTTCCTCTACCACACGGGGATCCCTCCAGCTTAAGGCACTAGAAAAGTCCTTCCAATCTGATCCAGAAAGGTGAAGGGATTCATATGGGAAAAATCTATCTCAGCCTGCACTTCTCCCCCACGATGAGGTGCCAAGATTAAACAAATTTTGGGGTTGTCTGCAAAGTGTATAGAAAACCTTCTGCCTCCCCAAAAGGAAGCAAATTAAAATAACAGCATGAGGAGAGTAGGATGTGCAGTCTCCTGCCGAGCCAGGCTGTTACCTGGGCAAAGTATATCCTATATGGAACGCAGCATTTCTGCTCCCCTGTTCTGTCCCAGTCCCAGCTCCCCAGCTGAATTCTCTTTCTCTTGCTGAGAGGAGGAGGCTGGAAGTGCTGGCAGTGAGACCTTATGGGTGAGAAATAGCGTGACTTGTCAGTGGTGAAAAGGAATTAAATTGGTGAACGCTGAAAAGAAGCAATGATTGACATGTCAGGGAAGGGAAACAAGGGAGGGTGGATAGTGTCTCTCCATGCAGCTGTGTGGGTGGGAGGATAGGGCAAAGAGCCCACAGGGGCTGGGGACACACAAGAGGTCTCTGAGGGCTTTGCTAATTGCGAGTCCTCGCTGTGGTCCATCGACTTTGGGAGACAAGTCTCCTATCTTTCTCCATTTACTTCGGGCATAGGCTCAGGCAGAGGGAGCTGGGTAGTGCCACTCAGCCCAGTGGTTTTGCAAACCACTTGGGTAATTTTTTCTTTCCAGAGAAAAAGGAGTGTTTCTGTCCTGAAATGCTTTAGGAGTGACAGCCCTGGAGCATCCAGTACCTGTGGCAGGTCCAGTGTGGCCCTGCGGCTGCGCAGAGCTTTGCTTCCCAGAACAATCTGGCAGATGCAGGTGGGAAGAGGCCAATGTAAGAGAGAAAGAGGAAGGAGACAATTCAAATCCATGCAAATAAGTTATCAGGAAGGCCCCAGTCCACCACATGCTCCCCTATCTCCACCTAACATCATGGTGCTGGGGCACACCATGAGTGTGCCTGTGCCTCAGGCAATGTCCCTTCTGGGATGTCCCAGTGATGATAAAGGAAAAAGAACAAAGCAGCTAGGCAGGGGAGCCTTGAATCCCTGCTTCCTCCTAGCTCCTCTCCATCCCAGTCCAAAGGGCAGGCAGAGCTGGGGCTGACAGGCCTTGACCTGGATACAGGGGAGACAGTGTTGTGTGAGGCGTGCATATGCTGGGCTGAGGTGGGATGAGATGAGAAGGGGCTCACTTCCCACAGTGCAGCAGGGCTGCCCTGCTCTGCCCCTGGAGCTCTGCTACCTTGGGTGAGGTGGGCTTGACGCTGGGGACTCCTGGCCACCCCATCGGGTCCTTTGCCTCCTTGTTCCCAGGCTCAGGACCGGTGCCTGCCGTGGCACCGGGCAGGGTCGCCAGGGCTGCCCGGGACCGGGTCCTGGCGTGCGCGGCGGGGAGCGGGGGCGGGAGGCGCCAACAGCAGCGCGGAGAGGGCCCGCACCCGGGCAGGGGTGCGAGGTGCCGGGTCGCCGTGGTGCGGAGGGGCCGTGGCTGCCGACTGCGAGGACACGGGGGTGCCGAGGGGTGGCGGGTGCCGGAGTCCCGGGTTGCAGGATGCGGGGATGCCGGGGTGCGGGATGTCGGGGTGCCCGGGTGCGGGATGTCGGGGTGCCCGGGTGCGGGATGTCGAGGTGCCGGTGTCCCGGCTGGTCCCACCCCTGCGCGGCGCTCCCCGCCCCGCGGCCCCGCTCCCCCGCCCTCCCTGACGTGTGGCGCTGGCAGCCCGGCCGGTTCCGCATTCCCGACCCCTCCCCGCAGCCCGGGGCCGCTATATAACCGGGGCTGATGCAACCCACCCCGCCGCCCGCCACAGCCTGCGGGAGGCGCGCAGCAGGGCGGCGGGGGGCGGTGGGCCAAGGCGCCCCGGTGGCGGCCGGCACCGACATCGGCACCCGGCGGGGCCCGGGGCAGCGCGGCGGAGGCGGCGGCGGGGCTGAGCCGAGCCTGCAGCCTGCGCCCGGCCCCCGCGGCCGGGCCCCGCGGGCACCCCGGCAGCCCCGTCCCCCTGCACGGTGGGTGCGGGCGCGGGCGGGAGGGGGGAGCGCTGGGCGGGCCGGGATTGCGGCAGGGGGCGGGCGGGGAGCGCGGGGCTCCGCGGGGGCGGCAGGGAGCGGGGGACGCCCGCAGGAGCATCTCGGCACCCCGCGGCGGCGGGCAGGGGGTCCGGCTGCCGGCGCCCGGGCGCACGGCGGAGGTGCGGGCAGAGCCTCGGGGCGCGGGGGCAGCGGGCAGAGCCGCGCCGGCGGCTCAGCGCAGGAACCGCTCCCCCCGCACCCAGCCACGCGCGGGGGGCGAGGGGCTGCTTTGCGGGGGCGCTTGGCGCGGGGGTGCTTCCCCCTCCGCACGGATCCGCCGCAGGGCCGGTGAGGAGCGGCCTGTCCCCGCTTTCGGGTGCCCTCCTTGCCTCCGCTTCACCTGTCGGCCGGGTGCGCAGGTGAGGGGGCCGGGGTCCCTCCGGCTGCCGCGCTTGTGCCGCGGGGGCAGGGCTGGCGTTGCGGTGAGCCGTGCCCCCGGCCCGCGGGGCCCTGGGAAGGAAGGGGTCCCGGAGGTCCCCCCACCGCCCGGTCCCGAGCGCGCTGTAGCAGCCAGGCATGGAGTTGAATGGAAGTTGCATTCTTCTGCGCGGTCTGCTCCAGGAGGCGCTTTTCTTTTTTCCATGGGAGGGAAATGGGTTTGAGAGCAAATTGGGGGAAAGGGAGAAATACCAAGAGAGCAAGAGCCACGTTATGTTTCCATTTTCCTTTAATGAAGGCCCTGTGGAGGTGTATTTGAAAACACAGGGTCTCCTATGCCTTCAAGGAGGGTGAGAACACAGTGCTGGCTGGTTCCAGGGCCATATGCAGCGTATGGTGGCCAATGAAACGGGGCCTGGCTCGTTCTCTTGCTTGTCTTGGCAGCCTGCTCCATGGCTTGTATTACCAGCCCTGGAACACAACCACTGCCAAACTGTGTGTGTGTGCATGTGTGTGTGTTTGGACTCTGAGAGCTCAGCAGAAACAAATGCTTCTGCAGCTCAGACTAGGATTTTTTTAGCTAGCTTTGGGAGAACTTGCATGAAACACCCTTATCTGGAGGCTGCTGCTGTGTTCTGCACTGGGAGTTTGCTGGTGAGTGTTTGCATGGGGACACCGGGGAATGCCAGTTGTTGGAGTTCAGGCTCTTAGTATGACTCCTAGTAACTTAAAAAAAGCAAAACCCTGCGCATTTGGGGGGGATGAGTGGGTGGGTACAGGAGCCACTGTCCAAACTGGCCTCGTGTCAAGCAGCCATTGGTTGTCCCAGGTTCCTGGGGGGTTAATGAGATCCACTGAGAGTTAACATGCAGGTTGCTGCCTCAGTCTTCTTGCTGAAACGCTTATGGATGCTTCTCTGTCCTCTTAATGGCTAAGCACTGAGTGTTTCCCTCCTTACAGGATGCAAAGGTCTTTGCTGTAGTCCTTGCCAAGGAGGAATAGATACTCCCTCACACCTCTGGCCTCCTCCTGCCCTCTCCATCTGAGCAGTGTGGCCAGAACTACGCTGTTCAAGCACAGGCAGTGCTGAGCATCTGCTTTGCGGTCTCCTTCCCCGTGCTTGTGTTTGCTACTTCAGCTGCATTGCCTGGGCCAGGTACTTGGCAGCACGCGGTGTCTGGAGTGTGAAGCTGTTCAGAGGCTCTTCTCACTGCAGCAGGCTGTTCCTGGCAGACCTGGCCCCAACAGCAAGGGAGGCAGAGCCGTGGTGTGTGGTGTGGACCCCCTGCCAGCCTGCATGTGTTCTGCAGTGCCAGTGTAGCAAGGGAAGGGCACAGCAAACCTGATGCCATCTGTCTTTAGCTGCTTGCGTGGATTCCTCAGTTGCCTGGACTGTCCAGAGTATCAGTCCAAACATTGCAGGCTATTTTAACATGCTGCCAGAGCACTGAAGGTCCATATGGGCTTCTCAGTTGAGCAGGGCTGTTGTAGACAGGCCAGAGCTGGTCTTTATATGGATTAGAGGTCTTTGTGGATGACCCTGGCATTCAGGGCATGATTTTGAGGCATGGGGGGGTGGGGGGACTCTCATCTCTGAAGCCATCCTTGCTCCCTGAGGGCAAAGCTCTGTGCCAGAGTAGGGCTGTCTTCTTAGAGAAGATTCCAGCCCTGACCGCATGTGGTCATGGGAGGTCCTGGGGGATTTCAGCAAGTCAGTTGTTAACTTCGGCATCTGAGCTGCAGCCTAGCTCAGACCAGGATATTCCTTCCTCCTCAAATCCCTTCGAGCTGCTTCAGGCAGAAACAGGATCAGTTTTTTACCTTCCTGCTCTGTGCTGCCGTCCAGTGGGTAGTGCAGCATTCCTAACTGGCAGCTGCAGGGAATTAATCGCAATATCCAATAATAACACTGTGGTAATGAAGTGCAGTGTTGCTGTAGCTGTTGCAGTAGAGGAGCCTTGCTATGCTAGGTGCTGCACAGAACCCCTCTGTCACAGGTTGCTTACAAGTCAATCACTGCATTGCAGTGGTGGGGGCAGTGTAATGCTCAGCTAGAGCTCTTTCCTACCTTGTGAAGGTCTGGGGGGAAATACTCGGGGTAAAAAGTAGGACTGTGAGCTGACTGCTTTGCTAATGGCAAGGGCAGGGGTGGTTACTTCTAAAGCTGGGGGCTGGAGGACCAGTATCCCCCCTCACCATAATGGGGATAAGGAGTCAAAGCATCAGACAGGCAGGTGTGGGGGGCCCAATGGTGGGACTCAGTTGGGTGGGAAGGCTGCAGAAAGGTCCTTCTGCTGAGGAGAGGTTGTCTGGTCTGGGCTGCCCTGTGGGTACAGTGTGGGAGCTGTGTGCCTCCCTGATGGGGAAGAGGAGGGAGGCAGCAAGGCTGTCTGCATTTCTGTTTTCAGAAAGCTTTTCATAGCCTGCTGCCTGTGAATGACTCGGATGTTCCTCCTGCCATCTAAGCAAAACTGGGTGTACAGGACTAAGCCAGATTGTCCCCACTCACGAAATGGGTTTAAACTTCCATCTTCTGAAGAGCTGACCTTCACAAGTCCATCCCTCAAGTGGTGTGACCCTGCAGTTCACTCACTGGAACTTGGGAGTTTAGGACGGGCTATTACATGTGTCGTGTGTTCACAAACCCTGCAGCTTCTCTCCCACTGCATGGGGCTGCCTGTGGAAGGAAGGGAACAGCAAGGGCAGCAGCTGGGGGCATCTGGAAAGGGCACAGATGTTTCTTTGGCCATGCAAACCCAGGGCCTGGTTGTAGGAGCTTCTCTCTCCCTCTTGGGGTGGAAATGGAGGGTGGATGTGGTGAGGTGCTATGGTGTGCAGCATGCTAGGTGACATGGTGCAGCTCAGCGTGCGTGGTAAGCCATGCTGTGATCATGCCTTCAAATAAAGGGGAATCTCTATTCTATAAATTCTAATGCTATAAAACAGTAAAAGTCAGGCCCTTTAGTAAAAGAAGGGGCACGCATGGTTCTGTTCCAGCGGGTGTCACTGCAGCTCTTCAGGAATACTAGTGGTGGTGGGTTCCTTGGCATGGACAGGTTCAGCACAGGAATGAATGAGTGAGTGCACAGTGGCTGTTGTTAGAGCCCATGTTTGCCAGCAGTACTGCACGGGTATCTGACCAGGCTGGCTGCATCCAGGCTTGGCTGCTGCTGTGTTCTGGTGGTTGGCAAATAACTTCTGATACTGATCAGTGTGGCCTTTGGCACTGGCTCTGCAAGTTACTGCTTTTAACAGGCCAGAAGAAGCTAGGCAGGAGGTGGGGTGACCTGCTGTAAGGTACTACCCAAAACTGGATGCATCTAGAGCAGCCAGCAGTTGAGTGGGAATGGGTGAGTATCGCATTTTAGACAGCAGAAGAAAACTGTTAATTGCATGGCCAGGTACTTGTGGCACTGGGAATATGGGGTGGCAGCTTTCTGCCTTCAACTTCATTGTGCTTAACTCAGCACTCATGGGGGATTGAACACATAAGTGGAAGAAGGCCTGTAGGCTTCAGTAACCCTCACACTCTGCAGTCTTTCCAGCTGGAAGAGTCCAGATTGGGGTGGAGAAAAAAGCAAGTGGCTCTGTGCTTCAGAGGAGGGAACTGTCCTGTCTCTGTTTAGGAAGTTACATTCTTAGGGCATGAGAAGCTGGGCATGTCAGGAAAGGGCTTTCCTATAAATCATCCTTCTGTCAGCAGAAGGAACTGGAAAGATGAGCTGTATGACATGGTCTGAGCAAGCTTGATAACCAGAAGCTAAAAAAAGTGATGAGAAAAGAAGAATTACAATAAAGCCATGGTAAAATCTAAGTAACCAGGAGTTGCTTCTCATGGATAGTAGCACTGCTTCTGATCTCCACAGCAGAATTACTGCTTGTTGGCCAGGAGCAGAATGAAAGTTGCACTGTTGTGAATGAGTTGCTCCAAGGCAGTATGTGGCGACTGGCAGAGAGCAACGGGCAATTTGATATGAATTTTAGGTGAAGCCCTTTTATTAGGTGAAATCACAGAGATTCTATATCTCTGTTACTGCAAATGTGGCAAGCTAAAAAACTGCTAATTGGTTACACACACTGTTCACACTGTATTGATTGGTTAGTAATTATAGCAAGTTCTGATAAACCTGTCTTATAGCTAAATATCCTTAGTTTACCTTTAATGGCCTAAAAGTATCTGCACACCTGCTGTTTTGACCCTCTTGTTATGGTTGGTTCCTGACATGTTCTGTTACTCCCAAATACCTTCCCATAACTGCTTCTTGGTTCAGGGCAGCCTGTACCCCTATCAGCAAGGCCGCTGTGTTTTGAGAATGTGATTATTAGGATCCTCTCAGCATGAGGAACTTTTCTCATGGGAACAGAAGAATATTGTCAGGGCCTATGTCTTGGGTGAAGAGAGCTAGGCCGCAAGTAGGCCTGCTGTCTTCCCTGACAGCAGTACACACAGACAGTAATGCTGTGTGAAGCACTAGCACACTGAGGTCAGGGATTGCTTGTGTGGTGGCTCGCAGGCTTTGGCAGTGCTCTGATGTGTGGCAGCTGATGGGTAGTGGCAGGCGCCCGGGTTAGGCCTAGAGTGAGAGGACAACAAGCACGCACAGCCTTTGGCAGGCAGCGTGGAAAAAGGCTGGTAGGCTGGGCTTTGCCTTGGTGCAATGCTTCACATGAGCAAAAGAGAAGCATGGTGGCATTTACAGAGTGTCAGGCCTTGCTGGCTGGCAATATTAGGTGCTAGACTGGTGCTCTGAGCATCAGGAGGGTACTTGGACCGACCATTGCAGATGTCATAGCACGTGGAATAGCTTCTCTTGGAAGAAACTGATTTATAGGCAGCAGAATGGAAAATAAGGTTGCAAACAGCCCTCACTCTCACCAAGGAAGCTGACAGCAGAGATAAGACAGTAATGGCAATTTAAATTGAAGTGTGACTCTCGGTGCCTTTTTTGGGATGTCGTGGATGTCTCTGCACGGTGATGCTGTTGACACAGCAGCAGCAAACCTACTGGATTTAAAAAGAAGCAGATGGCACCCTGGGATAAGCGAGGATGCATAGGATGCTCCTGGGGGAACAGTGGATACAAGCTAAAGCAGCTTCTGCGCAGGGAAGTGAATGCGTGATTTCAACGCAGGTAGGCATTGCTGAGCCAGTTTTAGTCTGTGGGTAAGAATAGCACTGAAGAGGTGGCAGGAGGGGTGTGGATACAGGCTAGCAAACGGAGTACAACCCCCAGGGACACGGGGTTACGTGGATTATGCCTACGCATGTTAGATTTATGCCATAACTGCTGTGCAAACAGCAGATCCTTTTAAAAAAAACACCCCACAACCTACTAAAAAAAGATCCAAACAAAAAGGCTCCCCAGAAAAAGCATCAACAGAATCACTAAGGGAAGGTAAAAAAACCTCCCAAACCCAAGCAAATGAAGATTATAACTGCAGGAGAGAGATCACAGGGGATGCAGGAACAGTGTCACAGAGGAAGCTGAGCAACTTGGTAAAGCATCTTCCCACTGGCTCATGAGCTCCAGAAGATGACAGACCCCAACAATAGGAATAAAACTATGAGTAATGGGCATTGCCTTTAAGAAATACTAAATCACCCAGTGTCGCAGACTGTTGACCATATGGACATAATTGGGGGACAAAGCATAGAAACACCCACCACTGATGGGAAAGATGCAGCAAAACCAAGGTGAGTGAAGGAAGCTGTACTGGTGTCAGCTTTTTGGGTATGAGTCTGCTGATAAAATAACTGGGCTTGACCTGAGGTTGACCAAGACCACAAGAACAGTGCCAAAGCAAGGATGCAAAAGTGACTGCAGTAATTAGGAGGGTTTACAGACATCTGGGCAAGAGGTCGAGTCTTGTTACAGCATTTTAACCAGAACAAGGGGAGTGCAGAGGCAAAGCTATGGAAATACAAATGGAATTTTGACCCATGGAATCACATGCTGAACAGATATTTTTGCTGTAAGGGTAGTTGCTGAAGAGAGCATTGAATGTCACAAGCTGCTCATCACTGAACTGAAGTTTTAAGAGAGCCTTCTCTGTCTCCTAATTCACTCTGGAGCATCTTGATGTGGTGGCACGAAATGATGAGTAGCACCAGTGCAGAAGGCACAGCTATGGTGAATATAAACTCGAGCAGCTGGCGTCACGCAGATCCCAGTGTCAGATGTGAGGCTGCACGTTCTCTTTCCCCTCACTGCTTGGCTCTTGGCTTCATTGTTTGAAAAGGCATAGCTGTTACAATGCAGGAATTGTGTGGTTCAGCCACAGGACACCAGAAAGCTAGGTTTTACTGAAGAGACAATGGTCCTTAGCTGGTGTAAGGAGATATTGAAAGACTGCCTGGCATTGAGGAGAAAATACTGTGTTAATAATCAGTTATAAAAAGAAAAAAAAAAATCTAATGAGAATCCCAGCTAAAGCACCGTGCTAGAAAGGGAAGGAATACAGAGGTGAGTTGGTTCATGTGCCTTAGAAATAACAGGCACTGCAAGGGAATATCCAGAAAGGAATTGGGACTTGGCAAGGCGCCAGCAGTGTTCACCCTGTGCAGCAAGATGTGGCTGTTGGAAAAACTGCAACTCAAAGGTCAAACTCAAGATCTTGAACTTCAAAGTTATTTCTGTCCTCTCATGCAAGCGTGGTAGAAATGTGCTGGAGGGATAGGCAGGCATGTCCACGTCTGCCAGGGTAACAGCCTCAGGAAGACCAAAGTATTAGAATTATGTGCCTTGGCTTTTTTGACATAATCCAAGAGCAACTTCCTACCTCTAATATTAACTAGAAGAGAAGGTGGAAGTAACTTGGGACTTGGGATGAAAGGAAAGCCTCCAGTATGGGAGGGAGAGGCAAAAGGCATAGGACAGGAGAGTGCCTCTGATCAGCAGGGAGTGATGGTGCCTGGCATTGGGAAGCACTGAGAGCTGCGAGGGGATGATCTGTCGCCGCACCCCTGCTCTGCAGAGAGGGACAGCATCTCTCCCTATTTCCTTTATTTCCATGGTTATAGCCCTGCTGGGAATGATTTTTTTCTTCTCCAAGGTCTAACTCAGCTTGACCCTCAGCAGTTTTCAACATGCTCCTGAGCTTCCTGACCCCTGAGCAATAATATCTCACTTGCAGAGGTCACTTTGCCCCTTCCCACCTAGTTCTCAGCTCACCTTGATGTGCAGGTTCATGTTCTTCCAGGTGGTTCCTAGTGCTTTGCTTTGAACAGCTTCAGACTTAGTTTACACTGAAGCAGGTGTGATGTGGGCTTTGGCAGTGCTGTCCCTGGATCCAGGATAAGGGGTTTTTTTAGAGCATGTTAGGTACTGGGCCAAGTCCTTCACTCTGACCTGTGTGTGATGTCACGCTGGTACAAAGACTCTTTCAAGGCATATTAAGCCACCACATCAAAGAAGTAGAAGGAAAAGGTGGGCCAGAGAAAATGGAATGTTTTTTCAATTTTTTAGCCAAGGGAGCTCCCCAGGCTCAGGAGGGCAGTGGCTGCCTGATGGCCAGGTAGTCCCACATCTGGAGAATAGATTTCTTCTCCCTCCTTATTTCATAAATTGTAGTGACACTGAATTTGGTCTAGCTGAGGGCCTTGACTGTCCAGCCCAGGACCTGCTGCATGTCATGATGGAAGACAAATTTAAACTGGGTACCCCAAGTCTGGAATGGATTTAGGCATCCAGTGCTAGCCTCAAGTCAGTTCCCAGCCTGAAGCCTGTGAAAGGGTGGGTCAGGTCCCCAAATCAGTATGTGCCATTGCAGCTCAGGCATGGTATTTGCAGGAGGGAGACTTGAAGGAGGTGTGTGTATACATAGCTACTCTTTGCTTTTGGGTTTTTGGTGTTTTTTTAACTTATGCTCAAACTGTTGAGGCTGGGGGTGGACATCAATGGGATTGCTGGGCAGGGGGAGTGCAGCTGCTGGCCTGGAGCATGCTGCTGTTGGCAGGCTTCTTCCCCAGTGCCCCAGCATGTTGTCTGAGTGGCAGTGGCTGGGAAATGGCCAGCCCTCCAGTGCCTGCAGCCATCCCACAATGGCAGACAGAACTGAATTCCACACCCCTGAGCCCTGGGACACCATGTCCTGGGAAGAGCCTCTGGAGCTGCCTCCCCTTTGCTGTGACACCTTGCTGACACCAGCTCTTTCCTGCTGGAGCGGGACAGTCTCTGAGGAAGGTGGTAGGGATTTATGTGCAGGCCCCTGGAGTGCGGCCTAGGGCAGGATGGTGCCCAGTTTTGGGGGGAGGGAAGCACCTGAGCTGTGTGTAGGCCTGAGAGGAAGTGGGGGGGGGGGGGGGGGGTAGTGTGTAGCTTCAGAGCCCTGCTGCAAGCAGGCAGCTCCTTAACATGACACTGCAGATGTGGAATTACAGCTGTCTGGTTTAGAGATCACTCTGGAAGAATGAATGTTTGGGATCAGTTTAGGACCTTGCAATCTCAGTGGGTTGATGTGTAGTTTTCTCTGAAGTCAAGTATCATTACCAAGTATCTTCTCTTTTTCTTCTGTCACTGAATGTGCAGGAATCCGTTTCATCAGGTGGTATCACTTCCCATCAGAAGTTACTCATCTCTGTCTTACTCTTCTTTTTCAGGCTTTAGTGTCCTTGTGCAGATTGCCTCTGCTGGGCCCAGCTTCTGCACCCTGCATAGCAGCACTGCTGAGCCCTGCCCTCCCCTTTCTGGTATCTTCCCCAGAAGATACCAGAGGCCAGAGCAGAAGAGGGCTTGAATCCTGCTTGCTGCCTCTTTACAGTCATGGCCTTGCTGCATTTGCTTTACATGCTCTTTCTGAAGTCCTGTTGGTCACTGCTGCTGTCCACTGAGCCAACTTGCCAGGGGACATCTCATGCTGACACCTGGACTTCTTTGGTGGCTGATTAGAGCGTATGACAGTTCACAGCATACTGCAGTTTGTAGACACTTTCTGATGCGAATCCCTTTATCTGTCACACCCATGTGCCATGCACAGTACCTGTGAGGGGAGCTGTGGAGCTTGCCTTAGCCTCTCAACCTTTGACTCCCCTGTGTGATTGGCTTTCCTTCTCTTCCACTGCTGATCTCCTGTTCCTTCATGTTAACAAATACTCTAGTTAACCTCCTGGGTAAAGAGCTGTGCCAGCAACAAGAAATCCTTAACTTCTCTGCTTGTCATGATTGACCCTGTTCAACATGTTTCCACTGACCCTGCTTGAGCGGGGTGGGGGGTTGGATTAGGCACTCTCCAAAGTGCCTCCACCTCAATTGTTCTGTGACTCTGTAATGCAACAGACCTATCTCATGTATAGCTCTACCCAAATGTTCAGCCTGGTACCAACAGATTTGTTGCCCCAGGATGTGGAGTGTGAAACAACTGTGGCAGCTGGCTTGACAGTGTGAGTGTGCCTCCTCTTAGCACAGCTGCACAGCATGGACCAAAAGTCTGCATCGCCTGTGACCTAGTCTCTCAGCAGCTGAGAGTGGATGCTTTGGAAAGAGCTGGGCAAGAGTGTGTTTGTTATCCCTTGCTTAATACACCTTCTCCTTGCTCTGGCAGTTGGTGCTGTCAGAGCTTCCAGGAGTTTGTGCAGACTGATGGTCCTTTGTGGACCCTTCTTCCATGAGTTTGCCTGACTGCTTGTTGAATCCTGCCTTGTGAGGCTCTAGTGGGTGTGAGGAGCTGCTCAGTGAGGTTTTGGGTCCACTCCATTAGCCTGTTTGCCTCTCTTGACATAGCTGGTCCCTCTCCCTGCTCTGTGGGTGCCTGCTGGCACAGGGGCAGCATGGGTGGATGCCCAGAGGCTCCTGAGTGTGCTGGGACTGGTCTGGCTGGGCAGAGCAAGGAGAGTAGTGCACGAGCACTGGGACATGTGGTTGAGTTGGGGGTGGGGGGAAATGGTTGCTCTGTGGACAGAAGTTGACTCTGCATGTTGTAACTAGGTCACTTGTGAGTGTCCCAAGGCAGTTACACAAGCAGGGATGTACTTGCACTGTAGCCAACAACCACCTGCTCGCTTTGCTTTTTGGCTCCAGCTCCATGGGTTTACCATTTTAGGTATAATTTTATTTCTTTATCTCTTAGCCACTTTTTGTTCACATTTCCTGGTAACTCCCTTTCTTCTGCCTGTAAGTGACGTGCCAAAGCTTGTTCTGATCCTATTCTCACTTGTGCTGCATATTTTTTCAATTCCCTGATGGAAGAAACCTTTTGCACTGTGCTCCATTTCCCATTCTCTCCAGCCTTTGCTCTTCTCATGTCTCTGCTGGGAGATGTTTGTTCAGTGGCAGGTTTTTCTCTTGCAGTTTTATCCCTGGTTGCTGTGTGCCATGTCCCAGCCCTGACCAGCAGCCTGAGCCCATGGAGAAGAAATCTAGGCTAAGGCATGCTATCATAGAATGGCAAGGGTTGGAATGGACCCCAAGGATCAGAGAGCTCCAACCCCCCTGCCACAGGCAGGGACACCAACCTCAGGCCTGGAGCTACACAAGGTTGCCCAGGGCCCCATCCAACCTGGCCTTGAACACTTCCAGGGATGGGGCATCCGCCACCTCTCTGGGCAGCCTGTTCCAGCACCTCACCACTCTCTCTGTAAAAAAACTTCCCCCTAATATAGCCCTCTTTGAGCCATTTTCTTCTTGTCTTAATAACTATATGTTAATCAAAATGCAATTAAGAGAAAACTTTGATCTTCCATGAGACCACATCCCTGTTTTTACAGCCAGCTCCTGTGCTGGTGCTTTGCATCTCAGGTCTCTTCCCTCCCAGATCTACACACCAGCAGCATATCCTTCCTAGCAGCAGCCAGGATTTGTGCTTTCTCTCACCCAGGTTCTGCTTAGTCCTTTGCCTTCCCTTGGGAGGAGCAGCTGCTTTTCCTCTTTCACACCTCCTTGGGTGGTGGGGCTGTAGAATGAATGTCAGGATGCTCTGTAGCTGGATTGTAACGAGCCAGTGTCTCACTCTTCCTCCAGCCTAGGAAGCCCGTTTCCCCTGCTATGATGCCAGGGCAGATCCCCGACCCGTCCCTGACGGCTGGCGCGCTGCCTGGGCTGGGCCCCTTGGCGGGACTGTCTGGCACGGCCTTGACCGCCGAGGAGCTGAAGTACGCCGATATCCGCAACATCGGGGCCATGATCGCGCCGCTCCACTTCCTGGAGGTGAAGCTTGGCAAGAGACCCCAGCCCGTGAAAAGTGAGGTGAGTCTCGGGGGCTGCTGGCTGCAGATGGCTCCGCAGGGCCACTGCCTGCACCTGCCTGGGTTTCTCTCCTGCCTGTACCTGGGTTTCCTGCCAGGGGGGGCCAGCAGCATGTTTTATAAGCACATCATGCTGCCTTGGTGATGGGCATGCCTGTTGGCAGCTGCTCCAGGGGCTGCCTCTCCCCTTTCTGTCCCTGTGCATGTCACCTCATCCTCAGGGCATTGTCTGAGGTATCCTCACACAGGAGCAAATGCACTGTTCAGAAGTGCTGTTTATTGGACCTTCTGACAGCAGCCACTACCCTCACCAACAGGGACTCTTCAAACCTAGGGGTTCCCAGCCATGTCTGCAGGCAGTGGGAGGTGCAAACACTCACTACCAGCAAGGCCCAAGGAGTCAAAGACTGGACAATCAACACAGGAGACAACCACACACAGAAAACACTAAGTGTCTCCTAAGTCCCTGCAGGCTGGGAGTGGTGGCCTCAATGTCCCAGAGCTGACCAGTCCTGTTGGCAGCTGGCTGAACTCAAACCCTGCCTGTGGAGCAGGATCTGGTGCAGCCAATGTGCCCCTAGGTTGGGGCATGCCCCAAAAGGACAAGCTGTGCAGTCCATCAGAGAGCTTGTGTGAAGCTTTCATCCAGTCTCTGGTGCCAATGAGCCCTTGTTGCCTTTCCTGTGAGGATGAGGCATGTGGGTGAGCAGTGCTGAGCAACAGCAGTGTCTCAGCTTGTGCCACAGATGCTGTTGGCTGCAGGGGGGATGCTTTTGGGTTCACCTCAAAGCTCCTAGGACAGGGCAAGTGGACAGCTTCTGCTTGGTACTACAGGCTGACACTTCAGAACCAGGCTGCAGGGACTTAGGAGACACTTCCATAGTGTTTTCTGTGTGTAGTTGTCTCCTGTGTTGATTGTCCAGTCTTTGACTCCTTGGGCCTTGCTGGTAGTGAGTGTTTGCACCTCCCGCTGCCTGCAGACATGGCTGGGAACCCCTAGGTTTGAAGAGTCCCTGTTGGTGAGGGTAGTGGCTGCTGTCAGAAGGTCCAATAAACAGCACTTCTGAACAGTGCATTTGCTCCTGTGTGAGGATACCTCAGACAATGCCATGAGGATGAGGTGACATGCATTCTCTGGAGCCCTTTGCAGGGAGGTCCTAGATGATGTGAAAAGCTGCCTGTGATGAGCTGTGAGCTGAAGGTGTGAAACATCAGTTCCAGGGAGCAGCCTGCTCTCCAAATGGTGCTGACACTTGGTTTGGCCCAATTATTACAACAAAGGCTCAGCAGCAGCCAGGCCCAGCTGTGGGGAGTGCACCAGTTCCATCCCTCCAGCCCCTTGTGATGGACTGAGAACTGGGGAGAATTGGTACAATGGAGTCCATCTGATCACCTTGCATAGGAGCTTTGTGCCTGAGGGGACATTCAGTCAGCTTGTGTAACATCCCATGGCGCTTACCTGGGGAAGGACTGGGGAGCTCTCTAGTGGCAGGAGCCGAGGCTGGGATGGTGTGGGAGGTCAGCAGAAGGGCCTGGGGGATGCTAACATCTTTGGTCCCTCCATGGGAAAAGCCGTCGTGGGTTGGCAGTTGAAGCCAAATGCTGCCCCAAGCTCTTGGCCACAGTGTCATGCAGCAAACGAGGTGCAGTGTCCACCTCACTTCATAGGCTGGGGAAGGAAGAGAGCCTCTGGCTGCACTGCCTTCCCAGCACAGCTCCTTCCCTGTGGTGTCTCAGGTGCCTCTGCGCCAGCCCTGCAATCGCTGCTTTTGCTCGGTGGGCACAGGGATGTGGTTTCACTGTCCTCTGTGCAATGGGCAGGGCAGCTCTGCCCCACAGCAGGCACTGGAAGTGCCCAGTGTCCTCTGAGCTGGTTGCTGAGGCAGCACATGGAGGAAAGATGAGGGGAAATCTGGCAGCCCCCGCACAGCTGCCTTCCCGCAGCTGGTTCCTCCCCTGCATGGCCTGCGAAGCCGAGGACAGCGAATGGAGCTGCCCCTGGCACAGGCTTTGCAGTGAAGACCTGGGGGAGCTCAAGCAGTAGCTGCTTATCCCATGAGTAGCCAAGAAGCTGCCCACGCATCATTTTGCAATGCAGCCTTGCAGCTGCTTTCCTCTGGCAGGGAGCTTGAGCCTGGGGATGCTGGGTGCCAGCACGCCCTGCTCTGCATGGTGCCTGGGAGGGCAGGCGGCTGCCCGCAAGCTGGGCTGCAGGCAGCTTCTCTGCTGTGCTGGGGGGAGCAGCATCTCCTGGCATTGGGGTGTCTGTCACTGGGAGTGCATGTAAAACCCACCAAGAGGGTGCTGGGTGCTGGCTTCCCCAGAGGGTGGGGGACAGCCCCCCTCTGGGCAGGCTGCCCTCCTCTTGGGGCAGCTGGAGACAGGTGCTGGCAGGCTCCTCCACCATTGAAACCTGCTGGGGGTGCTCCCTCTGGCACAGAGCCCTGCCTTTCAGGCTGATGTCCACCACTGACCCTGAGGCTGACTGAAGCAATTCAAGAGGCAACCCCAGACCTACCCACAGGGATCCCCTAGAGATGGGCTACTGGAACATGTTACGGGGTGATACCACTGTCCCTCGTGCCTCTGAATAGGGTCCTAACCCCTAGACCAGGGTCATGTTGCCTTTTTGAACTGAAAGCAAGCAGAAGTGAAGAGAGGGAAACCTGCTTTCTTTAAGTTAAAGGAGTTACGGTCAAAAAGCAGAACCAAGGGCTTAATCTGCTGCTTTCTGTTCTGAGCTACCCTCCTTGAGCATCTGTATCCCATCGAAAGGCCACAGCCCTTTGCTGGCCCTTCTGGGATAGAGGGGAAGCTGAAGGGAACAGGGACAGGTCACTTAATCTTTGATCCTCACTGCGTGGAGCACCAGATCATGAAAATGTGTCAATTCTCAGGGAGACCATGAGCCATGTGTGGTCACTGTTTGCTCTTCCAGATTCTGTTAAAACCTGAGATGTACTTTGCAGGAAAGTTTGGGGGGTGTTTCTTGAGCTGTGAAGCTGTGAGCACATCCCCTCTTTGCACCCTCCCAATAATCCTTGAACTAAAAGGCTGAGAAGCTATCTAAGGGGGAGATGAGTGGTTGGTAAATGTGTGCAGGGCAATGGTGGCTACCCTGATGACTACCTCCTCTGAAACTGTGCATGGAAATTCTAGAAGAGCTGCTTGTGCCTTGCTGAGGGGTAGCCTGGTCCATGCTCTGCTGCCTTTTCCTCCTGGCAGGAGTTAGAACCTTCCTGCTCACTGCTGCTATTGCCTGCTGTATCAGAGTTATGTGGGTGTAGTGAGACCTGGCCATTTCTAACCAGATTTGGGGGCATCAGTGCAGTTCCCATCCTGGGTCTTCCAAGTGTGATGCATCAGGCCCCATGGCACTGCCTTGGCAAAAGAACAGTGGTAGCTGGCCTTACAGAGGTTGGTGCATAGCTTGTGCTGACTGTGTAATATTTTAGCCCCATCTAAAAGAAGAACTTTGGTATAATGTAAGGTAGAGAAGATGCAAAAGCTATTAGTGCTATAAAACTTGGACTTTGTCATCTAAAGTATATTGGCCATGCAGCTTACTTATCTCTGCCAAGTCAGTGCTTCACCTTGAGGTGGTTTTGCACCTTGTGCATCACATTGAGGTGGTTTGATCAGTTGGCTCTGGCTTTGGACTCAATGAATGGTAACAGTGTGGACAGTTTGCTGTGGAAGATGGTACTTCCAGTTTCAGTTTCCTTCAGGCACTACCAGTATACCTACATGTGGGGTAACCTGGTAGCCTGCCCCCATCGCCCCATCCCCATCCCTTTGTGACCTTGGCATTCTCTGACTTGGCTTTGGAAGCCTGGGAACTAGATCAGCAATGCTGTTCAGATGGTTTGTGCTGAGAGAGGCTTGTCTGGGAGATGGTGTCCCTCAACCACACTGACCTGGGGCATCATGAAGGGGAGGATGTGGCTGCCTCCTCAGACTGGAGCTGCCCTTGGGAGAGGTGCAGATGGGCAGTGGAAGTGCTCAAAAAGCAAAAGTTGTATTTGAAAAGATGTGTGCTGCCAGGTAGCAGCTGATAGGATCAAGGCAGTTCAGTCTGACATCTCAAATGTCAGCGTTCCAGGCCACATGCAGGTGAAGCACTGGGCACCCTTTCTTCTCTGGCTGTGCTGCAGAGTGTCACCTGGATGCTGGCTTTGCAGGGCTCTCCATCACTTGGGTTTTCTGGAAGGAGGCAGTTTTGGTTCTTGCATGTAGGTGTGCCATAGACCACTTGTGCAGGCTTCGAGTCAGGCAGCACAGAGCTACTGAGTCATGGCAGGCAGCTCAGGCATTGCTGCTTCCTGCTTCTTCACTGGGCATGTAGGGCCACCGTGGTAAGGTGGGGACAGTTCCCATGACACAGCTGGTGCTGAAGATGGATCTGTGTACTGGAAGTGGGGAACAGGCCAGCCCAGCCCAGCTGGGGCATCTTTCAGGTTTCTTTGCTGCTTGGCTGTGTGTGTGGTGCTTTGAATGCCTGTGCTCACAGGTCTATGTCTGTAGATGTCTGTGACAAACTGTGCCCACGTCTGTGGGATGGGGCTCTATTCCCTTGTCTCTGCCCTCTCTCTGGGGGGGAGAGCTGCCTTGTAAAGGGCTGTGGGTACCTCGCTGCTCTCTCTCCCTGTGTCCCCACAGTTAGAGATTGTGGTGGCAACACATCTGGTTCCTGGTGAGCATTAGACCATGGTGGCTGGTGGTGTGGATAGCTGCCAGCCCTGTCCTTGCCCTGACACCAGTGGGGCTGGCAGCTGCCCACCCACCCCTGTCTCCTCACCTGGGCTTCTCCATCTTGTTGCAGCTGGACGAGGAAGAGGAAAGGAGGAAAAGGCGTCGGGAGAAAAACAAAGTAGCGGCAGCGCGGTGTCGGAACAAGAAGAAGGAGAGGACGGAGTTCCTGCAGCGGGTGGGTGCCCTGACCTCTCCTGAGGCAGGGACCTCGATGGGGGCACTTCCCTAGCAAGGTGCCCCAGCTGTGTGGGCAGTGTTCCCTCCTGAACTGTCCCTTTGCAGGTGGCGGGGGGGTGGGGGTGTGGGGAGGTGTTTCACTGTGGTGCAATGAAGACCTGTTCTAGGAGGTGGCCGTGTGTTTCCTTGTGCTGGCAGTGGGGCTGGGGATGAACTGCCTGGAGGGACCCTAGGGCCATGGCAGGTCCTCAGGCTGCTCCTGTGCAGCAGGGGCTGAGGGGCAGCACTGAGCAGGGATGGCTTGTTGGGCAAATCGTTTCTCCTTCCACCTTGTCCTGCTGAAGTAGTCACATGCAGTTGTGTTTCTGTCCTGCTAGGAATCCGAGCGTCTGGAGCTCATGAATGCTGAGCTGAAGGCCCAGATAGAAGAGCTCAAACAGGAGAGGCAGCAGCTGATCCTGATGCTGAACCGGCACCGTCCCACCTGCATTGTGCGGACAGACAGCATCAAGACGCCTGAGAGTGAAGCCAACCCACTGCTGGAGCAGCTGGAGAAGAAGTGAAGGTGGCACTGGCCAGGAGGAGGAGACAGTGGCGCAGGGTCTTCCAGGGTCTCTAATGTATGTACTGTATGAAGAACTGTGCACGCAGGCCTGGTGCAGCCAGGACTCAGTGGGCTTCCTTGGGAACTATGGACCAAACAAATATGGAGACAGAGAAGATAGAAACCTGTCAACCATGTACTCTGAGGCTGAATTGAGGAGCAGGGCTATCGGCACCAGTGAGGGCAACCTCCCTGTGATACCTCATCATGGCCCTTCAGCCTGCTCCCAGCCCCGGGGACCCACGTTGTCACAGTACATCCTGCCAGGACCGTGTGCCCTGTGGGGAGCAGGGCCTGCAGGCAGAGGAGCGCTGGCTGCGGGGTACCCCGGCGCCCTGCCCAAAGGCTGCTGCCGCTCCTGGCACACGGCTCCAGAGGGAAACACGAACCCATGAACCACAAACACTTGACGCAGCCCCGTCTGGTGGGCAGGCCTGGCGGGGCAGCCCCATCTGGTGGGCAGGCCTGGCGGGGCTCGGTGGCGCAGGCGCCCCCCACAAGCACACTCAGTATAATGTTTACAGCCCAGCTGTCCGTGTCGGCCGTGCTTTTGAATGCACATTTTTACACTTTTTTTAAAGTATTTTTTACAAAGTTTTTATACAGCGATCTCTATATGGATTTATATAATCACTAGATGTGATCCCATAGAAATGTATGTTACGATGGTCTGTTTTTGTTAAAACCACATATGCCACAGTTATCTCCATTGTGTTACTTGTCTGGTAGCATCTGGCTCCTTCCCCACCACGCCAGGAAGGGGGTCCAAGCCACCCTCTGCAGTGGTGTCGCTACCCTTTCCATCCATGTATGTCCTTCATAATACTCAGTTCTGTATCTCTCAGTAAATGTTACCTTTATGTATGCTGTCCTCCTGTGTTCTGTCTGGGTCAGGCTGCCATGGGTTCTGGCCAGAGCTTGTCACTGTGACAGCATGTGCCAGGTCTTGGCGCCCAACGTAGGGCAACAGGCAATTCAATATGAATTTTAGGTGAAGCCATGAAGCCAGGAAGCCATTTTATGAGGTGAAATCACCCAGATTCTATACCTTTCTTACTGCAAACGTGGCAAGCTAAAAAACTGCTAATTGGTTACACACACTGTTCACACTGTACTGATTAGTTAGTAATTATAATGAGTTCTGATAAACCCATCTTATAGCTAAACATCCTTAGTTTACCTTTAATACCTAAAAGCATCTGCACACCTGCTGTTTTGACCCTCTTGTTATGGTTGGTTCCTGACATGTTCCGTTACTCCCAAATACCTTCCCATAACTGCTTCTTGGGTTAGGGCAGCCTATCAACAAGGCTGCTGTGTTTTGAGAATGTGATTATTAGGATCCTCTCAGCATGAGTAACTCTTCCTGTCTCATGGGAACAGAAGAATATTGTCAGGGCCTAAATCTTGGGAGAAGAGAGCTAGGCCCCGAGCAGGCCTGCTGTCTTCCCCGACAAGGTCTGACCAGTTTCTGGCTGAGAGGGATAGAGGTTTTGGTGTACTCTGTTAGCGGCTGTGGGCCAGGGGAATTCCCTCGGGGGAAGTTGGGAACCTTGAAGGTAGCTCTGACTGTTGTCCTGCAAGAAGTAGCCTCATGCCACACTGAGAGTGGGGCTTGCTGCTGGGAAAGGCAGAGAGTGACCAGCCTGATCCTTTCTGTTTCAGGCCTGAATACAGCAGCATGAACTCTTTTTAGAGACAAAGAGATGGTGGAGCTGTCACAGCGTCCTTGTGGTGGTGATCCCTTCATGAAAGGATTGAGAATAGTTCCTTTGTATCTCTTTCTAGCTTTGCCCTTAACTGATGTGCTGGGAAAGCTCCTAAGGTTGTTCCACAGGGCTGTGAAGAAGCTAATCAGCCAGGCATTAAAAGAGTTAGCATCCCTGTATCAATCACTAGGCCCTAGCACTACTGCTGTGTTCCTGACTCAGATAAAAAGGTAGTGGGAAGGTGCCTTGGTCTGGACTGGGCAGACCCCATCTTCCATGTGGCACCACTAAGGTTTGTAGCAGAGGTGCAGCCAGTATTCTTCCCCATGGTGTCCTCCTCTTAACCAGTGTGGATGAGGTTCCTTTGATGCAAACTGCAAGTGAAAGAAGCATTCAGCTTCTGGTAGAGCCAGGAGCACAGAAGTGTTCTTGGGGAGAAGACAAGCTTGATCTAAATGTGACAACAGCATGGGAGGTCTTTCCTGAGCATGACTGCGTCTCTAGTCTCTATTTCTGTAGCTCCCTTTTCCAACCCTTACCCTCCAGGCATATCTGACATTAGTCCTTTCCCTGTTTCACACTTTTCCCCCCTCTCTTCTGTCTTTGGGATCTCCCAACGTGCTGCCAACTGCCTTAGTTAGTGTGAAGCATGTTGAATCTGTCACAGGCAAAGTTTCTGCCCTGGGAGGACGTGTTGGCTAAGATGTTCTAGAGGGATATGCAAGGACAGGACCTGAAACTGAGCTGGTGGAGAAAAGTGGTGTCTGGCTTGGCTCCCATTGCCTGCCATGCAGCACTTGAAGCTGGGCACCTGTCTCTCTGCTTCCTTCTGCCCTGACCCTGCAGTGGGGGCTTGCACCTGACCCATTTCTCAGCTGCTGTCAGGAATCAATCTTCCTACTTCTGAGGAATGCGATGCCTTTCATCCAGCTCTGCTGAAAAGACACAGAGCATTTCCTGGGCCTGCTTCTCCCTTCAGGACTTTATTTCTCTCTGCAGAGTGTACATTGTAATGAATTTCCAGGCTCCTGCAAGTATCAGTTTCCTCTTTGCTGGTCAGCAAGAGCTCCTTGTGGGGTATCAGATGGTCCAGCCACAGGCATCTCATGCTTTTTTGCCCACTTGGAGATCCTCTGTGCTCATCCCCATGGGGAGGGACTCTCAGCCACCTGCCACACACCTTCCAGCAACGCTGGCAGTGCCATGGGTGCAGATGATGGTCCCTCTCTGGCAAATGGCCACGCTGCAGTAAAACTTCCTGCTATGAAAACAGCTGGCTTGGAAGAGGAATGTGAGACATGCTTTGAAACCAAGCTCACTAGAAGCAGTGAGTGAAAGCAGTGGCACAAGAGTGATGGGTCTACATCAGTTCGGTGCTCAGCTACCTCAGCCAAGGCTCAGGCAGGAGCTATCTGAGCCCCAGCAGTGCTCAGATAAGATTTTACCCAGCCTCCCATATACCCTCCACACAGCCTTCTGCTGCATCCCAGTCCATGGGGATTGCCACTCAGTTTACAGCATTTCTTCCCAGGGGATGTGGTTAGGCTATGACCCAATGGAGTTAAAGCAGAGGGCTGGGGCCTCTGTCCTTGCAAGCCACAGCCTGTGAGTGTTGAATGGAAAAGGCTCTGTCTCTGCTCAGCCCTGGGCTCAGACCCTTCCTGGTTGCTGTAAGGGATGGGGTGTTGTTCCTGACTCTGGTAGTACAGCACTCTCCAAAACCCCCTTAAGCAGAGGTACAAATACTGCCAGAGGACAAGTGGTCCTCTGGACATCTTTCAGGCTGACACATGCTAGTGGCACCTCCTGGGCAAGGGCAGGAGTACTGGGCACATGCCAGGGACAGTCCTGAGACCCGGCCTGGGCCATGGCATTATGTCTGTGGCCAGACCACCGCCAGCTTCCAGTGCTGGGCCGGCATGGAGCCTTCCTGGCTGTGACCTCGAGGCTGACTCACAGCCTGATAGATATCTGTTGGAACTGGCGCTGGGGCTCTCTGGATGCTGCTGGCAGCTCTGCAGTGCCAGGGTGGGCTGTGGCAGCCACTGCCTCTCAGAGGGGCTGTAAAGGCTGCCAACAGCTAAAGGATTGAAAGGCGGCCAAGAAATTGGACCACCCCACAAGGAGGTGAGACCAGAGACTTGTTAACATGGGGCTCTGCAGTCTTGCATCAGCTGTTCAGGGTTTTTGGAACCTATCCCTCTCTAGGAAAAGTGAGGGAACACTGGGGGTGTGCATGCAGCTCTAATGCAGCTCCTTTGTGAGTGCCCCTTGGCAGATCCAAGCACTCGCCCCATATCGTTCCACACCAGAGCGGTGCTCCCAAACCCAAAGAGCAATCATAGAACTGTAGGGGTTGGAAGGGACCTTGAGAGATCATTGGGTCCAGCCCCCTGCCAAAGCAGCTCCCTAGGACGTATCACTCAGATAGGTGTCTAGATGTGGCTGGAATATCTCCAAAGAAGGAGACTCCACACCCCCTGGGCAGCCTGTCCCAGGGCTCTGGCACCCTCACTGGGGAAAAGTTCTTCCCCAGGTTGGTGTGGAACTTCCTGTGCTCCAACTTGCAGCCATTGCCCCTTGTCCTGTCCCCACAGACACTGAAAAGGGGCTGGTCAATTCCCCCTGCACCCCATGCTTAAGATATTTATAAACATTGATTAGGTCCCCCCTCAGTCTTCTCAAGGCTGAAGAGTCCCAACTTACTCAGCCTATCCTCATAGGATAGATGCTCCAGGCCCTTCATCATCTTCGTAGCCCTTCTTTGGACTCTCTCCAGGAGATCCCTGTCCTTTTTAAACCATGGAGCCCAGAACTGGACACAATGCTCTGGATAGCAATGCTCTGCTATCGGTTGCAATGTCCTCCCAGACAGCTTCCACGACGGTCTTCATGCAAGGGCTGGTAGTAGGGATTTACCTGGACAACACAAGGGTCACTTCTGAAAGGCCAGGCCATCCCACCTCCTGGCTGGAGGCACCGTGGGCCACCAGGAGAGCAGAGCTGGTGGTATCATGTGCTTCTGGGACAGCGCTTGGGGCCAGTAGCCTGATGGATCCAGGGTTCCCCCATCCAGCCGGACTGAGCCCCCTAGCACCCCGATGGGTGTGCACACCACCCACACCCACCCATGCCGTGGCCCCTCAGGTAGCTGGCAGTAGCCAGCCTCCCCAGTGGCTGGCGCAGAAGCCCTTGGGGTCTGCAGCCCCAGGCAGCCCTGGCACGCAGACCGCTGCTCTCCCCACGGCTGGTCCGGCCCCACCGTGGCTGCTGCCCACGCAAACTGCTGGGAGCAGACAGGAGGCCGTGGGGTGGGCTGCCCCGCTCCCGGGCAGGGGCAGAGGAGCGCACAGAGCCGCTGGCTGCCCACGCCCAACCTCCCGGAGCCACCGTGGCCTTGCCATCTCCGGCTTTCATGCCCACGGCCGGTGTTCCACCTCCCCAGCCCCGCTCTTCCCTCTGGGCGCGGGCAGGGCCGCTCCCCCGGGGCAGGAGAGGAGGCGGCGGTGCGGGCGGCGGCAGGAGCCCGGCCCGCCGGCAGGAGGCGCTGCGCGGCCGCGGGAGCCGCGGGGACGGGGCGCCGCCTGTCGGCGGGAGCGGGGCGGGACGGGGCCAGGCTGGGCTGGGCAGAGCACAGCCGGCCCGGCAGCAGCCGGTGGATGCTCCTGGCTGCTGAGCGGCGGCCCGGCTGCCCCTCGGCCCGGCTGCCCCTCGGCCCGGCTGCCCCTCGGCCCTGCTCCGGCTCAGCCATTGCCAGCCTGGGCCAGGGCGTCCGGGTGGCTGTCCCGCAGTGCCAGCTCTGTAGGCGCTGCTGTCTGTGAGGGCCCGCCTGGAGCACGGCCTCCAGCTCAGCACAAGGCCTGCGGCAGGTCTGACGCCAGAACAAGGGCCTGTTTGTTAGAGCAGGTCCAGAGGGGGCCCACGGGCTCTGGAGCTGCTCTCCTGCAGAGTCGGGTTGGAAGAGCTGGAGTTGTTCAGCCAGGAGAAGAGAAGGCTCCGAGGAGACCTTCTGGCAGCCTTGCCATGCTTAAAGGGAGCTTACAATAGAGATGGAGAGGGAACTGTTACAAGGCCCTGTAGTGACAGGTCAAGGGGCAACAGTTTTACACTGAAAGAGGGCAGTGGAACACTTGTGGATGACCTATCTCTGGAGGTGTTCAAAGTCAGGTCTTTGAGCGACCTCATGTAGTGGAAGATGACTACCAATAGCACAGGGTTGGACTAAACAGCCTTTTAAGGTCCCATTCAGCCCAAACCCTTCTGTGGTTCGTGGTGCTGTCTCATGGTGACAGATGGTTCTTGTCAGGGGTGTGAGTTTGCTGAGCATCACCAGTACTTGCCTGCATGTCCTACAGGCCCCTCTGTTTGCAAGATACCTGAGGTGGCTCAATAACTGGAACCTCCAGCAGCCTCCTCCAGCCCATAGTCATCTCCTGTTTTGTGAGAGACACATTCAAGTCATAACCCTTGTCCTTCCCACACTCACCAATTCAGGCAGGAGCTTTACCTAGGGCATGATACTACATTCTCCCCAAAGCCCAGGCAGATGAGCCCTATCACATTTCCACCGCTTAGATGCCTGTCCTAGCTCCCTGGTTCCTTCACACACTCCCTCCAGTTCCCTCTGCAGAGCCACTCTCACCTCTTCAACCCCTGGGGAGGGAGAAAGGTAGGTGCCACTGTTACCCAAAGCATCAAGCCTGAGGCCTGGGGTGCTGGACTGAAGATCCAACTACTATAGGTTGGTGTGAAGGCTCCACACTTTGTGCCTGACTCCAAGTGACAGGGCCCTTGGGCACCAGGAACCTGTTTTCCCCACAAGGATCTCTGGTCTTGCCAGCTTTTCACCCCTCTCCCCTGCAACTAGCTCATCCCAGAGATCACAGAATCACAGAATCTTAGGGGTTGGAAGGGACCTCAAGAGATCATTGGGTCCAACCCCCCTGCCAAAGCAGGCTCCCTATCTCATATTGCATAGATAGGCGTCCAGATGAGACTTGAATCTCTCCAGAGAAGGAGACTCCACACCCCCTGGGCAGCCTGTCCCAGGGCTCTGGCACCCTCACTGGGGAAAAGTTCTTCCCCAGGTTGGTGTGGAACTTCCTATGCTCCAACTTGCAGCCATTGCCCCTTGTCCTGTCCCCACAGACCACTGAGAGGGGGATGGCCAATTCCCCCTGCCACCCATGTCTAAGATATTTGTAAACACTAATTAGGTCCCCCCTAAGTCTTCTTAGATGCTGAGCAGCCTATTGTGCTCCCCAAAGTTTGGTCACGGCTCTCTACCATTCCTCCTCTTCTCACCTTCTCCCCACCCACTGCAGGTGTCAGCCTCTGTGGCAACGGCAACGAGCCCCACCAGCCCATAGCCAGTCATGGGCAAAGGATGCTTTGGAGGCCGTTACTTTGCAGTTCTCACTTTGTTTTTGAGAAGCTGCCTTCTCTGCCCTTCTCAGCAGGGGCCGAGGGCAACTCCGTGACCCTGCGGTGAATGGCATTAACTAACCTTTGCCAGTGACCTGCCTTGCTTGTTTCATTTTGAGCTAAGGGCAGCAGGTAATAATTTATCTTTGTCCTCATTGGTTCTTCTACTCATCTTGCTGGAAAACAAGCCCCAAAAATCCCCAGCCTTGATATTTACCAGAGACACAGAAACTGCTTTGATTACCATGGGTGCCAGTCTGTGCCACAGCACTCGTGCCACCCATGGCTGGGCAGCAGGTCCAGAGTCAAGGGAACCTCCTGCACTGCCGGGATGGTTGCAGAGGAATGAGAAAACCTGGCTGGCACTTCCCTGAGCCTGCAGACCTCACCTGGCTCCCTTTGTGCCTTTGTGAATGGTTTGCTTATTTGTGATCGCTGGTTGCTGGTATCTGGAGGGCAGGGGCAAGCTGGTGGGAGGCAGGCACCAGCTGGGGGAATGGGATCATGGGCATCTCCTGCCTCCATGGAGGTACTGTGCTTCTGCCAGGCTCAGAAAACTGCCAGGGGGGTCACTTGTTCCTGGCTGAAGGCACAAGCCTCCCCTGCACCGTGCAGCTGATGGGGCAGCCAGGGGCATCTCCCAACTGGGACGTGGGGGCAGGGAGGGTGAGTGCTGTCAGAGGTGCAGCCAGCCCCACCAGCAGAGAGCTCGCTGGCAGCAGCTCTGCCACACACCCTTTCTGTCCAAGGAAGAAACCCTGCCCTGGAGCCAGGATTCTCCCTCTGTCTCTCTGGGCAGGGCCGCCGGGACGCCGCAGCTGAGGTTTGCTTTTTCTCTGTTGCTGAGGCCGCTGGAGCAGCTGCCTGCTCAGGCTGGCTCCCCCACTGCCACCGGGTTCTAATCTCAGGCATAGCCGGTGCTCGAGATGCCTCCCCAAGCCTGCAGCAGCCTCGGTGGCTCTGCATGCAGCTGGGTCTCTTGCTCAGCCTCACCGCACCCATGGGGAGAGGGCAGAGGATGAGCTGGGCTGGTGGGGAGGCACAGAGCAGCTTGCAAGGGCCAAAACTGGGCTCTGCAGCCCAGGCATTGCCTGGGGCCAAGTTTGGGTCGAAGCTTGGCTACAGATGCAGCATGCCTTTGTGGGATGAGAGGGCTTAACATCACTGAGCTTTGGGTTTGTCTGTTAGGGTGCAGGTGATCCAGAGCAGCTAAAGGGGTGGGCTAGTGCGGTGGTGCAAAACCCTCCACCAGACACCCTGTTCCTGAGTGACAGGGGGTGTACTTTGGTTTGCCTTTTTAAAGTGGAGTGACCTGCTCGAGTGGACTCCAGCCCAGGGGCTGGGGTATTGCTGCCCCTGGGGATAAGCTCTTTGTGAGCTAAGCCTGCCTGGAGGGAGCGAGCCTGGTTGTACCAAGACCACTTTAATTCTGCATAGGAGAGTCTGCCAAGGGGTTTATTGCACCTCACTTGCTTCCAAGCTTAATATAGCTTAGCCATTCTGGATGTTTCTATGCAGGCAGGCTCTCAGTTCCCCATCAGAAAAGGCATGGCTTTCTTCTCTGCTGCCTGTGCACAGCACGTGAGTGGGATGCCACAGGGTTTGGGGAAAGGTGAACCCCCTCGGAGGAGGAAAAACTGTCACTGGAGGCAGGAGGTGGGTCACCACGGGTAGGACTGACAGCTCCACCTCCCTGTCCAGCTCGAGGGATTCTGCTAGGCAAAAAGGTTCTGTGTTAGCAAGCTGATGGGCTTTTCCAGCCCTGGCTACCAGCACTGGAGCTGGAGCTCCTAGGAAATAGTGGCAAGAAGCTACTTCCAGAAGCCCATGTGGGTCTCAGCAAAAGCAGTTAGTGCCTGTGTGACAGTGAGGTTTCACTGCAGGCTGTCACGTCTCAGATGAAGCTTCAGGAACAGGATCCTTTGCCAGTAACCACTACCTAGTGCTGATGTTATCTAGTTTCTGCAGAATGAACTTGCTGAGTTGTCATCTGTGGGACCGTCAGGGGAAGTCCTGACTCCTGACACTGCAGTTCCTCCCACTGCTTTGCCATGGCCCCGATTCCAGCAGCATCATCTGGACTGGTGGGATTTGCTGGACACCTACTTGTGTTGAAATGGCCAGGGGTCATGAGGAGAAAGTGGGCAGCAAGGCCTTGCCACGGTACCATGGGGTCCCAAACCCAGTGGAGTCTTGAGGCAGGATCACACGTCGTTTCCGATTCAAGATAAAATGGCTCCTGCCAGCTCATTGCAAGGTGGTGCTCAACACCCAGTGACCAAGCAGTTGGCAAGAGGGGGTTTGTGCTCAAGTGTGGGTATTGGCAAATGACTCTCAGTACGTGGGCTACCAACTTCTGTGACAAAGGCAGACTCTGTGGGTGCCAGGCAGAGTCACCCCTGTGCTACGCAGATGTCTGCCGAGTGAGGCATCCCTTTTCTTCTGTGCAGCCCTTCCCTGTAAGCAAAGTGACCTGATTCACTCCCCAGCTCCAGCCACCAGTTATGGATGTGTTGCTAAGCTAGTCAAGGTGCTGGTACATGCTGCCACTGCTGTGGGACCCGTCAGGATGACAGCACTGCTGTGTGATGGAGCAGGGTGACGGCACTGCTGTGTGACCAGGAGGGATGATGGCACACCGTGCTGCCAGAGTGACAGGCTGGCAAAACCAAACTCTCCAGTTCAAAGAAACTCCCCCTCGTGCAGGCACAAGGTGTGCATTGTGTCTGTGAGGGAGAGGTGCAGAATTGGTTTAAATGTGGCTTCAGGCATCCACTCCACTGCTCACAGGACACCAGGAGGTCCCTAGCTCATGTGCACAACTTTTAGGAGCAAAACAAGCTGGCAGTGTGCCCTGTTGGGCTGCCCTGCAGGTGACACAGAGTCTTGCTCAGGCAGGGCTTTGGGGTGTATTTCTTCAGCTGATGGCAACCACCTGCCCGGGCTGTAAGGGCAGGGGCTGCTCCAGGCCTGGGTTCATACGCTGGGGTAGTAACAGCAGCACTTCAGCATTTCTCCCAGTCATGCTCTGAGCCTCCCAGTCATCCTAGGTCCCAGACAGCACCTAGGTGGTTCAGATAAGAATGCCAATGGGCTCCAAACACAGCCTGGAGCTACCCAGTGGGTCCCACTCATGGTGCAGCACTGGGGAAAGGAGGAACAGGGAAAGGAGGAATGAGATGTAGACAAGTACATCCATGCTTTATAACCATAATGCCCTTGTAGATGGCTGTGGGTCAGCTTTCCTGGGGTGCTGCGTTTGCTTCTGGTCACCCTGCTGTGAAAACAGGAGACATCCAAAGGTGGGTGCTGACCTAAATTAGGGCTGCAGGAAAATTTCCCTGTGCGGAGACTAAAAGTCCCGCTAGTGTAGAGCAGAAACCAGTGAAGTGCCACGTGATAGATACGTGCAGAGCAATGCCTGGGTTAAAGATAAGTCTGTTCCTTTGGTCACCCCCTCACAAGATGTTCAAAGAAATGGAAAGACAACTCATTTCAAACTGGTAAGTCGACACACTTCTCACACAGCCAGCAAACTGGTTTGCACAGGTGGACAAGATGCCCTGTTGGCCAACAGCTTCAGAGGGCTCAGAAAGGATCAGGTATGGAGACAAAAGAAGGATACCCAAAACTCAGGGCACAAAGTTTAGCTTAAAAAAATATAGAAGAGGGTGTGGTTCTTGGGCACCTGCTTTGGGGTTCAGGTGAAGAAGGGAAGGAAGGAGTTTCTGTCTTTTTTCTGTCCCCTCTTTAAAGCCTGTGTTGGCAGTAGTTAGTGATAGTAGGTGGACTGGATCTTCAAACCAGGGTCTTGCAGCAGCACTGCTGCTGCAGATCAGGTGTGCCACTTCTCCCTCATCCCACATCCACAGCACCGTGGGGGACGATGTGCCACCAAGAGCTCCCAGATCAGCTGTGTCTGGGTACTGGCAGCCATTGCCAAAGCCATAGGAAAAGCAGCTGTGCCCTGGGAGGCTGCTTAAGGTGCACTTCTCTCATGTTGGGCCACCAGAATGCAAGGGTGGGAAGCATAGGGTGAGTGGTCACATCAGACTGCCCCCTCTCCCTCCCTGCCTGCTGCACTGAGCACCCTGGGAAACTCATGGAAGTTTGCAAACCCTCTGAAAGCCAGCACTAAGCAGGTTCTCCCTCGTGTCCAGGTGGTGGACCAAGAGCCTCCCACCTCGTGTTTCTCTCAAAACAGTGGTGAGGCATGCTGAGTGGCTGTGCCAGTGTGTGCCAGCCCGGTGCCCGGGCAGGGGGGCATGCACTCATCTCTGTGTGCTTCGCTAACCCTCACAGTGTGGTACTGCCCATCAACGCTGCTTGCATGGGGGCCAAGTTTACCTTCTGCACAAGTCCCCTGCCCTCTCCTCCACGGCTGCTCCACTCCACACTACCTGTCCTCCCTCGTGCCACCTCCGAGGCGCTGAGCTCTGGCACCACTTGTATGAGTGCCACACGCCCCGGGCACAAGCTGACTTCACACGCACCCATCCACGCAGCCACTCATGCTGAACACCTCCTCCACCCATGTTGCATGAGCCAAAGGGTTTGGGAAGCACTTCTTCCCACCAAATGGGGTGGGATGAAGGGAGAACCAGCGTATATACACGCCCACACAAGCAAAAAATGAAGCAGATCCCATTGGGGTGGGAGTACAGTTCTAGCAGGAGTGTTGTTCACAGTCATCGCCTGCTGAGATGGGTGTCTCGGAGTCTAGCTGCAAGAACATGCCCTAAATAAGCTCTTCTCAATCCTTGGGAGGCTTGAACATGTCTTAAGGCGATGGGTGGTTGTTTTCCTCTGAATGGGGCGATGGAGCAGCCACAAAATACACACAAGAGTCATGTATTCATTTAAGAGACAGGTAATGCATTCACCCTCCGCCCCCATGCCACGGGCTATGGCTGCAACCAATGCCCAGTGAACATCAGATGCCCTGTGAAGCTGTGGTCACCCCCTGGGTGCTGCTTGATTGCTGCAGTTGGATTTGCTGTGGCTCTAACAGAGGCTCAAGGTTGGGTGCTGCTGCCATAGTGGCAGGGCTGGACAGCCATGTGTATCTCCTGCCCTTGTGTATAGCCTTTAGATCCAAAGCTGGGAGGGGTGGCTGACACGCAGGACACTGCGCTGCCATCCAGAGACCTGGCCAGGCTGGAGAGCTGGGCAGGGAGAGACCAGATGAGGGTCAACAACAGCAAGTGGAGAGTCTGGCACCTGGGGAGGAACAACCCCATGTATCAGTACAGGCTGGGGGTGACCTGCTGGAGAAGAGCTCTGTGGAGGACCTGGGGGTCCTGGTAGATGACAGGTTGGCCATGAGCCAGCAGTGTGCCCTGGGGGCTGAGAGAGACAATGGGATCCTGGGGGGCATCAGGAGGAGTGTGGCCAGCAGGTCAAAGGAGGTGATCCTCCCCCTCTACTCTGCCCTGGTCAGGCCCCACCTGGAGTATTGTGTCCAGTGCTGGGCTCCCTGGGATAAAAAGGACAGGGATCTCCTGGAGAGAGTCCAGAGAAGGGCTACGAAGATGATGAAGGGCCTGGAGCATCTATCCTATGAGGAAAGGCTGAGAGAGCTGGGGCTGTTCAGCCTGGAGAAAAGAAGACTGAGGGGGGACCTAATCAATGTTTATAAATATCTGAAGTATGGGGTGCAGGGGGAATTGGCCAGCCCCTTTTCAGTGTCTGTGGGGACAGGACAAGGGGCAATGGCTGCAAGTTGGAGCCCAGGAAGTTCCACACCAACCTGGGGAAGAACTTTTCCCCAGTGAGGGTGCCAGAGCCCTGGGACAGGCTGCCCAGGGGGTGTGGAGTCTCCTTCTCTGGAGAGATTCCAGCCCCGTCTGGACGCCGACCTGTGCAGTATGAGCTGGGGAGCTGCTTTGGCAGGGGGGTTGGACCCCAGGAGCTCTCCAGGTCCCTTCCAACCCCTACAGCTCTGTCATTCTGTGATTGTGTAAGCTGGAAATCTGCACACTGGGCAGTGTGAATGGAAACTGGGGCTATGGCCCCTTACCAGCACCAGTAAGTCTACCCCTGGGTGGATCAACCCTTCTGGTTAAACGGGTCACTGCCCTTCCTCTTTGGGCCTTCCCCATCATCACCGAACGAGACTGCCACTGAGATGACTCAAACCGTCAGACAACATCTGCACCCTCAGCACGCCCCGGCCATGCGCTTGGATAGTTCAGCCGGTGGGCTCGGGCCCAGGCGGCGGAAGCACAGAAGCCCGGGGTGACTGGGGGGTGTCTGGCAGCCAAGTCTTCTTGGTGCTCCAACTGTGCACACATCCAGCATGGCTGGGTGGTCCAGTCCCTTCCTGACCAGATCCCAGAAGCTAGACAGGACCTGTGAAGACAGCAGTGAGTTTGGCCTTCAATGGTTGTTCTCTACCAGGATTTGGGTGCGCATTTGAGACTTGCTCATGAGCTGCAAGTCCTTGCCAAGAACAGCTTAGAGGTTGCTCAACTAATTACCCAACCAGCTGATATGTACAGGACAGGAGAAGGAGATGGTGGTTCACCCTTTGAATAGCCTGGGGTGATCTCCAATTATCTGTGTCTCGAGCCTGAAACTCTGTATGTGTTGAAGGTCAGATCCCACCAACCTCCTGCCAGCCCTCCAGCTTGGGGTGGGGGTCTGGCCAGGTTTGCTCTCCCCTTGCAGAGGGGTCAGATGAACCCCAGGTGCTTGGAGCTCTGTGTCCATCTTTGGAAAGCTGGCATGTTTGGTGTTTCCTTCTTTTAAAACATAGACATAAAGCATTACTAATGACATTTAAAAACAAAAAAATAAAGTAAAAAAGTTGCAAAGCCAAATACTGAAGAGCTGGAAACTGCCAGAAATGGGTTTGCTGAGGTAATGTAGCTTCAGCTGCCTTGTGCATATGATCACCTCCTGCTTTTTACCCTGGACTGCCACCTCTTCAGCACCCAGGCTGGACCTTGGCTGGATGGAACAACGAGTGAGTCAGCTAGGCTGCTTCTTTTCTCAGCAGAGCCGGGAAAGTCCAACCCAGCTGGTGAAGCAAAAGACTGTAGGAAGGAATTAAGGTGTCCTGGGCAGATGCTTGTTGCATCCTTGGAGAGCTGGGCCTACCTCGAAGTTACTCTGTGAGGTGGTGAGTCACATAAGCAAGAGCTTTCACAGGAGCAGCCACGTCTTCCTCATTTGCCAGGCTGATTTACAGAAGTGCTAATGTTTTGCAGCTGCAGCCTCAGACATCAGGAGCTGGGGTTTGGTTAAATAGAGTGCCTATATAGAGCTAAACCACTGAACAAATAGATCCTACTGGGCTCAAACAAGGTAGCCAAAATGAATGAGTACTTCTGACCTAAATGTCTTTGTCTCTTCTTTTGCAACTGTTAAATAGGGATAACTCCACCCTTCCACCTGAAAAGGTGGCTGAGAAAACAGCTTGGTTAATAGCCCTGAAGCACACCCTCAGCTCTGAAGTGGTGAGCCTAGAAAGAGCTGGAGAAGAAATGGAAAAGCAGGATATCAAAAGCAGGACAGGACATAGAAGGTAACGCAGCCCTCTGGGGGAAGGAACCTCTGTGGCTCAGGCGGTTATAGAGCACAGTGGGTTACACGGTGTGAGGGCGTAAAGGCAGCAGGGTGCTGAAGGGTGCTCATGCTGAAGGGAGCTCATTCTGGGCTTTCCAGCTGTTCACTTGCAGCCCTTGTCATTTACCAGACATTTGGGGTGTAAAGTACCTGTTTCCTGTACATTGGCAGGTTGCACCCAGCGTGGACTGAAAGTGTTTGTGCGATGGGCGTTTGCTCTCTGTGAGGTGGGATGAATTTGGCAGGGCTATGCTTGAGCTCTCCTGCCACAACCTCCCTCTCACACCTCGGTCTGCCTGAGGTGAAATAGCCCTGGTGATGCCACCCTGCCTGCTGGGGAAGCTGCCCATGTTGCAATCGGGACCAACACATGCTGACAGAGCGGGACACAGTAGAAGGAACTTGTCTGGTAAAGAGTGAGGACTTCATGTTCAACACCACCATTCACATGGCCTAAAAAGCCCACCTCTTACCAGCACTGAATCCCACACCAAAGTCTACAAACTCAGGTGGGGAATGATAAGCAAATTGTTGTGATTGTCCAAATATTGTAAGAAAATTATTTGCATAAAATGCTACTTGTGAAGCAGAAACAAGCTCGGTGGTTTACAGGAGCCCGAAGCTGGTAGCTGCTCTAGGTGGGATTTTAAAATAGCACTCAATGGGCATGCAAACAAAATGGGTGAGAGGGATGGGGTGAGATGCAGCCTGAAGCAGGTGAGAGGGCTGGGGTAGAAGGTTTACAAGGGAACTCCAGCAGCAACCTGTGCTGAGGAAGATGGTTACACAGGTGGGACACAAGGACCTTTTGGGGCTTTGTATTCTTTTCTTCTTCTTTCCATTTCTGTACCTGGGACTCTGAACAGATCCTGGACATGCACAGGCAGCGTGGGACAGGCATCTCCTCTGCCTTGCACTCAGTACCCCAGGCCAGTACCCAGCCCCTTTGCGACACCTCCGCGCTGCCGGTGAAGCTGCAGTTGATGATGCTCTACAACCCCCGGATTTTTCCCTGCCGTTCTGCTGACCAGTTGGTTATTCCCCAGTTCTCTTACCTACCTCTCATTTCGCTTTAAATTTGCATTTGTTCTTGCTGAACTGCATCTTGCTGTTTTCAAACCAGTTCTCTGGCAGTTGAGATCACAGTAAGCCCAAACTCAGGAATCCCTGTGGCCACTGCCCCAGAGAGAACAGGGTGCCTTTCAGCAGCACCTGCTGTTATTCATAAGGGACAAAGGCAGAACTGGATGGCTCCATCCTTCCCCTAAAAACCTCTGGAAACATCCCTGCTCTGTCAGGCTGCTGGTGTGGCAGTAACTTGATGGTTGTGACTTCATCCAGTGCCACTGACAGTGATTTCACAGCTATTGTTAATTAAGGTCATAAAACTTAAATGCTTCCGGGGGGGGGGGGGGGGGGGGAGGAAAGGGACACTATTCTTGGGGTAAATTTAGTCATCTAAATCAAGCACAGCGATTAGGACACTGGCTCCTGAGGCTCCCCCTGACAGCAGGGGAGAGGGAGAGCCTGGGGAGGGACAGCAGGATATCAGCTCTCCCTGTGGTACCTGCAGGAGGGGCCTGGGGCAGCACCTGGAGAGCCAGATGCTGGTGGAGCCATGCTGGTGGTTTCTGCTGTTCAGGCTCAGGGGACTGCAGGTCTCTCTCTGGAGGGACAGCACAGGGCACTGCTTCCAAGGAGGCAATGGGGGGCCTGCCCAGCCCAGGGGGTCACTGTGAAGGCTCTGACCATCGTCCTGTTAGGAGTCACTGTCTCATTTACAGCACCCTTACTGGTTCGTAAGTCACAAGGGTACATTAGCATCATAGTGAGGGTGAGGAGTGTATTTTGGCAAGGAGGGGAGAGGGATGGTCTCTTACTCTGCTCAGCAAGACCAAGTGTCCAGACCCTCTCCTGCGATATTACTCTGTCCTGAGATTTCTCCATCAGCTGTTAATAGAAGCCCAGCTCTGGGCAAACCATGGTACAGCTCAAAACTTTCCTCCCATGGATCAAAGAACAGGCTTTGCCATAGCATGTTGTGGCCAGCTTTGCACCCACCCTCCAGCTCCTGCTGGGACACCAAGCTTCCCTGCACCACCTCCTGCCAACGCACCCACCACCTTCCTGGTGGCCTCCCTCCAGCCAGCGGCCTCGCTAGGTACAGGAGGAGGGAATCCAGCTGCTTTGCCCAATAACAGGAGGACATTCTTCCTCTGTCTTTTGATGAGCAACAGCAAGCAGCCTGTAGAGCAGGGTGAGCCAGGCAGTCTCTGAGACCTGCTCGCTGGCAGAAGAGCGTGGGTTTCCTCTGGAGAGCAGGAATCCAGCGTCATACTTCCTGGAAAGGAAGTGCCACCCAGGGTGGCAGAGTTCAGAGGAAGTGTACAGTGCAGCCAGTGAATGGGTGCTTCAGTGGCTGTGCTGCTAGCTGGTGCCTTGGGAGGCCTGAACTCAGCACCCCTACACCTCCAGGACAGAGGGTCTCTCTGAGTGGCTCATGCCCAGCAAGCTACCCCCTGCAGCCGTGTTGAAAGTATGGGGGAACCCTAGCATCTCCCTACAGCATGCTGGGAGTAAAGAGTACATTCAAGGTGGTGAAAGGTTTGGGTAATAGGGTCAAAGGTGGTATAGCAGTGTCACAGGGTGTTTCTAGAGAGGGAAATAAGTCAAAACGAAGCAGTTTTGCTACTGGAGCTGGGCCAGATTATTTCCTCAAGCTGCCCAGCCTCCCCCCCCAACAACCCTGTGTGGTTCTTGCTTTTGGCCATGTTTGCCCCTGGGTTGGCTCTGTGAGCAGCTGGGCTGGGAAGAAATGCCAGCGATGCCCATGCAATCTGCACTGTGCTCCGAGGATGTGCCTCTCTGCTCATGTTCTGCTCTTTCTGTGATGCAAGGAGGCCACAAACCCAAAGCTGCCAATGTGTCTGCCCTAGTGACGACTGCATCTCGGGTGCTGTTGCTCATTCCCTGCTGCTGAGACTCTGCTGCTCCTGCTTGAGGCAGAAGAAGCTCAATAAAAGCAACAACATGTAATGAAAGTGGGAACTAGGAATTGCTGCTTTCCACAGGAGGGGGTTGTTATGGCTGGGTTCATGCCCATTTCTGTGTCTGCTCTTCACAGCACATGTGAGAACTTTACCACTCCAAAGACTGTTGTCCTGTTTGTGGATGATATGTGGCCCAGGTTCATCTCACTGGCTCTGGTGACATGAGCAGATGAGAAAGCAGATGGGTCCTGCTTCAGCACTCCCTGTTCTTGCACCGTCATCTCCAGAGCTGTTGGCACAAGGTACCCTGAGGGCACTCCTGAAGCAGTGCTCCCACGGGGGCTGCTTGCACATCTTCAGCCTATGGAGACTCATACTAAGGATGGAAATAATCCCACACAGCATTGACCAGGGGAGAAACAAGGGGATGCAAAGCAGCTTCTCTTTGCTGCCATCTGCATGGGCTGTGCCCAGGTTGGGTACTGGCATAGGGAGGATAGCTAGGAAACAATGCCATAACATTTCTGTCTCCCCATAGTCCTCTCCCACGTCTTCTACTGCCAGCTGTGGTGATAGGGAGCTAGAGGGGAGCAGGCAGGGAGTCAGGACCCCTGCATGACAGTCTCACATCCCCCTGGGGTGCATCCAATCTTGTACCATGGTGTGGAGTGAGAAGTAGATCTCAGGTTTGGCTTCTGGGTCTGTATATTTACAGCACCTTAATTCGTGTGCCCGGGTTGACATTCACCATACAGGCCAGTGGTGAGGTATTAATGACTTCTGAAGTGCTAGAGAGCTTTGTCTTATAGAAAATAGCATTCCTACCAAACCAGTCCAAAGGCTCTGTGATCCTGAGCCTTTCTTCTTAGACTGTGACTGTGGCTTCACCATATACATCCAAGCCATCTGCACAAACAATGTTTACGTGGCATCTGCTCTGGGTACCTGTTCCCTCCCCGGGACCCACGTCACGGGGCCAGGGGCGGTAGGAGGGGGTGGGTGGGCTGTGGGGAGGTGGGTGGCTGCCTGGGAATTTCCCTGGCCCAGGGCTGGAACAACCTCCTGCCTGTGCAGGGCTGGCACAGCACGCGATGGCCCTGGAATTTCTGGGGCTCCTGGCAGCACCTCCTCTGCACTGCACTCCTTTGCAGGTCCAGGTTTCACAGCCAGAGCTGGGGCTTTTCTTCCTTTCCATCTCTGCTGTTTGTCTCAGAGAAAACCCATCTCACTGTTTTTGAACTGCCTGAAGGTGTTTTTTGGGGGTTTTTCAGGCTATTTTGAAGCTCATTTTTCCCAGATGTGCTTTTTTTTTTTCTCTTAGTCTTTTTTTTTTTTTCTTCTTTCTTCTTAACTTTTCTTCTTTGCCTTAAAGTTTCCGGCCACGTGACTTTCAGCTTTACATCCCTGAGGTTCTGAGAAACCACAGGAGGCCAAGACCTAAAGGGAAGGTGCAGAAGCTCAGAGAGAAGAAGCAGAGAAAGTGGCAGGAGGACAGCGTGCCTCCAGGACAGGGGAGAGCTGGGGAGCCAAGGGCTGTCTCAGCAGGGACAGAGGAGGACAGGAGAGAGGGAAGGGAAGGAAGGCAGAAGACAGGCCCATCAGGAGCACAAAGGAAGCTGAAGAGGCCCTGAAAACCAGAAACAGGAGCCATGCCCCACAGCTCTGACAGCAGCGACTCCAGCAGCTTCAGCCAGTCTCCCCCTCCCATCAAACAGGTAAAGCATGGACCCTTCCTCAGCTCTCTCTGGCTGGAGAGTCCTTTGGGGTGGTGGGCAGGAGGAAGGGTGGGTGGCACCCACCACTGGCACTTCACAGCGCAGTATGGCAGGGCTTTCTAGGAACGGCTGTGGGGAGAGGGGTGCAGGGCTGAGCCCAGAGCCCTGGCAGAAGCCCCAGCCACCAAGCTGGGTACGGCTGGAGAGAGGAGACCCCGTGACCTGGGGCTCTGCCAGGGGCAAGTGGGAGACAGGACCCCTGGGCACGGTGGGCCCTGTGATACACACCGGGCAGGCAGCAGGCAGGAGGCTTTGGTGAGAGAGTTGGTGCTCTGGCAAGGAGCCTGGGCGTGTATGTCCTCACCATGGACTGGGACGGCTCTGGGGCAGCCTGCCTGCTTCCTGCTGCCATGGACAACGCTTGGGGACCTAGAAAAGCCTGGACACTTTGAGTCTGCTTTCTTTTCTGTTCAGCCTTGAGGTTTTTCCTCTCAGTGAGGCTTGGCAGAAGGAATTTCTTTGGTTGTGTCAGGTACCTTAGTGGTAGTTTTTTTGCGGGTCGATACTGACATGAGTCCAAGGTATTTCCACTGCCTTTTCTGGCTAAGCTTTGTCTTATCTGTCCTTTGCCATTTCTCTAGGGCTGCCAACAACAGCAAGTACCTGAGGCTTTGTTCAGAAATCTTGGGGAAGAATAGGGTGGATGATTTTGGGCTTGCAAGTGGGGATGGGGAGGCATCCTGGTAGAGAACGGGATAAAGCAGGGGGGTTGCTAAAGGATGGGGAGTGGACTTGGTGTGGAACGTGGAAGCTGCTGTATCTGAGACATTTGTAGGGTGCTGAAGGCAAGGATAAAACGGTTAAGTTCAAAGAAAATAAAAAGATCTTGGGTGGGGCGGAGGGGAGAGAGGATGTGGACAGACTGATGGGCTGGGAAGATAACATTTGTGGCTGAGTTTTGTAGTCCTGTGAAGAACTGGTGGTGTGAATGTTAGAGAGTCCACAGTAGAGGCAGCACAATATGAAAATAGAAGATGAAAGAGTCTGTGTGACGGTTTCAACTGTCAGAAGGCAGGACCAGATCTGCTGTTGTATGAAACTCATGACCTGGAGCCTGGGGACCTGTGCTCTCCCCTGCCCAAACGGTTTGGGACTGTTGCAGTCAGCTGCAGGATTTGCTACCATGGGACTCCAGAAAAGAGCAAGCACAGAGATCAGAGAGCTGGAGCAAATGAGATGTGGGGGAAAATCAAAAGCTTGGAGTCTGCCCAGTGAAATAAAGCAGGAGCCACTTTGCACTGTAAGGGTTTGCAACAAATAAAGCCAGAGGGAGAAAGGTGATGGAGAGGGGGTGGGATCTACAGGGTCAAAAGGAGGAAAACACAAGCTGAATCTCTGGTTTAGCCAGGCCACTGGAATGTCTGCAGTGCTGTATTCCCACAGAGAGATGGGGAAAGGAAAGGTTTTCTGTACAAGGAATTCAAATTACCCCTGTTCTGGAGGGAGGTCTTTACTCTGGTTCCTCAAGTCATATCCCAGGCCCAAGAAGGAAGCTGTGCAGGGATGCCCAAGGATATCAGACATCCCCCTCCTGGTAGTGGGGATGCCAAAAGCATCACACACCCCTGGGCTATGTCTTTATCCTGGTGCTGAAGGTGTGTATCCCATGTCCTGTGCTTCAGTTAGTTGTCCGCTCTGTTCCCTTCCCACGTCCTGCCCTGCTGGAGCAGGGTGAGAGAGGAGATGCTGCAGTCATTTCTGTATTTCTTTTTTCCCTAGGACTCTTCTGATGACATGAGAAAAGTCCAAAGGAGGGAGAAGAACCGCATTGCTGCCCAGAAGAGCCGCCTGAGGCAGACCCAGAAAGCAGACACGCTGCACTTGGTGAGCACTCCCACCCTGCCCTGTCGCTGCAGAGGGCTCACATGGGCCACACTGTGCTTCTCCTCTGGGGACTCAAAGCAGAGGTGCTCAGTTGAGACAGGACAAGGAAAGTGAGACCAGGGCAGGATATAGGAGTTCGTGCTCACAGCAGCAGCACACAGCCCAGGACAGCTGCCACTGAAGCATTTAGTTTTGCTTCTAGATTCAAATCCATCCTTATCTCTCAGCCTGATGTTTCTGATTTCCTTTCCTAAGCTCTTGTGACCATCTCAGTCAGCAGCTCTTTGAAAGCACAGCTTGCCCAGGCTGGCTCTCCCCAGGTCTGTGTTTCATGCCATCACTTAGGTAGCAGCGCAGCAGCGTGCAAGGATGCTTGGCTGAGAAGTGAGCACTTTGTGTGCATTGGCATGGATGATGGTGCTATGAGGAGCTGAATGGATCATCCCCTCTGATCTGTTCCCTTGAGACTTTATGCAGTGTAGATAAATAAATAGTATTCATTTTCTAATGTTTTAAAATGTCCTTATGGTAGTGCTTGTATCCATTTCTGCTTCTGAACACTGAGCAGTATCTGGAGGCTTTTTCTGTTGCCTAGCATGGATTTTCCTTTCTTTGGTTTCACCCTGCTGTCCCTCTCTCCTCCTGTGGCACTGTGGGCACCCCTGTGGCTCTTGCCAATGTGTAGAATTAGGCATCTGCTCTCCAGGAGGGGATGGTCACTTCTGGCTGTGAGTGTTTGGGCAGGAGTGTGTGGTCAGTGCCAGAGCTGGGAGCTGGGCTGCTTTGCATTTTGCACACTGGTAAGTGCAGTCCCATGTGTTTGGGGCCACTGGCAGGCAGGATGCAGAACATGCAGCCTGCAGTGGGCAGAGATCATCTTTATGCCTATGCTGGGCTTGGCTGCCCTTTGAAAAGTGGTAGGTAGTCTCATGTTCAAAAAAAAACCCCCCACCTTCTGACTTGGTGGTCTTCACATGCCCCCAGATCCTCATTTTTTGGGAAAAATTCTTGAGAAGCCAGTCCTAAACATTCCTACTCACATAGTGCTCTTCATCCTTGGATGGAGCTGGGTTTAAGACAGAGACTTGTTTTCTCAATAGCTGATGATCCTTCTAGACCTGACATGGATCTAGGCTGATTGCATTATGTTTGTCAGTAGCAATGGCTCTGGGGGACTGTGCCTGAGAAGGGGTGAAGAAACACGCTTTCCTTGGGGTTGGGGCTCTCTCCAAAGCAATCCCAGATGTGGATAGGAGCTCTCATCCTCCCTCAGGAAAACCCTGCCTAGTTGTGCACCAAGAAGAACTGGGCTGTGCTTCTTGGAGCAGATGACAAACCACTTGCTTAAGAGATTACTACTGCTCAGCTGGCATTGACAGCACACAGTCCTCACCTTCCCATGGGGACAGAAGCAGGGGGGCTAAGCCCAGTCTGGTTCAGACAGATCCTGGCAGGCAGCTGGAGAAATGCAGGGAGACAAGTAGAGGATGGATGGTGAACTTTTGCTAATGTTTTTCCAATTCCTGGTGGCCAGTGACCCCTTGCTGCTCCTGTGTTTATACCCTGAGTGCTCTTTGCCTTTGGTCGGATCCACATCAGGGGTGGCTTCTTTGAAAGATGAGCATGGCTCAGCTTGAGAGCTTGAGCTATGGTGGTGTGAAAGGAGCTTGTGTTTTGAAGGGAATGAGTCACAGGGAGGCCAGGGCTCCCAGCCCCTGGTGATTCCCATCAGCTCCTGAGTTCAGCATCAGTTACCATTTCCAAAGCATTTAGTCACCTTTGAGAGATGCTCCTTTGCTGCATGTGCTCCTCCTGCAGCAGCCACCGATACTGCTGGGTATGTTTCAACCTGTGCAGAGAGCAGCAACCTTCAGAAGTCAGTGTGGCAGTGGAGGGGCAACTGCTTTGCTTTGAAGCCAAGGTGGTGGTGCAGCTTTCCAGGGCCTCAGAGTGCTGGGTACATTTTAGCTACCTATCTAGCTACCTACCTATCTAGCTACCTACCTACCTGGCTAGCTAGCTACCTACCTAGCTAGCTACCTACCTACCTACCTGGCTAGCTACCTACCTAGCTACCTACCTAGCTAGCTAGCTAGCTACCTACCTACCTGGCTAGCTAGCTAGCTACCTACCTAGCTACCTACCTACCTGGCTATCTATCTATCTATCTATCTATCTATCTATCTATCTATCTATCTATCTATCTATCTATCTAATCTCTGTTGAATTTGCAGAGCCAGCCACCACGTCCTCCTTCCCTCTGTTTCAGTGCAGGCTGCTGGCTCCATGGTCCACGCCTGGGATGCTCCAGCTTGGGGCGAGCTGCAGCAGTGGAGTTAGCAAGGCTGCGAAGCTCTCAGGATCATTGAGAGCAGACTAAGCATCGTTATTAATCCCTTTGTTGTTATCACATCAGTAACATTATTAATTCAGTTCTTCTGAAGCCTCGGTTTCTCTTTTCTTCTGACTCAAGTGTCTCCCCCTCCTCCCCACCGTGCCCCTGGTTTCCCCGGCTGCTAGCAGGAAGCAGTGAGTCTTTTCTTTCCAGGGCAATGACAGATTTCCTGTGGCAGGTGGTTTTTTTGGTTGAAGACGGCGGTTATTCAGCGCACCCTCCCTCCCTCCCCCCCCTCCCCGGCCGGGTGGCCCGGGAAGCAGCCGGGCGGTGTGCGTGAGAGGGAGCGAGAAAGCCTGGGCGGGAGCTCGGTTCACTTCTCGTAAGCCGGGGCCCGTGGCTGGGCCATCAGCATCGCACCCGCACCCGGCCCGTCCGGCTGGGGGAGGGGGGTTTGCCCAGGCACGGTTCTGTGCCGAATTTACCGGAAACATGTCGTTCTGGAAACTCTGCAGGGCAGAGAGCTCATTCCTCCCCCCCCCCCCCCCCCCTCCCCATCCTCCCCCATCCCGGCTCCTGCGCTGAGGAAGCCCCTGTGGTTTTGTCTCCTCAGGAAAGCGAAGACTTGGAGAGGCAGAACGCTGCCCTGCGCCGGGAGATCAAGCAGCTGACAGAGGAGATGAAGCACTTTGCCTCGATGCTGAGCTCCCACGAACCGCTCTGCTCCATCCTAACTCCCCCCCCGCCGCATCCAGACGTGCTTTACGCCACACACTCCTTCCACCAGCCCCACATCAGCTCCCCACGCTTCCAGCACTGAGCCACCAAGCGGGACGGCAGCCTTCTGGCTCCACCGATGGCAAGAAGCAACTTTGTGGGGCTTGGTTTTCCATCCAAAGGAGAGAGAGAGAGAGAGGGACGGACAGACAGACATCCCTTCTCCAAGTGTGTACTCTGAGTGACTTGCCTAAGACTTGCTCCCTGTACAGAAATGGCAGAGCCACCAGGAGGCATCTTCGGGCAGCTTCCAGCTTGGATCTTGAGGAAGAGGAGGCGTTAGCAAAAGGTTACCACCCTCCTTCCCTTGCTTGGGGATGCTCGCAGCGGTGTGCGGCACCACAGGCAACAGCCAGAGCTCCGGGGAGAGGAATGGAAGCAGGGGCAGAGGGAAGGTTGGGGCCACAGAGTACGTTTATTTTTGTAAAATAAAGATTAAAAATGCTTAACTCTTTGTTTCCAAAATAGGACCTGAGCCACTCCTAAGACTCAACGTGACACAGTGAGGACACAGGCAGCAGGAGAGGAAAGCTTGGAGTCTGAAGTCCAGGGAACAGCCCTATCTGTGTTGGTGTCCAATCCAACAGCTAGGGCCCCACATTTAGAAGGGGGTGCTCATGTGCATGGGTTGGGCAGGCTGAGGAGCAATGGTTTGGGGGGAGATGGGTTCCTCCTTGCTGCAGGGCTGGACCTGGCTAATGAGTCTGACATGCCATGTAACATCACAGGTCTCTTTCCTGCTGAGCCTCTCAGCTCCTTGCTGCCAAGGGCTAGACCTTCACTGCTCCCCTTGCATGTGTGGAGGTGCACTTCCATACCATCTCACCTCACGTGTAGGTCTTAGTGGGCTGGTAAAGCTGTTGACTGGACCAGCAGCACAGCTGGGAAAGAGCATTGCAGCATTGGGGGGGTGGATGGTGATGCTGTGCTGGAGTGCACAGTGCAGGAGCTTTGCTCTAAGGCACCCGGCTGTAAGGCAGGTAGCTGTAGCCTACACTGTTTCCCCTTCCCCACCAGTCCCTGCTCCAGAAAAGGCTGCTTTACTACCTCATGCATTGAAGCAGATAAAATCTGAAAGCTCAGTGAAGAGTGGGTTACTTCTGCTGGGTCTAATCTAGTGAAAACACAAGCTATACAGACAGTCTCTGCAGCTAGCAACACCCCACCAACAGCAGTTTGCCTGTCAGCCCTACTCTATAGACAAGGCTGAAGCCCCCCTGCCAGTGCAGGTCCTGTTGCTAATGCTGGCTCAGGACTGCTGCCATCTCCAAGAACCACCAGCTGTAATTCCATCAGCATAGGGTACTGTGCTGTTGACACAGGCTTTTGACTGAGCTAAGCACACCTTCTTTCAGGCACAGGGAAGCAGCAGATTCCAAAATGGGTTTTGGCCCATCATCATAGCCCTCAGGACTAGTTGGGAAAATTCTCTAATGTGCTGTTGTCTGCCCATTTTCTTTCTCTGGTTCATAGAATGGCCTGGGTTGGAAGGGACCCCAAGGATCAGAGAGCTCCAACCCCCCTGCCACAGGCAGGGACACCAACCTCAGGCCTGGAGCTACACAAGGTTGCCCAGGGCCCCATCCAACCTGGCCTTGAACACTGGTGAGATGATAACCAAACAGTGCCACGCCTCAGCAAGCTGTCCTCAGGAGAGGCACACGTAGCACCAGGATTTCTCTTGCAGAGGTGTGTTAAGAAGCTTGGGAACCTCCTGCCTCCAGCTTCTATGCCAGCATAGGAAGCACTGTGGGCAGGCCTGCCTCATGTTGTCCTGGGTTCCAGCACCCTAGGAAAGCAGTGCTGAGGCAATGGGCGATTGCACGGGCCCTGGGCTGTGCAGCTCTGCCCCAAGGGGGATATTCACACCTGGGGGAGGATGGTGGTTATTCCAGCTGGGCAGATGGGTTTCTGTATACAGGACATGCAGAATACATCTATGCACAGCAAAATCATTCTAATCATATCCACAGAAACGCAGCAGGAGTGATTTCAGTGTGTCTTACACCACCCTCACACCAGTAGGCTTCACTCCAAACACTGAGCTGCTGATTCCCCACACAGACCATGCTTTGAGCCACCCAGGCTACAGAGGTCCTTCCCAAAGGGCTTTTCTCTGGGATTTGCCCCTGAAAGCCTGGCTGAGGAAACTCTCAGCAGCTTTAAGTGGAGCTTGTTTTTACAAACTCTGCTCCTGCTCCTTCAGCTCCTGGTGGGTTTGCTCCCAGATTTTTTCACTTGCTGTTCCCCAGGGCTCCAAAACTTCCATGCTTCCTGGGTTACACAGAATCAGAGAAATAAAAAAGCTACTCTACCTCACTTGGGGTTTGCTGTGCAGGGCACTGCAGGCTCGGGCTCCTCACCAGAGGATGCAACAGAACCCCAGCAAAGCTTGTGCTGACTTAAAACACAGTGTTGCCTACAATAACAAGAAACATCCATCCATGCTGCAACCCTTGCTTTTTTTCTTCCAACTAGAAAGTGTTAAGCTTGGTTTCAGCTGCAGATGGAGAAGATCCTCCCCTGATGTATATGTATCCCCTATGCCCATACAACATGAAGCCCAGGTTTTTGTTGCAGAACTGGTGCAGTCCTGGATCCTGCAGGTTGGGTGGGGTTCTGTATAATGCCACAGAATTGCTAGACTACTCACTGGTAACGTCTGACTGCAACTCAGAGTGAAAATAAGTGGTAAAGTGGTGAGTCTGGGAGATGGGTTCACATCAACATCCTCTCCAGAACCTAAACAATAGCCTTGGCATCGTCAGTTGACCCATGGCCTGGCTATGAGCTGGAAGGCCTCTAAGCAGTGTTGTGCTCAGCCATTCTGGCTAAACACTGGGTGTTGGGTCCAGTCCTGTTCAATATCTTCATTGACACCTTGATGAGGGAACAGCACCCACCCTCAGCAAGTGCCCATGATCCAAAGCTGGGAGGGGTGGCTGACACGCAGGACACTGCGCTGCCATCCAGAGACCTGGCCAGGCTGGAGAGCTGGGCAGGGAGAGACCAGATGAGGGTCAACAAAAGCAAGTGGAGAGTCTGGCACCTGGGGAGGAACAACCCCATGGATCAGTACAGGCTGGGGGTGACCTGCTGGAGAAGAGCTCTGTGGAGAAGGATCTGGGGGTCCTGGTGGGTGACAGGTTGGCCATGAGCCAGCAGTGTGCCCTGGGGGCTGAGAGAGACAATGGGATCCTGGGGGGCATCAGGAGGAGTGTGGCCAGCAGGTCACAGGAGGTGATCCTCCCCCTCTACTCTGCCCTGGTCAGGCCCCACCTGGACTATTGTGTCCAGTGCTGGGCTCCCTGGGATAAAAAGGACAGGGATCTCCTGGAGAGAGTCCAGAGAAGGGCTACAAAGATGATGAAGGGCTTGGAACATCTCCCCTGTGAGGAAAGGCTGAGAGAGCTGGGGCTGTTCAGCCTGGAGAAAAGAAGACTGAGGGGGGACCTAATCAATGTCCATAAACATCTTAAGTATGGGGTGCAGGGGGAATTGGCCAGCCCCTTTTCAGTGTCTGTGGGGACAGGACAAGGGGCAATGGCTGCAAGTTGGAGCCCAGGAAGTTCCACACCAACCTGGGGAAGAACTTTTCCCCAGTGAGGGTGCCAGAGCCCTGGGACAGGCTGCCCAGGGGGTGTGGAGTCTCCTTCTCTGGAGAGATTCCAGCCCCGTCTGGACGCCGACCTGTGCAGTATGAGCTGGGGAGCTGCTTTGGCAGGGGGGTTGGACCCCAGGAGCTCTCCAGGTCCCTTCCAACCCCTACAACTCTGTGATTCTGTATGTTGGTGCTAAGTGACCAGTCTTGCAATCTGACTTCTCTTTGCCCCAGTCTTGCCCTCAAAAGCCTGATTGCAGAAGATGATCTGCGTGGTTCAAGAGGGTTTTGATCTCTTGCTGGCTTTTGGTGGTGGCTAGGGTTTTTGGATTCGGTCTCTGTTATGAAGAATGGTTCCCCTGGAAGACCATCCTTATCACCCAAGCAACAAGGGACAACATATCCTCTCAGGGCCATCAGCCCTTTCAACCAGTTGCTGAGAAAAGGTCTCTTCCTGAGCCTGTTTCCAGATAGGCACAAGCTGCTTGTTGTAGCTATGTGAGTAGATTCCTTCACTTCTGTACTCTCTAGCGTCTTCTTCCCAGGCTCCTGGTCTCTACTCAAGACCCTTCAAGCAAGCAGTTTTGATTTCTAAGTAGCCAAGTGCCTGTCCTCTGGTGTGACTTTCACTGTTGTCAGCAAACGAGCTGTTAATGAGCTTAAATGAGGAGCAAAGGGCAGGGTGAGGGCCAGGGCAATCATCTCGGATTGCTCCTGCCCGTAGTCCAATTCCTTTTGGAGTTTATTCCCATATTTCCATGGCATCTGGCATTTCTAAAGATTCGTGTGAGTATTACCTGGCCATGCCCAGCCTCCAGGAGCACCGTGCTCCAAGGGAAGGGGATGCTTCTGGGCACACACATGGAGAAACTGGGTGATTCCTGGGCCGGTGGCAGCTTGTCCCCACCCAAGTAGGATGTCAGCGCCTTTCTGTCCCACGACGTAGTCCCTCCCTGAAAAGCTCTCTCAAAGCAGTAAAGAGACGAGGGCTCACAAGGGACTGAGTCTCTTTTCGAGCCGGGGAAGCCCAGGGAGAGACAACAACTGTGCTTGGCAAGCAGAGCCTGCCGAAATGCTGCGTTTGTGCTGGCCTCTGCTGGGCAAAGGCTGAGCTCTCCCAGCCTGCGACCGCACCTCTGCCAGCTCCTCTTCCCGCTCTCCAGGCAAGCTGGAAGCTTTGCCTGGCTATTGCCAGAGGCTGGGGAAAGAGCTGGGGGGGCTCAAGGTTTATTTGGGTGACTGCAAGGGTTGGGTAAAGCTGCCTGAAGGGAGATGGCCAGGTCCAAGTGGAAGCGTGGGGCCGTGATGTCCCTTGGCCAAGGATCGAATAGGCTGCCCAGGGAGGTGGTGGAGTCTCCTTCTCTGGAGAGATTCAAGTCTCATCTGGATGCCTATCTATGTAATATGAGGTAGGGAGCCTGCTTTGGCAGGGGGGTTGGACCCGATGATCTCTTGAGGTCCCTTCCAACCCCTAAGATTCTGTGATTCTGTGATCTTGTAGCTTGGCCAGGGCCCAGTTCTGGTTTGTGGTCCCTGCAGGTTTCCATTGCTGTGTGAGAGCGTGGGGAGCTTGGCTTGGTGTTCCCCACCTTGTCCAGCTCCTTGCAGAGCTGTGTGCTGGCAATGCTGCTGGGCTGGGTGTGGGGACTGAGGCTTAGGAACTATCACAGGTGGAGGGGTAACAGCTACTTGCTTAAATAAACACCCACCTGGCTGCAGCCCTGATGAACTATCATCACCTTCAACAAGACCTGAGGTGAGAACTGAGAACGGTGGGTTTCAGTGTTTTGATACCCAGAGAAGCTTTTGTGGAAGCACTTGGGCTGGATTTCAGCCCAGCAGGACAGCCCCTTGTCCTGAGGGTTCTTTGCATACTGGGCAAAACCAGGCAAAAGCCCAGTAGTTTGGGGCTGGGAGAGCAATGAGGGCAGGTTGAAGGTGGCGCTGGGAGGTACCTGTCAGGGGTGCTTTTCAAGTCTTACTAACTCTATCCTCCACATCTACTTGCTGGCTGGTGTCTTCTCTGCAGGCAAACCAGAGGTGTGTGGCAAGCATCAGTTGACAGAATCAGAGGGTGGAGATGGGAACTGGGGACATGTCAGTCAGATTTTCCTTTACAGCCATCACTGAATCTCAGTACCACCTATGGATCAAGGCACCCTGGCAACTCTGTGCACAAGGACAGCCAGTTACAAAACTCTAGAGGGTGCAGTAATTTTTCTCCCTTTCCATCCCCCTAAAAGCACAGGCTCAGCACTTTGCAAGCACTCAGTATCAGCATTTCAGGGCCGCTTCTATGGTAGGATAAAGAAAGATACGACATTCTGTGCTGACTTAAGCTTAACGTATCTTCCCAGATGGGAAGCCCAGGGCAATCTTTTGTGCCTGGTATTCCCTTCCTGCTTTGTCCTCCTCAGCTGTACGCTCACAGAGTGCCAAGTGTTAAGGTGGGGAGATACAGAGCCAGCCAGTCTAGGGGACGGTGCATTCATCCTACTGTATGGGGCTGTTATGATCCCAGCTGTCATCACTGTGATGCCCTATAAATTGATTCACAAGTGAATTTTCTCTCCTGAGGGTCAGACTCAAGCACAGGATGCCTGGAATCAGAGAGAGGTAGAGTCACATCTTCAGTTTGGTGAATGAAAGACTAAACAGCTCAATTTCCTACTTTGCTGTGGCCCCAAAGCATTTATGCACTTGTTTTGTAAATCCCATCTCAGAAGTCACTTTTGTTGGTGCTGCCAGCTTGCATCAGCAAGAGGATAATCTCCTGTATACTGGAGCAGCAGCCCACAAAAGAGACCCTCTCTCTGCCTCTTACAATGACCTCAGTGTCCAAAGCAGTGCTTGTCATAAAAGAATGCTGTCTGGATGGTAACATTTGAGTACACAGAGATCAAAGAAGATCAGAAATCAGTGCTAAAAGACAAAGTATTTTTATGAAGCTGATGAGGAGAGAAAAAGCAAAGCATGGCATGAAATGGTGAGGCTTTCTTCTAGCAAACTGCCCTGTCCTCACTTGTTCTGGGCTCCTCTGCCATATTGTTGCCACGTTACTGAGGAATGATTGGGAAGGGATTTGAGCAGTGAGGCAGCAACACGTAGATAAAGTGGTTTAGGTTAATCAAAAATCTACCCAATTAAACAGTAGGGAATGTATATTCATTTATTGCCAGGGCAGGGTTACAACCAGTGTGTTAAGATGGTAATTTCCCTGAGCTTGCAGGCATCAGCTGCTGAGAGGCCTACTGCCTCAGAGACGTCCGTACAGAGATGGTGCATGTTCCTCTCAACCCCTTCACCAGGTCTGTGCTCTTTCCTAACATGCAACTGCTTTTTTACCCCCCACAACAGCCAAGGTTCCCAGGACTTGGTGCCCTGGTCCCCAGGACTTGTTCTGTGTTTGTCTTTTTTGCTCTATCACAAGTGGGAGGAAGAAGAGGAACACATGTGAGTTCAGCAGTGAACTGTGCAGATTTCCAGCACTCTGTAAGTACTAATTAATGCCAGCTGCAAACATTAGATGATCACAACCTTTTATGTGTCATTGGCATGAACTGGTATGACTCATTGAGATGGAGGCTGGAGGATGCTGAGTAAGAAGGGCTTATATACTTCGAGCTTTTGGTATTTGGGGTTAATCTGTGACCCTGATCTGGATTGGGGATGTAAATCTTGACTGTGGCTGAGTTTTGAGTCTAGCTGGCTCTTTTTTCACTTCTTTTATTCTGAGCTGAATAAAGAGATCTTCATGTTCGATGTTCATGCTTGGTGCAACGCAGAGGAGGGAGCTGAGTTTGCTCCAATGGCAGAGCAAACAGAGCCTATGCACAGCTCTCCTAACAAGTATCTGTATCTCCACAGCTTTTCACAAGCAAAGGTTGAGAGCTGGGCTTAGGTGCTTAAGCAGTGCAGCAGGCTAACCACAGTTAAACAGCTTTTGGATTACAGCTGGTTCTCATCCGGCCAGATCAGAGCATGGGGCAGAGCAAGATCTGTTTGCAGAAGGCCATGCAAAGGTAGCATTACCACCCCGTGTCTGGAGGGTTGTGCACTAACCAACAACCAGCACATCTGAGGTATGAGGGGTGCAAATGCTCTTCCATGCCTTGCGCTCCGTTTTACACCTTTTTCTTGCTGCAAGAAGGCAGCTGTGAATATTAGCACTACAGCCATGCCCTCCCATGTACTCTTTGCAGTTCAAACCTGCATGACTCATCCATACAAACATCACACCTGAACTGGACAGGGTTAAATGCAAACCATTGCTGTGCTCAAGCTAGGCTTTGAACAGGGAGATTAGATCTGCAAAGAGGTGGTAGTTCAAGCTGTTGTGGGTTGAGCCCATGCAGCCCAGGTTGGAGGGTGTTAGATTGGCAGAGAAGAACAAGGGGCAGGGCCACACACAAATCACCTTAACTCTTTGTGTCCCCCTTGCTTCCCCTGTGAAACAGATGGAGGTGATGCGTCCGCAGTGAAGTTCTCTGAGAGCTACAGGTGAGATGTGCTGAAAGGGAGCAAAATATTCTTTGCTTTCCTTATGAAAGGCCTTAAACTCTGGAGAGCATAGGTTTGGTGCTCCAAGGTGTCCTTTTGCACAGCTCCGGTGGTTCTGAGGGCTGCAGCCTTTTCTAGATGAGATTTTAGATTGTGTAACTAAGCCACCATGGTTTGTATAGAGGAAGGGACTTTTTGTGAAATTGAGAGTGCTGCAGAGGCTGCATGGTGCACTGGTATAAATGTACCTGTCCATCACAGACCTTTTTACAGAGTAAACGTAATAGGAATGATTCGTAAGGGTTTAGGGCACCAAAATCATTGTGTATCTAAGCTACAGTAAATAAACTAACCCACTGCATTTATAATTTATATGCTGGGCCTTGCTTTCGAGTGGCTCTGGGGATGTATAAAGCTATAGGTGCCAGTAGAGGGCTCGCAGCCTTCCCTGCTCTACAGGGGAACCACAATGCCTTTGGCCAATGCGGCCCCGCAGGCCTCACCAGCCAGCTTGGCATGCTGTGTGTCCAGCTGGGCATTGCATCCAGGTGTGACCCAGAAGAAGTGAGTGGTTCCACCAGCTATTCAAGTCTTGCTGTTTGGTCTAAGGCTACAACCATCTGACTTCTCCAGCTCTCCACTAAAGCAGTTTCGGTGTTGAAACCGATATACACCAGTCTCCTTCCACCAACAGATACCTTGCAATCTTCCCTGCAAGTTGTGTTGTGAAAGGTTGTGTGGGATGTGTTGGGAGATCTTCTGATATCTCTTCTAGACCTTAATCCTATCAGTCAGAATGTGACAGAGCCACCTAAGAGCTGAGCTAGCTAGGCCTTGCTAATGCGATGACGAGATTTAGAGGTGCAAATCACAGTGCTGTGAGTTTGAGAGCAAGGGACATCCTGTGATCCTGTGAGCTTACATACTTTCCATTAAAGGGAGCCTAAGCATCCTCTGAAGGCTCTTTGGGAACTGCGTGGCTAGAAGATCCAGTAGATCCCTGGATCACAGTTTTCCCTAGCAATCTTCACCATTTCTCCACCTATCCTTGGACTTCTCATCCAGCATGAGAGACAAAAGGCATCAAGGAACTATTCTTTTCACAATAACCTTCTAATGTGCCTTCTGCACACCTTCCAAGCTGATTTCCACCACACTTTCATCATGGCCTTGCTTGTCAATAAGGCCTGTTGCCATCCACCAGAAATCAGAACACTGAATTATCGTTGTCAGCATCATCCCTGGCATTTGTGTTTATTGGATAGGCTTTCAGAAAACCAAGCCTGTTCCAAAGCATGTTTTTCAGTTGTTACAGAACATAAAGGAATTGCATGTACTCAGTGGTCATAAAGGCAGAGTATATTCCATGAGGGTCAGAAATTGGTATAAAAAAGGACAGGGATCTCCTGGAGAGAGTCCAGAGAAGAGCTACAAAGATGATGAAGGGCCTGGAGCATCTATCCTATGAGGAAAGGCTGAGAGAGCTGGGGCTGTTCAGCCTGGAGAAAAGAAGACTGAGGGGGGACCTAATCAATGTTTATAAATATCTGAAGTATGGGGTGCAGGGGGAATTGGCCAGCCCCTTTTCAGTGTCTGTGGGGACAGGACAAGGGGCAATGGGTGCAAGTTGGAGCCCAGGAAGTTCCACACCAACATGGGGAAGAACTTTTCCCCAGTGAGGGTGCCAGAGCCCTGGGACAGGCTGCCCAGGGGGTGTGGAGTCTCCTTCTCTGGAGAGATTCCAGCCCCGTCTGGACGCTGACCTGTGCAGTATGAGCTGGGGAGCTGCTTTGGCAGGGGGGTTGGACCCCAGGAGCAGGTCCCTTCTAACCCCTCTGATTCTATGATTCTTGAGATCAGTGGTGAAGCCAGAGATGTTAGGCTTGTATCCTTACATTTCATTTTGTATCTGATGGCCTATATCATTACGTTTAGTTTGGGCTCTGCTTCTGCCTCTGGTTTAGTGCCTTCCAACCTTCACAGACACTTTTGGCTATGGGTTCCTGTAACCTTGTGTCAATCTCTGTGGAAAGGAGATTTCCCTTCAGCCTGTAAATCTGCTTGAAGGGGTTGTCCTGAAATATAAATAATTTGTCATGGCTAAGAAATTTTTATATAAAGATGCTCTGATGAGGGAAATCCAAAAGCAGCTGCTCTGCTGTGTTGCTTCAAGAAGGGAAAGAGACTCATCTGAGTAGAAACAGATGCAGCAATGGAGAGAGGAAGAAATGCAAAGCACAGGGGGTTTATTTTGGTCCAGAAACTGGCAAACGATGTAAAGCATGGATTGAACAGTTCACAGAGCCACAAACAAAACAAAACAGCCTTGAAATCAGAGGAGAGCAGTTCTGGGAAGTGTGGTCTGACAGGTAAGAAAAATTTGTGACCAAATCGGCTTTGGGGGGGCCAAGGGTTGCTTCCCAGCCTGGCTCATGTTCACTTGACAGGCTGGAGTCACCAGAGGCTGGGACCTGCTTTCACCCATCTGCTTTCAGATGTTATTTTTCAGCAGGGTCTTCTGTGTTTTAGTCGTTCCCAATTCACCATTTGACTTTCCTGATCAGCCCAAGCCATCAGTTTAATGCAAGCAAAAGGCTCCTTCCTTGGCAGGGTCTGGCTTGGTGAGGGACTTTTTTGTTGGTGAGGGGTAAAAATGAAGATTTTTTGAGAGAAAATGTAGGAGCTGAAGGTGGGACTAAACCACAACTCTACGTGACAGACTGTTTCAGACCTCAGTTTGGAATAGGGCTGGCAGGAGGCAAAGCACCCAGAATGTTTCTTCTCTCTCTCCCATATATCTAAAGATTTTGTTTTATGTGTGTGCTCTTTTTTTTTTTAATCCCATGTATGTGTGTGCTCTTTTTTTTTTTAATCCCATGTAAAGAAATTTAACTGTTCTCAGTGTTTTCCTAAAAAATAAGAGAGAAAAAAAAAGAGAAAAGAGTATAAAGAAAACAATAGGGGGTTGAGGAGACACTGCCAAACATTAGAAAAAACACTGAGAACAGCAGACTGCTGTACAGTACTTAACTCCATTATCCTGTCTTTATCCAAGTTTACAAGTGAAAGATGCCATGGACTGTGATAACACTTGCAGTTGCAGAAAGTTCAGGCTGGAAAGATGGGCCCGGGTGAACCTACTGAGGTTCAACACTGCCAAGTGTCAGGTGTTGCACTTGGGTGGGAAGAATCCCAGACACAGATACAGACTGGGAGAAGAGCTCCTGGAGAGCAGCCCTGTGAGAAGGACTTGGGGATTCTGGTGGGTGAGAAACTTCCCAGGAGCCAGCAGTGGCTCTTGCAGCTCGCAAGGCCAATGGGATCCTGGGCTCCATCAGCAGAGGGGTGGCAGCAGGGACAGGGAGGGGATTGTCCCTCTCTGCTCTGCCCTCCTGAGGCCCCAGCTGGAGTCCTGTGTCCAGAGCTGGGGCCCCAATACAAGAGAGATGTGGGACTGTTGGAGAGGGGTCAGAGGAGCCACGAAGATGCTCAGAGGGCTGGAGCAGCTGCCCTACAAAGAGAGGCTGAGGGAGCTGGGCTGGTTCAGCCTGGAGAAGAGAAGGCTGCGGGGGGACCTCATTGCAGCCTGCCAGTCCCTGAAGGGAGCAGAGAAACAGGAGGGGATTCAACTTTTTAAAAGGGCAGACAATGGCAGGACAAGGGGGAATGGATTAAAGCTAAAGGAGGGAAGGTTTAGATTGGATATCAGGGAGAAGTTTTTTACAGAGAGAGTGGTGAGGGGCTGGAACAGGCTGCCCAGAGAGGGGGTGGATGCCCCATCCCTGGCAGTGTTCAAGGCCAGGTTGGATGGGGCCCTGGGCAACCTTGTGTAGCTCCAGGCCTGAGGTTGGTGTCCCTGCCTGTGTCAGGGGGGTTGGAGCTCTATGATCCTTGGGGTCCCTTCCAACCCTTGCCATTCTATGAGTCTATGATTCTATGAAAGCTAAAGCTACAGTCCTGATATCATAGAGACCTAAATGAAACACGTAGGTGACACATTTAAGTTAGTCTCAAGTAACTTAAATAATCTCTTACCATCTGCAAATTTTGCTCCTTACTCTGCTTTGGAGATTATTAATAAATGATGCTCCTCTGAGCAAACCCAGTTTGCCTTGCTAAAAATTGCCTGGTTTTTTCTTTTCTTGATCTTTGCCTCTTAACAACTCTTTAATCAACGATAGTGATTACCTCTGGGTAACTTTGTTATAATACTATGGAGAATTTAGTAAAATCCTTTTTCAATCTGATGAGCTGAAATGTTAATTTTCTGTAATGTTTCAGTGTTACATCCTCAGTGTTCTCAGATGTTTGACCATGACAGTCCTTTTCCTGCTCCATTTCACCTCTGTACCACTATCACTCACTGCATTCCTGGTACATTTAAATGACAAATTTCTTAGAACAAATTTCTCTCTTCTTTGTGATGTCTCAGTGCAAAGCTTGGAGTAACTTTGAGTGTGTAACCTAATAATAACACGAGGGAATGGAAACCTCTTTTATTGCTCTTGCTTCTGAATTTACCTTTCTTATTTGTTATGTAAAAGGGCTACATTTCAGTTATATCATACCATCATAATGAGCACCCTGGGGGAGATTGGTGGTTCACTGGCAAAGCACTGCGGGCTGAGGAGGGGGAGAGTAGGAAGATTTGCAGCTCTGCTTTTGGCAGAGCACATGGGTTTTGAAGGCTGAGCTGGCTTTGCTTTTGTCCATCTGAGCTCCTGGCCACGCTGCTGGGAGTAGGAAACCCAAGTGGGTGACAGGAAGCAAGCTCTGTGAGGGTACACACAGCAAGGTGATATTTGTTCTCCTTCGAATAATTTGCTTGCATGGGAAATAATTTGCTTGCTTTGGGGTGGCCAGCAGGGACAGGGAGGGGATTGTCCCTCTCTGTTCCACCCTCCTGAGGCCCCATCTGGAGTCCTGTGTCCAGAGCTGGGGCCCCAATACAAGAGAGATGTGGAACTGTTGGAGAGGGGTCAGAGGAGCCACGAAGATGCTCAGAGGGCTGGAGCAGCTGCCCTACAAAGAGAGGCTGAGGGAGCTGGGCTGGTTCAGCCTGGAGAAGAGAAGGCTGCGGGGGGACCTCATTGCAGCCTGCCAGTCCCTGAAGGGAGCAGAGAAACAGGAGGGGATTCAACTTTTTAAAAGGGCAGATAATGGCAGGACAAGGGGGAATGGATTAAAGCTAAAGGAGGGAAGGTTTAGATTGGATATTAGGGGGAAGTTTTTTACAGAGAGAGTGGTGAGGGGCTGGAACAGGCTGCCCAGAGAGGGGGTGGATGCCCCATCCCTGGCAGTGTTCCAGGCCAGGTTGGATGGGGCCCTGGGCAACCTTGTGTAGCTCCAGGCCTGAGGTTGGTGTCCCTGTCTGTGGCAGGGGGGTTGGAGCTCTGTGACCCTTGGGGTCCCTTCCAACCCTTGCCATTCTATGATTCTATGAAATAAGAACATAAAGACACCAAAGCTGAGCATCTGTGCCTTTGCTCCTGACAGCAGTCAGGTGGATAACTCAGAGGACAGCATCAGTAACCTCGGACAGCGTTCCATAAAGTAAATACAAAGCACAAAACCTTCACCTTTGTGACTCAAGCCTTTGCTTTGGGAATACAACATCCCAAAGACAGGCCGCTATCCCCATTGTTCCAAGTGAACTTAGAGACCCGTGTTTAATGCTGGAAGAGAGCTGGGACAACAGCAGCAGCATGCAACCATGTCTTAAAGCTGGTGCTGGGTAATGTTTGTACAATTCATATAACACAAAGCTAATTAAATTAATTGTGGATCATAAGTAATCTCCAGGCAGGAATCTGTCTGCCTGGTGTGTTGCTGAAGTAATGGGAAAACAAGAGCTGACTCATTAACTGCAAGTTCCCCAGGATGAAAACAGACATCACTTTCGGCTTCAGTCACATGGAGGTGGTTTAATTTTGACTTCACAGAATCACAGAGTCTCCTGAGCTGGAAGGGATCCATAAGGATCATCGAGTCCAACTCCTGGCTCCACACAGGGCCAGTCAAGTCAGAGCATGGGACTGAGAGCATCGTCCAGATGCTTCTTGAACTCAGCCAGGCTCAGTGCTGTGACCCCTTCCCTGGGGAGCCTGTTCCAGTGCTTTCACTTTGTAGTGTGCCACCTCTGAAAAGAACGAAACCCATGGCAAGCCAACCCAAATGCCAGCAAAGCCTGGCTCATCCTCTGGCTCAGCCACCCTGGCAGGGCTGCCGGGCCAGGCGCTGCCCACCCGCACGCAGCCTCCAGCCGGTTCTGTGTCAGCCCACGTCCAGCTCATCGCCTCCGGTTTACACACCGGTGACTGACGGCTCTGCCGCACCGGGCCCTTCCCCGGCGGGGCCTGCAAATGGCGGGGTGGTGGCGGCTGCTCTGCTGGGGCTGAGCAGCGATTCTGCAGGTACCGCGACGGGACCACGGCCCGCCGTGTCGTACCCGGACCGCGGGACAGCCCTCCCGCCCCCGGGCGGGGCGTGGCGGAGGGCGGGGAGCGCCGGGCCAAGCGGAGGCGGCGGCTCCCGCCCGCTCAGCAGTAGCCAGTAAGCTGGGGGGGGGATTGGGTGGGATTTCCCGGCCAGGTGGGTGCCGCTGGGGAGCCGGGCAGGCGAGCAAGTGAGCGAGCAAGCGAGCGGACGGACGGACGGACTGACTGACTGACTGACTGACTAGCGGGCAGGCAGAGAGCCGGCCGGTCGGCGCTACCGGCATGGTACAGCAGGAGCCTGCCGGGGCGCCGGGGCTGGCGGCAGCGGGTGAGGCTGCTGCTGCCACTGCCGAGGTGCGGCTGTCCCGACGCCGCTGGCCCATAGTGCTGCTCTTCAGCAGCTACTCCCTATGCAACGCCTTCCAGTGGATCCAGTACAGCAGCATCAGCAACATCTTCATGCGCTTCTACGATGTGAGCGCCTTCGCCATCAACTGGCTCTCCATGAGCTACATGCTCATCTACATCCCTCTGCTCTTCCCTGTCGCCTGGCTGCTGGACAAGAGGGGCCTGCGCTTCATCGCCCTGGCTGGCTCAGCCCTCAACGCCCTGGGCGCCTGGGTGAAGCTGGGCAGCCTCAAGCCGTACCTCTTCCCCATCACCGTCCTGGGGCAGGTCATCTGCTCCGTGGCCCAGGTCTTCATCCTGGGCATGCCCTTACGCATCGCCTCTGTTTGGTTCGGCTCCCATGAGGCCTCCACTGCTTGTTCCGTCGCCGTCTTTGGGAACCAGGTAATGGGTGGCAGACCTTGGCCAGCCAGGAACCTGGGCTGGGCTGTTGTCTGCTTGGATGGAGACTGGGTTTGCTAAAGGGACCTGTCAAGGAGGGGGAAGAGATGTGCAGGGCCTGGAGGTCGGCAGCAGGGATAAGAAGCACTTACGTGAAATTCCCCCTGGGACGTGCAGCTGGTGCCTGAAGTGATGCAGCTGGAGTTAGGTTGGGTGGTGGCAGAGGCAAGTGGGACCTAAGTCTACAAAACTGGGGGCAGCACAGGGGTTGGGTATGATTCTGGCTTTGAGGGGTGTTTGGACTCAGGGTCGTCTCCAGTCCCCTCTTACTCCTGTGTCTGCAAATCTTAAGTCCAGGTGTGTGATTCAGTAGGCCCATGGATGGGCTGGAGGGGAATGTGTAATGCTGAGAAACATGCTTTAGGCAGTGTCCTGCAAACCTCTGATCTGCAATTGCATCTGGACTTGACACTGCAATATCCAGTTCCTACTGACAGCTAGATGGGACAAAGGAGATAAACTGTCTACGGAAAATGGTACTTGTCACTGAGCCCTGGAGGAAAAGGACTTTAGCACTTTCATACTGAAAAGTGGGCATAGACTTTCCACAGGCAGTTGCTTTGAAAAGCAACAATCCTTCCCTCAGGCTAGGTTGAGGTAAGATTCCCTGAGCACTCTTGTTTCAAGGAGTGTCAGGGAGGCCAGTGACCTGCACTTGCTCAAGGTGGTCTTTTCCTGTAGTCAGCTAGAGCTCAAAGGAGGTATTTTTTTTTCCACAGCTTTGAAAGGATTGGGGAAATAGCTTCTTGACCTTTGCCCCTAAACACACAGTCATCTCTATTGCGTGAATCAGGCCAGTCCTGATGCAATGTGGTCTAAGAGAAGTGAGTCTGGTTCTGCAATGCTGACATGAAGAAGAAGGAAGCAGAACCTGGTATTAGCTGCTAGGCTAGACCTCTGCTCCTTGCTTTGAGATGCCATGTAATCCCCTACTCTCTGCATCGCCCTGGACCATCTCTGATGTAGCCTGTGGGTGGCTGCTATTCAGATTTGAATGGTTCACAATTCCAGTAGTTTCTAATGCATGGTTCTCTCTCAGATAACTTTGTGTGCAGTGATTTGAGGTCTCCTTTCCCTACATTCCTGGGTATCTGTATTTATGTAGATACTGTTAAAGCAAAAAGAGGTGAATGCTCAGCACTGGTATTTGAGGAACTGGAGTTTGGGGGCAGCGCTGGAGGATTATGGAAACTCTGGATTTCATCATTTGGAAAGAGAAAACATACTTATCATTCTCTGAGAGAATCTAAGCTTTCTTCTTTGCTCTTATCATCCAGGACAGTGAACTGGTTTTAATGTGTTCAAAATGGATCTTTAGAGTGGAAGGCATTTAACTTGGCATGAGTACTCTGCTGATTTAGGGGTAAATAAGTAACTGTGCATTTTGTTGTCAGAGTTTTTTTCCTAATTATTCAGGTGGAGTTACTCAACAGTGTGCATAAGAATTCCAAACAATGAGGTTTTCAGCCTGTGCTAGATGCATGTGTGGTATATTCATTGACCTAAAAGGAGCTGGTTAGTTTAACAGTTGTGAAAAGCAAACTTTAACTATGCTTTTGGTGCTCCACGCTCTTCTGGGGGTTGAACTGACATGTCAATGAGACCTCAGTTCAGTATATAGCCTTGGCTTTGTAAGCTTTCCTTTTAGAGAATCTGAGAAGTCAGAAATGGCAATGACTAAAGGCAGGGTGTACTCCCTGGGAAGGACATATTCATTCCCTTAGTCAAGGGTCCCAAAGGGCATAATCACGGTGAATGAAAAGTAGCTAATTTGTTTACTGGTGATGCTGGGCAGGGTGGAAGAAACAGAGGCATCCTTTTTTTCCTGACTCTCCAGTTAAAGAGTGTGTTTTAGGGAGTGTTAGCAAAGGGTATAATGCAGGGAGTTTATAATTGCAGTATTCCAGTACAGCAAATTATTCCCTATGCTTATTCCTCTACAACCATATGGCTTTCCTTTCCTTGCCATGTCACTTGGTTCTGGATCCTCATGGGGGAAAGCTCTATCATGATTTATTCTTCTGATTACTGAGTACCAAGCACTGATGTCCCTCTCCATCAAGAATTGCCACCAGCTACATGGAAAAGCAGCATCACTGCTCAGGAAGTTCCACACCAACATGTGAAAGAAATTCTTCTTGGTGAGGGTGCCAGAGCATTGGAACAGGCTGCCCAGGGGGGTAGGAAGTCTCCATCTCTGGAGATACTCAAGACCTGTCTGGACGCCGACCTGTGCAGTATGAGCTGGGGAGCTGCTTTGGCAGGGGGGTTGGACCCCAGGAGCTCTCCAGGTCCCTTCCAACCCCTACAACTCTGTGATTCTGTATCAAAGCTCTGCCCTCTTTCTTCTCCTACCCTCTCAGCCTTAGGCAGCACTTGGAGTGCTGTCCTGAGCAGAACCCTGCCTGTGGTTCAGCTGATGATGCCACTGCTGCTTGTTGAGTGATGGTAATTGTGGCATCTGGCAGAGAGCAACAGGCAATTCGATATGAATTTTAGGTGAAGCCATTTATTGGGTGAAATCACCCAGATTCTATACCTTTTTCACTACCAACATGGCAAGCTAAAAAACTGCTAATTGGTTACACACACTGTTCACACCACACTGATTGGTTAGTAATTATAACGAGTTCTGATAAACCCATCTTATAGCTAAACATCCTTAGTTTACCTTTAATGCCTAAAAGCATCCCCACACCTGCTGTTTTGACCCTCTTGTTATGGTTGGTTCCTGACATGTTCCGTTACTCCCAAATACCTTCCCATAACTGCTTCTTGGTTTAGGGTAGCCTGTACCCCTATCAACAAGGCCACTGTGTTTTGAGAATGTGATTATTAGGATCCTCTCAGCATGAGGAACTTTTCCTGTCTCATGGGAACAGAAGAATGTTGTCAGGGTCTAAATCCTGGGAGAAGAGAGCTAGGCCGCGAGCAGGCCTGCTGTCCTCTCTGATAGGTAACCTTCAGGTTCAAAGTTAGCCTTGAACAGTAAATCATTGAATCAGTCAGGCTGGGTGTGAAATACCTTTTAAAAACCAAACAAACCTTAGTAGGTATCAAATTGACCTTGCTTGTTTCTGGTCATATGTTGTCTGTGCCATCTGAATGGCAAAGAAGGGTTACATTGAGCACTCTTGAATCAAGGCCCAAGAGCTTCTCAAGAGAAGATTGTGGATGGCTGTGGAGCAGATGATCACATTCTCTTGTTTACCCACTGCTGGTTTTCATATTTTATTTCTCTCCATTTTAACAGGGAGATGCATAGGTTTTTCCATTCTTTTTCCTTGTCACAGAATCACAGAGTTGTAGGGGTTGGAAGGGGCCTGGAGAGCTCCTGGGGTCCAACCCCCCTGCCAAAGCAGCTCCCCAGCTCATACTGCACAGGTCGGTGTCCAGACGGGGCTGGAATCTCTCCAAAGAAGGAGACTCCACACCCCCTGGGGCAGCCTGTCCCAGGGCTCTGGCACTCTCACTGGGGAAAAGTTCTTCCCCATGTTGGTGTGGAACATCCTGTGCTCCAACTTGCAGCCATTGCTCATTGTCCTGTCCCCACAGACCACTGAAAAGGGGCTGGCCAATTCCTCTTGTGTCCCACACTTGAGATATTTATAAACATTGATTAGGTTCCCCCTCAGTCTGCTTTTCTCCAGGCTGAACAGCCCCAGCTCTCTCAGCCTTTCCTCATAGGGGTGATGCTCCAGGTCCTCAATCATCTTTGTAGCCCTTCTCTGGACTCTCTCCAGGAGATCCCTGTCCTTTTTATCCCAGAGAGCCCAGAACTGGACACAATACTCCAGGTGGGGCCTGACCAGGGCAGGGAGGTTCAGAATGAGGTTTACTTGTATGTTGAATACTTTAGCATGAAAATCTTAGTGTTACTGAAATATTTTTAGCATCTCACTGCTTCAAAGGCTAGAAAAATTTATGTGGGGACTTTTCCTCAGGCTAAAGTTCTGGAGTAAGGAAGCAGAAGTCTTTTGGAGAGTTCCCTAATGACATTCAGATGGGTTAAAATATTGGGAGGAATTTGTCTGACATGCTTCTCCTCTGAAATACAGCTGACAGTGTGCATGGTATGTCAGTAGCTGTCACTTAGGGAGGCACTCAGTGCTGGATATCTACCTCCCTTCCTTTAACATACTTGCTCTGATGTCTTTTGAGGGTGAGGAAACAGTGCTGTGGTGTGACAGAACTAACACAGTGATGAGGATATTTAGGTAATGAGTTAAATTCTCATGGCTTTTGGGGATTTGTAAGCTGGAGCCTGGTGGCCAGGTACCACCTCTCTGCTTCAGCTGCCAAGGTGTGTGCTGAACTGCTGGGCTGGGGCTATGCTTCTTCAGGTATGGGGCTTTTAGGTGTATCTCTCTGGGACATGGGCAGCAAGAAGAGAAGTGTGTAAGTGTGTTGCAAAGGGGCAATGGAAGAACATTTACATTTGTGGCTTTGTATTGCTTTAGTACTGGTGTTGTTACCTTTTTGGATTGAAATAGACCTTGTTATTGGCTCATTCCCTTCTGATGAAGGGAAACAAGAAGCTGATGGGCTTCAGGTAAGGATGCAGGTATACTAGATGATGAGTTTTCTGCTTTAATTTTGCCTCTTAATTTTTTAGCACAGGTTGATAAAAGGTGTTGATATGGTTTGGGAAGAAAGAAAACTTCATCTTGATCTCTGCCTCTGGGCATGATACAGCACATTACTGATGTCCAGGTGGGGGTCTGTCATGCTTGCCTGATGCATCTGGCATATAACTTTAGAGATTTAGGGCTTCTGTAACAGAAACAGCCTGAAGGAGAGCTTTTGGTTGCTAGCTGCAGACTGCTGGGAGTGCTGGTCTAGGGGTGATTAGGTGATGGCTTCTGAATGATTAGCTGGGAAGGAAATTCAGGTGAATGCTCTCTCTCTTCTGGTATGTCCTTTCTTCTTGTTCTGAATGAAAGGGAGGGGGTAAGTGGGTGGGGTGGGTGTTGCCAAATAATAGTGCCAGCAACATCTCAGTAGTCATTGCCTTTGCACAGGTGAGCCTGCAGTGCTAGCTGTGCTGAGCATGTGCTGCTGTTTGATGCCTCATTGCTAACTCTGTTCTGTTCACCTTTCACCCTTCAGGGAAAGCAGCATCTGAAAGTCTTAGAAGTGTTGTGGAAATGGAGCACATCCCATGGAATTCCTGTCTTCAAGTGCACTTCTAGATCTCTTTGGCTGTTCTGTCCCTGCTGTAGGCTCCCCATCTCTTCAGATGAGATTTAATCCCTGTTGGGGCAGGCAGTGGTCTGCCTCACATCCCCCTGTAGCTTGGCCCTCTGTCTCCCAGGCTTTTAGCTATTGCAATAGAGAAGCTTTTAGCAAAGTGCCAAGAGGAACTGGTAGTCATGTAGTTAATGGTTGACATTCTCCAACCTGGCTCCTTTCTCCCCCTGTAAATTAAGGCAGGGTGGATCAGAGCACTTGGATCACAAGGAGCATTATGTGGCCAGCTCTCTGGGATCCTGTACTCAGGAGTGGGAGGGTGTGCTGACCAAATAGCAACGTGGCTTTCCCAGGAATGCCTGAGTTTCTATAAATGGACACCAGAGCCTGACATGAACTGTTTCTACCCATTTCATCTGGTGCTTCTTTTCCAACCACACACCAAAGGCAGCTTCCCCTTCTCCCTCACAGAAGCAGTTGGCTTTTGCATTATGTTCTGTGGAAGTTCTGTGGGAGTTAAATGAATGACTACAGTGGTTTTTCTGGGAGGGGCTGCCCTGTGGCACCCTCAGCACTTGCCTTGCAGGATGCCCCTGGGGTGGCTATGTTAGGTGACTGTGATAGGTCCTTGATCAAAATACTATGTCCCAACTGAGGATTCCAGCAGCAGCTGAGGTAGCTGCCAGAGCTGAAACCCCTTTCCTACTTTATTGTCTTATCTATTGTTCTTGTTTGGCTGCATTACATTTCTCTCCCAGTAAACTGGGGGAAGGTGCATTGGAGGCTGAGGCACTGAATTACTTGCACAGAGAAGTAGTCTTCATCACATGGCATTACATCATATTAAGCAGTGTGAGATGATGACACAGAAGCAGAAGTGTTATGGGGAAGGGAATTTGCTTTACATCCAGAAGAGTTTTGGTTATGCAAGTGCAGTTTGAAAACACACTATCTCCCATGTCAGTGGGAGAGTAAAAAAGAGCCTAAGCTCTATCTTATCTCATCACAAGGCCTGGATTACATTTCTTCCTTTCTCAACCTGGGTCCTTTCTGCTGCTTAAAACACTGAAAGAAAGAGGACTAAGCTGTGCTTTGCAGACATTTATGTATGTTGACTTACTGACTACCTGGATTTCAACAGTCTTTTTAGTTTTGCTCTCAGTGGTATGGAAGAAGCATAGTCTGTACAGCAATTCACACAAAAAGAGGGTTCCTACACTGGGTAGGAACTGTCAACCTCTACTTTACACAGCTCTTCACTTGAGTATTTTCAATGCTACTGTAGCCTTTTGTATAGAAAGGCAGCTGAGACCTGTGCTCATAGCAAAGGATTAGGAAGCTGATGTGCAGTAGGAGTCACAGGGTGTGAGAACAGAGGGGGTGGCTGCTCACTGCAGATTGCAATATAGGAACTGTAGGGTCAGAAAGTTTATCTGCTCTTGGGAAATGTCATGATTCTAGTGTGGAAGACACCTGTAGTTGGGAAAGGAGGGAGCACTGCAGGGCAGAGCTTTGATACAGAATCACAGAGTTGTAGGGGTTGGAAGGGAATGGAAGGGACTTCCCTTCCAACCCTTGGGGTCCCTTCCAACCCTTGCCATTCTATGATATACAAGAACAGGCAACAAAACCAAGAGTAAGTGGCTAATAAGATGGTGTCAAACTTCCATTTGAAGTTTTGAAATGGTTGAAATGGGGTTACCTGTTTCTATAGTAAGAGTCTGCTGAAGGAAGATAATCAGTGCAGTATCAGCATAAAAATGGGAAATGAATGAGTGATGGAACAGTAGGCATCCACCTTAAAGGAGACTAGGAGTCAGCAACAGGAATAAAATTCTCTATAGAATTCTCTAAGCAAGCACAAATATAGACAGAGGAGACCACCAAGCCCAGAAGGTCAATTAAAGTGTTAAAAGACAGAAAGAGAGAGATGCTGCAAAGGCAGAAAAAAAATACATCAGTGAGAAACTTCACCAATGCCCTTGCAGGCTGAACACGCATCATGACAGGGATGATGCAGAGACTGCATTTTTGGATTCCATAAATACTCTTTTCTGAGGAGAACCTACAAGAGGCAGCACAATTTGTGATATAGACCTAGGGCAGCACAGTGTGACCACAATCAATATTACAGAATGGTTCTGCACCACACTCAAATTCAGCTTCTTTGCAGCAATGACAGGAAAAAAACCCAACCAACAGTCTCCAGAGCACTACAGCAATATTGAACTTGCAAGAGGGAGCTGCCTAAAAGGAAGGAATCTTGTTAAAAGGAAATGAAAATGAAAAGCCAGAGAAATTAAATGCAGGCAAGCAGCATTAAGACTGTGTAAAGACACAGCATCAGGGGTTTAGTGTCTGCCTGGAGAACATTAGCAACATTTTGTTAGAACAGAATAAAGGAACTATACTAAAGTTTAAAAAAAAAAACAAACCACAAACACCAACACACACACACACACAAAAACCCAGCCACTACTGTCACCTGGCTCAAAAACTGGATGTTATTCCTTCAAGCAAATTTTAAAAAGACCCCACAAAGCTGGACCAAGCTAAAATAAAGCTATAATTAGGCCCCAAAAAAGCTGTGGAACAGCTTTACAAACTAAGTCAAAACTCTTCAAACACAGCAAAATCAGGAAGCCTGCCAGAAAGTCTGTAAGACCAAAAGATGATCACCATGGAAGGAGAACATTTGAAAAAGAGGGAGAACTAAATGAAGTCTTGCACCTGCATTCATTACAGGATATTTATAGGAGGTTTCCACATCAACAGAACCCTTTTCCCATGGCAAAAAAGCCTGGAAGCATTATCAGTGGAAGATCATGATCAGTTAATTTCAGCTGATTTTTTCTACAAGGCATCAGGACCAGATGGAGGATCCAGGAGTTCAAAAGAAAACCCACACTACTTGCACACAAACACACCAAACTGCTAATGCTGCTCTGTTACCAACTACTCAGCTCAGGAATGGAGGAAGAGATGTGACTTCTAAGAGACCCAGTGCAGGCAAGAGTCCCAGGAAACCCCAAGGCCAGCAGCCTGCTGGATTGGCCAAACAGGCAGAAATTGAAGCAATGAAGAGATTGAAGTTTATGTGTTGATAAACATGAATACAATAGGTTTTTCAGGCACAAAGATTTCAAGGCAACCTCAGCAAGTTCCCAAGTCAAGGCTCTGGAGAGTTAGGAGGATACAATTCTTTTTCACTTTCTTTTCCTTATCACTTACCACTAACTGGTGTGACTGCCTAGCCTAGGGCAGATGCTCCTCTGTTCTGATACACTGTACCTTTCCAAAGGAAAGGCTTTTCATAGAATCATAGAATGACATGGGTTGGAAGGAACCCCAAGGATCATAGAGCTCCAACCCCCCTGCCACAAGCAGGGACACCAACCTCAGGCCTGGAGCTACACAAGGTTGCCCAGGGCCCCATCCAACCTGGCCTTGAACACTGCCAGGGACGGGGCATCCACCCCCTCTCTGGGCAGCCTGTTCCAGCCCCTCACCACTCTCTCTGTAAAAAACTTCCCCCTAATATCCAATCTAAACCTTCCCTCCTTCAGCTTTAATCCATCCCCCTTGTCCTGCCATTATCTGCCCTTTTAAAAAGTTGAATCCCCTCCTGTTTCTCTGCTCCCTTCAGGGACTGGCAGGCTGCAATGAGGTCCCCCCACAGCCTTCTCTTCTCCAGGCTGAACCAGCCCAGCTCCCTCAGCCTCTCTTTGTAGGGCAGCTGCTCCAGCCCTCTGAGCATCTTCGTGGCTCCTCTGACCCCTCTCCAACAGTTCCACATCTCTCTTGTATTGGGGCCCCAGCTCTGGACACAGGACTCCAGCTGGGGCCTCAGGAGTGCAGAGCAGAGAGGGACAATCCCCTCCCTGTCCCTGCTGCCACCCCTCTGCTGATGGAGCCCAGGATCCCATTGGCCTTGCGAGCTGCAAGAGCCACTGCTGGCTCATGGGAAGTCTCTCACCCACCAGAATCCCCAAGTCCTTCTCACAGGGCTGCTCTCCAGGAGCTCTTCTCCCAGTCTGTATCTGTGTCTGGGATTCTTCCAGCCCAAGTGCCACCCCTGACACTTGGCAGTGGTGAACCTTATTAGGTTCCCCTGGGAGCTTCCTGCCTGTGCAAAGGTTGAGACTCTAATTTGTATGTTGGTGATAGGGACCGCACTATGACCCCTGATGACTGATGGTCTGTGCAAGGAGGGTAGCACAGGCTGTTGCAGAACTACCCTTGTTTCTACATTGCCTTATTTTATCAGCTCTGATGGGGAAAGTCATGGAGAAGGGAGAAACATTATTTTTCCCTTCCTAAGGCATCTTTAAATTTTCTGGTTACCTGGTTATGGTGTTGCCTGTTGGGCTGATGGTGATGTGGGCACTGGCCTGCCCAGAACCAAGCTAAAAACCTCCCTGTGAAATGTAATGTAGGCACTGTAAAATACTCACTGTGTTGTTGAGAGCTTGTCTTTGCTGTTAAAAATGGTATGAATAACCCAGGGTCTCTATGTATCATCTGGGAAATCTTCAGTTTTAGTCAAGTTAAGGGCCTCATCTTCACAGGATTAATAATTGTTCCATAATTTAATACTATAAATTTAATAATATAAAATGTAGTTCCTATTGTTAGGATTGCTGGGATTTTTCTTTTTCCTTTTTACCACCTAATTGATCAAGTGGTTCCTTTATTTTTTTTGGAGAAGAAGAGAGTGGACAAAATTGTTCAGATCATCTGAAAAGACAACAGCAGTGTGCAAGAAAGCTGAGTAAGTCTGTGTCCCATTGGGCAAGAGATGTCTTCTTGGGAAAGGATTTCTGAACAATTTGCCCAACAGATTCACAATACTCTCTGTTAGGCACACCAGATAGCTTCTTCCTCAAAAAGGAACTAGAGGGGCCCTCTGCTAGGCACACCAGATAGATCCTTTTTGAGGAAGAAGCTAGAGGGAGAGCTGGAAAGAGTGAATCTTGGCTGTGTTCCTAGAGAAACTTATGCCAGAGGTCAGAATGGATCTCTACCTTATTTCTTGTTGCTGTTCAGCAGCTTGTGGAATTAGCATGTGATTGCAGAGAGCAGGAAGCTGAGGAGCACCTAGCACAGGAGTCTGGCCTGTTTTTTCCAAGAATGAAGTGGTGAGAAGACAAAGAAGCAAACTCTGGGAAGGTGTTTTTAGACCTTGTTTAGTAAAAGGTAGAGGGCTTGTTCAGCCTGGAGGAGAGAAGGCTGCAGGGGGACCTCATTGCAGCCTGCCAGTCCCTGAAGGGAGCAGAGAAACAGGAGGGGATTCAACTTTTTAAAAGGACAGATAATGGCAGGACAAGGGGGATGGATTAAAGCTAAAGGAGGGAAGGTTTAGATTGGATATTAGGGGGAAGTTTTTTACAGAGAGAGTGGTGAGGGGCTGGAACAGGCTGCCCAGAGAGGGGGTGGATGCCCCGTCCCTGGCAGTGTTCAAGGCCAGGTTGGATGGGGCCCTGGGCAACCTTGTGTAGCTCCAGGCCTGAGGTTGGTGTCCCTGCCTGTGGCAGGGGGGTTGGAGCTCTCTGATCCTTGGAGTCCCTTCCAACCCATGCCATTCCATGATTCTATGATCTCACAGCCTCTTTAGGATACATGCCACAGCACTTCCTTCACTCCTGACCTTGATGTTTTTCTAGGTTGTCCTAATGGTCATAGGGTGAGCCTTGTTTTGGGAGGAGGCTCATTAGGAAACAGTGTCAGAGTGGCTGAGCCAGATTAATATCTTGCTCATTAGAAGTGGGCTGGTTTCTGTCCCAGCCCTTGCACTTGTCTGGCTGAAAATAAGTTGGTTCAACTCATTAAGCCAGCAAAGAATTGGTGGGCTGTGAGGGTCTTGTTTTCTGTCATTTTTCAAGAGCCAATTTGGATTACTGGGTGATCAGGCCAGCACCAGAGTAGGTGCAAGATAAGGAGTGGGATGAATGTGTGGACAGGAACATAATGTGCATGGGGGAGGCCAGGGAAAACAAGACCTCCCCTTTGATGGAGGCAGGTATTCGTTCTGCTCAATTCTGTTCTAAAACCTTGCCTTGAATATCCTGAGAGCTGTGAGTGCAGTGGCCTCTTCTGGCCTAACTGCAATGAGTAGCTGGCTTTTGTCTCTTTATTGTTGGGTGGTAAAGGAGACTTTCACCTCGATTGTGAAAGTGGATTGGGCTCAGTGGAGCCCTTACCTGGCTGTTATTCTATGTCACCTCCCTTGTGTCCCTTCTCTCTCTTGCTCAGCTTGGCATCGCTGTGGGCTTTCTGGTCCCTCCAGTTCTGGTTCCCAATGTGGAAGATGTGGAGAAGCTGGCCCATCACATCAGCATCATGTTCTTCATGACTGCAGGCGTGGCAACAGCTCTATTTATCCTGGTTGTCATAGGTAAGGAGGTGGGAATGTGCACATGAAACCAGGTGGGACTGAGGAGATCAGTCTGTGTGTGGTTATGCAATACCATGTCTTGCTGCTTCAAACCCTTCATGAACACTGCATGTAGAAGGGAGTGTAAGAGGTTGTGAGTGAGCCTGCAGAGAATCTTTCATTTCATCCTTGGATTCCCTGCATAATAAACCCCTGTCATGAATAAGTCCTTTCAAAGCTAACAGAAATCTTCCAATGTTCACAGTCATCTTGCTTTGCAAACAGGGTGCTGGGCTTTGGGTTATGTCTTGGATCTGACCACCTCTTAAATGTAGGGAGAAAGAAGCAGGTTATATGGCATCAGAGGAACAAGCTGTTCCCAGGAGAAAAAAAACAAGTGGAGAGAAGAAGGATTTAGGGCAGCAGCAGGACACCAGAGGTGCAGTTCCCCTGTTTACTGTGTGAAGTAAGAAGCTAGATCTTTAGCATGAAAAATGAGCATGCTCACTGGAGAGCAGAGCTTGTCTGCTGAATTCCATGGAATTTGTATTTTGTAGGATCCTCTTGCCAGCTTCTTTGTGTTGCCTGGTGGCTGAATCAGATGTAGAATTAAAAGAATCTGTGGCAGGGAATAGACATTTTTGTACTTTGTCTGTCTAGCACCTGGTACAGCAGTGTCACTTGTCACCAGGTTTTCTGGATGCTGCTTTAGTGCTAGTTAGGGCCAGCAGATAGCTTGTCCAGCCTAAGAATTGCCAGGTCTGCAATAAAACCTGGCCTAGGTCATTGCACTGTAGGGCTCAAGGCCACCCTTGCCAGCTGGCTCTTCTCATTCTGCTTTTGCATTTGTAACTCTGCATAACACTTCTGTGGCAAGCTGGCCATCCTCCTGGAGACATTATTACTGCTGAGAACTCTTGTCACTACTGGGCACTGCCTAAATTAAAAGGTAATTGGAGACAAGGTGTTTCTGCAGTGGCAGGAGTTACTGTTGGAGAGACCCTCTTCTCTCCTGCTCGTGAGTAAGTTGGAGATGGAAGCTGAAGGACAATGGTGTGTTTTGTACACTTGGTTTTACTAGCCCCTCTGCTGTTCCTCAAATGGCTCTACTACAGCATCTGCTCAAGCTCCCTGACTGCAGGATTACAAGTATTTTGTGTCTGGTTTCAGTCTTCAAGGAGAAGCCCCCACACCCCCCGAGCCGAGCTCAGGCCTTGATGCAGGCCAGACCAGCAGCAGAGTATTCTTACCTGCAGTCCATCCGCCGTCTGCTCTGCAATGGCAACTTTGTGCTGCTTATGATCACTTATGGTAAGTCCTGGCCTTTCTTTGGTGCAGTTCACCTACAACCACCTGAAGGGAGGTTGTAGAGAGGTGGGCAATGGTCTCTCCAGCCAGGTGACAGGAGATAGGACAAGGGGAAATGGCAAGAAGCTGCCCCAGGGCAGGGGCAGGTTAGATGTTAGGAGAAGATTTTTCACTGAAAGAGTTGTGGGGTCCTGGAACAGGCTGCCCAGGGAGGGGCTGAGTCACCTTCCTTGGGTGTGTTCAAAAAAAGGGGAGATGAGGTACTTAGGGATCTGGTTTAGCTTAGGATGGGATTGGTTGGACTTGATGATCTTAAAGGTCTTTTCCAACCTTGTGATTCTGTGATTCAGTTGTCACTGTTAGATACACGTAGCTTCTCCTTCCCTGTCTGTGCTCTGTTGTGATGGCAACTGACCTGAGTTTTTTTAGGGGAGCGTAAGATCAGCTGTGCTGCCACGGCCCAGGAGTCCTCCTAGCCCAGGAGTCCTCCTAGCCCAGCCATCTTCAGCAGTGGTTACAAGCAAGTGCATAGGGGGGGAACAAAAGCAAGGCAAGCACAGAGAGGATGAGATGTGCTCACTCCTGTTCTCCAAGTCCTTGGCTGTGTTCTGTTCAGGGAATTTCCTTATCCTTGTGTTGGGGTTTTTTTTTCAGTCAATTAGATTAGTTCATTGCAAGTAACAAAGTACTTGCCTAAGAAAAATACAGAGCTGTGTCTGAGTGCAAGTTGCAGCACTGAGCAGAAGGCCTTTCCCAAGGAAAGGGTGGGACTGCCAGGCATCCCAGTGGAGGTCATGTGGAGCATGCAGCTGTGCAGGCTGCGTCAGCATCCTTGGCAGGCCCTAGGAGGCAAGTGGAAGGAAGGGCTGGAGAACATCTTCTTTTGCCATCTGTCCTTGCACACTGGGTTTGCTGCTTGCTTCTCTTCAGAAGCCTTTGTTTCTCTGAGGGCAGTGTGATCTGTTGAATCTGTTCCTGATGCTGAATTGCCATATGGAGAAGTGTTTTTCCCTTCAGCTGAAAGGCCATTGGGGTCTGTGCCTGGCTGCATAATAGGATCTACTGTAGCCAGCTAGTCTGCAGGCAGTGGGGTCCTCACTTCCTGCCAGCTTGCTGCAGAAGCTCCTCAGGGGGAAAGTTACAGGATGGTGCTAGAAGTTCTGCTGTTCAGTGGTGGATAAACAGGTTGAAGAGAGAGAGAGTGGAGCGAGCAGCTTTGTAGCTGTTGAGGGTTCGAATGGTCTTTGGAGTTGTTGAAACCTCTTCTCCCTTCTCAGTGCAGTAGTCTTCCAGAAGTGCCCCTCTCAAGAGCATGCTTAAGCTCTGCTGGTTTGCATTGCAGCTGCTGGTTTGTGTGTGTTTGTTTTTCATTGTGCATGATGTCCTCTCAGAAAGTGGAGATAGAAAAAACTGTGAGGCAGGCTGTGCCTCCAGTTGGATTGTGTCATCTGCTCAGTTCACACTTACCCTCCAGGGAAAAGAAAGGGGAAAGCATTTCTTCTAATAGGCATAAATAAGTCCTAGAGGAGAGAGGAGGCCTCTCAGTATGAAGACCATGTTTAGAATCTGACCACCCTGGGCTAATTCCTTTCTGGCAGTCACAAACAATGTGGAAAGGCTGTCTGTGCATTTATTCTGTTCCTGTGTTAATCTCATGTCAATCTCCAGCTTGATGTGACTGTTACTCAGAGAGTGAACTGTGCCATGAAACTTTTTTTTTTTAACAAGTCTGGCTTTAAAATGGGGAAAGTTTTTCCTACTTGAGTCAGAAGTTGTGTTTGCCAAGATTAAAGACATCTGCAGCAGCATGAGTGCAACTGAGTCACCCTCCCTAGCTAACACAGAGATACCTTCAGCCTCTCTAAGCTTTTGTATCAGCATTAGTGTGTGTCAGGGGAGAAAAGAGGGAAAGCTGCTGCTTGTCCATCTCCCCTGGCTGTAGAAAGAATGGGGGCTTTGATGGGGTCCTGACATGATGCCAGGTCAGAACAGTTCTGCAGACCTCTAAGGTCTTGATATTACTGGCAGATGCCAGCTCCTTTCCAGTGGTAAGACTTGGGGTGCTGGAAACATTGGTGGCACTGCAGTTACATCACTATGGGTGAACTGGTTTTTGGGAAAACCCTCAGGCAGCCTTTTCCCAAAGGCTGCTGGTGTTGCTTCCATAAAGCTGAGGCATAATATGGAGTGGGCATTAAGAAACTTTAGATTGGATATCAGGGGGATGTTTTTTACAGAGAGAGTGGTGAAGGGCTGGAACAGGCTGCCCAGAGAGGGGGTGGATGCCCCATCCCTGGCAGTGTTCAAGGCCAGGTTGGATGGGGCCCTGGGCAACCTTGTGTAGCTCCAGGCCTGAGGTTGGTGTCCCTGCCTGTGTCAGGGGGGTTGGAGCTCTCTGATCCTTGGGGTCCCTTCCAACCCTTGCCATTCTATGATTCCATTCTATGATTCTATGAAACTGAGTTTATTGGGTTGGGCTCTGCACTGGTGAGCATGTTGCTACTGGGTGGCAATAAGCAGGAAAAAAGGTGGGAAAGGTTGTTAAAATGGGAGTGATGAGACCATCCCCAAAGAATCAGCATTTGGAAAGGTGCTGGGGTGGTGTGGAGGATGCAAGGCAGTGAGATCTGTATAAGGAATCATTGTCCTGGAGGATGATGAGAGTGAAGAAGAGTGACACCAATCGTCTGGTATGTAGGTGTTAGGCTGCTGTAGGAAGACTTGGGTTGTAGTCTGAGGCTTAATAAGGGCTCTTTTTGGAGCCATAGGCAATGAAGTTCCCCTCTATGGCCTCTGTAAGATAGAGGAGACACTGAGGTCTCAAAAATGTATTCCTACAGCACATTCCAAGCAAATCATGGTGCCTAGCTAATGAATCCAATGGGTCTGGACCTTCAGGTGCCCTGCTCCCAGTTATTAGTTCTGGCTTTCCTCATCTGTGGGGGCAAATGGGCACTGCCCCACTGGAAACAATCCTGGCCTGGTTTATGGGCATTCAAACAGCTGTAATTCAGAGAAGCTTCACTGAGCCACTGTCACACATGAAATGCCTACAACTTTTCCAGCCATTACAAATGCAAATTTGGCACATTGTCTTGATTCTTAGAATATTTTGCCTGACTCTGGTGCCAAGTGTTGCTGCCAACTCTGCATTGCTTTCAGCCCAGCCTGGGAGCAGGGGCCTTCCTCTCTCTTGGCAATTGCACACATCACAGAGCTGCTGTGAAGCTGGCATACTGACAGCATCAGTTGCCAGAGTGCTGTCTGGCTGTCCCCACAAGGCTGCTGTCCTCTTAGCTGGGCAAGTAGAGGTACACAAATGACTCATCTATGTTTATGCACAGCTTTGAAGAGAAGAAGTGGTAGGTAGAGGGGCAGTGCTGATCTGCCACATGTCTGTGTCCTGGCACTGCAGTTTGTGGTGTCTCCTGCTCATTGCAGGGTGCTCCAGAGGTGGAGATAGGATGAAGCTGAATTAGGCTCTTGGGGGTGTTCTGCCATAGCCAAGTGCTGCAAAGAGCCAACTTTCAAGGCTGGAGGGTGACTTCTTGCTGTGAGATCTCCAGCTGGTCTCCCTTTCTCTGGCTGCTGACCCTGCTGGAATGTCTAGCTTTTCTGATTATCTCTTGGGAAGGGTTGGGTGGATTCTTCCTGCCTAAAGAGCATGTCACTCAGCGTATTAGCCTCTCCTGGAACCTCCTGACACATGGTTTTGGAGCAGGCACTTGGCTTATTTGGGATGACTTGCATAAGATTCTTCATCTGTTCTCTGTGCCATGATGCTGTGGAGTGAGCTCTGCTTAACACTGAGATGGTGTTGCAGTTGTGTGTAGCTGTGCTGCTTCAGAGGCTTTTGTAAGCCCCAGTTACAGCTTTCTGCAAGCCCCATTTTTTGAAAACATGGTCAATTCAAGGCCAAATTCGAGACTGGGCCTATCAGAGCTGGTCACAGCACCTCTGGGAATCACATGGAGGAGAAAACAAACTGCTGGCAGAGGCACTTTGCCACCAGAGCGGGAGTGAGGAGATGTAACGAGCTGCACAGACACCAAGGCCAGGCCTGCAGGAGGGGGGGGAGAATGAGAAAAGAGAGTTTCCCTGGCAGCTCGTGGTGAGACCCTGGTGAAACGGGTGTCCCCCCGAAGCCCATGGATGAGGACAGGGAGCAGAGACACCTCTGCCCTGTGAAGATTGATCCACGCCTCAGCAGGTTTGCTGGGGGACTTGTGACTTTGCGGGGGACCAGGCCAGGGGGTCTGGACCCGAATGTCAGCACCCTATGGAGGGGAGTCCTGCTGAGAGGCCTTGGGGAGCCATCTCCTCCCCACATGGAGGGGAGCCCTGCTGAGGGGCCTGTGGTGAGGAGATGGCTCCCCAATAGAGGGGAGCCCTGCTGAGGGGCCTGTGGTGAGGAGATGGCTCCCCAATAGAGGGGAGCCCTGCTGAGGGGCCTGTGGTGAGGAGATGGCTCCCCAATGGAGGGGAGCCCTGCTGAGAGGCCTGTGGTAAGGAGATGGCTCCCCAATGGAGGAGAGCCCTGCTGAGAGGCCTGTGGTGAGGAGATGGCTCCCCGATAGAGAGGAGACTCACGCTGCAGAAGTTGGGGACACGACTCTCAGGTGGGTGGGACCCCACGGCGCTGCAGGGGAAGGGGGGGGGTGGTGGAATGCCCCCCCCCCCCCCCATCTGAGACAGAAGAACACTCAGGAGGAACAGACTGAAACCCCCATTCCCCATTCCCTGCCCCTCCCTGTGCTGCAAGGGGAGGGAAGAAGGGAGCAGATCTATGATTGAAGTCTGCAAAGAGGCGAGGGGTGGGGGGCAGGAGAAGTGTTGAGATCTGGGGAAGGAAAGCAGCTTGTGAGGAACCACTGGAACCCCCCTGCCCATTCCCTGCCCCTCCCTGTGCCATGTTGGGGGGGAAGAAGGGAGTAAAATCGTGATGCAGTTTAAGTGTGCTAAGAAGGGAGGGCTGGGGGGAAGGTGCTTTAAGACCTGGCCACACTTCTCAGTATCTTGAATCTGGTTTCACTGGGTGTATGAGTTGTAGTAGTAATAAATCACTTTCCTTTATTCTGTGCTGAGTCTGTGTTGCCCATTGCACTAACTGGAGAGGGATCCCTCTGTCCTTATCTCAGGTCGTAAGCCTCCCAATATCTACTTTCTCCCCTTTTTCGGCTGAAGGGGGGAGTGAGCTAGTGGCTTGGTGGGCATTTGGCCTCTGGCTAGGGCCAAACCACCACAGATGGCGTGTGAAGGAAGTGTGATGTCCCCTTCAGCTGCCAATCTCATGGCTACTTGAAGTGTTTCATGAGCTGTGTAGAGCAGTGAGTACCCAGGGTCCCAGTGGAGGAGTTGGGCTAGGGGCAGCATCGCTGAGTACTTCAGCGTTCTAGTTCCACAGTTAGAGAAGCTTAGGGTTTTGTTCCCTTTGTCAGAGCTCTGCCTGCTAGACTGCACTTCTGTATCATGTATTGTGATGTTTCTGCTTTTAGCTGAGCCTGAAAGAAGGAAAGTAGGAAGTGAGAACTTGACACATAGCTGTTCTGTCAGGATTTCAGGCATCTGTGCCACGGTTTTCAAGCCCATGCCTCCTTATGGAGCCTATAGATGTGTGAGCTGCAGTGGTGAAATTTGTGTCCTCATCCCTTCCCCCATCAGGATCACTGAAGCCTTGAAGAGAAACTAACTGCCAATGTAAATGACTTTCTGAGAAGTTGCACAGACTGTTACAGACCTCATCCACCTGGGGAAGGCTTCTCAGTATCGATCAAGGTGAGAATGTCGCTGTTGTGGTGCTGCTGGTCCAGTGCCCCTGTAGATATTCTTGTCTACTATGAGCAAAGCTCTGGGGTGTTGAGCCCTTTGGGAAGGCATGTAACTCAACCAGAGTTGCATGTAAACTGGAGCAGTGTCTGAGTGGGGCTTGACCAGTATCACCCCAACGGTTTCCATTCTCACCTTCGGTGATACTGAGAAACCTTTGCCAGGTGGCTGATGCCTGTAACAGTTAACCTAACTTCCCTTTCAGAAAGACAATTACTTTCACAGTTGTTTTGGGGTTTTTTCTTTTTTTTTTTTTAGGCTTCAGTGACATCTTTTAAAAAGCAAGACTTTTCCCATGCAGACACACACCCCAGGTGCTTGGGGGTAGTGCTGTCTGGGCTTCACAATCAGCTCTGCTCCTACTTGCCTTCTGGTGTTTCTTGACTTGGAGAGGATGGGGTTTTTTTACTGTCTCTCAGCAGGAAGAGTCCTATTAGGCTCACCTCTGGGAGGAAATGGCACAGGTCAATGGCATTAGTGTTAATTGTATCCCAGGTCCTTGTTAGAAGAGTGATGCCAAGGCAGGTGCTTCTCTAGTATTTTACCTTGGCTGGGGGGGGCGGGGAGGGGGGGGGAGGAGAAAACTCTAATGCTAAAGATGCATCTGGCTGTGAGGGAGGGTTGAGACCCTATGAAGGACTTGGAAGACCTTTCAGACACAGAAGTGTGTGCAGCCCTTACTCTAGCTGCTAAGGTAAGAACCATGCTGAAACTGCAGGGTGCTTCCTCTTGCATGCTGAGATCTACCTGTCCTTGGTCTGCATTTCTTTTGGTAATCTATGTCTAGCCAGTTTGGCTGGCTCTCCTGAGGCTTGGCAGCCTTGTTAGGGATTTCTGCTCCAAAGATAATCTCTCTCTGCATTTCTACCCTTTCAGTACCAAGCAGGAGAGTAGCAGGCTCTGAATGTGCTGCAAAGCTGGGCAGGGAGAGACCAGATGAGGGTCAACAAAAGCAAGTGGAGAGTCTGGCACCTGGGGAGGAACAGCCCCATGTATCAATACAGGCTGGGGGTGACCTGCTGGAGAAGAGCTCTGTGGAGAAGGACCTGGGGGTCCTGGTGGGTGACAGGTTGGCCATGAGGCAGCAGTGTGCCCTGGGGGCTGAGAGAGACAATGGGATCCTGGGGGGCATCAGGAGGAGTGTGGCCAGCAGGTCCAAGGAGGTGATCCTCCCCCTCTACTCTGCCCTGGTCAGGCCCCACCTGGAGTATTGTGTTCAGTGCTGGGCTCCCTGGGGTAAAAAGGACAGGGATCTCCTGGAGAGAGTCCAGAGAAGGGCTACGAAGATGATGAAGGGCCTGGAGCATCTCCTCTGTGAGGAAAGGCTGAGAGAGCTGGGGCTGTTCAGCCTGGAGAAAAGAAGATTGAGGGGGGACCTAATCAATGTTTATAAATATCTGAAGTATGGGGTGCAGGGGGAATTGGCCAGCCCCTTTTCAGTGTCTGTGGGGACAGGACAAGGGGCAATGGCTGCAAGTTGGAGCCCAGGAAGTTCCACAGCAACCTGGGGAGGAACTTTTCCCCAGTGAGGGTGCCAGAGCCCTGGGACAGGCTGCCCAGGGGGTGTGGAGTCTCCTTCTCTGGAGAGATTCCAGCCCCGTCTGGACGCCGACCTGTGCAGTATGAGCTGGGGAGCTGCTTTGGCAGGGGGGTTGGACCCCAGGAGCTCTCCAGGTCCCTTCTAACCCCTACAACTCTGTGATTCTGTGATTTTTATCTCCCTCTCAGGTCTGAACACAGGTTGCTTCTATGCCCTGTCCACTCTGCTGAACCGTATGGTGATCCATCACTACCCAGTAAGTGCATCCAGCCCTCCTGGTCCTCTGATGCTTGTTGTTGTCCAGCACTGGCTGCCAAAGAGTCTGTGAGAAATGCAGTGCCACAGCACTTGTGGCTGTCTGGCACAAGTTGGCTGGCTGGCTGGCAGGAGAGCATTGGTTCCTTTAGTTCTTCACACCACCCTGTGCAAAAGCTGGTGAGCTCTGGCAAAGACAGATCCTTTACACCCTGAATGGCAGTGTTTTCTTCTGAGAAATTCTTCCAGCCACTGCCTCCACCCTGTTCCCAACAGTGATATCTACCAGGACATCTGTACTGAGAGGCTGCCTGCCTCCTACCCTGATGGTAGGAGGGTGTGGAGTCAGAGAAGCTGAGCTACCCTAGAGTTTGCTGCTGGCACTGTGTGCCAGAGGGCTCCTTTCCATGCTGCCTTATAATGGATCCCAGTATTTCCTGTTCAATCTGGTGCAAATCCTAACACCAGACAGCAAGCTTCATAGGGTTTATGCTGACTCTTCTGAGATTCTGTGTTCACAGTGGCCAGTGTTTGCCTTTTTCTCTGAGCCAGCCCAAGGAAAAGTGCCAAACCACTTTCCTTCATGGCCCAGAATGGGGCACTGTCTTGGCTTGTACTGGGCCCTAAGTGTTCTCATGAAGGCTGGTTCTGGTTAATGTGTTACCAGCAGAAGACATGTCTGGGACACTAACTTTGGTGTCTTTTCCTCTCTGGCTTCTTTGCACTTTCCTCCTTGTTTGCTATGACTTGGCTCCTGCATTTGTGTGAGAGTTGTGTGTCTTGCTGCAGGGGGAGGAGGTGAATGCTGGGAGGATTGGACTCACCATTATACTGTCAGGGATGGCTGGGGCTCTGATCGCTGGCATCTGGTTGGACAAAACCAAAACATACAAGTAAGTCCCTTGTTTGCCTCTTCTTTGCCTCTGTGCCCCTAGTGACTCTGCTTTCCCTCCATACTGTGCAAGGAGCAACCCTGTGCAGTTGCATAATTGAATCACTGGGAGGACTTTATAAGGGGAAAAAGAAGAAGGGGAGGGGGAAAAAACCCCAAAGATTGTTCAAAACCCAGTTAGTGTGAAGTGTGGAGTTGTGTGTCAGTCTGCACTGGGCCCAGAGGAGGTGTACTTCTAGTGAAGTGCCCATGCAAGGTGTAGGGAGAGGAAGAGATAGCCCAGCAGCTGCTGTGTCAGGGGTAAGAGAGTTTTTGGCACAAGCAGAGTCAAGACTGTACCAGGCCACTTTTCAGCCTTTACAAACCAGCCTCTGTGAATCTTTGTCTGGCTGAGTGAAAGGCCCATTGAATGCAGTGCCCAGGGGCTTTGTGTAGGGGTGTGTTGCTGTATTTAGAGCAGGCATAAGGGATATAGGGGCTGTGGGTGGATGATTCTGGGTTTGCTGCCTGGTAGGTTGGGAAGGCCAATCTGGCCAGTGTTCTCTGCCATCTGCAAAGACACAGCTTAGAGTTTTTGAGTGTCCTGCAGCACCCAGTCCTTAGGAACTCAGATGTCACTGGCAGAATTCTGTAGGGGGTCCCAGGGAAAGGAGAGCACCCATCCTGTCTTAAGCTGGGGTACTTGTCACTTATAACCTGTTGTCTGGGCAGGTTTGGTGAGGGAGATGGGGCTTTACTGACAATGTGCTGCTGATGGGAATGGGGGGATGGATTAAAGCTAAAGGAGGGAAGGTTTAGATTGGATATTAGGGGGAAGTTTTTTACAGAGAGAGTGGTGAGGGGCTGGAACAGGCTGCCCAGAGAGGGGGTGGATGCCCCGTCCCTGGCAGTGTTCAAGGCCAGGTTGGATGGGGCCCTGGGCAACCTTGTGTAGCTCCAGGCCTGAGGTTGGTGTCCCTGCCTGTGTCAGGGGGGTTGGAGCTCTCTGATCCTTAGGGTCTCTTCCAACCCTTGTCATTCTATGATTCTATGAACTGAAAGTAACTTTGGAGTTCTCTTCCTTGCAGCAGCTTTTCAAGTGTGGGAGCCCCACTGCCATTATCCTACCTGCTATCTTGGGTCAGAAAAGGACACTCTTCCTGTGGACAGCTGGCATGAATCTGACTTGGAGCTTATAAAGTGGCCTCTGGCCCTACCTGTCCAGTACAGGGATCAAAAATGGAGAAGAAATGGGCTTCTCTAACAAGAAAGAGTGGTAGCCAAGGACTCCTGGGGTGCTGGGAAGGAGGAACAGGTGGCTAATGCACAGACTGCCAAGTTGCTTGTTGCTGTTTGGAGATCATTGTGTGCCACTGAGCAGTCCTCATGTGGCAGGCCTGGGCAATGGAAACACAGCTGTTGGGAACAGCACTAGCTCACTGCAATGTAACTTGTGCTGCTTTCCAGCCTGGGGCCAGTAATAAGGTAGCCTCAACTGGCACTTCTGGGATGGATGGTCTTCCTGATTCTCCTAAAGTGGAGCTACATTGCAGCATGAAAGCTGATGAGCTTTGCAGCTTACCAGGCAGAGATGAGACTTGAAATTTGGCAGTAGGGGTGGGGGGAATTTCCTAGACTTGTTCCATAGCCCCTGCTTGCTTGGAGGGATCACATAGGTGGGCAGAGCTGGCTGATAGTGCAGAAAAATAGGGCTATGCCACCCATGGAGTTTATTCTACAGATCTTGGGGAATACTTGGGGATAGATTTAGCCTTAGGTCCTTAGAATTTGTTACACTGCTAAGAATTTGTTCTCCATTGCAGCCCACAAAGTAGATTTTTGTGGAACTAGCACAATTTTTCTGAATGCTACAGAGTCTTTATTTAGCCTCATTTAAAAGTCTATTTAAAAAAAAAACAACCCCAACAACAAACTGTCAAGATGCCAGATGTTCTAGGTAGGTACCCTCCCCCTTCCCTCCATTGCTCAGATAGTGTCAGGAACAAAATGGTAAGCACATGGAAATCAGGATGGAAAGATGTCAAGTCCTTTTTTTAGACAGCTTGGAGAGAGAGGGAAGCAAATGAATGGGAACCAGCTGTGATTGAGGGAAGCAGGGGGAAGTTAATAACAGAAGGAATTGCAGAGCTCTACATTCCTGTTTGATCTTTACTGTCCCATCAGCAGTTCCCTGAAAGGGCCAGGCTGTGATAAGTCAGGCTTTCCCCAACTGTCATCCTTGGGCACTGAATGGCCTTGCATTCATGCTTTTATTTGGCAGGCAAATCCCTGCAGAAGCCCCTGGGCTGTTCTTATTTTTGGAATTAGTGGGTGTAGATTTGACCTATATAAATAGATGAGTTATGTTGTGATGAGTGAGTGGACCCTAGAACTGGGGCTGCCTCTGGTGGGGTGGCTTGTGGTGAACAGCTGCCCACCTCTTTGAAACACATTTGGACATCAAGTGAAACAGTTGTCTACCCCCATCCTTCAGATTCCTGGCTCAGAGGAGAGAAGGGGTTGTGACACTGGGTGTGCTGGTATTTGTAGGGGAGTCTAGCTCAGAACTAGGGATTTGGGAACTTAATTAATCAGCACTTCTCTTTGGCCACACTTTACTTTTTGAAAGGGCAGTGTTCTGGATGCCATCTCCAAGCAATTGGAAGAGGTCATGAGGAGTAGTCAGCATGGATTCACCAAAGGAAGATCGTGCTCGACCAATCTCACAGCCTTCTATGATCTCATGACAGGCTGGGTGGATGGAGGGAGAGCAGTGAATGTCTACCTTGACTTCAGCAAGGCTTTGATACTGTCTCCCATGACACCCTGATAGCAGAGCTGAGAGAGCATGGGATAGATGAGTGGACAGGGAGGTGGGTCGAGAACTGGCTGTGGGGCAGCTGGGGCTGTTCAGCCTGGAGAAGAGAAGACTGAGGGGGGACCTAATCAATGTTTATAAATATCTGAAGGATGGGGTGCAGGGGGAATTGGCCAGCCCCTTTTCAGTGTCTGTGGGGACAGGACAAGGGGCAATGGCTGCAAGTTGGAGCACAGGAAGTTCCACACCAACCTGGGGAAGAACTTTTCCCCAGTGAGGGTGCCAGAGCCCTGGGACAGGCTGCCCAGGGGGTGTGGAGTCTCCTTCTCTGGAGAGATTCCAGCCCCGTCTGGACGCCGACCTGTGCAGTATGAGCTGGGGAGCTGCTTTGGCAGGGGGGTTGGACCCCAGGAGCTCTCCAGGTCCCTTCCAACCCCTACAACTCTGTGATTCACGTGGCTTCTGGTCCAGCTGGTTCCAGACAGTGCTGCTCTCTGTCATCACTGCATCTCTATAAGGCAAGATGTCAGAAATACCCACCACTGCATTGGTTAAAACACCCAAGGGGTGGTTTAAACTTAAGTCTGTATGGGCCTGAAGTATGTTAAAATTTGAGGAAGGGAGGAAAGACTTGGCTATTGGAGAATGGGGCACTTGACTCTCTTCCATTGTAAGGTGAAGGCTCTCTTAGCCTATCCTGGCATGCAATTTGGGTCATCTTGTAATGGGTATGCCTTTGGCCTGCCCTGCCCTATGTCTTACATAAATAATTAACCAAGGTTGTCATTTTTTGTGACCTTCATACTGGAAGAAAGTGGCATAAAACAGAGTGCTGAAGGATGGAGGAGTGGTGAAAACCTAACCAACCCTCTCCCATTTTCCATTCTCCAGAGTCAGACATCTCAGTGTCTTCAGCAGGGAGCTCCTTCTGGGAGTATAGGGACTAGGCCTTTGTTCAGGGTCTTGTGCAGACTGGAATGTGCCACCCTCATGGCAAAGTCTGTGGAGTCCATCTCTCATCCCAGCCCATACAGCAGAGTGCTCTGGAGCTGCACACACCATCCCAGTGAGCAGACAAAGCTGTGGCACGTTCCCCTGCCTTGCTGCTCCTTTCTCATTTGTTGGTTCAGCTGTTGCTTGTCTCTAGTGTTTTCACAGCTCTAATCCCCTGTGTGTCTTGTCCTGTTCCTTTGGATTTCCTTATCCTAGTGACCTTGTGAGACACAGCTGGCCTGGGCCATACTCTGGGGCTGAACAGCAGGACTTGTGCTCTCCATTTCAGTCCTGTTCCCTGCTGGTGCTGGCCCTGGCTGGCTTTTTCTCCCAAGGTCTCTCTTTTCTCACAGCCCTTTGTGTGACCTCTTTAATCAGCTTCTTCAGAAGCATAGGGAATGTGGCTGGGAGGGGTGGATGAATGTCAGGGCAGCTTAGGTGAACCTAAGTGACAAGCATGTCAGCTCCTTCACAGATCTCCCTCTGACTCTGAGGAAGAGGCTTGTCAGCTGGTGCCTTCATTGCACTGCTTCCACATATGTGGGCTGGGCTTCCTTCCCCACACCCTCAGAGCACAGAGGTGGGTTAACCCCAGTTGTCCTAAGGTGATGCAGCACTTCCAGCCTGCACTGACTGCACTAGTCAGCCTGCTCAGGAGACTGGCAGTACCTGTTCCAGGCAGTGATAATGACCAGTCCCTGCAGGGCCCTCATGGGAACAGGTTGCTAGAATAACAGAGTGATGTGTGAATGGCCTCTCTTGACCTGCTTCTCTTCCTTTTGTGTTTTTATCTCTTCCATAAGATGTTTATGACTATGACTAAGAGCAAAACTGGGCATTCTTCCATGCCCTGCTGCCCTTAGGGCCACAGAGCATTCTTCTTGTCCTCTAGTGAATGGTCAAAGCAAAGGCCCCTCCCTGAGAAACACCCTGCCTCTTGCCCTGGGGCTTGCTTTGTTTCCCTATGTGCCACGGTCTACCTGTGTCTCAGTTGAACCCTTTTCAAAACTGTGGGTCTTGCATGGACTGCTGGGCAGTAATCTCTCCTTTGTTATCATCAGTGGTGTGCTCAGGGGAGCAGGGTCTTGCTGAAGTCTGGTTTAGCAGAAATCTGCCTGTGGGCTGGTTCCTGCAGCAGGAATTGCAGTCAGGTTAGGGGCTGGGGCTGTGTCAGAGGGCAGCCACTCAGTGCATGGCTTCAGGGCTCTTCCTGGGGTGTGATTTCCATAGCACTCAAGCCAGCAGCCTTGTTCTTGGTTTTTTTGTTGGGTTTTTTGTTTTATTCTGTTTTCTGCTGGAACCTGCTGATTCAGGGAGGTCAGTGGAATGATCTTGTAGTCTTTTAGAGCTACTATGGGGTAGATGATGTACCCATGGCAAGATAAAACAGTTTTCTCTATTTTTTTTATCCCCCATTCAGTTCTTCAGTCCCAGTGAACACCTTCAAGAGCTGCCTGCTTCTCTGAGGCTGCCTGCTCTGCTCTCAGTGGAGGGGCTGTGTGTTCTGGGAACTTACTTCTTGCAGCTTGACATAGCATCAATGTGAAACCAAGCCCAGTGCATCTGGTCCCTAACTCATTTGTCTCCTTTGCCTGGAGATGAGGGGCAGTGTGCAACTGTTGGTGACTGGCTTAACACAGTGAATCACAGACCAACTATTCATAGAATCATGGAATGGCAAGGGTTGGAAGGGACCCCAAGGATCACAGAGCTCCAACCCCCCTGCCACAGGCAGGGACACCAACCTCAGGCCTGGAGCTACACAAGGTTGCCCAGGGCCCCATCCAACCTGGCCTTGAACACTGCCAGGGACGGGGCATCCACCCCCACTCTGGGCAGCCTGTTCCAGCCCCTCACCACTCTCTCTGTAAAAAACTTCCCCCTAATATCCAATCTAAACCTTCCCTCCTTTAGCTTTAATCCATCCCCCTTGTCCTGCCATTGTCTGCCCTTTTAAAAAGTTGAATCCCCTCCTGTTTCTCTGCTCCCTTCAGGGACTGGCAGGCTGCAATGAGGTCCCCCTGCAGCCTTCTCTTCTCCAGGCTGAACAAGCCCAGCTCCCTCAGCCTCTCTTTGTAGGGCAGCTGCTCCAGCCCTCTGAGCATCTTCGTGGCTCCTCTGACCCCTCTCCAACAGTTCCACATCTCTCTTGTATTGGGGCCCCAGCTCTGGACACAGGACTCCAGCTGGGGCCTCAGGAGGGCAGAGCAGAGAGGGACAATCCCCTCCCTGTCCCTGCTGCCACCCCTCTGCTGATGGAGCCCAGGATCCCATTGGCCTTGTGAGCTGCAAGAGCCACTGCTGGCTCCTGGGAAGTCTCTCACCCACCAGAATCCCCAAGTCCTTCTCACAGGGCTGCTCTCCAGGAGCTCTTCTCCCAGTCTGTATCTGTGTCTGGGATTCTTCCTGCCCAAAACACAATGACTTGGCATAGCAAAATGTTTACCCTTTCAATATGTGATATATGTCTGGTGAGCCTTTGTAAGGATGGATTGATAGCTGAAGTCTGAAACTACCTTCTCAACACTCTATGTGGATGAGAATTGACACATGAGCATGAGCCCCACTGACTTTAGCCATTGCAACAGTGATGGAGGACAGAACCTTAGCTGGAATATTGTGGTTTTATCTGTAGTAATTCAGTGTGCTTGGAAACATCTTATTTCACAATATAATAAATACTAGCTGCTTGTTTGGGGTGGGAGCTTTGACAGTGGTCATTTGCATTTAAAGAAGAAAAAACCAAAACCAACCCCAACACAACAACCTGAAAATAGTTTGAGGTTTAGTTTCTTGAGTAGAATTCTAGGAACTGATACCAAATGCATTCTTTAATGGACTGAGACTGAAATTTGGTAGAAAGTACACAAGTAACTTGTGGTTTTTACATTGAACTTCTTCCTTAAAAGATGATGGCCAAAATGTTTGTTAACTCTGGTAGCTGTTCTGCTTTCAAGATCCTGGTGGAATTTCAGTCAGTAGAGGGCATCCCTTCCACAGAACTATGTGCTGTGAAGGGCTTCTTCCTGCCTCCTGTGTTAGAAAGAGTCTTGGTGTTTGGATGTGGGAAGGGTTTCCTTGGTTTTTAGTCAGGGGTGACTGTTGCTAAAGTTTCAGCTGTGGTAAAGCTGGACTGGGTTACTGCTTGTCTCTCTCAGTGTGATCAGGCTGTAGGTCTGGCTGGTCCCAGGGTCTGCATGGCAGGCTTCCTGGGCATGGGGTCTCTTATGGCAGGCTTCCTGGGCATGGGGTCTCTTTGTCCCCTTTTCCACAGAGGTGAGAGCCTGTGGCTCTGGTGCCATTTGCCATGGGACTGGCACTAGCCCTGCTAAACACTTAGATAGCTTGAGGGTGAGGCTGTGAGGGCAACCTGGCTTGCACATCACCTCTCCAGGAAGGTAATTTAAACACAGCAAGGAGCAGCAATGAAAGGTGTTCTGGACAGCAGTGGAAAATATGGGCCCATAATGCTGTAGCAGTGTTGTCACTGCTGCCCTTTGCTTCCCTGCTTGGGACTGCTTAATCCTCCTGGGTCAGTGTGTAAGTGTGTCCAACTGGTTATAGTACAGAGGGTGCCCAAGATGATTATTTTATTTGGTGACTGTTCTCCCTGCTCAAGAGGCAGGTACAGTACATGACCAGGGACCTGTCAGCAGGACCTGAGCCTCTTGGCTGCCTTATAGGCAGCCTCCTTACAGGTGTGATGCCCTGACCCCACAGGGAGCAGAGCCCCCAGTGATGAAGTAGGGATGTGAAAATTCCTAGGTCCTGTCCTGTTCCTCCTTCTCCTCCTGTCCTGTTCCTCCTTCTCCTCCTGTCCTGTTCCTCCTTCTCCTCCTGTCCTGTTCCTCCTTCTCCTCCTGTCCTGTTCCTCCTTCTCCTCCTGTCCTGTTCCTCCTTCTCCTCCTGTCCTGTTCCTCCTTCTCCTCCTGTCCTGCTGTGTGTGCAGGCCCTTCCTTGCTGTCTGTCAGTCCAATCCCTCTGTCTGGGTTAAGGGTGCCAAAGAACTCTGCAACTCTTCTTTACCATGTGCTGCAAACTATACCAAGATCTGTGGGTGAAAAAAGGAGGGGAGGGCTGGATTAAACCAAACCCTGACTGGTTTTCCTTGCAGACAGACAACACTAGTCGTCTATATCATGTCTCTCTTGGGAATGATAGCCTACACCTTCACCTTGAGTCTAGGCCACCTCTGGGTGGTCTTTGTGACTGCAGGCGTGCTGGGGTAAGTTCATGTGCTGGCTTTTCTTCCTCCATATGTGAGCTGCTAGGGGATGAGCAGGGTGGCAGAGCTCCTGGTGCAGGAGGGACTGGGGAAAGAGCCATAAGCCTGTGTGTGGCTCCTGCATGGTTTAAGGACAAGATGATCTATGCTTCCCATCTCCTGCATGTGTTCCATTTGAGTCAGGGCCATTAGCAAGGCTGCAGCTGCCTTAAGTGCTGATTAGCTGGATCATTGGGGAAGCAAGTGGTGCCACAGCTCCATAGATGACCAGTGGGTGGGAATGGAAAGCATGTAGGCCTGGGTGACTGACCATGCTGGGGATGATGCCCCTTAGAGTTACTTGTGGAAGATGGTGCTTTTAATGCCTTCTTTTTGAGGCACTTGGCAGCTCCCTGCTGGCATGGCTCTGTGACTGTGGGCACAGGCATTTCTGGGTAGGAGGAAGACCTGTGCTGTGGTGAAGGAGTCAGGGGCCTGTTTGGGCTGTCACAAGGCTAGGGGAAACATCCCATATAGTCAGTGGAGCATTCCAAAAGGGATGTGGCCTACACTGTGCCTCTTCAGCCTTTCTTCTGGCAGTTGCTGAGTCTTCTGTGTATTTCTTTACAGGTTTTTCATGACAGGATACCTTCCCCTGGGCTTTGAGTTTGGTGCAGAGTTGACATACCCAGAATCAGAAGGAACATCAGCAGGGCTCCTTAATGTCTCAGCACAGGTAGGAGGAGTTGTGTTTTCCCTTTGCTTGCCTCTTCATGGGCTGAGAGATTAAACAGTAGCTCCCAGCCTTGACTCCTGTTTCTTGTCCATAATCATGGTAATGTGTTGCAGATCTAAGCAGCCCAGGACCTGGCTTCTTGAATGATATTCCTCACTGCATTTCTCTAGTAGCACCCATTCTGTTCCTCCTTGGGAAAACCCATCAGAATGCTAGTCACCCATGCTTTTTCCAAGACAATTCCTAACAGCACAGGACCTGGCCCCTTCTCCAGTGAGAGATGCCAAGTGTCAGGGGTTCCACTTGGGCTGGAAGAATCCCAGACACAGATACAAACTGGGAGAAGAGCTCCTGGAGAGCAGCCCTGTGAGAAGAACTTGGGGATTCTGGTGGGTGAGAAACTTCCCATGAGCCAGCAGTGGCTCTTGCAGCTCGCAAGGCCAATGGGATCCTGGGCTCCATCAGCAGAGGGGTGGCAGCAGGGACAGGGAGGGGATTGTCCCTCTCTGCTCTGCCCTCCTGAGGCCCCAGCTGGAGTCCTGTGTCCAGAGCTGGGGCCCCAGTACAAGAGAGATGTGGAACTGTTGGAGAGGGGTCAGAGGAGCCACGAAGATGCTCAGAGGGCTGGAGCAGCTGCCCTACAAAGAGAGGCTGAGGGAGCTGGGCTTGTTCAGCCTGGAGAAGAGAAGGCTGCAGGGGGACCTCATTGCAGCCTGCCAGTCCCTGAAGGGAGCAGAGAGACAGGAGGGGATTCAACTTTTTAAAAGGGCAGACAATGGCAGGACAAGGGGGAATGGATTAAAGCTGAAGGAGGGAAGGTTTAGATTGGATATTAGGGGGAAGTTTTTTACAGAGAGAGTGGTGAGGGGCTGGAACAGGCTGCCCAGAGAGGGGGTGGATGCCCCATCCCTGGCAGTGTTCAAGGCCAGGTTGGGTGGGGCCCTGGGCAACCTTGTGTAGCTCCAGGCCTGAGGTTGGTGTCCCTGCCTGTGGCAGGGGGGTTGGAGCTCTCTGATCCTTGGGGTCCCTTCCAACCCAGGCCATTCTATGATTCTATGGGATTCCAGCCTTAAGGGTCACCTCTGTTCCCATCAGCTGCAAGGATGTGTGTCTGGATGTATTTATAACTGAACTTTAGCTCCTCCAAGCCAACAGTTTGACTGACCTGTGTGCTCTAATGCTCCAGTAAAGCTGTGAAGTTGTTCAATCTGTTTTATAATAACAGTACAGTTTTACTCTCCCTTTGTTTGTAGATTTTTGGGATTGCCTTCACCATTGGCCAAGGGCAAATCATGGATCACTTTGGGACAAAGGCAGGAAACCTATTTCTTTGCTCCTTCCTATTCCTGGGGACTGTAATGACAGGTAATTGATGTTTTCAGTGTTCCTGTGCTGTGACTCTTCCCCTTGGGCTTGGCACATGAATTGAAGGGCTTTTGTGCACAGTGGTGCCTGCAGGAAAGGGCAGGAGCCACACAGCAGTGCCATAGCCATGCTGCTGGGCTGTTTTAAACATTTGGTCTGTGTTACAAAGAAGATCCAGGGCTTCTTGCCCTGGCTGCTGGCTGGGGTGTCAGATATGCACCTCCTACATGCTGCAGGACAGAGTCTCTATCCTGCCTGTTTCACATATGCCCTCTGCATCATCCAAGAGTGTTCTCCCTTGCTCACCATAACACGTTCCTGTATCCTCTGGGGCCTCTGCTGCCCCTTTTGAGTCAGGGGGGAATTGGTTTTGGCTCTGCATGGTGACTTAACTGCCTTCACATCTCTCTTCCTCCCTCTGTCCCAGCATTCATTAAGGCTCATCTCCGAAGACAGCAGGCCAATTTGGATACTGAACAGACAGTGAGTAAACCCCCTTTCAATCCCTGCTGTGCCCCTGCTTTTAGCCCAGGACAACACCCAACCTCTCCCCTTTCTAGGAATGGGGCTGACCCTTTCTGAGTTACCATTGCAGCTGTGAGTCTCTTTTCTCATCCCACTGCTTCTTGCCCAGCCTGTGGGGAATCTCCTTGTTGGCACCTCCAGATAGGTGGCTGCAGTCCCAGCCCAGCCAGCCATTGAGGCCTCTGTTTGCTTACTCTTAAGGTCACACAGAATCTGTAGGCTCTGGTCCTCTGGGAGTCTGCTGGGCTTCATGCATCTTCATGGGCAGTGCTGTGCTCACTCTTCTTCCCTGGCAATGCACTGAGCCCCCCAGTGCTTTGGCCTTGTATGGAGCTGGGTAACTATTATTCCATCTCCCTAGGGAGGCAGGTTATTCCTGTTATTCCATGTCCTCAGCTGCAATGTGGTGGTCAGTATATGGGGCCAGGTGGCAACACCCCAAGTAAGAGCTTGAGCAGCCTGGATCCCCACAAGGCTGCTTGTTCATACGTGCACACCAGAGCTCAGGGTATGGTGTCCCTGTGGCATGCTGTGCAATCATAGAATCACAGAATGGCCTGGGTTGGAAGGGACCCCAAGGATCAGAGAGCTCCAACCCCACTGACACAGGCAGGGACACCAACCTCAGGCCTGGAGCTACACAAGGTTGCCCAGGGCCCCATCCAACCTGGCCTTGAACACTGCCAGGGACGGGGCATCCACCCCCTCTCTGGGCAGCCTGTTCCAGCCCCTCACCACTCTCTCTGTAAAAAACTTCCCCCTAATATCCAATCTAAACCTTCCCTCCTTCAGCTTTAATCCATCCCCCTTGTCCTGCCATTATCTGCCCTTTTAAAAAGTTGAATCCCCTCCTGTTTCTCTGCTCCCTTCAGGGACTGGCAGGCTGCAATGAGGTCCCCCCGCAGCCTTCTCTTCTCCAGGCTGAACCAGCCCAGCTCCCTCAGCCTCTCTTTGTAGGGCAGCTGCTCCAGCCCTCTGAGCAGCTTCGTGGCTCCTCTGACCCCTCTCCAACAGTTCCACATCTCTCTTGTATTGGGGCCCCAGCTCTGGACACAGGACTCCAGCTGGGGCCTCAGGAGGGCAGAGCAGAGAGGGACAATCCCCTCCCTGTCCCTGCTGCCACCCCTCTGCTGATGGAGCCCAGGATCCCATTGGCCTTGCGAGCTGCAAGAGCCACTGCTGGCTCCTGGGAAGTTTCTCGCCCACCAGAATCCCCAGGTCCTTCTCACAGGGCTGCTCTCCAGGAGCTCTTCTCCCAGTCTGTATCTGCTGGGTGCCCACTCAGGCCTGTCCCTTGTGTTCCCTTCCATCATGTACATACAAGCATATCCATGCTCTGCTCTAGAGGTGAGGCTGGTTTTGGGGGTCGGGGGGAGTTAGGTAGCCTGGTTTAGAGTCACATTTTCCCCCTGTGTTAGAAGCAGGCAGAAAAATCCCATTGCTTTTCATCAGGGCAATATAAGGCTGGAAAGCCAATGGGATCCTGGGGGGCATCAGGAGGAGTGTGGCCAGCAGGTCACAGGAGGTGATCCTCCCCCTCTACTCTGCCCTGGTCAGGCCCCACCTGGAGTATTGTGTCCAGTTCTGGGCTCCTTGGGATAAAAAGGACAGGGATCTCCTGGAGAGAGTCCAGAGAAGGGCTACAAAGATGATGAAGGGCCTGGAGCATCTCCCCTATGAGGAAAGGCTGAGAGAGCTGGGGCTGTTCAGCCTGGAGAAAAGAAGACTGAGGGGGGACCTAATCAATGTTTATAAATATCTGAAGCATGGGGTGCAGGGGGAATTGGCCAGCCCCTTTTCAGTGTCTGTGGGGACAGGACAAGGGGCAATGGCTGCAAGTTGGAGCCCAGGAAGTTCCACACCAACATGGGGAAGAACTTTTCCCCAGTGAGGGTGCCAGAGCCCTGGGACAGGCTGCCCAGGGGGTGTGGAGTCTCCTTCTCTGGAGAGATTCCAGCCCCGTCTGGACGCCGACCTGTGCAGTATGAGCTGGGGAGCTGCTTTGGCAGGGGGGTTGGACCCCAGGAGCTCTCCAGGTCCCTTCCAGCCCCTACAACTCTGTGATTCTGTGTTGAGTCTAGAGCAAAGATGGTACAGGTGTCACTTCTCTAATCCTAAAAGCCTCCAGATCTTGGTGCAATAAGAACCAGAAGTATTTGTGCAAGGTAACAGGTCTCTGTCCAAAATGTCACTGGCAGCTCCTTTCCTTGGAGTCCTGCTTTGAGGAAGTCATGACAAGCACCCCACCCCACCCCTAAATGTCTTCTCCACATTGGCTGAGCTCACCTGGAGACCTCTCAAGCTTAACAAATGACCCCAAGTGCTCAACCAATGGAACTGAACCTGGTATTCTGTGCTAACATGGATACCTCAGGCAGGGGAGCAGCCAGTCAGGTTTGTCTATTGTGCACCATCTTTGTGGAATTGGGTACTGGAGCTTTTCTGCATGGCACAGCTGCTTTACACATGCTTGGGTGATTTTACTGGTCTCTTCCTTTGCCTGTTCCTCTTTTTTATTTTCCTCCCTACTTTCCTCCATCTTCTCTGGGATGGTGACTTGTGGCTGTTGTTACAGAGACTCCAAGGCAGCAATCAGATCATGGATTATGGGACTGTAACTTGTAACCCTAACCCCATCAATTCCCATTCCTGCTCTCTAGCTCATACACAAAGGTAGGAGAATTGCACTAATCTGCTTCTCTGAAGACTCATGGGTGGCACAGGCACCAAGCCAATGGCATTTCTGGGGTGACAGCAATGGGAATCTTTCTGATCTTCTCTGGTACCCACCTGAGAGGAAAGACAACACAAGAGAGTTTTCAAGAACAAAGAGTGGAGATCTCACCAGAATCTCATCAAATAGGGATAGAGGGTTTCAACTGGCTGCAGCAAGGCAAAGCCTGTTCTTTGGAGCAGATGGAGAATTGCCTTGTCACGAAGTTATTTGAGTGAAGAGGTGCAGGTATTTGAACACCCTTCTCTGATACTACTTTTACTGTCCAAATTCTTGGCTGGAACTGATGCCAGGAGTTTTGTAGAAAAGTTGGCTTGGATCACAGCCAGGGTGCATGTCCAACCTCAAGAAGGAGGTTTAGAAAATCTAGCAGGAACAAGTCATTGGGTTGGTGCCTTCTGGTCTAAGACTTTCTGAAAATTGGGAAGCTCTGTGCTTGCTGAGCTGTGAATTTCAGTGGCATGTGGCATCTTCTCAGCTGTTGCTCAGGGTGTAATGCTTTCTGACTTGCTGTCCTCTGCTTTGCACTGACTGGCTGATCTAGAAGTTAACCACACTACCCTCTGCTTTTTGAGGTGCTCATCAAGTGTGTGTATCAGTGCTACAGTCAACAGGACTAACAGGCAAAAGCAGAGTGAGTCCATTGGGAAAACCAGCCTTAATCCTGCTGAGACTAGAGCCTGTGCTACAGGGAGTGTGAAGCTGCAAGCATGAGGAAGAGTCCCATGGGCAGGGAAGGATCTGAGCCCAGGCTGAGTGCTTCTGATCCTGTCTCCATGCTGCAGTCAGTGGCAGTTGTAGCCCTGGGACAGGCTGCCCAGGGGGTGTGGAGTCTCCTTCTCTGGAGAGATTCCAGCCCCGTCTGGACGCCGACCTGTGCAGTATGAGCTGGGGAGCTGCTTTGGCAGGGGGGTTGGACCCCAGGAGCTCTCCAGGTCCCTTCCAACCCCTACAACTCTGTGATTCTGTAGGACAGTCATTGGGCAGTGGTCTCAGTTGGCCTCCCTGTTCCTCTGGGAAACGACTCTGCAGCTCCCTCTGTCTTAAGGGAAGAAACTGTAGGAGTGTTCAAGTAACCAGGCTAATACTCCTGTAGGATTCACACAGAAAACAACTAGTGTTTGTTTGCCTCATTTCTTACAGCTCTTTAAGATGTGAGTAACAAATGTCAGAGGGCCTTATCTGTACCACTCCAGAAATTATCCCAGCCATAAGCCCAAGCTGGGCCTGGGCCCACAAGTCCTGTGAGAGGACACAGGAGAAGAAGGTACTGGCCCTGAATGGAGGGTGGAGACAAAAAGCCTTGGAGCAGAACCAGATCTGGTATTTGAAGAGACCCTTAGACAGGCCAGAGTGAGGACAAGAGAAGATGTAGTTGCTGTGCTGAGCCTCTGGAGGGTGCACAGGATGCAGGTTCTCTCTGGTGCTTGCACAAAGACTGAGCTGCCAGATGGCATGAAGGAGGAATGAAGGAGGAATTCTCATCTTCTTACCATGTCCAGGGAACTGGCCTTGCAGCTTCGCTGCTTCAGGGCTGATTTTGTGTCACAGAAGTGTCTGGCTGTAGGGCAGGCTGACACCTGGGCCTGCCCCAGCCAGGGCCTGCCCAGCTTCTGTGAATTAACTTGTCTGAGGATTACAGCAAGGAGTTTAAGGGAAGCGGGACCCTTGCTCTACCCTGTTGTCCCAGTGTCCCTTGTCTGGGCTGTAGAAGGGCCTGGAGAAGGAGGAGGGGCCCAGGTGCACTTTGAAGAAGGTGACTCTTCCCTGGGGGTTTCTGCAGGCTAGCAGGGAGCTGTGAATTAGCCAGCCTGCACTGGTTGGTGTCTCTGGAGCCAGGGTCTGGCTATCCAGGATCCTAACCACGCTGTCTTCTCTGACTTGCAGAAAGTGATGCCAGATGCCTGCACTGATCCCATAGTCCTGGAGGAATCAAAGCTGTGAAATAGAGGGGTGGCACAGCTGGGAGGTGCAGCCCCCTCATTCCCATCTTTACTGCCTACACTGTCCTCCTGTTACATGCACACCAGGGCAGGGGGCCAGCCTTGGGACAGGAGCCCAGAGGAGGTGTGACAGAGCAAAACACAAAGGGAGCTGCTCTCTTCAGTTATACCTCAGTTATACCTGAGACTTTGTTGCCTGGGAGAAGAAGTTGGGAAAACCCACTACTTCCCCTCCATCCCACCATGAATGCTTGGAAAAGAAAAAATACACACACTGAGTAAAGCTGTAGTTCCAGGGCAGCCTCAGCACAGGAGGTTGTCACCCTGGGCATGGCTGTGTCTCCTCTCACAGGCAAGCTGTGACATGAAATGCTGGAGCTGGACCATGCTTCCTCTGTGAGCAGCCCTGGAAGAGCTTTCAGCTGGCTCATCTACCTGGGTACCCCTGGTAACTGTTGCAGAGGGGATGGTGAAGGCCTCAGTGCATCCTCAGCAAGCACAGAGCAGCACAGCTGCTGCTGCCAGCTCTGCTTTTATTACGTGGCTGTCACAGATGAAGCACTCTCAGGCTGTGGATAAACCTCTGCTCACAATACAGAGGTTACTCTGATGTTCATATGTACTGGGAGTAACTGAGAGAGACAAGGCCTAGTGCTGCAGCTCATGTTGAAGCTACTGCCAAAGCCCAGCTCATCACTACACCAGCCATGGGAGTCAAACCACGAGCTCCCTGGGCTGAGGACTGTGTCTTCCTCCTTGATGAAAAGTGCCTCTTGCATGCTCTACCACTACCTTAAAAACTTCTGTGAAGCATTATCCTGAGATAACCAGCCAAGGCTGTGTTGCTCTTCACAGCCATAGAGAAGGGTGTGAATGTGATGGGAATCCAGACTTGTTCCAGGAAGGAGGTTTTGCACTTTATACAGGAGAAGCCCTCTTACAAGTATCTGTGCCAGATACTGCCTCTCTGTATGCTGCTGTTTCATCTTCTGAACACAAATGGAGATTCTTGATCCCTCCACCTGGGGAGACATCAAGTGTCCTTATACTCTTTAAATCATATAGTTGTGCATATGTAATGTTGGGGGTGGACAGAAACCACAGCCATGTGGAATGGGTAAAAAAAATCCTCTCTGGTATATAATTTTTGACAAAATGTTTTTGGGATGAAATTCTATGTTCTTTTGGACATTTTTAAGATCACAAATTCTATCTTTGGTCATTTGGGATTAAAGATAAGGGTCTAAACCAGCTTTTTCAAGAGGTTTTATATGAAATAAAAACACTTGAAATGTACAATGAAGCCTGACAGATTCACATTAAATGGCTGAAACAATCTCCATCTGGCTCCTTTTAGTAGCCTGAAATGTTTTGCAGAATGGAAAATTCATCCTTCTGCCCAGCACTACCCTTGTGTTCTCATCCTTGCTTCTGTGTTTATTCCTCTCCTTATTCTGCACATAAACCACCTTCCCAGCTAGGAGTTCCTCCAGGCTCCTTCCCACCCTCTGTGTACTGCCCCCTTGCCATGGGGAGGGGGGATTTTATCTAAATCAAGGCAACCTCTACACATCTTCTCCATCTTCTGTAGATCCAGCTCACTGCAAAGGCAGCTCAGTCCTTACTCACAGCTGCAAAGTTTGCTGTGGAGGTGAGAGCTGCACAAGCTCTCATCCTGGGTGGGTGATGGGAGTGGTCAGACCTGGAACTCTGTGGGAAGGAGGCAGGGAATGGTGAGGTTGCTGTAAAGAGAAATGATTTGTCCTGCAGAAGGACCTGGGGGTCCTGATTGATGACAGGTTGGCCATGAGCCAGCAGTGTGCCCTGGGGGCTGAGAGAGACAATGGGATCCTGGGGGGCATCAGGAGGAGTGTGGCCAGCAGGTCACAGGAGGTGATCCTCCCCCTCTACTCTGCCCTGGTCAGGCCCCACCTGGAGTATTGTGTCCAGTGCTGGGCTCCCTGGGATAAAAAGGACAGGGATCTCCTGGAGAGAGTCCAGAGAAGGGCTACAGAGATGATGAAGGGCCTGGAACATCTCCCCTATGAGGAAAGGCTGAGAGAGCTGGGGCTGTTCAGCCTGGAGAAAAGAAGACTGAGGGGGGACCTAATCAATGTTTATAAATATCTGAAGTATGGGGTGCAGGGGGAATTGGCCAGCCCCTTTTCAGTGTCTGTGGGGACAGGACAAGGGGCAATGGCTGCAAGTTGGAGCCCAGGAAGTTCCACACCAACCTGGGGAAGAACTTTTCCCCAGTGAGGGTGCCAGAGCCCTGGGACAGGCTGCCCAGGGGGTGTGGAGTCTCCTTCTCTGGAGAGATTCCAGCCCCGTCTGGACGCCGACCTGTGCAGTATGAGCTGGGGAGCTGCTTTGGCAGGGGGGTTGGACCCCAGGAGCTCTCCAGGGCCCTTCCAACCCCTACAACTCTGTGATTCTGTGATACAGCAGAAACTGCCATTTCCTCTGAGTTTGTACATCCTCTACTTCCCCCTGTGTAGCAGAAAGACAGACACAGCACCCGGTAACCTTCTGTCATTTATTACAAACACCCCCTGAGGAACACACACATGCAAGTTACACAGCAGTGCCAGGGGTAGCACATGTTCCCTCTTTCTGGTCCAAAATGTTCAGTGCATCCTGGGTAGCTCTACACCTCCTCCTCCCAGCTATGCTCGGAGAGAAGTCCTTAGTGCACTGGGCCTGCCTGAGACATTCCCTCCTGCCCTCCAGGGAGGCAGTTCCCAAATGCCCCCACAAGCTTTGACACAAACTCCTCTGGGACGTGGTCTTTGCTAGTCAGTTGAAACGTTGACTGGACAAGAAAAAACACTGGGTAATGGTGAATGAGTGACAAAGTCCAACATTGATCCACCAGTGGGGCTGGTGTCCTGGAGAAGTTCAGCTGAGCTTTAGTGGACGCCTGGCAGTGAGGACAGGAGGTGACACTGACCTACACAGGGTCTTCAGCTTCAGTTCTTCTTCTTGTTTTGTGACAGTTCTTCTACCTCCAGGTACTGCAGCCCAATCAACATCCCCAAAATAGAGAAACCTGTGATGGAGATATGGGATGAGTTGTGTAGAAGCTGGACAAGAGATGAGGAGCTCCCTCCCACCATCCCCTCCCTGCCCTTAGCTCACAGCCCCATGGAGAGGTTTTGGGGTTTTTTTTTAGGTGTCACAGCTCCAGGGAGAGTTTGGGGAGGGGAATGCAGAGCTCTACTTACTTGCTACCATGAGGGGTGCCATAACTCCAATTGTCAAGGCTGCAGTGTGGTAAATGAAGACCTCAGAGAGGAAGTGAACAAGAGCCAAAAAGAAGGTGAAGAGCGTGATGTGATAGAGGCTGTTGGGAAGCAGAAAGCAGCAGGTTATCTCATACAGCCCACAGCACGGGCACCAGCACGGCCCAGTGGCAAACCCACACGCTGCCCCGTTTGTGCTCACTGTGTGGCAGCACAGAGGGCACTCGGTCCCTTGCCTAGAGAGGTGCAAAAGCTCCCTGGGTAACAGGGAGGACAGGACATTATCAGGCCCGAAGGCTGGTGAAGAGGGGAGAGCAAGGGGAAGGCACTGGTGAAGTGAGAAGCATGTGTGCACACACAAAAAGAGGGCGAGAATGGGATGAGGGCAAGAACTAGGGCGACAGGACTTGGCTGTCTCCAGGCTGCATCACCCAACACGCGTTCCCACCTGTGCTCTGCTACCCTCTAGGGGCCACAGCTCTGGGAAGGCAGCAGGTCCATGAGACGCAAGGTAAACAAGCCTAAGAAACAACTGGCTGCGTGGCAACTGGCACTGCCCCTAAAAAACAGGCCACTGAGTCCCTGCATCTCGCTGCCACAGAGAAGCTTAGGCAATCCAAGGACATGCTGCCGGGGCTGGGGGAGCTGGTGCCAAAAGAGTGATTGCAACCTCCAACACAGATTCTAGCACACTCAGTAACCCTGCTTGGAAGCCCCTCTTGGGGATACCTCTGCTAGCACAGGGAGAAACAGCCTGCCTGCCATCACAGCATCACGCTGCCCCAGATAGGGCAGTGTGAAGGACAGCACTGGGTTAAGACAAGGCAAGGGGCTTCTCAACCTGCCACAGTCTTTACAGAATCACGGAGTTGTAGGGGTTGGAAGGGACCTGGAGAGCTCCTGGGGTCCAACCCCCCTGCCAAAGCAGCTCCCCAGCTCCTATTACACAGGTGAGTATCCAGATGGGGCTGGAATCTCTCCAGGGAAGGAGACTCCTCAGCTTTAGCTGAGCTGTCACAGAAGGACAGAGCATCAGTCAGGCCACAGACTCTTAATGTCAACCCGGGCAGCACCGCGTCAGAAGATGCTTCCCAAGGTGGGGCTGGGAAATTCACGATACACAAAGTCCTCAGGCCTGCCAACCTCTGCCTGGGCCAAGAAACTGAGTTCCAATGGGCAGGCTCTCCCTGCCGGGGCAGAAGGGAGCAGCACTTCACATACAGATCCCATGCTACTACTCAAGTATTCTGGGGGGGGGGGGGGGGGCACTTTCAACCCTATAGAAAGCTCAGGAAGAGCTTTTGACCCCCCTTCCTCCTCCTCCTGCTCCTCGCTGCCCTCCAGGCTGCCGCTAGCGAGCCAACCCGAGGGGTTTCTCCTCCAGGCTCCTTTACGTACGTCCTGTTGCGGATGTCGATGGCGCAGAGGCAGCGGATGGCTGATGACAGCAGGGTCCAGACGCCGAAGGTCCGAGCCTGGAGCCCGTTCACTGCGCAGAGAGAAGGGGGAGCACATGGAGACCCCGCCCCGCCCCGCCGGCCACCACCCGCCGGGGCAGCGACCGGCTCCCGGGCTCCAACGCAGCCGCTGAGGCGGGGGCCCGGGGAGGAGGAGGGGTGAGGTGGCGGGGGGGGGGGGGGGGGAGCTGCGGCCGGGAGGCCGCTGCCAGGCCCTTACCGAGCCCGGGGCTGGCGGTGTACAGCTTCTCCGAGAGGAAGCTGTGGTCGCGGAAGCTCTGCAGGGTGTTCCCGGCGGCGATGACGGACACCATCACCAGCCAGCTGCGCAGCACGTTCAGGAAGCGGCTCATCCTCCCCGGCCCGCACGAAACCGGCCAGGACCGAGCCGCGCTCACCGCGCTCACCGCGCTCACCGCGCTCACCGCGCTCACCGCGCTCACCGCGCTCACCGCGCTCACCGCGCTCACCGCGCTCACCGCGCTCACCGCGCTCACCGCGCTCACCGCGCTCACCGCGCTCACCGCGCTCACCGCGCTCACCGCGCTCACCGCGCTCACCGCCCGCCGCCCCCCCCACCGGCGCCCTCCCGCTCCCGCCGCGCACGCCGCCGCCCCCCGACCCTCCCATTGGTCCATCCACGCACCACGCTGACGTCAGGACACCTACCGCCAATCGAACGCCTCGCCGCCCGGGAGGAGGTCCCGCCCCCTTCAACCCCGGCGGGGAGAAAGGCTGGGTGCGCGGTGGGGCGGCCGCGCCTGCGCCTTGTGGCGGGCGGGGGGCGCTTGCGCGGTCGGGGCGGGGTGATCGTCGGTTGTTGTAGTAACGGGGAAGCGGCGGGAGGGGCCGCGGCTGCCGGGCCGCCGTGTCTGCCCGCCCTCGCCCGTCTCGCCGGCCGGGGTGATGCGGGAGCAGGTATAGGGAGCTCAGGGAGCGCCTGCCTTGGCGGGGGGGGGGATGGTTGGCCGGCGCCGCGGCCCCTCGGGCGCTCCCCGCCCCTCTCGCTTCCTCTGGGGCCGCCGCAGGCCGCTGGGTCGGGTCCCTGCGGGTCGGGCTGGGCCGGAGCCGCCGCTCCGGGCGCGGCCAGGCCGGGGGCGGTTACCGGGCCGGTGGAGACGTTACGGTGTCCGGCTGGCCCCGGGCGGCCGGCAGGTCTCGGCGCCGGGGAGAAGCAGGCGTTTCCCCTGGGCTGGGCCTGGCCAGCCTGGTGCGGTGCTGTGGCGGGAGGCAGGGCAGGGCAGCGAGGCCAGGCGGGGCAGCGAGGCCAGGCGGGGCAAGGAGGCCAGGCGGGGCAGGGCAGGGAGGCCGGGTGGAGCAGGGCAGGGCAGGGGGGCTGGCAGGGAGGCAGGGCAGGGAGGCCAGGCAGGGCAGGGCAGGGGGCCCGGCAGGAAGACCGGGCAGGGCAGGGAGGCCAGGCGGGGCAGGGCAGGGAGGCCAGGCGGGGCAGGGCAGGGAGGCAGGGTGGAGCAGGGCAGGGAGGCCAGGCGGGGCAGGGAGGCCAGGCGGGGCAGGGCAGGGGTGCTGGCAGGGAGGCCAGGCGGGGCAGGGAGGCCAGGCGGGGCAGGGAGGCCAGGCGGGGCAGGGAGGCCAGGCGGGGCAAGGAGGCCAGGCGGGGCAAGGAGGCCAGGCGGGGCAGGGCAAGGAGGCCAGGCAGGGCAGGGGGGCTGGCAGGGAGGCCGGGCAGGGCAGGGAGGGAGGGAGGCTAGGCAGGGCAGGGAGGCCAGGCAGGGCAGGGCTGGGCTGGGGGCCCGGCAGGGAGACCGGGCAGGGCAGGGAGGCTAAGCAGGGCAGGGAGGCAGGCAGGCAGGGCAGGGAGGCAGGCAGGGCTTCAGCGTTAATCGGCTGGATAACTCTCAGGGCAGGTGGGGAATAATCTGCAGGGAGGTGATGCTTCTCCCTCCGCTCCCCTGGCTGGGAGGCGATTTACAGCCTGTAACAAGCTTGTTGGTTGTCCTGTGAGAAACTTGCATTGGCATTTCTTTTCTTGTCCTGCTGAGCTACGTGTTCATTCTTTTAATCCTTGTTGCAGGTAGCTACTCTTGTAAGATCCCTTGAATCTGCAGGAAGGAGTCTGAGAGGCTGCTGGGACTGGGCTGTATGAAAACTCCTAGAGGAAATGCCAGTTGGGATGGCTCGAGATCTGGAGGAAACTGGCTCATCCTCAGAGGAAGAAGAGGAGGAGGAAGATGTTGTAGATGGGCTGGAGTAAGTAGGAAAAAAACCCTCTTAACTGTTTCTATCTCCTTGTGCTTCCTGCAGGCTTTGTACTAATCTGAGAAGACAGTTGCATTCCTTACCCTCCTCCTACCTGTAAAGCAGATGATCATTGGTTTGCACCTCAACCCTTCATTTATAGGCTACAAGACCACCATACTCATCAGGGTTGGAGGTGCAGCTCTTTTTTGACTCAAGTCTGTAGTTTCAGCAAACTCTTCCTGTCGTGTTCCCAAACTGCAAACTTTCTTGATGATATTTTAGACAGTGAAGGAAACCAATGTCCTTTCTTCTTGTTTTTCTTTTGTTTTTGTTTTTGCTTGGCTGCAGAGAATGGGAATCTACTCTACAGTAGACTGATCTGCAATGTTTTTTTGTTGTTTTTTAAAAACTGTCTTGTAAGGACTCAACTCCTGGAGTTGTTATTCCTTACTAGTGGATGTTCCATCTTTGTTTAGTAACTTGTTTTGTCTTTGCTTGTGAAGGAGTTGGTCCCTTAATCTTTCCCACAGTAGGCATCCTTTTCTGTTTCATCTGGACTGGCTTTAATATGCCCTGTTTGTTTTCTTCTGGGTGCATGTGGTGACTGAGTGCCCAGTTGCAAACTGGAGTCAGTCACTTACAGCATGTAGGGTAAAGTTGTTGGCTCAGACTTGTTAGACCCTCGTGGGTGGTGGTGTCCAGAATGGTAACAGGATGTCTACACCAAGTGACTAAGGATCATGCTTGGAATGAATGACTGTCACCTGGAGGATTGAACCTTACTGCAAATCCTCAGGACAGGCTTAACATAAACTCCCCTTCTGTTGCCTCAGCTTATTTCCCACTTATATAAAGCTCTGGCCTGCAGCATAAATTCCAGAAGCTTCTTGTGTCTCTTCCAGCTGATTACACCCAAGTAGTTGATTTTTTTTTGTTTGTTTTTCAGAGGTGGTAGAAGCAGTTGTGAGTTGTGTGAAGTTAATTTGGGTGATGATGGTAATAACTTGGTTGATAGCAAGAAGGCTGCACTTAAGAGTACCACTTGTCTTAGCATCAGGAAGTTGCTGTTTTACCCCTCTTACTCTGTTCTAAATGTGGGAAGTACTTTGTTTTCTGAAGTTTCTCCACCATTTTGGCAGCCAATGAGCTTGCACATTCTGTAGACAAATGCTTCTGTGTATCTCTGCCAGTCTTTAAATTTCTTCTTGTCTGTGCAGAGATTTGTCTCCCCCACCCCTTAGTCTCTGCTTTCTGTTAATTTTTTGATGGTTCCATTTCCTTGTGCAGTGAATAATAACCAGTTTTACTTGCTTAGGGAGGGTCACAGATATATTTTCTGTGATCTTAGGATTTTGTATAATGGATTTTCTTTTTGTGTCCTTAATTCCTCTGAGAAGATGAAATTTACCCCTGTACTCCTGTTGTTTTGGACAGAACTGATTCAGCACCCTGAGTGTCTGGCTGGGGACATTGTTATTGGATTCTGGGCTTGCATTCCACTGCATCTGGCAGAAATTAGAAAGGAAGAACACACAAGTTTATCTGTTGTGTTGAGCCAAGCCTGTTCTAGTCTCTTACACTCTGCATGAGTGCCTTTTTGTGCACTTCAGAGTCCAGGATTACAAGCAGGCAGCAAACTCTGATTTGCAGCTCTTAAATTTGAAGCTGAAACCTGCCTTGTAAGGTCTAACTGAGTGGGACCAGTGATGATGGTGTCTTCTGAATTATAGATCAGCTATAAATCTAGAGAACTGAAGCTGTGAAAATTCATGGGGTTTCTCCCAAATTACACTCTGTAACATAAATACAAATTAAAGAGAGCTCTGACTTAGACTGGCAAGACCAACCCAAAAAGAGGATGATCTGGAAGTTTCCCTTTATAGCTGAGTCTGAAGGGTGTGTGTGAGTCAGCACAGGCAGGGCACAGGAACAATCACAAAACCACAGCTGCAATGCTAAGAGTAAATTTATTTTTGTTACCTCAGCCACCAAGGGATCCCTGAAGCAGCAGCAGGGCAGAGGCACCATGGAGCCCTGGTGATGCAGGCACCATGGAGCTCGGTCCTTGCTAGTGGATCACTGAGCCTGCTGCTTGCTCCTGTTCCCCAGGGGTTCACATAGGCTGTGTGCTTCCATCTGTCCCACAGCAGGGCAGGAATCCAAAGCATGTTCAGTGGGCTACAGAATCATAGAATTAGAATCACAGAGTTGTAGGGGTTGGAAGGGACCTGGAGAGCTCCTGGGGTCCAACCCCCCTGCCAAAGCAGCTCCCCAGCTCATACTGCACAGGGCGGCGTCCAGACGGGGCTGGAATCTCTCCAGAGAAGGAGACTCCACACCCCCTGGGCAGCCTGTCCCAGGGCTCTGGCACCCTCACTGGGGAAAAGTTCTTCCCCATGTTGGTGTGGAACTTCCTGGGCTTCAACTTGCAGCCATTGCCCCTTGTCCTGTCCCCACAGACACTGAAAAGGGGCTGGCCAATTCCCACTGCACCCCATACTTCAGATATTGATAAACATTGATTAGGTCCCCCCTCAGTCTTCTTTTCTCCAGGCTGAACAGCCCCAGCTCTCTCAGCCTTTCCTCAGAGGGGAGATGCTCCAGGCCCTTCATCATCTTCGTAGCCCTTCTCTGGACTGTCTCCAGGAGATCCCTGTCCTTTTTATCCCAGGGAGCCCAGCACTGGACACAATACTCCAGGTGGGGCCTGACCAGGGCAGAGTAGAGGGGGAGGATCACCTCCTTGGACCTGCTGCCCACACTCCTCCTGATGCCCCCAGGATCCCATTGGCTCTCAGCCCCCAGGGCACACTGCTGGCTCATGGCCAACCTGTCATCCACCAGGACCCCCAGGTCCTTCTCCACAGAGCTCTTCTCCAGCAGGTCACCCCCAGCCTGTACTGATCCATGGGGTTGTTCCTCCCCAGGTGCCAGACTCTCCACTTGCTTTTGTTGACCCTCATCTGGTCTCTCCCTGCCCAGCTGTCCAGCCTGGCCAGGTCTCTGGATGGCAGCGCAGTGTCCTGCGTGTCAGCCACCCCTCCCAGCTTTGGATCATGGGCACTTGCTGAGGGTGGGTGCTGTTCCCTCATCAAGGTGTCAATGAAGATATTGAACAGGACTGGACCCAACACCCAGCCCTGGGGAACACCGCTGGTCACAGGCTCCAGTCAGACTCTGCTCCACTGATCACACCCTCTGAGCTCGGTCCCACAGCCAGTTCTCGACCCACCTCCCTGTCCACTCATCTATCCCATGCTCTCTCAGCTCTGCTATCAGGGTGCCATGGGAGGCAGTATCAAAGGCCCTGCTGAAGTCTCTCCCTATCTCAGAGTCTCTCACAGGCCTGTGTTTCCTGAACACAGATGTCAAATGCAGAAGGATGGACAGCCATTAGAGTGCTGTATGTGTTTGTTTCACTCCCTAGCTGCCAGTCACCTGAGCGTGGTCACAATCCTCCTCACCAATCTTCTATTTTCCCACAGTGTGTTTGCTCCTGTCCTGCCCAGAGGCTTGGGTGGGCAAGCATGGGCATGTACAGAGAACTGCTGTGTGTGTGTGTGTGAGGCTCAGCAGCCACTTACACTGCCTGCCTTGCCATTTCAGGGATCATCCATGTATCAGGTGGACAGGTGGTGGCTGCAGGCGGGTCCCTGTCTTGGTGTTTCATGCTGAAGCCATTCTGACCAACGACAGCTACCTCCGCCTCATTGGAGGTGAGTGCAGCTATGGCCAGCTCTTGGCCTGAAGATACCAGGTGGAATTCTCTTACCTGGGTGTTCCCTCTTCTCTGTGATGGGTAGAGGACATGGTAGGAAGGAAATTGCAATCCTTTCTTGTCTCTGGGCACTGAGCTGTTCAGAAACACTTGATCAGTTGGTGAATGTTTATGGTGTCTTTGGGCTGTGACATGTCTCTATTATTTGTCTCTCTGTTGGGTCCTGATGTGTTTTGAGTTGGAACTGTCTGCTTGCAAATTGAACTTGGAAGCCAAGCTAGAACATAATTACAGAGTAGAGACTTTATATTCTGGTCCTAAGGAATTAAGAGCAATCATTGCAGTGAGGTTTGAGAGGGTTTCCCTGGGAAATAAAGCAGCCAGCCCCACAGGGGGAAGAACAGTAGGAAGCTGTAGTAACAAATCTCTGTATCTACAGCCTCACAGCTGTGAATAAGGCCATAAGGAAAAGGATTGCTGCTCTGGCTGCAGTTGGGAATTCAAACCTGTCTAGTGTCAAACAAGGGAGAGCCTCTAAATAAGAGGCAGAGTTGTTCCAGTCACTGGACTGTGAGAACTGCGGGTGTGTACAGCTGGGAGCTCATTCTGGATGTGCTGAGTTGGAGAAAAGCTAAAATCTACTCAGCTTCTTTTTGTGAAGATGCTGACACTTGTTTCTTGCTTCTCCCTTTCTTAGGTAATTGGTGCCCTCATTTCTAATAACCTATCCAAGCAGAAATGCTTCTGGCTCACTGGGGTAAGGGGTGGAGAGGGTGATTTGTGTGTGGAAACTCCTGATCCCTTTCTTGTGAGTTAGAGATGTACTTGAATAGTGGCAGAAGCCAATGGTAACTGTAACTTGTATCCTAACTTTAGTTTGGTGTCTCAGCTTTTTCTGAGGAGGTTGAGGCTTTTCATGGTTTAGCAAGTCTCCTGCTGAATAGGGAAACTTGTTAAATTTCCTTGAGTTTTGTCCAGGCCCAAATTATGATCCATTTTACTCTTTTCTTTAGACTTATTTTTATTGGTAGAAGATGTTGCTTGAGGTTTAGTCTAATCTTCACCTCTCTATGTTCTGTTTGAACCAATTTGTAAAGGGACTCTGTATTCCAGCATTGCAATTTCTGCCTATACTTTCTTTGAATTCTTCTGTGGATCACCACATCCATGAGAGTATGAGAGTCTTTTAACCTTGCTGTTTGCTTTCTTTCTTGCTGTTTGCTTTCTTTAGCTCCTGCTTTCAGTGCTGCTTACTACTTTTGTTTTTATTACTTTCTACATGGTTAGTGATATCTCTTTTCCTTTTCTTTCCTTTTCTTTTCTTCCTATCACCCTCTGCCTGTTGTGTGCTGCTGCTGTGTGGATGCTCCACTGTGGATTAAGGGCAGCTGTGCTGTGCTGAGTCCTGTGGTGCTCTTCTCTCTTCTTCACCAGTGTGAGTAACTGTGGTGTATTCTGTGTGCAGACTGACACTCATCATGTCTCTGGCTCTCTTAACAGAGCGCTACCACTTGTCCTATAAGATAGTGCGGACAGACAGCCGTCTGGTTCGAAGCATCCTGACTGCTCATGGATTCCATGAGGTGAGTGCAAGGATCCTTGTTATCATAGAATCACAGGGGTTGGAAGGGACCTGGAGAGCTCCTGGGGTCCAACCCCCCTGCCAAAGCAGCTCCCCAGCTCATACTGCACAGGTCGGCGTCCAGACGGGGCTGGAATCTCTCCACAGAAGGAGACTCCACACCCCCTGGGCAGCCTGTCCCAGGGCTCTGGCACCCTCACTGGGGAAAAGTTCTTCCCCAGGTTGGTGTGGAACTTCCTGTGCTCCAACTTGCAGCCATTGCCCCTTGTCCTGTCTCCACAGGCCACAGAAAAGGGGTTGGCCACTTCCCCCTGCACCCCATACTTCAGATATTTATAAACATTGATTAGGTCCCCCCTCAGTCTTCTTTTCTCCAGGCTGAACAGCCCCAGCTCACCCAGCCTTTCCTCTTAGGGGAGATGCTACAGGCCCTTCATCATCTTCATAGCCCTTCTCTGGACTCTCTCCAGGAGATCCCTGTCTTTTTTATCCCAGGGAGCCCAGCACTAGACACAATACTCCAGGTGTGGCCTGACCAGGGCAGAGTAGAGGTTATATTTTTGTTTGACTTGATGGTTTGCTTGCTGCTGTGTTTTTTTGACTCTGCAGGGTTAGAACCAGGAAGTTGCTGTGGATCCCCTTGAGGTTCTTTTTTACATATTCTGCCAGTCAGACAGGAAATATGTCATGATTTTGGTGTCTGAGGTGTACCCTTTAGCCTTAAACCTGCAAAATTAGGGGAAAAGGGATGCTGAAGTTGAGTCATTTTTTTTTCTTCTGGCTTTTAAAGTGTCATCTCTCACCCACACCCATAGGAGGATCTGAAGGATTTACTCTCTCAGCCTTTATAAGCTCAAGCATGGTGTTTCATGTTTCTAGCACCTCTCTTGCTCTAAAGAATGTCCTGTGTGCAGCTAGTGAGAGTTTGAGATTGTGTACTGGATTTTCTTCTGGATAACACCAAGTTAAGAGATTGGTCTCATACATTTTCTGAAGAAGTCTAATACACTTTACAAATGGGGTTTAAACAGTCTATAAAAAGAACAAAACCCACAGTTTGTTTAGAAAAATGACACAGTTATTTCCCAGTGCCACTACAGTGGTTCAGGACAAGAGTCTGGTTAGAATTGCCCTGATACTAGAGATGGGGAGAGGAGATTGTCTTAAATTAGAGTTGCGTTGATCTCACAGACATAAGATCACAGTGGTGGTGCTTTTCATTAGTTCTGTGGGGTTTTTTATGTGTGGCATTTTTTTGGCTGCTTTCCAGGTACACCCTAATAGCAATGATTACAATCTCATGTGGACAGGATCCCACTTGAAGCCCTACTTGCTGCGTTCTCTTACAGATATTCAGAAAGTCAATCATTTCCCTAGGTAAGGTCCTGCTGTCAGGCTTCACCAAGTATCTTTGTGATGGCTTACAAAAATCTGAGCATGGATAGCACTAAAAAAATCCAGTGTACATTATACTGTAAATCATAGAATCCTAGAATGGCTTGGTTTGGAAGGGACCCCAAGGATCATAGAGCTCCAACCCCCCTGCCACAGGCAGGAAAAATGCAAAGTGCCAATGCAGTCAGCCTGTGTCATGTGCTGTCTTCATTCTAAATGGCCTTTGGGATTTTGGGGAGATCTTGAGTTGAATTGCTTGTCTATAGACCAAGTACTGGATTTTTAATTTTCATTTTCTTTATTTGGTGGTGTAAAGTATTTGGGGCCTTAGGCTCTTAGCTACAGAGGTAGTCACATGTACCTGTGGAAGTTTACAAACACTGTTATAGAATGGTCTGGTTTGGAAGGAACCCCAAGGATCATAGTGCTCCAACCCCCACACAGGCAGAGACACCAACCTCAGGCCTGGAGCTACACAAGGTTGCCCAGGGCCCCATCCAACCTGGCCTTGAACACTGCCAGGGACGGGGCACCCACCCCCTCTCTGGGCAGCCTGTTCCAGCCCCTCACCACTCTCTCTGTAAAAAACTTCCCCCTAATATCCAATCTAAACCTTCCCTCCTTTAGCTTTAATCCATTCCCCCTTGTCCTGCCATTGTCCATCCTTTGAAAAAGTGCTTCAGTTTGTCTTAGGAATTGCAAGAGGTGCTACAAATGAGGATGGATATAGACATGGCCATAGGACAGAGACAGTCAAACTGAAGAGTCATTGTGGGTTAGGATTTAGACATCTGACAGGGCTAAAGATGCTTTAGTAACTAGGACAAAGGGTTGCTGTACTGTGGGGGTTTTTTAATGTGGGGAAAAAATAGATACTGTCTCTTCTTTTGGGATTTCAGGTCATATGAACTGACACGAAAGGACAGGCTGTACAAGAACGTCAGTCGCATGCAGCTGGCCCATGGGTTCAAGACGTTCCATATCTTACCCCAGACTTTTATCCTCCCCACAGAGTACCAGGACTTCTGCAGTAAGCAAATGGCTGATGATGCCCAACCTAAAACAACATCACTGGGTGGGGAGGGGAAGGGATTACTTTTAATGTCCCAGCCTGTTAATCATACCAATGAAGGAAAGTGGACAGACAGTGGAGACCCACATGATTTCTTTATGTAAGTTCTCTGCTTTTCACTCTGTGTCTGTGTAAGTCCTCAAGAAGATAACATGAGCTTAAGGCTCCATAACTGAGCACTCTTGTGTGCTCAGTGTTGTTGATCATCAGCTTCACCATGTGCCTGACTGATACCTGGAGTTCTGAAGAGAGAGGTGCCCAAAGGAGGCGTAGGGCACAGCAGTGAGTCTCTCTGAGCAGCAGGAGGGGCTTCAGGCAGTGGCTGTAATAATTGCAGTGAATCCCAAGGGGTGAAATAGGACATCAGAAGGTAGACTTTGATCTCCTCATGAGTTCTCTGAAGCTTTTACTGAAGCAACATTCTTGATTCTTGCTTACCTGTAAATAAGGAAAATGAAAGATGTTTCAGATTTGTGCTGTTTTCTCTTACCCAGATACCTATTCTAAGGACAGAGGCCCATGGATAGTGAAGCCTGTGGCCTCTTCCAGAGGTCGAGGTGTCTACCTGATAAACAATGTAAGTGTTCACCAAAAGGACTACTCTTCAGTACCACTATCTGTAAAACTATGCCAGCTTCCAGGCAAGGGGCATGGAAACAAGTAGCCAGGCACTGGCCCTGCTCTGGATTTCAACCATACATTGGTGAGCAGCTCAGCAGTACTTAGCAGCTGGTGAAACCTGCCCCAGACTATGCTGCATAACCAAGAGCAATCTATTCCTTTGTATACTGTGCTTATCTTGCAATGTACTTTCAAGCCTTAGCTTATTAGGAGCAAGTTCCTTACTTGGTTGGGGAGTGCCCCTCCCTGACCTCTGGTCAGGTGGTGTGGAAGCAGCCCAGGCTAACTCAGACACCTGTGCTGGCTGCTTGGGGAAGTTAACTCCAGCCTGGTCAGAGTCACCCAGGACACCCTGGGTGATTTAAACAGTCCTCAAACAGCCCCCTTGTCTCTGTCTTTCCCCCAGAAAAGATTAGTTAAAATGAAACTTTAGGTGATACAGTTGGATGTGTAGCAATCGTACAGCTGTTATCTAAATGCCAGTGTGCCCTTACTGAGGTGTAATGGGCATGGTTCTTTGAATTCAATGTGTTAGTGATACTGTCTTTTGCCCTTTTTGGGCTTTGCAGGGAGTTAGGTTGTCATAGGTACCAAATACAGCAGGGCAGGAGCCAAACACGTGAGGGGATTCCAATAAATATTCTCAGCAGCAAAACTGACTGGTGAGTCATTTTGTTTTCACTCACTCCAACCCCTTTAGTCTCCCCTGCACTGAAGGGGTTATGCTGCCTCATCTGTTCTCTACTTGGATCATGTCCCATAGAATAAGGGAGCAATTTGCCAAGTGTATGAGGTAAGTATTTCCAGAGGTGCACTCAGCTTTTTCTTTCCTTGACAGAGAGGAACGAGCTGAGGCTTATATGGCAGTTGGCCATGAACTGGGGAAAAGACCCTTCTGGGACCAATCTCCCTTTGTGTATATCTGTTCCAGAAATACTTCAGCTAGCTTGGCCCAAAGACTTCAGTTTCTTCAGTGGGATGCCATTAAGGGAGTGTTTTCTAGAATCTCATCACAGAAGTGTTTTAAAACCAACAACAAACCTTTGAGTTTCTCTGTCACTTTCCTGTTACGTGCTGAGTTGTGTCTGTGCACTCTGTGTGCTAAGGCTTCCTGCTGGTGATGTGGCTGAATACATGCAAAACTGAATCAAGGCAGGCTGGTGGGGTTCTCTTGGCTCTCTTGCAAACTGAAGGCAAAACATGTTTTGCAAGAAACTGTGTGAGCAGTTAAAACTGGTTACAGGAGGAGCTTGCATATAGCAAAAAGTAAAAGCTTTTTCAACAGGTCCCATGACTTTTTAATATCTATTTGTCATGGACAGAGCTTTCTGTTCTAAGGTTTAAGGGTAGCATCTTCCTGGTACAATAGCCTCTGCTGTGAGCTGAACATCACTAGAAGGTATTTACTCATGTAGGCAAAAAAATTGGGTACCAGCCCAGGACTGAGTTATAAGATCACAAATTGAGGAGTAATTTTCCTCACTTGTGACTCACACCAACTGTAGTTACCTACTCCTTGCAGTGTCTTCTAAACCCCTCCTCCTTGTGTTTGGTTAAACACTTGAGAATCAAACAGCATGACAGTTGCTTCTTAGATGTGTTTTTTTTTCCTATCTTACATCATTGTTATGTAGATGTTAAATCTCTACTCTACTTTAAGGAGCACTGAACTGGAAGATTCAGTGGGTAGTGCTTTTGGTAATGTAATCATTTCCAGAGGTTCTGGTTAGGATCTAATTGCCTTAAGTATGTTGTGATGACAGTAGTGTGTTTTCACTTTGGTTTTCTCTCCTCCTTCCCCAGACATAGCTGTTGGTACAGAGTGACTTTAGGAGGGAAAGGCTGGGTTTGATCTAATATCTAATATCTAATAATGGTGGATTTGATCTAATAATCTTATTCCTTAGGCCTCCTGTCTTTTTCACTCTGGCATTTTCTGTTTTTTCTGTAGCCAAACCAGATTGTCCTGGAAGATAACATCCTGGTTTCTCGTTACATCAGCAACCCACTGCTCATAGATGGTGAGTGTGCTTAGGAATTGCTTTTCTCTCTTCCCCCAACCTCACACCTGAGGATCTCTGCAACCTTTACAGCAAGGTACTGGAATAATTGCCTGGTCTATGTCCCTCTAGTACTAGGAAAATGGAACTAGATAGTTCCTTAAAATCTGGAAGCTTTGCAACTAGGAAACCTTCAGGCACCTATGTCAGCAGTAGGAAATGGTTGATTACTCTCAGGGTCTGTTGAAATTCCTCCTCTGGCTCTGTCTGGGAGGTGTTTGCAGTGACTGACCCTTCCCATCTGTATTTCAGATTTCAAGTTTGACGTGCGCCTCTACGTTCTGGTCACATCTTATGATCCACTTGTCATCTATCTCTATGAGGAAGGATTGGCCAGGTAGGAGAGGTGTCTTCTTTCTGAATGTACCTGTCATTGGTGATCCAGAGATGTCTTGGCTTACCTCTGTCCTTCCTGACATGATAGCAAATGAGGGAAGTGCCAGTTAAAGGAGTTCTGCAGAGTTGAAATATATGATGCTTCATCATGTTGTGTCCCATCAGCTTTCTTTATGTAGATTATGGGGTCTTTAGTGAGGGACTTTATTATATATGTAACAAACAAAGCAAGCTTTCAACTCTTACAGGTTGAATGGCCACACACACCATCATTGATGCATTCTTTCTCAAGGGCGGGTTCTTCTGGAAAACTCTGTGAACTCTTGGTGCCTCTGTGCCCCTTCTCCATACTCCAAGGTGGAGGGAGTTAAAACTTTCTAAATTTTTGTTTAATCCTAAAGACAAAAGCAGTTGGGGACCTGTTGGCTTTGTTGGCTTTTGATTTAATACTTTCAATTGCTCTTCTAAACTTTAGGTTAGTATTTGTATTTTCCACAATCTCAAGTAAGTGGGTTTAGACTCATTCACAGGTCTTACCTGACAAGATTTTCTTTTGTCATGCAAGTTACATAAGATTCCTAGGAGGAACACTTAGCTAAAAGTCCATGATTAAGAGAAACAGGTATTTATGGTATAGAGTCATAGAATGGCCTGGGTTGGAAGGGACCCCAAGGATCAGAGAGCTCCAACCCCCCTGCCACAGGCAGGGACACCAACCTCAGGCCTGGAGCTACACAAGGGTGCCCAGGGCCCCATCCAACCTGGCCTTGAACACCTCCAGGGATGGGGCATCCACCCCCTCTCTGGGCAGCCTGTTCCAGCCCCTCACCACTCTCTCTGTAAAAAACTTCCCCCTAAGATCCAATCTAAACCTTCCCTCCTTTAGCTTTAATCCATCCCCCTTGTCCTGCCATTATCTGCCCTTTTAAAAAGTTGATTCCCCTCCTGTTTCTCTGCTCCCTTCAGGGACTGGCAGGCTGCAATGAGGTCCCCCTGCAGCCTTCTCTTCTCCAGGCTGAACCAGCCCAGCTCCCTCAGCCTCTCTTTGTAGGGCAGCTGCTCCAGCCCTCTGAGCATCTTCGTGGCTCCTCTGACCCCTCTCCAACAGTTCCACATCTCTCTTGTATTGGGGCCCCAGCTCTGGACACAGGACTCCAGCGGGGGCCTCAGGAGGGCAGAGCAGAGAGGGACAATCCCCTCCCTGTCCCTGCTGCCACCCCTCTGCTGATGGAGCCCAATGGTAGATAAGTGTCTGTCTATAGTAACTAATACACTTGAAATAATGACCCCTCTGAATTTCCAACAGGCCAGAAAGATAATGTGAACAGATTTGTTTCCCTTACGGGGGCAGGAAGGAGTAGCTCATCTCACAGAATCACAGAATCTTAGGGGTTGGAAGGGACCTGGAGAGCTCCTGGGGTCCAACCCCCCTGCCAAAGCAGCTCCCCAGCTCATACTGCACAGGTCGGCGTCCAGACGGGGCTGGAATCTCTCCAGAGAAGGAGACTCCACACCCCCTGGGCAGCCTGTCCCAGGGCTCTGGCACCCTCACTGGGGAAAAGTTCTTCCCCATGTTGCTGTGGAACTTCCTGGGCTCCAACTTGCAGCCATTGCCCCTTGTCCTGTCCCCACAGACACTGAAAAGGGGCTGGCCAATTCCCCCTGTACCCCATCCTTCAGATATTTATAAACATTGATTAGGTTCCCCCTCAGTCTTCTTTTCTCCAGGCTGAACAGCCCCAGCTCTCTCAGCCTTTCCTCATAGGATAGATGTTCCAGGCCCTTCATCATCTTCGTAGCCCTTCTCTGGACTGTCTCCAGGAGATCCCTGTCCTTTTTATCCCAGGGAGCCCAGCACTGGACACAATACTCCAGGTGGGGCCTGACCAGGGCAGAGTAGAGGGGGAGGATCCCCTCCTTTGACCTGCTGGCCACACTCCTCCTGATGCCCCCCAGGATCCCATTGTCTCTCTCAGCCCCCAGGGCACACTGCTGGCTCATGGCCAACCTGTCACCCACCAGGACCCCCAGGTCCTTCTCCACAGAGCTCTTCTCCAGCAGGTCACCCCCAGCCTGTGGAAAACTTCACAACTATATACACTTTAGAAAAAGAGTCTTAAACATGCCTGGCATGTGAGACTCTTCTATTGGGAATTGGCAATTAATGTGCAATATTAGCAACTGACAAGTTATTGGAAAGGGTGGAGTGGAAACAAGATCTCTGATTGCAAATACAAGTAGATTGCTGGAATGTTCTGAAAATACACAGTGTATAGCAGGCCTCCAAAATACAATTTGCACCATCATTAATGTCTTAAAAGATAGTGTTGTGTGTGAGCCCCAGCCAGCTGCAAAGCACCAGGAAGGTGTTCACTCATTCCTTGGTGGGATGAGGAGGAGAATTTGCTAGGATAGGCAAGGGAAGAGGAAAATAACAACAACACTTAGTACATACAAAGTGGCTACAACTCAATGCTGTTTGCTCACTGCCCATAAACCTGATGCCTCACCTCTGGTCCACTGAGCAGCTGCCTCTCCTCCCTGACCAGCCCCCTTTATATATGGAGCAGGACTTCATGGTATGGAATACCCCTTTTACCAGTTTGGGTCAGCTGTCCTGGCTGTCTTCCCTCACAGCTTCTTGTGGAAAATCAACTCTATCCCAGCTGAAACTGAGAAGAGGTAGTTCAGCTGATCTTGTAACAAAGGGGTTTACTTCTGGAAGGAATCCATTTGTGAGAAAGGCAAGTTCTTCTCTGGGAGCAAGTGTGTCCATTCCATGATTCCACTTTTGTCTCTGACAGAGTAACATGTTTTGCTTGGAGATGGGAAGTGTCTGTGGGGGTGTGTATGCTTTGTAACTTGTTTTAACAAATCTAGTCACAGTAGAGGTTTAGGGAAGGAAGTAGGGAAGGAAACAAGTATATTCTTATGATTGAAATACACTGGTCAGGCTGTGCTGGTGAATCCCTTGAGATAGAATCATTAAATTATTTAGGTGGGAAGTGAAGTCTGGAGGTTTTTAGTTCAACCTCCTTCTCAAGACAAGACCCCCTTCAGAGATTGGGCAGGTGCTCTACAGCTTCATACCATACATTTTTTTTAGTATCCTCCTAGAATGGAGATTTCATAGTCTTTCCTGACAGCCTGTCCCAATGTTTGACCACTTGCACTGTGAATGTGTGTGTATTTTTCTATCTAATCAGATTTTCCCCTATTACAGTGTGTTGCCTCTTGTCCTGCTATGCACCTTTGAGAAAAGCCTAGCTCTGTCTTTATACCTGTGCATTAAGAAGTTGAACACAGCAATTAGATCTACTCTCAGCCTCTTTATCTGCAGGCTAAACAAGCCTTTTCTCCTCAAAAACCATGTATATTGTCTTTTTTCAGCCCATCTTAATAGCTCTCTGCCAGACCTGCACTACTTAGTCAATGCTTCTACTTGTAGTGTGGGGCTCCTAAACTTGGCATGATGTTCCAGATGGATGTCCAGTGTCTGCTAAGCACTCACAAGTAACCTGATGGCTCCATTCTTGTTGATACAGCCCAGGATGTGGATAGTCTACATTGTTGCAAAGGCAAATTCCTGATCCATATTTAGCTTGTTGTCCACCAGGACTGATGGTCTGTTCTGCAAAGTTGTCTTCTGTCCACCCAGCAGCCTGTATTGTTGAGCATAAAAGAGTGTTGTAGTCAATCCTAAGCAAATAAGTTGTTTTCTTTCTGGATATACACCTAGAAGCATCAGTCTCAACACTTCAGGATTCTTCATCTTGGTGAGATCTCATGTGGATAATACTTGCAAATCACTTTTCAGTGATCTAATATCCTTAGAAGTCAAACAGGATGCTATTTGTTTAAACTCTGATCAGCTGTCGTGCATGTGGTGTCTGTGTACATGTACAGGACACCATGGGATTGCTAGTGACAGTTGTCCTTTCTTTCAGATTGCATCAGATCATAGAGCTCTGTGTGGGAGGTAGCAAGGGTGTGTGTGATAGGATACTGGGATACAGTCAGCTGTACCAGTACAGCTATGGGACCAGTGTAGAGTGAATAAGGAGATGGTATTTCTGGTCCAAGGACAGCCCTGATTCTGAAGGGGAAACTCCACTTATGTTACTGAACTTCAGCTGCCCACTGTGCAGTTCACAGAATCAGAGCTGTAGGGGTTGGAAGGGACCTGGAGAGCTCATGGGGTCCAACCCCCAGTTCCAGCTGTAGTGTTAGCTACAGCTAAAGGTTTGCAGCAAGACTTGTAGTTGAATGCTTTGCAACCAATATCTTTAAGTACTCTGAAGCTATTCCCTTCTGTGGCTGTAGAGTTGGTCGGTTTGTCTTTGGAAAACAAAACTGTGAGCAGAGGTTGACAGAAAACTTCAGGTGGTCTGTGTGGTGTGGCCTCCAGATGGCACTAGTGGTCTTTAGCTTTAGAGATTTGGGCTTTTCCCTGTACTCTAGATTTGCAAACTCGGTGGGTGGAAGGTAAGGAACCTGAAGCTACTGGTTCTGGCTTCCTGTATAGCTTTTTTGCATTCCAATTAACAGTGTGAGGTGCTGGGAGAGACCCTTTTATTGCCTTACATGGTGTAATGCTTTGGTTTAAAGCTGGACAAACCTGTAGCTGTGTCTGAAGGGAGGGAATGCTTTCACCTTTTGGAGTGGCAGCTTTTGGATTTTATTCTTTGCATAAGAAGAAACAACCCAAATGCTGTGCTTAAGAGTGGGAGCAATTTGTAGCAGGGAATTTAGGAGGTAAGATCAGGGCCTGAAGTCAAAGGTGGTATTGAAGTAATTTCAAGGGCTCCAACTTGCAGCCAGTGTGTCCAGTGCTGGGCTCCCTGGGATAAAAAGGACAGGGATTTCCTGGAGAGAGTCCAGAGAAGGGCTATGAAGATGATTAGGGGCCTGGAACATCTATCCTATGAGGACAGGCTGAGTAAGTTGGACTCTTCAGCCTTGAGAAGAGAAGACTAAGGGGAGACCTAATTAAAGTCTATAATTACCTGAAGCAGGGGATGCAGGGGAAATCAGCCAGCCCCTTTTCAGTGTCTGTGGGGACAGGACAAGGGGCAATGGCAGCAAGTTGGAGCCCAGGAAGTTCCACACCAACCTGGGGAGGAACTTTTCCCCAGTGAGGGTGCCAGAGCCCTGGGACAGGCTGCCCAGGGGGTGTGGAGTCTCCTTCTCTGGAGAGATTCCAGCCCCGTCTGGACGCCGACCTGTGCAGTATGAGCTGGGGAGCTGCTTTGGCAGGGGGGTTGGACCCCAGGAGCTCTCCAGGTCCCTTCCAACCCCTACAACTCTGTCATTCTGTGATTCCTTTAGTAGCCTGCCTTCCTAATTAGCACTGGCTCTGCTGGGATAGTTACCTTTTCTGTGCTGGATTCCTGTGGTTTCCAAAGAATTCAGGTGCTTGATTGGAGCCAAGGAATTCACATGACCTCATAGGCTGCACTTAGTCCAGAGCTGGCCAAGTCCCCCTTGTAGTAACCCCTGCCTAGCAGGCTTCTGCTTCTTAGGGAGCCTAACTCACTCCTGCATGGACACCTGGGACCAGACTGCAGCTGCTTCAGTAGACAGATGCTGTGCAGTGGTGTGTTTCACTAGACATCCCTGCTGAACTCTGGACCAGTGGATACTGCATCAAGACAGGAGACTTTCTGCTGCTTCCTTGCTTTTTAAAATGAAGATAAGCAGGGTTTGAGTCACTGAGTGGGTGGAAGATCTATCTGCTTTCTTTCTACATGTCTATTTTAATAGAAATTTACTGCCTATTCAGTCAACTAGACTATGCTTTTTACCTTGATTTTTTTCTTCTGTAAAATGGTGTAGTTGGGCCTCAGGCTGCTACTGTTTGAAAGCTGTAAGGAAGCCTGTGAGATATATATATATATATATATATCCCCAACTGACACGCAGCACTTCTCCCTGCTGACATCACAAACTACAAACCATGTCTGCACACCACTCTTTGCCCTATCCCCACTTCAGAAAAAGAACTGACCACAAGATAAAGTGGTGAAGTTTGTCACAGACAAGTCATTTGGAAATACTTAAACTGGATGGTTAAATATTTACATGAGATGTTACATGGCTTTGCATGCAACTTGGCAGCTCTGGAATGCTGGTTTGAGACATCTAGCCAGGGCCTGGGAAAGGAGGCAAAGAAAAGACCCTGGAGTGGGAAGAAGGAAAGAATAGTTAATCCCTCTTCTCTCAAACAAGTGCTCCAGAAAAAAAGCACATATTGTGACAGTCTCTTCCATGACTCCACACAGAGTTCCTGCCTAGATGTCCTGGAAATAACCAGTGTAATGTTTCTATAAGCACACCCCTCACAGTTTAGGCTTGGAGGCACTTTCTCTTCCATCCCCTCCCCATGCATTAGACTTTGGCTCCCCTGAAAGATCACAAAGATGCTCACAGGGCTGGAGCAGCTGCCCTACAAAGAGAGGCTGAGGGAGCTGGGCTTGTTCAGCCTGGAGAAGAGAAGGCTGCAGGGGGACCTCATTGCAGCCTGCCAGTCCCTGAAGGGAGCAGAGAAACAGGAGGGGATTCAACTTTTTAAAAGGACAGACAATGGCAGGACAAGGGGGATGGATTAAAGCTGAAGGAGGGAAGGTTTAGATTGGATCTTAGGGGGAAGTTTTTTACAGAGAGAGTGGTGAGGGGCTGGAACAGGCTGCCCAGAGAGGGGGTGGATGCCCCATCCCTGGCAGCGTTCAAGGCCAGGTTGGATGGGGCCCTGGGCAACCTTGTGTAGCTCCAGGCCTGAGATTGGTGTCCCTGCCTGTGGCAGGGGGGTTGGAGCTCTATGATTCTTGGGGTCCCTTCCAACCCAGGCCATTCTATGATTCTACTGCCACCTTATTGCTTGCCTTTGATTGCTCTCTTCTCTTCTCTGAGCCAAGAGAAGGTGTTGCCAGAGGGAATGCAAATGTGCTGTTGAAGGTGAGCTCTGTAGCAGTGTGTAGTTGCTGGTAGAGGGAACTGGTTGTTGCCTTCATCTCAGCTGACATGTGCCTGTGTGACTTGGCTGTGACCAGCTGAGACATGTGCAGGTGTGTCAGAACCATGGAATGTGTGAGTGTCAAGTCTCTGTTCTGAGTTTTGGGGTTAGAAATGAAGAGCATCTCCTCTGTCCTGCTGAGGAAAGAGAAGCTACAGCAAAAGTCAGGGTGGCTGCCAGGGCTGTTCACAAAATGATTGCTGCTGCTTCTGCCTGGGAGGCTGTATTGCTGGCAGCAGTTCGAGTGGAAACGAACAGTGAGCAGTCAACCTTGCTATAACCTTTCCTATTTCCAGCTGTAGTTTTGGGGGTAGTAACTCTCTCATACTCTTGTTTAGAGGCTTTTGGACTATAACCTGTTGTATATCATGTTTGTAGGTCTTCTTAATTTTCTTGACTTATCCCTTTCCTCAGATTTGAAAAGGACAAAGATTCATTAGAAGGAGAGAGGATCACTGAGAGAATGGGAATGCAGTAAGGCCAGAGAAATGAGTTAATGAAAGTGATTATCTTTGATATCACTTTTTCAGTTTAGACAATGACTTCAAATGCTACATAACATCAAAACAGGGGAAAGTGCTTCCTATGCTGCTGCTTTGAGCTCTATTATCTTTGGGCAATACATACCTTAGGTGACCCATGATAATTCTGTGATGGGGGCTGTCTCTCCTGTGTCCTCTGCCTGTCTCACACCCTTTGCCTCCAAGTCTGTTGGCTACTGAAGTTCAGCCAACAGAAGAGAAATTCAGCTTTGAAAACTTGTGCCTAGAACCTGCATTATGAAGAAGGCAAACCAGAGCTGATATACTTCTGCTGGTGGATACAGAACAGACATGCATTCCTGATTACCTCTGTAACATTTCACATTGCTAACAAGAGCTGCTGGTTTAGATGAGGTGGGATCAGAAGAATGCACTGAAGTGGAAAACTTCACCTGTTCCTAGATTTCTTTTTTTTTTTCACTTGACAAGTCCTACAGGAAAATTCTTTGTAAGAATTCAAAGTGTTGTGGATCCAATTGTTGAACCACTCAGACCACATAAACTTAACTGCCAGCAATAAACAGCAGTGTTAAGTGTGTTGGGTCTCTGCATTGCAAAGCCTCCAGAGTAGCCCAGAACTTGGACAGGATCAGAGCACAGTGGGGAGAAAATAAGAGTTGTTTGAAGCACAGCAAGGAAGAGGTGGTGTTATTGAGCTGAAGATAGTGTTTTGAAGAGTTTCACTTGATAAAATAGTCTCCTTTGGCTGAAGATGCACTGCTGCTTGTAGACAGGCCAGCCTCCAGTTTAGGAGTACTCTCAGATTCCTGGCTGATTGCAGGCACCCACATAGCAGCATCCACGAGTAATGCTTTGGCTAGGAAACAGTCCTGTCCTGGCAGATGGTGATTTGGCCTTGGTTATTTGTCCCTTCATCACTCTTTGGCTGGGCTGTAGCAATATGAGATACCTGGGCATGAAGCCTTCAGTGCTCAGGAAAATAGCTCGTGCAGAATGTTGCAGCGTGTGCTTGTGGTATCACAGAATCACAGGGGTTGGAAGGGCCCTGGAGAGCTCCTGGGGTCCAACCCCCCTGCCAAAGCAGCTCCCCAGCTCATACTGCACAGGTCGGCGTCCAGACGGGGCTGGAATCTCTCCAGAGAAGGAGACTCCACACCCCCTGGGCAGCCTGTCCCAGGGCTCTGGCACCCTCACTGGGGAAAAGTTCCTCCCCAGGTTGGTGTGGAACTTCCTGTGCTCCAACTTGCAGCCATTGCCCCTTGTCCTGTCCCCACTGACACTGAAAAGGGGCTGGCCATTTCCTCTTGTGTCCCACACTTGAGATATTTATAAACATTGATTAGGTCCCCCCTCAGTCTTCTTTTCTCCAGGCTGAACAGCCCCAGCTCTCTCAGTCTTTCCTCATAGGGGAGATGCTCCAGGCCCTTCATCATCTCTGTAGCCCTTCTCTGGACTCTCTCCAGGAGATCCCTGTCCTTTTTATCCCAGGGAGCCCAGCACTGGACACAATACTCCAGGTGGGGCCTGACCAGGGCAGAGTAGAGGGGGAGGATCACCTCCTTGGACCTGCTGGCCACACTCCTCCTGATGCCCCCCCAGGATCCCATTGTCTCTCTCAGCCCCCAGGGCACACTGCTGGCTCATGGCCAACCTGTCACCCACCAGCACCCCCAGGTCCTTCTCCACAGAGCTCTTCTCCAGCAGGTCACCCCCAGCCTGTACTGATCCATGGGGTTGTTCCTCCCCAGGTGCCAGACTCTCCACTTGCTTTTGTTGACCCTCATCTGGTCTCTCCCTGCCCAGCTCTCCAGCCTGGCCAGGTCTCTGGATGGCAGCGCAGTGTCCTGCGTGTCAGCCACCCCTCCCAGCTTTGGATCATGGGCACTTGCTGAGGGTGGGTGCTGTTCCCTCTTCAAGGTGTCAATGAAGATATTGAACAGGACTGGACCCAACACCCAGCCCTGGGGAACACCGCTGGTCACAGGCTCCAGTCAGACTCTGCCCCACTGATCACGACCCTCTGAGCTCGGTCCCACAGCCAGTTCTCGACCCACCTCACTGTCCACTCATCTATCCCATACATAACTCTGTTAATGGGAAAACATCAGGCTGACTCTTAATTTTATGTGTCACTTTACCATCTAGTTTCTAAATGGATTTCAGGATCTGGGCTTTTATCTTTTAGGAGACAAATATTCTCTTCTTTAGAAGTGGGCAGGAATTGGAAAAGAACAGGGCCCAGAAATGGCACTGGAAAAGAGTGGGACGCTGGAGGGAAGTCATTGTCTCAAAAGATTGTAAAGATTTGTTTCTCAAGAGTTTATTCTGATCTCAGTTAAACACCTAGAAGCTTTTACAAGCATTGGAGTTTTCCTACTTCAGTTCTTACTGCAAAGCCTGTTCCTATGAGCTTGGTGTCTCACAAAATAACCTGTAAAGTTCTGCTGAAGCATGGCATTCAGTACCATGCAAGTCTCTTGCCTTTCCTAGAGACAGCAAGTGTGGTGGATCAGCAGCCTTTTTTCTCAGTGGAAGAAAGATCCAGTGAAATACAGTATGAAAAGCTGTAGAACTACAGTGTACTGAAGAGAATTGTTACTGGTATTTCAGTGGTAGTAACGTTCTTCCCTCACAATGGGTGTGGGCTATCACCAGCGTTGTACTTGTGATCTATTGCCCTTCTAACACCCAGAGGCTATTGAAATAACTTGGATTTTCCATTTGCAGACTTGTATTTAGCCTGAAGCTGGTAAGGCTGTCAAACCAGCTCTTGGAGAATGTATTAAGCTGTTTTGGGGCGTTTTTTGATAGTAGATTTAAGTGATGTTTTGTGGCTGAACTGGCCCATAATATCCTTGAAGATGACAACATCCTAGTAGAAGAGAATGTTTATTTAATGAGAGGTCTACAACACATTGAAATCCCTTCTGAATAATCAGTTCCCATGGAAATAAAAATTCTATGGGCATGGAGCTCAGACCAACTAATAATTAAAGATTCTCTCTAGAAGGAAGCCAATCCAAGCATTTTCAAGGTAAAGAAATACTCTTGTTTAGAAGATATGAACCCCTGGCAGACAGACAATTCCTCATATTTCTGATTACATGCATAATTAAAAAAAAAAGCTGATAAGCATGATGAACCTAATTATCCTCTGCTACAAAGTATCTAGGGAGCCTTGACTTTGTGAAATAGCTTGTTACTTGTGCTCAGTATCTTCCAGGATCTGGCTTGAAAGCATGTTACCAACAAATGCTTTCAATATGCTGGCAATAAATGATTTTGAAGGTGGAGATGATGAAATCATTTACAAGCACAATATGTGATAGGGCTGTTGTCACTGCTTTCAAAACAGAAGTACTAAATCCAAGAAACTTACAGTTAAACTGCAAAGAAATTCAAATACTTGAAGCTGTGGAAATATGTGGAAAGGGGATCCAAACTTCCAAACTCTGTTGCCAGCTGCTCTGACTTCATATGTAGTTAAAGCTCAGAAAAACATGGTGCAAAATGTTTTTCACTTTTTTAATCTTTGTTGCTTAAAGTCAGTTCCATCAGTTAGTTCCATTGTTTGTTTGTTTCCCCTGCTCTCACCTGTGTATTTAAGGATATATTTAATCTGATGAGCATCTTCATGGATTTCCTAGTATTGTTCTTGTGGAGAGAGAGGTATTTCTCAGAACAGTTACCAAGTGGGGGCAGTAGTGGTTCCATTTTCACTGAGAAATGGGATTTATTTTTTTTATTTTTGGCAGTTTTCTAAAGGAAGGAATTTTTTGGTGTGTAACTTGTTAGAAGTTTTTGTATAGTTCAGTTTCTTCTGAGCTATGGAAAATAACAGGGGAAGGATAAAGAGTGATGACTATTAATAAAGCAAATTGGGGGATGCATTCCTTTCTGGACATTAGCTTCATTGGACAGCCAGATGCTCCAAATTCCTCTCACTTTCTTTCTTCCATTTTTCCTGAGCGCTACCCCCACTTTTCCTGTCTGGAGGCTTCACCAAATCTACTTGGCCCTTTTTTGTAACTAACCCTGTTTTCCTTGGTACTTTCTTTCCTTCTTGCCAGGGCTTCTTAGGATAACATGTGTCTGGCTTTACCCTTTCTTACTCCTTGTATCTCTTTTTAGCCACTGGTGTCTTAAGTTATTGCAGTGTAGGAGAATGGTCAGAGCAAAGAAGGTGTATTTTGTTGATTTTTGGTTTTTGAACTAGAACATGCTTGCTGTTACAAGCTGTGGTGGTTAGCACTGGCTCATACTGGTCACTCTACCAACAAGATGCCCTAGATTCTGCCTTTGATCTTTTATTTCGTAGAATCAGAATGGCCTGGGTTGGAAGGGACCCCAAGGATCAGAGAGCTCCAGCCCCCCTGCCACAGGCAGAGACACCAACCTCAGGCCTGGAGCTACACAAGGTTGCCCAGGGCCCCATCCAACCTGGCCTTGAACACTGCCAGGGACGGGGCATCCACCCCCTCTCTGGGCAGCCTGTTCCAGCCCCTCACCACTCTCTCTGTAAAAAACTTCCCCCTAATATCCAATCTAACCCTTCCCTCCTTTACCTTTAATCCATCCCCCTTGTCCTGCCATTGTCTGCCCTTTTAAAAAGTTGAATCCCCTCCTGTTTCTCTGCTCCCTTCAGGGACTGGCAGGCTGCAATGAGGTCCCCCTGCAGCCTTCTCTTCTCCAGGCTGAACCAGCCCAGCTCCCTCAGCCTCTCTTTGTAGGGCAGCTGCTCCAGCCCTCTGAGCATCTTCGTGGCTCCTCTGACCCCTCTCCAACAGTTCCACATCTCTCTTGTATTGGGGCCCCAGCTCTGGACACAGGACTCCAGCTGGGGCCTCAGGAGGGCAGAGCAGAGAGGGACAATCCCCTCCCTGTCCCTGCTGCCACCCCTCTGCTGATGGAGCCCAGGATCCCATTGGCCTTGCGAGCTGCAAGAGCCACTGCTGGCTCCTGGGAAGTTTCTCACCCACCAGAATCCCCAAGTCCTTCTCACAGGGCTGCTCTCCAGGAGCTCTTCTCCCAGTCTGTGTCTGTGTCTGGGATTCTTCCAGCCCAAGTGCCACCCCTGACACTTGGCAGTGTTGAACCTCAGTAGGTTCCCCCAGGCCCATCTTTCCAGCCTGGCAAGATCCTTTTGGATGGCTCCTTTCCTTCTAGGGTGTCGACCACACCACTCAGCTTGGTGTCTTCCGCATTTGTTTCTTCTTTTCCGAAGTCTGAGGCCTAAAATACATATTGCAACAGGAATTGATTATATGTAGAATAAGATGACTGCAGTTGGACTAGATGATCACTGTAGGTCCCTTCCAGCTGAAAATGTTCTGTTACACCAGCAAGTTAAATCTGAGGTATCCTTGTCTGCATGTAGAATTTTGAAATGTCACCACAAATGGTATTATTCTCTGCTTCATGTTTGAGGGGTTTTGATTTTGTGGCACATTCCTGAAATGGAGGAGGAATGAAATTTCCTCTTATGTGCTGGCTTTGCAGCCTACCACTGCTTGCTATATCTGAAAGAGGTGTACCTGCATCTGATCTATGAGCCAGCAGTATGCCCTGGTGGCTGAGAGAGACAATGGGATCCTGGGGGGCATCAGGAGGAGTGTGGCCAGCAGGTCTAAGGAGGTGATCCTCCCCCTCTACTCTGCCCTGGTGAGGCCCCACCTGGAGTATTGTGTCCAGTTCTGGGCTCTCTGGGATAAAAAGGACAGGGATCTCCTGGAGAGAGTCCAGAGAAGGGCTACGAAGATGATGAAGGGCCTGGAGCATCTCCCCTATGAGGAAAGGCTGAGAGAGCTGGGGCTGTTCAGCCTGGAGAAAAGAAGACTGAGGGGGGACCTAATCAATGTTTATAAATATCTGAAGTATGGGGTGCAGGGGGAATTGGCCAGCCCCTTTTCAGTGTCTGTGGGGATAGGACAAGGGGCAATGGCTGCAAGTTGGAGCACAGGAAGTTCCACACCAACCTGGGGAAGAACTTTTCCCCAATGAGGGTGCCAGAGCCCTGGGACAGGCTGCCCAGGGGGTGTGGAGTCTCCTTCTCTGGAGAGATTCCAGCCCCGTCTGGACGCCGACCTGTGCAGTATGAGCTGGGGAGCTGCTTTGGCAGGGGGGTTGGACCCCAGGAGCTCTCCAGGTCCCTTCCAACCACTACAACTCTGTGATTCTGTGATTTAAAGCTAATTTGTATATTTCTGTATTTGCTCAAGGGACTGTTCTGTCAGATCTGAAGTGACCTGTCTGGCCTGTGGCTGCATAATTTGTGGAGCAGATGAAGTGGAGTGCATTTGATGAATTCTCATTGCATGCATTCTCTCCCTAACTCTTGTGGTGGTGGTTGTAGGTCATATTTAGCAAGCACATCACTTGTTCAAGAAATACTGTAAATCTTTATCCCTCTTTACAGGTTTGCAACAGTGAGGTATGACCAGACATCCAAGAACATTAAAAACCAGTTTATGCATCTGACCAACTACAGTGTCAACAAGAAGAGTGGAGATTATGTCAGGTACTTGGCTGGAAAATGAGACCTGATCTCTAGAATCTGGGTTGTTTTACCTAAGCTGCTCTAAGGCTGGTGCAAGCCAGTGGTGTCAACTTGCTTTTCTTCATTTCTTTTTAGCTGTGATGATCCTGAAGTAGAGGATTATGGGAACAAGTGGAGCATGAGTGCAATGCTGAGGTACTTAAAACAAGAGGGGAGAGACACTGCAGGTCAGTCCAGATCTTGTTCTTTTATCCCTTTGTTGGATCTTAATCATCTCACTAGTGCAAATCCTAAGAAGTCAGGGAAGAGCCCCAGTGAGTCCCATTTAGCACCATAGCAGGGTGGAGGGAAGCATTGTTCCTTACAGCTTGTTTCCTAGAGCTGTGCATTTATTCTCTATCCCCAGAGATGAGTCCTATCCCCAGAGATGAGGCCTACCCCTTCCCTTGTGCAAATAATATTCTGAGACTTTCTCAGGGTGTGTTTCTTAATATTTTGCCTACATTTCCCCTTTCTTAAGGTCATTCCATTCCTTCTAAAAGCTTCCCTCCCTCTACTGCTCCCATGGCCTGTTCAGTCTGATGAGTGACCAACCTCTGGAGAACTGTGCCAGTTTGAATGACTCTTGGATGTGGTGTCATCTTTCCATGGCTCAGGTTTTTGCTGGGTGTTTTCATTTCAGTCTGTGTTTCATATAAATTAGCTCCCTCTTCCACACCTTTGCCAGGTCTGCTGGGAGTAAATGCATCTGCAGAGCCAAATCCAGGTATATCCTTTAAAGGATAAATTACCTGTGATACTGAGGCATCAGTAGCAGTATTGATAGCACCTATGCCTATGTTGCAAACATTGCCAGGGAACACTTAGATCTTGGAGGAAGGGTTTGAATCTGGCTTTCAACTGGAAGTAGGGCTGCCCAATCACTTGTCCCATGTGTTTTCAGTAAGCTGGGTGCACATAGTTAGTTAGATTGGGGTTGGCTATGGAAACCTAAAGTACAAAACACACTCTTACTTACTAAGCAAACTACAGAGCACTGCAAGCAGGTTTCTCTATCTATTACAAGGCTTCTTGCACCTTTCTCTGATGCATCTGGTTATAAGGAGGCACAATGCTGCCTGGAAAGCACTGGCCTTCCCCAGGCTGGCAAGATTCTTGTGCTCTGGGATGTTTATGTGCTTTTAGACATTCCCATGCTGTGTTGCTTCCACTTGGTTGTCCTCTGGCACACAAGTTCACATCTGAATTTCCTTGCATGCTCCTGTGTAATTATTCAGGTCCCTGCATGTCATCATCTGAACATGAGCAATAGTAATTGTAGGCCTAAATTGAGCTCTCTAGTCAAGTGGTTTGTACTAGATGTTCTTTGGGACAGGGATTATCTTTGTGGGTTTGCTTGGAGGTCTTTTGTGTTTGCTTGTGTTTCCTTTGAGGGGTGGGGAAGGCTTGTCCTATATCTCTAGTAGTTTTTCAGACTAGTGTAGGTTCATTCCCTCTTCTCATTTCTCTATTGCTTGTCCTTGAAACTAAGTGTGGTGTTCTTTCTCTTGCATGACTCATTCAAAGCCCAATGTAGAATCCAGGTCTCCATCTAACATACATCTTTTCTTGCCTTTTGCTCCCACTGTGAGCTCAGATTCCAGTTCCTGAGCTCTGTTTACAGGGTTATACAGAAGCTGGAGACAGCTTCTTAACTGAAACTGGAGATTATCTGTAGGTCAGCAGGACTGGGAGCTGTCACCAGTCATATCACTTTGAAATGATTTGTGAATCCTGGTCTGGGAACAGCTGCTTTAGAGGAAGGTGCAACCTCACAGTTATCTCACCAAAATTTCTCTTGTGGACTTTTCTATCTCAGTGGCTATGGGTTATTCTCTGTAGTTGAAGGGTTTATCTCACTGAGGCACTCTGGTTTAATCCTTCCTAATACTCTGAGTGGGTGGTGATCAGACTCCAGCTGACTTGTGCTGATGTGCTTGCCACATGTTTCTACTTGGTTGCACTGGACATATACTCACTCCTGTCACTCTCATCTGTGAGTATTTTGCACTAGGCCACTTATGCATGTCTCTCTCTCCATTGATGCTTGCATGGATTTCCTCATGTCATTGCTTTGTCATCCATAGGCTCTCCCATGCTTTGATTCACAAAGATAATATCTCCATATCCATATTCTTGTGGTTTTTCTAGATAGTATGTGCTACTTCACAGTCTCCTCTTTTTCCTTTCTCCCCCTTCCTCCCCTCCTTGCAGCACTGATGGCCAACGTGGAGGACCTGATTATCAAGACTGTTGTGTCTGCTGAGCTGGCCATTGCTACAGCTTGTAAAACTTTCCTTTCACATCGTGGCAGCTGCTTTGGTAAGACACTGGGGGCGTCTCTGGGCATTGAATACCCTTGAAACTTCCAGCTTTCTGATGCTACAAAGAATGTTCATTCCCTATTGCAAGGAAGCCAGGTACTGGTTTTTGTCTCTGTGTAGCCCTCTGAGGAGAGGGGACTTTGAAGCACAGTTGCCCCTGTGCCAGTGTCATTCATCAGAATCTCATGCTGGAAAATGGGGTGATGAAAAGAACTTGAAAGGGAGCTGGGGGGGAGGGTGCTGGTAAGTTGAAGTTACTGACCCAGTAGTGCCCTTGCAAAGGCTGGCTGTGGATGATTAAACATCCCTTTAGAGTATTTAATATTTTCTATCGAGCCATTTAGCCCAATGTCGTTCTGAATTATTGTCCTACGTGCATCTGAGGGCTGGAGAGGAATGTGTAATGCAGAGCCTGGAGTGACTTGGGGGTGGGGGGGCAGTGTCTGGGCTGGTGCCTGTGTGCGGGGACCGCACGGTGGCGTCAAAGCTTACTGCTGGCAGGAGCTGGATGCAGAACTATGTGCTGGCAAAGGGATTTCAGAACTCGCTGGCAGCAGATGCTGGGACAAGGTCCAGAAAGCAGCGGCTGGTACCACAGTGTGCCTTCTCCCACTTTCCAGCGGCTGCTTCCCAGCCTTCCCTAAAGAGGCCTCCTTCTGCAGTTAGTTGCCCTTTGCTCATGTGGATACATTCATGAAGATGGAGTCTTGGGGCAGGGGAAAGAAGTCTGGTATTGGTCTCAGCCAGTGCTTAAACCAAAGACCAAGCTTGTCTTAAACTATTCTGTGTTTAGATCTTTGGGACTTAAACTATGTGACAGGTAAATCATAGAATTGTAGGGGTTGGAAGGGCCCTGGAGAGCTCCTGGGGTCCAACCCCCCTGCCAAAGCAGCTCCCCAGCTCATACTGCACAGGTCGGCGTCCAGACGGGGCTGGAATCTCTCCAGAGAAGGAGACTCCACACCCCCTGGGCAGCCTGTCCCAGGGCTCTGGCACCCTCACTGGGGAAAAGTTCCTCCCCAGGTTGGTGTGGAACTTCCTGTGCTCCAACTTGCAGCCATTGCCCCTTGTCCTGTCCCCACAGACACTGAAAAGGGGCTGGCTGATTCCTCCTGCATCTCCTGCTTCAGATAATTATAGACATTAATTAGGTCCCCCCTTAGTCTTCTCTTCTCAAGGCTGAAATGATCTGTGTGGTCCTTGCATTGCACTTGGTATTGACAGTTCTGCAGCTTTCAGTGCTCTCAATGTACATATTGCCATCTTTGGATATTCAGGGGTAATCAGACAGTCAAGAATCAAAGAGGAGCTGTGGCTGATGTGTTGTTTAGTTCCCTGCCAAAGTAGCTGCCCTCCCAGCCTTAGCTTCTCCTGGATGATGCCTTTGTTCAAAGTTGGAGAACCTTGGCATACATGGGGATTTGTGAGGTTAGGTAAGAGTTTTAGTGAAGTAGCAGTTTATCAGCTACTCCCAAAATGTCAGTGGCTGGATTAAAAAATAAATCAGCCCACCAAAAAGCTTGAAGTGCCTCTCTTACTGCTCCTCCCTCTTCCTCCCTTGGTTGTGTCTCTAGAATTCCTCAGAGTTGTGTATGTGGAAACTAATGTTCCTAATGTACTTTCTGCTGGGCCTGGCTCTGAGGTTATCCCACTTCCTGCTGCCTCCCCAGGGCTGCACTAACCACCCTCTCAGATGCTCCCCCACAAATAAACTGTTTTGTTCCATTTATTTCAGTGTAAACATCAATTAAGAGCTTCCCAGGAAAGAGAGCTTAAGTAGGAGCCATACTGCTTCCCTAGGGAGCCTGAGGCATTTCCAGAGCTCAGTACTTTGTGCCACCTTCCCCCACAATTAAGTGGTGCTCCTTGTCCAAAGGATTTGAGCTACTCTTGTCATGCTCTATGGCTCATTCTTCATCTGTGTATCTTGTTCTGATGCTCTCTAGTTGTGCCACTTTTAACCTGATTGTGGAAAGGTGGGTTTTTTTCCTAGCTGGAAATGTTCAGCATGGCAGAGTTCATAGCTGTTAGCATGAGGGAGGAAACTGGGAGTGAAGATTTCAAGGCAGCATGCACAGGCTTCCAAGAGCCTTCCCCTTACCTGCCCTCCCTCCTCCCCCCCCTTTCTGGGCTGTGAACCATGAAACTGCATGTGTGTCCTGAGATGCTTTTCAAAGGATGAATCTGCCTCAAACTTGAGAAACCTGTATCTGACATTCAGATACAGAGTTAGGCCTTGTTTGGAGAGCTACTAGAAAAATATGACTAACATAAAGTGGATTCTCCACTGTGTATCTCATGATTCTAGGATTTGTAAGGCTGTTCAAGGGAATAGACCAGCACAATTGCTGCCACCTTGCTAAAAATTAAATCACAAGTATGCTTTTGTCCAGATTAGATTGCCTGCTTTGTTTTTCTAACAGCTTAGCACTGCTGTGTCCTTCATTCCTTTCCATGTAAATGGGTATTTTTTAATGTAATATACTTGCTTTCTAGATTTAAGAGAAGAGACTCCATTTGTGACTCCTTCATGGCTTAAAATAAGATTGGTGAGACAGTGTGTGGTGTTCCAGCTACCAATGGTTGCCTAGGAAGTGAGGGTGGTAGGTCAGGATGATTCTTTTTCTCATGTCAAAGTGGAGAGATGCTGACAATTTCTGGAAAGATTGTAGTCAGTCTCTTTTTGGCCATGTTATGTGAGCTGTTTACCCCATTCAGTGATTAATCAGTTCTCTGGGGAATTGGGATGCACAGTGGTTTTGTTCCTCTGAAGTGTATCAGAAAGTAATCTTAAGCACTGCATGATCTTCATGTAGCCTTGTTCATTCATTGTTATTGATGTGATCTCAAGCCTCTGTTGGCCAGCAGGTTGAAGGAGGTGATCCTCCCCCTCTACTCTGCCCTGGTCAGGCCCCACCTGGAGTATTGTGTCCAGTGCTGGGCTCCCTGGGATAAAAAGGACAGGGATCTCCTGGAGAGAGTCCAGAGAAGGGCTATGAAGATGATGAAGGGCCTGGAGCATCTCCCCTATGAGGAAAGGCTGAGAGAGCTGGGGCTGTTCAGCCTGGAGAAAAGAAGACTGAGGGGGGACCTAATCAATGTTTATAAATATCTGAAGTATGGGGTGCAGGGAGCTCTCCAGGAGCTCTTCTCCCAGTCTGTATCTGTGTCTGGGATTCTTCCAGCCCAAGTGCCACCCCTGACACTTGGCAGTGTTGAACCTCAGTAGATTCCCCTGGGCCCATCTTTCCAGCCTGGCAAGATCCCTCTGGATGGCTCCTTTCCTTCTGGGGTGTCGACCACACCACTCAGCTGGGTGTCATCCACTGACTTTAAAGCAAAGACTAACAGTAAAGTTATAAAAATAGAGTGGATTAAGGTTTTGGCAGGGGGGCAGGGTGGGTCTAAATGTAAGGAATAACTATTCTGCTTTACCTTGACATGTCACCTCTGAAGTTAGAAGAAGATAGAGGATCTGTGTACAGTACCTGTATGGCTGACTTATGTCTCTAAGCAGGGCCTCACCTATATAGTCATGTTAAGTAAATCTGCACAGAAACTTCTTAAGAATCTCAATTTTTTAGTGTCCTCAAAATTCATTATGGAGTCCCCCAGCACCCTTCAGTACCACAAAAGGCTACCACTACCCAAAGAGGGTCAGTTGGTACCACTAAGAAAATGAAATGCTCACAAAGAACAGCAACATAAATGGTTGAGAACTGGTGATTAGATACAAATGACAACTTTTGAAGCATTTGGCTCCAATTCAGCACCACTCAAGTAGTACAATAGTTCATTGTTTGCTCTATACCATCTTCATGTAGATATGATTAGAAGCATAAGCCTGGCCAATTCAGCCTTAGGACACAGGAGCAGCCAAGTATGAAACTCACTGCTTTGGCTGAATCATGGCAATTAGCCTATCCTGCTTTGCCCTCTTGATTGCAGGGGAGCTAACAGTGTCACTGCCAGGTTGATTAGAGCTGGGAATTAAGAGTGGTCTTCAGTTTACTACTCCTTCAGACTCATATTTCAGCCAGTAGAGAAAATAGTGCTACAGTAGATGCTGGCAAAAATACATCCCACAACCTGTTGTCTTCATTTCATCCCCCACTTCACCATCCTACAGAGAGATCCTACTGGGAGAAGAGCTCCTGGAGAGCAGCCCTGTGAGAAGGACTTGGGGATTCTGGTGGGTGAGAGACTTCCCAGGAGCCAGCAGTGGCTCTTGCAGCTCGCAAGGCCAATGGGATCCTGGGCTCCATCAGCAGAGGGGTGGCAGCAGGGACAGGGAGGGGATTGTCCCTCTCTGCTCTGCCCTCCTGAGGCCCCAGCTGGAGTCCTGTGTCCAGAGCTGGGGCCCCAATACAAGAGAGATGTGGAACTGTTGGAGAGGGGTCAGAGGAGCCACGAAGATGCTCAGAGGGCTGGAGCAGCTGCCCTACAAAGAGAGGCTGAGGGAGCTGGGCTTGTTCAGCCTGGAGAAGAGAAGGCTGCAGGGGGACCTCATTGCAGCCTGCCAGTCCCTGAAGGGAGCAGACAAACAGGAGGGGATTCAACTTTTTAAAAGGGCAGACAATGGCAGGACAAGGGGGATGGATTAAAGCTAAAGGAGGGAAGGTTTAGATTGGATATTAGGGGGAAGTTTTTTACAGAGAGAGTGGTGAGGGGCTGGAACAGGCTGCCCAGAGAGGTGGTGGATGCCCCATCCCTGGCAGTGTTCAAGGCCAGGTTGGATGGGGCCCTGGGCAACCTTGTGTAGCTGCAGGCCTGAGGTTGGTGTCCCTGCCTGTGTCAGGGGGGTTGGAGCTCTGTGATCCTCGGGGTCCCTTCCAACCCTTGCCATTCTATGATTCTATGACCTCAGATGCTGGGTTGAAAAACTTTCTCCTTTGTAGGTGTTAATTTCTTTACCCTGTCAGATTAGAATGATAAGGGCAGCCCAGTTTGCACCAAGACTCCCACTGTTTGATGTTAGCCTTGAAGATGGCATTTTTAGCTCTTTTGACTTCAGAGTAGAAGGATGATTCTTACTCTGATTTTGGTGATGAACCCAACTGTCATCTTCTCTTCAGCAAAGAAAGTAGTGGTTGATGGAGAAGGGTAACCAAGATGAAAGGTATTAAGGGCAAAACTTTTGTGTAGCAGCTGAGGTCACTTGGCTTTTTCAGCTGGGAGAAGAGAAGGTTGAGAAGTGACCTCACTGCAGTGTACAACTTTCTCAAGGGGTGCAGTGGAGGGGTAGGTGTGGATCTTCTCTCTGGTGACCAGTGATATGACACAAGGAAATGGAATGAAGCTGCATTAGGGGAAGTTCAAGTTGGACATCAGGAAAAGTCTCTTCACTGAGAGGCTGGTTGGACTCTAGAACAGGCTCATCAAGGAGGTGGTTGTGGCTCCAAACGTGTCAGAGTTCAAGGAGCACCTGGACAATGCCCTGAGTGGTGGAATTCAGTTTTAGGTAGTCCTGTGAGTGGTGGGGAGTTGGACTCTGATCCTTACAGGTCCCTTCCAATTTGAGACATTCAGTGTAGGCACCCTGAAATGAATCCATTTCTGGAGACTTTTATTCAGAATAATTTTATTCAGTAGAAGTAAAAAAAGGTTGAGAAGTCATTTTACAAGTGATAGACTTTCCCTGGCTACCTCTTGTGGTGAGAAAGCCTCTAAGGAAGGTAATTATGCTTTTGGCCAAGCTACGGTGGCAAACACTGGCAGGGACATGCTACATCTTGTGAAGGAGACAAGAACATCAGTGTCTGGAATAATTCTGGCTCCTCTTGTTTGGTCCTTTCCTGTAATAACACCAAGAGATAGAGCCTTTCCTGTTATGATAAAGCTCTCTCAAAAAGTGAGTGAAGTTGTATTGTGGAAGTTGCACAAGGCTTCAGGACCAAGACTTTGACCAAAACCTTTTGTGTCCATAGTAGAGGCTTCTGTGCTATTCCTTGAAATGACACAGTGTGGCCTTTCACTTATCAAAGCCTAAACTGTCATGATGTCTTATAGAGTAACAGGAATCACTTGGGACCTGGCTGTGATGGCAACCAAGATGTAGATTTGTTCATGTCCCCATGGTTGTTATGATGAGCTCAACCAAAGTTGAAGCAGGTATTGTACCATTGGTAGATAAAGGGATGGAGTTGATTTATAAAATCCTGTGTAGCCTGTGAAGCATCACATTTGGCAATATGATCAGCAAAGCAGTGTGTTTATCACTGTACTCTGATGAGCTTTCTTTTTCATGCCTTGACCAGTTGGTGCTTTGGATGAAATTGTAGCAGTCAGCTTTTCAATCTCAAGCTCCTTGATGTATGTAGGCCTGTGACCAGTGGTGTTCCCCAGGGCTGGGTGTTGGGTCCAGTCCTGTTCAATATCTTCATGGACACCTTGAAGAGGGAACAGCACCCACCCTCAGCAAGTGCCCATGATCCAAAGCTGGGAGGGGTGGCTGACACGCAGGACACTGCGCTGCCATCCAGAGACCTGGCCAGGCTGGAGAGCTGGGCAGGGAGAGACCAGATGAGGGTCAACAAAAGCAAGTGGAGAGTCTGGCACCTGGGGAGGAACAACCCCATGGATCAGTACAGGCTGGGGGTGACCTGCTGGAGAAGAGCTCTGTGGAGAAGGACCTGGGGGTCCTGGTGGATGACAGGTTGGCCATGAGCCAGCAGTGTGCCCTGGGGGCTGAGAGAGACCATGGGATCCTGGGGGGCATCAGGAGGAGTGTGGCCAGCAGGTCACAGGAGGTGATCCTCCCCCTCTACTCTGCCCTGGTCAGGCCCCACCTGGAGTGTTGTGTCCAGTGCTGGGCTCCCTGGGATAAAAAGGACAGGGATCTCCTGGAGAGTCCAGAGAAGGGCTATGAAGATGATGAAGGGCCTGGAGCATCTCCCCTGTGAGGAAAGGCTGAGAGAGCTGGGGCTGTTCAGCCTGGAGAAAAGAAGACTGAGGGGGGAACTAATCAATGTTTATAAATATCTGAAGTATGGGGTGCAGGGGGAATTGGCCAGCCCCTTTTCAGTGTCTGTGGGGACAGGACAAGGGGCAATGGCTGCAAGTTGGAGCCCAGGAAGTTCCACACCAACCTGGGGAGGAACTTTTCCCCAGTGAGGGTGCCAGAGCCCTGGGACAGGCTGCCCAGGGGGTGTGGAGTCTCCTTCTCTGGAGAGATTCCAGCCCCGTCTGGACGCCGCCCTGTGCAGTATGAGCTGGGGAGCTGCTTTGGCAGGGGGGTTGGACCCCAGGAGCTCTCCAGGTCCCTTCCAACCCCTACAACTCTGTGATTCTGTGTTGTATATAAGCAGTGTCTGTAGGTTACCGTTTTTTATATGAAAACCACAGAAAAAGTAGGAATGAAAACAGGAAGGCTTGAGTGGTGCAGGTGTAACTCCTTGCATTCAGAGTGTCTGTAAATATTGTCCTGCTTAAAATGAGACAATCAGGTTTTATTGCAAATGCAGTAGAGTTGTGCACTATGCAGCTTTTTTTTACTGCCTAAGTGTCCCTTCATAACCTCAGGTTGCCTCCATTCAGCTGCAGGACATGTACTTTGCAGTAAAGCTGCTTCTTTTTCCCTAGGGAAGGAGCTGAAAACAAAGATCACAATTACAACAACCCTCTAGGAATTGAGCTCATTCATTCTATGCAAAATGCTGAAAACATTGTTTGCTCTACCAGGCTATCTCTTGCGACTTAAGTTTCTAGATTTATAAAGGGCAGCAAATTCTTTGGGGATGTTTTCTAAAAGGGTGTGCCAGTGCAGTCTTTGACAGGATTGTAAACCAAACTTGGGATATATGATAGTTTTACCAGAACCAAAAAGCTTGAGACTGTGTCTCTAGCCTTCCTCTTAGTCTAAAGTAATGACTTGGAGAAGAAGTCTCTGGCTGAACTGTTGCCCTTAGCCTTGGCATGAAGCTAGCCCTCTTCTTGGGAGGAGGGGAAGCTGTCAGCAGTGACTTCTCTATAGAATCACAGAATCACAAGGTTGGAAAAGACCTTGGAAGATCATCAAGTCCAACCAATCCCACCCTAAGCTGAACCAGATCCCTAAGTACCTCATCTCCCCTTTTTCTGAACACACCCAGGGCAGGTGACTCAGCCCCTCCCTGGGCAGCCTGTTCCAGCCCTCACAACCCTTTCAGTGAAAAATCTTCTCCTAACATCTAACCTGCCCCTGCCCTGGGGCAGCTTCTTGCCATTTCCCCTTGTCCCACCTCCTGTCACCTGGCTGAAGAGACCATCACCCACCTCTCCACAACCTCCCTTCAGGTGGTTGTAGGTGGTGATAAGGTCTCCCCTCAGCCTCCTCTTCTCCAGGCTGAACACCCCCAGCTCCCTCAGCTGCTCCTCACAGGATTTGCCCTCCAGCCCCTTCCCCAGCCTGGTTGCCCTTCTCTGGACTCGCTCCAGGACCTCAATGTCCTTCTGATGGTGAGAAGCCCAGAACTGGACCCAGCACTTGAGGTGCAGCCTCACCAGTGCCAAGTACAGGGGCACAATCACCTCCCCAGACCTCCTGGCCACACTGTTTTTGATACAAGCCAGGATGCTATTGGTTTTCCTGGCCACCTGGGCACACTGCTGGCTCATACTCAGCCTGCAGTCACCCAACACCCCCAGGTCCTTCTCCTCCAGACAGCTCTCCAGCCAGTCTCCCCCAGCCTGTAGCACTGCAGGGGGTTGTTATGTCCCATGTGCAGCACTCTACATTTGGCCTGGTTAAACCTCATCCCATTGGTCTCAGCCCATCAGTGCAGCCTGTCCAGATCCCTCTGAAGAGCCTCCCCACCCTCAGGCAGATCAACACTTCCTCCTAGTTCAGTGTCACCTGCAAACTTACTGAGGGAGCATTCAATCCCTTCAGCCAGGCCATTGATAAAGATGTTGAACAAAACTGGACCCAGGACAGAGCCCTGGTGTCAGAGGGGAGAGGCAGCCTGTTCTGCTGTGTGGTGGCAACAGCTGGTACCTCCTGATACAATTCCAGTCTCTTTAGCAAACTGCAATGGTGAAACTTGTCTTTGGGAATTGTAGTAGCAAGAGGAGAGAGCAAGGGAAGGTGCTGTGGAAGCTTGCTACCTTAGTTTCTGCTATTCTTCCCTTAAGAACAGTGGTGCAATGTGGGTTGTCATAAATCTACCATTGCCACAGCTGGAGGCATTTCTTTACAGAGGGAAATGGCAGTCTTGCTTGAGTTGGTAAATGCAGAATACTGTTCTAGCTGTGCTCATGTGACTCTACATCTTGGTGCTGCCTATGTATTGCATTTATTTTTACAAATGATAGTGGAATTTCACAGTAGAAAGGATACCTCTTCTGCATTTAATCTAGGTAGTGCATTTCCCAGATGTGGAAGAAGGCTGAGGAAGTATGTCTAGGTTAGTTGACAGCACAGGTCATTTATCTTCTGTTGGTGCCCTAGTTTCCTAGCCAGGCTTGAGAAACCCCTTTGTCTTGTGTTGGAACCTTTGAGACTTGATTCTGCTGCCAGGACATGCATATTGAGGTAGCAGAAACATCTGTCTAGGGTTTGTAGATATCACCTAGACTACATGAGACTTGGGACATTATTGAGCAGCAGTGGGGTCTTCCTAGGACAACCCTAAAGCATTGCAGATGGCAATAGGTGTCCATGTTTAACAATGGAATTGAGTCAACAGGGTTACCTTGAAGACCTTGCTGTCCTAACAAACAAGGCAGGCACAAGGGGAAGGAGTGTAAAGCACCAGCATCATGGTCAGGTCTAGCTCAGGTCAAGAGGTTTCCCATGTGTGTTTGTAAAAGTGGCTGGAATAAGTGAGTAACTGAGTGGGAAAGAGGGAGGCTTAAAGAGCAAGTCTTTGGAAGGGGGAGATAGGTGTAGGAGGGAAGAACAAAGTCAGAGGAGCCAAAGCACTAGCAAAGGTCCTTTGAAGGGCAGAGGGAGGGAATGGCCAGCAGCAAAAGAAGTGGCAGCTAGTCAAAACAAAGAGCTCTGCTTCCTGACTGGGGTTATGATGCTGCAGACCAGCAGCTGCCACAGGCCCGCTCATCGTTTCACTGCCTTTAGCAGCCTGCCTGCTGGATTTTGTTATGCCATTAAGAGTCACAGGCCTTCACCAAACCTGAGACTGAAATAAGGTATTAAAATCACCAGAAGCTTCTCCTGGTCAGAATGCTTTGCTAATGTTTATGCTTGTAATCCCCACCTCCTCTTTTTCCCCCTGCTGCTGCCTTTTCCGTCTGGGGAGCCAGAGAGCCAAATGGAGATTCAGCCTCATTTCTTTGGAGTGAACCAACTCCTTAACTCTGCTGTTTTGCTTCCCACTCAATGTCTGGCTGCACAGTCTAGAAAAGTGAGCAGGCAATACTCACTGTGCTGCCATTTCCTCCCCTTCCAAATCTCCCCACCCCCCCCCCCCCCCAGCTCGTTACCTTCCCATTATAAGCTACATGAGCTCTTCTTGCACAGCTGTCTGCATAGGAAGATCTTCTCAAACAGTCCAGCTTCCTGGAGCCAGCATCAACATCAGGCAGGCAACAAAAAGCCAAGGTCAGAATTCAAGGAAAGCAGCATGGCAAAGAAATTCTTCTACTTTCACTCCAGGGACTAGGGAACTGGTTAATTCCATGGAAATCCTTCTTCTTTGCCAATACCCTGTTCTGTGGTGTTTTGAAAAAATGTGCTTAAGTTGCCCTGCTGATCATTAACTGTTATTTCTTAATGCTGGAAGAGGGAGTTGTGTTAAGGCCAATTTCTGATTTACAGTTGCCTTTGTGTTGCATCCTTCTTACAACTCATTCCAAGCTAGAGACAACGTGTGTATAGAGTGAAATAGTAAAATTCAAGCTTGGAATGGGAAGCTGGCTTCAATCTGACCTGTGTAGACCAGAACACATCTAACAGATGTAATATGTTATGAATGTATTAAAAACCAAGGAAAAAAAATATTTCTATTGTGGTTTGCTGCAAAGTGGCAAGCTGTCAATAAGATAAAGAGTTATGGGAGGTTGTCCATGTAGCTGGAGCTGCCAAGGAGAAGACTCTTGTACTCCCATGGGGATATTGCAGAAAAAACAGACAGGAATGATTGAAAAGAAGCTGATGCTTGAAAGAAGCAAGATTTTTCTATAGCTGACTGGAACAATGAATATAGGGGATTAGAAAGTGGAAGGGAGAATGAAGTTCTGTTGTTTCCAAGATCCAGTGGAAGAAGTAGATTTGACATACTGTGCTTGTGTCAATTCCAGGCGAAAAGGAGTTTTGCATGAACTGCAGTTTGTGGACAGCAAGGAGTTTGTGTTTCTATATAATATATATTGTGTGCAGTTCTGGGCTCCCTGGGATAAAAAGACAGGGATCTCCTGGAGAGAGTCCAGAGAAGGGCTACGAAGATGATGAAGGGCCTGGAGCATCTCCCCTATGAGGAAAGGCTGAGAGAGCTGGGGCTGTTCAGCCTGGAGAAAAGAAGACTGAGGGGGGACCTAATCAATGTCTATAAATATCTGAAGTATGGGGTGCAGGGGGAATTGGCCAGCCCCTTTTCAGTGTCTGTGGGGACAGGACAAGGGGCAATGGCTGCAAGTTGGAGCACAGGAAGTTCCACACCACCATGGGGAAGAACTTTTCCCCAGTGAGGGTGCCAGAGCCCTGGGACAGGCTGCCCAGGGGGTGTGGAGTCTCCTTCTCTGGAGAGATTCCAGCCCCGCCTGGACGCCGACCTGTGTAGTATGAGCTGGGGAGCTGCTTTGGCAGGGGGGTTGGACCCCAGGAGCTCTCCAGGTCCCTTCCAACCCCTACAATTCTATGATAATGCATTCCTAAGACTAGCTTTGTGCTTCCCTGTTTCCCCACAGAATATATTTAATCTTGATTCTGAGGAAGTGAAATTTCCCACTTGTGGAATGTGCTTTGTTCAGCCCTAGAGAGTTCAATGGATTGAACCCAAGTTATGTAGATAGAAATGACCTGATAGAAACTAATGTTTGACCTGTGTGAATGTTGAAAGGTGTGGGAAGGTAAACTCAGTGTCTGGTGTGTTTTCAGAGCTGTATGGTTTTGATGTCCTTATTGATGACACTCTCAAGCCCTGGCTTTTGGAAGTGAACCTATCTCCATCATTGGCCTGGTAAGTGACTCCCTGTTTAATATGAGGCTGGGACTCTTGCTAGAGATGATTGTCCTTGAAACCTGTGATCCTAGGAGGGTATGATTTCATGATGCCTGCAGAGTTCCAGTGCTAATGGACAGAGAGGGTAGTCCTTTGGTTTTTCCCTCTGAATAAACAAACTTATTGCAGCAACAAGTTTTGAAAGAACCCAGTTGGGATTCCATTTTCTTTTTAATTATTTCTTCTCCACAGTCCCTCATCATTGTTAACACTTCATAATCTCCCATCATAGACAAATTTTGAAACTCTCTAGACTATTGTGTGGGGTTTCAATCTGCTTGGCTGTGTAAAGCTTTTAAGATTTTGAAGTCCAGGCAGAGTTTAGCCATTATACTTAACTTGAGTATGTAGATGTATGTTTAGGCGTAAATTTTTGATCTAGTACTCTCTTTAGCTAAAATCTAAAGAGCAAATATTGTCTTGGCCCTTATGTTGACCCTCCTACTCTGATGAAACTTGAGGATTTATTCTTGAAGTTCTCTAACTATATGTGTGTTTTGGACTACTGTTTAACTTTACAGGAATACAGATGCACAAACCACTTTTGTACTGTATTATTTCAGTTATGGTGGTATAAATAAGCTTATATATATATATACATTATATATTCCTGGAATAACCATATCTGTCCTTCCTCTTAATTTCTATTTTTTCCCCTCCTTTATTCTTCATAGAATGTTTTTCCACCCACTATTCCTAACACTATCTTCCACAGTACCCATTTCCTTTTCCACCCACTATTCCTAACACGATCTTCCACAGTACCCATTTCCTTTTCAGGTACAAGTGAAAGTTTCTACAACATTTAATTTCCTGGTTTGGTGTCTTGTGCTCACATACATACACACTGAATTACTTGCATCCTTTACTACTTAGAACTCCACCTCACATTTGCACCTGTTGCTCTGCTTTGATTGCTGTTTTCTTTGTCCAAGCTGTTGACATCTATCACTGTGCTGTAGAACATTCCTGATATCTCTGCTCCCAATGAATCAAACTTTGCCTGTCTGAACTCTATGTATTGATTATTTTTTTCCACTGGATAAAATGATGAATGCTTCCCATCTTTCCCCACTGCCTGATCTCTTCATGTCTATCACATTCCCTAATAATTGGTTCCTATCCATCAGAACTATAACCCATCTGATGTTATGATTTTATATGGAAGAGGAATAGGCAACTGTAGTTTTTAAGAATTCTGCAACAGCAACCTCTATCTACTCCATGAAATACAGCATAGATATACTCGGTGGTTTCTAGCCAAACAGAGGCTAAATAAGGCTGCATGATGCTGCATTAGAAGATGAAGGCTGTGGAACAGGATAATCAGAAGCAGATTAATCTGTTGCAGTTTCATTTTTATCTCTGTGTGTGAAAATCACCTAGTTTTCCTCCCATGTTCCTTATACCTGGTTAAGGACCAATACAAAGAAACTGTACTAGGTAATTGTTTGAATATTGATGCTTTCTTCTCAATGCCAGACAAAAAAATTCCTCTTGTTCTCTGTTGCATGTGGGGATAGTGATGCTCCTTTGGACCTGAAGATCAAAGCTAGCATGCTGTCAGATATGTTCACTCTTGTAGGTGAGTGTAACAGAAAGCTCCTTCTATCTTCTCATTGAAAACCAACACAAAGTAGGTTTAGAAGTTGCATGTTATTAGCTAAGTATAACGGAGGAGAACTCTAGTTAAGGAGAGCCAACTGTGTTTAGCACTGGGAAGTTCTATGTGGGTGTTTCTTGGGTCAAGAACTGGCTGTGGGACCGAGCTCAGAGGGTCGTGATCAGTGGGGCAGAGTCTGACTGGAGCCTGTGACCAGCGGTGTTCCCCAGGGCTGGGTGTTGGGTCCAGTCCTGTTCAATATCTTCATTGACACCTTGATGAGGGAACAGCACCCACCCTCAGCAAGTGCCCATGATCCAAAGCTGGGAGGGGTGGCTGACACGCAGGACACTGCGCTGCCATCCAGAGACCTGGCCAGGCTGGAGAGCCGGGCAGGGAGAGACCAGATGAGGGTCAACAAAAGCGAGTGGAGAGTCTGGCACCTGGGGAGGAACAACCATATGGATCAGTACAGGCTGGGGGTGACCTGCTGGAGAAGAGCTCTGTGGAGAAGGACCTGGGGGTCCTGGTGGATGACAGGTTGGCCATAAGCCAGCAGTGTGCCCTGGGGGCTGAGAGAGACAATGGGATCCTGGGGGGCATCAGGAGGAGTGTGGCCAGCAGGTCACAGGAGGTGATCCTCCCCCTCTACTCTGCCCTGGTCAGGCCCCACCTGGAGTATTGTGTCCAGTGCTGGGCTCCCTGGGATAAAAAGGACAGGGATCTCCTGGAGAGAGTCCAGAGAAGGGCTACAGAGATGATGAAGGGCCTGGAGCATCTCCCCTATGAGGAAAGGCTGAGAGAGCTGGGGCTGTTCAGCCTGGAGAAAAGAAGACTGAGGGGGGACCTAATCAATGTTTATCAATATCTGAAGGATGGGGTGCAGGGGGAATTGGCCAGCCCCTTTTCAGTGTCTGTGGGGACAGGACAAGGGGCAATGGCTGCAAGTTGGAGCCCAGGAAGTTCCACACCAACCTGGGGAAGAACTTTTCCCCAGTGAGGGTGCCAGAGCCCTGGGACAGGCTGCCCAGGGGGTGTGGAGTCTCCTTCTCTGGAGAGATTCCAGCCCCGTCTGGACGCCGACCTGTGCAGTATGAGCTGGGGAGCTGCTTTGGCAGGGGGGTTGGACCCCAGGTGCTCTCCAGGTCCCTTCCAACCCCTACAACTCTGTGATTCTGTTTCAGCTTCAGAATTATCTGTCTGTTTGTGATGTGTAGGTGGTGTTAAGAGTCCCTAGTTTGGCATTTCATAGAATCACAGAACAGTTTGGTTTGGAAGGGATCTGAAAGACCATCCAGTCCCATACCCCCTGCCATGGGCAGGGACACCCTCCACTAGCCCAGGTTACCCAAAGCCCCATCCAACCTGGCTTTGAGCACTGCCAGGGAGGGGGCAGCCACAGCTTCTCTGGGCAGCCTGTGCCAGGGCCTCACCACCCTCAATTTGAAGATACTAATCTTTCTCTTTAGCCCTCAGAATCAGCATTCATGCATATTTTTGGTTGAACATGGGGGTTCTGATTTGGCTGTGGCAGAAGTGGAATGAAACCTGCATGACTGTGTAGTGGACTGCACCTCCTAGGCATCCTTAGTACACCTTGGTTCAGTTATTTGACACAACTTACCCCTCATATTAAGAGAGATAGGAATTATCATCAGGAAGCCTGCTTGGGTACTTAAGAAATGGAGCCTATCTCTATGGTGCCATTCAGTAACCCATCTTACTGATTTAAACACTTGGCTTTGAAGCACGTCCCAGTTTTGTTCCAAACAGGCCATGTAGTGTATGGTTTGGGGGTTAACAAAGCAAAGTATGAAAAAGAACAGATCCTTTTTGGTCTTTGGGCCATGGCAGGGGCAGGAGAGTTTATGTGTAGCTTGAGATCATTGACAAGGATAGTAGATTTCTATTTCAGGCTTTGCCTGTCTTAAAGTTCTCATGTGGCTCCTGATGCCCACAGGCTTTGTGTGCCAGGATCCAGGCCAGCGGTCAAGCCGGGCCGTTTATCACTCATCTGAATCTGTCAGGAGAAGTCCATACCAGAAGCTGCAGGTAAGTGACTTGAGCAAGCCAGAGCTGAGGAGGACAGCAGGAAAGTAATTCTCATTGAATTTAGCCCCCAGGTGAGAGACCTGTGTGTGAGTGAGGGTATCTGGATTTCTAGCCTAAGTACAGAAGGGACTCAGGAGATAGACCTGAGCTGTTCAGCTGCTTTCTTTTTGATGTGGGTCAACAAGCTTCAGGAACTGTAGAGCTTTATGATTGTTTCCAGAACCTCCTTCTAAGCAGAATGAGCCTTTTACATTTGAAATTTAAGACTTTTTTCCTATTCACTCCTGGAATCACAGAATCAGAATCACAGAATCCCAAGGTTGAAAAAGACCTTTGAAGATCATCAAGTCCAACCAATCCCATCCTAAGCTAAACCAGATCCCTAAGTACCTCATCTCCCCTTTCTTTGAACACACCCAGGGAAGGTGACTCAACCCCCTCCCTGGGCAGCCTGTTCCAGGCCCCTTCTCTTACTTCCTTTCCTATGGCTTCTTGGACTGAGGCCTCATGTGGCTTGCTGTGACTGTCCATTACTTTTTCTGCTGGGACAGTGCTTTCATAGGACTGCAATGCTGAAGGGCAGTTGTTCACTATCTCTTTTTGGCTATGAGATGGATTCCCTAAATATCTGTGCAAGTGGTGTGGTCACAAAAGGGAGATCACTGCTGTTGTTTGGACTTTCAAATGCATTTCTCCTTAGGCAAAAGGTATATCCTGACACTGCAGCTGATGCATACGCTCCTGTGAGGGACATGCAACATGACTGTGTAGCTCAGATTCAATTAGGAAATATTTTCTGAGTTTCACCAGGCAGAACTGAAAGTTCCTTGTGCAGTTTCTTTGGTTTGACTCTGGGAGCATTTCTCTCCCTCTAGGGAAATGAACAGCTTAGCTGCTTCCTTTGTAACTTATTGTTGATTTGGTTTGGAGCTCTTTCAATTAATCGTGAGCAATAAGGGGATCTTGACCTATTTTGTATAGACCAACTGTAGAGAAGAACTTGGCAGTAGTACAGCTCAAAAGAAGAGCTAGGTCTCTTGAGAACCTTTTCTTCCACCATTTGCTCCTCTTGGGCATTGGAGAGGAGGAAGGCAGCCTGAATACCACTGAAGGCATGAAAAATAAGCTCCTATGATAATTTTCTTTTCCACCTTACCCTATCATTAAACTGGCCTTGTTTGTAGGCCTGATGCCAGAGAAGTAATACAGGGTACTACTTGATGTTCTGTTGATGTTTCTACACCTGTTGTGGAAGGTTAATTAGTATCTTCTTTCTCCACAAGAACTGGAATATTTTTGAGGTACAGAAATGAAATAGATTCTGGAATTTCAGGATTTTTATGTTGTTTGGGGTTTTTTTTTTACCCCTTCTGTTCTAGGAACCATTTTACAGGACAGCATCTGTTTCTCCTTAATACATAGCTATTAAATATTTTCCTTTGGGTAACTCTTATCTTACAAAAATATGTATTTTGGTCATAAGATTGGAGTTTATCCATTCTGCAGAGCTCTTTTCTATGTGCTTTTAAAAGTTACATGTATGTCCAGATGCATTCTGCAGTCGAGCACATCTGTGGCTGGGCTTGATGCTGTGTTTGGAATGGGGGCAGGATATATTTGGGGAGGATATGAGGATGATCTGAAGTGAGGTGATAGAAGCTGTTAGTTATATCTCTGGACTTCACTTAGCCCTTTTGCTTTAGCAAATTTGCTGTCTGCAGTTTGGGCAGGGATGACAGTGTCTTGGGAAACACATTGTTTTTAATCTCTGTGTGTGTCTCTTGCAGCGTCCTGTGTCTGCACAGTCACAAACAGCAAATACCAGATTGGTAAGTACCCTGCAGCTGCCTTCACCACTATAAGTGTCACCATTTCAGATGTCACCTTGTACAATCCTTCTGGTGCAATTGCTCCCAAAAATATATCCTGTAGCTAAGTAACCTGAGGGTGGGAGGAAGTCAACAAGAAAAGAAGAGATCATAGAATCATAGAATGGCAAGGGTTGGATGGGACCCCAAGGATCAGAGAGCTCCAACCCCCCTGCCACAGGCAGGGACACCAACCTCAGGCCTGGAGCTACACAAGGTTGCCCAGGGCCCCATCCAACCTGACCTTGAACACTGCCAGGGATGGGGCATCCACCCCCTCTCTGGGCAGCCTGTTCCAGCCCCTCACCACTCTCTCTGTAAAAAACTTCCCCCTAATATCCAATCTAAACCTTCCCTCCTTTAGCTTTAATCCATCCCCCTTGTCCTGCCATTATCTGCCCTTTTAAAAAGCTGATTCCCCTCCTGTTTCTCTGCTCCCTTCAGGGACTGGCAGGCTGCAATGAGGTCCCCCCACAGCCTTCTCTTCTCCAGGCTGAACCAGCCCAGCTCCCTCAGCCTCTCTTTGTAGGGCAGCTGCTCCAGCCCTCTGATCATCTTTGTGGCTCCTCTGACCCCTCTCCAACATTTCCATTTATCCACAGTATGACAGTATCCACAGAGATGGATAGTTACTACCATGTTTCCATGTGGCAAAAGCTAAGATTGGAAAACCATTTACATCAGTTCTAAGAGCTTAAAAAAAAAGAGTAGGTAAGGTGTGCTGAGAGTCAACGTCAGCTGGGTGAAATATCTCAAAAGTTCTTGAGCCTATGAGTATTTTTGTGCTGCATTTTAAAGAAATTGGATATAGATGTTTCAGCATTGTCACTCTGGTCATCAAATCATAGACTCACAGAATGTCCTGAGTTGGAAGGGACCTGTAAGGAGTCCAACTGCTGGCTCCACACAGGACCAGCCAGTGCTGAAGACACTTGTGGCACAGTGTTCAGGATGTGGTAGGTCACTGAAAAGGAAAATACAGAAACAAAGGAAAAGCTGATGAAAGCTGCAGCACATAAGTGTCACAATAAAAGTGGTGAGGAGAAGGAACAGTTTGTCTTGTGTCCTACAGGGGATGGAATAAGTCTGAAAAGGATAGCAAGGGTGAATTTGGATTGAGAAAATTCAGGTGGCCCCATAAGAGAAGTAAATTATTTTCTCCAAGATTGTCATCTGAAGGGAACTGTAAACACATTGAGAGTGAACTAGGTCAACATAGAATCACAGAATCACAGAATTTTAGGGTTTGGAAGGGACCTGGAGAGCTCCTGGGGTCCAACCCCCCTGCCAAAGCAGCTCCCCAGCTCATACTGCACAGGTCGGCGTCCAGACGGGGCTGGAATCTCTCCAGAGAAGGAGACTCCACACCCCCTGGGCAGCCTGTCCCAGGGCTCTGGCACCCTCACTGGGGAAAAGTTCTTCCCCAGGTTGGTGTGGAACTTCCTGTGCTCCAACTTGCAGCCATTGCCCCTTGTCCTGTCCCCACTGACCACTGAATATAGAGATAAGAAGGATTTTTTTAAAACAATGGAAAATTGTAGAACTATTGTTAACCTAAGTCAGACTGATCCACCTGTTGAAGTGTCCTATTTGGCACCCTTCTTGCAAGCCATATGGACAAATCAATGTTACTTTACAATTCTCAGCACCTGGCTGTGTGGGGACACAGTAGGCATTATTTTGCTGCTGGGCTTTCTGCACAAACATAATAGCAACAATTCTGTTCTTCTTTTTGTGGTTTCCCAGCAGGATGGAGGTAGGACAGATGGAATCATCTTGAGAACCTAATTCATTCTATGCACTGTTTATGTCATTCTGTGTAAGTTAAGCTAAGGCTAAGAGAAAAGAGTTTTAGTGAATAGTTGAGTTTTATGGAGAATAGGAAGGATCTTTGTGCCAGCTGCCATCAGTGCTTAATATAATAGGGGATGATATGATAGGGGAACCAAAGATGCTTGCAGAATTTTGAGATATAACAAAGTCATGTGATTTATCTATAATTTTAAAGATAAGCTGTGTCAGAGAGAAAACAAAGTTCTTGTGAAAATGGAAACTTTTCTGCAGTACAGCCAGAGAGAAAATCTGCAGTGGAACACTGAAAAAAGGGGTTGTGCAGAAAGTTCAGTAGTTAGATTTTGGGTTTTATCCTCCAGCATTTTGACAGTACTGTTGCTGTCAGGGAGGAGCCAGATCTTTGTTACTCAGCGGGGTGAGAGTTGCCAGTACATATGTCCGGGAAGATAGCAGGCCTGCTTGCGGCCTAGCTCTCTTCTCCCAAGATTTAGGCCCTGACAATATTCTTCTGTTCCCATGAGACAGGAAAAGTCACTCACGTTGAGAGGATCCTAATAATCACATTCTCAAAACACAGCGGCCTTGTTGATAGGGGTACAGGCTGCCCTAAACCAAGAAGCAGTTATGGGAAGGTATTTGGGAGTAACGGAACATGTCAGGAACCAGCCATAACAAGAGGGTCAAAACAGCAGGTGTGTGGATGCTTTTAGGCATCACAGGTAAACTAAGGATGTTTAGCTATAAGATAGGTTTATCAGAACTCGTTATAGTTACTAACCAATCAATATGGTGTGAACAGTGTGTGTAACCAATTAGCAGTTTTTTAGCTTGCCACGTTTGCAGTAAGAAAGGTATAGAATCTGGGTGATTTCACCCAATAAAATGGCTTTCTGGCTTCATGGCTTCACCTAAAATTCATATATTGAATTGCATGTTGCTCCCTGCTGGACGCCACAGTGGCCTAGCTCTCTTCTCCCAAGATTTAGGCACTGACAATATTCTTCTGTTCCCGTGAGACAGGAAAAGTTCCTCATGCTGAGAGGATCCTAATAATCACATTCTCAAAACACAGCAGCCTTGTTGATAGGGGTACAGGCTGCCCTAAACCAAGAAGCAGTTATAGGAAGGTATTTGGGAGTAACGGAACATGTCAGGAACCAACCATAACAAGAGGGTCAAAACAGCAGGTGTGTGGATGCTTTTAGGCATTAAAGGTAAACTAAGGATATTTAGCTATAAGATGGGTTTATCAGAACTCGTTATAATCACTAACCAATCAATAATTAGCAGTTTTTTAGCTTGCCAGGTTTGCAGTAAGAAAGGTATAGAATCTGGGTGATTTCACCTCAGAAAATGGCTTCCTGGCTTCATGGCTTCACCTAAAATTCGTATATTGAATTACGTGTTGCTCCCTGCTGGACGCCACATACATAGACATACACTTTCTGTCTGTAATCAGTGAAATCATCTCCACTGTATTGAGACAATGGAGATTATTTAATCAAAGTACTTCCTTAATAAAGGAGATCATCTGATAGGATGAGACATTTCCTGTAATACTCTTTGAGCTGCAGTTCTCACATGATGATTGTTATGGTTGGGTCAGGAAATGACTTTAAGAGGAGGTTACCTAGAGGGAGACTAGAGGAAGTTATTATGTAAAGTTCTTGAGCTGTGCTTTTAAAATGCAAGAAAGAGGAAAAGCCTTTCAACTTGATGTCATCTACAGCATCAAGCAAACTTGTTAGACTACTGACACTTTTATTTCTTTGGCAAATGCTTGTGTCTCCTCCCTTCTCATCCAGATTGTCTCATTTTCTCTTGTTTTATTCAATCAGCTTTCATTAGGCTTAACAAAATGCTTCAGCTGGCACCTGCTGTGTCTCTTTTCTCTTTGGATCTTTCTGGCAATCACTGTAGCATATCTCTCTAGTGCAATGCCTGTTGCTTTTGCAATTGCTTCATCTGCAGATTCTGAATAGCTGCTTGTGATTTCTAATGAAACAGAGAAGGGAATTCCATTCAAAGAGTTCTTACAACTGAAGATATAAGCTGGTCTTGCAATGAATTTCACTCATATTTGATTAGTGTTGGATATTTCCCTGGGTTTATTGAGCTTAAAGTTTCTGTTATGTTTTTATCTTCTTTCTAGATTAAGCAGGCTCTCTGTACATTCTTCAGTATAGAGCTGAAAGAAAACATGAATTTTGTATAAAGACATGAGACCTTCTCAGTTAGACTCTTTTAATGCTCCTTTTAAAGAGGTAGTTTGTCTGAACTGTGCCTAAGAGCAGCCAGGATGCACTTCAGAACATGTTAAAAGGTTGCAGTTCTACCAGGATTTTTAAGATTATTATAATCCTGCTAATTTGGAGACATTGTGAATTCCTGTCCTTTGTTAGAATTGATCAGGATTGCCCATCAGGTTAAGAATTAACTTGGAGAGACTGTCTGCAAATGTCTGTTCTTTAAATTTACATATGTAAGTACATTTGCATGATGTTTCTATGTACATATACAAGATCTGTCCATTAAATGCATGAAGTAGCAAGTTGAGATCTGGCAGTATATGAACTAAAAAAATAGCAGGTGGTAAAAATGTTTCACTCTTTCCCAGTGCCTGTCTCAACAGTGAATTAGAATTCTGTTCTTCTAGTGTGGCTACACAACTGGAAGAGACAATCATGGTTCTGCTGACATGGAGGTGTGAAGCCAAATGTATTTAGGGCCTGTGAGTGTAAATGCTGCTTCTAGTGCCCTTTAGGTGAGGATTTTTCTGTATGAAATCCTGGCTTGGTTGCTTTTGGGTACATCTCATGTTTTCCTAGAAGGGGCCAGGAGTAGAAGTACTGGCAGGGATGCCTGGATTGTGAGTTCTGCTGTGCTAAAGACTAGGAATGTGAGTATTCACACTAAGTGCCTGCTGGAGCCTGGGCTCTTTGACAGCTAGAGTGTGGAATTGTGATTTCTGGCTGGAGTACTCTGGAGTGTAGGTTCTGCTAGGAAGCAGGTCCTGAAAATTGAATGTAACTTTTATTAAACAGTAAGTTGAAGGAAGAAAAGGGAAAAATCTGAATTTACCCTGTCTCCACAGCGTACACGTCCTCTGTCTGCCAGTGATGCTGAAATTAAAACCCCAATGCCTGCAAGCAGGGAAAAAGCAACAGGAAGGCAAGGCAGCTCTGTGCTAGGTCTCTCCATGGAGGAGGTAAGTAGGCCATTAAATGTCTTCTATTTACTTTGGCTTTTACACTTACTTGCTCAGCAAAGGGCGAGTGCATGTGTATGAAAAACATGACAGAAGTATATGAAATGTATGTATATGAAAAACATGACTCCACCTGGAGTTATCAGGGCTCACTGAAAGAGTTCTAAACTGGATTTGGAGAGGGAGAGGGATAATACCAGGCTCACTGGGATTAGCACTGTATCAGTAGAAGAAGGGCGTAGAGAGCCATGCAGCAGCAAACCCACAAGGTTTATTCATGTGTTAGAAACCTGGGAAGCACCTGCAAATGGCCATGTAAGAATTGGGACCACTCACTGTGAAAAGGTAGCAGGATTACTAGCTCACCTGAAGGGCATCAACACTAATGCCAATGAGGGCCTGGGGGCCATCAGGAGTGTGGCCAGCAGGTCGAAGGAGGTGATCCTCCCCCTCTACTCTGCCCTGGTCAGGCCCCACCTGGAGTATTGTGTCCAGTTCTGGGCTCCCTGGGATAAAAAGGACAGGGATCTCCTGGAGAGAGTGCAGAGAAGGGCTATGAAGATGATGAAGGGCCTGGAACATCTATCCTATGAGGAAAGGCTGGGTGAGCTGGGGCTGTTCAGCCTGGAGAAGAGGGGGGACCTAATCAATGTTTATAAATATCTGAAGTATGGGGTGCAGGGGGAATTGGCCAGCCCCTTTTCTGTGGTCTGTGGGGACAGGACAAGGGGCAATGGCTGCAAGTTGGAGCCCAGGAAGTTCCACACCAACATGGGGAGGAACTTTTCCCCAGTGAGGGTGCCAGAGCCCTGGGACAGGCTGCCCAGGGGGTGTGGAGTCTCCTTCTCTGGAGAGATTCCAGCCCCGTCTGGACGCCGACCTGTGCAGTATGAGCTGGGGAGCTGCTTTGGCAGGGGGGTTGGACCCCAGGAGCTCTCAAGGTCCCTTCCAACCCCTCTGATTCTATGATTCTAAGTACAATTTTTGAAACAACTGCTGAGCTTTACTGCTGATACCACCCTTGCCCTCAGTCATGCCGCACATACTTATATACTCCAAGCAGTGAAAGACTCCTTCAGACTTTAAGTACCAGACAAAATTGCTTAAGGATATTGCATATACCCAGCCCACTCCTAGGACCTTTCTCTAGGGTTTGTTTTTCATTGTCTTTATTTTGCTGGCTTTTTTCCCCTCTTTTTATTACAAGATAAAAGTTCTTCGTCGAGTGAGGGAGGAAAATGAACGGAGAGGCGGCTTCATCCGGATATTCCCCACCCCCTTAACATGGGACCTTTATGGGTAAGGAGGAGAATCCAGTAGGATGGCTCAATGTTGCACTAATGCAGGATATTCTGTGTTAGGTATATGTAGATCAACCATCTTAGAAATCAGAAAAACACGTATTGAGGGGGTTTGTAGAGTTTATTTTAATACTGAGGATCTTTTTTTTTCTGTTTAGTTGTTTTTACCTGCTGCCACTTTGCCTGACTCTACATGATGGAAGCCTGTCAAGCATTGTTTCTGATCTGGCTTTTCTGTCAGAAAAAAAATGTCAGTGCTTCAGATCATCAATTCCTGCTATCTGCTTTTACATCCTAGAACTGTGCATACTGTGTAGTCTGTCAATAGGTTATAAACATAATATAAGATTCATCCTGTGCATGATACTGTATTACACTTTCCTGAGGTTTTTTTCCAGTCTGTAATATTTTTACATGTAATGTTTAATATCTTTATTGACACCTTGATGAGGGAACAGCACCCACCCTCAGCAAGTGCCCATGATCCAAAGCTGGGAGGGGTGGCTGACACGCAGGACACTGCGCTGCCATCCAGAGACCTGGCCAGGCTGGAGAGCTGGGCAGGGAGAGACCAGATGAGGGTCAACAAAAGCAAGTGGAGAGTCTGGCACCTGGGGAGGAACAACCACATGGATCAGTACAGGCTGAGGGTGACCTGCTGGAGAAGAGCTCTGTGGAGAAGGACCTGGGGGTCCTAGTGGATGACAGGTTGGCCATGAGCCAACAGTGTGCCCTGGGGGCTGAGAGAGACAATGGGATCCTGGGGGGCATCAGGAGGAGTGTGGCCAGCAGGTCACAGGAGGTGATCCTCCCCCTCTACTCTGCCCTGGTCAGGCCCCACCTGGAGTATTGTGTCCAGTTCTGGGCTCCCTGGGATAAAAAGGACAGGGATCTCCTGGAGAGAGTCCAGAGAAGGGCTATGAAGATGATGAAGGGCCTGGAGCATCTCCCCTATGAGGAAAGGCTGAGAGAGCTGGGGCTGTTCAGCCTGGAGAAAAGAAGACTGAGGGGGGACCTAATCAATGTTTATAAATATCTGAAGTATGGGGTGCAGGGGGAATTGGCCAGCCCCTTTTCAGTGTCTGTGGGGACAGGACAAGGGGCAATGGCTGCAAGTTGGAGCCCAGGAAGTTCCACAGCAACCTGGGGAAGAACTTTTCCCCAGTGAGGGTGCCAGAGCCCTGGGACAGGCTGCCCAGGGGGTGTGGAGTCTCCTTCTCTGGAGAGATTCCAGCCCCGTCTGGACGCCGACCTGTGCAGTATGAGCTGGGGAGCTGCTTTGGCAGGGGGGTTGGACCCCAGGAGCTCTCCAGGTCCCTTCCAACCCCTACAACTCTGTCATTCTGTGATTTTTCTGTCTCCTGCTTCACCAGGAACTTCAGCTGAGATGTGATAGCTCTCCTCCTTTCCTCTTTTTTGTTATGGTACAGCATATTGTCTCAATCCACTTCTGGGATGGTTTTTTATAGATCGCTTCTATATTATGCTGCCTTTCTGTTGTGTTGAACTCTATCTTGATGTGCCCTCTATTTTGCTTTTCTAGATCCTTTTTAGAACACAAGACATCAATGAACTACATGCTGGCTACACGTCTGTTTCAGGACAGGTAGAAAGCTTGAAAGCTTTTGTATTTGGGTGGGAGGCAAAGGGCACAAACAGCATGAAAAGGATTGATTCCACACTTACCCAATGTTATAAGCAAGAGTCTGTGATTTACAGGGGTGGTAATAGTTGCACATCTCTTCTCTAGTGTGGCAGTGGCTGTGGAGGTTTCTCACATTTTTGTGGTTTGTTTTTGAACCCAAGGGCAAAAAGACAATGCACAAAAGGCATTGGGATTACTGGTGTAAAAACATGACTATAGATGTGGAAAAACCTTCAAGCACCTAGGCTTCTTTGTGAAGAGATTATAGATGGTTCTTGATTACCTTCTGTTTCAAGTTTAAAGTCACAGTAGAAAGTGTCCTCATATAAAGCAAGCCCTGAAGTTTATGCCAAAGGCTTTGTATCCCTGTCTCTTGACCTGTGCAAATGTGACTTGATGCCTCTTTCTCTGGGTTGTGCTTGGGTGAAGTTGCTAGCAGCTGAACTTCCATTGAGGGTTATATACAAGATCTTTTAACTGTATGTTTAACACCCTTCCTTCTCCAAGGGTTTTCTTACCCAGGTTTAAGCTTCACAATAAAGTAACTACAGAGAGGATAAGGTTGCTGACTGAGGAGATATTTCCAGAATGCTCTTTTTACATCAGCACTGTACAGTTTTTGATTTTGCTGTGTACTTCAGGGCTGTGTGTAGCTTTCACATTTTCTCAATTTAAGCCAGACAGGAGCAAGCTCAGACATCCTCTTCTGGAGCCTTTTTTCCCCCTCCTGTATACAGAATTCCTTGTAACTTTTATCTTAAATTTGGCCTTTTCATTGTACATATGAAAAACTTCAGAGGCTTCTTAATATCCTGTTGATGATTAAGAATGGAAGGTAATTTTTTGCTGTGTTTTTCCTTTGTAGGGGCAAGATGAAAAGAGACTTCATTGCTGGGAGATCTAGGTAAATGGCTTCTTAATGAAATCATTTGTACTCTGTAGGATTTAATCTAAATTTAGATTTTTACAGCTTCATCTTCAACACCTTTTTGACCTGAAATCTTTCAAGTTAATTTTAGAAAAATAAAGACAGTGAGCAAAGAGTATCCCAGTATGTGGAAAGGTTAAGTTTTGTTGGACTGGACTTTAAAATCCTTCCTCTTGGGCTTCCTACTTTGGCATTCCTACCCTATTGATAAACATCATGGAGCTCTCAAAAGATTCCATAATGTATGAGGGGTTTTGGGCTTTATAGACCCATATGCTGACTTTGCAATACCTTAAAAAATAAATGGAGCAACAGGAATTTTCTGTAGATGTTCACACTATGTCATAAGGAGCACTTTACTGGATCTTTGTGCACTTGCAGAAAGTAGCTTGTCTCCCTTAAGGAGTCTGAAAGGGCTCCTTCTCACTTGAGTTAGGTAGAATTTGTAGAAGGATTATCACTCTTTCACTTAAATGATGATAAAATTCTTATCCCTGCCCAAAGAGTGAAGAATGAGCTGTCTGCATGAAAGGTTTGTTTAGAAGACAGGACTCAGGCCCCTGTGCTCTCTTCCCACTCCCCTCCTTGGTTTGTACTCTTGTGGTTCAACTTTTTCCTACTAATTGTGCCTTGAGCTGCTGTGTGAGGGACAGCTGCTGCTCAGTCACAAAAGCATGATGGTAGAGAAGTGTGTTTTAGGGCTTTGAGAGATGATGTTCTGTAAAGTATTGTCAATTCTCCCCTCAAACTTTAAACAGAGCAAGGCTTTAAATAGAGCAAAATTAGAGTGATGACAAGTATTTCTTCCCTGTGTCAGGAAAAATCTTCCTTGAAGAAATTCTCCTAAGTCTCTTGCATCATCAGGGAGAGAAGTTTCAAGGGAGGTTGTCTGTCTATTATGCTTCCCAGAGCAGGTCTTAATGGAAGGCTGGATGCAAGGCTGGAAGCTGTAGACTCTCATGCTCTGTTTTATGAGAGAAAGCTTGTTTCGCTGGAGTTACGGAAGCGCCGGCGGTGCCATGGCAAGGCTAGAGCAGCACGGACAAGATCATCAGGTATGCATGCCTACAGTCTTAGCTCAGCATCTAAAACCAAGCAAGCAAGGACTTCTTAATTTGAAATGTGTGTGAACTGGGTTGTTCTGGCCCTTTCTAATCCCTAAAGGGATTCACAGGTTGAAGTTAATTGTTTTTGTTTCAAGGATTAATAGTTTTCACTTCATTCCTGCTGCCTTAGTGGCCAGAATTTCATTCCCACAATTCCATAGCCCCATGTATCTGACTAAAGATAATCAGTGGTGTTTTTTTTGAAGAGGAGCTTGCAGTTGAATTTTGAGTACAAGAATTCAACAGTATATGTGTCTCTTCAGTCCTCCAGCTTTTCAGGTAAAGATGAAAATTTGGGACTTTCCAGGCAGTGACTCTAATCTGTTGGGAAGAGAGAAATCCTTATCAAAGCTGATGTGGGGAAAAACTTCAAGGGGTACAGAGGTGAACAATCCTCACAACTGGCTGTTGCTGAAGCCATTCTGTAAACATTGCTAATAGCTATGTGATACTGACTGCAATAGCAGATGCATGTTATAAAATGCATTTTATATTATAAAACTGGTTTTGAGTGCTGTGTTCAGATACATAATGGAAGAATCAGGATAAAATAAATTAAAATGCCTTTTTTTCTTTGATTCTCCCTGCTCACTTGTAAAGGTAAGACAAGAATCTTGGTCAGTCTTCTCTGATAACTGGGAAAATGAGCTTCTCAGCTGTTTGATGCACAAGCAGAAGACAGAAGGAATAATAAAAATGCTTAAGATGCTATTCTGATTTAGTGATCATCTGTCCTAGCAGAGAAGAGTTTAGAATGATACCAAAGGGTATAAATAGGAAGGTTGTCTTCCCCACTTGTGTTTTTTTTCTTAACCAACATAGGTGATTTCCCCTCTACCACAGGGACATCAGAACCCACAAAGCTGTCCCTCAAATCAGACACAGAAGATGAGGAGGAAGAGGAGGTGAATGCAAGTGAAGAGGAAGAGCTAGGTAGAGTGGTTGGCTCTCATTCAGACACCCAGGTGAAAAGCAAGCCAAAGCTTTCTGATTTAGTGAAACCTACTTGTAAGGAGAAGTTGCCAAAACCACTTGACAAGAAACCTAGAGATGGAGGAGACCCATGTCTTCAAAAACCAGACTCAGGATCTCAGTTTAACTTACTGCAGATTCTTCAAAAGCATGGAAACCTGAGGTGAGATACTTCTGCATATTACCTTGAGTTATTGACTAGCAGCTATTACTGGTTAAAATATGGAAGATACACACTTAGTGCCACATGATGAATGAGTGTGAGGAGATAACTCCTTAGAGAAAGTGACCTGGTTTTTTGTCTGCTTGGGGCTGCCTTAACTAGTTGGTACAGAAGAGAGTTGCAAAAATGCCTGACCTGTGGGATCAGTATAAAGCATAGGCCATACTTTCCATTGCCATTCTTTAATCTGGTGATATAAACTGTCTTTTGGTCAATTTGGGCTCCTAAAATGCCAGGAAGTCTTACTAAAGGATGTCTGGTATTGAATTCTAAAATTTTGTCTTTTCATGCTTTGCATTTACAAAGAAGTGGGTATAAACATGTTAAACTACCCATGAAAGGCTGGGTTACTTCAGTGCTACTTAGTTTTATCATTTTTGTGCTTTTATCTTTGGTGATAGAATTTTTACCTCTAATAATAATTTCTGCTCAAGGTCATCAGCTCCTGAGAGCAAGACAGGAGGTCATTTGAGTGACAAGTTACTGAAACATCTCATTGCCTGCTGTTGAGTATGATGGTGTGGAGCAGAGTATGTCCTGATGCATGGCTGTGTTGCTTGAAAAGAGAGGGAGGTACTTGAGGAGACTGTAGAGAGTAACACTGGCCAGAGTCTTGCTAGCATGGTCCTGCCCTAAACATGGGTAGTAAAGATGTCTATTTGCAGATGGTCAAGAAGGGCAACAAGAAAGAGTGATCATAGATATCTGTGTAAGAGGATTTAATGCTGCTTCTCATCTAGATGATGTTATGCTTTCTGTGGAAAAATATCAAGAGGGAGAGAAAAAAAATGGTTGCTGGTTGTTTTCTTAGTTTAGTTTCTGAGAGGATTTGTGAATTATCAGGTGGATTTGGGGATTGTTCTCATGCCTTGTGGCAAGGATGTCATGATGGGGAAGAGTCTGAAACCTGTTTTGAGGATGAACATAGCAATGCTGTCTGTCACCTACCTATATATAGAGCTGACTCCTGCCAAGAACATAAGCTCTGTCTGGTGCTCCTGGCAGAATTTTGCTCAGCACCCTGTACTGTTGGGATTCCCCACAATACAGCTTGTGGTGACCTCATGTTCCAGGATCGTGCTGGGCTTGGCCCCATCTGATCTGTCATTGATGAAAGCTTTGCTTTGGGGTCAACAGGCAGAGGAACTGAAGTAATCAAACTTTGATCCAAAAGAAACCAGACCTGTTCCAGTTAGGTTTTGTAAGTGGTAAGACTTTTCTCTCTCCTTTAATTGGCCTGATGAGGCAATTTCTCTGCCTTCTGCATGTTGGGTGTTACTGGTGAGTAACACTAGTAACTGAACTGTTGCCTCAGCTGTGCTGCTCCCAGGAAAGTGAAAAGGAGAAGGGAGTTACCTCTTACTGCATTTAAGGCCCCAGGTTTTGATGTTCCATGCAAGGACCTTCTTCAGCTTCCCATTTTGTAATCACAGAAGTATGAGGTGCAGACAGAGTTCTATTAGTGTGCTGGTGTTGACAGCAGGGAGTTAATAATTTCTGCCAGCATAAAGCTTGCACTCCTAGTCATGAGTTGGAGTTACACCTAAAACCCAGAAGTCCTAGAGAAGCCCTCAGGTGAGAACCCTTCTAAAATATGGTGGCCTGCTGTGTAGAGGATTAGCTCTTAGGGTTCAGTGAGTCCTCCTGATGTTCCATGTGTGGGGGGAGAGAAGGTAGGTGTGGTGGCTACCAACATATAGGGCTCAGGGGTGTTTCAAGGACAGCTTGTGCATTCTGGAGTCCTCTGGAAGACAGGAATTGTAACCAGGTATATTTATCATGTTTTAGTTACTGTAGTGCTGGTACAGCTACTCACAGAGCATAGTTTGAGACTTTAGTGAACTTTGGACCTGACAGTCTTCTAGAAGCCTCAAAAGTCAATGATTAAGCAAATGTATGGATACTTTTCCTGTATTTTATTTTAAATTAACTTATTTAAACTGGTGCATTAGTCTCTTAGTGCTACTATGTTGTATGGTTTCTCTGTAACACTCACAAAGTGCTCCTGAAATTTACAGCCACGTAAAACCAGAACACTAGATTTCTGGTCTTGAGATATTTATGCCAATTCAGGGATTCATGTACATAGAGTCATGAGGACCATGTAACTGTCTGAGACTGTTCCTAAGACACAGAGAACAAGTAGAAAAAATGGTGAGGTTCTTCTAGGAATCAGTCTGAATTTAATAATCAGCAGATTTTAGTAATTAATTCAACAATGGCACAAGATGTAGAAATGTGCTTACAAAATTTGCTGATGGAAAAGATTTGGGAGTTATTACCATAAGAGAGGTTCTAGAATGCATATGGGAAGAACTGGATGACCTTGAGGATAGGAGAAATATAACTAGGATGAAATTCCAGTAGCACAGTGCAACACACTTTTAAGAACTGATAATTTACATCACAAATTCAACTGGGTGTTCATCAACTGGAAATTAATGACAAGGAAAAAGTCTTGCATGTGTGTTGATCACAGAATTATGAAGCTCTAGCTGGTGCATGGATGAAGACACCAAATGTGGTATATACAGCATTAACCACCTGAGAGACTTCTGAGACTTTGTATGTGGAAGACATTCAGTTTGTGGAATGTTGTACACTGTTGCTGTCATCCATGTTCACAGAATCATAGAATGGCCTGGGTTGGAAGGGACCCCAAGGATCAGAGAGCTCCAACCTCCCTGGCACAGGCAGGGACACCAACCTCAGGCCTGGAGCTACACAAGGTTGCCCAGGGCCCCATCCAACCTGGCCTTGAACACTGCCAGGGACGGGGCATCCACCCCCTCTCTGGGCAGCCTGTTCCAGCCCCTCACCACTCCCTCTGTAAAAAACTTCCCCCTAAGATCCCATCTAAACCTTCCCTCCTTTAGCTTTAATCCATCCCCCTTGTCCTGCCATTATCTGCCCTTTTAAAAAGTTGATTCCCCTCCTGTTTCTCTGCTCCCTTCAGGGACTGGCAGGCTGCAATGAGGTCCCCCCGCAGCCTTCTCTTCTCCGGGCTGAACAAGCCCAGCTCCCTCAGCCTCTCTTTGTAGGGCAGCTGCTCCAGCCCTCTGAGCATCTTCGTGGCTCCTCTGACCCCTCTCCAACAGTTCCACATCTCTCTTGTACTGGGGCCCCAGCTCTGGACACAGGACTCCAGCTGGGGCCTCAGGAGGGTAAAGCAGAGAGGGAAGGCACAGTTTACCTTCAGGAGTGGACTGGAACAGGTGGAGATGAGCATTTGGAGAAAGGAAAAAGTAAACAGAAACTGGTCATGAATGAAGCCAGGCTGGGCAAGTAAAAAGTAAAGTTACTAAACCAGTAAGTTCTAGTATAGTATTCAAGGAAAATAATGGGTTAAACTCTAGTGTTTTGGTATATTTTTTGGTGGGGTTGTTCATATCAGGGTTTTTTTTTGGGGCTGGGTTGGTTTTTTGTGGTCTTTTTAAGATGAAACTTGGTAATTTTTTAGGAAAGATTAGGATATTGCCTGTGATAAAGAGGGAATCTGACACAATAGCCCATCTGCTGTTACAGCCTTATGAAAAGGAGAGGAGGGATCATGCTTGACAGTCTCAGGGACAGCTTGTAGTGACTATGGGAAAAAAAATGAGGAAGAGTGGAGACTGGAGGAGCAGGGTGTTGGAGGAGCAGGGTGTTGGAGGAGCAGGGTGTTGGAGGAGCAGGGTGTTGGAGGAGCAGGGTGTTGGAGGAGCAGGGTGTTGGAGGAGCAGGATGACAATGAACAGAATTAGGCAAAGCTTTCAGCAATTCCTCTCCTAACAGATGCGTATGCTAAAGTGACGATCCTTGTGAGGCAACGAGAAGCAATGTGTCCCTCCCAGCTCTATCTACCCCAGTCCTCTCCTCAGTTCATGCTCACAGCTTCCCAGCATGTTCATCCAGCTGCACAGCAGATTTTGCTGATGTTCTCTCATTCTTCTGTGGTGCCTTGCTCAATGAAATTTGGCTGGTGTCCTTGGGCCAGCGGGGGAAGAGCTCACTTTCGCAGATTTAATTCTTTCGTTTCCAATGGGAATCACAGGGCCTTTGTTATAACTCTGGCACCAATACCAAGCCCTTTATTTATTTTATGGTCTCTTGTTGTGGTGTTCAAAATGCTTGTGAAGACAGAGGCCCAAGAGAGCCTTGAATTTTGTTTAAAAATACACAATTTTGCTGATGTTCATATTATTGGCTTTTGGAGGAGAGTAGCTAAGGCAGTGAAAAGGCAAGGAGAGCAGTCTTCAATGATGACCTTGATGAGGGAACAGCACCCACCCTCAGCAAGTGCCCATGATCCAAAACTGGGAGGGGTGGCTGACACGCAGGACACTGCGCTGCCATCCAGAGACCTGGCCAGGCTGGAGAGCTGGGCAGGGAGAGACCAGATGAGGGTCAACAAAAGCAAGTGGAGAGTCTGGCACCTGGGGAGGAACAACCCCCAGTACAGGCTGGGGGTGACCTGCTGGAGAAGAGCTCTGTGGAGAAGGACCTGGGGGTCCTGGTGGATGACCGGTTGGCCATGAGCCAGCAGTGTGCCCTGGGGGCTGAGAGAGACAATGGGATCCTGGGGGGCATCAGGAGGAGTGTGGCCAGCAGGTGGAAGGTGGTGATCCTCCCCCTCTACTCTGCCCTGGTCAGGCCCCACCTGGAGTATTGTGTCCCGTTCTGGGCTCCCTGGGATAAAAAGGACAGGGATCTCCTGGAGAGAGTCCAGAGAAGGGCTACGAAGATGATTAGGGGCTTGGAACATCTCCCCTGTGAGGAAAGGCTGAGAGAGCTGGGGCTGTTCAGCCTGGAGAAAAGAAGACTGAGGGGGGACCTAATCAATGTTTATCAATATCTGAAGGATGGGGTGCAGGGGGAATTGGCCAGCCCCTTTTCAGTGTCTGTGGGGACAGGACAAGGGGCAATGGCTGCAAGTTGGAGCACAGGAAGTTCCACACCATGGGGAAGAATTTTTCCCCAGTGAAGGTGCCAGAGCCCTGGGACAGGCTGCCCAGGGGGTGTGGAGTCTCCTTCTCTGGAGAGATTCCAGCCCCGTCTGGACGCCGACCTGTGCAGTATGAGCTGGGGAGCTGCTTTGGCAGGGGGGTTGGACCCCAGGAGCTCTCCAGGTCCCTTCCAACCCCTACAACTCTGTGATTGTGTGATTCCATTTCCAGAGATGATTTGAGAACTTGGAGAGCATCTGCTGTATTTTGTATCTCCTGCAATACTTACCACATCTTGTTGAACTGAAAGTCTCCTTGAAAAATACTGGTGGGGTGAAGGGGTCTCCTTCCCTTGAGCTTCAACATTTGTGCACCTAGGAGGTTCTTGCTGACCTTACCTTGGTCCATAAGCAGTACCTGACTGCTGTAACTCTTCCCATTACTAATTTGCATATAGCTGACTGATTCTTTTGGTCCACAGCAAAGTCCAAGCTCGCAGGGCTTTCTCTGCCTATCTGCAGCACGTTCAGTTGCGATTGATGAAGGAGGTTGGTGACCAGATCCAGAATCCTGCCTGGGCTGCTAAGGAGGATGAGCAAATGGTAAGAAGTTTGTGTTGGCCAGACTGTGAGAAGCCAAGCTTAAATCTGCCATGAGTTTTTAGGTCAATTCTAGTGCTTGGAAGAGCTGAAGTCCAACTGAGACAACTGAGATGATAGTTTCCCCTCTTTGTCCAGCTGCCAGTGCTGTATTTTTAATGTACAGACAAGATAGGACTGTTAAATGATGTCTGAGCAGCAGACAGCTCTTAATGACTAGTGAGGTTGACATTCAGGCTGCTCAGGTCTTTCAGTGGTTCTCCTTCACTCACCTCTGAGGTTACCTGCTTTTGAATTCTTCTCCCTGAGATGCTTTAAAATCACTTGGTGGTTTCTGCTGCATAAAACAAAGCATACATCTGCTCAAATCAAGCAGGTACCTGGTTAAGCTTTTTCTCCTATGTAACTGCTTTACTCCTGGCAGGCACTGGTGCTTAGGAAAAAAGTAAAAGCCACTGGGCAGAAAAAGTTACTCTAGTGTATAGGTGTGTTGTGTGTTGGTTTTAGTTTGGTTGTTAAAACATCTAGTAACTTTTTCTAGGTGGTATTTGAAGGCCCTATATTTAATGTCTATACATTTTAGTGAGCAGCAAGCCAAGATCCCCTTATAAACCTTCCTGAAAGAGCTTTGTAGAGTAGGCTCTTGAGCTTTCTGCAAATCCAAGAGTATTCTTGCTGAATGCATGTTGCAGGGAAACAGCCAGTGCAGTTAGAGATAAAATTGTGTGTCAGGAATAATCAGTCAACTCAGTGGAAAATGTTACCCCTGCTCTTTCCAAGTGGAAATTAAAACTGGCTTTTTTGAGAGTCACTTTGTCTGCTGTACTGTGAAATATAATGTTTAAAATAACAGATCAAACCAGCCTGGAGTAATGGCAGTGAGAGGAGAGCTGTGAAATCCAATAGTTTGGCTGTGAGGCTGCTCATTTATGCATTAGCAGAGCTCCTAACCAAAAGCACATCCAGGGGGGAGACAGAGAGGGTTCAAATCACCCATGGGATGCATCTTGCCTTAGGATTTGCCTTGCCATATGTTTCTCCTGCCCGAGGTCAAACAGACATGGTGGGGAACTGGAGTTACATGGCTCTAGAGGTACTCATCTATTGCTGTGGAGAGGCTGTGTATTTTTGTATGTATATATATGAGTGTATATCTATATATATGAGTGTATATCTATCTATCTATATGAATGTATATCTATATATATGAGTATATAAATATGTGTGTGTGTGAAAGTGTGTGTATATATATATGAAAGTGATGAAAATGGGGCCACAACACTGTAGTGGAGATAGCTGACCAAGATTCTCTTCCCTGTGATAGTACTAAGAGTTTTATGTCAGTTTACTTCATCACAGGCCTTCTTTAACACCTTACAAGTTGCCTTTTGCATATTCTCCTATGTGTTATTCTGTGGTGCTGCTGCTTTTTGCTGCTTGGGGTTTTTTTTTTGGTCTCAACCTCCCATGCTTTTCACACAAACACTCCTCAAGTGTTCCCAATTCTGACCCACCTCAGGCAAGGCACACACCATCATTTTTCTCCCCAGCCTTGGATTTGTAGGGCTGCAGGGCTGTCTTAAAGGCACATTACAGAATGCTCATCTGCCAATTGTCAGCTCACTTTCTCAGGATAGTGTGGTCTATTCAGCCAGGTGACAGGAGATGGGACAAGGGGAAATGGCAAGAAGCTGCCCCAGGGCAGGGGCAGATTGGACATTAGAAAAAAATGTTTCACTGAAAGAGTTGTGAGGGCCTGGAACAGGCTGCCCAGGGAGGGGCTGAGTCACCTGCCCTGGATGTGTTCAAAAAAAGGGTGGATGAGGTACTTAGGGATCTGGTTCAGCTTAGGATGGGATTGGTTGGACTTGATGATCTTCCAAGGTCTTTTCCAACCTTGTAATTCTGTGATGTTCGCTCTTGTCAGTCATTAGCTACTGTTGTCCTCTCCCTGCATCTTGCAGTTGGTCCACTGTTAAGTCCATCTCTTGCTTGCAGGAACTTGTGGTCCGCTTCCTGAAGCGAGCTGCCAGCAATCTTCAGCACTCCCTGAGGATGCTGCTCCCCAGCCGTCGGTTGGGACTAAATGATCGGCGTCGTATCCTGGCTCACCAGCTGGGAGAGTTCATCATCTGCTATAACAAGGTGACTAATTCTTTCTTGACTCTTCTTTTTGTAGCTCTTGTGATTTCTGTTCTATCCCAGACAGAGATACTGACTGAAGGGCTACAAAGATGATGAAGGGCCTGGAACATCTCCCCTATGAGGAAAGGCTGAGAGAGCTGGGGCTGTTCAGCCTGGAGAAAAGAAGACTGAGGGGGGACCTAATCAATGTTTATAAATATCTTAAGCATGGGGTGCAGGGGGAATTGGCCAGCCCCTTTTCTGTGTCTGTGGGGACAGGACAAGGGGCAATGGCTGCAAGTTGGAGCCCAGGAAGTTCCACACCAACCTGGGGAAGAACTTTTCCCCAGTGAGGGTGCCAGAGCCCTGGGACAGGCTGCCCAGGGGGTGTGGAGTCTCCTTCTCTGGAGAGATTCCAGCCCCGTCTGGACGCCGACCTGTGCAGTATGAGCTGGGGAGCTGCTTTGGCAGGGGGGTTGGACCCCAGGAGCTCTCCAGGTCCCTTCCAACCCCTACAACTCTGTGATTCTGTGATCTGTAGTAGGGACTCAACTCTAAAGTAAGTAGGTCCTAATTTCAATAATTTTCTAGTCTTTAGATGTAGCAGATGGTCTTCTTAGCATAGTGGTTTCATGCTAATCCTTGCTTTGCAAGAACAGCTTCCCCTTTCCTTTGCCCCCAAGCATTTCTCTAGTGTTAGAACAAGGGAAGCTTAAATTTTGCCTTCAGAGGCTGTTGTGCATACAGGCCTCCAAGCTCCTGCTCATTACAGAGGATGTTCACTTACATTACCTTGTCACAGCTAATGACTGGCAACTTGAACTGTTAAAGTGAGGTTGGTATGGAACCAAATCTGCTCCAGGGAGTGCATTGTATGCCTAATGCTCACTGAGTTACTGTTATGAGTTAACCACAAGACACTCAGGTTGCTCTTCTGTGAATGAAGAACACAGCTGCTTTGGATAGAACTTCCACTCCATTTGTATTCACCCATCAGGATTTTCAGCTTTCTCTTGACTAAATTCAGGAATTAAGCTGGCACTAAATCAGTGCATAAACATATTTTCTCAGTTAAAACAAGTGAGAACAGATCACTTGAGGTTTTAGGACCTACATGTTTAAGCCATTGAGAGACTTTTAGGCAATGAGGTGTTTTGATGTCTGATTCTAACATGTAAACTTATATCACTGACTTGTAACTTCAGATTTAGTAGGGGAATCCTACAGGCCATTATGTGTCTTCTCTCAGTTTGCTGGAGGTAGCATTTTTTTTCCTCTAAGTGAAACAGATCATATATTGGCCAGACTTTTACTTGGGTGGTGAAGGGTAGAGACATGTCCTAGAGTGTTGTGGATTTTTGGGTTTTTTTCTTTCTTTTTTCTTCCCCTCCTTGAATTATCCTTCAGTAGATGTATCTGACCCTTTCACCTCAAATGCTCAGAGTATCAGTAGGAAGCCCTGAAGCAGAGTCCAAGTCTGGTCAGATAAAGCTTGTCTGAAATGCCAGTATCAGCATACAGGCCTGTAGGGTTCATTAATAAATAAAGATGTTTGTATCATTACAACCTCTAGTGTCAAGTTCTACTGGTGTAAAATAGAAAGATCACTTGTATCTGAGAGCTTGCTGTCATTCTATTCTCATGCCTAAAGGCTTGCTATCTTTTATTTCAATATATTTTAGTATGTATAAATACATATTTGCCATAGGCTCTACTGCTTTGCTTTACTGTGCTTTTACTAAAGCAGTATATTTTGGTATGTAGATAAGCCCTTGGCAACTTTCTGTATGAGAAGATAAGTTAACTCAAGAGAACTCCTAGTTTACAATAGGAAACATGGATGCCCTCAGCATGCCTCCTTCACTGAGTTTCTTTAATATAATAGATATAATATATTTATATATTTGTGGTGGTTTGGCCCTGGCTAGAGGCCAAATGCCCACCAGAGACGCTCGCTCACTCCCCCTTTCAGCCAAAAAATGGAGAAAATAGATATCAGGAGGCTCAGGATTCAAGATAAGGACAGAGGGATCACAGTGTAATTAGTGTCATGGGTAAAACAGACTCAACACAGAACAAAGAAAAGAAAACTGATTTATTACACTACAGCTACCCATCCAGTGAACCAGATTTGGGTAATGAGAAGTGTGGCCAGGTCTTAAAGCACCTTCCCCCCAGCCCTCCCTTCTTAGCACACTTAAACTGCATCACGATTTTACTCCCTTCTTCCCCCCCAACATGGCACAGGGAGGGGCAGGGAATGGGCAGGGGGGTTCCAGCGGTTCCTCACAAGCTGCTTTCCTTCCCCAGATCTCAACACTTCTCCTTCCCCCCACCCCTCACCTCTTTGCAGTCTTCAATCATAGATCTGCTCCCTTCTTCCCTCCCCTTGCAGCACAGGGAATGGGGAGTGGGGGTTTCACTCCATTCCTCCCAAGTTGTTTTCATTCTTAGTTGCATTCCACACCCCCCACAGCCCCTTTCCCTGCAGCACTGTGGGGCCCTGCCCATAGGAGACAGTCCTCCATGAACTTCTCTACTGGGCAGTCATCTCCTCACCACGTGCCTCAGCCCAGCTTCCTCCATGGGGTGCTGACCTTCGGGCCCAGACTGCTCCAGCCTGGTCCCCCAGAGAGTCACAAGTCCCCCGGCAAACCTGCTGAGGCGTGGATCAATCTTCACAGGCTGTAGATGTCTCTGCTCCCTGTCCTCATCCATGGCCTGTGAGGAGACACCCAATCCACCATGGTCTTCTCTATGGGCTGCAGGGGAAACTCTCTTTCCAGCACCTGGAGGGCCTCAGTCTTCCCCCCACCTCCATCGGGCTTGGCCTTGGTGTCCACGTGGCTCGTTACATTTTCTCACTCCCTTCTCTGGTGGCAAAATGCATCTACCTGCAGTACTTCTCCTATATGTGATTCCCAGAGGCGCTGTGACCATCCCCGGCTGGCTTGGCCGTGGTCAGCAGCAACTCTGGCCTTGAATTGGCCGATGTTTAGTGTCTGGGGCTGCAGAGAGCTTCTGTCTGCTTCTTGCACAAGCCAGGGGCTGGAAGAATCTTTGGGCCGGAAGAATCCCAGACACAGACACAGACTGGGAGAAGAGCTCCTGGAGAGCAGCCCTGTGAGAAGGACTTGGGGATTCTGGTGGGTGAGAAACTTCCCAGGAGCCAGTAGTGGCTCTTGCAGCTCGCAAGGCCAATGGGATCCTGGGCTCCATCAGCAGAGGGGTGGCAGCAGGGACAGGGAGGGGATTGTCCCTCTCTGCTCTGCCCTCCTGAGGCCCCAGCTGGAGTCCTGTGTCCAGAGCTGGGGCCCCAATACAAGAGAGATGTGGAACTGTTGGAGAGGGGTCAGAGGAGCCACGAAGATGCTCAGAGGGCTGGAGCAGCTGCCCTACAAAGAGAGGCTGAGGGAGCTGGGCTTGTTCAGCCTGGAGAAGAGAAGGCTGCAGGGGGACCTCATTGCAGCCTGCCAGTCCCTGAAGGGAGCAGAGAAACAGGAGGGGATTCAACTTTTTAAAAGGACAGACAACGGCAGGACAAGGGGGAATGGATTAAAGCTGAAGGAGGGAAGGTTTAGATTGGATATTAGGGGGAAGTTTTTTACAGAGAGAGTGGTGAGGGGCTGGAACAGGCTGCCCAGAGAGGGGGTGGATGCCCCGTCCCTGGCAGTGTTCAAGGCCAGGTTGAATGGGGCCCTGGGCAACCTTGTGTAGCTCCAGGCCTGAGGTTGGTGTCCCTGCCTGTGGCAGGGGGGTTGGAGCTCTCTGATCCTTGGGGTCCCTTCCAACCCTTGCCATTCTAGGATTCTATGTTCGTGGCAGCACAGCTACACAAAACTGCAACAATATTATATTTATATTTAATATATATAATTTAATATATATAATAATATATAATTTTGTCCTCATTTCTTTATGAATATCTCTTTTTAGGACAGATGCTCAAATGAAAGCTCTTTTGAGGAACTCCGTGACAGAAATAGCAACAGTAGAAAGAGGACCAAAAATCTGTAAAGATTCCCCCATAATACTTCCTTATCCCAGCAAATGGTGTATTTGAAGGGCCAGTATGTATTTGTAAAGACTTGACCTCTTTTCAGCACATTAGTGTCAGGTGGAGGAAGGAGGAGTTTAGTGTATGCTTAGCATGCTGTCTCTGGGAGTGCTCTATGCTTACCCATTCTGTTGCACACAGTGAAATACCTACAGTTTGGCTCTTTGGAATTGATGTTCTCAGATCCCATGGAATTAGTTTTTGTCTTCTCTGAGCTGTAGCTGTGCCATTGAACATCAAGTAACTACACAGAGACACTTACTGATGCTGCTTATTAACAGGAAACGGAGCAGATGGTTCAGAAGAGATCAAAAAAGAAACAGGAAGAGGAGGAGGAGGGAGTGAATCCTGAAGGTTTTCAGAAGTTTATTACCAGAGCAAGGTAGGAATGGATTTTATTTCTTTCAATAAAGGATCTCCTAGCCCTGAAGTGATAGGATTGTTTTAAACAACATGATCTGATTGATCTAAAGGCTTCTAGGTATCACTGTTGACCAGAGCTCCTGTTTTTGCTGAGGGACAGAACTTGTCTTTCCAGCAACGAAGCACTTTTAGCATCAGCATCTGATGCATAGAGAAGGACATACCTATAGATCATTTTGATTAACTAGATTCCCAGTGGACAGTAGTGGTTGCCCTGGTCTGTGTATATTTCAAACTGATGCTGGTGAGTTAAATCTTCCTTCCTGTGATGCTGGAGAAAACATGGTAGTACATGGGAAGGAAAATGAAACTGAAGTTGTGCTCAGGTGGCCTTGAGCTGCTGTGGTTGAACAATTGTGGCTCTGTCAAGTTTCTGTTCTCAGGAAAAAATCTTAGGTTTCTGGTGGCTAAGAGAGCCAATGGGATCCTGGGGGGCATCAGGAGGAGTGTGGCCAGCAGGTCGAAGGAGGTGATCCTCCCCCTCTACTCTGCCCTGGTCAGGCCCCACCTGGAGTATTGTGTCCAGTGCTGGGCTCCCTGGGATAAAAAGGACAGGGATCTCCTGGAGAGAGTCCAGAGAAGGGCTACAGAGATGATGAAGGGCCTGGAACATCTACCCTATGAGGAAAGGCTGAGAGAGCTGGGGCTGTTCAGCCTGGAGAAAAGAAGACTGAGGGGGGACCTGATCAATGTTTATAAATATCTTAAGGATGGGGTGCAGGGGGAATTGGCCAGCCCCTTTTCAGTGTCTGTGGGGACAGGACAAGGGGAAATGGCTGCAAGTTGGAGCCCAGGAAGTTCCACACCAACATGGGGAAGAACTTTTCCCCAGTGAGGGTGCCAGAGCCCTGGGACAGGCTGCCCAGGGGGTGTGGAGTCTCCTTCTCTGGAGAGATTCCAGCCCCGTCTGGACGCCGCCCTGTGCAGTATGAGCTGGGGAGCTGCTTTGGCAGGGGGGTTGGACCCCAGGAGCTCTCCAGGTCCCTTCCAACCCCTACAACTCTGTGATTCTGTGATTCCCACCCACAACTTTCCTTTCTTATGTTTCCTCTTCACATCTATTCTCATTGATTTGGGAGAAAAGGGGAACTTTGCAGTATCCTCTGAAGGTCATTTCTCCAGTTGGGTCAGCTCTGGACACTGGTTTTACCAATGCTTAGGCTAGCTAAGACTAGTACAAGTATTATATGCACAGGATGTTTTGAAGGATTGTAACTGCTGCTGTGCAAACTCCTATTTCTGTTTTCTTGTAGTGCTACTGGCACTACACTACTCACTTTTGGTGTTTGCCTTGCCGTATACACACTTCCTAATGTTGAGGCAACACTATAAAGCCAAAGGAAAGCATATTAGATTTCAAAACAATTAGAATGACACCCTGCACAAGCTCTAATAAGAATGGCCAAGTAACTGACATTGGCTTGGAACCACGAGATGCTTATGACACCAGGGCAGTAAAACTCCCTTCTTGAAAAGAAAGTGAGAAATGTATGTAAGTTTTGTGAGATTCACAGAAATATGGACTGTTCTGCTTGTTCTGCAGTTTTGGCTATTTAAGAAGCTCTTCCATCCTTTTTCTTCTTCTCCCCCAACTGCTGAATTCAAACTACTAACAATGACCATAAAACAGATGCTGAGCTAAGTTCTCTTATGACCAAGGTAGCTGCTTGTTCTAGAGAGCACTTGGGGAAGATTCACTGAATCTGTCCTGTTGAGATAATTTACCTAAATATGTGTTTGGAGCTTTTCCTTGCTCTTTATTTGTCTTGGGAAGGCTTCTGAAAGCCTTGCATTTTCTACTGCATAAGAAAATGGCATTTCAATGGGAATTTCAGGTTTAATCAGGGCATGTTCCTTTCCTTCTGCTCTTACCTGGCAGGACTGAGCAAATCACTACCTTGTCTGGCCTCACCTTTTTTCCCAGTCCCCTCTTCAGTCTCCTATTATTCCTAGTTTTTTATAGTTACATGAATATGTAAAAGCTTAGAATCCTCCCCCACATTGATTCTTCTCTTCTTATTGTAGTGAAAGTGACCTGGAGGAAGTGCTGACGTTCTACACACAAAAAAACAAGTTGGCAAGTGTCTTCCTAGGAACAAACTCCACAAGCACAAAACCCAGCAACACCAGTAATCAGTCAGAGAAACAGTCTCAAGGAGGTAAGTGTCACAGCCAGTTCTGAGATGATGTTCCCCACACAAATCTGATTTAACATCAGCCTATGGAGAGACCACAAGCCCTCTGTAAGGTACAAGAGATATGCCTTAACAATCACCAACAGAACCATACCCCCTCTCTTTCTTCTCTACCCTCCTCTTTCCTCTCAATCACCATAAAACCTCATCCCTACCACACCACACAACAAAGGGAATTCCACCCCTCAGGCTTAAAGTGGCTTATGCCAAGGAGTTAATGACTATGCCAACCAAGTAACACTGTAAAAAGGCAAGACCAACAAAGCCACCCTGAAGACATCAGGAGAGCACTCCTTCCACCATCCACCCTGAAGGCAAAAGGGCAGCATTCCAAGACATCAGGAGCCATCCACCCTGAAGACAAAAGACAGCATTTCTTCCACCATCCACCCTAAAGACATCAAGGAGCCATCCACCATCAGGAGCCATCCACCCTAAAGACAAAAGACAGCATTCCTTCCACCATCCACCCTGAAGACATCATCAGGAGCCATCCACCCTGAAGACAAAAGGCACCATTCCTTCCACCATCGACCCTGAAGCATTCCCACAGCCAGGTGGAAGGTGTGGCTATGCCAAGGATGACTACAAAAAAGAGAGCATTCCACCATGGGGAAGAAGGGGGAAGACCTCAGGGGACAGAGGGTAAGTGATGAAGACTTGGAGACATCAGGGGAATGCTCCCCCACTGGACATGGGGGAACGCTCTGCCATCAGACCTGAGGCCATCGCACTGACGGGAGCCGTAGCTCCGTGGTGGTGGATACTGCAATCTCTCTCCCTCTTTCTTATCTCTCTCTTTTCCAGTCTTTTCTCTTTCTTCCCCCCTTCTCTTGCACATTTGTTGTGGGCCAAATAAAGTGACTTGAACCTTGACTCTGTTTTGAATCTTAATCCTGTTCTCTGAGAACTGCAAAGATCCGGTGACGATCGAACACCCAGTTGGGCATCACTCAGGGGTCAAGCCCAGCTACCCCCAGCCACCCAGAGACACCTCAGGTTGGTTGGAACACAAGGGGGTTTAACCTCTGCCAAATTAGCCTGGTTGTGGATTGTGACACTCTCCAGAATGTTATTCAGGTTCCTTGAGGTTGCATATCTTTTCCTTTTGTTTCAAACTGACTCTATGTGAAGACCAGGATAACTACACTCCTATCTTCTTTGCTGGGGTGAAATGGGATGAAATCTGGATTAACATTTATGAGGAACTGTATACAGTGGCTCATGACTTAAATGAGAATGTGCAAACTCAAGGCTTTGAGATCTGAAATGAACAGGGAATCTTGAAATCAAAGTAAGAGGTGAGAGAAATCAAGACTTGTTAAACTGTGCTGCCTACAATGAGTGTATCTGTTGGAGGGCAGAGTCTATATATTTGAGCCCACCTAGGCCTCCCATGGAATGAAGTACAGTGCCAGCCATGTAGCCAGTAGTCCATGATACTTTATGTGATAGTAAAGCTGTGTCTACAGTAAATGTTAGCAAGAAAGTCCATCATAACAAGGTTTACATTCTGCTAATGATATCACAGTTTGCATTGTCTACTTCTTAACTCCTTGATTTTGTTACAGAATATCCTGAGGTGGTGAAAAAAATAAAAGGTCATCAGCCCAAAAATTCAGCTCCAGACCTGACTTCAGAAGGAATATCAAAAGGTTATAAATCCAAAGAAGTTAAGCCACCCTGTAAGTGAACTGGCTTAAATAATTCTAAAGAAAAAATAATGTATGCATATACTGGTTTTAATACTATTTTAAGCAAAGGTTGGAACCTTTGGGTTCAAAGTGAGGAAATCAGAAGCCCCATTTTGGGGAAGATTCTGCAGGGTGTTTTTTACACATGAGACGAGGTACCATAGAAATAAGCAGTATGAAAGAGTTAGCTGTATTTCTGTGGGGGAAGATCTGGATATGTCAAGCTTTGAAAGAGGGATCTGGGTATGTCAAGCTTTGAAAGAGGGATCTGGGTATGTCAAGCTTTGAAAGAGGGATCTGGGTATGTCAAGCTTTGAAAGAGGGATCTGGGTATGTCAAGCTTTGAAAGAGGATATTCATCACGTAGAGCCTCTTGTCTTTGCTGGCAGATGAGGTCATTTTGGTTTCTGTGTGAGTAGAGGCATCTTTGGTGTGTTATTACCTGAAGGACACAAAAATCAGCTTTTTCTCATGTAGTGTGCTCATTATCTTTGTGTAGTTCCAGAAGGAACCACCTTCTCTGCAAATGCTGAAGTGAAATTACCTCGGTGTGGCCCCCCTAGTGCTCCTACCTCTGTTTCTGGTGCCACCTTGCCAAGAAGTATCAGTTCCTGGATGCCATCTCAGCTTGCAGCCTCTGAAAATTCACAGGCACCTGGTTACCATTCATTGCCAGCTCCTCCAGTTGGTCCCAGGTTGATTCAATCCTCATCCTCACTACCCTCCTCACAGATCACAGCTCCTGACAGCTCTTCTGTCTTCTCAAACCCAGTGTCCAGCGAGGTGTCTAACCTGGCTGGGTTACACCAACGTGCTGGGAGCTACACCATTGGCCCCTTGGCATCTTTGCAAAGGGCTGCTCAGATCTACAGCCAAAGATTGTCCCGACCATCCTCTGCAAAAGTAGGTAAGTGTGGTGGGATGCATAACAGCCTGCTAGTTCTCTATAGAGATCAGGTTATCTCTGTTCTGCAGTAGGTAAAAATTCTACATGTCCAGAATTTAGTCTTTTGCAGTGATGCTAAATTTCTCATGGAGAGAAATGGAGGAAGCAGCACTTGTTTGCCAAAGATTCCCTTTTATTGAGCAGAGGAAATAATGGATTCATTTAGGTTGGAAAAGACCCTTAAGATTGTAGAATCCAAGTATTAATCTAACACTGCTAAGTCCACCACTAAAACATGTCCCTAAGCACTGCATTTATTCATCTTCTAAACACCTCCAGGGACAGTGACTCAACCACTTCTCTGGCAGCCTGTTCTAATGGTTCACAATCTTTTGGTGAAGAAACTTTTCCTAATATACACTCTAAATCTCCCCTGGTGCAACTTGAGGCTATTTCCTCTTGTCTGTTTGCTTGCCATTTGGGACACGACACCCAGCTTGCTACAACCTCCTTTCAGGCAGTTAGAATGAGTGGTAAGTTCTCCCTTCTGACTTTGAACTCAGCCTTTGAACTTCTTTGGAAAGAGCTGGAAAATGAAGTATATATTTTTGCTAGATTGTATTACTGATCTGTTTAGTGATTTTTAATGTAGTTTTGGTTAGCAGAAGTCCTGTCTCAGTCTATGTGTTGTTCTTAGTTTGGTGTTTCTATCATGTAGACAAATCCTTTAATGAAAACTCATGATTGTTGAATACTTAAAGGTGTGTAAAGACCTCCAAAAAAGAAAGATCTGAATGAAATAGGGCTATATCTCTTTCTCTAGGATCTTTTGGTGCTGTTGTATCCAAGAGTATTTTAAAAACAAGATCTAGAGACGTCTCATTTACTATGCTTGGGTAGAACATAGGTGAGCAATGCATCTGCAGAGCCTGTGGAATCTGAAGAGTAAAAGAAACTGGGAATTTATGGATGCAGACTGTAATCCATCAGGCTAACAGCTGTAGTCCTGATAACTTTAATTTTGTTTAAGTGATGGTATACATTTGCTTTAGGTTGTACATCAGGGTCAGGACATGTTCACTAGGGTTGCTGTGTGTATATATATTGACAACCTTTCTAGCATTAAAATAAATCTGACTTCCCCACTGAGTAGCTTATTCAAAGGGATCTACTTCTTAAGGAAAAATGATATATTTAACTTGGGTAACAGCAGCCAATATTCTTTGGAATTGTGTGCCATTAGACAAAGGGAATATGGGTTTGGAATTGGCAAAAGCTCATATAGGCAATACCCATGCAAAACAAAGCTGGATTCTCCCTAGAATCTGCAGAAAGTATCATACCTGCTTTTGTATCCCTGGGGTCAGCAGGCTGAGAGAATCCAGCATACACTGCTTGTTAAGTGTATCCAACTGTGTGTTTGGTAGGTTTGTGCCATCGCAGTCCAAGTGGGCAGCGTGTGGGCTCAGCCAGGATGCACAAAGATGCAGAAGAGACTCCTTCCCAGGGCAAATGCTACAGTCCCAGTATGGTAGCAGCAGAACAGCAGCAGCCAACAGAAAAGCAAGCAGCCTTTCAGTATGCCCCACCAAGCAACATCAGTCTTCTTACACAGCAGGTATGTAAACAGTAATGTTAGAGTCCCTGTGACCACAGAAGAGTCTGGCACAGGGTTCTGTCAGCACTGGGCTGAGACATGCTGGAATCAGTAAATATGCAAATTGATTTCTGTCATACTGTTGTTCTGAAATGTTTATGGGGACAAAAAAAATATTTCTGTGGCAAAAATGTTGCTGAATTCCTTTTAGAGAAGAAAGAAAGAACTGTGCAGAGGATTAGAAAATATGTTCTACAAACCCAAATGCATACTTGGTCTTATTCAACAGAAAAGCCAAGTTATCTCAGGTTTGTGCTTCCATGGGATTTGCTTCCCTGTTTCTCAGGGAAGGCAACTCATGTCATCTACTTGGACTTGTGCAAGGCCTTTGACACAGTCCCCCACCACATCCTTATCTCTAAACTGGAGAGATGTGGATTTGATGGTTGGAACATCCAGTGGATAAGAAACTGGTTAACAGACCGTAGCCAAAGGGTGGTGTCAATAGGTCTGTGTCCAGGTGGAGGCCAGTGACAAGCGGGGTCCCCCAGGGGTCTGTCTGGGGACTGGTTCTCTTTAACATCTTTATCAATGACACTGATGATGGGATTGAGTGCAGCCTCAGCAAGTTTGTGGATGACACCCAGCTGAGTGGTGTGGCCGACACCCTAGAAGGAAAGGAGCCATCCAGAGGGATCTTGTCAGGCTGGAAAGATGGGCCCGGGGGAACCTACTGAGGTTCAACACTGCCAAGTGTCAGGGGTGGCACTTGTGTGATTCTGTGCTCTCTGACAAGGAATTTCCTTCCTGTGCCTGTGTGCACTGAGTTCTAGACATCTGCTCTGTGATTCTCCAGGCCATGATTCTGCAATAATCCCCTCAGAGAAATGAAATCCAAAGCTTGCTTGGTATGAAAACTTGGATAGGTTAGTTGAGGATAGCTTTCTTTTAAGGCAATCTGATTCTTTAGCACTGAATTTATGACACGCAGTAATTTCAAAGCTGATGATAATTACTTTAATTATCTCCTGTGATGTTTGGGAAGGTTCAGATGTAACTGCAAGGCCCAAAAGGAACACAACTAAAGGATATCATAGAATCATAGAATGGCCTGGGTTGGAAGGGACCCCAAGGATCATAGAGCTCCAACCCCCCTGCCACAGGCAGGGACACCAACCTCAGGCCTGGAGCTACACAAGGTTGCCCAGGGCCCCATCCAACCTGGCCTTGAACACTGCCAGGGACCAGGCATGATATGGCTCCTCCTACTCCTATTCCTGCCCCCTGCCCTGACACATTGTACTCTTCTATGATCTAAGAGTCATTCTGATTATTATTTTTATCCAACCTGACTTTTGAAGCCTGTCTTGCAGCAAGGACCCCAAGGGGTTTTGTTCTGTGGGAAGACAGGCTGCTCTGACAATGAAAGGTGACAAGAAGTACCTGCATACAATTAAACCATAGTAGTATGAGAGCAAATACCTGTACAAGCAAAACTGGAGGAGCCAAGCAAGAGTTGGGGTGTCTGTTGAGGTACCTGGAACTAGGACAGGTGTTGTTGAACCACTAGATATGCATGTGGATTTGAAGCAGAGGGATTGACAGATGAGGGTCAACAAAAGCAAGTGGAGAGTCTGGCACCTGGGGAGGAACAACCACATGTATCAGTACAGGCTGGGGGTGACCTGCTGGAGAAGAGCTCTGTGGAGAAGGACCTGGGGGTCCTGGTGGGTGACAGGTTGGCCATGAGCCAGCAGTGTGCCCTGGGGGCTGAGAGAGACAATGGGATCCTGGGGGGCATCAGGAGGAGTGTGGCCAGCAGGTCCAAGGAGGTGATCCTCCCCCTCTACTCTGCCCTGGTCAGGCCCCACCTGGAGTACTGTGTCCAGTGCTGGGTTCCCTGGGATAAAAAGGACAGGGATCTCCTGGAGAGAGTCCAGAGAAGGGCTACGAAGATGATGAAGGGCCTGGAACATCTATCCTATGAGGAAAGGCTGAGAGAGCTGGGGCTGTTCAGCCTGGAGAAAAGAAGACTGAGGGGGGACCTAATCAATGTTTATAAATATCTGAAGTATGGGGTGCAGGAGGAATTGGCCAGCCCCTTTTCAGTGTCTGTGGGGACAGGACAAGGGGCAATGGCTGCAAGTTGGAGCACAGGAAGTTCCACACCAACGTGGGGAAGAAATTTTCCCCAGTGAGGGTGCCAGAGCCCTGGGACAGGCTGCCCAGGGGGTGTGGAGTCTCCTTCTCTGGAGAGATTCCAGCCCCGTCTGGACGCCGACCTGTGCAGTATGAGCTGGGGAGCTGCTTTGGCAGGGGGGTTGGACCCCAGGAGCTCTCCAGGTCCCTTCCAACCCCTACAACTCTGTGATTCTGTCACTGAAGGCATTGAGGTGTAGGCTGGCAGTTTGGAAAGTGACTTGCAGCAGTGTAAATATCAGTGAAGTTATTTGGAAATGCTGCCATGGTTTCAGATATGGACAGACAAGGATTTGGTTTGGCAAGGCGGGGGGGAAGATAGGGGCAGGAGAGATAGGGAAATGTGGGGAGGATTTAGTAAACAGCTGGAGAGAATGACAAATCAAAGACCAGTGGTATGAGTTAAAAGGGGATGGGGAGTGTTTGGAGACTCTGAATTCTGAAGCTCCAGTGACTTTAGGACAGGAGATGTAAGGGATTGAAAGCCCAGTGAAGGCTGGATATAGGACTTGTATGAGTGTGATTTAGTTGCACAGGGCACTATTTTCCTATTTCCCATTTCTAGACAGGAGACTGTGAATTGTTATTGTCATCTTTTTACTCCTCTGTTTAAGCCCCTTGAAATACCCTCTCAAAGTAAAAACATTCTAAAATCAATTGGCATGAAGATGACCCCCAAAAGTGAACATCATGTATGAAAATAATAAAAATAATACAGTTGTTTAAAGCCACTCCAGAAACTTGGAATTACTCTACCTTGTTGGAAAGTAGCTGGCTGGTATGAAAGGGACTTGATATTTGGATTTAATTATGTTTAATGGCAAGATTAGGACTATTGATTTGGGGAGAGGGAATGAAAGAAAGACTTCTGAAAATCCTGCTATTTGCTGTGGACTCTTTCTTTTCCAAGGGCAAGAAATGTCTACTCTATGCCAGAGTAGGAATGCCTTTGTGCCTTGGTTTCCTGTGTTGTGCCCAGCTGTGTCATGAGGGATGGGGTACTGGGAATATGTTCCCTCCTTCCAAGAGCAGCTGGGAAGCTTGTTTTCCTTTTCCCATTCTTGTGAGGATTGCTTCTGGTATCTGTGTTCTAGTTTGGGTCTCCGGGGTTCCCAGGAATGTAGCCTCAGCAGCTGTGCTTGGAACAATGTTGCCATTCTAGTTGGGATTTGGGATTCCACCTCTGGCCCTTTCCAGTCCCTGCTGTTCTTCACTGTTTCCTACCCATGCCCAAAGCACCTGTTTCATCTTTTCTCTCTTATACACTTGCATTCTACTCTCTGTATTAAATCAGTTTAATTTATGAAGCCAATTGTTGCTGGAATGATGATGTTCAAAGAGGAAATTTGAAATGTAAGTATCTGAGCTTTGAACAGAGTATTTAAAATCTGTTGTCTTAAGAAAACAAGATTTTTTGGATTGCATCAGCTTGCTGTCTTCTCAGACCTCCCCATTCACTTCTGAAACACCAGAAGAGAACTTCACAGTGATACTCCTAAAGTAAACAGTTCTTTTAACAGGAGAGGTGGAGCTGATAGGAAGAGAAAGCCTTATTGATTTGTGGGTTCGTAGAATCATAGAATGGTCTGGGTTGGAAGGGACCCCAAGGATTAGAGAGCTCCAACCCCCCTGCCACAGGCAGGGACACCAACCTCAGGCCTGGAGCTACACAAGGTTGCCCAGGGCCCCATCCAACCTGGCCTTGAACACTGCCAGGGATGGGGCATCCACCCCCTCTCTGGGCAGCCTGTTCCAGCCCCTCACCACTCTCTCTGTAAAAAACCTCCCCCTGATTGCCTTGTGCAGTTACTCACAGACTGTCTCACAAAGTGAAACCATGTTGCCTTTCATTAATTTGTATTTTTGACAAATATTTTTTATTATATTGTATCAAACTTGATCAGTGCATCTTCATGTTTGCAATGCAGAGGAAACAAAGGTGCCTTCACAGTGGTATGCAATAGAAATAATGATCTAAAACCCTTAAGAATTGTTACTTAATCCTCTGCATCACTGTACAATGCATTACTGCCCAGTTGTGAGGAGAGAAAAGAGGAGCAGCAGTATTCTGCCTCAAACTAGAGAAGGAGGAGCTGTTGGGGTAGCTTCTGTAATTGTCTTTAATAATAATATTTAGCATTACAAATTAATAAACACAATGAAGCTTCTAGGGAGAATCTTTATTGTTAAATACAGCTGATAACTATGAATGTTTGTACTTCTGAAGAATTTTATTCCATTTAATTTACTTAAAAACAGATTTACAATTTTTCTGTGATTACCAAAATCTAATAATAAAACAGATTTTGAGGTTATGACAAACAGTGAGAATCTTGTACTGCTATCTATAAGAGATCTTTCAAATACTGCCTGGTATTTGTAGTACTCCCCATCTCACTGTAGTACTCCACAGTATCCTGATATAACAAGGTGTTCCTCTGGCTAACTTCCATTTGGGAGCAAGCAACAGAGATCTCTATGGAAAATGGCTGTTTTTGAGGATCCAGCTTTAACCTGATGAGTTTGTGTTTGAGCAGAATAATCGGGAGGTTATCTCAGTTCAAAAGGTCCTAAGAAAGTAAGGAATAAAAAGAAAACCCTGTTCAGATTCTCCAAGTTTCAACTAAATTAGTTGTGAAGGGAATGTGTGTTCTTACCTGTTGCATGGAACAGGTGAAGTGTGTAGAAATGCAAAGCCCATGAGCCTTTTAGTCTACGGGGAGAATCAAGGGCTGCCCTGGTCAGGCCCCACCTGGAGTATTGTGTCCAGTGCTGGGCTCCCTGGGATAAAAAGGACAGGGATCTCCTGGAGAGAGTCCAGGGAAGGGCTACAAAGATGATGAAGGGCCTGGAGCATCTCCCCTATGAGGAAAGGCTGAGAGAGCTGGGGCTGTTCAGCCTGGAGAAAAGAAGACTGAGGGGGGACCTAATCAATGTTTATCAATATCTGAAGTATGGGATGCAGGGGGAATTGGCCAGCCCCTTTTCAGTGTCTGTGGGGACAGGACAAGGGGCAATGGCTGCAAGTTGGAGCCCAGGAAGTTCCACACCAACCTGGGGAAGAACTTTTCCCCAGTGAGGGTGCCAGAGCCCTGGGACAGGCTGCCCAGGGGGTGTGGAGTCTCCTTCCCTGGAGAGATTCCAGCCCCGTCTGGACGCCGACCTGTGCAGTATGAGCTGGGGGGCTGCTTTGGCAGGGGGGTTGGACCCCAGGAGCTCTCCAGGTCCCTTCCAACCCCTACAAGTCTGTGATTCTGTGATCTCTTCTGTTTGGACTGCTGCCTAGCTGGTCAGAGTGCATCTACTGATTAGCAGCAAACAGGCTTCTAATTTGGAACCAGCTGCACCCTGTGCTGCTTTTTGCTTGTAACTTAAGAGGACACAGGAAAGATCCTGAGGATATCAAAGGTAGCAGACTTGTGAATGATGTGCTTATTGGCCAGTGGTAAAACAGGTACAGAGGACAGAAAATCAACAATTGTGCTTATTTTACCATAAGGACCCTAAAGTTTCCTGTAAATTAAAACAGTGACTCTTGTCCCACTAGCAGAGATATGTCAAACTGAAATAAAACTGTCATTTTAATTCACTCAGATCAACATCATTCAGATGACAAAACCTCCAAACCCAACCCACGTCTTCAACTATTCTGTTATTTTGAACTGAGAAAATTAGAATCTAGTGGAACTAGTTCTTGTCAAAATGTTCAAAAAATCTCAGTTACACAGTAAGGGCTGTTAAGCAAGCCAGGCAGCTCTAGTGTGAGAGGTTAAGTTTTGTCATGGATTGAAAACAGAGAGCAAGAATAACTACCCAGCTTGCTGAAGACAGAATACAGAATGCACATGACGTAGTGTAAAGAATTTGAAAGGAGGAGGATCATAACAACATCATATTACCAAAATAGTGAATATAAAAGTAAGTTATTGCAAGGTAATATGGGGTGTGAACTTACAGTAGATTAACTACTCTCTATATAGTGTTCAGCCATGTGAACATACATTTATGCAGCTCATGTTTACTACATGAGGTGACTTGTTACCTTCATTACAGTGTGGGCTACGAGTGTCCAGATGTTCCATTAATATGGGCCAGGAGAATCCCAGACACAGACTGGGAGAAAAGCTCCTGGAGAGCAGCCCTGCTGAGAAGGACTTGGGGATTCTGGTGGGTGAGAAACTTCCCAGGAGCCAGCAGTGGCTCTTGCAGCTCGCAAGGCCAATGGGATCCTGGGCTCCATCAGCAGAGGGGTGGCAGCAGGGACAGGGAGGGGATTGTCCCTCTCTGCTCTGCCCTCCTGAGGCCCCAGCTGGAGTCCTGTGTCCAGAGCTGGGCCCCCAATACAAGAGAGATGTGGAACTGTTGGAGAGGGGTCAGAGGAGCCACGAAGATGCTCAGAGGGCTGGAGCAGCTGCCCTACAAAGAGAGGCTGAGGGAGCTGGGCTTGTTCAGCCTGGAGAAGAGAAGGCTGCAGGGGGACCTCATTGCAGCCTGCCAGTCCCTGAAGGGAGCAGAGGAACAGGAGGGGATTCAACTTTTTAAAAGGGCAGACAATGGCAGGACAAGGGGGATGGATTAAAGCTGAAGGAGGGAGGTTTAGATTGGATATTAAAGGGAAGTTTTTTACAGAGAGAGTGGTGAGGGGCTGGAACAGGCTGCCCAGAGAGGGGGTGGATGCCCCGTCCCTGTCAGTGTTCAAGGCCAGGTTGGATGGGGCCCTGGGCAACCTTGTGTAGCTCCAGGCCTGAGGTTGGTGTCCCTGCCTGTGGCAGGGGGGTTGGAGCTCTCTGATCCTTGGGGTCCCTTCCAACCTATGCCATTCTATGGTTCTATGAATGTGACTATGTGTGTGCTGAAAATGTAAACTTGAGCTGGTAGTCACCTGGTAGTGTTTGGGTAGGTCTGTATTCTTACATTGATTACTATGAGAAAAACTATAAGGGAGTTGCTTGCCCACCTGCCATCAAGCAAAACAGTAGGAAATCAGTGTTTATAAATAACTGATTATATGACAAGCAATGATTTTTAACCACTTAAAGTAATAAGCTTTTAATCTTTTAGGGATGAAAAAAAGTCTGGGTCTGGAAAGCTCAGTGGAGATATACCTATTTGAAGCCAAGTAGTAAAGGTAACAAAGGAAAATGATTAATGTACTTAAGAAACAGGATAAGAAATAGTGTGTAATTATTTAAACATCAGTTAAATGCCCTGCCTTCAAAACCTGGCTGCTGTTCCTAAAGTGAATTCAGGGGAAAAAAACCTGTGACTCACAGATGAGTAACTACAGCAATTAACTGTAAAATGCATTTTTAAAGAGGAAGTGAAAATACTAAGTTTGAGGGAGGAGGTAGGTATGAAGGAATTGCACAGGGCAGTGGCTAACAGGGTAAATAAAGTTGATTTCATTAATGTTTTTCATAATAAGAAGGGGTTATTCAGTTTAGTAGGGAGGCATTAGAATGAAAAAGGGAATAAAAGTAGATGGTTATTGTCACAGAATACTTAACCTCTGAAACTTCCTGCATCAATACACCATTATGGCAGAAAGCTTAACATGCTGTAGGTACCTCAGACAGAATAATGAGCATTTTGCAAATGATACAGCCCTAGATTTTAACATACAGAAATAGCAAATTCTCCTTATCTAGAAGATATTTCAGTTAAATGTGTGGAAACTAAAATTTCCATCTTCTGGAATATGTCAGGCAGGATAGCAGCTTGCTAGGCCATTGCTCTGAACTGACCTTTTATCTTGAGTGCTGAGGAACCTCTGCTATGCTGCTGCTTCCATATTTATGACTTTTCTTTGCCACTTTGCTTTACTGTAGTCAAGTTAAATATTTCCTTTATGATAACTGGCTTACTGAGACACTTCTCAGGAAATCAGTATCTAAAATTAGTGATTTTCCTAGTTATGGAATGCAAATGATTGCTAATTTTTTTTAGGGTGATGGTATCTTTCTCAGTCTGTGTAGTGTAGCAGGTCACCAACAGTGTTGTCAAACAATACTCAATTTTTCAGTTGTCCTGAAATTTTCTTGTTGAATTCGCCCATCACCTAGCATGAGCCTAAGACAGTAACTCACCACATTGGTGGTGAGCTGGGAATGATGCCTGAAGATACTGTACAGTAAGCTCCTTTGTATTGGGATTTAAGGAACTTACTGGCTGCTCTTCTGGGGAGCTCAGCTAAGGGTATTCTTGCCATTGGCTTTTTCTGATCATAGAATCACAGAGTTGTAGGGGTTGGAAGGGACCTGGAGAGCTCCTGGGGTCCAACCCCCCTGCCAAAGCAGCTCCCCAGCTCATACTGCACAGGGCGGCGTCCAGACAGGGCTGGAATCTCTCCAGAGAAGGAGACTCCACACCCCCTGGGCAGCCTGTCCCAGGGCTCTGGCACCCTCACTGGGGAAAAGTTCTTCCCCAGGTTGGTGTGGAACTTCCTGGGCTCCAACTTGCAGCCATTGCCCCTTGTCCTGTCTCCACAGACACTGAAAAGGGGCTGGCCAATTCCCCCTGCATCCCATCCTTCAGATATTTATAAACATTGATTAGGTCCCCCCTCAGTCTTCTTTTCTCCAGGCTGAACAGCCCCAGCTCTCTCAGCCTTTCCTCATAGGATAGACGCTCCAGGCCCTTCATCATCTTTGTAGCCCTTCTCTGGACTCTCTCCAGGAGATCCCTGTCCTTTTTATCCCAGGGAGCCCAGCACTGGACACAATACTCCAGGTGGGGCCTGACCAGGGCAGAGTAGAGGGAGAGGATCACCTCCTTGGTCCTGCTGGCCACACTCCTCCTGATGCCCCCCAGGATCCCATTGGCTCTTGATTGGATCCCATTGGCTCTTCTCTGATGGTTGAAGGCTGTGACTGGAATAATCCAGAGTACTTTTCCCTCTGTATTCTTTACCAGGTGTTAATCCTCAAGCTTTTATTTCATGTGTGTTTTGTGTAAAATATTTCTGTCTGCTTGTATGGTGGGACTTCATATGGGGAGGACATGAAAATGTGTAGCATGTGTGTAGATCCAGAGCCAGTTGGCTGGATCCAGGGTAGGTATGTGTGGTTATTTTCTTTGTGAACAGCATGCTGCTACTTTTTGAAATGTGCTGTAAGGTAAAAATGAGGTTTTGTGCATTGCTGGATCTGTGTGAGGTCCTTATCACTGGCTGGTGCAGGGAGCTGCAGTTGATATCTACCAGGCTGTAGGATTTTGTAGTTATTAATGCTAGTGAACTGAAGAATGTGTTGAATTGGCCAGCTTCACCAGGGGGAGGAGGAGGAGGAGGACGGGAAGCTTGGTGGGAGCTCTGCCCCTCTCTGTGAGGGAGAGTGTGAGATTTCAGGACCTAGCTATCATTAGGAATAGCTCCAGTTCTTCTAGTCAGGGAGTTTAATCACAGGGATAGCATCAGACCACCCAGGCAAGGGCTCTATTGAGCTGCTTCCATCTCAGCTATGCAGCCAGTCCATGCCCAAGATCCAGCAGCCAAGATTCCTGCAAACATTCTGACAGATCTGCAGGAGGATGGGACACTGTTCTCATGCTACATTTTTCATTTGGACAGAAGGTGGGAAAAAAAAGCAAGCAGCAGATGAGTTTACTGAGCCTTAGGACATGGGAGAGGAAGTGAGGGAGAATTGGAATGGGCACTTTACAGTGCCCTGGAGTGACCTTGTGGGAATAACAATGCCACAGGAATCCCAAATCTTCAGCTTAACATTAGCTACGACAATGTGTGAACCTACATCCCCCCCTCAGTTACCTGCCTCAGTTACACAGTGTGGTACTCTGGTCTGCCTTGTCCTCAGCAGAGAAGTCCTGCAAAGCAAGGTGTCAGTGTGCCAAAGCACACTCAATGTACAGCAGGCAGCAGCTCTTTGGGTTCTGAACCTGAGCAGTGCAAGAACACCATGAAACTCAGAGTGCTGCAGATGCTTGCAGAAATCTGGTGGGAATATTTTCCCCAACAAAGGGTTTTTTTCAGTGTTAGTCCCTTGGCTAATGTTAGTTAGTCCCCTGACTCATCCCACTTTATCTGAGCCTTAATCAGATTTATTTTCCTTATGTAACTATTTGATGGCTTTTACCCTTCCACTGATGGGGAGGAAGGGAAGTGTAAAGAATAACTAGGAAGCTGAACAAGAAGTCAAGAGATCACAGAATCACAGAGTTGTAGGGGTTGGAAGGGCCCTGGAGAGCTCCTGGGGTCCAACCCCCCTGCCAAAGCAGCTCCCCAGCTCATACTGCACAGGTCGGCGTCCAGACGGGGCTGGAATCTCTCCAGAGAAGGAGACTCCACACCCCCTGGGCAGCCTGTCCCAGGGCTCTGGCACCCTCACTGGGGAAAAGTTCTTCCCCAGGTTGGTGTGGAACTTCCTGGGCTCCAACTTGCAGCCATTGCCCCTTGTCCTGTCCCCACAGACACTGAAAAGGGGCTGGCCAATTCCCCCTGCATCCCATCCTTCAGATATTTATAAACATTGATTAGGTCCCCCCTCAGTCTTCTTTTCTCCAGGCTGAACAGCCCCAGCTCTCTCAGCCTTTCCTCATAGGATAGATGCTCCAGGCCCTTCATCATCTTCGTAGCCCTTCTCTGGACTCTCTCCAGGAGATCCCTGTCCTTTTTATCCCAGGGAGCCCAGCACTGGACACAATACTCCAGGTGGGGCCTGACCAGGGCAGAGTAGAGGGGGAGGATCACCTCCTTGGACCTGCTGGCCACACTCCTCCTGATGCCCCCCAGGATCCCATTGGCTCTCTCAGCCCCCAGGGCACACTGCTGGCTCATGGCCAACCTGTCACCCACCAGGACCCCCAGGTCCTTCTCCACAGAGCTCTTCTCCAGCAGGTCACCCCCAGCCTGTACTGATACATGGGGTTGTTCCTCCCCAGGTGCCAGACTCTCCACTTGCTTTTGTTGACCCTCATCTGGTCTCTCCCTGCCCAGCTCTCCAGCCTGGCCAGGTCTCTGGATGGCAGCGCAGTGTCCTGTGATGAAGCTCAAGGGTTTTTTTCTTTCATTTTTTCACACAGCTCTGCACTGCTGCAGGACCCCATCTCCTCCTTTTTACCAAAGGAGCTGGAACTGCTTTTAGTACTACTGATTTGCAGCATCAGCAGTAATATAACTGGCCTCAGCAGAGACTGTAGGAAGCAAAAATGTCAATGCAGTATCTGCAGCATTTGAATTGAACCACTTCTGCTCTGAGGCTCCAGAGGGGATAGGAGCACACGTTTTTGTTCTGGTGCAGCAACATCTGCAGATCTGCAGAGGGTCACCAAATGGGTCAGGCTGATCAGCTAGAGCTCATGTTATGGGAAAGATTACACCCCAATCATCAAATGCTTGGCAGGACTGTGCCTTATCAAAATCACTCCCACTGGGAAGTTTTGAGGTAGAGACTGTCTAAATGAAAGCCTGACTTTTTCAGGAGAAGGAAGAGGGGAGTTCAGCCATCCACAACAGCAGCACTAACTTGGGATTTGGGGTTGGGGTTGGTTTTTTTTTTTCATTGTTAAATGGATGCATATGCTGGAGACACTACACAGGAATTTGCAAGTTTGTCAGGTTTCCCAGGAATGTCTCTGGCAGGTCTTTGTCTGGAACATTTTCTGGAGGCTTGAACACTTGTGCTCTGTATGCATATGTATATCCTGTAAGCTGGTAAGCTCTGCAAGCATAGAAGGAATGTCTGCCTTTGGCCAGATCAGCCTTGGTACACACACAGATTTCACACTTCTCAGCCTGTTAGCCTCAGTTCTTCCCTCCTTCTGGCTGGTTGCTCCTGCAAATTCAAATCTCTACATAAAATGGAGGTGTCTTAGGATGGGGTGTGGTCAGCAAGCTGGCCTGGGTAGCAAAAGAGTGGCTCTAGGAAAAACTGTTTCTATTACTTGTATTTTCAAGGAATTTTAGTAAGTCTATGTTGAGCCATTGTTCACACTGTGTGTGTGCATGTGTTAAGAGATTTGTGGTTTGGGGTTTCCTTTTGCCTCTTAAGGAAATAGGGAGATTAAGATCATCAGATCACAGAATGTGTAAGGTTGGAAGAGACCTTGAGAGGTCATCTAGTCCAACCCTCCTGCCATAAGTAGGGACATCTTCACCAGATCAGATTGCTACAAACCTGCCCTTAAATATCTCCAGGGGTGGGGCCTACACTCTGTTTCTGAGCAACCTGTTCCAGTGATCCACCACCCTCATATTGGAGATTTTTTCCCCCAAGTATCCAACCTAATCTCTTCTCCTCTAGCTTAAAACTGTTCCCCCTTGTTCTACTGCTACGTGCCCTCATGAACAGTTCTTTTCCAGGTTTCTTATAGGCACCTTTCAGGTACTGGCAGGCTGCTATAAGGTCCCCCCAGAGCCTCTCTTCTCCAAGCTGAACAAGTCCAACTCTCTCAGCCTATCCTCACAGGAGAGGTGCTCCAGCCCTTTGACCACCTCTGGACATGCTCCGACAGGTCCATGTCCTTCCTGTGTTGAGGGCTCCAAAGCTGGACACAGTAGTCCAGGTACACCAGAGCACCCCACTGTACTCTCACCAGAGCAGAGTAGAGGAGCAGAATCACCTCTCTGTCTGCTGGCCACACTTCTTTTGATGCAGCCCAGGATGCAGTTGGCCTTCTGGGCTACAGATGCACATTGGTGGCTCATGTCCAGCTTTTCAATCCATGAGTACTCCCAAGTCCTTTTCCTCAGGGCTGCTCTCTATCACATCATCTCCTAACCTGTATGGATAATGGGGATTGTCCAGACCCAGGTGCAGGAGCCTGCACTTGGCTTTGTTGAACCTCATGAGGTTCACCTGGGCCCACTTCTCCAGCCTGTCCAGGACCCTCTGGATGGCTTCCCATCCCTCTGGCACCATTCAGCTTGGCATCATCAGCAAATTTGCTGAGGGTGCACTCAATCCCACTCTCAATATCGTTAAGAAAACTATTAAACAGCACCAGTCCCAGCACAGACCCTTGAGGAGCTCTGCTTGTCACACTCTTCCATCCGGACTTGGAGCCATTGACCACCACCCTCTGGATGTGACCATCCAGCAAATTCCTTATCCATTGAACAGTCCATTCATCCAATCCATGTCTCTTCCAGGTGTGTAGAGTAGAGGGGGAGGATCACCTCCTGTGACCTGCTGGCCACACTCCTCCTGATGCCCCCCAGGATCCCATTGTCTCTCTCAGCCCCCAGGGCACACTGCTGGCTCATGGCCAACCTGTCACCCACCAGGACCCCCAGGTCCTTCTCCACAGAGCTCTTCTCCAGCAGGTCACCCCCAGCCTGTACTGATACATGCAGTTGTTCCTCCCCATGTGCCAGACTCTTCACTTGCTGTTGTTGACCCTCATCTGCTTTCTCCCTGCCCAGCTCTCCAGCCTGGCCAGGTCTCTGGATGGCAGCGCAGTGTCCTGCGTGTCAGCCACCCCTCCCAGCTTTGGATCATCTATGGAGGCTGATTTGCAGCACTGATTTATTTTGTTACCATTTGCTGCTTTAACTTTTTTGAAATATTAGACAAGATCAAAATTTAAATACTTTATTATCAGAAAAAAGGTTCTTGAATATGATCACAGAAAACTATTGAAAGAATTGGGGGTGGGGATCTAGGTGATCTTGAATGTCCCTTCCAACCCAGACCATTCTATGACAATAGTATAATGTAGATCAGAAATGTGAAAGATATATTGATCTCAACTCCTTCTAATTCTTGCTTGTGATTTCTTGCTCCTTCTGGTTCTTGCTTGTGATTTCTCAAAGGTACAATGCAATGAGTCTTTGTCTGTAGGATGTTATTCATTAGAAGCAAATTCTATTATGTGATTTTCTTTATTCCTTTATTTGGAGATTTCTTGTTTCTTATTTAAATTATAAAGCAGATGAACAAAACCAAACCCCTCAACTCTTTTATATCCAGCACTTTTGGGTATCATTCTGTGTTGTGACCTTGCTTTCCATCTTGAATTTAGTCAGAAATAAATTTCTCTGAATAAAGCAAGACCACAGAGACCAATTACTTTAAGCTTATGTGTCTCTGCTGTCAAGAAGGCATGAGTATTGCAGTCTAAGCTTATGTGTCTCTGCTGTCAAGAAGGCAAGAGTATTGCAGTCATAAACTTAGCTTGTAATGCTTAAAAATTAAAAGAAGCAAGCAGTAATTTGGCATAATGCAATAATTGGTCTTCTGGCTTATTAGCACTGTCTCAAGCTAAGTATAACAGTACATAGAGGTGCTGTCAGCTTTTCTAACACAAAGCTCTCTTGATCAAGCATGGCTATGACATCTCCATACTTGATCTGCCTTTGTTTATTTCTTCATGTTAGATAATAATTGGAAGTACCTGAACTGAGCTTTTCTTTGATGAGAACTATTTGTGATTTCATACACCATTGTGATCTTCACTTAGAATGTTCCTTTCAGCTTGTGACCTTTTTGCTGTCCCAAACAATTAAAAAAAATGTGGGAAAACTTTATTAATCATTCTATTGTGAGAGAGATTAACTGTCTATAAGCTTGCCTTTTACAGACTCCAGAGAGAATGTATTGATGTGAGGTGAGATGTTTGAAGATAGGGATGCTTGAAGTGTACAGTACACCCCTGCTGTGAGTGGAAAACAAGAATCTTACCAAGCAGGAGAGTTTGAACCCATCTTGATACCACTATGTGTTAAAATAAGCATCATTCTTGTAGATCCACACCAATAACCACCCCACTATTCAGCTAGTTTTAGTGGGGGTGGTGTGGGGTGTTGTGTTCCACTACCACCGTTTCTGAAGCTCCAAGCTGTTCTTTATGGAGGTTTTGGTATGTGTTTTGGTCCAGGTGCTATACATATAGGGCTATATATATAGGGCTACGAAGATGATTAGGGGCCTGGAGCATCTTCCCTATGAGGAAAGGCTGAGTAAGTTGGGACTCTTCAGCCTTGAGAAGACTGAGGGGGGACCTAATTAAAGTCTATGATTATCTGAAGCAGGGGATGCAGGGGGAATCGGCCAGCCCCTTTTCAGTGTCTGTGGGGACAGGACAAGGGGCAATGGCTGCAAGTTGGAGCCCAGGAAGTTTCACACCAACCTGGGGAAGAACTTTTCCCCAGTGAGGGTGCCAGAGCCCTGGGACAGGCTGCCCAGGGGGTGTGGAGTCTCCTTCTCTGGAGAGATTCCAGCCCCGTCTGGACGCCGACCTGTGCAGTATGAGCTGGGGAGCTGCTTTGGCAGGGGGGTTGGACCCCAGGAGCTCTCCAGGTCCCTTCCAACCCCTACAATTCTATGATTCTCTGATTCTCTGATTGTTTTCTTTTAAGCCAAAGTAATAATCGATTTGCTGCTAAGTATTTGCCTCTAGCAAAGGCAGAAACCAGTTTCATCAGGTGCCAAGGAGGATGGGTGACTAGGTAAAGAGGCCACTCTGCTGAGCACAGATGTGCAAGAGGAGCCCCAGCAGTCCACTGAGGCAGCATCCTGGCAAGCTCCTCAGAGCAGCTGACATGTCTCAGCACATGGCACAGTAATAAGCCCTAACACCCATCTGGGTGGGCTGGCTGCAGCGAAATCTTACACTCTTGGGGGTGTTCTCTCCCTCATTCCGAATCCCTTCCCTGGATTTAATCCTGCTGTAGTTTAAACACCTGTCTATCTGGAATGTGTGAAATGTCCCTGTTCCTCATGCTAAGCTATTTGCTCACCTGGCTTGCTTAGAAAAACAACTTTCAAATAAATGGTGATACAGTATTAGAAAGGAAAGCATGTTGCACTAATAAAGCAAGGGTCAGGTAGCAATTCATTAGGCTTCATGGTTCTTGGTATCAAGATGTTAGATAATAAATAAATAAAGAAGACTGAATAGATAATGTTAGCTAATAAATAAAGAAAGAAGACAGAATTGGATAAAGTCACCTTTATTTCAGAGGTTAAATGTGTTGGCAAAGTCGAGATCACTGTTGCTGACAAGAACTGTTTGCACCCTATTTAGTTGGCCATATTGGCCTCTGTGTATGCCTCATTTCACTATTCTTGCTTCTTTACAGACAATAAACTCTTTGTGGCTGGAAACTGTCATTGTTAGGTATTTGTATAGTGCCTGGCACAATCAGAACTAAAGCTAATTTGAAAATGCTTTTAATTAAATGCAACAGAAGACAACAACATTTAAGGGTGAGGTAGGGGCACCAAAATGACACCTAATGCTATTTTCTATATAAGATGGGTAGTAGTGCCCATTATTAAGCTTGCCCTATATGTCTCACTGTAAGACCTTCTCTTAAATTGCTCATAATGTTCTTCAAACTTTATCCATTTGGACTCATGTTTTTTTTGCTTGAGGCTCAGGTTTCAGAACACTTCAGGCCAGGTGAAGTGTTCCAGCCAAAACTGAGACTGGGCAGAAAATAAAAATAAAAATATGTGTAATTTAATATCTACAGAAGTTTAAAATCTTCCATGCTTTGGGATAGCAATTTGGAATTTACAAGTTTGATTGAATAGCTGAAAAGCCTCAGGTGAAACATACCTAGCAGCACTTCCTAGAGGTTCCCTCTGCACTGAGGATGCTAAACTAAATTTGTCCTATTTCCACCTTTAGAGTACTGAGACCCCATTCTCTTGGGTCATCAGTGACTTGGTCTGTGTTGGGTTGAGACCTCATCTGACTTGAATGCAGGATGAGTGGGAATTCTGCCAAGGTGTGCAGAAGAGATAGGAAAAGGTGCTTGTGTAATGTGGGAGAGGACACTGGGAAGCACTGGGCTGAAAGGACAGCAAATGACAGACTCACAGTGTGGTAAATGAGGTCTGGGGAGCCCATGTTCTGGGACTGGGTGAACAAAGAAGACAAAAGGGGGTTAGATTTCTGGACTTAGAAAATGTTCAGAAGCCTGGTTCTGCTAAAGCACAGGAGTGGCAACCTGTTGTGTTGCCAGTGTCAATGTTAGTTCATGTTCCAGAGTTCAGGCAGAGGATATGACATCTGCAATCCTGCACAAACCTGTTGTAGGTACAACTGTAGTGGATTGCAAAGAAGCTGCTATGTTGTTGTTTGAGTAATTGCACACAAATGTTGGTAAAAGAGCATTGTTAGGATCTCAAAGCTGGGGGTTAACAGGCTATGACTGAGTGAAGTCACACTCAAGTTACTCAATAGGCATCACCTTTGAGATCTGGAGCAGATGTAGGGCTAGTCATTACTCTTCATAGAATCAGAGGGGTTGGACCCCATGATCTTGATTGCTCCTGGGGTCCAACCCCCCTGCCAAAGCAGCTCCCCAGCTCATACTGCACAGGTCGGCGTCCAGACGGGGCTGGAATCTCTTCAGAGAAGGAGACTCCACACCCCCTGGGCAGCCTGTCCCAGGGCTCTGGCACCCTCACTGGGGAAAAGTTCTTCCCCAGGTTGGTGTGGAACTTCCTGGGCTCCAACTTGCAGCCATTGCCCCTTGTCCTGTCCCCACAGACACTGAAAAGGGGCTGGCCAATTCCCCCTGCACCCCATACTTCAGATATTTATAAACATTGATTAGGTCCCCCCTCAGTCTTCTTTTCTCCAGGCTGAACAGCCCCAGCTCTCTCAGCCTTTCCTCATAGGATAGATGCTCCAGGCCCTTCATCATCTTCATAGCCCTTCTCTGGACTCTCTCCAGGAGATCCCTGTCCTTTTTATCCCAGGGAGCCCAGCACTGGACACAATACTCCAGGTGGGGCCTGACCTTTTCCTTCTTTGTTTTTCTATCAATGGAAGGTTGTAGTTTGAATTCTGGTACTTGAATTCATCTCAAGCTTGGTTGCTGTGGGTATTCCCTCTCCCACTGCTTTATTCAAGCAGCAGTTTTTCTGTATCTGGAGATTTCTCTAGCAGTGTGATTTCTCTTAGCATATACACTATCCAGTCTATTTGTAACATCTTTTGCTCTTGGCTTTTAATTGTTTCTGATGTGGGTTTTTTTTTTTCCCTCCTCCTCAGTTAACAAACCTGAACTTGGCAAATGGAGCTATAAGCAAGGGGAATGCAGCTGCTCCACAGAGCTACAGGTCACCACTCAACAAAAGAGGGTCCTTGTGGGCTGTTCACTCAGACACTCATGTAGCTGACAAAAGATCTGTCTCTTCAGGCAGGTAAGTTAAAATTGCCTCTCCAGCTTTCTGAAGAATGGAATGCACCCAGGAGCTCATTTGTAACTTGTGTTTAGCTTCTTGCTCAGAAGATAACGTTGAAGGGCTTAGCACTGGTTCTCCTCCAGACTGTCCTAGAAATTAGTCCTGTGGAAACAAAGCTATGGTCACAGAGCTGGCAGGTTCATGGTGAAATAGGGGAATGAAAAGGAAATGCCTGTTTCTCTTTGATCACTTCTTATCCCTGCTTCTCTAGGTTTCCTGGTGTTGAGGCATATATGCAGAATGCAAACTTACACTGCAGAAATCTCTAGTAAAGCCTCATCTTCATGCTTTTTCCTTGAATATCAGATTTAGGTTCTTCAGAGACAGTGTGACATATTGTAGTGTTTATAAAAATTTCTTTTTCAGATGGCTGTCTATGCTCTTTATTAATTTTGGGCTTTGGAATTTATGGTTGATATATTCATGGGTCTCAGGGCAGAGGACTGTGATTCTGCACTGAAACCATCCTTCCTGGGATTGTAAGAACAGCAAGACTTACCTTAACGATTGTGGATATTGGAAGCTAGGAATAAAACAAGCTTGCTACAGTAGACTAAGCTGAATACAGGCCCAGAACTGCTGGAGACTGGATTTCTTCCTTTGCCACTTCAGTAAATACTATTCATTCCCTTGCCTGAGCCCTTTTTTGTCTTTTAATAATGGGGCAGAGCTGCTCCAACATGAGTTTAGGACTGGAAAACACTGTATACATGGAAATAGTGATTCTTGTCATTGGTGCTTGAATGCTATTGGAAAATGGAGGGAGAGATCGTAGAATCATAGAATGGCAAGGGTTGGAAGGGACCCCAAGGATCACAGAGCTCCAACCCCCCTGCCACAGGCAGGGACACCAACCTCAGGCCTGGAGCTACACAAGGTTGCCCAGGGCCCCATCCAACCTGGCCTTGAACACCCCCAGGGATGGGGCACCCACCCCCTCTCTGGGCAGCCTGTTCCAGCCCCTCACCACTCTCTCTGTAAAAAACTTCCCCCTAATATCCAATCTAAACCTTCCCTCCTTCAGCTTTAATCCATTCCCCTTGTCCTGCCATTATCTGCCCTTTTAAAAAGTTGAATCCCCTCCTGTTTCTCTGCTCCCTTCAGGGACTGGCAGGCTGCACTGAGGTCCCCCTGCAGCCTTCTCTTCTCCAGGCTGAACAAGCCCAGCTCCCTCAGCCTCTCTTTGTAGGGCAGCTGCTCCAGCCCTCTGAGCATCCTTGTGGCTCCTCTGACCCCTCTCCAACAGTTCCACATCTACATGTGATGTAGACACACAGTGCAGATGCTATGTGATCAGAGTGGTCATCCTTTCCCCAATGTATCCTTCAACAGGAGGATCAGAATGGCATTTGGAAAGCTGAATAAAATTGTTCTTATTTCACCAGTCGCTGCTTTTCATCCTGCCTGCAGAGGAGGAATGTGAGACATTAATTCCTGGCCTGTTTCTGTTCCTATACAACATTTGTCTTTGGGATTTAGAGTTATTGAGAGAGGTGGTGATGATCCTGCTCTTGGAGCCCAGCCAGGCAAGCTCTTACCTAATCCACAGAAAGGACCCATCCAACAGGTGTAAAGTGCCTTCCTCTCCTACACAGCTTGAAAGAGCCGCAGAGTGCAGGCTGTCCTAGAGCTGCCATTCCCTTTTCAACTCTGCTTGCACCTCTGCATGGACTCACACACATAGCTGGAAAAGGATTGCTCTAGGTCAGGATCTCCTGTTGCAGAACTCTGCAGAAGTCACAGTAATTACCACATTGCTCTGAAACCATTTCAATTCTATGTTGCCTGTAGATCTGAGAACCCACTATTTAATGCCCAGAACTCTGCTCTGAATGCCTTCCAGGGCTGTGCCTCATCTAGCATCATATGCTTAGTTTAATGGCTTTAGAAATTCTGGTTTCTTTTGCCCAGTGATCCAGAAGCACTTCAGAATTGCCTGGCTGCAGCTGGTATAAGATTCCATCTTCAAACCATTTGGTCTTTCACTACCTAAGTTTCTCTGGTTTTATCCTCATAGCAAGAGACAGAAAGATATCTTAAAACCCTTTATTGAATTACTTAATCTTTATGCTGCCTATATTAAATAGCCAGAATACCAGCAGTTAAAAGTTTCATATAAATTTGGAAATAAGGAAAAAAAAAAGGATTCTTGAGGCAGTGCTGGATTACTTTGGGCTGTGGATTTTTAGTGAGAGAATTCCAAAAGCACTATCAAGGCCATGATATATGGAGATGCCTATCTTGTATTATAAATGCCTATTTTGCTGCTTGATCTGTTATATTGGAGCAAGCATTTCATGGAGTCATCTGATGGGTGTCAGCCTGTGCTCAGTGCTGGATGACTGTTTGAAGAAAAGCTTCCTGTTTTGTTCCATTAAGGTTCTGGTCTATCAGTTGTAGAATTCAGTAAGAATGGAAATGTTTTGTAAATGGGTCCCTTATCTGGCTTGCAGCTTGGCTCCAGTTCAAACATCTGCCTCCAACTCAGTCCTTACAGTTTTTGTATGGCTCTGTGTGGCTATTCTAGTGCTGCTGAGCTTTGTTTGAAAATTCTGTTCTGATGCTTGCCATCTATAGGATTCAGGCTATTCTAACTGATACATTTTCCTCCTCTTTAATTCCCATTCTCCCAGTACTGACTCACCTTAAATGTTTCTCAAAAGAAGTTCTCCCTGTGTTAGGTGAATTCTTTTGGCTGTATGAGATGAGGTGCCACGTCAGTAATCTGCTCACCAAAAAGAAAGGAGATGTTGAGTTTGTAATAGAGAGACAGGTAACAGTTGTGGACTTGTTAAAATGTTATTAAGTGTGTGCTGCTGTGCCTCTTGATTTTGTTTTGGTCACTTTCTGTAAGAATTGGTGCTGCATCCACTCACATGATGGTTTCACTCTTCACTAGACAGTGCTGAAGGCTGTTAGACCGAGCTCAGAGGATCGTGATCAGTGGGGCAGAGTCTGACTTTGCTACAGGAGGCAAAGGCAGGGCTGCAGCAAACAGTAGTCAGAAGTAAGCCTATGTACAACTTGGCCTTACAGAATCACAGAGTTGTAGGGGTTGGAAGGGACCTGGAGAGCTCCTGGGGTCCAACCCCCCTGCCAAAGCAGCTCCCCAGCTCATACTGCACAGGTCGGCGTCCAGACGGGGCTGGAATCTCTCCAGAGAAGGAGACTCCACACCCCCTGGGCAGCCTGTCCCAGGGCTCTGGCACCCTCACTGGGGAAAAGTTCTTCCCCAGGTTGGTGTGGAACTTCCTGGGCTCCAACTTGCAGCCATTGCCCCTTGTCCTGTCCCCACAGACACTGAAAAGGGGCTGGCCAATTCCCCCTGCACCCCATGCTTCAGATATTTATAAACATTGATGAGGTCCCCCCTCAGTCTTCTTTTCTCCAGGCTGAACAGCCCCAGCTCTCTCAGCCTCTCCTCACAGGGGAGATGCTCCAGGCCCTTCATCATCTTTGTAGCCCTTCTCTGGACTCTCTCCAGGAGATCCCTGTCTTTTTTATCCCAGGGAGCCCAGCACTGGACACAGCTGGACACAGGTTCATCTTTTAGAACTCATACGGGCAGTGTGCTGACAAGAATGCATCATCTTTCTTAAACCTAAAGACCAAAGTAGCTCTTCTAAAGTACTCAGTATATATTTTCCTTGGATCCTCTGACAGATTTATCTAACTTGGTTAGGGGAAGCACGCAAGCAAGCTTGTCATCAATCAAGGGTAGAATGGCAGACCAAATTATACCATACAGCTTGGGAGAGCTGCTGCAGTCAGAACCAACAGATTCTCCTTGTCTCATTGTTAGACAAGCCCAGAATAGAATCACAGGATCATAGAATGGTCTGGGTTGGAAGGGACCCCAAGGATCACAGAGCTCCAACCCCCCTGCCACAGGCAGGGACACCAACCTCAGGCCTGGAGCTACACAAGGTTGCCCAGGGCCCCATCCAACCTGGCTCTGAACACCTCCAGGGACGGGGCATCCACCCCCTCTCTGGGCAGCCTGTTCCAGCCCCTCACCACTCTCTCTGTAAAAAACTTCCCCCTAATATCCAATCTAAACCTTCCCTCCTTTAGCTTTAATCCATCCCTCTTGTCCTGCCATTGTCTACCTAAACACTTAGCATGTAATTTCATCTAAGGTGCTCAGGTTCATCAAGAAATGATGTTTTGTTGTCAGGCTGTGTAATCTGGGTTAAACTGTATGAAACCAGGCTTTTTCAATTTTCTGTTCAAGGGGTTTCTAAGTTTAATTTGCTCTGGTGTTGTTCTTGGTGGCAGTAACAGCAGCTGCTCAGGGCTTCACTGGCTGTGTGCACGTACCTGCCATATGTCCAGGTTCCCAAACAAGATTTGCTTTGTGAATTTTCCTTTTTTAATTTTTCTTTGCCTGGAGGTATTGAATGGGGTGGGAAAATAGATGTGACCATTTTAGTGCTGCTGAGGTTTGTTGGAAAGCTTTGTTTTGATGCTTGCAGTCTGTAGGGTTCAGGCTGTTCTTACTGATAAACAATTGGCATCTCAGGCTTTCAAGAACCCCAAATAGTATGTCTTGTGTCTGGAAATACCTGATGTGCAGTAAGCCTGCAGCTTTTTGAAGGAATGGGACTTCATGTGCTTTCTCAGCACAGTTAGAGCACTCACATAGGAGGGGCTGCTGGGTCACATTGTATGTCTTTACTGTTCATGTACAAATCCCTGAACAATATGGTATAGGAAGTCCAGTACCACTTAAAACATTCGCTTCCTGTGCCTGTTCTAACAGCAAATAATGCATGATTGTACACCATTGCATACCCAAGGTCACAAACTAACACCCTTGAGCAGTGTCCCAAACCAGGACCTCCTTTTTAATCACCAGCCTTCCTTAGCTCCAGGGGCATAGTGGATGCTTTTTACCTTCTTCTCCCACCTACTGCTGTTTCATGGGGCTTTCATGTACTGCTAGGGGTACATGTACTATATGTCCTGGCTTTCAGATGTTCTGCTCTGCTCATAGTAAGTATATAAATCCTTTGGGCTTGTGAGGATGTGGAAGAATCTCCACTCTCTTTTCAGAGTTGGTTCTGTGCTAGCATAAGTGGCTTCTCTATTTCCACTGAAACTTTGAGTTTTGCCAGAAAGACCCCAGACAACTATCACAGGCTAAGTGTGTCAAAGGGGCAGCTTGCTAAAGGGAAGATGAAAGTGGCTTTGTTTCCCCAGTTTTTATTTTAAATTCTGGAGGTGTGGAATGTAGAATTAGGCTCTGAAGAGCTAGGAGAAGAGTGGTACTAGAATAGCCAAGAGATGTGCTAATGTGCAAGGTGATTCTCATAATGATAGAAGGGTGATGGGACTGTATTGCTCTTGTGCAAGACTCCTGAGCTAGGCCAGGGTGTGCTTAGTATGGATGTTGCAGGAGGGGCTGTGGGAAAGAGCTATGTACAGGCTTGCAACTAGGAGTAAGGAGGAGAGAATTCCTAGGGATCTTGGCAGCTAATGCCAAGTTGTTATAAGAATATTTCTCTCTGTTACACGAGGCACAACTACAAGGCAACATGGTGAGGGTCAATAGTGACTTTATTATCTTCCAAATCGTTTATTTCAAGTTCCCTGCAGTCTCCTTGCATGGTAGAGGCTGCCTGGCTTGTCCTGTGTCGTGCTTGCCAAGTGGTCAGAGCCCATTTGTTTGCACAGCATCAGGGTGCAAGCAAACTTGGAGGATGTGCTGCACTGATGCCTCTGGAGGAAATGAAGGGAGAAAGCAGCAGGCACTGAGGGGCACACAATAGGCCTTCAGTTCACTCTGAACAAACTGCATTGACCTTAACACCTCCCAGCTGAGCAGCACAGAAGTGCCAAAGCAGCAACAGCTCAACAGCACTGTGTCCAGCCCTGTGCTAAGCACAGCCACAGTGTCTGCTCCTTGATCCTCGGTCTCTTTACCTCTTTACCTTAATTCCTGAACTAATGAAATTTCTTTTTGAGGTAGAGGAGTAATTGAAGGTGGGTACAGTAATATTCTGTGACTGATTCCCTGTCACTGTCTCCTCAGCAGCTCCTGTCACACTGAGTCTGCCTAGGGTGCTTGAGAAGCAGCATTTCTGAAAGCCCTGAATTTGAGCCTTCTGCTCAGAGGAGATTTGAGGGCAGGCAAAAAACATAAGTACTGTCTGAGTAGTATGTTCTTTCAACTCATCAGTGTCTCAGCTTTGTGCATGTTCTTCCTCTACCTGTGTATATTTGTGCCTGTAGCAGCTTTCTCCTGACCTGTCAACCTCTTACCTTCTTTTTACTCATCTCCTGCCTGTGGAAGGGGGGGTGGAGCTCTATGATCCTTGGGGTCCCTTCCAACCCATGCCATTGATTCTATGGTTCTATGATCTCCCAGGGTTTCCAGTGAAAATTTGCTAACTGTGGAAGTGAATTGGCTAACTGCAACTTCAGAAACACATGGCTTGCCTTGTATTTTTTGTATATATATTTATATACACATATATATATATTTATATATATTAGGGACCTGGAGCATCTCCCTTATGAGGATAGGCTGAGTAAGTTGGGACTCTTCAGCCTTGAGAAGAGAAGACTAAGGGGGGACCTAATTAAAGTCTATAATTATCTGAAGCAGGGGATGCAGGGGGAATCGGCCAGCCCCTTTTCAGTGGTCTGTGGGGACAGGACAAGGGGCAATGGCTGCAAGTTGGAGCCCAGGAAGTTCCACACCAACCTGGGGAAGAACTTTTCCCCAGTGAGGGTGCCAGAGCCCTGGGACAGGCTGCCCAGGGGGTGTGGAGTCTCCTTCTCTGGAGAGATTCCAGCCCTGTCTGGACGCCGACCTGTGCAGTATGAGCTGGGGAGCTGCTTTGGCAGGGGGGTTGGACCCCAGGAGCTCTCCAGGTCCCTTCCAACCCCTACAACTCTGTGATTCTATGATATATATATTGGTCACACTTAAAAACCTGTGGTGGCAGATCCAATTGCTCTCCATCCTGCTCAGAAATCGCCCTGAGCCTCAGCACCATGGGTTGGCACAGGCTGGAAGGATCCCTGCTTCCCACAGCTAGGCCTTGGCTCTGTCTGTCGAGAGCCTCCGGGAGAGGAAAGGCGGAAAGCTCGTGACTTGCCCAGACAGTCTGAGGCCTGGCCCTGCAGCCTCGGCTCCCCAGACGCTGTTGAGTCGGCCTTGGCTGGCAGCCGTTGCGCTGTTACTTTTCCGAGGTAATAAGTGAGATTAATGGCAGGACCCTTTCCAGAGGCGAAGGGGGTTTGGGCCGCGTGCAGGGAGTGTAGGAGCCAGTGCTGGAGCCATGAGCTGGAGAAAAGAGCTGGGGCCTTGCAACAGGGCAGAATAGGGGCACCAGCGGGCTTGTGCGAATGTGGACTCTCTGCTCGGCTGCTTCTGGGAGGCTCTGCTGGACCTGCAGCCTGGGGCTTCCCTTAGACTGGCTGCAATTGAGCACAGGGTAACACAGTGCCTGTGTTACCTGGGCCTGCTGGCCTTGGGCTGTTAGGGGCTTTGCAAATAGCTCTTGAAATTCCAGGTGAGCAGACATCTCTTTGACTGCATGAGTTTCTTTCAGAGAAGATGCAGGGATCTCTCCCATTATTGGCAGAAAAGCAGCTTGTGTTGGTAGGTGGAGGGGAGCAACAGGGACATCATACCTTCTTCCAAGCTATTGGTTTTGGGTTATCACTTCAGTTGCCTCCACAAACTGCCCCTATCCTAATGTAAACGTAGGATTTGCCAGTTTAGGCTGGGCTGCTAATCTGTGTAGTTCTCCCACCCTCTGCTTCTGGGCAGCTACCACCACAATCTTCAGTAGAAGCACAGAGAATGTTCTGATGAGCAACAGTGGAATTCCCTGCCTGGAGGGGAAGCTTGCTTTTACCCTCCAACAGTTAACAGCTGGCTTCTAGCTCTCACAATATTTTCTGCTCTATATGGTCTAGTGTAGATGTTGTCAGTAATTGTATTTTTACTTTCTGGAAAAACTGTAGTCTCACTGAGCTGTAGCAGTGAGTTCTGCAGGTGAATTACATGTTATGCAAAAGTTTCCTTTTTAAATGTTTTCCCTAAATTTGCCAAAAGTCTCTGCACTCTTATTACATGAAGGCAAACAGAAATGCTTGATTTATTTGCCACACTATTTATTCTCTCTCTTTCTATCATCTCCCTTCTTATTTGTCTCTCCTAAACTAAACAGTCCCATTCTTTTCAAGTTCTAAATGGAAATCTTCCCAGCCCTCTAATAATTGTCTGGCTGTCTATATAGAGATGACAAGAAATGAAAACAATATATCAAGTAGGAATAAAACATTGGTTTTATGGAACCAACACCACTGTATTTTTAAGTAATAACTTACATATATTAATATACCTTGCTGGCTTCTGACCATACTAAACTCTGAATTTTTTTATTGATACAGTTGTTTTTCTTTAATTGTTGCAGTAAATGTTAACCTGGGCATCAGGCAGGTACAGGCAGTTCATGCTGATACATACTTTATTTTTTTCCTTCTTCCCCCACCCCTTCCTCATACCACTGAACTTTCCTCTTCTGCTTTCAGCTGCCATCAGTGGATTTTTTTGGCTGTGACAGAAATCACATGCTGTTCTCTGTTCTAGTAAGCATCTAAATCAATATAGAACAAGTTTAAATGCTTTCAAGACTATGTGACTCTCAACCACCCCCAGCCATGCCTGGTCTTAGATGTCTTTGAAATACCCTGTGGAGGTTCTTGGTATTCCATGTTGCAAAGTGGCCAGCAGATCTCTCTTCCCTCTGCATTTATTTAAACCTCCCAATCACAGTTATCATAGTTGCTTTCCAGAGTGGTATTCAGAGGGTTAATGATGCTGTACCTCTCACTTCAGTATCTCTTATGGAGGAGATAGATTCTACTGCTTATGGCCCTTTTAGGAATGAAGGGACCCCCATAGTTGGGTGCTGTGTGGGAACAGCTCTGGGCTCAGCAGTAGGTGTCTCTAGAGGAGTTCTGAAAGGGTTACGAGGGAGCCTTGGCTGTTTCTTTGAGCTGTTGGAAAGGATGGGCCTCAGACAGCTTGGCAGGAACCTGGGGCCCTGTTTTTTCCAGCCCAGCCCTTCCTTCTGCATAGAGCTGTCAGGGAATCCCACGAATGTCTGGTTTCTCCCCTTTCCTGGTTTTTTTAGCAATATTTTTATCCACCTCTGGCTCTTCCCCACACAGGGACCTCAAGTTTTGTCCATTGATTGGTCTTGCAGGTAGTGAGGTAGCAATGAAAGCAGTGTTACCATGCCATAGCTATTGGAATTAGTTCACAGTTGTGGAGCCAAGAAGGGCATTGGGAAGTTTCCCAGAAGAGAGTCCTTTCTGGCATTGATTTTAGGGCAGGTCCATCTGGCCTAAGAACAGAGGGATTGTATGGGCCCATCTTTGAACTGTGCTATTCCTGTGGGTCACAGTGAGGCACTTTGAAAAGTTGGAGCTGCATGTACTGTATCCTCCCTACCAAGCACACACCAGAATGCTGCTTGGTAAAAATGGAAATCCCCTTTGTAAGCCAGGCTTATGAAGGGCAAGACAGGTTAGCAACTTCTCTTTCATTTACCTCATGCTTTTCCAGGGCTGTCCTGAAGTTGAACTCATGAATATTTTGGAGATTTCAAGGTCTGCCTGATACCTTCCCACTTCAAGACTATGGGAGTGTCTAGAGGGTACTGTTAGAAAGGCAGCTTGGTTACTGGTGAGAGCCAAGGTCTTGAACAGTTGTGTTGAAGACATTGGTGTTGTACAGCTGAGACAGCGAAACAGGGACATTGAATGAGGATTGTCTCAGTAAGCCTGTCAATCAGGTTGCCCAAAAGAAAGACTCTTTCAATTGGGCCCTAAGCAATGACAAGACTTTGAACAAATTAAACATTCTTGTAGCCCTTGGGCCAGTCTGGGCAGGACAAGATACAACAAATGTGCTCTGCTGGATTAAACCATGACAGATATGAATGGGAATTCCCTGCCAAAAGCAAAAAGAAACCCCCTTTCCTACCCCTGCAAGCCTTAGTCAGCCTTTCCTATGAAGATCCTGTTTTGTCACCTAATTTTCCCCACCTTTCAGACTGGGGGAGTTTTGTAGCTGACATGAGTTTGTGAGTTGGATTCTGTTGGCTCTGTGACAGCTTGTTCTCTGGGGTTTTTCTGGGCTGCAGGTATCAGGCAGCAGCTGTTTGAGCCATGCAGGGTTCAGGATTTAACAAAAATGTTATTTTGGAAAAGGAGGAGGGGAAAAAAAGGTGTAAAGAAGTCAGGAAGTGTTTTAGCTTCCCTATGCATGTGGTGACAGCTTTGATTACATTCACTAGCTCACAGGTTTTTTGAAGTGTACATGTATTGTGTCCAGAGCTGGGACCCCCAGTACAAGAGAGATGTGGAACTGTTGGAGAGGGGTCAGAGGAGCCACGGAGATGCTCAGAGGGCTGGAGCAGCTGCCCTACAAAGAGAGGCTGAGGGAGCTGGGCTGGTTCAGCCTGGAGAAGAGAAGGCTGCAGGGGGACCTCATTGCAGCCTGCCAGTCCCTGAAGGGAGCAGAGAAACAGGAGGGGATTCAACTTTTTAAAAGGGCAGACAATGGCAGGACAAGGGGGATGGATTAAAACTGAAGGAGGGAAGGTTTAGATTGGATATTAGGGGGAAGTTTTTTACAGAGAGAGTGGTGAGGGGCTGGAACAGGCTGCCCAGAGAGGGGGTGGATGCCCCGTCCCTGGCAGTGTTCAAGGCCAGGTTGGATGGGGCCCTGGGCAACCTTGTGTAGCTCCAGGCCTGAGGTTGGTGTCCCTGCCTGTGGCAGGGGGGTTGGAGCTCTATGATCCTTGGGGTCCCTTCCAACCCAGACCATTCTATGATTCTGTGAACATGGGTGACAGCAACAGTGTACAACATTCCACAAACTGAATGTCTTCCACATACAAAGTCTCAGAAGTCTGTCAGGTGGTTAATGCTGTATATACCACATTTGGTGTCTTCATCCATGCACCAACTAGAGCTTCATAATTCTCCTGTGATCAACACACATGCAAGACTTTTTCCTTGTCATTAATTTCCAGTTGATGAACACCCAGTTGAATTTGTGATGTAAATTATTAGTTCTTAAAAGTGTGTTGCACTGTGCTACTGAATTTCATCCTAGTTATATTACTCCTATCCTCTGTGATTCTATGATTCTATTGTCTAATCCGAAGGAGATGAAGGAACCAGAAATCCAATGTGGAGCACCAGCTTTGGTGTGTGGTGGGTTTTTTGGGTGTTTTTTGTTGTTGTTTTGATTATTCTGAATTGAAATAATGAGTAAGTAACCTTTGTGGTTAGTAGTACTTACTTTCTTATTCTTTACCCAATACTGTATGCTATCAGCCTGTGAGTAGTTTGACTAAAATGCTCTTGATAAGACAACTTGATTGGTAATGAGGAAGAAAGCATTTTGGTGGTTTAAGAAAGCTGATTACTGGGTCATCCAAAAGAAATTACAAAGATGAGTGGACTGTTAAAGGTAGGCTCTGCAGTGTTAGGATGGAAATACCAATGTACCCAGAGTCCTTCATTGCAAGCAGTTTCATCCTGTAACAATAGTTGAAAAATGGATATCCTCTGAAAACAAAACACCAAACCCAAAGCAGAATAGGCAAAAAACTAGGCAGTGCTTAAAGCTACCACAGTTTACAGATGCTCTCCTATTGCACTCACTGAACTTGTATTAACATTTCTCATCCAATTATTGTCCCCAGCAAACCAGGTGGGGAGAGGCCAAGGCAGCCTGGCTGGTCTGGGTCTGCTGAAAACTGGCCCTGGGACAACAACCTTGAGGAAAAAGAATTTCAAAGTGCAAGTGCCTTGTCAAAGACTCAGTTTATGTTCCAGCTGCTGGTATCCATGATGTTGCCTGTTTTTTTTGCTTGAATTTCAGAGTGCATCTGGCTCAGTTAATGTCTTCCAGTGCCCCTTCTGTCTTTCTGCTATCTGCACATGGGACCTTACTGAATAATTAGGCTGAGGTTATTCTCCAACAGTGCTGCACATGCTACTTGAGAACTGTCAGGGATGCTTACCCTGGGCAAGAGCCACTTTTTGGAGCAAAAGGGCCATGGCTTATGTAGTCTTAACCTTTTACATGGATAAAGAATTCTTTTATTTCCTTGTTACCTTAAAAAAAAATCTTCACTGTGAATAATGTAGTCAAATAGGGCTGGGAATGTCTTCAGTGGTGAAAATTTGAGTCTTCTTCAAAATTCAGCTCAGTTTGGTAGACTATGTGAAGAGGAGGAGGAAACCTCAGGTTTGGGCCATCTGTTTCTTTTTTGATATTGAGATAAAGATGCTGATGAGTAAAGAGTTGTCAGCTTCTCTTCACTTGGCATTTTGAAAAGCTGCAGATGCTGAGACATGAAATTGAGGAAGCTTGTGGGTTTTGTTTCTTGCTGCTGGTGACTTGAGTGTAGATCTGCAGTGAGGTAAGAGTCATACAAATGAAGGCTTGGCATTCCTAGAAACTGAAGTTGTGGTGAGCTGGGGTCAGCCTCTTCTTGCAGATGCCTAGCTGTAGGACAAGAGCCACTGGCTACAAGTTGCACCAGGGGAGGCTCAGGTTAGAAATGAGGAGCAATTTCTTCTCAGAAAGAGTGGTCAGGCATTGGAACGGGCTGTCCAGGGTGGTGGACTCACCCTCCCTCGGGGTGTTCAAGGAAAGATTGGATGAGGTACCCAGGGACGTGGTTTAGTTAGTAATATAGGTAGTAGAGGGATGGTTGGACTAGATGATATTTGAGGTCTTTTCCAACCTTAATGATTCTACAACCTTCATCTATTTTTACAACTAATACAGCATTTCCAGCAATTTACCCTTTCTGAGATTTTAGCCATGGAATAACATGTGCAATATTCTATATATTAGTCAGAAGCTCAGCTTGGACACTTATGTTGGTCTTTTATGGCATTGATGAATAAGTATCTATGATTTATGGGTTCTATCACTTATAAACAAGAATACTGAACTTCAAATGAGAGTTTTCCAGTACTCATTATAGACAACATACTGCTTACCATCTAGTGACTTCACTTCCCATGGCTCTTACCACAGATTGAGAACTTTTAGGAATTAGAAAACTTGGAATGGCTTGTTCTGTTCAATATACTTCTGATCTCAGCTCTGCTAGAAGACATTTGGGTATAAGATTGTTTAATAGTCTCAGGATGATAAAGATTTTGGCCTCTCTGTCAACATCTGCAGCAGATGATACTTTGAACAGCAGTTAAAAGCTTTCCAGCTCAAGCAGTCAACATGGCAAAGAACACAATCTGTTGTGAAGAAATCAACAAGGAAAACAGTATGTGGAAGGCTTAAGCACAGGCTCTTCATTCTCAGTGGTCTTCAGATGATTCTGAATGATTCTTCAGAGACTTTTAAGGTGTGTTTATAAGCACATCTCTGTCTAATAAAGAACATCATATAATATCTCCAGATTATTCTCCAGAAAGTGTGATTTTTATTTTTTTTCTTCCTACTGACAGCAATCTCTCAAGCTTTCTGTTCAAAATTCCTTAAAAAAATAAAGCCTAGAACAGAATCACAGAATTACAAGGTTTGAAAAGACATCAAGTCTAACCATTTCTGTCCTATGCTAAACCATATCCCTAAGTACCTCATCTACCCTTTTTTTAAACATATCCAGGGTTGATGACTCAACCCCCTCCCTGGGCAGCCTGTTCCAGGCCCTGATGGACTCTTTCAGTACAAAATTTTCTCCTAACATCTTATCTGCCCCTGCCCTGGGGCAGCTTCTTGCCATTTCCCCTTGTCCCATCTCCTGTCCCCTGGCTGAAGAGACCATCACCCACCTCTCTACAACCTCCCTTCAGGTAGTTGTAGGCGGTGATAAGGTCTCCCCTCAGCCTCCTCTTCTCCAGGCTAAACACCCCCAGCTCCCTCAGCTGTTCCTCAGAGGATTTGCCCTCCAGCCCCTTCCCCAGCCTGGTTGCCCTTCTCTGGACTCGCTCCAGGACCTCAATGTCCTTCTGATGGTGAGGAGCCCAGAACTGGACCCAGCACTCGTGGGGCAGCCTCACCAGTGCCCAGTACTGGGGCACAATCACCTCCCCACACCTCCTGGCCACACTGGTTTTGATACAAGCCAGGATACCAATTTTATTCATTTGAATATTTTTTCCTTCTGTTTAGGACATTGTTTGCATAACTGCTTTTAGATTTTTCAATCCAAAATCAGGTCAGAGTCATGTTTTCATTTGTTTCTGAAATTCTACTTCCTGCTGCTGATGCTAACCCAAGTGATTTAATTATGAAAGTATCCTCTACTATCTGTCTTAAGAGGAAGAATGTTATGCATTAATTTGTAGGCTGTTTTGAGACATAGGGGACAGAATAGGATTCATGTAGTGAGTAGTGTATTTTCTAAGTGAACAAAGTCTTTGTTAATACATTATGATCTCTGAAGCATTGCAGAGCCTGAGTATGTGAATGTTGCCATTAGGCCTCTGTTATTGAGGAGCATTTCTGAGGGAGAGATCTGTGGTGCTGGATATTTTGTAAGCCTGTCTCACTCAGAAATTATCTCAATTCCTGATACCATGTAACTTCATAGCCTGGGAATTGTTCTGCTTGTTGCTATACACCATGAGCCAGCAGTGTGCCCTGGGGGCTGAGAGAGACAATGGGATTCTGGGGGGCATCAGGAGGAGTGTGGCCAGCAGGTCTAAGGAGGGGATCCTCCCCCTCTACTCTGCCCTGGTCAGGCCCCACCTGGAGTATTGTGTCCAGTGCTGGGCTCCCTGGGATAAAAAGGACAGGGATCTCCTGGAGAGAGTCCAGAGAAGGGCTACAAAGATGATTAAGGGCCTGGAACATCTCCCCTATGAGGAAAGGCTGAGTAAGTTCGGACTCTTCAGCCTGGAGAAAAGAAGACTGAGGGGGGACCTAATTAAAGTCTATAATTATCTGAAGCAGGGGATGCAGGGGGAATTGGCCAGCCCCTTTTCAGTGTCTGTGGGGACAGGACAAGGGGCAATGGCTGCAAGTTGGAGCACAGGAAGTTCCACACCAACCTGGGGAAGAACTTTTCCCCAGTGAGGGTGCCAGAGCCCTGGGACAGGCTGCCCAGGGGGTGTGGAGTCTCCTTCCCTGGAGATATTCCAGCCCCGTCTGGACGCCGACCTGTGCAGTATGAGCTGGGGAGCTGCTTTGGCAGGGGGGTTGGACCCCAGGAGCTCTCCAGGCCCCTTCCAACCCCTACAATTCTATGATTCTATGATCCTATACAATGTATGGTTGGTTGCATCTGGTTTTTCAAAATCTCACTCCTGTGGCTGTAGTGTATGTTGTTAGGTAGCAAACCTTGGTTACAGCCACTCTGTTTTTTCTCATGTCTCTTACTTGCCTTTATGCTGAGCTTGCTTGTTGTCTTACACTGCAGCTAATCCCTACAGAGCCACAAACAGTGTACAACACCAAGGTTAACCTCTTTGTACTGTGGCTCAAACCATCTGGAGGCCATGTTTGGACCCTTTGTCTTTACTATGGTCTCATTTTCTGTGAAGTGTACCACTTGTGGCCTTTGAGAAAAGTCTCCTCTGTTTAGAACATTTGCTGAAACATCATGAAAGGCATCAAGTTCAAAGTGGATATATATATATAATGGAGATTTCTTGATTGGACACGGGGCACTATTGTTATAGTCCTCTCTAGATGTGCCTTATCTATGCTAGGAGGAGACTCTTGAAAGGGTATTATTCCACTAAGTGGCTGGGATATTTTAGTCTGCCCTTATAAGGGTTTAGCATCTGCAGCTGCATCTTTGATGCCCTCATGCTTAGCATTACATGCAGTCACTTGGTGAAATTCCTGAGGTAGTGATTCCATCGTTCACATCTGTGTTCCTGAGACTGGGAGCTTCTGACTAATTATGAAATCTCCTCTGGACACTGTAGGAAACAATTCCTGTTTGGCTGTAGAAAAAGGGATTGGGTTGGACTGGAATATAGGATTGCATAACTTTTTTTCATCTTTAACCACAAATTCCTATGAAAGCTGTTGCACTTCCTCTGAAGATACCTGCTCTTGGCTTTTGGTTTCCAGAGTCATTAGAAATATTCAACACCCATTTAAAGGCCAGAAGACCTCACAATTGAAAGGTCTACCCCAAATCAGATCATTAAAGAATCAAGCAAAATTTAAACAAAGTTTCTCTAAGGAAATGACACCATCCCTAGATTCCTTTTCTCAAATCCCAAAGACAAAAGATAGATCTGCAGCTGGAATGACCAGCAGGGTTGGCACAACTGCATCACAGACTCTTCTGTCCACACTGGAGGAGGAAATGTTGCAAATATGGGTGTCTGTTCAAAGGGACAAAATGGAAAAGCTTTTTTCTAGGTGCTGCAACTAAAATCAAAGCTTATAGAGCCTCTACCTTCTGGCCCACAGTTGTAGGCAGATGCAGAACTCTCATGTAACATATGTCAAGCTCTAGACAATCCAAGTAATTTTTATGCAACTTGAGCATCTTTTGCAGACAAGGTCTGAGAGGAATCTTCCAGCAAATCCTAGACAAGTCTGGGAACTGCCTTGTAGAGTGTGCCAGCTCTTTGCATGATGCAATATCGTTATCTGAACATCCTTTTACTCATCTTCCTCTAATGACACACTTTGTCATCAGATTTAGAAGTTTCCTGGAGAAAGATATCACCATCCCAGTTTACTGAGGTAAACCTGGGCCATTCAAGTGGTATAATCTGACTGGAGGCCTGTGAGTAGCAGTGTTCCCCAGGGCTGGGTGTTGGGTCCAGTCCTGTTCAATATCTTCATTGACACCTTGATGAGGGAACAGCACCCACCCTCAGCAAGTGCCCATGATCCAAAGCTGGGAGGGGTGGCTGACACGCAGGACACTGCGCTGCCATCCAGAGACCTGGCCAGGCTGGAGAGCTGGGCAGGGAGAGACCAGATGAGGGTCAACAAAAGCAAGTGGAGAGTCTGGCACCTGGGGAGGAACAACCCCATGGATCAGTACAGGCTGGGGGTGACCTGCTGGAGAAGAGCTCTGTGGAGAAGGACCTGGGGGTCCTGGTGGATGACAGGTTGGCCATGAGCCAGCAGTGTGCCCTGGGGGCTAAGAGAGACAATGGGATCCTGGGGGGCATCAGGAGGATTGTGGCCAGCAGGTCGAAGGAGGTGATCCTCCCCCTCTACTCTGCCCTGGTCAGGCCCCACCTGGAGTATTGTGTCCAGTGCTGGGCTCCCTGGGATAAAAAGGACAGGGATCTCCTGGAGAGAGTCCAGAGAAGGGCTACAGAGATGATGAAGGGCCTGGAGGATCTATCCTATGAGGAAAGGCTGAGAGAGCTGGGGCTGTTCAGCCTGGAGAAAAGAAGACTGAGGGGGGACCTAATCAATGTTTATAAATGTCTTAAGTATGGGGTGCAGGGGGAATTGGCCAGCCCCTTTTCAGTGTCTGTGGGGACAGGACAAGGGGCAATGGCTGCAAGTTGGAGCCCAGGAAGTTCCACACCAACCTGGGGAGGAACTTTTCCCCAGTGAGGGTGCCAGAGCCCTGGGACAGGCTGCCCAGGGGGTGTGGAGTCTCCTTCTCTGGAGAGATTCCAGCCCTGTCTGGACGCCGACCTGTGCAGTATGAGCTGGGGAGCTGCTTTGGCAGGGGGGTTGGACCCCAGGAGCTCTCCAGGTCCCTTCCAACCCCTACAGCTCTGTGATTCTGTGATAATCACATACCCCTGTTCTGAGTGCTTGGTTGTGTCCTGTCAGCTGGCCTGCTTGGTCAGCATGTGACTCGCTGCCTGCTGGGGAAAGCAGGAGACAACTGCATCATTTGGGGCTCTCCCACAATTTTCTACTCCACCACCTGCTTTGGAAGTGGCTGTAGGAGTGCCAAACATGCTGAAGTGGTTAAGTGTACCAGCTCCTAAAGAGGCTGAAGGGGAGGAGTGGTTCTTGTCTGATTCATTTTCAAAGGGAGCTGAGACTTTGAAGTTGTGTTGTAGCAGCTGCCAGGTATGCTGCCTCAGCCTGGTGCAGCACTTCTGCCCCCAGCCTTCATGCTCTGCATTCTTCTTTACAGTGCCAGGGTGGAGAGGGGGAAAGAAAAGAGAATTAATTAAACTGAGAACATGGGTATTAGCAATAGTGTTGCCTTATTATGTTTCACCCTTTGAATTACAGTGCCTGTGCCACGTTTCAGTGAAGCACCTTGCACTTGCTTGGGCCTATTAAGATTTATTTCACTTTGGGTTTTTTGCCTTTCTCATTCCTGATTCCCCTCCTCTTCTGCTTTGTCCCCTCCCCAGATAAACATATTAATTTTAATATTGTGCTCAGTTATGACCACATAGAATAGGCAGAGATTTACACTCATTATGCCCCATAATTCCTTGCTGAGACTAGAAGGACCTGATCATTTCAAAAAGAGAGAGAGAAACGTGGTGGCTAAGCCAAGGCTTCATATAAAGCCTCTGTTAAAGCAGGAACAGACACCACTCACTGCTGTATCTGCTGGAGGCAGTTAGCTGGGAGCTTCCCCTTTACTCACTTAACTCTTCTCTCCCAGAAACAAGTTGCTGTAACTCAGTTAATTCCACTGAAAAACTGAATTTCTTTATGGCAATGTGAACTTTCCTGTGTTTTTTTCTTGTTGAAACATCTGATCACTGGAACTGCTGCAGGCTGAACTCTGTTTTCAGGCAAAGAGGTAGATAGATCCCCACAGGAGGTGGGAATTTATGGAACAACATTAGGAGTGGAATGGGGACCATATTCTCTATAGCTTAAAACAAAAGACCAGCAAGGAGGCCAAATCTGTCATAAACTGGAATAGTCTCTTCTGGCAAGGCAGCATTGCTTCTGTGGTATTAATCCTTGGAGGACAAAGTGCCAAAAAATGGGGAGAGTCTTGCTCTGCAGTGCTTGAAGAGTTTGCTGTTCCACATGAGGCTGTATAAAAATAAAATTCTTTCTGCTCTTTTCTTGCACTTCTCTATATCCAGGTCTGATATGTCATCACCAGTGTCTGGAGAGCAGAGCCAGATGCATAGGAAGTTTTGGGAAGAAGATGCCCTTTTTTGTTTGTTTGTTCCAGTTCTAACTAGATTGTTCTAAAATACTTTCTCTATTAAAAATTAATAACATGTAGTTCAAAATTTAATCTGCTTTTCTGTTCTGAAATTACTTTTTAGGCTGTGTTTTACCTATCAGTAAAATACAGATCTGTTTGGAGAATACCCTGTGGGTTTTTAGGAAGAATTCAAAAGAATTCTGCAGTAGTTTTCTGCAGGTATGGTATCTCTGGAGACTTCTTAGAAGGAACACTGCAGACCTGGAAAACATCTGTCAGTTTTAGCTTAAAGGTGTTACTAGAAATTTGTACTCCCTTGGTTGAAATAATCCCTTCCAGAAAGTATCTGCCATGACCTTTAAGGAAGTACAATGATCAAGCTGACTGTTGGGAAAATACCACTTAGCTGTTACAATACTAATACAGTGTTGTGTGGCCATCATGAGGCTTGCAGGGATTCCAGTAAAGTGGGCTGTAAAATCAGTGAGTGCCACAAGCCTCAGAAGAAGGTCATGAGGAGTAGTCAGCATGGATTCACCAAGGGGAGATCGTGCTCGACCAATCTCACAGCCTTCTGTGAGAGCTGGGGCTGTTCAGCCTGGAGAAGACTAATTAATGTCTATAATTATCTTAAGCATGGGATGCAGGGGGAATTGGCCAGCCCCTTTTCAGTGTCTATGGGGACAGGACAAGGGGCAATGGCTGCAAGTTGGAGCCCAGGAAGTTCCACACCAACCTGGGGAAGAACTTTCCCCAGTGAGGGTGCCAGAGCCCTGGGACAGGCTGCCCAGGGGGTGTGGAGTCTCCTTCTCTGGAGAGATTCCAGCCCCGTCTGGACGCCGACCTGTGCAGTATGAGCTGGGGAGCTGCTTTGGCAGGGGGGTTGGACCCCAGGAGCTCTCCAGGTCCCTTCCAACCCCTACAATTCTGTGATTCTCTGATTCTGCTTTGGTGCCAATGTGCCCTGCTGCTCTTAGAATGGCCATTTTCAAGTCCAGTCTATTTCTTGTCATGCCTTGTTACCTTCTCTACATCCACTTGAGGGACAAGGAGAGCACAAACTACATGCAGAATCAGTTTTATAATATGGGGAAAGTAAGAATGGTGGAGATGCCTTTTTGCCCAGCATGTCAGTGCCCTCAGGCTTAGAGTCTATAATTTTTTCTTGGGAAGCTGCTTTAGCTTTGTTGCAAGGGAGCTAGCTTGGCAGATTTTGGCTGAGAAAGTCTCTTGAGGACCTTTGCTCTGCCCTTGCATCAATGTTTGGGGAATTACCCAAAACCAAGAGACTGTTAACCAAAAGCATGCAGCCACACAGTAAGGACCTGGAGAGATCACCCTCTCTAGAAACTAGATGTTCCACAGCTTTAGTTGTGTTACTGAATGGTAGCTACAGATACATCTTGCTGGTGCCATGGTGCTACTCTACCTCTTTTACCTGGAACCTTTCTCCTAATATAACTGTGCCCCAGCTAGCTTTCAGGTGAACACTTTCCACAGGCCCTGACTAGGTGAATTTGTTTACCTTGGCTCTGGAAGTGCAGAACAGATTCTGTCCTTCCCTTTAGGTATGCAGGGGATAAATGTAGAAGTGGTGTTTCTTTTGTGAAGTTCTGTTATCCAGCTATAATTCTTGACCTTGTGTACCTGATATTTAATCATGAGCCAGAAGTGTGCCCAGGTGGCCAAGAAGGCCAACAGCATGCTGGCTGGTATAGTGTGGCCAGCAGGACTGAGGAAGTCAATGTGCCCTTGTACTTGGCACTGGTGAAGCCACACCTTGGGTACTGTGTTCAGTGTTGGGCCCCTCACTACAAGAAGGATATTGAGGTGCTGGAGCAGGTCCAGAGAAGGGCAATAAAGATGGTAAAGGATTTAAAGCATAAGTGTTATGAGGAGTGACTGAAGAAACTGGGGGTTCTTCAGCCTGGATGAGAGGAGGCTGAGGGGAGACCTCATCTCCCTCTACAGCTACCTGAATGGAGGTGGTTCTTCCAAGTAACTAGCAATAGGATGAGTGGAAATGGCCTCAAGTTGCATCAGGGGAGATTTAGATTGGATATTAGGAAAATCTTACTCACTGGAAGTGTCATCAGGCATTGGAATAGGCTGCCCAGAGAGGTGGTGGAGGTGTTCAAAAAACATGTAGATGTGGCACTCCAGGACATGGTTTAGTTGATGTAGTGGTATTGGGCAGATGGTTGGACTCAATTTGAGAAGCCTTTTCCAACCTTAAAGGTTCTATTACTCTTAATATTTAGACAATGAAACATCCTGTTAGGATCATAGGACACATCTACTTCATGGTTATATAGAGCACAGCTAAAAAAAAGAGTCATTTGGGCCTCAGGTGGTATGACACCTGCATGGCATGACCCTGGAGGAACCCTTCAGGTCCTGGAGTGTAATGCCATCCTGTGCTGTGTCCTCTGGGAAGCTGGTGGGGGCAGGGGCATTTAGCTCAAGTCAGGGGCAGGAGTGCTTTGAGTACTCTTCCCCATCTCATGAATTCTAACCCTACAAAACTCAACAGCCTGAGGTTGGTTTGTTTGTTTATTGTTTCTCAAGTGCTCTAGATTTCACTGGTTTAGCCCAACTGTAACTCTTCACTTGGCCCTTGAGATTTGATGAAGGGGCCAGAGCTTCTTTCTTCATTCCCCAGTTCAATGGGATCCTGCAGCTGCTGCCTGAGCACATACAGCAAAGAGCACCACGCTCTGGGAAAGCCTACACAGGAGGAAACTTAATGGAAAATATTAAGGAGAAAAAAATGTGTTTGATAGACTTTTAATATAAAAAGGGGGGGGGGAAGGAAAGGAGGAGGGGGAGATTTATTCACTGTAATAGGAACCAAATGTTGGCTGGGACAGCAGCTGCACTCTCACTCTTTCCCTGTAAACTCTGAGCGGCTTTTCAAAGGAGGCATTACAGGGTGTGGGGCTAACTTGCTGGTCCTAACTTAACCCTTGCCTCTCTGGAGAGAGGTAGGGAATATGAGTTTTCTGGAGAGATTTGTGAGTTTAATGACAGGCCCTGTCATAAGCATATACTAGCCAGATAGTGGTATGCACTTAAGAGTTTTCATCCTCATATGCCAAATCTGCTTGGATAAAGCACTAAGAAAAAAATTTATATGGCCAGGAATACAGCCCTTTTAGTTTGCTTTTCAATAGATTTGCCTACATTGATAGAGGAAAAGTAGAACAATGTGAGTGTAAGTCATGTTTTGTGTTGATCCACACTAAGATTTTACAGTGGAACCTCTCTGCAACAAGGAATACCTTTCCCATCTCTAAGCAGCTAAATCCTGAGACTTTGAATTCTGTGGGGTGTGTATATTCACCCCAGAAGCTCTGCTGGGACTAGGACAAGTGATGAAATTTAAGGTGGCAGTTCACACATTGTTTAATTCTGAATGACTTTTCTTAATCAGAATGGAGCTAGACAGTTAACAGTGAGGTGACTTGGAGTCCACCTGCTCTATCTGAACTTAATGCTTTAAAGTTAGGTGGGGAAGGGGGATTGGACACATGCATGATGACATGCATGTCAGATTCAAGCATTTAATCTTCCCTATAACTTTCTTATGACAGCAAAATGATACCAGGTTTCTTTGTTGGTCTTACTGTATGTATGTCTTGCTGTTGAAATACTTTTGCAGGCTCTGACCCCATTTGCAGGTGTGGAAGTATTTGTAGGAAACATGAAGCCAGAACCACCTTCCTGTCAGTAAAGTTCACCCCTGTGTTTGCAGTTATTGAGGGTAGAAAGGCTATGTGATTTTGTTAATTTAGATCACATGGAGGAGATATGCTCAGTTGCCTTCATTACTTCTCCAGTGACCTGAGGAGTCACACCAGGATGAAGGCATTGAACTTCATAGCCAGCTGGCTGTTAGTTTTCTTCTTGATTTAGCCTTTCTATTAGTGAATTTCAAAGCTCCCATGTGTAAAGAGAAGAAAAAAAAAATAGTGGTGTTTACCTGCCAAGTATTTCCCAGATCAGAGAGACTGACAGTATTTTGTAAGTGGCATGGAGCCAAGGATGCTACTAGGGGCCTCAAAAAATTGGCTCAACTGAAGGGTAAATATATTATTTCATTTGCTGAGACTGGCAGCTTTAGTGCTCCTGAAAGTAAGAGGTTGATAATGCCAGCTAAATCTGGGAACAGTTGAGGTAAGTTAGGCCTTGTCTTCAGAGGCTTTTCCAGTGCTCCACAATCTCACCTTGCCCTTGTTCTGCTAGGCTGTCACAAGACTGTTTTGAGACACCTCATTTCTAACCTGCTGTGCTCGTGACCTTACCTATACATGGAGACCCAGGACCTAAAGTGCATTTACTGCCTGATCAGCAGCAGAACTGACCAGGTACTACATTGCCTTTGTAGAAGAATTTTCCCCCCCCCAAACCCCAGTTTTCTCAATAGCAGGGAAATAGCAGGAATAACTTTGAGAATTATGGAATCATAGAATGGCCTGGGTTGGAAGGGACCCCAAGGATCATAGAGCTCCAACCCCCCTGCCACAGGCAGGGACACCAACCTCAGGCCTGGAGCTACACAAGGTTGCCCAGGGCCCCATCCAACCTGGCCTTGAACACTGCCAGGGACGGGGCATCCACCCCGTCTCTGGGCAGCCTGTTCCAGCCCCTCACCACTCTCTCTGTAAAAAACTTCCCCCTAATATCCAATCTAAACCTTCCCTCCTTTAGCTTTAATCCATCCCCCTTGTCCTGCCATTATCTGCCCTTTTAAAAAGTTGAATCCCCTCCTGTTTCTCTGCTCCCTTCAGGGACTGGCAGGCTGCAATGAGGTCCCCCCGCAGCCTTCTCTTCTCCAGGCTGAACCAGCCCAGCTCCCTCAGCCTCTCTTTGTAGGGCAGCTGCTCCAGCCCTCTGAGCATCTTCGTGGCTCCTCTGACCCCTCTCCAACAGTTCCACATCTCTCTTGTATTGGGGCCCCAGCTCTGGACACAGGACTCCAGCTGGGGCCTCAGGAGGGCAGAGCAGAGAGGGACAATCCCCTCCCTGTCCCTGCTGCCACCCCTCTGCTGATGGAGCCCAGGATCCCATTGGCCTTGCGAGCTGCAAGAGCCACTGCTGGCTCATGGGAAGTTTCTCACCCACCAGAATCCCCAAGTCCTTCTCACAGGGCTGCTCTCCAGGAGCTCTTCTCCCAGTCTGTATCTGTGTCTGGGATTCTCCCGGCCCAAGTGCCACCCCTGACACTTGGCAGTGTTGAACGTTATTAGGTTCCCCTGGGCCCATCTTTCCAGCCTGGCAAGATCCCTCTGGATGGGCAATGAGAAGCCATGGGGCAGGAAATAAATGAGCTTTGATAGTATTTGTAGAATAAAGTGAAGGAGCAAGAAGGCTGTGGGCTTTTCCTGTATTGCTCCTGTGCTTGCTTACCTGGAATAATGTGCTCAGTTTTGAGTATTTGCCTAGCCCCAAATCCTGATAAAGTGGAGAAGGTTCAGAGAAAAGCAGTGTACTGTCAAAGGCCAGGAGGGGCTGAGTTGAGAGAAAAAAATGGAGTTAAGTGTGCCCAGGCTGGGTAATCTGGCAGGAGGCATAGCTGTAGTAGTGCCAGGTTAGATTTAAAATAAGAGGAAGGTCATGCAATAAAACAGAGGAAAACAAGTTTAATTGGAGATTTCAAGGAAAATTCTTGACACTGAGTGTGTACCTGTGGAGTTGTGCAACAGAGGGTGATGTGGACTCCTCCAGCCACTGAAAGGTATCTTAATTCTGTCCCACAAGGAGATGAGTTGGATGCTTTTGCTCACATCTTTGGTTTTGACTAAAACTCTTGTAACAACATCAACTCTCTAACTTGAAAGAGGGAACTTTAAGAATAGCAGAGGGGGACTCCTAGCATTTGCTAGTAATTATGCACATTAAAATGTCCTGGGATGCTTCAATTGAGCCTCTGGTAGCTATTATTGTTAACCTATGAATAGATGTGGAAATTGTAGTTCAATCCATAGAACTTTTCATGTTCTCTACCTAAAAAAAACTCAGCCCAAAGGCTTTTCACATGGACCTTGTACATTTTCTGTACAACCTAGTGGATCTGTGTTCCTAGTGGAACAAAGATCCTGGTGGCAAGAGCCTCTTGTGTAGAAGTAGCTTGAGCTACTTGCCCTGGAAAAGTGGGGAGATGGAGAACTTAAGCTAAAACTATTGCAAGGTGCCTGCCTCTGTGTCTCATCACTAAGAAGGGAAAGTTTGATTGATGGTTTGGGCCAGAAATCCTCGTACATTGTTGCAACACCTTCACTGTGGGAGACTGCAGTTGTCCCTTTGAACTGGATTTGAACCCAAAATGCAGCTCCATGTGTTTGTTGTGCCAGTGCAGCCTTGACAGGCTGCTCATTAACTTTAAAAGTTTTTCCTTGGCTTCTCTTGCATGGCTCAAAAGCAGATTGCAGGCCAGGTGATGGCATCCTCATTTTATAGAGGCCAGCTGCTTCCTGCCCCTTCCCTCTCTCCACCTACCTGCACTGTGGTGAGTTCTGGACAGCTCCCCATGCTATTGATCTCCAAACTCCCAGACAGAGCTCTTTTAGGAATACCAAAAATCCTTTGTTCTCTCCTGTTTTTTGGAAAGTTACCTTTCTTTCCCTTTGTAACAGAGCTGCTGCTGCCTGTTTTAGGGGGTACATTTTCAGCAATGGGAGCTACAGACCATGCTAAAACACAGATTCCTGCTGACTGGACTGGACTGAAGTCACTCTTTCGTAGATACTCCTGATAACAGCAGAGGCCAGGAGCAAATCATTCTCAAAGTCTTGTTGCTTTGTTTTTCAATTTTGAATTTATTGCTTCTGAAGCTGAGGGGAGGGAAAGAGGGAGAAAAGACAAAGGAAAGGCTTGAGGCAAGCGACGCTGTAAGAGGCCCGACAGGCCTGCATCCCAGCCAGGCCCCCAGCGTCCTGGGCTTTGTCCCACTATGTTTATCATTGCTCCATAGCCAGGCCCAGTCTAGGGCCTATTGTTAGGGATGGAAGAAGCATGTAGAGTGCCAAAGAAAATGTTCTGTGTTTTTCTGAGTGCCTGAACATAAGTCGGCAGGATGCTGGGAGCTGCCACACTAGACAGAATCATTAGTTATTATGCCAACTACTTTCTAGAAGCTGGTGCCCACTAAAGCTTTGTACTGAAAGCTTCCTGGACTTGTCATACCACCTGAATGCCCTGTGGGAAAGAAACTGCTGCCCAAGATGGTCTTGCATTCCAGGGCAAAGTGCAAGCATTGATTTATACATGCAGTGGGTTGTCTTGTTGCCAGCAATGACCCTTGTAAAGGTCCTTAGCTCCAGCCTTTACAGGAAAGGATGCAGAATACCTTCGTTGTTTGCTTCTTACCTCATTTAAAAGGAGGATCATTCTTTTCTCAGTTTGCTAGACCTCCAGCTATGTTGATTCCCACTGCTGCCCTATCAATTCTCAAAAACTAAGCAGGGTTAAACGTAGAGGAATATACTTCAAGAATGCTGAAGCTTCACTTTCACAAGTAATTTGACTCTAGTTTTCATTGCCCTTCAGTGGGATGAAGGCACTTTTAAAAATGTTTCAAAAGTGTCTGCTTAGTACACCATAGATGGGGAATACCAGGATGCTCATGAATTGGTGTTGTTGCCTGCCACACAGGACTTGGTATCAAACAAAGGCCCAGCTGTGCCATTGGAAGAAGGCTTCAGTTGAAATGTAAATGAAAGCTTTATGTATAATATTTATATTTAAAATCCTTAAATATTTTTTTTGGGAACATTGGAATCTTTAAACCCAATTTATATCCAAATTATGCGTTAAGAAATTATATTCTGAATCCCTTCTACTCCTGCATTGCCCTCTCCTCCCCTGAGTGTTGTTTCACCTTAGTAAATATGTTTCTTTGCCCTGTTCTCTGCTCTTGTCTTTTATTGTCTAGTATTACTCATCCCAGCAGTGGTTGTGTTACAGTAGATCCTACTTTCAGATGTTTGAGTTACTTGGGGGCAGTGCATACTAGAAGTGTGAGCTCTCATTAGGAGTTAACCAATGTCATTCTTTTAGTACAGACTTGGTTTCTATCAGGATTTTTCATAACTAGGAGATTCTCAGACTGCTGTTCTGTGGTCTGGTCTTGTCTACAACTTCACTTCTTGGTATTCCCTTCAAATCTGCTTGGAATGGGAACAAGCCAGTGCTCTCCTTTCTTGTAAGAGCTGACAATCAACATCCCTTCTGTATGAAGACTAGATTTCATGAACTTTTTTTTCTGTAGTTGATTAAGTACATGAATACTTCATTAGTATTTAATATCCTAGTATCTTCATTGACACCTTGATGAGGGAACAGCACCCACCCTCAGCAAGTGCCCATGATCCAAAGCTGGGAGGGGTGGCTGACACGCAGGACACTGCGCTGCCATCCAGAGACCTGGCCAGGCTGGAGAGCTGGGCAGGGAGAGACCAGATGAGGGTCAACAAAAGCAAGTGGAGAGTCTGGCACCTGGGGAGGAACAACCACATGGATCAGTACAGGCTGGGGGTGACCTGCTGGAGAAGAGCTCTGTGGAGAAGGACCTGGGGGTCCTGGTGGATGACAGGTTGGCCATGAGCCAGCAGTGTGCCCTGGGGGCTGAGAGAGACAATGGGATCCTGGGGGGCATCAGGAGGAGTGTGGCCAGCAGGTCTAAGGAGGTGATCCTCCCCCTCTACTCTGCCCTGGTCAGGCCCCACCTGGAGTATTGTGTCCAGTGCTGGGCTCCCTGGGATAAAAAGGACAGGGATCTCCTGGAGAGAGTCCAGAGAAGGGCTACAAAGATGATGAAGGGCCTGGAGCATCTCTCCTATGAGGAAAGGCTGAGAGAGCTGGGGCTGTTCAGCCTGGAGAAAAGAAGACTGAGGGGGGACCTAATCAATGTTTATAAATAGCTGAAGTATGGGGTGCAGGGGGAATTGGCCAGCCCCTTTTCAGTGGTCTGTGGGGACAGGACAAGGGGCAATGGCTGCAAGTTGGAGCCCAGGAAGTTCCACACCAACCTGGGGAAGAACTTTTTCCCAGTGAGGGTGCCAGAGCCCTGGGACAGGCTGCCCAGGGAGGTGTGGAGTCTCCTTCTCTGGAGAGATTCCAGCCCCATCTGGATGCCTATCTATGTAATATGAGATAGGGAGCCTGCTCTGGCAGGGGGTTTGGACTCGATGATCTCTTGAGGTCCCTTCCAACCCCTAAGATTCTGTGATTCTGTGATCCTAGTGTACTGCCATTAGTTCCTAGTACAGGTGTAGGTAGTTGATTGCATAAGGGTTGCTTACATTGGAAAGAGCTAAGAAATTGGAAGAGAGATCTAGAGCAGGAAGGGAATTTGGAACCAGAAAACCTGGAGCTAAGGGCATGGTGTTCTAGCACTTTTAGGCTGGGTTGTGATAATAAGAGTGTGGAGATGTGTTGAAATTTGGTCTCGGAAGCAAATGTATCTCTTTGTGAAGCAGAAGGCTGCAGCAGAGAGGTCTGGTGCTGTCAGTGAAGAGGGAGATGGAAATCTGGCCCAGACTTTATGAAAAATGCTGTTGGAAGAAAGGAACACAGTGGGTTTCTTGCCAAAAATACTGAGTAGCCCTAAGAGCTGCTGGAAGGACACAATCTTGCTTACAAAAGATGGGCCATAATGCCAAGGCTGAGATTTCCTGTACATAGTGAAGGCCTGAATCTTGGCCAGGTCTCTAAACTAAGCAACTCATAAATAATCCAGAGCAAGCTGTGAGAAGATTGCTCACAACCAGCCTGGCTGACAGAATGAAACCCAATCTCTTCTGGTGGCACAGGCAGGAATTTCTATTTCCCATTTACATTTGCATGCACCTATGCTGTTATCTGTACATGTGAGCAAATGAATCTTCACTCAAACATTAGTTTTCAAGCAATAATCATGAATTGATAACAAACAGGTCTGTGAGAATTGACTCTCTGACTCTTCATTTCCATTGGGGATGTGGGATTTTTCAGCTTATTTTTGGCTTTGCATAAGATGGTGGGAGTTGTGAAAAAGCTTTTCCTTCAGTGTGGAGTATTTTATATAGTTTCTCTCTACTATGTGACCTCTAGTGTATCTGTTAAGGTGTGAGGTCCTCTCCAGTCTTTTTCCAGCTTTCACTAACTCAGCTGAGCCTGTTGTAGAATTCCTTAAAGCAGAAGAGCTGACTGCAGGAAGGGTGCAGGGTGCTGTCATGCTTTGATAAATCATGGGACAGGCAGAGACTGGGGACAGGAGCTGCACCACAATGCATTCTTGTGAGCATGGCAAAAAGGCTGGAGCACATCTGGGGGCAGCATACTGAATCTCAGATCCTAAGCCCTGTTCTCCTGTCCTAGCACAAGTTTGGCCTTAGTTATAACATCAGCAACTTGTTAACCTGGGGACTTTCCAAAACTGTGGATGAAATACCTCTCTATGTAAGTGATCCTGAGACTTGCAAGTATGCAGGGTTTCTATTGTCAAATATTTAATGCTTATATTATAAAAGGTTGAAGTTATATATAATGAATTCATATTGATTTCCATCTATAAAGAAGCAACCTCCATGGAAACTAATGGAAGCATATTTAATTCAGAAGGGGGCTGCAGGCTGCAAAGCCTACTCAGGCAAGCAACAGTGTTTTCAATGTAGTACCTAGAAAAAATGAAGTGCTATTGTGCTACATTGCATGTAGAGAGGGTTTTAGAACTGCCAGGAGCTGCATACAAGGTCATCTATGCTGCAAGAAAATGTTAGCCAAAGTTTCTGTGGTTTTGTTTGGTTGGTTGGTTGTTGGTTTTGATTTGATTTTAATTCAGCTCTTCCTAAAGATTTAATAATGTAGTTTCAACAGTCTTCCTGGGTAGTTTAAACCAAACTTATCTAGCCAGTATTAGATCCTAAAGAATTTATTTTGGGCTATAGATCATATATTAAAACAGGAAAAAAAATGGATTAAAATAGATTAGAAAACAAATGAAAGTATTTGAGAGGTCATTGAAGTGAGCAAAGTTTAGAGCAAGCCAGCAATCCCAGTGCATTTTTTAGAACTGGACCATCAGTCTTCTGGATTTGTGTTTCCATAATTGTTAATCCTTTGCCCAGGTATCTCAAAAGAAAAAAAAAAGAAAGAAATTAGGGTCAAGGAAATGATACTAAAGTTTTGCCATCAGTTAGTGGCCCTCACAGTGGTACTACACAGATTGCAGAGCACTGCAGTCCCTGTACAGCATCTCTTGTGGCAAGATGCCAGTTTGGCTATCAGCAGGGCCAACTTTGGTGGAGTTTCATTGACATCAGTTTTAGCCCCTACATTTCTTTGTGACTTTTATGTTTGAGAACAAATCACTCATTTGCTGGCTTCCCAAGGGTTCTTTTGGATCAAAGAATAAACTTTATGCACTGCATAAAGCTCTGAGCTGGGGGTAGAAATGAGAGAGGTTGGAACAGACATTAGTTTCTAAATTAATCATATAATGTGACTGAATACCTTAGAGTGCTTGACTGGCTTCTCTACCTTCTGACTGAGACCTGAGACAGGTCTAGTTTCAGACCCTTGATGAGTGAACAATACTGGTTGCTCCTGGGCTCCATCAGCAGAGGGGTGGCAGCAGGGACAGGGAGGGGATTGTCCCTCTCTGCTCTGCCCTCCTGAGGCCCCAGCTGGAGTCCTGTGCCCAGAGCTGGGGCCCCAATACAAGAGAGATGTGGAACTGTTGGAGAGGGGTCAGAGGAGCCACGAAGATGCTCAGAGGGCTGGAGCAGCTGCCCTACAAAGAGAGGCTGAGGGAGCTGGGCTTGTTCAGCTTGGAGAAGAGAAGGCTGCGGGGGGACCTCATTGCAGCCTGCCAGTCCCTGAAGGGAGCAGAGAAACAGGAGGGGAATCAACTTTTTAAAAGGATAGACAATGGCAGGACAAGGGGGATGGATTAAAGCTGAAGGAGGGAAGGTTTAGATTGGATATTAGGGGGAAGTTTTTTACAGAGAGAGTGGTGAGGGGCTGGAACAGGCTGCCCAGAGAGGGCGTGGATGCCCCATCCCTGGCAGTGTTCAAGGCCAGGTTGGATGGGGCCCTGGGCAACCTTGTGTAGCTGCAGGCCTGAGGTTGGTGTCCCTGCCTGTGTCAGGGGGTTTGGAGCTCTCTGATCCTTGGGGTCCCTTCCAACCCTTGCCATTCTATGATTCTATTGCTGCAGGCCAGGTGGGCTCTCTGGTTCAGTGTCCTGCCTATGGAAGATTCTGTGGGAAGCTCATTAGGTGATGTCATGGAATGGTGATACTTCCCCAGTAATCTTTGGGTAGTTGGTGATTTTCTGACCAGGAGCTGATATCTTTCTACATAAATAGTGGTTCTTGCTCTGTGAGCTTGTCTAATAATTTTTGAATCCCTGTAAAATTTTGTCATCCCTGGCTTCCTGTAGTAAGAAGGCATCCACAGTTTAATTATGTGTTATGAGAAAAACTACCTCCTTTTGTTGGTTTTAACCTGCTCACCTGATTACTTCATTTGATTTTTCCTGTCTTGTATTGTGAGAAGTGAGTAATTGCTCCCTATTCTCATTTCCCCTGAAGCTCATGATTTTATAGGTATTTTTCTTATTTCCTTTTAGTTGTCCTTTTTCCAAGCTGAAGACTCCTTATTTGTTTAGTCATTCCTCAATATCTAAGCTGTTCCATACCTTTGATCATCTCTACAGCATTTCTTTGTACTTTTTCCAGTTCTCCTGTAAGCTTTTTGAAGGGGAAAGAGAGGACAGGGTTAGAAGTATCCTCAATATGAGATGGATGCAATTTTGGTTTATATGGTAGCATAGGAATTTTCCTGGTTTTTTTTCCCTATGCCTTTCCTAATAATTCTGCCCTCTGAGTTTTCTTTTTGAGAGTATTTTAGTGATGTGTTCATAGAAAAATCTATTTAGCTCTAACTATAAGGTCTCCTTCCTGAATAGAAATAACTAGTTCAAGATCCACCACTGGGTAGAAGTAGGGTTGTGTTTCCCTGGGTATGTGACATTGTACTGATTAAACTGAATGTCATCTACCAATTTAAGGTGATGTCATTCAGTAATGGGATGTTTTTTCACACTTCTCAGTGACTTTCTCATCAGCAAACTTTCATTTCAGTCTCTGCCTCCCCCCAGATCACTTCATACATGTTTTGAACAGCAGAGACTGTTGTACAGATTCTTGTGGGACCCCAGTGGTGATCTTCCATTGTGGAAAGTGAGCATTTATCCATTTATTTTAGCTCTGGTTTCATGTGTTTTAGCTGAAGTTCCCTTTGTGCTTTATTTAGGAGCATTGTGAATAACCTGACTAAATTTTTTCAACTGAGAAATTGCTGGTTTTTGTAGAAGTTATTCCAGGATCATGGACAAATACAAGTATTTAGTTCAAAATGGAGGTACTGCAGATCATAATCAGTAGTACTGATGAGGAATTAATCAGGCTGAGCACTAACATGACTTTGGAGCTTTTGAATGCTCTTCAACTTTCTCTCCATGTTTGTTTCAAGGGCTGGTCTGCAATAACCCTCAGCTATCTCCCAAAGGGTCTGTCCCAGTCCCAGCCCAGTCCCTTGTGCTTTTCTGCTGTCAGCATGACCTAGCTTTACTGCAGGGTGGGGGGTAACAGACTCCAGCTGCTTCACATGAGGGAAAAAAGCCAATGAGCTTTAACAGGATGGATGTTGGAGTCTGTATCTATGCAGTGGAAGGAGCAGATACTAGCCCTGGAATGGGAGTTGACTCCAGGTATCAGCAACCTCCTGATAACCCATGTGGTGAGCTGGTGGGTCTGGGGAGGGTTTCAGAGATTCTTTGTGCCTTGCCTTGTCCTCCTCCTAAGTTACTTTTTTTGTGGGGGAATTGGCCAGCCCCTTTTCAGTGGTCTGTGGGGACAGGACAAGGGGCAATGGGTGCAAGTTGGAGCCCAGGAAGTTCCACACCAACCTGGGGAAGAACTTTTCCCCAGTGAGGGTGCCAGAGCCCTGGGACAGGCTGCCCAGGGGGTGTGGAGTCTCCTTCTCTGGAGAGATTCCAGCCCCGTCTGGACGCCGACCTGTGCAGTATGAGCTGGGGAGCTGCTTTGGCAGGGGGGTTGGACCCCAGGAGCTCTCCAGGGCCCTTCCAACCCCTACAACTCTGTGATTCTGTGCTCAGTAGGAGGCAATACTGGAGGTCAGCAGCATGCACACACAGATGTGTGGATCTAGAGCTGAGCAACTGCTGGTAAAACCACATCTGGAGAGGACCATGACAACACTACTGGGGCAGAAGAGGAAGGTGGGTTTAGAAGAGGGAAGCAGCTCTCCTAAGGTTAACCACAAGGCCAGACTTAGACCTATACAACTTGGGTTTCAAGGCCTAGGGACTGTCAGCAATGTCACAGTGGTCCCTTTTCTAAGTGCTGGTGAAAAGAACTGAATGACTGAGAGACTTGTAGCAAAAGGAAGCAGGGAGTCATTTATTCAGTGGTGTACTGGAAGCAAAGGACTAAGGAAGCTTGGATGGGATCCCTTGAACAGAGAAGTCTAGTAAAGGCTCCTTACAGCCAGTGGTCTGTAAGAGCAAAAGTGGTAGTGGTACTTCAGGCAGGAGGAGGCCCAGAGGATGTAGAGTGGAGATTGATGGCAGCTGGACTCTTCCTGTTGCTGAGGAGCTGAGTATGGAGAGTGACCCTTTAGCATTTGAACACCTTGTCCTCAGTTTGCATTGAAAGGGATGCATTAGGTTATTTTGGAGGGAGAGTATGTAGGGCTGGCAATTGCTTCTGGTCTTGCTTGAAATGTCTTTCTGAATATTTTAAGGCTTTTCTGTGATAATGAAGCTTGTGGGGGAAGGTGCAACACATTCAAGGGAAGCTGTGACATGTTCAAAGGATCTAGATTGTAAGTTTTCATAATATCCTGAAGGAAGGAGATTGCAGTGAACTCCCTTACCAGAACCACGGCCTACACTCCAAATTGGGGCATGAAATGAAAAAGACACCAAATATCTTTTCAGCCCAGTTACTTATGACATACATAAGAAATACAAAGGGAGCCTGCTCTAAGAATCCAAAGGAAATACTTGGAAAGAGTGGCTGACAGAAACACCACAGAGAACAGCAGCAGAAACTTGGGAAGCGCAGGTGTTGAGCCTTGAAGGTTTTATTAGCCAGAGTGTCAGGATTCAGTGGGTCGTGTGGCATCCTGTCTTGTGATCACAGGCTGTGTGGGTTGCTGGGCCACTGTAGCTTCTTCAGGACACCTTGTGGCCCTGTCAGTCTGCCACCTGCTCTCTGCAAAGCCCCTCGGCCTTGTGTAGAAGTGTGCTGGTGCTGCCTTCTTGCTGAGGCTTACAAACTTCAAAGTCAGCCAGTTGAGCTCCTGTTGGTACTTATCATGTTGCAGGCCACAGCTGTACTCCCACCATATAAACTTGTTGTTAAGAACTCCTGTCTCTTTGCAGGAGGCCTGTTGTCCTCTGGAAAAGGTTTGCATTACTGTGATGAAAGAAATCAGCTTATCTTCAGTCTCCTTAGGTCTTTTGGGCTGTAGCTGTGTGGAATCAATATATGCCCTAGTTGCAACCTCACCCTGTCAGTCTGTTGTCTTCTCTGTGGATATTGTACTGCATGTCTGTCTTCTATTCCCTTCTTGCTGCAGTGTGTGTGTGTGTTCTTTGTGTAAGCCTTGTGTTAGTATATTAACAAAAATCTCTGCAAATCCAAACAAATCATTGTCACTAGTGAGGGGAATCCTCAGCTCTTTTCCTGATGCCACTCTGCCTCTCTCCAATGCTAATCAGCCACAGATATCCATCCTCCAGGTTTGAATTTTTTGTCTCTTCTCCTTTGTTCTCCTAAAGTATGGTCCCAACCTGGAATTCAAGAAAATCCATAGCAAGACAGCCATTGGCTCATGAAACCACTTAATGCAAACTCATAGCTGGCTAAGTATTAAGCAGCAGTACCTTGTAAGCAGGAATCCTTATATGCAGAGTGGTGAAAGCATGATGGCTCTTCTTTTCTCAGGGCTCCAGACACTCATAGTTTTACCTGGGAAGGAGAGGTGGAGAACAGCGTCTACAACAAGGTGATGCAGAGTCCACTGGCACATCCCAACTACCAGCTCCATTTTGCTGTGCATCAACTTAAGCAGCAGAAACTTCAGTCACAACAGGTGTTGGAGCACAGCCAAACCCGACAACAGGTAAATAGAAAAACAAAGAAATCCTACCTGGTATGTAGCTGTGCTGATTGAGTCTTAGATGTGCAGAACCAACCCAGAGCTAGTCCATATGGTGTAGCGTTTGTGAAGGAAGTAGCTGTTCAGTTGGGTTGCAAAAAACCCTAATATTACCTGCAGTGATTTTGATAGTGTTTTGATACTGTAGTTCCCAGTGGTTTGTTCCACTGCATTAACATCATCCTCCATTTGGTTACTGGCATGCTGCTGCTTGTTTTTCTGCACCAATGTAGGGCATCACTTCATTTCAGTACAGGCTGGGGGATGTCCTGCTGGAGAAGAGCTCTGTGGAGAAGGACCTGGGGGTCCTGGTGGATGACAGGTTGGCCATGAGCCAGCAGTGTGCCCTGGGGGCCAAGAGAGCCAAGGGGATCCTGGGGGGCATCAGGAGGAGTGTGGCCAGCAGGTCGAAGGAGGTGATCCTCCCCCTCTACTCTGCCCTGGTCAGGCCCCACCTGGAGTATTGTGTCCAGTGCTGGGCTCCCTGTGACAAAAAGGACAGGGATCTCCTGGAGAGACTCCAGAGAAGGGCTACGAAGATGATGAAGGGCCTGGAGCATCTCCCCTATGAGGAAAGGCTGAGAGAGCTGGGGCTGTTCAGCCTGGAGAAAAGAAGACTGAGGGGGGACCTAACCAATGTTTATAAATATCTGAAGTATGGGGTGCAGGGGGAATTGGCCAGCCCCTTTTCAGTGTCTGTGGGGACAGGACAAGGGGCAATGGCTGCAAGTTGGAGCACAGGAAGTTCCACACCAACCTGGGGAAGAACTTTTCCCCAGTGAGGGTGCCAGAGCCCTGGGACAGGCTGCCCAGGGGGTGTGGAGTCTCCTTCTCTGGAGAGATTCCAGCCCCGTCTGGACGCCGACCTGTGCAGTATGAGCTGGGGAGCTGCTTTGGCAGGGGGGTTGGACCCCAGGAGCTCTCCAGGTCCCTTCCAACCCCTGCAACTCGGTGATTCTGTGATCACCTTAGAATGCCTCAGACAATCTCAGAACTGCCCACAGATGAGATCTTCCTTCTTCAACTTGAGTTCTTGGGTAGTACTTCAGGCTGGGTCACTGTTGTATTTTGGTGTTTCTAAATATAGGTCTTAAAATTGTGTTGGCAACTGTGTCCTCTGTAGCTAATAGACCCCATCAAGGCTACATCTTGACTAAATTCTCCTTCTGGATATCTTCTCATGCAGTTATCAAAAGAACAACATGTTAAGTGGACTCAAAAATTCTTCATTCTTTTGAGGAAATGTACTAACTTTAAGAACCTTCAGTGTGTAGGAAGCATGGCCACTGACCCTGGATGAAAGTTTTATCTGCAACCCTGAGAATCTCCTCCAGAAATCCTATACATATTGTTACTACTATATTTAAGATCTCCTTCATGGAACTATCTGATGGTTACATGGCTCCTTTGTTACAATTGCAAGGAGAAAAGATGGGCTAAGTGTCCAAGAGCTAGAGGAAATACGAATTGTATTTGTGGTGTATTTGCTTGTATTTGTGGTGTGGTATTTGTGGTGTTCTGGATGACACCTAGGTGCCAAGGTGGACCACTGTAAGTGGACCAGCATTTCCATCCTCTCTGGGGAATCCTCCATGGTTACAATGAGTTCAGTGATGCAGTTGTTGCTTTTCTTTGTTATTATGGAGAGGTGTTTTGGTTCTTTTGAGTGATGTCCTAAATGCTTCCCTGATGAAGGGAAGGAATTCTTTGGGTGAACAAACCTTCACTCCAAAGAGGCTGGTCTCCATTAGGAAAGAGCTCTTTGCTGGGCAGTCTGACAGGACTGGACTCCAACAAAACTGTGAACAGAACTAATGTGGAGGTCTGAACACCCACTCTCTCTCCTGTGAAGCAAATGAGTCACTAGTCAGGGTCCTTGAGGTTATAGGCAAATTGCCCTCATCCTTTTCTGGGAGCATCTTAAAGGAGAGGTCCTTCTGCTTTTGCTCCTTGCACTCGTCCTTTCAGGGTCCTCACTTAGCTGTGCACTTTCCATCCCTAAACTCCCTTCCCTACAGTCTTCTTGCTCCCACCCTGAGCAGGAGTTTTTCCTTTCATCTGCATCCAAGGGGCTCTGGGTGGGCAGCTGTGGCTGCTCATGAGCTCGGGAAGGGGCTGTAAGCTGCCCTGTGCCTGTGAGGAGGCTGGAGCTGGCCATGGGGTCTGGCTGAGCCCTCTTCTAATTGCTGACATTGAGCTGATGTTATTCTTGGCCTGGTGTAGAGCCATTACTCAGGAGTTTCTGTTAAAGTGATTCTTTGTTAAACCTCCTCTCAGCCCCACAATGTTCCTCTCCTTTCTCTCCCTCCCTTCTTCTGAGCCAAGTAGTTTGTAGTTGCAGTATTGAGGCCATCACCGTGCCACAGGACTCAGGCTGCACTGAGGTTGCCATTAGTGAAGAAAGGTATTTGCTGAGCATGGGGGCTTTCAGGCTTTCTGCAGTGAAAACCACATCTTAATAAAATGTTTGTCTCTTGGATGCTTGCTTTCCCACTAGACATTGTATGGAGCCAGTTAGATCTCCCCTTCTAGTCACAGTTCTACAGGTCTTCTAATGCCCTTCCCTGTCACTGCTCTGCCTTCATCTTCATCTGTCTGCCCTGTGCTCCCTCTTCAGTTTCCTGTCACTGATGTCTTCCTTCTGCTAGTTAGCTTCTCTGACTTCAGTCCCTGTGTCTTGGCCTTTCCTACTGCTTGCAAACTCCCTGCCCTACATCTCCTTCCCACTCACTGCTTTGAGTTCCATCCAACCTCTTCCTACTAGCCATCATTTGCTCTCTCTTTTTCCCTCCACAGTAGATGTAGCTTATCCTAGCTTGCCTTGTTTTCCCACATTTCCCAGTGTCACTTAAGCCACCTATCTCCCATTGCCTGCTCTTTCCCTTCTGTTCCTTCCAACACATTGAGATCTACTGCATCCTTTTCTTGCCTGCTACACACAAGGTCCTTAACCTCCTCAGAAGAAAAATATCTCAACAAACCAGAAGGCAAATCACTTGAAACAGTGTCATGATCTCTCTATTCTGGGGAATGCATGCAGGGTATCTCCAAGCCTGTTTCATCTTGTTCAAAGTTCTTGTTGTGGCTGGGAGGCAGGTTACCCATTTGCCAGTAGCTGAAGGGCATTTATTAATATATCTCAAGGCACACCCTGAGTAAGTCATGACCATACAACGTGACTAGATGCCAATTTTCCCTTTTCCCTATGACAAATGGACTAGTCATATGTGTTTATGGACATGTGAACAAGTGACAGAAGCACCATGATTAAGAACACAGGCAAATGCTTCTGTCTCTGTATTAACCAGTTCAATATGTTGGATGGATGAGTTGGAAAGCATGGAAGTTCCTAGTCAAGTATTTGTGTAATAAGGTTACCCCCCATCTGCCATGCAGTGGGTGTATCTTATCATGAAGCTTTATTGTATACTTTCTGTGGCAGCACCCACTCCTGGTTGAGCACTTTCCAGACACTTAAGAATGATGATTTCTCCCTCAGGCATTTAACAATTTGCAGAGCAGCAAACACTGTGTAGGTGGAGGAAGAGGAATAATAACCAAGGATTTTCATTCATCCTATATGGGAGTTAGTTCATGCAATGTAGTATGGTGGAAATAGATCTTTGGTGCCAGGATAGGTACTTCATTCCCTGGACAAAAGCACCAGACTGAATGAGATTCTAATAAACATAGATGCTAGGAACAGAAACAACACAGGTCCTGAGGAAAAAAAAGGAAAAAAAGTAAAAGTAGAGTGTGAAAAAGTGGAGACAAGAAGCTGAAATCTGATAACAACAAAATCAAGGAAAAAAATTACAAAATTAAACCAAAAGACAAAAAATCCTCAGGTTTACAGCAGTATTTTTTTAATGTTTAAAGGAGGCTTCATGTGACACCATTATGACCTAGATGTTAGGATCACTGCTGCAGTTGGCAAGGCAGTTAATATACCATCATTGTTTATTCTCTAATTGTTTCCTGTACTGGAAAGATGCCATTAGCTGTTAGGGAGGTTCTTCCTTCTCTGTGTGGCTATGTTCTGTCTGCTTAGCCTAGCATCTACTGGCTTTAGAATTTTATGCCAAACATTCCACATGGGAAACAAGCTAAATTGAAACAAGATAAGTGCAGTCATATAGTGGAATGATCCCCATCAGTCCTGCTTGTTTAAAAAAACCCCACGTGTTAAACAAGATATCAATCATGTTAGAGTTGTGTGGTCAGTTTCCATCCCATTTTCAATCAGAATTTTAAGTAGATTTTAAGCTATGAAACATTGGGCTAAGTTAAAGAATTCCCTTAGTCATTTAGAAAGGGTATGTTCTCTGGAATCTTCTTCATTTTATGAAGTTCAGCAAGTTCTTTTAATATATGTGACGCTCTTCTGAATTCCCTGCAGTCTATTTAGATCTAACTGGGAATGTTGAGTATTCAGAATAATGTTCCTTAAACTGTATTATTCCTGCCTGAGGACACAGGGCCTCTTTGAATGCAGCCTTAAACATTGTTATACTGTTTTCTAAAATATTACATGTTGGACTGCTGTCAGATTTTCAGTCTCTTCCCCTTCAATCTCTTGTTCATTCTTGTTTTGCAGTTTTCTCCCCTCAGATTTGTTTTCCCCACTAAATGTGCTAACTGCCATTTTTCCTATTTGAGTCTTGTGATTCTGATGAGTCAAAGCCTGTCTAAAGCAGAACTGCTCTGAAAGCAGTAGGCTTTGCTGATTTATACCAGCTGAAATTTTGTCCCTGTGTTTCTGACCCTGTCACTATTATTAGAATTATGGTAACACCCAGATATATTAAGTATCTTTCCAATACAATGATACAGCCCAATCCTTGCCCTAGAGAGCTTCCATTACCAAAAGACAGACAAAAGAGCAGGCACCAAGTCAGCTTGTTTGAGTATATTTTGGTCTCATTTTGAAGAATTTAGCAAGGAAGAGATGCTTGAGGACAGCCTGTGAGTACCATGAATTTGCTCTTTATGACCCCTCATCTTACTACAGTTTAACACTGTGACAGTTAATAGTATGTTTTGAGCCTGTTCTTTATTGCCACTTTGTGAATTTTCAACTCAACTGAATGTTACATCCAAACCAGTTTAACTGAACCCATTAATATGTGTTCAAAAGAATGTCCACAGAACAACTTACATAGGATCACAGAGCTGTAGGGGTTGGAAGGGACCTGGAGAGTTCCTGGGGTCCTACCCCCCTGCCAAAGCAGGGTCCCTAGGACAGGTTGCACAGGTCGACACCGAGATGAGTCTTGAATCTCTCCAGAGAAGGAGACTCTACCACCTCCCTGGGCAGCCTGTCCCAGGGCTCTGGCACCCTCACTGGGGAAAAGTTCTTCCCCAGGTTGGTGTGGAACTTCCTGTGCTCCAACTTGCAGCCATTGCCCCTTGTCCTGTCCCCACAGACACTGAAAAGGGGCTGGCCAATTCCCCCTGCACCCCATCCTTCAGATATTTATAAACATTGATTAGGTCCCCCCTCAGTCTTCTTTTCTCCAGGCTGAACAGCCCCAGCTCTCTCAGCCTTTCCTCACAGGGGAGATGCTCCAGGCCCTTCATCATCTTCGTAGCCCTTCTCTGGACTCTCTCCAGGAGATCCCTGTCCTTTTTATCCCAGGGAGCCCAGCACTGGACACAGTACTCCAGGTGGGGCCTGACCAGGGCAGAGTAGAGGGGGAGGATCACCTCCTTGGACCTGCTGGCCACACTCCTCCTGATGCCCCCCAGGATCCCATTGTCTCTCTCAGCCCCCAGGGCACACTGCTGGCTCATGGCCAACCTGTCACCCACCAGGACCCCCAGGTCCTTCTCCACAGAGCTCTTCTCCAGCAGGTCACCCCCAGCCTGTACTGATCCATGGGGTTGTTCCTCCCCAGGTGCCAGACTCTCCACTTGCTTTTGTTGACCCTCATCTGGTCTCTCCCTGCCCAGCTCTCCAGCCTGGCCAGGTCTCTGGATGGCAGCACAGTGTCCTGCGTGTCAGCCACCCCTCCCAGCTTTGGATCATGGGCACTTGCTGAGGGTGGGTGCTGTTCCCTCATCAAGGTGTCAATGAAGATATTGAACAGGACTGGACCCAACACCCAGCCCTGGGAACACCGCTGGTCACAGGCTCCAGTCAGACTCTGCCCCACTGATCACGACCCTCTGAGCTCGGTCCCACAGCCAGTTCTCGACCCACCTCACTGTCCACTCATCTATCCCATGCTCTCTCAGCTTTGCTATCAGGGTGTCATGGGAGACAGTATCAAAGCCTTGCTGAAGTCAAGGTAGATGACATCCACTGCTCTCCCTCCATCCACCCAGCCGGTGATGAGATCATGGAAGGCTGTGAGATTGGTCGAGCACGATCTCCCCTCCAAATGCCCTTACTTGCCTCCAAAGGTCTTCCAAGCCTTTTAATTCTCTCTATTTTTGCAATGTCATCTGAATTGCTGTTGCTTTTTAGAAAAGTGCTTTTATTTTGTTGTCTTTCCTCTTTTGTTTTCTCTTTTAACTTAAATCCTCATCAGTGTTTATTCCTTATAAACACCTCAGTTTCCCAGGCAGCGATTCGGAACCAGCTGCACACATCTTTATGCAATCCACGTGTGTGTATTTGTCAGTTCTCATACACTGCTGAATCTCTCATTGTTTTCAGATTTGCTGATCCAATTTATACTGAATGACCATGGGATAGAAATCTCAAAGCTATGTTTCATATAAATTTCATGGCAAATAAAGAGCTATGTATCTGGAAAGGGGATTCAACTGCTGTTTCAGTTAAAGCAAAGGCTCTAGCATGATCCCTCTCCTAATTAGAAAGCAGAAAATCAACATGAGAATGCCCCAGACCCACAAAGGGAGGCATAATTTAGGGCATGCTTTATAGTAGATACTGTAAGTTTCAGCCCTGAGACAGATTCACGGGAAATGAGCTTTGTTACCTCCTCTGGTTACAGAATGAAGGTGGTTTTGCTTGTAACATTTGTTCTGTTGCTGTGCTAGGGATGGGTGTTAGATGCAGGCATGGTAAGTGCCAGGAACATTGTTTCTGTTTTTGAAGATCATTAATATATATTAACTTTTCTTCAGAGTAATACTGTACCTCCCCACTGTTAATCATGTGCAGCCTGAGCTCTGCTGCTACTGCTAACACTCTTCAAGGTGCATTGCCCTTACTGACAAGCTACATGCTGAGTCTTTTCTCATTAAAACCTACTACTTTTGTACAGGTAACACTTTGTGCTGTTCATGGGTAGATGTGGAAGCAAGGAGAGGTGTGATCCAATGAGGCAAACACAGGATTGGGAGTCAGGATCATCTTGGAGCTCTCAGTGTAGCTTTTCATGTTGCTTCAGACTGTGGCTTAGGGAGAATCACTTTCTCTGTCAGTGCTAACATTCTTCATGTGCAAGACAGGGTTAATGTCCCCAAAGAATTACAGAAGAGAATTAACTCACTAATGCTTTACCTGATTTTCAGGTAAAAAAATCTCCTGGTGTTTTAAGCATTTTTGAGATCTGTAGCCATAAGAACTTGTCAGGGAAGCAAATGCCTTCTCAACATTGTTAAATCTGCCAGCCTGGGATGTATGGTTCAAAGTTTGTTTGGTTTTTTGGTTTTGGTTTGTTTTTTTTACTGCAGCAGCAATAGTTGTAGGATGCTACCTGCTTCAGGACTGCCTCTGTCAGGGTTTGTCAAGGCTTCTGCTCTCCCTGGACCCTGAGCCTTCAGAATTCTGAGTGATGAGATCTGCCTCCTGCTTTTTGGATATGCTGAAACATCTTCCCAACCCTTCCTTTGTGTGGTCAGGCTCTGCTCTCCCCAGCTGCCCTCTTTATTTGCACAGTAGCTTCTCCTGGTTTCCTGTCCTGTCCCCAGGGGGCTCACAGCAGGGCAGTATGCTTTGTAGCTGAATCCAGAAGCCGTGGTCCGTGTCAGCTTCCAGTCTCCCCATCCTTGCCTGGAAGGCAGCCAGAATCTCAGCACAGCATGGAGACAAAGGCCTTTTTGGAAGTCCATTACCCCCAAGAAAAACATCCGTGACCCTTCTTTAGGCAGGTCTCAGCCCAGCTTTTGCTGATCAGACTTTTTGTTAGAGCATCCATTCCTGCTGTTTCTTCAGAGCCATGGACCTTGCCAATGCATGTTAACACAGGGAAGGGGTTAAGACTGTGCACACCAGGTTCTTAGTGATTTTAATAACAAGAAAAAGAATCTATAGGAAACATGCATAATATCAAGCAGAGTACAATGAAATGTCAGCCCTGAATAAGAATCACAGAATCATAGGGGTTGGAAGGGACCTGGAGAGCTCCTGGGGTCCAACCCCCCTGCCAAAGCAGCTCCCCAGCTCATACTGCACAGGTCGGCGACCAGACGGGGCTGGAATCTCTCCAGAGAAGGAGACTCCACACCCCCTGGGCAGCCTGTCCCAGGGCTCTGGCACCCTCACTGGGGAAAGGTTCTTCCCCATGTTGGTATGGAACTTCCTGTGCTCCAACTTGCAGCCATTGCCCCTTGTCCTGTCTCCACAGACACTGAAAAGGGGCTGGCCAATTCCCCCTGCATCCCATACTTCAGATATTTATAAACATTGATTAGGTCCCCCCTCAGTCTTCTTTTCTCCAGGCTGAACAGCCCCAGCTCTCTCAGCCTTTCCTCATAGGGGAGATGCTCCAGGCCCTTCATCATCTTCGTAGCCCTTCTCTGGACTCTCTCCAGGAGATCCCTGTCCTTTTTATCCCAGGGAGCCCAGCACTGGACACAATACTCCAGGTGGGGCCTGACCAGGGCAGAGTAGAGGGGGAGGATCACCTCCCTTGACCTGCTGGCCACACTCCTCCTGATCCCCCACGGATCCCATTGTCTCTCTCAGCCCCCAGGGCACACTGCTGGCTCATGGCCAACCTGTCATCCACCAGGACCCCCAGGTCCTTCTCCACAGAGCTCTTCTCCAGCAGGTCACCCCCAGCCTGTACTGATACATGGGGTTGTTCCTCCCCAGGTGCCAGACTCTCCACTTGCTTTTGTTGACCCTCATCTGGTCTCTCCCTGCCCAGCTCTCCAGCCTGGCCAGGTCTCTGGATGGCAGCGCAGTGTCCTGCGTGTCAGCCACCCCTCCCAGCTTTGGATCATGGGCACTTGCTGAGGGTGGGTGCTGTTCCCTCATCAAGGTGTAAATGAAGATATTGAACAGGACTGGACCCAAAGAAGGGGGTGCAGTTTCCATCCCAACCCCATGATATGCGAGGCTAAGACGCAAGAGCCTAAACCAAGTTCCATTTTTGCTTGTTTTGCTGGGGGAGGTGGGGTGTGACTGCTATGTTCCAGACTTCTACTCTTGTACCAACTACTCTTTCAAAATCTGAAAGCTCCTATCAGGGTAGTGGTTCAGGGAAGGGAGAGGTTAAGAAAGATTGGGAGCCCAAGGGCATCTTGTGAGCTCTAGTTAGGAAACAGGCCTGTTTTGGCTCCTGCACTTCCTTTTCTCCCTAGAGCTCTGCCTGTCAGAAACGCCTTCCCACACACCAGGGCCCTGTCATTTGCCAGAGAATTGCGGGGGAGAGGGGCTTTTCCTGTCTGTGTGCTGAGACTCAGCCAGCCCTCAGACTGTGGTTTTTCTCTGGAGCCTGGAGCCCACTCGCTGTGGCTTTGTGTGTTTTCCACCAGAGAAGGAACTGAGAACAAACGCAGTGAAGGGTACTGCTCCCAGGGTCACGCTGAGGTGACTGGCAAGTGCTCAGCTATTCCCCTCCTCTCCTATCACTGACCTCTAGCTGCCAAACTATACGGATACGGTATTGCCTCTGCCCTGGGAAGTCAGTCAGCCTTCGAGGAAAGACAAGGCAGAACTCTCAGCAGGTTGCTCCCATCTGAAGAGTTGAGTAGTTTGCAGGACTCCCATAGGGAGCAGTTCCCCAGCTACAGCTTTGCCAGTCCACTGCTCATCTCTCCAAGTGTCTCATAATTTCACAGAATCATAGAGTCATAGAATGGCCTGGGTTGGAAGGGACCCCAAGGATCACAGAGCTCCAACCCCCCTGACACAGGCAGGGACACCAACCTCAGGCCTGCAGCTACACAAGGTTGCCCAGGGCCCCATCCAACCTGGCCTTGAACACTGCCAGGGATGGGGCATCCACCCCCTCTCTGGGCAGCCTGTTCCAGCCCCTCACCACTCTCTCTGTAAAAAACTTCCCCCTAATATCCAATCTAAACCTTCCCTCCTTCAGCTTTAATCCATCCCTCTTGTCCTGCCATTGTCTATCTTTTGAAAAAGTTGATTCCCCTCCTGTTTCTCTGCTCCCTTCAGGGACTGGCAGGCTGCAATGAGGTCCCCCTGCAGCCTTCTCTTCTCCAGGCTGAACCAGCCCAGCTCCCTCAGCCTCTCTTTGTAGGGCAGCTGCTCCAGCCCTCTGAGCATCTTCGTGGCTCCTCTGACCCCTCTCCGACAGTTCCACATCTCTCTTGTATTGGGGCCCCAGCTCTGGACACAGGACTCCAGCTGGGGCCTCAGGAGGGCAGAGCAGAGAGGGACAATCCCCTCCCTGTCCCTGCTGCCACCCCTCTGCTGATGGAGCCCAGGATCCCATTGGCCTTGCGAGCTGCCAGAGCCTCTGCTGGCTCCTGGGAAGTTTCTCACCCACCAGAATCCCCAGGTCCTTCTCACAGGGCTGCTCTCCAGGAGCTCTTCTCCCAGTCTGTATCTATGCAGATGCTTTTGTTCCCTGTGACAAATCTCCAACGTACTGTCCCACCTGTTATAAGAATAGAATTATTTTCTGGTCCCTGGTATTACTGGGGATTTCCTTTTTGTCAGCTGCTGACCTAAAGTCCCTATTTCAGAGAAGGCACCCTGGAGCCTTTCTGTTATTCCAAGCCGCCTACAGGGTTAGTCTGAAGAACTGGAGTTGTAGCATCTTCCCTATAACCTTTTTCCTTCCTGGAACTGTTTCTCAATCCCACCTCCTACACAAAGAATAATTTAGCAAGATAAGTGCAGCAAGCCAAATCAATAAAAGCTTTAATTCTTTGTGGGTGGGAGTCTACTGCAAGGTTAGAATGAAGATAGGACCTCTTGATTTTTGATCAAGAATAGTATTGTTCTGTGGCAGTAATGAGCTTGTCTAGCTTCTAGGAAGGCAGTCCCAGCCTCTAAGGGTATAAACTTCATCTCAAAAAGCTACTTCACTGGCTTGACAGCTAAACTCTTCTTTCTATGTGTGGGACTGTCCCTGGAGCCCTGGGATTGCCTTCACCAGGCAATCACAAAAATGTCACCCACCTCCATTGGCTCTCCCAGCAATATCCAGAGAGGTAATTCCTAGTTACTACAGTATCTTTCTTTTTTCCTTTTCTTTTTTTACCAGGCTCTCTTTGCCAACTACTCACAATCCAGCACGAGCCATCTATCTGTGCCAGCTGGCTCTGATGCCCGCAAGTCATCAAGTGCCACTTCTAGTATCCAGAGAGCAGCCAGTGTGCACAAAGTGATGCCATCCCAGACTACACCTTCTCAACTGGTTCCAAAGCCTCCAGCAAACCACAGGCAGGCAGTGGTCAGGAAGGCTGCAGCCCAGAGGATTTCCAAGTAAGTTTTATGTCTTCCCATCCACAGCAGGGAGTTGTCCCTGATCCCCCTTGAGAAGAACCTGTCTACATGTGACTCTGACATAGATTTGAGGGTTTTTTTGGCTATGCTGTTCAGAAATGATCTCAGAATAGCCTGAGCTGTGTGTACTGATGTACTGAAATGGGTGTGCACTAGGTTGCAGTTCCATGTTTCACAATGGTAAGGCAGGTAAGACTGTAACTTCATAGAAATGTATGGGTATAGGAACAACTGCCAGATTGAATCAGAAATATCTGAGCCAGGGTGGGATTCAGTTGCCTAAATACATATAGCTAGAGATATTTTAGATGCCCAGGGCTAGTCCACCTGACTTCCCAGCTGCTGCTCCAGGTGAGCACAAGTCTTCTGTAGATGTTGTATCTGCCAGTCCCATGCAGATATCTGAAATAACTTGGGAATAATAGACCTCTGTGTTTTGTTACTTGAGTCACTCTCCCCCTTTGATGGGAGGCTAGAATCTGGTGGGTTAGAACAGATTGCTAACCCCCACCCCTCAAAAAAATAAGTACCTTGAACAAGTCAATCTTCCCTTGAGTCAAGTTTCTCCATAAATTTAACACACAATCATTGACTTTATGCCTTCAGGCACAAGGTTTATTTCATCTAAAATGTTTGTATTGTGCCTAATGTTATGATAGCTTTTAGTTATCTGTAGAAATCCTTCTTTTAACTTATAGTAAGCTTTTAGTTATATAGTGCTTGCTATTCTAAGGTAGATGGATTTGGTCATGTGTTATCTTTAAAAACAAACCAAAAAAATTCACCATGAAATGTTGCTTACTGATTGTAAGTTTGCTTCCTCTCAGTGTTTTGGGGTGTCTTCTCTTTTGTGCATGATGAGGGAACATGAGCAAGACTTCTGGGTTTTCTTATTATCCTTCACCTTTCTTGGTAGCTTCCTTAGCTCTCTGTTTATCTCCTCTTTGATGACAGAATTGCTTTAGACTGGATCTTCAACAGGTTTTTCCTCTTATACCCTCAAACTTTGTTTCATCTCTGAATACTGAAGGGCAAAAACTGCATTCCTAACTTCCTTAAGCTTACTCTAGAGCCAGAAGAGTTGTAAAGTTTTCAGAGCAGTTTCCTTTGAGGTTTCCTGATTCTTTGCTCTCTTCCTGCTTAAATAGAGAAGTTTTAGTAAAAAATTACTGGGGTTGGACCCGATGATCTCTTGAGGTCCCTTCCAACCCCTACAATTCTGTGATTCTGTGAATAGCAGCACCTTCTGAAGATGCTAGGACACTGTTAGTGTGTGCAGATCAAATATGGAACTGTATTTAAGGAGTTTGGACAGAACTGCTTTGGGGAAACTTGTGTATTTCCTGCCTATACTCCTGCTATCTTAAGAGATAACATGCTGAATTAATTCCTCAAAACTATTTAAAAAGAAAACAAGATGTTAATAGACTTTGTCAGCTCAGCAAACACAGATGTGAGCATCAGGTTTGGCAGGTATATACTAGTGGTTTTACCATCTGATTTCTTTTATGTTTGGGTAGCTTGTGTTAGTCCAGGTGACAGGCTGTGTCAGTGGGTTTCTCTGCTGGGCAGCAGGGATGTGTATTTGAAGATGCCGGTGTGCTGTGCTCACTTTTTGGCAGAGGAAATGTTTATCCTTGGGAGATGGAATTGCAGCTCCTTGGACAGATTTGACTTTGCTGCATTTTTGTGGTTTCTGCTCTCTGACAGGCAGGAGTGTGGGAAAACCGGAAAAACTTCAGCACCAAAAATGCACGGAAAGGGGGGAAAAAAAGCACAAGATTCCTTCAGAATTTCAGAAATCTTAATCCAAGTATTGAAAGCTGCAAGGAGCCACTCAGGAAATACTTTCCAAGTTGCCTTTCAGTCTCCAGTATGAAGCTCCAAACCCATTCTTGCCATTCATGGGATCTTGCAGTCACATTTTTTTCACTTACATGGAAAACAGCAGTGCCCAGCTATATTTCCAGCATCCTGAGAGCTGATCATTTAAAAACTGCTGTGTCTCACTAATTTAATACAGTCATTGTTGAGAACAGACCCAGAGACACATGCAGTGGGGCAGAATCTGACTGGAGCCTGTGACCAGCGGTGTTCCCCAGGGCTGGGTGTTGGGTCCAGTCCTGTTCAATATCTTCATTGACACCTTGATGAGGGAACAGCACCCACCCTCAGCAAGTGCCCATGATCCAAAGCTGGGAGGGGTGGCTGACACGCAGGACACTGCGCTGCCATCCAGAGACCTGGCCAGGCTGGAGAGCTGGGCAGGGAGAGACCAGATGAGGGTCAACAAAAGCAAGTGGAGAGTCTGGCACCTGGGGAGGAACAACCACATGGATCAGTACAGGCTGGGGGTGACCTGCTGGAGAAGAGCTCTGTGGAGAAGGACCTGGGGGTCCTGGTGGATGACAGGTTGGCCATGAGCCAGCAGTGTGCCCTGGGGGCTGAGAGAGACAATGGGATCCTGGGGGGCATCAGGAGGAGTGTGGCCAGCAGGTGGAAGGAGGTGATCCTCCCCCTCTACTCTGCCCTGGTCAGGCCCCACCTGGAGTATTGTGTCCAGTGCTGGGCTCCTGGGATAAAAAGGACAGGGATCTCCTGGAGAGAGTCCAGAGAAGGGCTACAAAGATGATGAAGGGCCTGGAGCATCTCCCCTATGAGGAAAGGCTGAGAGAGCTGGGGCTGTTCAGCCTGGAGAAAAGAAGACTGAGGGGGAACCTAATCAATGTTTATCAATATCTGAAGGATGGGGTGCAGGGGGAATTGGCCAGCCCCTTTTCAGTGTCTGTGGGGACAGGACAAGGGGCAATGGCTGCAAGTTGGAGCCCAGGAAGTTCCACACCAACCTGGGGAAGAACTTTTCCCCAGTGAGGGTGCCAGAGCCCTGGGACAGGCTGCCCAGGGGGTGTGGAGTCTCCTTCTCTGGAGAGATTCCAGCCCCGTCTGGACGCCGACCTGTGCAGTGTGAGCTGGGGAGCTGCTTTGGCAGGGGGGTTGGACCCCAGGAGCTCTCCAGGTCCCTTCCAACCCCTACGATTCTGTGATTCTGTGATCAAGAGAGTTGGAGTGACTGGAGATCAGCCTGTGTGTGAAAGGATTTTAGATTAGAGAAGGAAAAGATGGCTTGCATGCTCCAGCCTGTTCTTTACGGCCCCTGGTTATTCTCCACAGAGTATTCTCAGGCACTGTGTGTAGCTGGCTTTCAAAACACTCCAGTGGCAGAAACCTCACCATGTGCTGTACAAGACTATATAGGAATCTAGACCTACCTTATTATCAGAAAGTTTTTCCTGATGTGGAATCTGAATTTTTCCTTTGCTTCATCTTGTTGTACCTTGTTCTTCCTTCTTAAACCATTCTAAACACTTCCCTTGCAAATACTTTCTGTCTTTTGAATATCCTACTTCTTGGAGTTTCCAAACATTGCTTAGACTTGTTGAGGTTTTGTTAACCTCAGATAGTAGTTTCACCTGCCAAGTCCTTAATTGTCCTGAATTCACTGTATTTTCTTCAGTTTAACAGAGTGCTTGCATTGTGGCATCCAGAATTGTACTTTTCCAATGTGGGACTACCATATCCTTAGGTTATGACATGGCAAATATCCCTTTCCTTAATATCTGATCTAATTTTGGCATTTTGGCTGCTGCATTTCTCTGTCAGGTCATTTATGATTTGCTGCCCACTCTCACCCCCTAATACTTGTTGGCTGTTGTCCTGATTTTTTTCCTCAAAGATCATCTCAGTGCTATAAACTATTTCCACAAGACAAACTGAAACTAATCCCATTCTGTTGTTAAATCCCTTGTGTATCTTTTTTTTTCCCTCCCCTATATATTTCAGTAAGCCAGATATTATTTCTCTTTCTGCTCTTACACTGCCTGCCTTTGTTTAACATTTTTATTAAGCTCATCTTTCTAAAGCTGCTTGTAGAATTTCTCCAGAGACTGGACTGTGAAGACAAACTAAAATCAACTTTGTCTCTGACCTATCTCTTCCTTGCATGCATTATCAATTCTTTCCCAGCCAGCACACGTGGCTTTCAGGAGAGGAAGCAAAGAATAAGTACAAGAAAACTCAACTACAAGCAGTATCATAGAATCATAGAATGGCAAGTGTTGGGAGGGACCCCAAGGATCAGAGAGCTCCAACCCCCCTGCCACAGGCAGGGATACCAACCTCAGGCCTGGAGCTACACAAGGTTGCCCAGGGCCCCATCCAACCTGGCCTTGAACACTGCCAGGGATGGGGCATCCACCCCCTCTCTGGGCAGCCTGTTCCAGCCCCTCACCACTCTCTCTGTAAAAAACTTCCCCCTAATATCCAATCTAAACCTTCCCTCCTTCAGCTTTAATCCATTCCCCCTTGTCCTGCCATTGTCTGCCCTTTTAAAAAGTTGAATCCCCTCCTGTTTCTCTGCTCCCTTCAGGGACTGGCAGGCTGCAATGAGGTCCCCCTGCAGCCTTCTCTTCTCCAGGCTGAACCAGCCCAGCTCCCTCAGCCTCTCTTTGTAGGGCAGCTGCTCCAGCCCTCTGATCATCTTCATGGCTCCTCTGACCCCTCTCCAACAGTTCCACATCTCTCTTGTATTGGGGCCCCAGCTCTGGACACAGGATCCAGCTGGGGCCTCAGGAGGGCAGAGCAGAGAGGGACAATCCCCTCCCTGTCCCTGCTGCCACCCCTCTGCTGATGGAGCCCAGGATCCCATTGGCCTTGCGAGCTGCAAGAGCCACTGCTGGCTCCTGGGAAGTTTCTCACCCACCAGAATCCCCAAGTCCTTCTCACAGGGCTGCTCTCCAGGAGCTCTTCTCCCAGTCTCTATCTGTGTCTGGGATTCTTCCAGCCCAAGTGCCACCCCTGACACTTGGCAGTGTTGAACCTCAGTAGGTTCCCCCAGGCCCATCTTTCCAGCCTGGCAAGATCCCTCTGGATGGCTCCTTTCCTTCTAGGGTGTCGACCACACCACTCAGCTTGGTGTCATCCACAAACTTGCTGAGGCTGCACTCAATCCCATCATCAGTGTCACTGATAAAGATGTTAAAGAGAACTGGTCCCCAGACAGACCCCTCGGGGACACCGCTTGTCACCGGCCTCCACCTGGACACAGACCCATTGACACCACCCTTTGGCTATGGGATGAAGAATGAGATGCTAAAGATGAACATTGCTAATTCAAGAGCTATCTAGTAACTTGGACACTTCCCTGGTTAAAATGTAAAGGAAAAAAAGTAATGGAATAGCCAGACAACTCACTCTTGTCTCTTCAGTTCCTGGCCTCTCCTGTTTTCTCAGCCTCTCAACTTGTAAAAGGTGGTAGGTTGACTTTATAATGGATTGTGTCCAAAGCAGTCTCCTTGCTTAAGCTAACAGAGTGGAAAACTGGGGCCATATTAAGGTGCAGAAAAAGACTAACTGGAAGAAATGGTTTAATAGGTATCTCTGTGCTGAAATGTAGCCCCATAAAATGGTCTCATGGGTCTCCAAAGTTTTGATTAAATGGGCTCATATCACAAAAAGAAAGAATAGGTTACAGAAGCAGCTCTTCTTTCTTTCCAAGAGTCAGACTGGGTGCTTTCTACTGCTCATGTTGCCACCTCTTTTGTCAAGTCTGTGAATGATGAAGAGACCTGCTGATAGCCAAGAGAAGCATTTGGAGCCAGAGATCACAGATACACCATTCCTAAGCTGTGGAAGCAGATGTCCCTGGAAGCAGCATTTGCTGTATCAAATATTCACATTACACATGACAGCATGCAAAGTAGAAAAATATATTGGCTCAGCTGTCAGAACCCAGAGTGAACTGGTACAGCTGGCAGACAGAAAACCTTTCTGCTTTTAGGAAGGACTAAGCCATAACAAATACAAATTTCTCATCTGTTGTTCCTATAGTAATTTTTCAGAAACCTCCTCTCTAACTATCATAGAATCATAGAATGGCCTGGGTTGGAAGGGACCCCAAGGGTCACAGAGCTCCAACCCCCCTGCCACAGGCAGGGACACCAACCTCAGGCCTGGAGCTACACAAGGTTGCCCAGGGCCCCATCCAACCTGGCCTTGAACACTGCCAGGGATGGGGCATCCACCCCCTCTCTGGGCAGCCTGTTCCAGCCCCTCACCACTCTCTCTGTAAAAAACTTCCCCCTAATATCTAATCTAAACCTTCCCTCCTTTAGCTTTAATCCATTCCCCCTTGTCCTGCCATTGTCTGCCCTTTTAAAAAGTTGAATCCCCTCCTGTTTCTCTGCTCCCTTCAGGGACTGGCAGGCTGCAATGAGGTCCCCCTGCAGCCTTCTCTTCTCCAGGCTGAACAAGCCCAGCTCCCTCAGCCTCTCTTTGTAGGGCAGCTGCTCCAGCCCTCTGAGCATCTTCGTGGCTCCTCTGACCCCTCTCCAACAGTTCCACATCTCTCTTGTATTGGGGCCCCAGCTCTGGACACAGGACTCCAGCTGGGGCCTCAGGAGGGCAGAGCAGAGAGGGACAATCCCCTCCCTGTCCCTGCTGCCACCCCTCTGCTGATGGAGCCCAGGATCCCATTGGCCTTGCGAGCTGCAAGAGCCACTGCTGGCTCATGGGAAGTTTCTCACCCACCAGAATCCCCAAGTCCTTCTCAGCAGGGCTGCTCTCCAGAAGCTATGACAGAAACTATGACAGCAGCAAGGCCCTGAACAGCCTTTGAACAGAACTATCATGCAAAGAAAAGATCTCAGACAAATTTACCTGTCAGTGTTAGAACACTGAATACAAAGAGAGGAAATGCCAGGTAAAGTAGCATATAGTTCAAGATGTTACTGGGGAAGAGAGCAAGCCCAAGAAGATGAGTTTACCACCAGCAGACAAACATCACAAACTGTTGGGAAGGTTTATTGAAATGGCATAATTTATTGCACTTAACTTTTTGGTAAATGTAATTTCCAACAACTCTATTCAGGAAGCCTGTTGAAACAAATACTCCCTTTAGGTCCCAACATCACAGCAAAAAATAAAATCTTTCTACCTTATTCTGTATTGGCTTTGCATGGTGCCAGCAGCAGAGGAGCCAAAGTTCAGCTCTATTGTAAGTAGTACAGAAATAGGGTAGAGGTGATGCATTTCTCCAGGTTCAGGAAACCCATCCCACTGTGGGGTGGAGTCCTGCCTGCAGTAGGATAGGCAGTTGCCAGCTGTTCTAGGACAAGCTAGCCAAGCTTGGCAAATGTGCCAAAAGTAGAATAAAGGCTCCAGAGTGAGCCCTGGAAAACACTCTGGTTCTGCTTTGTAACTTCTCTTGACCACTGGAAGTGTCTGAAGTGAACCAGGTACATCACACACACAAACTGAGTGGCCACTGAAAAGAGGACAGGCAGCAGGAGAGCAAGCATGGAACTGTTACTGGAACCACTTTCACTCCTTTGCTACTGCTGTACTGCTGCACACTTGTTTTTTTTAGCTCCTGAGCATCTGGGTTAATCAGGCTGCCTGACCCTTAGACATTTTTGGCAGCAAAAGCAGTGCATCTGAGAGACATGCCTTGGTTTAACACCCTGACACAGCTGGGCTCACTAGGCCTGTAGCTCTCAGCCCTTGGCTAGCCTCAGATCATACAGATACACACACACACAGAAATACCCTGTCCAAGAGCAACAGAGAGGAAGAAGCTTTACTGGTTCTGGGTCTTTGCTTTTGTTGCTGTCTTCTTGTTGAATCTGGGCTTTTTGTGATGTGGGTTTGTTAGCATCAGTTCTGTCTCCCCCTGGACCATTCATAGCAGAGCAGGAAGAGATTGCTAAAACAGAGGTGTTCAAAATTTAGGAGTAATTTGTCACCCATGGAATGAGCATCCTCCAACTTTACAGTTTAAGGCTGGGGAGTTTAGGACTGGCTAAGTGCCCAGATGAAGGAAGTCAGTGTCAGTTTAAAGGAGGAGTTAGCTGTGTAAGAGACAGAAAAGGACAATGACAGATACTTAAGTGGAGGAGACAGTGGTTTTGCTAGTATTGAATAAGAAATGGAGAACATACCAATGGCTTGCATTGGAGAAGTGGAAGCAAAACCAACACAGACATTAAAAGCAAGAAACTGAGAAAGGCAGCAGGGTTTTAGCCAACCCAAGGGGGAAGCAGAAAGGGATTAACTTGATTTAAGCAGTGAATATATTCTGGCACTGGGGTTTCCATCAAGACAGCAGAGAGAATTTATGGGGTGAGCTTAATGTGGTGGGAGATCAATGGCCCATAAGCAGATCTGAGAATGAGCTGTGTGGAGGTGACAAGTTGAAACTGTAAGAGAAAGAGATTCTCTAAACTTAAACCACACTTTAAGGTGTGTGACTGTTCCCTGTTTTGGTTTTGTCATTGCTGGTGGTGGTGGTGTACTTGCTGGCAGTCTTGATGACATTTCCAGCCACTAGTCTTGCCGTCTGCCTACAGAAGGGTGAGCTGAATTTGGCTATCAGTTGTGCTGCCTTAACAAAGTAGACAAGCATGGAATTTCTATGTGAGAAGCCTAAAGATCCATCTGGATTCTCAGCTCCCAGAATCACAGAATCACAGAGTTGTAGGGGTTGGAAGGGACCTGGAGAGCTCCTGGGGTCCAACCCCCCTGCCAAAGCAGCTCCCCAGCTCATACTGCACAGGTCGGCGTCCAGACGGGGCTGGAATCTCTCCAGAGAAGGAGACTCCACACCCCCTGGGCAGCCTGTCCCAGGGCTCTGGCACCCTCACTGGGGAAAAGTTCTTCCCCAGGTTGGTGTGGAACTTCCTGGGCTCCAACTTGCAGCCATTGCCCCTTGTCCTGTCCCCACAGACCACTGAAAAGGGGCTGGCCGATTCCCCCTGCACCCCATACTTCAGATATTTATAAACATTGATTAGGTCCCCTCTCAGTCTTCTTTTCTCCAGGCTGAACAGCCCCAGCTCTCTCAGCCTTTCCTCATAGGGGAGATGTTCCAGGCCCTTCATCATCTTTGTAGCCCTTCTCTGGACTCTCTCCAGGAGATCCCTGTCTTTTTTATCCCAGGGAGCCCAGCACTGGACACAATACTCCAGGTGGGGCCTGACCAGGGCAGAGTAGAGGGGGAGGATCACCTCCTTCCACCTGCTGGCCACACTCCTCCTGATGCCCCCCAGGATCCCATTGTCTCTCTCAGCCCCCAGGGCACACTGCTGGCTCATGGCCAACCTGTCATCCACCAGGACCCCCAGGTTCTTTCTCCACAGAAGTATCAGCAGCAAAAGAAGCCATAAGTACAGATCCAAAATTCCCTCCAAGACACAATAATCATGGAAACAGGCACCTCATTTGATATTTGAATAGCATTTCAAATTACATCTGACTGAAGTAGGGGGTGGTTTGGCAAATGCTGTATCTGTATCCCTCTCACTTCCTGTGTGGAATCCACTTTATTTCACTAAAATCCAACTGGGATAAAATGCTGGAGATCCTCACTGGCCTTCTAACTGCCAGGAGCACCTGGATTACTGGCAACTTGCTGACTTTGAAAGGAAAAGGTTTCAGACAAACCTATAGAAACTGCACAGGTGTGCTTGGGGCTGTTAGTGATCAGGGCATCACCCAGGGATTGGAGGTTGCACTGCTCTTCTGAGGACCAGCTCACAGTTACTCTGGAGCACTGCAGAGCTGAAGGAGTGAAGGAGGAGAACTCTGGCAGAGAAACAAGAGTGTACACACAGAAGTCTGGAATGAGTAGAGCTGGGCAGGAAGGAAAGCAGGCAAGGAGGGGTAAGGAGAAGACAACAAACCAAGAATAGATGGATCAATTATATAGATTTTAAGGACAGGAAATAGATCATTGCAGCTGTATAGCTTGACCTCACCTTGTGAGTAGACACATTTTCTTAATGTAAGAGGGCATGTTCTCAGTTTTGTAATGAACCTTTATAAGAGTGCAAGGAAGTGCAGTTGTACTCACTCTACTGATTATAATTTTTGCTGTAACTCACATGCAGATACTTTATGCAGATCCTTCTGCATTTATCTGCTTGAGGACTGGCACTAGATTACTGGAAATTAAATGCATCCTGTGGGTCACAGTTTCCAAGACAAGTAAGAAATTTTGCCTAAATGAGCATGAGCTGTCTCTGTTGAGACAAGATGCAGGGACTTAACTTTTGAATGCAGCATATTCTTGCCATTTCTGTTCTAAGGTTCCTTAATCTTACTTCAAATCACCAGAAGAATGCAGTGATATACAGCATTACTGGTGTTGTCCCAAAAGTAGGATCATTTACCCCATGTGCATTATGCCAGCAGCACACAGAGCAGAGGTATTTGGGTTTTTTTTTTGAGTCCTGTGTCCAGAGCTGGGGCCCCAACACAAGAGAGATGTGGAACTGTTGGAGAGGGGTCAGAGGAGCCACAAGGATGATCAGAGGGCTGGAGCAGCTGCCCTACAAAGAGAGGCTGAGGGAGCTGGGCTTGTTCAGCCTGGAGAAGAGAAGGCTGCGGGGGGACCTCATTGCAGCCTGCCAGTCCCTGAAGGGAGCAGAGAAACAGGAGGGGAATCAGCTTTTTAAAAGGACAGATAATGGCAGGACAAGGGGGAATGGATTAAAGCTGAAGGAGGGAAGGTTTAGATTGGATCTTAGGGGGAAGTTTTTTACAGAGAGAGTGGTGAGGGGCTGGAACAGGCTGCCCAGAGAGGGGGTGGATGCCCCGTCCCTGGCAGTGTTCAAGGCCAGGTTGGATGGGGCCCTGGGCAACCTTGTGTAGCTCCAGGCCTGAGGTTGGTGTCCCTGCCTGTGGCAGGGGGGTTGGAGCTCTCTGATCCTTGGGGTCCCTTCCAACCCTTGCCATTCTATGATTCTATGATTTATTTCATGTCTGTGCAGAGATGAGGGCTAGGTGGTAATTCCTCAAGGAAGAATTCTCACCTTTTTTTTGTTTAGAACTTTTAGTTTTTCCTTGGTAAATCCTTTCTTATCTCTAATTTGATGCTTTTACCTGTTAGGGTGATCTCCACTGAAAGGCAGATGAATGGATTCCAGAACAGCCTGCACAGTGCTGCATCCTGTGAGCCAGGGACAAATTCCACAGGTGAGTGCCAGTGCTGAAGACCAGGAAAGTGGGGGTGAGCATGCTGGGCTGCTTTCATCTTTCTCAAAAGCTGGCAAGGAAAAAACTTTCTCAGCAAGAAGAAGAAACACAGCTGCCTACCCTGCATGTAGTGGTTCCTAGGTAACAGTCTGGGTTCAGCTGTGCTGGGAATTTATTCCTCCTGGGATTAAAAAGACTAAACAGAAAGGAGCAAAGGCTGAGTTTCATGGAGTTGGAAGAGGGAGATCTCTAAAAATGTGACTGGGAAAAAAGACTTGGCTAAGATGGCTCCTCTTTGCTTTAGGCTTTGGCTCAAAGACAGTCTGTTGTTTAAGCTTGGCCTGTAATAAAGGGCCAGGACATTCTTTACATTTTTCTGCTGTTTTGCAGAAAAACCCCTTGGACCAGAAACACATAGTTGAGACTTGTGAATCAGCTGCCTAGTGAAGTCAATCAATAAAGGTGAATGTTCCTAAAGGAAAATCACTGAGACCTATAGAATCCAAGTTTCATTCCTCAGTGGGTAATTCATTCAAACAGGTTTACCTGCTGCTAAGGTCTCAGTAAATGAGGACCCAATTAATTTTAAAGTGATGCTGACTTATTAGCAGGTATAATCTTGATAAACCCATATTACCCATGGCCCAGAAGAATTTGTGATGCTGCTGCAGCAATGGAATATACAGACAAATGAGGGTCTAGAACTAAAACATGATGTTTCTGACTTCTTGTTTTGCTGTGAAAACCCTGAAAACATGAGTTGAGTATTCAGGGATCTTGGTGTGCCCACAGGCTGGAAGGAAAATTGTGTAGAGGTGAACTACACAGATATAGATAGAGACTGGGAGAAGAGCTCCTGGAGAGCAGCCCTGTGAGAAGGACTTGGGGATTCTGGTGGGTGAGAAACTTCCCATGAGCCAGCAGTGGCTCTTGCAGCTCGCAAGGCCAATGGGATCCTGGGCTCCATCAGCAGAGGGGTGGCAGCAGGGACAGGGAGGGGATTGTCCCTCTCTGCTCTGCCCTCCTGAGGCCCCAGCTGGAGTCCTGTGTCCAGAGCTGGGGCCCCAATACAAGAGAGATGTGGAACTGTTGGAGAGGGGTCAGAGGAGCCACGAAGATGCTCAGAGGGCTGGAGCAGCTGCCCTACAAAGAGAGGCTGAGGGAGCTGGGCTTGTTCAGCCTGGAGAAGAGAAGGCTGCAGGGAGACCTCATTGCAGCCTGCCAGTCCCTGAAGGGAGCAGAGAAACAGGAGGGGATTCAGCTTTTTAAAAGGGCAGACAATGGCAGGACAAGGGGGATGGATTAAAGCTGAAGGAGGGAAGGTTTAGATTGGATATTAGGGGGAAGTTTTTTACAGAGAGAGTGGTGAGGGGCTGGAACAGGCTGCCCAGAGAGGGGGTGGATGCCCCATCCCTGGCAGTGTTCAAGGCCAGGTTGGATGGGGCCCTGGGCAACCTTGTGTAGCTCCAGGCCTGAGGTTGGTGTCCCTGCCTGTGGCAGGGGAGTTGGAGCTTTATGACCCTTGCGTCCCTTCCAACCCAGGCCATTCTATGACTCTATGAACTACCCAAATCATCTCTTGGATCTTTAGCTCTGAAACTTGAAGATGACATTGACGTTATTAATGTCAGTGATTTTATTGCTGATCCTTTAGCACAAACATTCAGCTAATGCACTTAACTGCAGAGTTCCAAACTGCCTCCCACGCTCTACCACCTGCCAAAAACTCCAGTTATCCTACCAGAAATTTTATAGGGTAAATAGCCATAGTCAATAAAAAGGACTCTATAGCACACTGCAGTGTGACTGTGCAGGAATGGACTATAATGGGATTATCAAAATAAATCAAATTACATATACTACAGTGTTGACATATAGTTGACCCAGAAATTCTGCTTTATAGCTGAAGTTGAGTTTCTGGTATGGTATAAAAAGCAAGGTTACACATCAATTTACAAATAAGTATAAAAATGGAATTCTCAGTGCAGTGACCAGACTAGTTTGCTGAACACAAAGGTGTTTGTGTGCTGAATCCTCCCTTCTTTTTTTGTTTTTTAACAGTTTTAAGAGCTCTCTCACAGTTGCCACCCTTTCATTTTAACTTCTGCAGGAGATTCTCTCCATCTCCTTCTGGGTACTGTAGTTTTTATGGATGTCTGTGGGAATTCTAGGTAGCATTTTTCTATCCTTCCCTGTTTCTGTTAACATGGAGAGCATGCAGGAGGATTGTTGATAAAATTAATGATGAAGGGAACACCCTGAGCTGCAGGAAGAATACAAGCTCAACAACTCCAGAGCTCAGAGTAGTCACTCTCTCTGGGAATATTGGTAATCCAGTGAGAACTGAGAACTTCAGCTTGTGTTTCCTTCTGTAGGCCCAGGCTAGCTGCACTGTACTAAACTTACCCTCTCTGAAGCTGAAATAAAGGGTTAAGCCTGCTCTTCAGCTAAGAGTGTGAGGGTTTAGATAGAACCCTAGTCTGGCTAGGCATAGGCTAGCAGAACCAGGGTGGGTCACTGAAACCTTCCTTGTTGCTAGGAGAGGTGTAGAGCTCCAGGACCAGTGTGAAATATTGAGGTGATTTAACTAACTGGAGCAAAATGTTTGTTGTTGGAAACTGGGGGATGACATTTTCTTCAGCTGTGCACCAAGCCACTGGAATGCATCAGGAGCTGCTGTGCCCAGGCTCTGTGCCTCAAACTGCTCTGGTCCTTCCTGCAGGAACAGCTGTTTTTCTTCTTCACTCTCTCCATTGATTGCTTACAGTAGGGCCCTGATTTCCCTCATCAGCAGCTTTGGGGTTACTGTTTAGGAAGCTAGATACCAGCTACAAGGGTTGGAGATACAGCAGATTCCAGAATAAACTGCAAGCATTTGAAGATAGAAGACTGTGAAAAGTTGCCAAGAGAAGAGGAACAAGTCAGAACCTCCTGTCTGAAGATAGGTATGGGGCTCTGCAGAGAAGTGACATAAAGGTGTCACAAAGGATCTAACCAAAAATAAAGATGCTCAAAGGAAGGGAGGGTCAGGCAATGTGGAAACTTTTAACCAGATTGCCCAGAAACACAGTTCACTGGTGGTTAGTACAGCAACTGTAGGAAAATACCTGTTGCAGACACAGTTGTGTAGTGGGCTCAAGCTCTTGAGGACAGGTTGGTCCCTTGAGATGAACTAAAAGGGAGAATAAAAGTCAGCATTTCTGCAGGGCAGCCCAGGAATCTGAAACAAGCCATCACTGCAAGCAAAGTGTGGTGGCCTCATCTGCATTTCATGGAGAGGCAAGAGTTGTGTGTGAGCTGTGTGGCACTGGCATAAGGAGAGAGAAGGAAGAGGTTCTGGTGGATAACTACAGAGTAACTAAATCTGCAAGCTATTGTTTGGGGGGGTATTTGTAGTGTCTGAACAGTTTTTCTACCTGAAGGTTTAACAGGATTTATTCTATTAAAGAAATAGTAAGAATACAAGGGAATACTTAATGATTCTCTGCTCTGCCCTGGTGAGGCCCCAGCTGGAGTCCTGTGTCCAGAGCTGGGGCCCCAATACAAGAGAGATGTGGAACTGTTGGAGAGGGGTCAGAGGAGCCATGAAGATGATCAGAGGGCTGGAGCAGCTGCCCTACAAAGAGAGGCTGAGGGAGCTGGGCTTGTTCAGCCTGGGGAAGAGAAGGCTGCAGGGGGACCTCATTGCAGCCTGCCAGTCCCTGAAGGGAGCAGAGAAACAGGAGGGGATTCAACTTTTTAAAAGGACAGATAATGGCAGGACAAGGGGGAATGGATTAAAGGTAAAGGAGGGAAGGTTTAGATTGGATCTTAGGGGGAAGTTTTTTACAGAGAGAGTGGTGAGGGGCTGGAACAGGCTGCCCAGAGAGGGGGTGGATGCCCCGTCCCTGGCAGTGTTCAAGGCCAGGTTGGATGGGGCCCTGGGCAACCTTGTGTAGCTCCAGGCCTGAGGTTGGTGTCCCTGCCTGTGTCAGGGGGGTTGGAGCTCTCTGATCCTTGGGGTCCCTTCCAACCCATGCCATTCTATGATTCTATGATTCTGACTTGATTTTTCACTGAAATTGAACACCCAGACACTAGTCGGTCACTCTGAAAATACATTTCTTACATTGCTTTTCTTATTCTGTGTTATTTTGAGCATCCCTCAGCATTAAACAGATTGTTTCTTGCTTCAGGGAATTTAGCAAGTCAGTATTAATGAAATAGGGTGCTTATGAACTGAGAAATAAATTCTCTTTTCCAATTCTTCTTCAGAACATAGCTTGACTGGCAGCTAAGCTAAGTAGTATGGTGTGTTATTGAGTTGTGGCTATTCTTTATGACATTGTTTGACATGGTGAGTTTACATGAGCAAGGAAGGAACCTACAGGCTGGTTGCATTAGCTGTGTGCTAGTAGTCTATATAATTACAAAGGAATGTTGAATCATGATTAAAGCTGAGCCAGACTGATGCTTGACTCCAGTCCTTGACAGGACTTTGACTTTTTCATACTCACTGATTAACAGTGATGCAGTTTTATTATGTGGATGTTTATATTACTGGTGTTCACATGGCCTCTCCACTGTATGTGCTGGGAGAAGAAAAAAGCATTAGATTTACTGATTAGGAGAGGTAAAAGTTGCTGATGTGCTATCTGAGTTTGACAGCAGCAAAGATCACTAATTCATGAAAGGCTCAGGTGTCCACCTAGTCTGGTTTAAAGCACGAGTCCAAAACTAGTTTATTTGTATTCTAGTTCTCCTGAAAACACTTCATTACAGAAGGTGAATGTCAAAACTCAATCTGAAGCTAGGGAGAAATCTTCCTGATTTTATTGCCTGTGATTCCCAGGGCTGTATCTGACTTAAGTTGCAGGATGATGATGATGCACAGTTGTCTGTTTACTTTGGACATTCACCTGTCCCCCATATCTCCTGAAGCTATACAGTTCTTTGAATTAGTGTATCATAGAGTCATAGAATGGCAAGGGTTGGAAGGGACCCCAAGGATCAGAGAGCTCCAACCCCCCTGACACAGGCAGGGACACCAACCTCAGGCCTGGAGCACCTCTGCACTTATTCTTCTCTGCATCTAGCACACTCCAGGTATTTTTTTATTTTACAGGAAATAGGTAGACTCTCTATTTCTAAAGGGGTTATTTTCTAATTATTATTATTATTACTGTATGGTCCTTCACAAGAAGATCTGGTACGTCTTGTTACTGGATACCTGAAATTAGAGTTAAAATTAGAGGTGCTAAGCTGTGATAGACTTGTCTACCCACTGTTTGAATCGACATTTTTCCTGAAATGTAGGTTTTTTATGTAAACTTAAGGAAAGAAGAGCTTGTTCTAGCAGATGTGCTAAAATGCAAGCTTCAAAATTGTCCTGCACCAGCAAAAGCAAACCAAAAAAAAGTCTAGTAAACACTACAGGCATTTAAACAAGATGCTTACAATCACTTTGTATTGCTTGCCAGATCTAAACAAAGAAAATGCCTGGGATTTGGAGATTGTTAATCAGCTAGTGTCTCTCAGCTCTCTTGGAACGTAAGGGGTGGGAAGGGATGGGATATGTACTGTTGCCACTGTGCATGGCCTGTATCAGACTCTGGGTCATTTCACAGAATCATAGAGTCATAGAATGGCAAGGGTTGGAAGGGACCCCAAGGATCAGAGAGCTCCAACCCCCCTGCCACAGGCAGGGACACCAACCTCAGGCCTGGAGCTACACAAGGTTGCCCAGGGCCCCATCCAACCTGGCCTTGAACACTGCCAGGGACGGGGCATCCACCCCCTCTCTGGGCAGCCTGTTCCAGCCCCTCACCACTCTCTCTGTAAAAAACTTCCCCCTAATATCCAATCTAAACCTTCCCTCCTTTAGCTTTAATCCATCCCCCTTGTCCTGCCATTATCTGCCCTTTTAAAAAGTTGAATCCCCTCCTGTTTCTCTGCTCCCTTCAGGGACTGGCAGGCTGCAATGAGGTCCCCCTGCAGCCTTCTCTTCTCCAGGCTGAACCAGCCCAGCTCCCTCAGCCTCTCCTTGTAGGGCAGCTGCTCCAGCCCTCTGATCATCTTCATGGCTCCTCTGACCCCTCTCCAACAGTTCCACATCTCTCTTGCTCTGGACACAGGACTCCAGCTGGGGCCTCACCAGGGCAGAGGGACAATCCCCTCCCTGTCATTTGTTACAGTAGGGTGGAATTCCCAGCTGCCCAGCCTCATCCAGCCTTCCTCAGCTTCTGCCAGGCTTCCCTGCTGCCTCGGAAGGCACTAGATTGTTGAACATCAATGTATTTATTTTTATGTTGTTACCACATTCCAAAGGGGAACCTTGGCCATGATTTCAGCTGGTCTCACCACACTGTCCAAATCCTTCATCAGGAGCAGCTGGGAAAAGAACTCACTCAGGTTTCTCCACAGCACATTGCTGCTATGCCTCCTCCCTCCCACTAATCCTGGTAATCCCAGTCTTCGTTTGCCATCCTCCTGGTTCTCTCTTCTTGCTGTGACTGACTGCACAAGTGGTCTTGACTTTGAAAGGTGACTTTCAAATGTGCACCTAGAGTAATCTCTACCTCAGACTACTTTGGCTACTCAGGCACAAGATATCATATGACACACAAGAGCAACTTTTGATGTCACCTCAATCTGAGTCCAGGAATTGAGTAATCCTAGAACCATAGAATTGTCTTGGTTGGAAGGGACCTTTCAGATCATCGAGTCCAACCAGCAACCTAACCTGCCAAAACCACCACAGAATCACAGAATCCCAAGGTTGGAAAAGCCCTTTAAGATCATTGAGTCCAACCATTCCTGTCTTATGCCAAACCATATCCCTAGGATGATGACCTCTTCCACAGAAATCCTTCCAGAACCACCTGTCTGGATGAGGAGCTTGGGGGTGGGTCACTGAAAGGGGACAGCAATAGGATATCCAGCACCTTGCATCAAACTTTTCTAGTGCTGCCTCTCACCCTGCATACAGACTGTTCAACAGCAGTAATAACATTCTCTCAGTGTCTCTCTGTGGCAGAGAAAGGGTTACTGAGAAATGGAATCAGTCTGTTTTACCATATTTTGGAAAGAAGCAGGGCTTGAGGTGAAACTCATTGTGCCTCCCTTTTTGGGAGGGCCAAGAGTCAGTTATAATGGAGGACATTGAGGTTCACATTTTTTCTCAAAATTATCTTAAAGCCATTGTTCTTTCACTCATCACAAAAACATTCTGCATCATCATCTCTCCCCCCACCCTTTAGTTTCATAAAGAAGGCAAAGAGGAAGGGAGGAAAAATGGGCCTGGGGGAACCTACTGAGGTTCAACACTGCCAAGTGTCAGGGGTGGCACTTGGACTGGGAGAATCCCAGACACAGATACAGACTGGGAGAAGAGCTCCTGGAGAGCAGCCCTGTGAGAAGGACTTGGGGATTCTGGTGGGTGAGAAACTTCCCAGGAGCCAGCAGTGGCTCTTGCAGCTCGCAAGGCCAATGGGATCCTGGGCTCCATCAGCAGAGGGGTGGCAGCAGGGACAGGGAGGGGATTGTCCCTCTCTGCTCTGCCCTCCTGAGGCCCCAGCTGGAGTCCTGTGTCCAGAGCTGGGGCCCCAATACAAGAGAGATGTGGAACTGTTGGAGAGGGGTCAGAGGAGCCACGAAGATGCTCAGAGGGCTGGAGCAGCTGCCCTACAAAGAGAGGCTGAGGGAGCTGGGCTTGTTCAGCCTGGAGAAGAGAAGGCTGCAGGGGGACCTCATTGCAGCCTGCCAGTCCCTGAAGGGAGCAGAGAAACAGGAGGGGATTCAACTTTTTAAAAGGACAGACAATGGCAGGACAAGGGGGATGGATTAAAGCTAAAGGAGGGAAGGTTTAGATTGGATATTAGGGGGAAGTTTTTTACAGAGAGAGTGTTGAGGGGCTGGAACAGGCTGCCCAGAGAGGGGGTGGATGCCCCGTCCCTGGGGCTGTTCAAGGCCAGGTTGGATGGGGCCCTGGGCAACCTTGTGTAGCTCCAGGCCTGAGGTTGGTGTCCCTGCTTGTGGCAGGGGGGTTGGAGCTCTGTGATCCTTGGGGTCCCTTCCAACCCTTGCCATTCTATGATTCTATGAATCTATGAAGGGAGGAAAGATCATTTCCCACCCTGCTATAGTGTTTGCATCTGTCCCAGGTCAGGTAATGGTAGATAAGCCTGTAGTACCAGGTTGACCAGAAAGGAAATGAGAAGTGTAAAGAAAGACTTTTCTTACCCCATTTCCTGTTGCTCTTTGTAGGGGCAGAGAGCCATTGCCTTATGACTAGCAGTGAGTAAATACTGATGTCTCTAAGCAATACCTTTAAAATAGATATAAATTACCAACAGGGCATGACTATGTTTTGAGTTTATCCAGTTATCAGAAAACTCTGTAGCTCTGCACAGGCTGTTCTCAGATTGTGTTAGGAATCATAAAATCATTAAGGTTGGAAAAGACCTCCAAGATCATCTAGTCCAACCATCCCCTCAGCATCTCTATTACTAACTAAACCATGTTCCTGGGTACCTCATCCAATCTTTCCTTGAACACCCCGAGGGAGGGTGACTCCACCACCCTGGGCAGCCCGTTCCAATGCCTGACCACTCTTTCTGAGAAGAAATTGCTCCTCATTGCTAACCTGAGCCTCCCCTGGTGCAACTTGCAGCCAGTGGCTCTTGTCCTACAGCTAGGCATCTGCAAGAAGAGGCTGACCCCAGCTCACCACAACCTCCTTTCAGGTAGCTCTAGAGAGCAGTAAGCTCTCCCCTGAGCCTCCTCTTCTCCAGACAGGAAGACAATACCCACCTCAGCCATCACCTCTAAGCTAGAGCTGAGGGTCAGTGTTCACTCCTAATGATCAGAAATAACATTGATTTCTTAACTTATGAGAGCAGCCTGCCTCTCACACCTTTACTCAACCTTTTGCCTTCCTTTTATGAAAGGAAGGAGCTTTTTCCTGTTGCTACTGGTCTCGTGCCACTGAAAGGACATTCCAAATCTCAAGACCACTGGGAAAGCAGGAGAAAAAAGGGAAAGGGCTGATCTCTAGAAATTGGCTTCCCTGTTTAATAACTAGGACCCAGCCTGACTCTTAGAAACCTTCACTTCTGACTGACTCAAAGAAAACCCCGAAGCAGGATAAGTAATGACTTCAGGCAGTTGGCATTTTTGCCTGACTGGAGGCTGAGCATGGCTTGTTCTCAGTAGTTAGGTGGTGGCAAATTGCCTTTATTTCCTTGCTGTGTTGGAAATGTCATTCAAGATCAGGTGTGCAAAGACTGGGGAGAAGTTATGTAATATCTTGGCTACTTCTGCCTCACATCTGGCCCTTTGGCATTATGCTACCTATGGAGAGGATGACTTTGCCCGTCCAAATTGGATTTTGTTTTAATCTGGCATTATTTTATTGAGACTAAAAATAGAAGCCAAAATGTGTGTGAAATAGGGTAAAAGGAGTGGCTGAAGTTATGAAATGCAATATGAGGAAGAGCCAGAGAAGAGAGAGCCACAATAAACCAGAGAGTAGGGAGCTGAATGAGAGAAATCAGAATGAAGGCTGTCAAGTACAGAAGGGAGTTAGCAGCCAGGGTGAGGAACCCACCCAGTCTCTTCTCTGTAACTTGGGGAGCAGGAAGGCTCATGCTGACTTCTACTCCTATTTCTCCACTTGGTAATGAGGTTGCTGATGGCTCTTCTCATGCAGGGACATTGCAGTCACGTACAGTTGTTTGTACTGTTGATGTCACACACGCTCCCCCCATGTAAATTTGTCGTGACTTGGAACTGCTGCTCTCCCTTGCCTGCCTGGTCCAGCAAGCCAACTTGAAATTGTGCCCAAAAGATGGGGGAGGGAAGGCTAGCCTTCTGTTGTCAGCTGTCCTGGCTTGCTAGTGTCCATCAACAATGGATATAAATAAATTCCATCTATTTATTGCCTTTCTTAGTTGCACTATATATATATTAGCAAGAGAATGCTGGGCATCACTTTAGGATTAGAAATTCCCTCTCCTCTGAGATTAAAAAAAAATATTGGAATTTCTAGGATTATCAGAGCTTTTTAGGGAGAAAGGAAGTTCCTGTTTTCAACACTAGATTTAGGAAACTTCAGCATGTTTCTCACTTTGGCCACAGACTTGCTGTGAGTATGATGAAACAGCCCAAACTAGCTCTAAAAAACATCAGCATGGGTCCCTGACCCAGTACTGTCATCTGGCCTAGTGATCTGCTCTGTCTCCTTCCTGCAGTGTGGAAGCTGAGCAGATCCCTCCTATCCAGAGGGATCTTGCCAGGCTGGAAAGATGGGCCCAGGGGAACCTAATAACGTTCAACACTGCCAAGTGTCAGGGGTGGCACTTGGGCCGGGAGAATCCCAGACAAAGATACAGACTGGGAGAAGAGCTCCTGGAGAGCAGCCCTGTGAGAAGGACTTGGGGATTCTGGTGGGTGAGAAACTTCCCATGAGCCAGCAGTGGCTCTTGCAGCTCGCAAGGCCAAAGGGATCCTGGGCTCCATCAGCAGAGGGGTGGCAGCAGGGACAGGGAGGGGATTGTCCCTCTCTGCTCTGCCCTCCTGAGGCCCCAGCTGGATCCTGTGTCCAGAGCTGGGGCCCCAATACAAGAGAGATGTGGAACTGTTGGAGAGGGGTCAGAGCAGCCACGAAGATGATCGGAGGGCTGGAGCAGCTGCCCTACAAAGAGAGGCTGAGGGAGCTGGGCTGGTTCAGCCTGGAGAAGAGAAGGCTGCAGGGGGACCTCATTGCAGCCTGCCAGTCCCTGAAGGGAGCAGAGAAACAGGAGGGGATTCAGCTTTTTAAAAGGGCAGACAATGGCAGGACAAGGGGGATGGATTAAAGCTGAAGGAGGGAAGGTTTAGATTGGATATTAGGGGGAAGTTTTTTACAGAGAGAGTGGTGAGGGGCTGGAACAGGCTGCCCAGAGAGGGGGTGGATGCCCCGTCCCTGGCAGTGTTCAAGGCCAGGTTGGATGGGGCCCTGGGCAACCTTGTGTAGCTCCAGGCCTGAGGTTGGTGTCCCTGCCTGTGTCAGGGGGGGTGGAGCTCTATGATCCTTGGGGTCCCTTCCAACCCAGGCCATTCTATGATTCTATGATTAGGTGCTGGTGTCTGACCAAGCCATGTACATCTGTGTTGGGACAGTCTACATGGCACTGAATTTTAGTGTGCAGGTATCCTGTAAATGACTGTACAGAATTCCTGTGATTTCCTCATGACTCAGAATCCTATCCATAAATTAGAGGTAATCCTTTCCTTCCCCTATTCACACAAAAGTGGTAAAATTTTTGAGGTGCAGAGGACAAAATGGTATGTAGACATGTGGACAGACACACAGACAGCTACTTTAACATCCTGGCAGGCAGAGAATAAAGGAGATTTGTTCTGTTGTGTGGGGTGATTCAGTGCAATGAATCTCATTGCCAGGGAGAATCAGTCCTTGATGTTGACTGCTGTCAGAAATCAGGTCCTTTTTTCTGTCCCCCCTCTTCTACCAGAAGGAGGTGGAGTGCTCACCAGTAGCTTTGAAATGATAAAGCTTCAGAGAATGACATGTGTTAATACTTATGATTAAGTTGGCCATGAGCTGCACTCATGGTAAGGAACCTAGATACTTACTTGTAGACATAGGAATGTGCCCCTCTGTGTTGATTCCTCAAGGCAGCCATCCATGAGGAACTCATGCAAAGGGATTTTAATGGACTTTGTGAGAAAAGACAAACTGTACTGTGCATTTGTGTAAGAAAAGGAAGGCTCTAAAGTCTCTTGAAAACAGGAAGATGAGGTTGAAGTTGGCTGCCTCTCTCCTGTGCCTTTGTTTCCATAATGTCAGCATATTGCCAAGGGATAGGTTTCTGGACTGGTATCCTATCTTAATACAAATCATTGACAGTCTGGTTCCTAATTCAGGTTCCAAACGTTCTGTGCAGTGACATAGCTGGCAATCCTGCTTTCTAAACATCTTTCCAGATCCTTTGTGCTGTGTGATGTTTGGCTCTGTGCTGGGCTTTCAAGGAGAGCATATTTTAAAAAATGTACTGATATTTTTAACAAACAGCTCTCAACAAATGTCACTCATGTTTAGGAGCAAACTGATGTGCTAAATACACAGGACAAGCTTTACCTACTATATTAGCTATAAAAAGCAAACTGTCCAAAATAAACTTGGTACATTTCTGAGTGCTTTGGGTTTTTCTCTTTAAAAGGCTAAGGATTTCTAAGTAAAAGAAGTGAAGATGACATTGACTTTGTTTCTGTAATGTGCATGAGTAGGAAAGTGTTGTGGTAGAATTGAAATTTCTCTCTGTAATAATGGGAAGAATTCTTTTTTTCCTTACCTCTATTTTGTTTCTTTCAAAGATCAACCTTCTCACACCCCCATCTTTCTCCTGCACCAAGGTTCTCAGCATCTTTTGGATTGGGAAGTAGACTCCCCTGCAGGCAAATGAGTAATGGGTGGATGGAGGGAGAGCAGTGGATGTCATCTACCTTGACTACAGCAAGGCTTTGATACTGTCTCCCATGACACCCTGATAGCAGAGCTGAGAGAGCATGGGATAGATGAGTGGACAGTGAGGTGGGTCGAGAACTGGCTGTGGGACCGAGCTCAGAGGGTCGTGATCAGTGGGGCAGAGTCTGACTGGAGCCTGTGACCAGCGGTGTTCCCCAGGGCTGGGTGTTGGGTCCAGTCCTGTTCAATATCTTCATTGACACCTTGCTGAGGGAACAGCACCCACCCTCAGCAAGTGCCCATGATCCAAAGCTGGGAGGGGTGGCTGACACGCAGGACACTGCGCTGCCATCCAGAGACCTGGCCAGGCTGGAGAGCTGGGCAGGGAGAGACCAGATGAGGGTCAACAAAAGCAAGTGGAGAGTCTGGCACCTGGGGAGGAACAACCCCATGGATCAGTACAGGCTGGGGGTGACCTGCTGGAGAAGAGCTCTGTGGAGAAGGACCTGGGGGTCCTGGTGGATGACAGGTTGGCCATGAGCCAGCAGTGTGCCCTGGGGGCTGAGAGAGACAATGGGATCCTGGGGGGCATCAGGAGGAGTGTGGCCAGCAGGTCCGAGGAGGTGATCCTTCCCCTCTGCTCTGCCCTGGTCAGGCCCCACCTGGAGTATTGTGTCCAGTGCTGGGCTCCCTGGGATAAAAAGGACAGGGATCTCCTGGAGAGAGTCCAGAGAAGGGCTACGAAGATGATGAAGGGCCTGGAGCATCTCCCCTATGAGGAAAGGCTGAGAGAGCTGGGGCTGTTCAGCCTGGAGAAAAGAAGACTGAGGGGGGACCTAATCAATGTTTATAAATATCTGAAGTATGGGGTGCAGGGGGAATTGGCCAGCCCCTTTTCAGTGTCTGTGGGGACAGGACAAGGGGCAATGGCTGTAAGTTGGAGCCCAGGAAGTTCCACACCAACCTGGGGAAGAACTTTTCCCCAGTGAGGGTGCCAGAGCCCTGGGACAGGCTGCCCAGGGGGTGTGGAGTCTCCTTCTCTGGAGAGATTCCAGCCCCGTCTGGACGCCGCCCTGTGCAGTATGAGCTGGGGAGCTGCTTTGGCAGGGGGGTTGGACCCCAGGAGCTCTCCAGGTCCCTTCCAACCCCTACAACTCTGTAATTCTGTGAAAAGACACTAAGAGACAAAGCCTACTGATTGAGAGAAGGGTTTAGAGCTACTGGAGGAGCATGTGAAGATATGAGTCAGAGGCAAAGAAGGTGTTCTGGTCCTTGAGAGGAATACCAGAATCCTTTTTCCTGCAGCAGTTTATTAAGTTAAGGTTGTGTCATACTCATCTGTGATCTCATCTGTTACTGTAGGAAGAGGTTGTGTGATAAGGAGATTGAGATTCCTGGTGCTGACTGAGGTTTGCAGAGCAGTGCAGCAGTTTTCCCCACAAAATGGCCCCTTGTAACCTCTGAAAATCTTTGCTTTGTGTTTGTTTTTCCAGCCTCTGCTGGCAGAGAAGGACTAACACTGAACACCAGGTGAGGAGTCCAGGATGTTGCTTCAAGTATGGAGCAAAGGAAGAAGCAGGAGTGACTTCATACCACCACACTCCCATAACACCCAGGAAGAGTGCAAAGGGGAGGCTCTGGTGAGAGGACAACTCACTGAGGGGAGCACCCAAAGATCTGTGGAAGCTGGTGACATACCTGCAAGCTGAGGTGAACGATTGCCTCAGAGGTCTTTTGCTGCTGAGTCTTGGGGTCCCTTCCTCCCACCTCTTCCTGATCACTAACTGTGAGATCTTTCTAGAAGACAGAGATCCTCCAGCTGTCTCTATTGTTCTTCCTAAGGTCCAAGTTTGAACATAAAGTCTCATTTGCTCAGCCATTTTAGTCTGTCCTAGTCTGGTAACTGCCAAGATTCTCTGCTGTCATCACATGGCAACCCATCAGTGGAGAAAAATATTAGAATGGATGAGTGGAGACATCCCTGTTGATTGCCATCTTGGAGTTTGGCACAGAGCCATAGAAATGATTGGTTTGAGTAAAGTCATTTCATTTGTTTTGGTTATAATTATTAATTCACACCCACCCCCCCCCCAAATATTTGCTGTCATTTTACTGGAGAGGTTTTTGAATCTATCTTTATGTTTCACTGCTGGATGCTTATGTTCTGTGTGGCTTATTTTTGTCTTTTTGACTTCTGTTTGTTCAGGCTTTATAAACTTTTTCAATTGGCTGATGTTTTCAGACCCAAGCTTGAACCCTAAGGCCCAGGTGGCTCCTATCAGTTGCAATAGTGGCTTGGTAAAGCACTCCAGTGAAAATTTGCCTAATGCTATGAAAATTCATTTGCTTGTGTTTAGAAAACAACATCAGCAGCTGGAAAATGTATTGGGAGAGAAAGAGCCACCCATCCTTAAAATGAGCAGGAAGCAGCTTCAGCTCTGGTTCTTTGTTGGTGCCAGGTTAAAGGGAAGCTCAGAATTTTGCAATTTCTGCCCTGTCAAGCAGCAAGTGGTCTGATTGCAATTCTCAAAGGGTACTCCATCTCATGGTGTTTGTATTGGAGCTCTGGGATTGGATTCTAACAGCTTCTTTGATCCATTTTCTTCTGTCACAGCCTCATGTCCAGCCTGTACAGTCAGGGTTAAGAGATCATTCTCTTGTGTTGCCAAGTAGATAATGACAGAAGAAGTGGTGTCAGAGGGGGAAGTGTTCTCTCTTTAAATGTCCCCTCTCAGGTTGTGCATATTTTCTGCCATTCAAGACCAGATCAATGGTCTTGATCATTGATCATCAGAAGATGAAGTAATTCTGTCCCTATCCCATTAAGTTTCACTCTCACTTGCTTCACTCCCAAACTTGTAAGACAGAATGTGTGTTCTTCTGTTCTTGTTCCACTCACATAGAACAGGCATTGAGTACTTCATTTGTCTAAACTGCAGTTCTCTGAGGTAGCTGTTCCCTTTCTTCCTTCCTTGGCTTCTTTCTTTCCTTGACAGCCCTAATCCTGGTCACTTCCTCTTCATTTTTCAGCTGTATTCCTCAAGAATCTCCCTGGCATTTGCCTGCTGCCCATATGGCCATCACATATCATCAGTGAGCAAGGTATTTGGAAAATCTTGTGAAGTTACTTTCACATCATGTCCCTTCTGCCTGTAATCATTGAATTCCACCCATGGATCTCTGAGAGAGATGTTTCTTCTGGTCCATTAAGTTGTCAGCTCATGCTTAGTGACCATTTACTTGCAAACTTCAAACTTTGGCACACCCTCAGCAGCTATGGGCTTCAAGACCTGAGTTCTGTCTTCTCATAGCCTACTCTGCCATGTGTGGCATTGGCTGTAGTCTCCAGCTCTGTTCCAGAACTGTCAGAAGGGCTATTCCCCTATAAGATTTTAACTTCAGTAAATAACAGATTCCATTCCTTTCTTCTTCCCAGAGGATCTGAGTTACTCATATTCCACTGGGTGCAGGATGGAGTAGCTATAGGATATTTATATGTGCTTGTGGAACATTTCATCTCTGTTCTCTAGTTCCTTTGTTCATTTTGTCCCAGCCACCACTGAAAACTAGACAGGGGTTTGGAGGATAGAGATTTAAATACACAGCTAGCCCAGGAAAGGTGGGCCCAATGTCATCAGAGGATCATTGGCTGAAGCAGCCTTCTTACATCTTTGTGCTGACTTCTTGTGAACATCAGGTAATTGTTTTGTCAGCTTTGCCAGTCCCACCCACTCCTTTTGAGAGAATCATTTGTACTCAGTCATAGCCAGCATGTTTCCTGAGCTTCTTTGCATTGCATGTTGGATGTAACCAACACCACATCTCTGACTGATGACTTAGCAACAGTATATCAACATCTCAACTCCAAGATTTTGGAACCATCCAGAAAAAGGCACATTGCAGTCTAAGACCCTCATTTTGAAGGGATTCATTCCTTGAGCTTTAGGAGCACTACAGTCTTGCATCCTTTGTCCCTGGAAAATTTCTCTTCCAACAAACTTAAAAGAAACAAATCAAAAACCAAAAAATCAACCCAACACCCCCCCCATCCAGCCAACCAGGGATGTCAAGACTGGTCTTTACCTCAAGCTAGATACCTAGACCTTGAAATCCTGTTCAGCCTCAAGGTTCTGTTAGGGTAGCCAGGGCATCAGAGGAAATGGCAGTATTCCTTTGCCTTGGGCATCTGCTGATCCCAGCTCAGAGCACAAATGCTGTTACCTTGGGAGCATGTGCAATAGAGAATCAGGAAGAAATCCTGCAATTTCAGCCTCTTACCATTTTCTGTCTCCCTGTACTCCTCATCCTGGAATCCCCACATGTCTTTGTGCATGGTGAACACTGTGTACTGAAGGATGACATGTATTTTGTCTCTGTGCAGCTCTGCTACATCCATGTCTGTCCCTTTTCAAAAGTACCTCTGGGAGTGCCACACATCTTGGAGAGAAGGCATTTTACAGAGAGTGATTTCTAGTACAAGGGAGGAAAGGAGAATAGCAAACCTTTCTGGCTTTATAATAGTTGTGGGTGAGAGGAGTACAATATGTATGTGCTCTAGTGGGGATTAGTTAGTCCTTGCTTTTATGACATTTATTTTCCTGTATTCATCAAAAAGTTGAATTGAAAGTGCCTCTGTTTCCTATGAGAAAAGAAAATTGCCAATAGAAAGCTCTGACAATCACTCAGCAGCTATTTCAGTGGTGAGACTGGATAACATGACCAAGGGATCCTGTTCTTTTCTCCCATCACTTCCCAGTTAAGGAGCCTGTTCCAGTGACAGAGAATCAGGCTTGGTAGTCTTGACAGGACTAAGGTGCACATGGGAGTTCATACAGGTGTTTTGGGCTGTGTTTAGGTGATGACCATACACCACCACAAAAATGAAGGGAGGGATATTAGATTCTCTCCTCTCCAGAAGCAGCTGACTTGTACTCAGTACAGGCAGTATTTAGCTCACTTTTACATGGCTGAACTTGGCCTTTAAAACAACCTTGCAAGTTGTGTAAGTGCTGTCAGTGGGAGGTCATGTTGTGGCACTAGATAGACCACACAGGCTTGGGTGCCAGTGAGACATTCTCAAGTCTAGATGTGCTTTTGGACAATCATGATTTAGTGGAAATACTCCTCATTATGATGTCCAGAAGGTCAATACAGATCCCTGATACTGGTTCCACATTGTGATAGGAGTGACCAAAACCTCATATTTATAGTTGTCTTCATGCAGAAAAGTGGTTAATTGGGAAAGTGATGGGCAAGGGGGAGTTGAAGGGAGAAGGTGAATAGTAATTGTTCACAGTTTTGTCCACAAGTAGCAGGAGCATCAAAAGAGAAACCAGATTCAAAGGGGAAAAAAAAAAAACCATAAAAAGAGGGGGATGCAATTTTTTTTTCCCTTCCCAGTACGTAATTGACCTATGGAAGTCCTTGTCACAAGATGTTGTGGGTTCAAAGAGTGTATACATTTTGAAAAGACAAGGAGAGAAATCCATTAAAAAGCAAACTATTAGGGCATATTAAATATTCAGATTAAAAAACAAGCAGGGAGCTTCTAAGACTGGGCAAGTATCACAATGGGCTTTTCCAATGTTGAGCTTGTCTATCAGTATGTGCTGTTGACTGCTGTCAGAGGAGAGAGGTGGGCTTAGATGATCTGGTAGTCTGACTTTGGATGGGTTGACAGTTGCAGTACAGCCTCCTAGAACAGCCAAGGCAAAGCTGCCTTCCATGGCAGCACCATGTTCCACCAGAACTCACTCTGTGGTGTTGGGTTCTCTAAGAAGAGTCTCCATTGCTGCCATCTGCCAAGTGGTCACATGTGGTTTGTCTCCATCTTCACCTGCAGAGGCTTTCAGAATCATCAAGCCCTTACAAGAGCAGAAAGGACACCACAATCCACTGCTAGGCAGTTACAGTTTAGGGGGAAAGTAAATTGCTGAATGGAAATCATCCCTAATCTGATGTTTGTAAGTGGTTAATCCTTTAAATATGGAAAATAATATTCTTACCACTAACTTCTCTTAATTCACTTCTCTTCATTCACTTCTCTTCATTCACTTCTCTTCATTCACTTAGGCACTTTTCACTTCTCACCATCTTTGTCTTCCCAAGTGCTTGACTGCAGAGCACCTTCAGGGTGCTCTCATCTTAAAGAACGACAGTACCTGTTAACTGCTTTCTTCCCACTTCAGAACCCTACTGTCCTTTTCCAAAGAAGAAGTTTCTAGGAAGCACAAACTCTGGGATGCTGAGTTTTTGAAGCAGCCTCTCTGTGCAGGTTTAACACAGGACAAACTCCACTGAACTGAAGGTGACAAATGAGACACTGAGTCAATCCTGAGGAGGCTGCTTGCTCTGTTACCCTACCAAAAGGCACTTTACTGACCCTCTTTTCCCTGCCCTTTCTAATTTAAAGGAAAGAATCAGTGATGACTGCAGAGCCCCTGGTGTGAAGCCAGTCACACTCAGTGAATCATAGTGTTTCCCTAGGGAAAAGAATATACTTTAACAGGGCTGCTTCTCTGCAAGTCCGTGCCTAGAGTGCACACAATGAGCTTGAGAAATCTTTTATTCAAAGGAGTGGCTTTTTATCTGACCAAAAAAACCTAGTTTACCTTAAAAAACCCAAATTTGATGCAATTATTAAGAATTTGGGGGCTGTTAGAAGTGTATCTCTTATGACCAGAATTGTTATCATTTGTTTGGGGTGGGTGGCAGAGGTGCTGCTACCTGTAAAGGCAATTTTAGCATTGTATTTGGCTGTTTGCCTACTGGTGTTCCAGAATGTGCAACAGAAAACAACCCCAGAACATCAATTTAACTTGGTGTCCCTGCAAGAGTATTTCAGAAAAAACTTATTTCACCATAGTTACAGCAATGGTAAAGTGTAGTCTCTTTTCCCCCAGACTTAGAGGAGACAAGTTACTTTACTCATAGTGATGTTCAAATCTCCTCAAAAAGTTTGAGGGTTCTTGATCTGATCCCTGTGTCTTGAGTATTCCCATGTCAAAAGGCAGGAAGGGATCTTTGAAAAGTTCCTGCCAAGTCCAAACATTGGGCTGTCATCACTCATTCTACTCTAAGAATTGTTTTTTTGCTGACATTAGAGCAGGAAAATGACAAGGGATTTTTTTTTTCTGCAGTTTTCAGTAGTTACAGGATTCACATCAAGTTTTTCAAGTGGTTTTGCCTTATTTAAATGACCTTCTGAAGAGGTCATGCTGGGTCAGAGATATTGGATCTAGGATGTCTGTGCCATAATTCAAGGTGTGCAGATGGACAGCTGGGACTCAGTGGGGTGGCAAATGAAGTTGTTGGCATCCCACTAATTCATGCCACTAGTTCCAGAGCTTCTGCTTCCAGTTGCATGATGCTTCTTCTATTCAAATCAGGATTGTCTTCCCTTCTGAAAGTCTGTTTACTCCACCAGTTCTAATTCCAGAAATTCAATGTGGAATACACTAGACAAAATGTATCAGCTGGGATATTTATTTTTCTTATCCACAGACCTACAAAACTTCTGTCTCCATATGTCTGCTGAAAATTTCTCATAAAAGTATCTAAGAATAAAGATTGGTGACTATTCCTGCCAGACTGTGGCTCTGCAGTTTTCTTAGGTCTTTGCATGATGGCTTGGCTGAGGGCAGCTACATTGATACAAATAAAAACCAATTTAAAATCTGTAGTCAGCACATTGTGACTGCTGCCATACCAGACTTCCTCAAGATCTTATTGTCATCAGATTTATTTTGTTTGTTTGTTTCCAGTCCTTCAGATTAGCACAACAGAGGATTTACCATGGCAGTATCCAAAGGAGAACTTCAGATCCTAAAGTGTACTAGTTAGAGACTTCTGTAGCATGTGTCCACTGAGGGGCTCGTGGCAACTTGTGGCATGCAAGGCAGCTTGTGGCAAGCTGGATGTCTTCCAGAGCCTCTTGTTGAGAGTCAGACTGTCAGCTACTGCTTTCTCTTACAAGTAGAGTTTCTTACAAATCCTCAAAACCAGTGGCAGTCTCCCAGGCATCCAGTCTACCTGCAAAAGGGATTCAGCATTTCAAAAGACGATACCTTTTTGTTTCCAGAAAAGATCAGAATGTGGTTCTGAGACATTCCCTGGTCATTCCACTACATGCATGGCACAAATCCTGGAAGATTTGCCCCTGGCTGCCCAGCAAATCTTTGTTTTGTCTGCTTCCTGAAGAGGATAATAACTTCAGGAGAAAAAAAAGGAAATCCTTCCTGAAGAATGTCAGGAAATCTCTGGTTTGATAGGACCCAGCTGGCTTCTTTCAAGTGATGTACATGCACTGGCCATGATGTATTGTTACAATGCCTCATGCTAATTTCTGTATGTGATGAATGAGTATCTGTAAACAGCTAGTGAGAAACATCTGAGTGTTGGCAGACCAGAAGAGGAAGTCACCTTTGCTCTCTGCAACATGCATGTAATGTACATGTAATTAGTTCTTGCATCACTTTCTGTGGACACCAATGAGAGATCATCTTGCCTAGCCAACTAAGTGGAATGAGAGACAAAGAATATCACCCTGCATAAAGACCACTACCCCCCTGAAAGGGGGAGAAATAAATCTTTGTCTTCAGAAGACACCACTTGAAAGGTTAGTATTCCTTCATATAACTCACAGTGCCAGCATATAGCACAGGGGACAGTTGCTGCCTGAAAGCTGTTCACCAAGTCTGCAGGATGTGGGAAACCAGTCATGGGGGAGGGGAGAGCATGTGTGTCTGCCACAAACCACAGCTGAAAAGAAGCCTTGATTCTGTACTAGATATAAGGGTTCTTATCCCTAAGTGTATTTCCCATGAATTCCTAGTGCAGTGCTGGAAAAGGCCCAGCTGCTTGGCTGAATGTCTTCAGACCATCTCTGCCATCTTCCCTGTGCTGCTGAGCCCTAGGTAAGTATGTTCTGAAAGCAGATGAGGAACTGAGGTCTGGAATCTTCTAAATGAGTCTTTCCTGGAAACACATTGTGACATCTAAAGTGCTGTACTGTATGACTGAAATGATGGGCATAAGTGGCATCAGAAATGCATTAGTGTAATTTAGAGAAGAGAATGGTGACCATCAGCCAGCAATTTTTATTTGCTGTTATTTCTTGTGGATGAATCTGAATTAATTTCTAAGACAATCTATTTCTCAATGAGTAAAACTCTCTCATCACTTCTGTATTGGATGAAAAAGGATCTTGCATTTGTACAGGGTATCTCAAACCTCTCTTCAAGAGAGGGCAAAAGATGTTGAGCTTAGTTGCCTCCATCTGTCACATCTGGAGCTGCAGGAAAAAAATTAATCAGGGCTTAAATGACTTCCCTGTATGCAAAAGAAAACTCAGGTAAAGGAGAGACCTGAAAGTCCAGGTGTTGTTTTAGTGAACATAGAATCATAGAATCACAGAATGGCAAGGGTTGGAAGGGACCCCAAGGATCACAGAGCTCCAACCCCCCTGACACAGGCAGGGACACCAACCTCAGGCCTGCAGCTACACAAGGTTGCCCAGGGCCCCATCCAACCTGGCCTTGAACACTGCCAGGGACGGGGCATCCACCCCCTCTCTGGGCAGCCTGTTTCAGCCCCTCACCACTCTCTCTGTAAAAAACTTCCCCCTAATATCCAATCTAAACCTTCCCTCCTTTAGCTTTAATCCATCCCCCTTGTCCTGCCATTATCTGCCCTTTTAAAAAGTTGAATCCCCTCCTGTTTATAATCTCCCTTCAGGGACTGGCAGGCTGCAATGAGGTCCCCCCGCAGCCTTCTCTTCTCCAGGCTGAACCAGCCCAGCTCCCTCAGCCTCTCTTTGTAGGGCAGCTGCTCCAGCCCTCTGAGCATCTTCGTGGCTCCTCTGACCCCTCTCCAACAGTTCCACATCTCTCTTGTATTGGGGCCCCAGCTCTGGACACAGGACTCCAGCTGGGGCCTCAGGAGGGCAGAGCAGAGAGGGACAATCCCCTCCCTGTCCCTGCTGCCACCCCTCTGCTGATGGAGCCCAGGATCCCATTGGCCTTGTGAGCTGCAAGAGCCACTGCTGGCTCCTGGGAAGTTTCTCATCCACTATGACACCCAGGTCCTTCTCAGCAGGGCTGCTCTCAAGAAGCTCTTCTCCCAGTCTGTAACATCATAGAATGCATGTTAGTTACCAGTTTCATACAGCTTTTAAGTAATACATTCCAGTTATTCTGAATGTTCAATAAAGAAGTTAATGTTATTTTTGAAGAAGGAGAAGCCTGTTTTCCTCCTTGCACTGTATCCAGAATGCTGCTGTTACTTTAAACAACAATCAGTGTAGGATACAGGCAGCCCATACAACCATTGGTTATGTTGCACTACCAAAGCCAGTAGTGTTCTGCAAGTGTGTTGGTATCTCTGCACATGTTGAAAACTCTGTCTTCTTCATTGATGTCACTGCCTTTCAATCACTGATCAAGAGAGAACAACCCAGTGCTACAGGGTTGATGTTTTTTGCCTGCCACTTTGTGCAGACACCTTTTCTGCAGGATGGAGCTGGCCCTACAGCTGCTCACCCTGTGGTACTGAACCTGTCCTGCATTGAACCCCCAAGTCATATTGAAGATGTCTGCCTCAGAAGACATTGCAATGGATCATCTTCTGTCATGGGATGGTGGTAGTGGCTTCATTTATAAAGTCTTCTGAATCTGGAGACCTGTATTCCTCATCAGAGCAGAACTCTCTATTCATAGGTAAGGGAAGTGCCAGAGCAGCAAGAAAAGGACCCATGAACTGAGAGAAGGGAAGCTTGGTAACTACAAGGACATGTGAGACAACACAGAACAGAGCTATGATGTTGCCAGAGAAGTGGACAGGTATGTTTGTCTTTTCTATCTTTCATTACTGGTGGTCACAGTCCATCTTGTTCACTGTGTGTGGATGCCTGTTGGCTATGGGAAGGTGAGGCACAAAGCAGCATTTCCCAGTTCACGCAGGGGTAATGGGATGTGTTACTGCTTTTTCTAAGTGTGGGGAGAGAGCTAGAGACCATCCAACCCAAAGACCAGGGAACAGAGACTCATCTAGTCTGCAAAGACTGTTCTTTGCTGAAATAGCAGTGCAGATTCCTGGATTTACTGTATTAGTGTTCCTTACAGAGCTCTATAAAGCACTGCAACCTGAAAACCAAGGTGTCTTACTTCAGGTCTTGGCTTCCTGCATGCTGTAAAAGAGTATGCCACAGAGGAGCAGGGACCACACAGATGGTCATTTGATCAGCTGTGTAGGATCTGCCTGGTGGCAGTGCAGAATGGGGTTTTTTTCACTGTCTAACCATTGATCTTTGTTAGAGAGACAGAAAGTGTGCTGGGATTGTTTTCATCAGCTTTTGTTTGTTCCTTCAAACAACAAAAGGGAACTGTTGGGAGCTGTATTCAGGGCTGGCAGTGAAGATCCTACTTTTTCTTTCCCATTGTCTTCCTCAATTTGCCAACTAGTAACAGAGCATATAGAGAACTGCCCTCTGCCTTCTCACACAAGCACCCTGAAATGTTTAGTGAGCCCATGCCCAGGACTCTGTTCCATCTGTTATTGATCCCATGTAGATAGCCTGATTTGTTGTTGAATTATAGCTCAAACACCCCTAGAAAAGCTATGTCAAGTGTAAGAAAATGAATTCAGATCCTGTCTCACAAATCTGATTCTCAAATGTTGCTGGGCAAATAGAAAGTTGGACAGAGCAGTAACTGAAATGCAGCTGACTTCAAGGATTACTGTACCTAGAGTACTTGTACTGTACTTAGAGTACTTCTACTTGGAGTACTTGTGGCCTTACACAGTGGTTGGACACTCCAAGACTCTTCTCTGATTTTCCATTGTCATTTTGCCTCCTTCCCAATGAGACAGGTGGCTTGGTCCTTCCACCACCCCTCCCTGCCACTGAGAAGCAGCGGTGAACAAGGGCTACTCAAACCCACCCACCTCACAGGGCTCGCCAGTGGTGAGGGGCTGGAACAGGCTGCCCAGAGAGGGGGTGGATGCCCCATCCCTGGCAGTGTTCAAGGCCAGGTTGGATGGGGCCCTGGGCAACCTTGTGTAGCTCCAGGCCTGAGGTTGGTGTCCCTGCCTGTGGCAGGGGGGTTGGAGCTCTGTGATCCTTGGGGTCCCTTCCAACCCTTGCCAGTCTATGATTCTATGATTCTAACCCGTGGGTGGGTCTGATGTGTTCCAAGTGCCACGTAGGACTCTGAGCTGTGCAAGTGTTCTAGCTCAGCCCTTTGCAGCACCCCTTCTTGGTGATTCCCCCACACACCCCACCCTTTACTAGCAAGGAAGCCCTTCAATTGGATGGGCAGCAGAGCCAGCCCAGGGCTCAAGAGGAACAATGACCAAAGACTGCAGCTTGTAAACCTAAACCTCCCCAGGGTCTGCTGCTAAAAGGAGATTAGAGAGAATTCCTACACCAACTGGCATCTGGATTTCTCCCCCTCCCCTCAACATTACAGCCACTTAATTTCTGGCCTATCAGCACAGTAGTTTAGTTGTAAGGCATTTATTTGCTCCCTCCCTGGGCACGCAGGAAGCACAGGCACAGAAAGCTGTACAGGGTACAGGAATACAGTCGTGCTGCAGGGCTGAGCAGAGCTGCACCTTTCATCCTCACACCAGTGACAGGTCAAGGAGCCCCAGAGAGATGAAAGGGCTAAAGCTAAACGTGGGGGAGTGCCTCTTATCAGGACATGTGTGCCCCAGCCACAACATCATACAGGTGTGCAGGCTCCTTCCACTGACCCACCCTTGCTAACCCCTAGCCAGCTGGTGATGGTGCAGGAAGGGTTGTTTACAGTTTATTAAGATGTTTAAGATTACATGTTATGGCAGTCTCATGTGAGGTATATGGAAGCAGCCACTATTGTGAAGGGCTTGATGGAAGAGCTGAATTCTGAGCTGACCAAGGAGACCCATGGCCACAAGCAATTAACCAGCTAGGTGTCATTTTACACTCAGCTGCTGGGAACCAGGAATTGGGAGAGGACAGGGAGGAACCTCTGTGGTCTCTAGAACATGACTTTAAGTAGCTGTGGTTTGGAGAGTCAGAGAGGCAGCCCTTGAGCCACATGTGGCATGCAAGCACTGGAGAATTTTACCTTTGGGAGTATGTATGGCTGAAAAAGCCCACTCTTTTTAAAAAGAGTACATTGGTTTCTTGCCTGGGCAACATCTGTGAGCTTTTTGTGAGCATCTGCAATGCTTATGGTAAATCAGGAGGAGGGGTGTGTGTCCCTGACCTGTGTGTGTGAGTCTGTACTGGCAGACTATATATATTTAAATGGACATAGGCCATTTGTCAGTTGTGGCAACTGCACTGCCCTGGTTATTTCAACAGTATTGTTAGAAGTGTTTCACAGTGAGGGGAGCTTTATATGGCTATAAAAAAAGCAGATGCTAGAGGTGATGTACATGTCTGAAGGATTAGGGTGGAACAGGGCACATCTACACCAGGCACAGTTTGAGGGTACCAAGGAATTTCCATTCTGGGGTTCTCTGGCTGACCTACATTCCCTCTGTTCCTTTGAAGAGACATTTTGGAAAGGGGAAAGATTTCAGCCTGGGTATGCCACAGCACAGCAGTTTAAAAACAGCAAGCCATCTAACCCTCCAACAAACAACTTGCTTGTGAAAAAGAAGAGCATTTCCCCCCCCAAAATATTTATTTTTTACAATGTTTTTGAGATTACTATTTCTTTTTAAGTCTTTGCAGGTGAGACCTGGGCCATGTTCAGGTCATCATACAGAACACCCTGAAACACCTCACAAACCACAACAGACAGGAGGTCCTCAGGGTGTATCAACTCACATACAAATGGGACCAATATTCAGGTCCCCACAGATACTGCTCCTGCCCTGACCCAGAAACCATCTCTCAGAAACTCCAGGTAGGGAAAAGAGCTCAATGGAGACATCGGTCCCTCCAAAAATGGACTCAGCACCCTCTTTCCTTGGATTTGCCCACCCTCAGCAGGCTGGCTGGGAGCCTTGCAGTTAGCATTTAGAAACCAACAGCCAGGATCTGCCAACTGAACTTACAGGTTTGGCAGACACCTAGTTTCAGTTGCCAAGACTCCAGGATCACAGCTCTGAGGAACAAAAGTCTTAAGTGTATCTCTGAGCATTTCTTCTTGCAGCAGCTTCCCTTCTTGGTGCATCTTCTTTCTCTAAAGAAACTTTCAGGGTTTCCTCCTACAGGGAAACCTTTCATTCTTCAGGCCAGTGGAGAGGGCTGCAGTCCTACAATAGCTAAAGCTAGACAAGAAAACACCTCCCCCTTTCATCCCCCCTTTCACCTGCTTTTTCTTATTCCCTTGTTTTCCCAGCTCAACCACCCAGCATTCAAATACACAGTAGCTCCTCTGCCCTATCTTTCTCCTCAGAACCAACTGTCCAGCCATTTTGGAGAGCGTGGCCTTCATGTCACCAAAGTAACTCCCAGAAGGAACATGACACTGCCAACAAGACCAAGAAATGTTCCAGAAGAGATCCCCAGGGGCTGCCAGATCCTAAGCCACAGGGTTTGGCACTCAGCCCTCAGCATACACGTGAGTCTCTGACCCCCAGTTCCTTTTTTGTTAGCCTGGGAGCAGGAGAGTGGGTGCTGACAGTTTCTCTCTTGGCTTTGGGTGGGCCAGGGTGCCTTTCAGCTGCATTTACAGGATTTCACCACCATGTTAGAGAGCTGCTCCACTTTGGGGGTCCTCCCAACATAGTACAAGATAGTGAGTGGCTCCAGGTCCTGGGGGACACAGCAGGGCGAAGCGGATGCCTCAGGGTTCAGAGTGTTGTATAAGCCCAGCACCTGCAGAAACAAAGCAAATGTGGTGACAAAGTCAGGAATATATTTAAGTTGTTGAGGACAGGAAGGGACTGCAAAGCCAACAGGTCTCTTCAAGGGTTTGGACTATGCCTATCAGAAGATGTTTTCCTGAAGCAAGTAATACTCCTCTGATCACAGCCTGCTTCTAAAGGGTCTCTCCTGTCCTGGCCCAACTCATAAAGAGTGTTTTGGTTTTTTTCTTCTCTTGCTCAGTGAGTAATACCTCAGGGTTGAAGGAATGCCAGTAGTTGTCTCATCTCTAATTTTATATGAATAGTGTACCAGCTTGGGGCCATGTTTTCTTGGGTTCCATTAAAGAAACCAAAAGAAAGAACATTAGTGCTGCTTATTTCAACCAACATCTCTAGATAGCACTGGATGGATGCCAATCCTCTCAAGTATCCACAGCTCCCTCCCAGCTTTGAACTGTCTGATGCTTTCTCCCTCCACTCCATCCTCCAGGTCATTACACTGTAATGCTGGAGCCAGGAGAGCGTCCTGTGGGACCCCACTGAATTCCTCCTCCCAGCTGGCCCTGGCCCACAGATGACTGTACACTGCAGCCACGTAACCGCTACAGAACAGTTGCCATGTTTTGTGCCAGAGGTGGCTGCTTCTCAGCAGTAAGCAGCTTCTTGAGTTGTGGGGCCAAAACATGATCTCACCAGCACTACTGTGGTCTCATTAGTGCTTATCTGGTATAAATGACAGGGTCTGGCATGTTGTCTTTTAACTACAGTCTTTGGGGATGAGCAGTGCTAAAGAAACATCCTGTCCTATCATCCAGATCCGTGGAATCCAGGTCATTCTGGCAGTTCTCTGGGGCACTGAGCAAAATACCCCTGGCTGTACCACAGGGGTACTACATGCTCTGGGGCCACTCTGCTCAGTCAGTAGGTTAAACTGGTGAGAAATCTTTTCACCATTCCTAGGCGGTGCTGGCAAGCTAGCAGCAGCTATGTAGTTCTAAAGCTTTCTTGGATCGTTCAGCTGACCTCAGTGCTTGATTGTTTCCTTTCTTGCTCAAGTAGAGAACATTAGGAACTGTTCTAAAAATCTCCTTCCTCTCACACCGATTCAGTCCAGTTATCTACTAGAGCTTCTCAGGACAACCAGATGGTAAAGCTACATGCCCATTACCCTTTCAAAGCTGTTCATTCCCTTGCTTTGTCTTGTGCTTACTGCCCAGCATCTGTTCACTCCTTGGTTTCCATACATCAACTGTTCCTACTGATATTAGTCCTTGAGCTTCAGCGAGCCTTGCTGGGGTGCAGATGCTCAGGCTGTCAGGAAAATGTTGGCATCTTTTCTGCAATGTCATCTTCACCTAGCTAGCTACTCTTCAGCTAAATTTGCTTTTTCCACTAACTTTTTTGGGTGAGACTTGAAGCAGAGTTGCTACTGAACTGTTGCATTGTCTGGATTTCTGCCTTTTCTGTGGAAGCACAGGGTTTTCCTCTGGCTTTTCTTGCTTCAGCAATGGACTGCCTGGTCCTTAATCTGCCTTCTGCCCCTTGGTACTTCTCCTGTGCTTGTGCTTTTCTGCTGCATTTGTGTTCTTCCACTCCAGCCAGTAGCCAGGCTCCAGCAGTACTCTTCCCAAAGACTGCCTTGCATACTCATGCCAAACAGAGGTTACACATAAGTTACCTGCAGATGTTTGCCTTCTACCAGCTTTTGCTCACAATCTCACAGCCTGGTAGGTTCCTCCCTGTGCCTATGCAGAAAGGAGAGCTTGCTGCATGGGTGTGTTCACTTTCCAGACATGGACCTGGATTTCCCTTCACTTTTGGGCTGCAGCTGACCCTCTGGTAGCAGATGGCTACGGTGTGCCACGCACAACAGTTTTACATGACAACCTGGCACACCAATCATCAACACACACAATCATCACCCGATGATCTCTTGAGGTCCCTTCCAACCCTTGCAATTCTGTGATTCTGTGTGATTCAACTGCTCTACAGTTGAGAGCATAGAAAAATCTTCTGTTTCTGTCCAGTGCAAAATGCAGGAGGGATTTAGGCAGAAGATAATTACCAGAGATGATGTTTTCAGTTATAATCCTGTGACCATTACCAAATAAGTAGTGGCCACAAAACCATTGGTACCTAAACCCATCAGTCCTGCTGTTTCACATCCTACCCAAGAGGCTACTTCCTCAGCATTTGGCTGGAAGCATGGATCCAGTACTGACTCCTAAGGTAGCACATTTTCCCTGCTGAACCATCTAGACTCTTTCCTGCAGTTTCCTTGGACAGGTTTTTATATGGCTTGACCTGAACTGCCTTTGTTGCTCTGAAGAGACGGGATCAGACTTAGGAAGGAAGGGGGAATCACAGCCAGAAGCAGTGACAGGGTGAGTGGATGTACCGTGCTGTGAGTGGTGTCTGCGCTGCGCAGGTACGGACAAGGCCCCGAGCAGAAGTTGGCAAAGTAGCCCTTAGGCTCATGGACCCATTTCCAGCCAAGGTCCTGTCGGAAGTCAATGTAGAGAGGGCGTACGCAGCAGTTCTCCTCCAGGTTCCTGAAACACAGTATTAAAACACAGTGAATCTAAGGAGGGGCCTTAGATGTAATTGCATGATGCAGCTTCCCGAGCAGGACTGGCACCAGCAGTGCCCAGTGGGATGTGATGTTTGCCTGCACCAAATACAGAGGAGCAGCACAGGCACATGCTGGCAGCTCAGCAGCACCCCACTCACCCACAGAAGGCAGGAGTCTCCTTCTCTGGAGAGATTCCAGCCCCGTCTGGACGCCGACCTGTGCAGTATGAGCTGGGGAGCTGCTTTGGCAGGGGGGTTGGACCCCAGGAGCTCTCCAGGTCCCTTCCAACCCTTACAACTCTGTGATTCTGTGTGATTCAACTGCTCTCCAACACCTAGAGCTAGCAGGGGGTTGTCATGGGTCCCTGCCCAGACTGCTCTCCAGGAAGCTGCTTGCAAGTCTCTCTCTAGCCAGTGGCTGAGCAAGAAGCACATAGTGACTGTGCTGATCTGGCCAGCGTCCCCTTTTTGGGCACCCTGAGGAGCAGCTGGCTGAGCTGTGCTCCTTGTGTGGCCTCTGTGGGGTGACCCACAACCTGCTCGGAGGACTCTGCCTTTCCCAGTGGCAGGGAGTCTCAGCAGTCTTGCCCCTGGTGACGCCAGGGAGGATTCCCACTTACCGGAAGCAGTAGTTGGTATCTAGGGCCCGTTTCTTCCTCTGGCCTCCCAACGCCGGGCTCTCCAGCCGATGTGGGGGTAACATCATTAAGATGAGGTGAGGATTATGCAAGTCTTTCTGCTTCTTCAGGCGCCCCAAATCCCCCCGGCCATAGTCATCCTCACTGTCAATGCCTTAAAAGAAAACCAGGGGCCACAAAGAAATCAGTGTAGATGCAACAAGACTTTTCAGTGTGTTTAACACTCTCATGCCTGCCTTTGAACCAGGGGGAAAGAGATTCAGAGACCACATCCACTTACTCTGGGCCTTCTTCCCTCACAGGGACCCCTCTGCTCTGGTGAATCTGACTGCTGCAGGCCTGAAATAGATGCTTTCGGGCCACCTGTTTTACCATTTGCAAACTGCTGGTGGGGCCATTAATCCATCCCACTCACTCCTGGCTTCAGTCCCAGGACAGGCAGGAAGATGAATGGTTTAAAGAAGATGTCAGATCATTGGCACTCTGCAGAACAGCCTCAGAAATGGAGCCTGTGGGGGCCAGTGGCTGCAGCCCAGGGCTGCAAGCCAGGAGGTTCCTAGTTCTTAGGCCAGCCAAGCCACTGACTCTCTAGGCCACCTCACACAGGATGCCTGACTTCCTTGTGTTTCAGTCACCCTCAACTGGAAAGCAGAGCCTCTGTGGAACTATGCAAAGGCATCAAGCTGAACTTCCCAGAGAGATACTGAAGTACAAAATTATTGCTTTCTGCAGACACTTGTGCAAACCCACCCAGCCTGCACTTACTTTCTTCCATTTCTAATCTATGTACAAAGTGGATATACCCATAAAATCAACATCCAAACCCAGACAAGTACGCTTTAAGACAAACATCACTCGGTGTAAAATGCTCTAACATGCAGAGCAAGACCTCCAGGCTTTTCCTTCTCCAACAGTCTCCCCTAACCCACTTCTTTATCACCTTTGAACTTGATCTCCAAGACCTCGTGCAAATTCTCCAAGATATCCCCGTTGGGCTGGAAAGTATGGCAGGGGCAATGTACGCTGATTTCCAGGCCAAGGTTGGACTCTGCAAAGAAGATGACTCTGTGAGAAACAGTATCCTCAGCTAGGACAGTTCTCAGCACGGAGGAGTTTCACTGAGGACATGTACTGTGGTAACTCCTAGACTGTGTCAGTCTCGAAGTCCAGGACAGTATCAAAGTTGGGGAGCAGAAGCTGCCTTGGAAAGAACAATGGGAAGCAGAATCTTGCAGCTTTGCCTGTGCCAAAAAGCTTGCTCTTGCTAAAGGGAGCTTCCTGGGCAGGTGAGTAGGGTGGTCCTGATTACGTTTTTAGGCTATTCAGTATCCAAAACCATCTGTGAGCTTCAAGCAGCTCCACTGGAAAACAAGTATTTTGAAGAGCTGCCTTGTGGTGTCTGTGTTAAATCAGTTTTGCCATCCTTGGTACCTGTCTACTATCTGGTTTCTGGTTAGTGTCTGGAGGAGAGATCTGAAAATGAGTGAGCTGGATATGAACGAGTATTTTCACTGGAAGCATTTTTCTCAGCAGCTGCAACCTTCTGTTGAGCTGCTAGTGGTCTAAGGCACACAGACTTTCCAAAGGCAAGTCTATTTTCATAATAACTTCCTGGACCAGTCATGCTGTGTGGGCCTGACTAAGGGAACCAAGACTCTTATGAAAGCTCCTTTTTTATGTTGTGTCATGAACTAAAACATCTGGCTCCCTGGGGCATTGACAGGGTGCCTAGCACCTTTTCTCCTGAGCACTGTATACTCTGTGATGCCTTGTCAGCTCGCCCGCCCGCCCAGAGCTTGCTCCAGTTCCAGTCCTGAGCTCCAGCCATGGGCACACAACTCAGATTGCTTGAAAAGGGAGGAGCCTACAAGCTCACAGCTTATGCTTCCAGGGAGCGGCTGCTTGCCAGTACCTGCATTCCAGTTTTCAGTGGCACCCAGCTTCTATCTGTGAGGCCAGTCCAGCTGTGAGTCATGGTGCCTCTGCTCCAGCTGTGAATGGGCTCTGTGTTCTTGCTGGGAGCTGCCCCGTAACTATCTGTTGGGCTGCCCGGTGGTGGCAGAGGTATGTTCTCTCCAGTGCTAAAGCCTCCATCTGTCTAGGTGTGTCAGCCTCTGGTATTTCCTCACCTTTATACCTGCCAAACTGTAAACAGCTAAAGAAATGAGAATCCTTGCTGGGTTTTCTTTCCTGCTAGATTTGCTCTAGTCCACATGAGAATTAAACCAGAGCAATCCTCATTTTCTAGGTATTAAGAGATTACAGTTTAGACAAGCAGAGGGGTTCCCTCTGGGCTTAGAGCTGAAGAATCAAAAGAAGTTCCAGCATCTCTCAGTGAAAACAAATTCCTCCTCCAGAGGATGAATCCTTGTTCTGACTCAGCTCACAGAGCTACAGAGTGGGGACCTCCAGGACAGCAAACATCACGCAGTGAGGTAGCTCTCTGGGGAGGGGGGGGGGGGGAGGCTTGTTCTCAGATAGAAAGAAGCTGTCTGAGCCAAGCTCCTGCAAAAAGGGGAGCACAGAGATAGTCCTGTCAAGGTGGATCCACATTTCCTGACACCCCATTCAGCTAAGAGCCCTACCTCTGTGCAGGAGCCACTCGCGCACGGTCTCGGTGACATCGAAGGACAGCCACTCAGGGGAGCCCCGTGTCTGCACGTTCCTGCCACTGAGGTAGCGCTGCTTTGCTATGTGCTCATCCGGCCGAAGGATCTGCATCAGGAGTGGGAGACACAATCAGCCAATGCTGCACTTACAGAAGGAACAGCCTTGGGTTGGTTTTTTTTTCTTCCATAGGTTGCTAAAAATGAATCCCAAAGATTGGTCCCAGCAAGTGAGACAAGAGGAATGCCCTGGCACGCTGAGGACACACATCACAACCAGCCTGAACTCCAGAGCTACACAACGCTGTATTTCTGTGTGCCAGGCAGCCCAGTGCTCTCAATTCATCCTTGTTTCAGGGCACACATCCAGAGGCAGAAGAACACAGCAACTGATCTGATGGGTGGTTTTGTTCCTGTACACACCTGTGGGATGTGGGTCTGGATTTCAGAGTAGAGCTGGCAGTGGGCAATAGAGCATCTTTGCCACAGGTCCCTTGCCCAGCAAGCCTATCGAGCCCCATGCTGTGGCATTTTCATGTGTCTACACTCTTCAACACCTATCCAAACACACCTAGCCTGATCAGCCTTGGAGAGACCTCCCTCTGCTGTGACATCTCTTCCCGCTTCCAGAGAGCCACAGCCTGTGCAAGGGTCCTTCCTACGGGACCCCAGGTTCATTCCAGAGAGCACTGAACCTATGGAGAAGCTCTGGGGTTGTCTACATGTCAGTTGTGTCGTCTGGTGGAACACTGCTCCCGCCTTTGTAACTGAACAGCAGCAAGTCCTCAAGGGCTGTCAGCCAACAAGGCAATTTTAGCTGCACTCTTACTGCATTGTGGACAAGCACCAGCCTGTGAGAACGTGCTGCCTGGATGCTAACTGTACCATTAGCTGGGTAGTTCAGCCCAGCCTAAAACCACTTCCAAGCCTGAACCAGACCTTATTCTGCCAGGGGAGTCCGTGGCTTCAAACCAAACTCCAGATAAGTACCCAAATTAACACTGTCATGAACTGTGCCCTGAGGAGCTCCTGCTGAAGGGAACACTGAAACCAAGCATTATTCTTCTGGTAAATCAGGGAGAAGACAGAGAACTCCACTCATGGGATTAGCACCAACTGTACTGTGACAGTCAAAGGTACCGTAAGCATGAAGGTGTGCCAGCAGGGTCAGGGCTGCTCCAAAGGTGTGGGACTCCCCTTCTGAGGCTGCTTCCTTGCCAACCCCCCTCCCAGTGCAGCAAGGAGCTGTGGTGGGCACCACACCAGTGTGCCCAAAGCAGCCACCCAATGTGAACAGGGTAAGGCCAGCACCACGCTGTGAAAGGAAAGAAAGGTGACTGTATCACTGCATATGCTGGGAAAAACCCAGGGTACAGCATGGGATTTCTTCTCTTTCTCTTCTGTGAGAGAGAACTGAGGCAGCCATTAAGGAGCAGAGCGGCTCTGGGCTCAGGCACAGGGGAAGGTGAGAAGAAGACTCACCTGGAAGAGCTCGATGCGCTGCTCGCTGCGCTTGGAGCTGGGGTTGGGCACACGCAGCACCCGAAACTCGGCCCGGAACAAGTTGGTGCTGTTCTTCTCTGCTGAGGACACGTTGAAGCGGAACACATTGGAGGTGACACCTTTTGGACAAATGCCCAACTCATCTAGGAGAAGGAAAGATGGAAAGGCTGAGAACCATGGGTCACAGGGGTAGGATCTCAAATAGATACTGGGTGAGGAAAAGCCCTCCAGCAGAGGCCTGCCATTCGAACCCCTTGTCACCTGTGGAGCATAGCGTACTACCTAAAGATCATAGAATCATAGAATGGCCTGGGTTGGAAGGGACCCCAAGGATCAGAGAGCTCCAACCCCCTGCCACAGGCAGGGACACCAACCTCAGGCCTGGAGCTACACAAGGTTGCCCAGGGCTCCATCCAACCTGGCCTTGAACACTGCCAGGGATGGGGCATTCACCCCCTCTCTGGGCAGCCTGTTCCAGCCCCTCACCACTCTCTCTGTAAAAAACTTCCCCCTAATATCCAATCTAAACCTTCCCTCCTTCAGCTTTAATCCATCCCCCTTGTCCTGCCATTATCTGCCCTTTTAAAAAGTTGAATCCCCTCCTGTTTCTCTGCTCCCTTCAGGGACTGGCAGGCTGCAATGAGGTCCCCCTGCAGCCTTCTCTTCTCCAGGCTGAACCAGCCCAGCTCCCTCAGCCTCTCTTTGTAGGGCAGCTGCTCCAGCCCTAAAGATGACACAGGATGAATTCACTCAAATGTGGTCTACATTCCAACACTTTGCAAAGTCTTCCCAATTCTGCCACCCTTAATCCAATGCTACAGGCCAGAAAAATCAGTAGAGATCAACCACAATATTTTTAATATTGTCTCTTCTAACTCTGCTCATCAAACGCTGCTAATGCTCATGAGTCTGATGCTTCCAAAATGACAACCCCAGCCAAGACAATGGGGCAACCACATCTGCAGATACTGTTACCCATTCCCAATAGTGATGATGGTGTGACTCTGCTCGTGCTGGAGACATGAAGCCACATGGGAGGTGATCCCACTGAATCCTAAGTTTTATAAACCTTGACATTGTCTCCTAGAATGAAAACCAGTCACTTGTCCACAAAGCATGAGGTGTGGATGACTTGTTTGGTGCACTGAAAGAATGGATTTTAAGATCAGTTCTGAGTCATGAACCTGGAGAAGGAATTAATTACTAACATTAGATACAGAGCTCTTCAAGGACAGAGAAATAGTGCTGAGAAGCCTGCAGAGATTGGACACATGGACAGGAAATAATGCAGCAGTTATCTGCCTTGCTGTGTGCCTGCTGAACAGAAAAACCCATTTCACAGATGCCTCAAAAGCCAGCAGGTAAAAGCTATGAGGTCCAAACCAAAGTCCTCAATAGAAACCAGGCCTCTCTTCATTGGAACCAGTTTGGTCCCATGGAAAAGTCTGTTGTTCCTCTCATACTGACTTCTGTTTGTCTTCAAGGCTGTAGCATCATTAAGGCTTCCTTCAGGCAAGACACAGCATCTACAGCTCTATGCCCACATTCCAGTTTGCTTGCAGCCCTGCAGAGCCTCTCATATGCCCACTGACTGTTGCACAACGTAACATGGGGCTCTCATGCCAGCTGATGCTTAAGTTGGTTTTAAACAAAGAAAGAAACAGAAAGAAAATCTACCACCTGTTCCCAGCCACAGTGCCAGCCTGTGGCAAGCAGAACCCTTAGCTGAAGCAAACTTTCTCCCCAGGTAAACAGCTTCTGCAGATGGGCTAGTGTGAAACAGCACCTGAGCATAGAGGTTCACCTCCCATGCCAAGTTGTCCTCTGAACCCTACTGATGCACTTCCAGGGCCATCTCCATGAAGCCAAAGGTCTTCTTCTTGTTCTACACTCAGATGCAGTCAGCAGGAGCATGCCATTTTACAAGGATGTCTTCTTAGGGTGCTCAAGTTTTACTCAGTAAGCTAATGACCAGATGCTCACACTGGGCTTGAACTGGAGGCAGTTTTGTCATTTGTGCTACTGAACAGAGCAGCTTTCCCATTCAGGAAGGTCTCTGTCCTCCATGGAAAGACCCCACTGCATCCCAACCACCCTGCAGCACAAAGGGTGCACCGAGCCACACCTGGACACCCACTGTGGGGACTCCTCCACTGTGACCAGTTCTAGGTTTTACAGCACAGAAAAGCCCAGTGGAAGCCCCAAGCTCCCATTAAAGGCCCACAGGCGTCTTCCTGCTGAAGTCAAACACTGGCAATGGTTCTGTCCCCTAGATCTAGGCAGACACTGTGGTTTAATACCCCCTTAAGCCGTTTAGTGCTCTGAGCCCTATTAATAGTGCTGTTAACAGCCTGCCTTTCCATTTCAGACCTGATGCCTGACTGTGAGGGGTGTCCCAGGAATCATCACAAATGCCTTCCTAGATCAGACCAGTGGTCAGTCTAGCCCAGTATCTGTTTCCAACAGCAGTGCTTGATCTGACAGTCTATTTAGAGACTGCAGATCTGGCCCTACAGTACAGTGCAGTCAATTATTATCATCTCCTAAAGATCTTTGGTGAAGTGAGGAGGCAGCTGTGGTGGTAAGAGATTTCTGTATCTACTGTATGTTGCCTGCTGTCCCCACATTGCCTTCAACCTACTTCCTTCACCAGCAAAGTGCTGGTGTCTTGGGAGCCCTTCCTAGTGGAAGTAGCAATAGCTATCCAAAGAAATCCCATGTTCCCTTCATACCCTGTGAACAAGCCCCCTGTGATGGGGAGATGGAGCTGGTTTTTGTGTTTCCCTGAGTGCTGTGAGGCTGGAGCCTGCTTCAGGGTGACCAGGATACAGGTCTCACTCCCAGGAAACAGGTGACTGCTTTGAGCAAAGTACTTTCTGACACACAGACAGAGGAGGCAAGCTGATTCTTCAGAGAAGCTTGGTCCAGTCCCAGCTCAGGTGTGCTGATCACACTGGAACTGGGATGTGTCCATCTGCCAGCACAGAGCAGAGCCTGCAGGCAGTATTCCTGCAAGCTCCTCCAACACTCAGCAGCTGCAACCAAGCCTGGAGACAGGGAATCTGTGACCCCCTGTGCACCCATCCCAGGCTGCCTGAGATGCATCCTCATGATGTAACTGCAGAGCCCTGACAGCCCAGAGCTGTTGACTACACAAATGATGAGACCAGCAGCCTCTTAGTGTGGACAATGTGATACAGGGAGCGGGCTCTTTAGGGAGCTTCCCTCTTCTGCTCTCAGCAAGGTGCAGGTTCTCCATGTGCTGCCTGCTGATCCTTCCCAGCTGCTGTTCCTGGCAAGCCCCAAGAAGGCTGGTGGCTGTGCAGTCAAGAGTTGGATGCCAAGGAAAGGCACGCTGCCTGTGAGCCAGCACTGCCTCATCACTCCATATTACACCACTGATACTTCAAGGTGTTTCATGCCAAAGCTGTGTAACTTTGGAGAAAAAAAGTGATCCTTCTGGAACCCTGCAGGTGAAAGGTTTGGAGGGAAGAGATGCTTGGCCCCAGCAACCCATGGCTTTAATTGCTTTGTCTCTCAAGCTGGCTTGGAAGATGGCATCTCATTTTCCTCAGGAAGGTAAGCAAAGCCGTTTGCAGGACCACTGCAGATGCTCTCTGAGCTTGAATGTAACCAAGTCAGTGCTTAAGGGGCTCTGAACCTCCAGTGAGTTTTAGGAGATCCCTGAAGTCAATGGTTGGTCAGGAGTGAGTTATGCTCTGAAAGAAAGTCCCTTATAATAGAGTATGGCTATGAGGCACAGCAGAAAGTTTCATGAGTCACTGAACAGCTCAGAGTCAGGATGGGGAACCTGGTCATGAGTATCCTTCCTTCCAAGAAGGATGGGGCTCTCCCTGCTGCTATTTTTGCTCCTCAGTTCTCTTTACTTTTGGTTCTTTAGTCTTTGAGAAGGACAAGTTCTCTGAGCCAGCGAGCTGTTGACGAATAGTTTTGGAGCTAGAACAGTTCATGTGCCTGTGCACACATTTCAGCCTTGTCTCTATCATCCTTGCAGTTGCCTCAATGGAGCAGCCCTCCCCTTCTCCCTCCTCCCCCCCAGAGGAGACTGGCTTTGGCTTAGAGAGTGCTCTGAGATCACCACCTGGCACAGTGACAGAGTCATGGGAAAGTTGAACATCTGCCACTTCTGAAGACACGGGGCCAAATGCAGCCATGGTGTAAGCGGTGAAACTCCCCAGGTTTCAAAAGGAGCACGTCTCTTGACACCATGGCCTGTCTGGAGATAGTGTGTCCCAGCATGACCCAGTTCTTAAGTTCCTTCTTTCTCTGGGTGGTGGCATCTACTCTGCCCACTCGCAGGCATTCAGTCTCAGTGCTACTCTGTCTGTTGAACCCACTGCTCAGCACCTCGCCCCTCTATGGGGACACAGGACAGGTTCACTCATTTCCATTGGAAATTCTCCCCAAGCCACAGGCCCTTCTCACTTCTTATACACTATGTATCTTCATGCCTCTTTCCCCTCCACTTTATCCACATCCCCTCCTCTGCCTCACTTCCCACCATTGTGCTTTCCCAGTTCCTTTCCCGGAACACAGGAGTTCATAGCATGGCTGTGCTGTTTTGCAGACACTTGGTTTCCCCATGGATCTTTAGAGTTTCACAGACCTCAGTAGGTCAGAAAGGTTGAAATCTGGGCAAGCTGCTATATGCCCTGTGCACTTTCTGTTCCTTGAGTCTTGGTGTCTCCTGAGCTAAGAGCTAATCATATAACCATATGGAGTGCAGTCTGTGAAAGATTAAGTGAAATTTGTTGCATTACCACATTGTAGCTCTTATTCCAGCTCATCATATGTCAAGATTAACATAAAACTGGCAGGGTAACTGCATTCTAAGGCTGCCTGCCCCAAGTCACAGCTCCTCCCCAGAACTGCTGGCGCTCAAACCGTGTCGCCCAGACCGCACTGCATCACAGGAAGACACCCTGGATGGTGGTATGACTGCGTGCCCACCAACATCTCCCAGTCCTAAACACAGGCCAGCGGGACTGCTTGTGCCTACATGTGCTCAGCATCTGCAGTCTGCCAGGGCTTGGTGTCTGCTCAGTCTCTTGTCTTCGCATCTGCTCCACTTCTGCACCTGAATCTGCTTAGTGCCCACATCTGGGCCTGCTCATCATCTGCTCCACACCTGCTCAACATCTGTCACGTTCCCCCCGTGCCCGTGTTCCTCGCAGGTCCCCTTCGCGTCACTGTCTGCTCTGCACCTGCCCAGCATCACTGGTACCATCTCCTCGCCCTCCAACCCCCTGACTTATCCGAGTGACACCCTCGACAGCATCCTCCAGGCAGCAGTCTCTTCGGGAAGCGCCTCTCCACCTCCCCTAGAGCCAGCGCGGCTGCTGCACACACCGAACAGGTTGCCTGCGGCAGGCGCTGAGGCTCCATCACGGAGGAACCCGTCTACCTGCTCCCGGTGAGCGGGGGACCTGCGCCTCCTCCCAGCCCAGCGCGCAGCGATCACCCCGCGACTCAAGCCGCCTCCTCTCCTGCCCCCTTCCACTCTCCCCTCCCCGCCTTCCCCCAGATGCGAGGGCTCCAGACAGGGGCCCGGGCTGACGCCGCTCCCGGACCCCGCCGCCCCCCGCCGCCGCTGCCAGCGCCCACCTCCTCCACCTGCGGCGGGGCCGCTGGCCGCCAAGCTCCGCGCCGTCCGGTCGGCGCTGCGAGCGTGTGCCAGGACCCGGGACGGCGGCGTGCGCCCCCCGCCCGCCTCCGCACCCGGGAGCGCGGGCAGGCGGAGACGCGCCCCCCGCCGCAGCAGCCCCCTCCCGCCTCCGCGCTCCCGCCCCGCCGGGAAAGCGGCCCCTCCCGCGGGGGGCCCCGGCGCCCCTCGGCCCCGGTCGGCCGCCCCTCCTCCGCGCCCGGGGCCCCGGGCAGCCTGCCCCGCGGGCGCGGCACCCCGGGCCGGCACGGGGGGAGCCCAGCACTTACTGTGCTCGGGAAGGCCCTGGATCATGTCAAATTTATGGATCTCTTTGGCATAGTATTCGGACTCGGTGTTGTCCTGAGAGCAGCTCTCCTCCTTCTCCTCCTCCATCTCCTCCAGCAGCTCCCGGGTGCTGTTATAGAGGGCCAGGATCTGGTAGGGCACATGGGCCGGCCCCACCGTCTCCGGGGGGCTGGTGAGCCGCAGCTTGCTCAGGATCTGCCCCCGGATGGCTTCCACCCTCTTCTTCTTGATGTGGTCCAGGTCCAAGGTGGTGCAGGAGGACAGCGAGAGGCTCACGGTGGCGAAGCTCAGCAGGGAGAGCAGCACCAGAGCCCTTTGCACGTACATCTTCATGTGCGAGGGGGTGGCGACGGGGGCCCCCGGCAGAGACCCCCGGGCGGCGAGGAGCGGGCGCGGGGGACCGGGCGGTGTGCTGGCGGCAGCCTCCCCAGATCCCGCAGGCTGAGGCTTGGCGAGGAGGTGCATGAACTCACTGCGCCGTGCGCGACTCAGGACTTCCAGGAAGAGCTGGCAGCGCTCCGCAAGGAGAAGCGGCAGGCGCCGTGCCTCGCCGCGCCGGGCTCCTTCCCCATGCGCCGCCCCGCGTCCCGCGGAGCCGGGGGCGCCCCGCCGCGCCGCGCCGCCGCACGTGTCAGCGGCCCGCGCCGCCCCGCCGCCGCGGGGGGAGCGCGGCGCCCGCCCCTCTCGCTGCACCATTCATGCCCCAGCCGGGCCCCGCGTCCTACATCGCCCGGTGCCCGACCCCCGGCGGCCGGGAGCGCGGCGCCGCGGCGCTCCCCGCCCGCCCGCCCGGCCGGGACCGGCGCCGCTGGGCCGCGCGCTGCCCCGCGGGCTCCGCTGGCCGCCGCGCGCTGGCCGCCGTGCCCCGGCCCCGCACCGGCGCCGCGCCGCCCGCCCGTGCACACTGCCTGTCCCTCGGCCTGGCCGCCGAAATTTTATACCTCCCTCCCATGACGTGCCCGGGACGGGGCTCGGGCGGGGGAGGGAGCTCCAAGCCCGGCCTTCGCCCGCAGCACCGCGCTTAATGGCTTCAGCAGCCGTGCAGCCGCCGCCGCATCCCCCCCACACCCTCCCCCCCCCGCGGTACCCCCCCGGCCAACACCCCCCCACCCCCCCTCCCTCCCTCCCTCCCCGCCACCCCCCGCACTGCCGGCGGCGCCGGGCCCCTCGCGCCCCGGGGCCCCTCCGCGGCGGGGCGGCCCCACGCGCCCTCCGACGTGGCCACCGCACCGGCGGGACGGCGGCGCGCGGGCGCCCCCTGGCGGCGGCGCCGAGGCAGCTGCGGGCGCGGGGCGGCGGCCGGGCCCTTCGCGGTGGTCCGCCGCGCGCTGGCGGGCGGCGCCGGGAGGCCCCTCCCGTTTCCAGCTGCGAAAGCGCATGAAAAGCGGCTAAAAATACCCCGAATAGTTTCCTGATGTGGTTTCTTTCCGAGGGAGGGAGGGAAGGAGGGGCCGGGCGGCCGGCGGGGGCCGGGCGCCACGCCGCGCTGCGGGTAAGGGGTTGCGGTGGCCCCGGCGGGGCCCCCCCCCCCCCCCCCCGGCTGGCGGCGGGGCTGACAGGCCCCGCGGGGAGGTAGCGGGCAGGCAGGGCGAAGCCCCGAAGGCGGGAGCACAGAGGATCGCGTCCCCCCGGCCGCGGCTGCCGTCGCTGAGGGGAAGGGGCTGGCGTGGGCACCCGCTGCTCTCCAAGGGGGCCACGGGAGGCAAAACGCTGCCCCCGATGCGCCTGGGGCCCGTGACCAGGGCTGCTTCCTGCCTGTGGCGTGCCCAGGTCACAGCCGGACACCACACCAGCCTCCCTCCTCCTTGCCCCCGGCCCTGAAGCCCCCGAGGTGGGCATCCTTCTCACCTGGACCCTGCCCCAAATGCGCAGGACTCCCCACCGCACCACCTGGCCCTTCTCCTGGGGGCCCGCAGATAGGAGCAAACAGCCCTGGCTGGTGAGGTGTCTGGAGGTCTGGGGTGGGACGGTGGCTTTGTGCCTGACCCAGTGCAGCCGCTCTCAGCAGAAGAAGCCAGTGGCCTGGCTGTGCGGCTGGGGAGATGTGGCAGGGACAGCTGCTGCGGGTCGGTGAGCAAGGGGGGAGCTGGGCTGAGCTCTCTGTGGAGCCGAGTCTTGGGGGCTTCGTGCTCTGGGAGATGTGGGCCCTGGAGGCATGTGGCTGGGAACAGCTGGGGCAGCCGCGGGGAGCCCTCCCTTGCCTGCATGTTCAGGGGTCTGGGGGCTGGGGGAGCACTGCCAGCTCAGAGGCCAGAAGCTCCCCGAAGGCAGAGGAAGGGGTTCAGAGGAAATCTGTGGGGCAGCTGGGGGTGCTGTATGCCTGGTGAGCTGGTTCCCTGCAGCTCTGAGGAGACCAAAGGGTGAGCTGCTCACAGCTTGCGTGTGCTTTGCTTGGGGAAAAGGAATTTGAGTTCCTTGATGGAGCAGACAAAGGTGTAACAGTATCTGGTGGCTCTAAGATGATGTCAGGGAAATCACGACTTGGAGTAGGGTGCAAAGTCTGAGCGAGCGCTGCCATTAATTATCCGTGGAATATTTCTATGTAGGTTGGGGTGGATGTTTCTAGAGCTCCCTAAGCACTTCTGAAATGAATTCTGGATGCTTTTCCACTCTGGGACCCCCTTTACCCCGCATTAGGTTGGAGGTTGCACTAAATGCAGTAGAACTGATTGCTTTGGACTTCAGTAATCCATTTGCTACAGTTCTGCACGGTGAGTTATTAGTTAAGATGGAGCTAAGCAAAGGAATTATAAGAGATTACTAGAGGAGTTCCCCAGTGGCTGGTCCCAGGCCCAGTTTCATTAACAGTCTTGGCATACAGAATTGGATGTGCTAATGAAATTGGCCGCTTATCCAAAGTCAGGAGGCATTGTCAATGTAGGGGAGGACTGGGATAGCCTATAGGAGGGGCAGGCAATTTTGATGGCTGAGATGGTAGGAATGGGATGGAATGCAAGGCACAAAATGTCAGGTTATGTTGGTAATGGCTGAGAGCAGACTTTTCTCTAACGAGTTGGCAGTGGGGACTTCCTCCTTGGAAATAATAGCAGACAAGAGGGATGTAGGTGTGGTGCCAGTTCCAGTATTGGGCTGCTCACTGCTCTGCGTTGGAGGCTCTGAGCTGGGCAGAGGTGGGGAAGCTCCGTAGTCTGACGTGCACTGGAACCACCGCTGGTGGCTGCGAGCAGCAGTTGCTAACAGGTTGCGTGTCTTGGACACACTGAAGTCCAGCTGGGCTGAGGGAGAGCCGGACAGGGCTACTGAACGTGCAGGTATTGTAGGAAATACTTCATACTTGGCAACTCTGACTGGGGCTTGACAGGCTGAGCTGATGTAACATGAACAGCGTCTGTCTTCACGGAGATCAAGGCAGGCAAATGCGTGGGCCTTTTCTGCCCGCCGAAGCTCCTTCCACCTTCCAGAGAGAGGAACCTCTTGTTTGAAGCTTTGCAATTGTTAGGGGATTTTTGTCCTGAAACCTGCACAAATAACAGGGTATTTGCAGTTGTCTCCCTTCTCCAAAACCCCTCAGAGATGGGGTAAATACTTTGAGGTGTGCAGAGAGAAAAGTTGTGGAAAAATCAAACTGAGGATCTTGGAGCTGCCAGTGTGCTGCTAGTGTGGAGTGGGCTATGGCAGCCATCTTTGCTGAGCACTTTGCTTCCCAGGGGAAGCTTAACGTTTGCAATGAATCGGCCCGTGTCAGTGGGAGACTGGCTGGCTGCCTGAGGTGAGGACTGGGTGAGGAAGAGAGGTGCAGCGCCGTGTCACTGGTTGCTACTGGAATCGCCCTGCATCCCATAAATCCTGCTGCCGCCGGAGAGCTGCTTAACAAAACCTTTGGCCGCTCTGAATAAGGTGGTCATTGTTCTCTCCCACAGCGGTGCTGCCACGTGGGCGTTCCACCATAGCTGAAGCTTTAACGACGCGTGTGTGCCCTCTCTCTAAAGGTGGTCTAGGACCAGAGGCATGTGGGAGTGCTCAAGTGTGATTGCTTTCCCAGACTCGCCCGGCTTTCTCTTGGGTGGAAGGAGGACCAGACACAAGCTCTATTCATAGGTCCAGTCAAGGAGTAATCAACAGCAAACAGCACTAGCGGGGGCCCCTGTTAGTCCTATTCTGCGTGATCGGGTTTGGGTTGAAACCAGATGGAGAGAGTCCATGCTTAGGTGTGAGAACTTGTCCGTGAAAGGAATGCCTGCGTAGTTCTTACTTGCTGTTTTGATGAGAGGGGGTGGTAGCAGTGTGATTTATGGTGAGGACAAAACCAAACAAGTAAGGCAGACTGAGAGCTGGGAACGCACCTGAAACTGTATGCTGAGAAAGAGAGACTCTGGCACCACGGACCTGAGCTGGCCAGGAAGCAAGTGCAGAAAATGGCTTTGGACAGCCACAGCAGCACCAGGCGCTTGGCCTGTTAGCTGCCTCCTCCTTGGTTGAGCGGGGCTGAGCTAGGCCCAGCATTGAATGCTGCTGGTGGTGTCACCATGAGGGCAGAGGAGAATGAAGATGGTTGGAAAAGGTGACCGCAACATTTAAATCAACCAAGATCCATTTTAGCCACAACATGAAACAATGGATGAAACCCCTCTCTCCCTTGCTCACCCAAAAATGTGTCGAGGTGGGTGACAAAGCCTGTTAAGATGAGAGGAGGAGTCCAGAAGGACTGAAGGCAGGATATATTTTAGGCTTCATTCTTTCTGCACACCTGCTCTTCTCTCTCACTGAGGATCTCTGAAGTCGAAGTTCTGAGACAAAGCTCAATTCCCCAAGTGCTGAAATGTTTTCTTTGCCACATGTGGACTCCACCCTCCTCCCACTGGCCTGAGACTCCTGCCACTGGGGTGGGCAGTGAACAGGACAGCGTGCCTTGGGGGCTGTGAGGTGCTGTTGGCATGGGGCCCATGGGGAATTGTGAGGAGGAAGCAGCTTGTGGGGATCAGTTCCAGACAAGTGACCCTACAGGTCCTGCTGCGTAGTGATCCAGGGTGGCACCTCCCTGTTCCTACCCCACTTCCCCAAGGAACACCTCTGCAGCTGCCTGTTGGGTGTCACAGCTGGTGATGCACTCACTCCTACCCAGGGATGTCGTCCTGCTTTAGCAGATGTTGCTCTGGACTCGGTCATGCTCTGCTGAGGATGCCCTTCTTCAAGGTCAGCTCTATGTTTATGCTGGCACTCTGATGTCCTGCTACTGCAACCTGGGGGCCACAGTCCCCTCCATCTCCTGGTATCTGCACAGCTGCACTGTTGTTTGGAGAGGTGGATGGGAAGTGGGAAATGCAGGGCCATATTCCCACAGTCCTGGTGGTGAAGCAGGGGGCTAGGTGAAAACTCCCTTCTCTACCCGATGATGACCACTTGAATCAGTAATTAAAAGAGAAGAACAAAGTATCTGGAAGATCATGATTTCATAGAGCCTACCCAGCCCGGCTTCAAAAAAGGAAAATCACTTATTGGAGTCCTTGAACATGTCAAGGTTTGTAAAGAGAGATAAAATCTTTTATTAGACCAATTGATATAGCTGGGGAAAAACCAGAGAAGCTTTCAGGCACAGAAACGCTTCTTGTTAAGGTTTTTCCCCAGCTATATCAGTTGGTCTAATAAAAAATTATTACCCCTGCCCACAAATCTTATTTCACCTAATCCTTAGATCATCACAGTTACAGCACAACTACTTGAAAATGTCTGTAAGGAACAGGGTGGGGGAGAAGAGTTTGACATCATTTATTTAAACTTATTAAGGTTCTTCAGCCAGGCCACGAGTCTCTGCTAAAGCTAAACAGGTATCGAGTGAGGTCTGGTGCCTTTAGAATTCCTGGTAGGCTTAAAACTTTAGGGTTACGCAGTGAATTTTCAGCATGGCAAGGTGGTAACTGTGTCGTCTGTGGTGTGGTACAGTTCTTGACTGCAGCAGCAGAATAAAATGGGCGACAGTTATTTAGGCTAATGAGAATGAGTGAAGATTGTGAGGAATGCCAGGGATACCACCAAAATATGGGCAAATGGACAGAGCAACTGGGGAACTGAATGTTCCTTTGACATGTGGAGCTAAAACCAGACCTATTTACAATACATCTTTACATCTGTCCAGCCAAGAAAGGGACCAGGGGGTCACTTTATGCGGCTCAGTGGAAATCTCTGCACAACTTACACTTGAGAGGCATGTCTGTAGGCATCGTGCTGCTATCTGATCCTCCGGACTGCCTCCACCCAGCGCTCTGGGGCATCAGAAGCCATCAGCAGGCTTGGCAAAACCCTCTGAGGAGACAGATCTACAGGGCCAGGGATTACCTGCCTTAGAGGGAACCTAAGGAGCGTAAAGAGCTGGAGGAGGCAGAGGGGCTTTGTCCCTACTGCGTGTGAAATCTGAATCTGATGCTTACAAGACGTGTTGTGCTGAGCAACTGCAGCCCCGCTGTCACTGTTGGGTCAGGCCAAGGCTTTCAGATTGCTAAGGGGGCCGGGTATTTATACGGCTACCGGGAGCGCCCAGCCTTGTAATTCATTGCCGGCTGCCTGGCAGGAACAGCCGGCCGGTGCCGAGCCGGTCTTTACGAGGTGCCGCCGGCTCCAGGGCCAGGCCCCGGGGAGCGGCGGTGGCCCTGAGGGGCTGGGGGTGAGCGGGGCTGGAAGGGGAAGGCGGGCAGGGCACAGGTCGGGGGGCCGCGGGGTCCCCAGGGGGGCAGGCCGAGCTCCTAGGGGACGGCGGCACCAGTGACAAGAGGGCCGGGCCGGTGCGGCCAGCGGCGCGATGGGCGGCGGTTGCCGGGGCCACGGGGGCGGGCTGTCCGCCGGAAGCACCGGCGGCGGCGGCGGATGGAGGCTGAGCCGGAGCGAGCGGAGGCGCCGCGGCGGGGGGGAGCTGCCGGGGTGAGGGGGCCGGGCTGCGGTGCCGTTAACGGTGGCGGGGCGCTAGCGGCCGCCTCGGGGCCCGGCCCGGAGAGGGGTTGGGGGGGCTCCGGGGTCTGCAACCGCGGCCCGTCCGCAGGCGAGCGTGGCCGGGGGAGGCTCGGGGCTGGGCTCGGAGTCGGCAGCCCCCAAGCACGGCGGCGGAGGTGGGGGAGTCTCGTCGTGTGTCCGCCCAGAGCCCTGCCCGGGCACCGGCGGTGCGGGGCGCCGTGCGGCTGGAGGGGCTGCGCGGCCCCTGGCCCCTGCACCGCAGGGTGCAGCCCTGCGGCAGATAAGGCCCGTGCGCCGCTCAGGGCACCGCGTCCCTGCAGCGCTGAGGTGTCTCCCCCTCTGCTGAGGCAGCTCGGTAACGCCTGCCCTCTGCTCCTTCGTGTTTCCCCCGGCGCTGCAGGTACTAAAGATGGGCCGCCGAGCCCGCCAGGACTTCTTCCCAGGTGAAAGTCTCAGCAGGAAGGATTCCCCGGCTGCTTCTCTTGGAGAGGTGGGTGGCCTGTCAGGACAGCCTGTCTGTAATGCTGGTGGTGTCTGCAGCGGAGGATTTGTCATCCCTTCCGAGCTTCATGGGGTGCTCTGTCCTTTGAAGCTTGTCCTTAGACCTGTGTGACTGCCCCGTCCCTTCCCTGGGATTGCCCTCTGTGTGATGTGTGTGGGGCTGCAGCTTCTCACCTGTGAGGTGTGGAGAGTAGCATCAAACAGGACGTGAGGCCTCTCCCTCCTGGACGTGTGTATCTTCCATGGGAAGTAAAGTATGAGCAGGCACATCATTTTGTGATCAGTTTTGTCACCATCTATGGTAGCAGGGCACACTGCAGGGAAGCAGATGCCTTACTTTTGCACTTTGTTTTTGCTAAAGTCAAGAGTTTCTGCTAAAGTCAAGAGTACCTATTGCCCTACAAAGAGAGGCTGAGGGAGCTGGGCTTGTTCAGCCTGGAGAAGAGAAGGCTGCAGGGGGACCTCAGTGCAGCCTGCCAGTCCCTGAAGGGAGCAGAGAAACAGGAGGGGATTCAACTTTTAAAAGGGCAGATAATGGCAGGACAAGGGGGATGGATTAAAGCTAAAGGAGGGAAGGTTTAGATTGGATATTAGGGGGAAGTTTTTTACAGAGAGAGTGGTGAGGGGCTGGAACAGGCTGCCCAGAGAGGGGGTGGATGCCCCATCCCTGGCAGTGTTCAAGGCCAGGTTGGATGGGGCCCTGGGCAACCTTGTATCCTGAGGTTGGTGTCCCTGCCTGTGGCAGGGGGGTTGAAGCTCTCTGATCTTTGGGGTCCCTTCCAACCCTTGCCATTCTATGATTCTACACTATTTGAGATGGTCAGTATCAAGCCTATACAGTGACACTCTTTTTCCCTTTCCTCCATGCACTGGCTTCAAAGGTCATGATAGGACCCAGTTTTGCAGCATCTGAGACTTTGTCTTGTGGCTAATAACATGGAAAGTCAGTTCCCATTTAGAGTGTGTTCTTAATAGTACATCTTCGAAAGGTCTGGAACCCTTCTTACACAGGAGAGTGAGGTAACATCCTATAATAGCCAGAAGGATAAGATCTGGACCCTTCTGATTTATCTCCTTGCTTAGCACTGCGGAGCACTCAAATTCTAATTGGAAGCTTGCTCTCTGATGTTAGCATGACTTCTCCAGAAGCATCTGCTGCTGAAAGTAGCACCTATGGAGAAATATACAAGTTTTGCTCCCTTCCACCTTCAGATGGACAAAAGGGTCATCAGACTTCCACCTTACTGACAGTAATGTTTGTTTAAATGAGATGGAACTTAGCTTTTTGCAATGCAGTAATGGTCTCCAGCATGCCATAGAATCATGGAATGGCAAGGGTTGGAAGGGACCCCAAGGATCACAGAGCTCCAACCCCCCTGCCACAGGCAGGGACACCAACCTCAGGCCTGGAGCTACACAAGGTTGCCCAGGGCCCCATCCAACCTGGCCTTGAACACTGCCAGGGATGGGGCATCCACCCCCTCTCTGGGCAGCCTGTTCCAACCCCTCACCACTCTCTCTGTAAAAAACTCCCCCCTAATATCCAATCTAAACCTTCCCTCCTTTAGCTTTAATCCATCCCCCTTGTCCTGCCATTGTCTATCCTTTTAAAAAGTTGAATCCCCTCCTGCTTATAATCTCCCTTCAGGGACTGGCAGGCTGCACTGAGGTCCCCCTGCAGCCAATATTCTTCTCATCTTTAAATTGCAAACCCACTTTACCCCGCTGGCCACACTGGCACCAACTGTGCTCAGAGCCCTGGGACCTTCTGCCTTGGGAGTGGCCATTCTCCAGCCCTCTGTGTGTTGACAAAACTTTCTGTTAACACTGAGTAGTTGTGTCCCAGCCAAAATGGTTTGGTGGGGGATATTTCCTTGGAGTCCCTACAGTGCTGTTGACAACACACTGTTAGGGTTTAGTCCACAATAACACCTTGTAGAACAGTGGTGTTTTTTCTGAAGAAGGTATGCTCTGTTCTCTTGGTAGGCATAATGGAGAATCAGTGTTGGGTCCAGTCCTGTTCAATATCTTCATTGACACCTTGATGAGGGAACAGCACCCACCCTCAGCAAGTGCCCATGATCCAAAGCTGGGAGGGGTGGCTGACACGCAGGACACTGCGCTGCCATCCAGAGACCTGGCCAGGCTGGAGAGCTGGGCAGGGAGAGACCAGATGAGGGTCAACAAAAGCAAGTGGAGAGTCTGGCACCTGGGGAGGAACAACCCCATGGATCAGTACAGGCTGGGGGTGACCTGCTGGAGAAGAGCTCTGTGGAGAAGGACTGAGGGGGGACCTAATCAATGTTTATAAATATCTTAAGTATGGGGTGCAGGGGGAATTGGCCAGCCCCTTTTCAGTGGTCAGTGGGGACAGGACAAGGGGCAATGGCTGCAAGTTGGAGCACAGGAAGTTCCACACCAACATGGGGAAGACCTTTTCCCCAGTGAGGGTGCCAGAGCCCTGGGACAGGCTGCCCAGGGGGTGTGGAGTCTCCTTCTCTGGAGAGATTCCAGCCCCGTCTGGACGCCGACCTGTGCAGTATGAGCTGGGGAGCTGCTTTGGCAGGGGGGTTGGACCCCAGGAGCTCTCCAGGTCCCTTCTAACCCCTACAACTCTGTGATTCTGTGTTCTTCCCTCCTCTGGTATGCTACAGGAGTTCAGGAGGGAGTTTGCAGAAGGTGGAATTTAGGAAACTGAAATAACAGCAGGCCTCATATATAAAGGAAGTCTTAAAGAAGCCAGCTGGTGGTTTAAGTGGGCGTAATCTTTGGTTAACCTCCAGGTTAGGGTAGCTCACTGTCAGCTTGTTCTCTTATTGGAACTGGTCATCCTTCTTCATGGACTGATTCCCTGGTTAGGAAGAGACCAGGGTGTGATGTAGGGACACAGGTGACTGACTGTATCTTCCTGCAGTTCTACGTGGTGTCTGTCACTGTAATAGCTGTGAAGAGATGGTAAAGGCTCCAGACCTTGGGCACCCCTGGAAAGGACTAAGAAATAGTTACAATCTTCTGTTTGAAAGCCCTGAGCTTTCCAGCAGCAGAGGGGTGAGGCCTTCCACGCCTTACAAGATTCAAATATGTTATTACTGGATCTTAACCACCAGGAAGAAACGTTTGTGTCAATAGCTTCTCTCTTCACACAGTTCTTTGTTGCTAAATGTTGCTGTTAACTTAAAACCTTGGAGCTACTGGAGAAGAGACAAAATCTGCAATGGATAAGCCTCAGCCTTTTCCTTTGCTGCAGAACTGGAGGTCTTTCATACGTGATCATATTTGATAGTAAAGTGAACATTTAATAGAGCCAGTATTGTTTTTCTCTTCACCCCAGATTGGCAATCACCTTCTACTTTTCTGGAAGCTTGGTCTTGGCTTGCCTCCAAGTGGTGGGGTCAGCTCTTAGAATGGGTGTCTCATTCAGCCATCTGGTCATCTTGAAACCTTTTCAAGGAACCTTCCCAAATGAAACACAAAATAAATAAAAAAAAACCCCAACAAAACAACCTTTTTTTTCTGGAACTGGCAGTAGTGGAGGAGGCCCCATGCAATTTCACTCAGCACAGCAGGTTTTATTAGTGATTTTGAAGACAAAAGGGTTTGTCTTTTAAACCTTTCCTATATTCACACCTTCTTGTGCAGTTTCACATTCAGGGTGGTGATTCTGTCCTCAGTAGTTCCTCAGGGTTTTTAAAACTGTTTTAAGGTTCACCTTGATTTTATTTATTTATTTAAATTCCATGGCAATCTGCCCAGCTCAGATTTCTGGTGTGAGCATACCACTTGTGCTGCTGTTCTGGTCTTTTCATGAGATGGAAGAGCCATCCAGGAAGTGTTTTTCAGTCAGGGCAGCTTGCTTGAAGGAAGCAAAAAGTACCTGACTATCCGTGTTTCAACATTTGGGCTTGTTACAAGGAAATTCACTTCACATAATTAAAAAGATCTTTGTTCTGAAGTCAATAGGCAAATCATCTGACTTGGAGCATAGATCTTATCAGATTACTGCTGATCTCTCCTTCACCTGGGCTCTGTTGAGACTCTGAACCATGGTACATCTCCTCAGCTGGGTCTTCTCTCACAATGTGTTGTTAAATCCTTCCCTAGGGCACAACTGCAACCTCTTGTGCCTTGCAGCCTGTCTACTTCCCCCAAGCTCTATGAAAATGGAACGATATCTTAGTGTCTTTTCAGTGCCTGTTTGTGTATAGATCTCCCCCAGTAAGTTCTTTAACTGTAACGGTGTGTCTGTAATTCCTCTGCCCAAATCTCTGTTTGATAATTCCCATTCCTGTGTGGAATTATCTGTGTTCCCTTCCAACTGAGACCTCTGTCTCCTCCTGGGGGCTCACTAAAGGTCCCAAAGCTCTCTGTCCTCCATCTGACATGCAGAGCATTCCTGCCTTCTCAGCCCTACAAGTGCTAACAAACAGCACTGCAGCTACGTATTACTGCAGGAGGCAAGAAGGAACATGATTGTTTGCTGGAGCTGGGGCAGTCAGCCTGCTCCTGCAGCAGTGGCTCTGCCTCTTCATGGCCTTTAGAGCTCCTTGGCAAAGCAGGAGGCGCTTCTTGGGCACCCAGGGGGATATGCCGTAAATGGGAATTCCTAGAGATAAATCTGCTTGCTGCATGCCAGGACTCTGCATTTCCAACATTCATTTTCAGAGGGGTAATGTATCCATTTTTCCATTGGGAGGCCTTTCCCATCCCCTGGCTTGATGTGCTGTTACATTTTACTCATCTTGATGCTATCAAGTTTCTGACAAAATGGGACAAACTCAGGCTGGTCATGTTATAACAGGAGGGGCAGATCATATAATAAGATCTTTGCTGTCCCATCCTACCAGGACTTTGGGAGGCTTTTACAAAGTAAAAGTCAAATCTTTTTCCAGGCTCTAACATCACAATGTCCAACAGCCTAAATGCTGGCTTGATGACATCCATCAAAAGAAGCTGTTTGGCAAGGTTTGGAGCTCTTGAGGAGATTGATCTGGAAAACAGAGTGGAAAAGCATTTTTTTAATTGTTAGGATGAGCAATTTTTTCATTTTTTGTGTCTTCTCTCAGCCAGAGAGAACTATTTGCTGTTGTGTAAGAAATCATGATGCAAAAATATTGTCATGTTATCCTGCTTCCACAGTCTGTTTTCTCTTTGTCCTACAGTGACAGGATTCCCTTGAGATCTTGTTCAAGATTTTGCTGGGTTTTTACCTCTTGCAGGCTCAATGTGATGTTACCTGTGTCCCTTTGGCAATGCTTGTAGATCCTTTGAGTGGAGACTGTTTTAGCAGGCAATATGTCAGCCTAAAAGATGAGGGTTTTCCAGGCTATATTGAGAATTTCTCACAGGTAGGACAGGGTCACTTCTACTTTATAGCAGAGTTTGTCCAAAATCATCTAAGTTCCTTGCTGGTTCTCATTTCACTAAATCTTGGGGAAAGGCTCTGTGCTTTCACTTCTGTGGGAGTGTAATCTTTTCCTGTTGTCCTACCTGGTATTTGTAAGCTTGTCTATGCAGTTGTGGTCCTTGGGTGATAGTTAAACTGAGTATTTCTGTGCTGTAAAAAGTATTCACACCAAGTTCATGTAGACAAATAAAAGCTTGGGCCACTTCCATCACATATTGGAAGGATATTTCCACAGGTGAATTTTGCAAAGCAGCTATTTGGACTTCCATCACCCTGCTTACAGCCCTCCTGGCAGTGATTCTTTAGGCTGACATCCAGGCATTGTTTGAATAGGACTCTAGTTATCTAACCTGAGTGAATAAACAACTGCAAATCAATTGCTGAGGGTGAAAGCCACGTTTAAGATTGCTCAAGGAAGTTATTTAAATGCTTTTCCACTATGTGTTGTCCAGCTGGAGGGAGTCCTGTAGCACTTGGGCTCTGTAGAACCAGAGAAGCTTAGGTTTTGTTGGGCTTTGCAGAAACCTTTCCACTCTCAGGTGCAGGAACAAGCAGGTCTGTGACAGGTACACAGTTCCAATGGATTTTTACCACTTGGGTCAATCTGATTTCATTTTTCTGCTCACTGATATGGAAGCTTCTGTACCATGTAGCTGCCTTCTGCTCCTGTCGTGGTAAGACTGTAAAACCACATGACAGTGTGGATACTAAGCAGACTGAGATGGAACAAAATGCAGCTGGAGGCTGGTCATGAGTGGTGTTCCCCAGGGCTCAGTCCTGGGTCCAGTTTTGTTCAACATCTTTATCAATGGCCTGGCTGAAGGGATCGAATGCTGCCTCAGTAAGTTTGCAGGTGACACTGAACTAGGAGGAAGTGTTGATCTGCCTGAGGGTGGGGAGGCTCTTCAGAGGGATCTGGACAGGCTGGACTGATGGGCTGAGACCAATGGGATGAGGTTTAACAAGGCCAAGTGTAAAGTGCTGCACATGGGACATAACAACCCCCTGCAGCGCTACAGGCTGGGGGAGACTGGCTGGAGAGCTGTCAGGAGGAGAAGGACCTGGGGGTGTTGGGTGACTGCAGGCTGAGTATGAGCCAGCAGTGTGCCCAGGTGGCCAAGAAGGCCAATGGCATCCTGGCTTGTATCAAAAACAGTGTGGCCAGGAGGTCTGGGGAGGTGATTGTGCCCCTGTACTTGGCACTGGTGAGGCTGCACCTCGAGTGCTGGGTCCAGTTCTGGGCTCCTCAGCATCAGAAGGACATTGAGGTCCTGGAGCGAGTCCAGAGAAGGGCAACCAGGCTGGGGAAGGGGCTGGAGGGCAAATTCTGTGAGGAGCAGCTGAGGGAGCTGGGGGTGTTCAGCCTGGAGAAGAGGAGGCTGAGGGGAGACCTTATCACCACCTACAGCTACCTGAAGGGAGGTTGTGGAGAGGTGGGTGATGGTCTCTTCAGCCAGGTGACAGGAGATGGGACAAGGGGAAATGGCAAGAAGCTGCCCCAGGGCAGGGGCAGATTGGACATTAGAAGAAAAATGTTTCACTGAAAGAGTTGTGGGGGCTGGAACAGGCTGCCCAGGGAGGGGCTGAGTCACCTGCCCTGGGTGTGTTCACAAAAAGGGGAGATGAGGTACTTAGGGATCTGGTTCAGCTTAGGATGGGATTGGTTGGACTTGATGATCTTCAAAGGTCTTTTCCAACCTTGTGATTCTGAGATACCAAACCACTTGATTCAGAGATATGTGCAATCTATTAATCAGATGGCTTCTCTATTCCACAAGAGACACGATGCAGTCCAGGAGAAAAGTCAGGTGGATTAGTGTAGTGGTTCCAGTCACCCAGTGCACAGCCCTGGTGTTGCAGGGTTGTGGGGTGCCCTAGTTTCTCTCCCTGAATGATTCTGAACACCTTCATTTCTAGGACTGCGTAGGGATTACTGGACCCTTAGTTGCCTTCTTCTCACATTAGTGCCTAATGACTGGTTGTAACCATCCTGCTGCTGGCAGTCTGTTCATCAGAAAGGTTCTCAACCGGTTTTCAACTTTCACAGTGATTAACTGGCTGCTTTCCTGGAGGCACTCACCTACCCAGTTGTCCACAACCTAGACAAGACTTAGTTTGGCAGAGGTTCAACCCCCTTTCATTCCAACCCAACCTCAGATCACTCTGGGTGGCTTAACCCCTGAGTGATGCCCAATCACCAGGTGTTTTATCCTGATCAGTTCTCACTTCAGTTCTCAGAGAACAGAATTAAGACTTGAAACAAGACTTGAAACAGAATTAAGACTTGAGTCAAGGTGAAGGTTGCTTTATTTGGAACAAACGTGCAGGGAAAGGGGGGAAGAAAGAGAAAATGGGGTGAAAAGGAGAGATAGAAAGAGAGAGAGTGGAAAGAGGAAGAGGGATGGGGGAAGGAGGCTATATCTACCACCACGAGGCTATGGCATTCCATCCCATGGCAGAGTATTCTTCAGTGTCTCCGGGTCCGATGGAAGGGGAGAGCGTTCCCTCCTTTGTGGCTCGATGTCTTCCTTCTCCATTGCTTCCCTTCCCTCATGTTGCTTCCCCCACCCTTCCATGGCCTAAAGCTCCCTTTTTGTAGGGATACAGCTCCTTTGTCTTGCTACAAGCTTCCACCTGGCCTGTGGGAAGGCTCCAGGGTGGATGATGGAATGTCCGATGTAGGAATGGCTCCCGATAGTGGAATGCTTACCTGATGTGTGAATGGTTCCTGATGTCTCTCCTGGTGTGTATCTTCTGGGTGGCTTGTTGAATGGTCATTAGGTTTTTGGAAGCCTGAGCCTGATCAGTGGTGAAGTAGTGTGTTAGGTTTGGTTAGGTGAGAGGAGAAGGTGGGGGGGACACGACCACAATGACATGGGACAGGGGATGGTTCTGTTGGCAATTGGTAAGGCATATGTCCAGTACCTTACACCTGTACCTAAGTTACTCCTTTACCATAGCTTTAGCTAACACTCTCATCAGCTGGGCTCATTGTACACTAACAGGTATAGCTCCTGCTCCTAATGGAGGGATCTGGCTTTGACTTGAGAATCACAGCTCCTGAAAAAAGGGCTTGCAGCCTGCTATGGTGTATAATCCTTGTATGACTAGTCCAGCATCATTTCAGGTCTCTGGCATGGTTGAGATCTTACTCTAACATCCTACACATGTAAACAATTTGGGTTTTCTCATGCTGTTAGGGTGAAGGAACTAAGTCTTCTCTCCTCTTGTTCTCATTTGTAGTTTTGTTTTTTTTCTTTAGTATGTATTTCAAGGACCTGATTGGCACCAGACTTTCCTGCCAGTGCAGTCAAACAGGATGCTTTATAGCATCAAAGTTGGTGTATGCATAAATGGCTGTGGATATAAAATCTCACAACAGTAGGATTAACTTTGTACTTTCTTCAAGTGAATAATGTTGCAGAGCATGTGCTGTGGGACAGCTATTCATGTCAGTCTGCAGGCTGTTTCGTGCAGTGTGAAGCTTCCATAGTTCTTCCTTTTAACTTCTTTCTCTTTTTTTTTTTTCCTCCTGATCCTTCTAGGATGAAGACCCTGAGGAAAAAGTTGACCATGTAAGACTTGAGGCTTTCTAGGTAGATGCTGGCTCCTCTGAAAGGGACTAGAAGGACTAACCTATTCATGTGTCTGGAGGCTACCTTAAGAGAGGACTCTTGTATTGAAGAATAAGACAAAGTTTCCCTCAGATGCAGTGCCTTTACTGCACCCTCTGTTCCTACTGCTGACAGGGTTTTTTATTGTCTTTGTAACAGCTGCTCTTCTCAGCTGCTGCATCTTGTTCTGAGGTCACTGATATATATGCAGCCATTGGAAAGATATTCTCTTTTCATTTAAAAGTCAGGGCAGCAATTAGCTAATAGAGTACAAAATTTGACTCAGCCCAGATTTGCTGTCCAGTATGGTTAGCTTACTCCCATAACATGAAGACTTGTCCTTTGGGATTATGGAGTCTTGCTGGTGCCCTGGAGGAGGAGGCCAGCCAGTAGTAACAAGAACATGTGCCCTTGTATTTTGTAGGAGCCTTTACTTTGTATTGCACCATCGCTGCAGTGCTGGTATCTGTGCTTAATAGGATTGCATAGTGCTTCTTACCAGGCTCCTGTTGTACAGAGAAAAGGAATACACATTGCTTTCTCATCCTGCAGCCAAGGTAAAATATGTCTCTTGTGTTCATTTGACATTAGATAAACAGGGTGGTGCTGTTCAAAGCAACCTGAGAACTAGTACCTGTTGCTGTTTGGGCTATTTGCACTCTTTCTAACCATGGAATTGGTGTTGCCTTATTTTTCCTGGTTGGAATTGCTCTCTGTGTAGGTTAGACAATTAAAGCATCCTCCCCCATACTCTTAATTCCTTCTGCTGAAGCACCAGAATGGCAGATTCATTTCTGAAATTGAAAGCACTGAAAAGAAACGTGTTAATTTTCACCTCAGGAGGGTATGCTCATCACAAGGAGACAACACTACTCAGGTTAGCTCAGTTTTCTCTCTGTAGTGCTATTGTAGGAAAGATCCACTGGGTTTATTTGTCAGTGATGGATGGTTCAGGACTATGCCCAGAGCACTTTTCCATTTATCAGGCAAAGAGCCCTCCTGCTGATTGGTATGGTTTTGGGGCCTGGTTACCCAATAGAAATGGTTCTTGATAATTGATCTGATCTCCCCTGTCCCTCCACTGGAACCAGTCCTTACTGTCATTTCACTGGAACTAATTCCACCTCCATACGGTGCCCTAAATCATTGATTCCCAAGGTCTGCTGTACTGAGTGGTGGCTGGTCACATGCCACAGGCACCTTCTTGCTCCTGGCTGCTCAATTTCATTAAAATAACTAAACTGGTGTGACTCTTTCACTTGAACAGTTGTTGTTGTTGTTGTTGCTTCAGGGATGTTATACAATGGTGCCTGGCAAGGAGATCTTCCTTAGTGTGAAGGGATGCCTGCCTTGAAACCCCTCTTGTTTGGAGAATTCCTGCACCCTTTTTTTCAGGCTTATGCTCTTAAGCATCACAGTCACACTTTATAGTATTTTTCCATTTGTAAATGCCTGTGAAGGGTAACCAAGTGGTTAACTGAGTGTTCAGGGATCTGACTGATCAGGAAGCTGCTTGTGACTTACAATACCATATGCTTACAAACTTCTGTTAATTGTATTGCAAGTCTCTTCCAAACCAATTATTAATGGAACTTTATATTACAAAGTGTGATCCAAAACTTGTTGCAGTATATCCCTCCCTTAGTCATTGCCTGGCCAAGCTGAAATACTTGGCTTCTTGAATCATTTGTCCAAAGTTGGCCCTTTCTTCCCCCTGATGGCTCATGTAACCCTTCACTGAACTCCCTTTGGGCTCTGCTGAGTGTTACAATCTGAACTCTTCCTGGATTTGGTCCCTTCCCTTGTGCTGCACTGAAGATATTTTGTGGCTGCCTGAATACTAGCAACCAGCCCCATCTGGGCTGTCAGTGTGAACTTACCTGCTGAAGTCCTGCCCTCAGGCCATCTACTTGCTAGGAGACTTGTTTTGCATCCCCTGGCAAACTATTTATCTTGAATCTGAATTTTTGCCAGTTGAATCACTCATTTGGCTGCACCTTCCAAGGCTGCCTGGGACATTTAGCCCAAGGCAGTAAGGCTGATCAATGGTATAATAAAGGGTGTATCCTAATATCTTGGTTAATTTGCAGAGGCAGAATAGGCAGGAGCCAGTATGAACGTGGTTGTGAGCCAAGATCATGCTGGGTTCTCTTCCTGGCTCTGCCACAGATTTGCTTTGGGGCCATGGAGAAGTCCTTCCTCTAGTTTGCTTTAGTCCCTGGCTGAAATGAGGGCTAGAGCTTTATGCAGGAGAACTGTGGGGATTCCCTAAATTTGGATCCACAGTGGGATTTAGATGCTTTATCCTCACAGCCAAATCCACAGCTTGTGTGGGGTGCCTGTGTAGTGTGTAGACTATCTCAGGGTGGACCTGTGGATCTACTAAGGTGGTAAAGAGTGGCTGGGAACTGTAGTGTGTCTGAAACCCTGTCCTGTGGAGTTCTGGCACCTCCCTGAGATCACACATACCTGCACTAGCAGTGAATGATTCTGGTCTGCCCCTCCCCACCATCCTCTGTTTTGTAGCCTTCAGCAGTGGAGAAGGGCTTCTCCTTGCCTTCTGGGACCTCTGGAGCTGGAGGTGTTCATTTTGATGTTGAAGCCACATGCTTTATACATAAAGATTAAACCCACTATTTCCTTTCCAAGCTGGAAGATGCTGATTTTATTCTCCTCCTGAAAGATGGATCAAGTAGTAATGTTTCCTACCTCCCTAGAGAGGATTTTGTGTAATGACAAAGCTGTGAACTGCTCTGGGTTTGAGAAGACCCTCAGTACTTTCTCCTGAGGCTGCCTCTGCTTTGCCAAAGGGAACTGAGAGATTTTTTTGGGGCTACAGGGAATGACTTTCTAACAGAAGGCAGCAACATTTGAGTGGGAAGACATCTGTTCCAGCCCTAATGAGTCCAGTTGAGACCTTGTTCCCTAGTTGTGTTTTGGTAGACCTTGGTAGTCTCAGGGTCCTTCATGGACTAAAGTGGAGAGAACACCTGATTTCTGACTCTTAGCTAGGTAGATGCTGACCTCTGTGGCTCTGTATCACTCAGTTTGGGTGATGACATGCTGTAAGGCAATAGCAGCAAAGAGGATTTGAGGATCTGACCTTTCCAGAAGGGACAACAAAGTCCTTCTGCTGTTTGAGTTCCTAGGGCTTTTAAAACAATTTGGGTAGCAAAATGAGTTGTTGCCTTTTAGGCTAAGACAGCATGTCAGGAACAGTTGTTTCCAGTGAATGTGGGATGTACAAACTTTGAAGTACCTGAAATACAAAGCAAATAGTGGACTTAAGGTTGCAAAGTGGTCCAGTTCAGTGGAGTTGTTTGAGTGAGTGTGTTTGCATCCTAAAATTCAGTGCAAATGATGCAGAGATCCCCCAGTGAGAAGCCACCTGCCCTCTACCTGGGGAGGTACCAGCTTGGTTACCAGAAGTATCTAAAGCTAGGCTGTTTCCAGACTCCAACTGACTCACATGGATCCTGCTTGCAGGTGTGTCTGCACCTGTGGTGTAGACATGGCCTGGGGCTTCATATGATCAGGGCCTTTAATCAGAGAGGTATTTTCCTGACCCAGTTCTTACCCTTGCACAGTGGTTGGCATCCAAACTCTCATTCCATTGTCTGGTCTGGTCTGGATCTGTGCAGCATCCACCCCCCAAGTGCTCTTCCCCACATCCCCTTAAACTTTGAAATGGGCAGCTGGGGAGTGCTGCACTCAGCTGGGTGCTTACTGGGGGACCTTTTTTGTTTCAAAATAATGGCAGTGGTTTGGCAATGTCCACTCTAGCTCAGAGAGTTCATGGCCTAAAGTACCTGTGTGTAACTGTAACACAGTCCCTTGTAGCCCTTGTTGTATCTACAGCTGGCACAGCAGTAAGATCTGCACAATGTTGGGGTGTGACTGGAACAAAACATTCCTATCCCAAAGACCTTACAGTCTGACTGCTTTGTGTTTTTCTAGATCCCATTCTCCCCTGGGACCTCCAGCTTGTAGATGAGCCCTCACCAGGGGCTAGCTGCATTTTATATATGGCATGTTGCCAGAGTTCTGCCACCTTTAGCATGCAGTTGGGAGTGGGATAGCCCTCAAAGCTACTGGCATCTCTGAGAACCTGGGAGAGTTCTCTTAGGCAGAATTTCCTGTAGCTGTTGCCTGTTGTCAGTCCCCTCCCATCTGTGTGTTTGTCCTGGGCTGAGCTGAATTTGTCCCTGTGTCCCCCAGTTTTTGTCATCTGTTTGGATTCTTGTGTTGTGCTAATAAACACCCTCCATCAAAGTGAACCAGTATCCAAGGAAGCACTGCCTTTTCTTTACCTGCTCCCATTTCACAGAGATTGCTTCTTTTTTTCCAGTGGTCTTCTGGTTCCTTGTAGAAATGCTGGACTCCCAGCCTGTCCTGGGGACCGCTCAGCTGGATGTTGGCCAGATGCTCCAGGAGGAATCTCAAAAATGCAGCTGAACTTTTGTTCCCTAATTAGGCCAACTTCCCCAGCATGAGCCCCAGCACTGCATGGCCTGGAGCTCCCCAAGGCCTTGCACTGCCTGTCTCCTGTGCACCCCAAGAGGCTGGCCAGCAGCACAGTTATTTTCAGCTTTCTGAGGTTATCTACTGGTCTTTTGATTACACAAACTGGAATAGGATTTCTAGTTAGCCATGTTTCCCAGCCTTTCTGGTAGTATCCTCCCAGCTTGGATACCTTGGAGTGGAGTTGGGACAATCCCATCAAAAATAATTTTATTAAAAGCTTTCTTTTCCCCACACATTTATTTCATGCTTTGAGTGCTCCTGGACCCACCTGAAGGCAATGCAAGAATTGTAGGAGTGGTGTGGATGGATGGGAACAAAGCTGGGAGGGGTGGCTGACACGCAGGACACTGCGCTGCCATCCAGAGACCTGGCCAGGCTGGAGAGCTGGGCAGGGAGAGACCAGATGAGGGTCAACAAAAGCAAGTGGAGAGTCTGGCACCTGGGGAGGAACAACCACATGTATCAGTACAGGCTGGGGGTGACCTGCTGGAGAAGAGCTCTGTGGAGAAGGACCTGGGGGTGCTGGTGGATGACAGGTTGGCCATGAGCCAGCAGTGTGCCCTGGGGGCTGAGAGAGACAATGGGATCCTGGGGGGCATCAGGAGGAGTGTGGCCAGCAGGTGGAAGGAGGTGATCCTCCCCCTCTACTCTGCCCTGGTCAGGCCCCACCTGGAGTGTTGTGTCCAGTGCTGGGCTCCCTGGGATAAAAAGGACAGGGATCTCCTGGGGAGAGTCCAGAGAAGGGCTACGAAGATGATGAAGGGCCTGGAGCATCTCCCCTGTGAGGAAAGGCTGAGAGAGCTGGGGCTGTTCAGCCTTGAGAAAAGAAGACTGAGGGGGGACCTAATCAATGTTTATAAATATCTGAAGTATGGGGTGCAGGGGGAATTGGCCAGCCCCTTTTCAGTGTCTGTGGGGACAGGACAAGGGGCAATGGCTGCAAGTTGGAGCCCAGGAAGTTCCACACCAACCTGGGGAAGAACTTTTCCCCAGTGAGGGTGCCAGAGCCCTGGGACAGGCTGCCCAGGGGGTGTGGAGTCTCCTTCTCTGGAGAGATTCCAGTCCCGTCTGGACGCCGACCTGTGCAGTATGAGCTGGGGAGCTGCTTTGGCAGGGGGGTTGGACCCCAGGAGCTCTCCAGGTCCCTTCCAACCCCTACAACTCTGTGATTCTGTGAGTACAAGGTAGTAGCAAACTGTTTGAGAGATGCTCATGCCTAGGAGCATCTGCCCTGTAACTGTGCATTGTGAGAGGATCCTACCTGGTGCCCAGAGAACAGGATTGCTGTGTGCTGGCTGCTTCATGGTTCTCCTGTGGGAGAGAGCAGTAATGCTTGAGACAGGTTAAGGTACCAAATGCTGTGCTAAGGCAGCTTTCCTAGCAGGTGCATGTGTAAGCTGATCAAGTTTAGGGAAATCTGACCATTGTTTTAGGGAAGAAATTCTTGATATCAGTTTAACAATATCAGCTTCTCCTTATCTGCTGTGATAGATGACAGAGAATATTTGAAACCTCTCAAGGGCTTTTTCTGTCTCAGTAGCACTTTCCCCAGTAAAGGAAGGTCAGTTACCATTAAGAACTGTTTTTGGATGAAATGGAAAGCCAGTATTTTCTGCTAGGCCTTTAAGACATGCAGAAGTCCTTGGAGGGGATTTGTTAGAATGACATGCACCACTTGAACCATCTGTGGACAGGATAAAGAGAGTTAGCAGAGTTCTTTACAAAAAAGCTGAGGCTTGTGTAGATCTGGGAACTGAGCCCTTTTTGAGATCATAGAGGTTCTGAGATTGGTATAGATTGTAAGTGTTGTGTGTCTGCTTGGAAGCAGTGGGGCTTTTCACCTTGCAACTCCTTAATTGGCAGCAGTCAAAACTAATTCCTTGGGCCTGTTTGTGGAGATTTGCTTTTCCTCATCTTTTCCTTCAGGCAGCTTGATGGAGAAAAGGAAATTCAGGACTGGCCATACTTCTTTCCTTCTGTTCCACAGTCAATATTAGGTAAAATTAGGCACCTACATACTGTATAAGATCTCACAGTGTTGGTATATAGGGTGGAACATAGGATTTTAGGAGATGTATTCCATGACAGAAAAATTGTGTGTCCTCTGTCACACACTGTCAATGTCATCTGAGTCCCTGCTTCCCTGCACGGAGTGCTTGCTGTTTCAAAGGAGTTGTCATGTTGATGAAGGTAAATTAATCCCTAATTCCAGACCCACCTGAGAATCTAAGAGACCCAACATGTTTATAACCTACATGTGTCATGATAGGTCCTAAAAGAGACTTTGCTGGATCCTTGGAATCCAGAGATGCACAGGGTAGTTGCTTCCATGAAGGAAGCAACATCTAACTACCACCTTGAAAACTGCAGACATGATCTGACAAGTAGCCTGGAAATTTCTGCCTTAATGGAGAAGCCAAATCAGAATTCTACACCTGTCTGATAAGAAAGGCCCTGACTACAGATAAAGAAAAAAAAAGTAGAGCTTTTACTTTAATGCAGGAGAGATGGAATTCAGGCCAGTTCATTTTTCAAAGGGAGAGATAAAATACTGATTATGGTGGTATTATGAAAGTGTTGGTAAGGAAGGTGCCCTGAGAAACACTGGACAAATGCTGTCACAAAAGTGGTGAACTGAATTTTTGAGAAAAAAAATAAAACTGAAAGTTCAGAACGTGGCAGTGTTCCTAGAAAAAGTGCTGATCTGCAGAAACTAAAGTAGAGGGAATCTTCTGGAGATAAATAACTGATGAAACTGAAGTGGAAAAGCAACCCCCAGCAAGCAAGAGTGTAATGCTGTGAAGGAGACTGAACAGCAAAAGCTGAGAGTTGACACTGCTGTCAGGACCTGGTGGAGTCTGTGTTTTGAACACCAAACCATCTGGGTGTGTAGTTTAGCTTTGCAGTTGGGAACATGCCTAAAAATCTTGCCCAAGATATGACACCTAGGTACTAGTAGATTCTGATTATTTAAAGACCCTAGTGCTTTTCACCAAAATGGTGTGTTCAGGAGCACATTTACTCCATTACAGTAGAACAGTGTCCTCTGTTTCTGCTCTGCTCCCTCTGGGGTTGATGTTCTTCCCACTTTCTGCTTCAAGTTCTTGCTTGCAGCTGCAGCATCCCTACCTGTCACCATATTATGGCAGCACAGAACATGGCATTCTCAACTGTGAATTACACTGAGGTTTTGGAAATGTGAGAGCACATGAAGGGAAGTTTATTTACTTGACAAAAGTGCATGTGGCATGTGACCTTATCACTGCACTTTCCAGGCAACTAGCAAAGAAAAGCTATTTATCCCCAGCTGACAGTTAGCATTGCCTTTCCTCTTGCTAGTCCTCCTGTAGGCAGTTTGAAAGGAATTACCTGATTTATTGCAAGAGGAATAAAAGCTGGGTAGGTCTGTGTGAGGTGTTTGTCAGGGTCAGACAGACATTGAGGGCTGCTTGGTGTGTCTGATCCACGTTGTAACAATGGCAAGACATTGGAATCAAACCCTTAGATGCCATGGAGCCATGCCCTGTGCAAAGACTGGGACAGTTATTCACTCACCCTCTGATCTGGAGTGCCCCACTTGAGATATCTTTGAACTGAAGGTTACTTTTACTGATGAGGGAATTAAATTGCAGGTGCATTGGAATGCCCTGGAGATGCTGCATTTTCCCTCAGCCTTTTGGCCTAGGTGATATGTGTGTGTAACTCTGTGCACCTTTGCAAGGAGTTGTGAGGCTGTGTTGGGAACATGGCCTGCTGGCTGTCAGAGGGATGGTGTGAGGAGAGGAGGGTTGTTTGCATGGGAAGGATCCGTGTGGGAGGGAGTATGTTCCTGAGGTAGGGGTGTGTGTAATGGGAATAGGGATGTTTATGTGGGCATGCACAGCCATATGTGGTGTGGTTTTCCCCTTTTTCCTGGGCTCTGGGTGTGTCCAGATCAACTGAATTCAAAATGCTCCTTTTTTGGCACTGTAGCCTCTTCTCTAGTTTGGCATCTTAAGAATCTGGGGGAATCATTTAAAGATCAGAAAACTCCATTCACTTGGGCCCCTGAAGGCTTCACATTCTGTGACATGGTCATTCCAGTCGGCTGAGCTCTGTCCCCTGCGGATGAGCCCATATAAGGAGGCTGTTTCCTGCGTTTCACGCTCCCTGCCTGTCCCTCTGCCCTCCTGTGCTCCCTTTGCTGAAGAAAGCTGGTATTTTGGGACTGCAGCTCCTGCCTCATTCCTGCTCCCTGTTTATTTTTGGAGGATGACTATTTTTGCTCCTATCAGGCAGCTATGCAGGGTCGTGCCCCCTCCCTGCAGCAGGCAGTGGCTGCCCCTGGCAGGGTCTCTGTATTTCCCACACTCGCAAACAATGCTTCTGCTTCAAGAAATAAACACAGGAGACCCCTACCATCAGGGGTTAGCTCAACCCCTTCCTCATCTGTGCAACAGGTAATTTGGTTTTGACTCAGGGTTGACTCCACCACACATGGAAGGTCCCTTCTGTCAAGTCAGGAGTCACCCAGCTTATTCCCCTAATAAAAGCTGTGGGAGTCACCTGTCCCCTCACCACTGTTGCAGTTTACTCCAACTTTACAGTTACCATTTCCCCCTGTTTTGGGACATCTTTTAGCTCTTTCTCATGATGGTCCTTTCACAAGGTCTTGTAATGCATCTGGAGTACCCACCTGGAGTATTGTGTCCAGTTCTGGGCTCCCTGGGATAAAAAAGACAGGGATCTCCTGGAGAGAGTCCAGAGAAGAGCTACAGAGATGATGAAGGGCCTTGAACATCTTCCCTGAGGAAAGGCTGGGTGAGCTGGGGCTGTTTAGCATGGAGAAAAGAAGACTGAGGGAGGACCTAATCAATGTTTATAAATATCTGAAGTATGGGGTGCAGGGGGAATTGGCCAGCCCCTTTTCAGTGTCTGTGGGGACAGGACAAGGGGCAATGGCTGCAAGTTGGAGCACAGGAAGTTCCACAGCAACCTGGGGAAGAACTTTTCCCCAGTGAGGGTGCCAGAGCCCTGGGACAGGCTGCCCAGGGGGTGTGGAGTCTCCTTCTCTGGAGAGATTCCAGCCCCGTCTGGACGCCGACCTGTGCAGTATGAGCTGGGGAGCTGCTTTGGCAGGGGGGTTGGACCCCAGGAGCTCTCCAGGTCCCTTCCAACCCCTACAACTCTGTGATTCTGTGATCTTCCCTCACTGGGCACCATCAGTTGAGAGCTCTATAAACTCAAATTCATTTACTGGGTTCATCTTGCCCCTCTGCTTGCACTGCTGCCTGTCATGAAAATCACTGAAGCCACTGCTATACGAGGTGCTTCACGCAAGGGAAACTGAGCCCAAAAGTGCAGAAGGTGATGGGCAGCTCCCACACAGTGGGAATTCATGACCCTGCTCTTTGAAAATTCCCATCCTAAGCCCCACGCTGAGTTCCTCTTTTCCTCTGACCACATGTACAGTGCCACACAGGACAATGCTAGAAAATAGCGGCGAGTGTCTGTAAGCTCCAGATGAACTTTCCCTTTAGCATTTCACAGAATCCCAAGGTTGGAAAAGACCTTGAAGATCATCAAGTCTAACTAATCCCACCCAACCTGAACCAGATCCCTAAGTACCTCATCTCCCCTTTTTTGAACACACCCAGGGCAGGTGACTCAGCCCCTCCCTGGGCAGCCTGTTCCAGGCCCCACAACTCTTTCAGTACAAAATTTTTTCTAATGTCCAATCTGCCCCTGCCCTGGGGCAGCTTCTTGCCATTTCCCCTTATCCCATCTCCTGTCACCTGGCTGAAGAGACCATCACCCACCTCTCCACAACCTCCCTTCAGGTAGTTATAGGTGGTGATAAGGCTCCTTCAGTGGTGACAGCAGTGAGATTCATCTTAACTAACTTTAGAGGTGTTTGGTATGGCTGGCTGTATCTCAACTTGGCATCTAACCTATTCTAGGCAGTGGACAAAAGTGGACAGTTTTTTGGAACAATTCCTGATCTGAAAGAAGATGTCTGAAATGTGCTGACTTGTACTCTAGGAAACATGTAACATGGTGTCTCCCACTGAAATGGGAGCAGCAGTAAAGAGTGAGTTCCCAGGAGATTCTTTGCCAGAAGAGTGCATCCTCTGTGGGTTGGTCTGCTACTGTACAAGGTGTCCTGGACAGGTCATACAGTCTTACAGACTTGAACTTGTCAAGGTACTGATTAGGGTGCTACATCTTTTGCTTACAGAGACAGACAAAAGCCTGTTCTCCAATATTTGTCTTCCTTATGAATGAACCACGTTTTAAACACACTCACTACCTATTATTTGGTAAAGTGTTACATTAGTATATGTGGACCTGGTATCTCAGTTGTCTTGACTTTGCCTTGGCTGGAGCTGGCTGTAACATGTCCCTTCTCTTTATTAAAGGGTCCACCACCTAAACCCCCACGCCGCCAAGGAGGCTGGGCAGATGATCCTGTACTGGCATCTACCAAGTGAGTCCTCACCTTTTACCTTATTAAGAGGGGCTTAGTGATGGGATAAGTGAACAGCAGTAGTTGGGCATTGCAGTCACAGGCATTGGAAGAGTTTCTCTGGGTCATGTAGATGGCTTGTGTCTCCAGTATCATTGTAACTCCAGACCATTTGAAGTATTGCCCTTGCTTGCTTCTGCTGGCTAATGCTCTTTATAAATTGACCATAGGGCTCATCACTGTGTACATGCTGCTGTCTACCAGAGGCAGTGTATTCCTCACCTGGTAAAGTAACTGGAAGGAGCCAAGAACACAATAAGCATATTAAATGCAGGAGCTGGAGAGGGGGGATTTGACTGGTGACGTCCTTTCCAGGAGAGTGACACATGACAGTACCCCTCTGACAAGAATGCAATGAACAGTTCAGGGTTTAGTGATCTGCCTTGACAGTAGAGGTGAGATTTGTCAATGTTTATGTGTGTATGGGGTTATGGTGTAATGGAGATGGATGGAGATGGTCAGCAAGAAGAGATGGGAGGGAAGAGGCATACAAATTGTAGAGCGTAGGTTGGGAAGCCTGATGCTTATGAAGGACACCTAAGGGAAAGGAAATATCTGGGCATGGTAACAGAATGGATATGGAAATGACAGTGCAGACTGGTGACTTGTTTTCAAGCTATTTGTTATTTTGAAGCTGTAAAGTTATTCTGGTGTTATATTTCATATTCACAGAGCTGAAGGGCTCATTCATGGAGTGGTAAGAGATTGCTTGTGTGCATTAAGGCCTGTCATAAAAGTGTGTATGTCTGGACATATGCTTTGGAGGCAGTCTGATTTATGGAAAAGTTATGTATTTGCTTTAACAGAACCCTGAGAATGGGAAAGGACATCCAGAAACCTGTTATACAGTCAGTATTTCATGGGTGGTGAGAAAGGTGGTCTATATTTTGGGGTAGCCTTTCTGGAAAACAGTACTTTTCTGGGAAAATGACTACTGTGGTTGTCTCTGAAGAATAAATCAACTGAAAATCTGCAGATGAGTAAAGCAAAGGAATAAAGATGTCAGCCAGAACTCCTTCTGTTCCTTGAGTTTAACTCTGATGATGGCATTACTTTTCTTGGGCTGGCTGCAGCTAAAGTTGCCATTGCAAATATGCATCCAGCCCAGAGTTACAAAAAAATGTCACCGATGTGACCGGTTCCCTTTAACACCTTTATCAGTGGCACCGATGATGGGATTGAGTGCAGCCTCAGCAAGTTTGTGGATGACACCCAGCTGAGTGGTGTGGTCGACACCCTAGAAGGAAAGGAGCCATCCAGAGGGATCTTGCCAGGCTGGAAAGATGGGCCTGGGGGAACCTACTGAGGTTCAACACTGCCAAGTGTCAGGGGTGGCACTTGGGCTGGAAGAATCCCAGACACAGATACAGACTGGGAGAAGAGCTCCTGGAGAGCAGCCCTGTGAGAAGGACCTGGGGATTCTGGTGGGTGAGAAACTTCCCATGAGCCAGCAGTGGCTCTTGCAGCTCGCAAGGCCAATGGGATCCTGGGCTCCATCAGCAGAGGGGTGGCAGCAGGGACAGGGAGGGGATTGTCCCTCTCTGCTCTGCCCTCCTGAGGCCCCAGCTGGAGTCCTGTGTCCAGAGCTGGGGCCCCAATACAAGAGAGATGTGGAACTGTTGGAGAGGGGTCAGAGGAGCCACAAGGATGATCAGAGGGCTGGAGCAGCTGCCCTACAAGGAGAGGCTGAGGGAGCTGGGCTGGTTCAGCCTGGAGAAGAGAAGGCTGCAGGGGGACCTCATTGCAGCCTGCCAGTCCCTGAAGGGAGCAGAGAAACAGGAGGGGAATCAACTTTTTAAAAGGGCAGATAATGGCAGGACAAGAAGAAATGGATTAAAGCTAAAGGAGGGAAGGTTTAGATTGGATCTTAGGGGGAAGTTTTTTACAGAGAGAGTGGTGAGGGGCTGGAACAGGCTGCCCAGAGAGGGGGTGGATGCCCCGTCCCTGGCAGTGTTCAAGGCCAGGTTGGATGGGGCCCTGGGCAACCTTGTGTAGCTCCAGGCCTGAGGTTGGTGTCCCTGCCTGTGTCAGGGGGGTTGGAGCTCTCTGATCCTTGGGGTCACTTCCAGTCCATGCTATTCTATGATTTTATGATTCTATGATCCTGGATCATTGTAGGATCAAGCAGAAGCTTTATGGAAATGTGACAGCAGAGACAAGGGTGACTCGCATTGTTTAGGAAAAATAAATTATTTAACTGTTGTTTAGGTGAAGAATTGGGGGGTAATACAGTTATTCAGGGCTGTGCCTAATGTGTTCTGGAAGACAGTGTTACAGGTTCCTAATGTGACAGGTCTGTGCCATGTTTTCCATTGTTTGACCTCATCTGATAGATTTGGAGCAGCAGCTATCGGTGGTGCTTCCCCAGCATCCCAGCTGCATGGTTTGCAGATCTAGCAGGTGTCTGGAGGTTGGATGAGGGCTGCAAACCTTTCTACCCATGGAACCCTGCACAGCAGGACATGAGATGAAGCTGTGCCCCTTACTCAGCCATGCATATGATGTAATGTCATATCTGACAGGATTCTCTTCATTTGTATTAAGGGCTTTTTTGAATCAATTTTATGAAGGAGAGATTTCTTCATTCTTTAGTTATATGAGGTACAAAGATTTTGTACAACTAGTTCCCCTGTCTTTTCCTTCAGCTGTGTGTTCTCTCAGGGCTGACCTCTCTCCTTCTCTCCCTTAAAAATCTCAGAGATGCTGGCCTGTAAGGCTGTTTTTGTGACATATCCCAGAGTAAAGCCTTCATATGAGAAGTCTGAGTCATCTGCTGATGTCATACCAATGTTGCTGTAGCTTTGTTGTTTCTGTTTTCTCAGGCTCTATCTCCCCACAGTTTTTTTCAACCCATTTGACTCAGTTTGGAAGCCCATCAAGTTAACTTGCTCCAGTTCCATGTTAGAACAACATGCTTCTATTGAGACATCTGATGTAGGTATAAGCAGTTTTATGCCAGTGTAACTGAGCCTACACTTGGGAACTGTACTGATTTAAGTAATTTGGTTTTCAGAACTGACAATATTAAAATCTGTGGGTTGTTTTTTGGGGTGAGGTTTTTGTTTGTTTGTTTGGGTTTTTTGGGTTGGCTTGTGGTTTTTTTGGTGTGTTATACTTAGAAAGGCAGGATGAGCAGAACAGCTACAGCTAGATTTTTCCATGTTGTGTAAATACATTGAGGGTCAAAAGAGATATTGCAGCAACTTGTGAAATGATCTTGTAACTGCTTATGTGCTATTCGCTCTGCATTTGAGGTCTAAGCTTTTCATTCTGCTTCTCACACATCAAGCCAGTTGCAACTGCACACTTGTTGCTTTTCCTGCAGGGATACTTAACCTTTTTTCTGCTGTATTTCCAGTTCAGAGTCTTATCCATGTGCAGTGATCACTTGACATTGTTCTTTATGTTTCCATTTGGCACATGTTATAGTAGAATCTAATTTACAACCTGTTTTTGTGCCTTTGCTGCTCTCTCTTAGGCCCTTACCTACCCAGCTCTTGTCATACATAGGTAAGCTTGCAAGTATTCTTATCATCTTGCTGATTGTTTCCATCAGGCTTCTGCTGTTTCAGACTGTTGTGAGATAGGATGAGGATGGGGGCCTTCCATTTTTCAAACCTGGAATTACTTTTGAAATGAAACCACACAAATGGTGTGCAAGTAAGGTAAAATATTTTATCATGAATTCTCATGGCATTTACAAGTGTCAGATAGTTAAATTCTGGAGAACTATCCAAATGCTGTTCTTTTACTGGTAACTTTTCAAAAAACCAAGCATGGAAAGATTAGTTTGGACTCCCAGTATCTCTGTAGAACAGCTGTCATTGCAAGGAGTCTCATTTGGGAAAGATGGGTAACGATGAGGACTGCAGTAAGTGTCTGAGCAAACCCTCACACTTGTCCTCCCCAAGCAGCAAATTGGCAAATGGTGCAAAGTAGTCACAGAAGAATCTTTTTCTCCTTCCTGCTGGGCTGTCTGCACCTGAATCTGCTGTATTTATTTGGATTTGTACTCTGAGAGAAGAATCACTCCCTGTGAGAAGAGGCAGTCCCATTGCTGCCCCAGCAATATTCTAGCCCCAGTATTAGAGGAAAGGGGACCAGCCAAGAACCCCCTGGGGCCTAGTACCCTGCTGAGATTACATAAATAATGGTAATTACAGCTGGTTTTGTTACAGAAGCAGCTCTCTAACCACTGGATGGAGCCCAAGTGCCATTCTGAATGCTTTGCTGATGTCCTTAATGACATCAGTGTTGACACTTGTGACAAGCAAAGCAGAGGTTTATTGTCAGGTTATCTTATGAATCAGAAGGAAGAAACACAAAGTGCCTGACAATGGGAGAAGGGAACTCGGATTTGCGTACTGGTGAGGATTTGACAAAAGAGAGGTGCTTCCAGGATCCATTTAATTCCAGCTCCTGCTGATCTCATCTATCTGACTTGCCTTATAGAATTTTTTCCATTTGTCTCCCTTTGACTATCTTTATTTCCTTGCTTCTTGGGACACTTCCAATTTACTTGGGTCCTTGATCCCTTTGATCTTGTGATCAGACCCTTAAATTCATAACAGTTGTCCTGGCAGCAGTGAGGGTTGTTGTGGAGTAAGCAGAGCTCCTTTCAGGTGGCCCTACAAGCAAGCACAAGTGCTGCTTTCAGTAGGAAGTCCCTTCCAGTACCTTCTTTCTTCTGCAGGGATCATGGCAATTTAGCAACAAGTGCTTGAAGCAATTTCTCCTTTCTGACTGATAAGTCATACAGAGTTGGAATAATCAAGGCTTGTTTAGGAAAATTGGCCATGCTGAAGTATTTTGGAACAGAAGCAGTGGCACGGTGTCCAAAAATGTGTTTTAACAAGAAGGCAAATATTAAGGGCCTGTAGGAAGAAAGGAGAGGTGGTTGGGGTGACCTTTGGAGCAAGGTAACCCAAGCTCTGTGTAGATATCTTTGAGGGCTCTGGAGGGTGGGCAGTGGTGAGATTGCACCCTGGAGCTGGAGGAAAGTTATTTAAGAGATTAAGGGGGTTTATGATTCGAGGTCTCTAGAGGTAAATAAAGTTAAAAACCTCCTGTTTCAAAAATATGGGCTTAAACTATCCTGTGTTGTATCTATATGAAACGACCCCTGAGAGTGCCTGGTTTATAGAACCTTTAGCCATCCCTGTCTTGCAAGTGGGAGTAGTAAAGTGCTCATGAGTTTCTCTCTCTGACATGGTATGGGGAAGCTTGTGTCATTGCTTCTGCCCTCTACTCCCAGTCCAGCAGTGTTGAGGTAAATCTCTGGCTGGACTACCCTGTGTCACTGCCATGTTAGGAGCAGTGCCAGGCTCCTGGCTGTGGGGAAGACATCAGCCTCACTCTGCATTTTGCAGCCATCTGTGGATGTCCTCAATGATGTGAAGAGCATAGGCACAAAGGATCAAGGCTGCCAAGTGAGGGGGCACAACTCAGAAGGAGAAGAAAGAGAAGGAAGTCTGATTAAGTTTTGTCTTGAAGTGTCTGTTTTTGGGTTTGTCCCTGCATTGATCTGCAAGGGAATGAGGCAAGTAATGGCCCCTTGGGGACCTTCAGGACTTTCCTCTCAATGTCAGCCGTCATTTTCAATCACCCTCTTCCTCCCAGCCATTAATTTTGGCCCAGGATCATGGGGACTTGTCCATCTATCACTCCTAATTGACACTAAATGATCTGTCAGTTTATTGATGAACGGCAGGAGTGGAATTGTCACAATATATTTTACTTTCTAACAACTCCTCCTGACAATTTTACCTTGTCCATCTCACTCTCCTCACATAAATCTCCATTGGCCTCTCATTCCTTCTCTTGGGCTGATCTGGTGCCAGCCGCCTCCACGCCATCGGCACGCATCAAGGACATCAAGATGGCGGTAAGCTGCAATGTGCAGGCCCAGGGTGGGTTTTTTTCCCTCCCTCTCCCTCTCCCTCTCTCTCCTACACACACCTCTCTCTCTTTTTTTAATTTTTTTTTTCTTTAATAGGCTGGATGTTCCAGGAATGTTAACAGGCTCTTGTCCTCTTGTCCCTCCATGTCATTGCTGGGGTGAACTCTCCTTGGTGTTTCTGTTTAGACTCAGGAAAGTCCCTAAAAGACAGAAGAGTCACCTGAGAATCCCTCAGTACCACAGCTGTGATGGGGGATTTTTTTTTCTCTTTAATCCTGCTTAGTGTGACTCGCCAGGGTTTTCTGCATGGGGAAAATGCTAGTCTTATGCCCATTCCCAAGTCTTTGCAGTGCCCAGAGAAGCCTGGGAAAATAGTTGGGCTTTTTTTGAACTAGATTTCTGTTTGGTTTTTTTTTCTGTTCATGAAGTTTTCTTTGACTTCTACTTCCTGAAAGACACTGGGCAATGGAAGATCTAGTAGGATTGTAGTCTCTTGCTCCCCTAGACAATGAAGCCTGCATGACAAAAAAATGTTGGTAATAGTCCATGTAAGCTGCTGAGGTGTCAGAGTGTGCTCAGGGTGAAGTCCCTTCAATTTTTCTGATTGAGGACAAAGCATCTTCTTTCCTTAGTTCTCTGCATCTCCAAGGATTTGACCAGCAAATTCAGGGAATACTATCCTTGCTGTCCTAAAGATTTCTAATTTATAAAACTGAAACACTCTTGAAGAACACGTGCAGCTTGCCATCCTTTTGCATCTGTCAAAGCCAAGGCTAAAAACTTCTCTGGCCTTTGTAGGTCACCTCTAAATTGGCTGTGAAGTCTAGCTTAATGCAGGAAAGAGACCTGAGATGACCTGATCTACTTGCTTGGCCCTATTTGCCCCTCCCCCAGTCCCCTTCCCCATATAACCCCCTCTACTATTCTCAAGTTCTTTAAATACCTTCTTTTCAGAAGCTTTTGCTCTCAGATGACAGCACAAGGTGTCATTCAGTAATAAACACCTTTCTAGTATTTTTCATTTACATGTTTTCAGTGAGACCAATCACAAGTAAAAAGTCATTGGGCTGGTACTTCAGAATCACAAGTTTTTCTCTGTTGTGGGGTTGGTTTTTTTTCAAATCCCACAGCCTTAGCTACTTTTTCTTTGCATTCTAGTCCTGTCTCCTTCAGCAGTCAGTTCTTCCCTGTAACCATGAGGATCAATCAGAAGTGTGCTTTTCCCTTTAAGTGGAAACTGTAATGCTCCTGTAACCTCCTTAAGAGACATTTGATGTGAGAGTTGGCCCTGGTGCTTACTGGAGACTAAAGACGTGATCACTTGGATAGGAGTCAGGGACCATCTTTGGTCAGGGACCATCTTTGGTCAGGGACCAAAGATGTGTGGTGGATACCTCTATAAACTGCAGCACTGTTTTCCCACACAGCAGGAATTTGTTTTGAGTGTTGTTGTTTTTTCTGTTGCTCAGTGGGAGCTCTGAACAGTGCTGCTGGTCAGCTCTCTAGCAGTGAGCGAGTGGGGGAACCCTGGGAACATCTGTTACAGGGAGGATGCAGTGAGTAGGCTGAGGTTCAGTGACCCCCCTTGAACTCTCTCTGTCAGCTTGTTCTGTTGTGTCAGTTTCTAAAGCCCCGCTTGCCAGAGCTTTCCTTAATCAAACCCATGTATTAGGACATGAGGAGAAACAACACCACTTCTATAAGAGATTGATTGGTGCCTCACAAGCCTGTTTTAGATGGAGCTGACTAGCTGCAGTGTCAGATCCTGTCCCCCAGAGCATGTGCTCATCACTCTGTTCTTACTCCTCCAGTGCCATTCTCTAGGGCAGTGTGTTCAAGGTGAGGTCCAGGCAGCCCAGGGAGCCTGTAAGGGGGACAGAAAGTGGATGGTAGGACCATCACAGTTTAAAAGAATACCTGTCTGTCCAAAACCCTGCTGTGGAGATCTAGATAGCCATGTGCCCCAGGGCTTGAGGCTGTGAGGTGGCATCCAATGACAGAAAGAAAGGCTCATCATAGTCCTCTCTCTGCTGAAATCAATGGAAAAACTTGCTTTGGTTTTAGATGTGAAGATTTACCTCTATTATTTCAAGGCAAACCTGCCTTTTCCAGGCTGCCACAGTCCAGGGAAAGGGGCTAGAAACCTACCCGATCAGAGCCCCAAGGAGGGTGCATTGGAACAGCTGAGATGACACCTTATAATAGCATGTTTCAGCACATGCTGCAGTTCTGGTTTCCATACAGCTTTGACAAGTGTTTTTCTCTCTCTGTGCCTCAGCAACCAAGCAGTGACCAAGACCCACACTTGGAGAGCCAGGGAAAGTGATCTGTTAGCACTTGTGCATCAGACTGGATAGTGTAACGTAGTTGTGCCTTAGGATATTGAACAAGCTGTAACTTGTAGCTTAGCGCCCACTCAGTGTGGTGATGGGCACTGATAAATACTGGAGCAAAGGAGTACAATGTCCTTTTTTATCTTTCTTCCCCCTCCCTCAGGCCTAGGCTTGACTTAGAGGCTGTGCCCTAAAGGCAGAAGGCTTCAAGCCTCCCTCTGGGCTGAGCCAAGCCTTTGGCTGGGCTGGGTACAGGTTTGGATGGAGGCGTGGAGGCAGAAGGCTGGCCAAAGGCTGGGCTGGGTACAGGTTTGGATGGAGGCGTGGAGGCAGAAGGCTGGCCCGAGATGGACTTCCTCCGCACGCAGCCCATCTCTCTGCTCTGCCTCTGATCGCCCTGCTCTCTCTAAACAAGACGTATCTCTGAACGTCAGGCTGTTCCCTTCTTTTTTCCCTTCCCATTTCATTCCTTTAGCGAGAGGGCAGCTTGAAGCAGCCTTGTGGTTCCGCGTTGAGACACGCCAGGAGACAGGCTAACACGCAGGCGTTCCTCCCCCGCTGCCAGGGCCCTGTCAAACACCGAAAATACCCTTCGGCCCGGGCTTGCCGCCTCACCGCTCTTGCGGTGCGCCCCCCCCCCCGCCCCGGGACAGCCCGCAGCCCCAGTGACTTGCGGGCGCGGCCGCTTACGAAGAGTCACGTCCAAGGCCCGAGTGCTGTCCTCCCGCCTCGCAAGGCAGCGCACCGGCCCCGGGACCCGCCGTCCCGCCGCCTGCGCGGAGAGCCCGGCAGAGGGCGGCCGCGGCCTGGCAATGCTGCGGCGCCGGCGGGCGGCCCCCGGGGGAGCGTGGCCTCCTCGGGGTCCCGCCCCGCCGCCCGGAGCAGGGCCGGCTCGGCGGCGCTGACCCACTCGGCGTGGGGCGGAGCGGGGAGGGGTGTTGCGGGGGGAGCAAAGCGGCCCCCAGCGGAGAGCTGCCCGCCCGGGCAGAGGGCAGTCGGGTCGGGCGAAGGGGCTGCCCGCGGCCCCAGCCCTCCCTCGCACTAGGCCGGGCATTCCTGGCCCGCCGCTTCACTGTTCGTTTCAACCAGCCAGCGTAACGCCAGCCCGTTTCCTTAGCCGCGCCGCCCGCCCTCGCACCTCCCTGGGCTCGCAGAAGAGCCTCGGATCTCGCAGGCTGGCCTCCTGTCACCTGGCTGTGTCTCCGTACAGGATGCAAGCGTGGCTAGAGCTCTCATGAGCTGTGGACATTAGAAGACTTCAAGGACATTTCCCCCCATTCATCCCAGTTATGTCCCCTGCTAAAATAGGTTAACGGTGTCTAATTAACCAATGCACATTGTCATGCTGCATAAAGATAGCATCCTGGCCGTTCTCTGAGCCTTGCTACTTTATCTCCATTTAGATCTCCATGGTAGTCCATTAAGTGAGAGAGAAACAGTTTAACAGAGATGATGTCTACATTAGAACTGCCTCTCACCCTTCAGCACAGAAGCCAAACAACTCAGCTGTACATTAGGGGTAGTGGGGGGAAATAGCCTCAGGTTTGAGGTTTAGCCCCCTCTCATGAACGGGGAGGGAAGATTCCTGCTGACCAGAACTGAGCAAAGACAGCACTGCAGAGTGGCAAGGGTTGGAAGGGACCCCAAGGATCAGAGAGCTCCAACCCCCCTGCCACAGGCAGGGCCATCAACCTCAGGCCTGGAGCTACACAAGGTTGCCCAGGGCCCCATCCAACCTGGCCTTGACACTGCCAGGGACGGGGCATCCACCCCCTCTCTGGGCAGCCTGTTCCAGGACCTCACCACTCTCTCTGTAAAAAACTTGCCCCTAATATCCAATCTAAACCTTCCCTCCTTCAGCTTTAAACCATTCCCCCTTCTCCTTCCATTATCTGCCCTTTTAAAAAGTTGATTCCCCTCCTGTTTCTCTGCTCCCTTCAGGGACTGGCAGGCTGCAATGAGGTCCCCCTGCAGCCTTCTCTTCTCCAGGCTGAACCAGCCCAGCTCCCTCAGCCTCTTTGTAGGGCAGCTGCTCCAGCCCTCTGATCATCTTCGTGGCTCCTCTGACCCCTCTCCAACAGTTCCACATCTCTCTTGTATTGGGGCCCCAGCTCTGGACACAGGACTCCAGCTGGGGCCTCAGGAGGGCAGAGCAGAGAGGGACAATCCCTTCCCTGTCCCTGCTGCCACCCCTCTGCTGATGGAGCCCAGGATCCCATTGGCCTTGCGAGCTGCAAGAGCCACTGCTGGCTCATGGGAAGTTTCTCATGCCCCAGGACACAGCTAGGAGAGAGAGGTATTCTGTACTAGGAGTTACACAGTGTGGGGATACATGGGGTGTGTTGGGGTCTTCTGCCAGATTTCCCAGCTATTCGACAGTTTGAAATAAGAGGGGGTGGGAGGTTGGGGGGGGGGGGGTGGTCAGCAGCTGGCCAAAGCCAGAGGGAATATTCTGGGATTTTGGTTATGCTTGGGAGCACAGCCAGCTTTGCAGTGAAAGGCAGTTTAAACAAAGCTCTCCAGGTAATGAGGTCAGTCCATGTTCTTCGGCTCTCTAGATGCAATGGGCTTATCAGAAGAAATGAAAGAATCTGAGATATCACTGTCTCACAAAGTCTGGGGATGGCTGGTGTGTAGTACATCAGACTGAAAGTATTTCTAAGCACCACTCCTAGGATTGTACTGCTTTGCTTGCCCTTGAGGGGGTGTATGAAGCTTACACACAATGGCTCATTTTGTAGGTGCTTGTTGCTACCCCCCTGGGCTGAGCCTTCTGGGGCAAACAATCTGGGTGGTGCACTTCTTGTTGCTGAGAATGTAAGAAAAAAGTAGGAAATCTGTCTACGTTGGCTTGAGTTTAAAGTCTGGATTCTTCCACATCTGCTTTCACTCACCACTAGAAAATGGTGACCTTCTGCTGAATGAAGAAGATGCTCAGTACCCAGGCCTCATATTCCTGTGGGATGAAATAGGGGTCTCCACAGGTTGCAGGTGGCATTGATCTTCCAGTTCTCAGGAAGAGGTACTCCATGATGCTTAATGCAGTGTGATAACTTCATGAAGAATGGCTATGGGGTTTTCCACAGCTCCTGAAGAGCAAAGAGACAAGCAGGCGATTGGTTCTGCAGGTGAAGCTTAGCACTCAGAATGGACAGGATTGGAGGTAGGGCACCTTCTGAGGATCTCTTAGTTACTCACATTACTGCCTTGAAGTTCTTTTAACCATAGGACACAAGGCAAAGTTTGTCTTTTCTCTCAGAATCACTTTGTTAGGTAGATTTAGGTAATGCAATTAGGCTGAAAAAGTAAAAGATCAGTCAGGAACAAGCCCAAAATATTTTCTAAACTTTTTTTTCCAATCTGAAATAAGTAATTTGGCATAAAAACCATTAAGCCTTATAAAAAAGAAAGGAAATAGTAGGTTGGCTGGTATCTTCTTTACTGCTGAGCTGTTGCTCAGTCATGAAGGACACTTACAGTGTAAAACATGCAGTTCCTGCCTCCGTGCCAGAAGTTTCATACTATATTTCCAGGTAGGGCTCTACCTGTCAGCTTATCAGCTGGTTTGAAATGCCAGTTTCATCAAGTAAAGCTACTCCAAATCATGTATTCACAGTCATATCTAGTACAGGTGTCTTACCTAAACAGTACAACCACCGTTTCTGCCTCCTGCTGCGGTGCCCTTGGTACAAACCACAGTACTGTCAGCATGAGAGGCTGGCATCACTCACTGCCACCTTAGGACCCTATGGCATGGGGAACAGGGTGTTCTCTTGGGGGGCTGAGTGTGGGGTTTTAGCTTGCCCCAGAGAAAGGAGGGAACTATCTTGTTTGACAGGACACCTGGGGTCTGAGATTAAAGGGATTAGTACTATTCTTCCCTACCAGTTTAGGAATTTGTTCCCCAAATTACTATTTTTTTTCCCAGTATAATGCAGTTGTTTCATAATGAACTATTTGCTTATTGCCCTGCATAAGTCCTTTCCTAACATAACAAGGAAAAGTTGAGAAAGTCTCAGAACATGAGTGAAGTAGTCTCTGCCTCTAGGACTAACGTATGACTGCCTTCCCTGTGGGCCACCTGGGTAACTGTCATGACAGGGAGCTCAGGAAAAAGAAACAGAAATTGCTTACAGGGATAGCAGGAGTGATGTTCTCCAGGGAAGTATAAACATGTGGAGTGTTTCACTCCTGCCTGGGGACAGGAGATGAGCAAAGATGTAAGCAGTGGGAGTATGGAGAAATAGAGTGTTATTTGGGGCTGGACAATTATCAGGAGTAATGGGATCATGCTAAGAAGAGGTCAGATTGAACCTCCAGGAAATCATCTCACTGTGCAAGACTCTGCAAAGCCATCATTGGGGATGTTTAAGCTCAATGAGGGCAAGGCTCTGAAGGCAAGGTGTGGGAAGCAGTTCTGTAAAGGCAGAAAGGACAAATAGAATAAATCTTGCATCTCTTTCCACCTCTGTCTTCTCAGATTCTATACTCTAGTGTGAGCTGGTGATGGACTCTCTGAAGCCATCCCTTTCTTATTCCATACTGTCAGGTGCTTTGTTTTACCACTGGGAAGAAAGAGGGAGCTGGACGATTACCCCTCACTGGAAGAGCTTTTTCCTAAATTCCCCAGCCCCACTGCACTACTGCCTCTTCTCATGAACAGAAGGGTGCAGATAATAGCTGAGAGCCCTGGTGTGGATGTCACCTACACAGCTGGAGATCTGACTGTGGACATGACTGGGCTCAGATCACCAATTCAGGGTAATGTTTAGCTTCTCACAGACTGCAAGCTTCAGGGAGAGGAGTGGAGACAAGGGGCTTTCTCCTCATAGCTAGGCATCCTTTGTACCCTGCTCCTTGCTCTTAGAAGAGTAGATTGTTCACAGGAGAGCTAGATGAGGAGTATAACCAACTAGAACAGAGAACAGGTGAGGAGAGACCTGTCCCATCTCATAAAGTACTTTGAAAAGGGCAGTGCAAGGCAGTGAAGCATCTTACTTCTTAGTGTGACCTGGGACAGTGCATGTGGTAGGGGAGAGCCCCCTACGTTCTTTGTCATGGCACCCTGAGACTGAATATTTATTCCCAACGCATAGAAATGAAACTTCACTCTGCAAAATGGCCAAAGCAATCAGTGAGTGATGGAGTATCTGCTAAAAAGAAACCTGGCATTTAATTAACTTTTCAAAGTGCTGGTTCAGCAACCTCCATGTTTTACATTTTGAATATTGAACAAGCGTCCCTAATCGGGACTGAATTACTTCTGGGCTTGCTGGGGTGGAGAGCAAGGGAGCTGCCATTTGCCAGTGCCCCTGCCCCCACTCCCCCCTGCTATTATTATGAACTCCTGTTAACTCAGCCAGATCAACCCTGATTTACTGCAGGGACAGCATGTCTGACCTGAACTTGGTTAGCTCAGGTGGGGCTCCTAACCTACAAAGGCAACCAGATAATCTCTATGCATGGCCTGGGGGGAGGAAGGATCTGTTGATCTCTCTGGGGTAGGTAGACAAATAGAGAATCTTCTTCACTCCTTAATGTGCTGAGCTCTCTACTCAAGTAAAGCAAGCTTTTCCTGCAGCTGATGGCAGAGGGCATGAAAAAGTACCTGAGAAGCTAAAAACCCAGGTAGCTCTTACTGATTCTGGGCATAGCTGTCTTTTTGGACCCAAATGCTTCTGCTTCAATGTGATGCACGAAGGACTTTTTGATACACTCTTTTAATGTGTATTAAAACACTCAGAACTTCTTATAGGTACAGTGTGTTACATCACACCTGGGGTAGGAACTGGTTTGCACAGTAACAGTGATACAGGGAAAGGTACAGTTTTTCATTTTCTCTGTCCTTTTCTAAACATAAGCTTTACCTTGTCTTGCAGGTCAGGAAGGAAGCACGCAGAAGAAGTAGAAGAGTAAGTTCCCATTGTTGTTGAGATTCCTTCCTCACCTTTTACATCTGATCTTATGGAGAACAGACATGTGACTCTAAGCACCAATACACCAAGATCTGCAACTTGGGAAGGGTGCAGAGCCCAGCAGGATTTCATGTCATGTGTCCTGGCATGAGGCAGGGCTGGTCACTCTCTAGGGCTCAGGATATGAGGTAGGCAACAGCACTGTCACTCCCATGGGATAGAAAGAAGGAAAGGTAGAAAGTATCCACTTTCCTCCCAGACCTACCCCAGGCCCTACTCTCTGCAGCCTAGAGGTTAGTCTCAGCCATGAGGCATCTTGCTTAAGTACTCTAAGCTGAGATTTCTGCTGGGCCCAGCAGTGAGCGGCGTTGAAGGTTAGGCTGAAGGCAAAGCATACCTGGGAACTCTCCCCTTGACAGGCCATGTGACTTGGGGAGAGGAAGAGGACACAAGAAGATGCTTTCCTGGGCTTGCAAGTGAGATTCTTTCTTCCTTGTGTTTTGCTGCAGCCATCGTCTCAGACAGCAGAGCCTGGAGACATCAGATGATGGAGGAGGTAAGGCATCACCTACTTGACTGCAAAAAGAGCCTTCATGCATGTCTGGTCATCCAGTACAGTGAAAAGAGACATCCTGTGGAAATTTAGATGTGGAGCTGTTGGAGAGGGTTCAGAGGAGCCACGAAGAGGGTCAGGGGGCTGAAGCAGTTCCCTTACAAAGAGAGGCTGAGGGAGCTGGGCTTGTTCAGCCTGGAGAAGAGAAGGCTGCAGGGGGACCTCATTGCAGCCTGCCAGTCCCTGAAGGGAGCAGAGAAACAGGAGGGGATTCAACTTTTTAAAAGGGCAGACAATGGCAGGACAAGGGGAATGGATTAAAGCTAAAGGAGGGAAGGTTTAGATTGGATATTAGGGGGAAGTTTTTTACAGAGAGAGTGGTGAGGGGCTGGAACAGGCTGCCCAGAGAGGGGGTGGATGCCCCATCCCTGGCAGTGTTCAAGGCCAGGTTGGATGCGGCCCTGGGCAACCTTGTGTAGCTCCAGGCCTGAGGTTGGTGTCCCTGCCTGTGGCAGGGGGGTTGGAGCTCTATGATCCTTGGGGTCCCTTCCAACCCATGCCATTCTGTGAGTCTATGATATTTCAAGGAAGTGAACCACCCCGGGGGTAAACAAATTTGTGAGCTCCTTAGTATCCCCAGCTGCTGAATGAGGGAGAGCAAAGGAGATGGAGAGGAGGTTGAGGAAGTGAACCTGTAGTCTAACTCTGGCTCTTCATTAACACAAAATGATAAAGCACCTTTGGGAAGAGGGAAACTGTTGAGGCCATGCTTTTCTCTGTGATTACTTTCACATGGAGAGTAGTGGACTGGGGCACAAAGACAGCTAAAAGACCAATAAAAGGTTAAGAACTGGGAAAGAAATCAATGCTGACCCCTAGTTTCAGGGTATCCTTAAAGCCTCTCATATTTTTGTCTTGTTCCCACCAGGACCAGTGCCTGCACCACTCTCCTGGGGTCTCTGTCATGAGGGAATGCTTAAATTTAAAAATTTGCTTGCCCTAACCCAAGATCATAGATGATAAGCTAAACACAGGCTGCTGTGAAATCTGCTGGGCACCTGACATAGCACTAGTTTATTTATAGTATATTTCACCTGTTCCTCTGGATGAGCCAAGAGAAATCTCAGGCAAAATACACAGTATGAATTTTGAGATGAGCACAGGGGAACTGTGGGGAGCACAGGAATTCATTAAAGTCACTAGGAGCTACCTCCATTGGAAAATATCACTAAGTATCAGAAGAATTACCAGGAGTCACAAAGGATCAGACATCAGTATGGTTAATGAGATTAAATGAAGACTTATTTGGGTCTTCCAGACAGATTAAGCATTGCAACATAAGACTGCCAGAAGTGGCACCTTTATAGTGCTGGCATCTTCAGAATAGACTTAATTTTCCCCATGGGAAGTTTCTTGGGCTTCTTAAATTTCAGTGTTTGTCACTGAGGCTGATAGTCTGTTCTGAACAGCTCTTTGTTTGCACACATGCTGTCCTTCTTGTTGAACCTTGGTCTTGTATTCAGAGTATAATAACTGTCTTTGCTATCCAGGGATAAAAAAACTTGCCACATGTTTGCAGCATGTGACTTTCAGTGCTCCAAGACCTTGGGTAATTAATGCAGAATAGAATTGATGCAGAATGTAGTATGAAGATATGGCAAGTCCTAAATATACTTACTTCTCTCTGGCTAATCTATGGTTAAGACTTTAATTTGGATAGTTTGCAAATCAGAGTTCATCTTTGCATTAAATCTACATGTTAGAAGAGAAATCCCACTAATCTGATTATGGTTCCTACCAAGGTAGTTCCTGGTACACTCAAATACACTGGCTCATGGACCTGTTGTTTTAAGAGAGCTAAGGGGATCCTGGGGGGGGGCATCAGGAGGAGTGTGGCCAGCAGGTCACAGGAGGTGATCCTCCCCCTCTACTCTGCCCTGGTCAGGCCCCACCTGGAGTATTGTGTCCAGTGCTGGGATCCCTGGTGTAAAAAACACAGGGATCTCCTGGAGAGAGTCCAGAGAAGGGCTACGAAGATGATGAAGGGCCTGGAGCATCTCCCCTGTGAGGAAAGGCTGAGAGAGCTGGGGCTGTTCAGCCTGGAGAAAAGAAGACTGAGGGGGGACCTAATCAATGTCTATAAATATCTGAAGTATGGGGTGCAGGGGGAATCGGCCAGCCCCTTTTCAGTGTCTGTGGGGACAGGACAAGGGGCAATGGCTGCAAGTTGGAGCCCAGGAAGTTCCACACCAACCTGGGGAAGAACTTTTCCCCAGTGAGGGTGCCAGAGCCCTGGGACAGGCTGCCCAGGGGGTGTGGAGTCTCCTTCTCTGGAGAGATTCCAGCCCCGTCTGGACGCCGACCTGTGCAGTATGAGCTGGGGAGCTGCTTTGGCAGGGGGGTTGGACCCCAGGAGCTCTCCAGGTCCCTTCCAACCCCTATGATCCTATGACCTAAACTGCATATGGACGTGGGTATTGCATGCTTGTGGTCTTATTTCTTCTACTGGGAGATTAAGCAAGCTATTCTGAGGGAGGAGTTTGATGTGTGGGCTCAGCAATTGCAGTGAAGAAAAGTAATAGATAAACAAACTCCAGAACCTGAGTAAAATTACTTTTTTGAATAAGCAGAGACATACCAGTACCTGCCCAGTGTAGAATCACAAGGTTGGAAAAGACCTTGGAAGATCATCAAGTCCAACCAATCCCATCCTAAGCTAAACCATATCCCTAAGTACCTCATCTCCCCTTTTTCTGAACACACCCAGGGAAGGTGACTGTGTTCAAAGAAAGGGTAGATGAGAAGGCAGGCAGCAGCACGCTGTGGCAGCGTGTTAAATCGGGCTGCATCACCCTCCCCTTTGCACAGAACTGCACTTGGGCTCGTGTCCTTAACTGTAACTGTAAAGCTCAGATTCTCAACGTCCCAAAATCAAGACATTGGTGTATGGATCCCCAAGGATGGGTCATGGTTATTTTATGCTGCATAATGTGTTAGCTTGTACACCTTAATATGAACAGGCACAGTTGCGTAATGATTGCTGCTGTCAACCAATACATTTGGATCGCCTTCCTTTAACCTATTAGAAAGCTGAGCTGTACCATTCCATTAACATTGTTTGTCCCCTACCCAACCTTTTCATTAGAAGGATGAAGGACAAAACAATATGCCCTTAAAAAGGTATTCCTGTGTATTTGAATTGTGCTCACTTCAGGTAATTTATACATCACTAACACCCAGAGGCTCAGAATTTGGAATCTGTTGGAGGAATTGTTAAAAAAAAAGTACTGGGCTTGAAGGGAGCCCAGTTTGGCAGGTGGAGAATGGGGGGGGAAGGTTGTACAGCCAAGTGAAGACTTTTGGGCTTGATATGCTTTGTCATTTCATAAATAACAGTAGAATTCTCTCACTGCTCCTGGCTGTTCATCCTCTGCATGAAATAATATCTAATTCCTCATCTCTGTGGGAGTTTGAGAGAGGGACTATCCCTTCTCAGGCTGTGTAGAAAGACTGAAGTAATATGGGAGGCTCTAAGTGTGGGGGCCAGACAGGGACATGCATGGAACCACCTGCAATTTCAGCCATTCCTTACAGTTGCACCAGAAACACAGAGGGTGCAAGTCATCCACACTGTGCAATCCAAACCACTGAAATACTGTCAGTGAAGTACCTTGGCTCAGGTTGTGCTCAGAATTAATTGTCTCTAATCCATATTTTTGCTAGACTCATCCAGGACAAGAGAGCCACTTTAAAGAGGAGCCAGTTTTGAGTTCTAGGAAAGCAAAAGACTTGTGTTTGACTAAAAGCTCCTGTGAAACTCCAGGCTGGATAGACTGGTTTGAAAAAGTGCAGCATCTGGGGTGTCTACTTGATGGATAGTAGGGTTTCCTACAGCACCCACTGTCAGCTTAGTGCCCATCCTCCTGAGCAGACACTGCTTCATGCTAGTACACAGGCAAGACAAATGGACAACTCATCTTTGCTAGGTGGATGTGTGCCCAGCTGAACCTTGCCATGGGAGGGCCCAGCTCCATGGTGGGAAACCTGCTTTAGCAGGATTTAATGCATCACAATGTGAGGAATAATAAACCTTCACAAGCAATACAAAAGTGTTTAATTCCTAAAGGACAGCCTAGTTGAGTCACTTTTGGCCAGGGGCAATTGGGGGCTTAATGCTGTGTATGTAGCAATCTGGGCAATCTGAGAGAGAGGAGTTTAAGGGTAATTGTTCAATTTTCTGTCCGTGTCAACAGGGGAAATGGGCAGCAGTGACTGAGCTCTGTATGGCAGGGAAACTGCATGAGATGGGAGATGTGAGACTATCAGTGGAATTTAAAAAGTGCTGTCTGCAAAGCACTGCTTCCTTTTCTGTGGCAGCCAAGAGCTTCTCCCAAATGCAGGCTCCTTCATCGTAAGGTGGGAGAGAAGACAGAACAACCAAGTTTATGTTCAAGGGCTTTCCCCTCCCTTTTCTCCTTTCTCCAGCAGGGCAGTAGAGTCTCTGTTTCACCTTTGCCTGGGTATTTCATTTGGCTTTACTCTGCTTGTGTGTCTCTGGCATGTAGTTACAAAAGGCTGAGAAATGCTGGCATTCCTCCTCCCTGTCAGCAAGCTGCTTTGTCCTTTTGGCTAAAAGTTTCTTTGTTGTTCCTTTTTTGTCCACCAGTTCTGCACTGCTGAGTTGTACTCCCCCCAGATGCCTTTCTCATCACTACATTGCCCTTGGATTTTTCCAGCACTCTATGGGGGCTTGTTAGCTAAAGTTGTCTTCTCTCTCCCAGCTATCCTTCCTCCATAGACTATTGCCCCAGCTTCAGAAGTCCCTTCCCCCCAGCTCTCTGTTACCCTTGGTACACATAGCTCCTGGAACAGGGCTTTTCTTGGAGGATTGGGATGTGATGTGTGATTCTCTGTCTGCAGGAACAATGGCTTGTTATTTTAAAGCAGATAGTGTGTGTGTGAATGAGACAGCTGATTGAAATGAAAGCCTGACTCTGCTACACAGACAACCCACACCTGACCTGCAGGTGAGGAAAGCTGCCAGGAGACAGTCACTAGATCTGTGCCCTCAAGGCAAAACCCCTTCCTGCCTGCTGGGAAGCCTCCTCAAGGAAGCAGAGCTGATGATTAGACCTCTCTATAGGATGTCAAACCTCTAGAAGGACTTCTTACCCTTCTGGCATGTGCCAGCAGCTCCTTTGCATTTGAACAAGATGGGAGTCCAGGCTCTGTGCACAACAGAGGAGGAAGCAGGCATATGTCATGGTCCCCACATCCTTCTGTCAGGTGGGAGAAAGCCCTCACAGGATATCCAGCATCTGAATTTCACAGCCATAAAATATCAAACACCTCTTGAGCTGCATGCAAATACTCATCAGTGAAGAAATTGCTCTGACCAGTGCTGAGAATAGAGCACAGTGTGGGTCGTTGTTGGCTCTGTCATTCCTGATAAAGCTTGCCAGTTGCTTCCCTGGTGAGCTGCTGTTTTTACACAGCACACCAAGTACTCACAGGTTCCAGGGGCTGTGAGCTACCAGGACAGCTGCATTGGCTGTACATAGAATCATAGAATCATAGAATTGTAGGGGTTGGAAGGGACCTGGAGAGCTCCTGGGGTCCAACCCCCCTGCCAAAGCAGCTCCCCAGCTCATACTGCACAGGTCGGCGTCCAGACGGGGCTGGAATCTCTCCAGAGAAGGAGACTCCACACCCCCTGGGCAGCCTGTCCCAGGGCTCTGGCACCCTCACTGGGGAAAAGTTCTTCCCCAGGTTGGTGTGGAACTTCCTGTGCTCCAACTTGCTGCCATTGCCCCTTGTCCTGTCCCCACAGACACTGAAAAGGGGCTGGCTGATTCCCCCTGCATCCCATGCTTCAGATAATTATAGACATTGATTAGGTTCCCCCTCAGTCGTCTTTTCTCCAGGCTGAACAGCCCCAGCTCTCTCAGCCTTTCCTCATAGGGGAGATGCTCCAGGCCCTTCATCATCTTCGTAGCCCTTCTCTGGACTCTCTCCAGGAGATCCCTGTCCTTTTTATCCCAGGGAGCCCAGAACTGGACACAATACTCCAGGTGGGGCCTGACCAGGGCAGAGTAGAGGGGGAGGATCACCTCCTGTGACCTGCTGGCCACACTCCTCCTGATGCCCCTCAGGATCCCATTGTCTCTCTCAGCCCCCAGGGCACACTGCTGGCTCATGGCCAACCTGTCATCCAGCAGGACCCCCAGGTCCTTCTCCACAGAGCTCTTCTCCAGCAGGTCACCCCCAGCCTGTACTGATCCATGTGGTTGTTCCTCCCCAGGTGCCAGACTCTCCACTTGCTTTTGTTGACCCTCATCTGGTCTCTCCCTGCCCAGCTCTCCAGCCTGGCCAGGTCTCTGGATGGCAGCGCAGTGTCCTGCGTGTCAGCCACCCCTCCCAGCTTTGGATCATGGGCACTTGCTGAGGGTGGGTGCTGTTCCCTCATCAAGGTCATCAATGAAGATAATAAACAGGACTGAGGATTAGAAAGGTAGGGAATTTGCAGGAACAATCAGGGAGATGGCCAGTGGTACTTCATATGCTCAGGAGGCAGTGATGAAGTTGTTTGAGGAGAGCTAAATGGACAAAAAGTTTTGAGCATCAATGAATGGAGTTGGAGTGAAAAATGACGTGTTTCTGAAGTGGTGTGAATGGGTTGGGGAGGGGGTTGGGGTGAGTGCTGGGGCAGAGAGTGATGGTAACTGAAGAGTTTCTGGGATTTTGCACTATGTCTTTGTGTGGGGCTCTTTAGCAACACCACTTGGCAACTCCCCTAGTGCACTACCCCGCCTCTCTTCACAAGGTCAGTGAAGGGCAGACTCAGCTCAACCTGATGGTTTCCACTGAGCTGTCAGTCCAGTATGAACTCCTCTAGTGACTGCTGGCATTGTGATCTAGAGCTTCTGGTGTTCAAGGAAAGCTACCTCCTGACAGCCACAGTGGGCAGGGGGAGAGCAGAGAATATATCCCAAGGGATGTGTCTGAAGTCCTATTTGAAACAACAGATCACTGGCCAAGGGGCAATGGGCAGCTTAATTGCAAGGGAGCACACACAGCTTGTTGGGGGCTGAAGATGATGGTCTGGGTAAGCATCCTCCATCACTAATCTCTGCGATACGGTAGGTACACAGTCATACTGTGTCTGTGATTGCTGAGTCCATAAGTGTAGTTGACGGACTGGGTTTACCTAAAATACCCTTTAAGAAAGAGCTCTTGAAAGATGATTACAGAATTGAGACACCATCATTTAAAACTGCCTGAGGCAAACTCCTTTGAAAATTGCAGCAGTGGAGGGACAGAGAGAGAACTGCGTAGCCCTTGATTGTAGTGTCGTTCCCTCAGGACTGGTCCCCCCTCCCCCTCAGTTTCTCATCTGATATGAGAGAGAGCAGCAGTAAGATTCCTCATCTGTCTTATGAAAATCCGATTCTGAGTGGCTCTGATCAAACCCAGCTGGCTGTCAGCAGCGGTGGCCTTGTGTGGAGGGAGGGAGGCTTCTGAGGAGTTGCTGGATGTGGAAGTGTCATGGGTGCTGCCGATCAAAGAGGCATTTTTTTAATAAATATATATAAGAAAAAAATAAAAAAACCCAAGGATTTAGCATAAAAGAAATGTAGTTTGTCTTGTTTTTCCAGCGTAACATGAAGAGGATGAAATAGAATCAGACATGCTTGCTCCTGAACATAATTCCACAGGAGCATCCTGAGAAGCTGCTTTCCCTGCCACAGTAATACTCTAGTGCAAAATCACTCATCTCCAGCATTGTAGAGGAGGGTTTTGTGTTTCTGAGTTCACCAGACCCTCTCTGGGCACCACATGCTTTCTCATCTGCTGCCCCACCAACCTTTTGAGTGTATTTCACTAGGGGAATACTGCAAAGGAACAGGGAACATCCTTTGAAAAGAGGAAAACAGATGTTACTGAAAAGGAGGGCAGACATAGTGGTCTGTCGGGGGGCTCTTGGCAAGGCTAGGAGGTGTGTTACCACACTAAGCGCTGATAACTTCAGGAATATGGTGGACTCCAGGTCCTGAACCTGGCCTCCACTCTCTCTTGTCTTCTGTTGTTAAACAAACCTATGCATTAAGAGATTCCTCATCTTTAAAGACATCAGTGTCTCCTTATTGCACAATACAGGCCACGGATTACTGCCTGTTGAAGCCCTGTGCTGAGCCCGTCTACAGGGCTGTTCTGTGCCCTGTCCATTTGCACACTTCCCAGTGGTCAAAACTGGGCACAGACAGCCCTGGGAAGTAGCAAACGTGCCTGATGCCTGTCCCCAGCAAGCTCTCAGATGGGAAGGAAGCCATGCCACACCAAGCAGTCTGTGGAAGCACAAGACTATCGAAGCAAGTAGAGTGTCCATGCACCACCCAGGCCTGAGGTTGGTGTACCTGCCTGTGGCAGGGGGGTTGGAGGTTTATGATCCTCGGGGTCCCTTCCAACCCAGGCCATTCTATGATTCCATGACCACCTGACTTCCCAGCCAGTCATCCATCTGGCTGACAGTATCATCAGAGCTTGGTGGCTGAATTAAAGAATTGTTTTGTATGATGCAAGGCAAATGCATGATTATGCATTTTAAGGCACAGCAGGAGGGTCAGTACTGAACCTGCTGCATCACCTGCCCTAGATCCTATGAATCCTCTGGCAACCGCTCACTGGGTCATGTTTCCCATCAGCTCAGCCAGGTTGTGCTGTTACCATTCTCTTCTCAGAAGGGTGCTTTGGGACATGGGACTCTCAGGTTATCTTCTGCTTGTCTCAACTTCTGAGGCCATGCCCTAGCAGCAGTGGTACCGCCTGCTTTTCACTCCAGGTTTTCATCTCCCTGCTGGCTGCTCAGGCAGGTACCTGCTCTGCTCCCTGCGAGTAGGGCAATTTCAGTTGGGGAAAGGCATCCCTATGAAATGAATGTCCAAGCATCCAAAGAAGTGTTCTTTATCCTCTCCATTTGCCTGCTGCTCTCCTGAGAAAGCTTCCAAGGGGCTTCAAGCTTGTTTGTGTGTTCAGCAGAAGCTGTCAGTGTCCCTTGTTCCTTATGGTTTTTTGAAGATTTTTTTTGCCTGTTGCTTTCCACTTTTTTTTTTTTTTTTAAATTCTCCATTTTTCCACTTGGAGAGAAAAATTATTTATTGCATTGAGATGCACTAATTAAAGCCATTTTCTGGTATTTGGTTACTGAAGTGTTTGATGTCTCTCTGACAAGACCATGAAATGCACAGAGTGTCCACAGGGACAGAATTTGCTGAACACGGTGCTTTGTAAATGAGGGGACACAGTGTCGCAGCAGCTCATGAATATGAAACGCCCATGATGCTACCTCAGTGGACTTGGGAACACAGATGAATCCTGTCATGTGCTAAATGAGACCAATTTCTTTCACTTAACTTCATCTTCAATCAGACCTTCTTCCATTTGCCTGTTTAAAATTCCCCAAACGTGATGCAGAAGGTAACTGCATTCAGTAAAACAAAGTTTTGCAGCAGCAGAGATACTGTAATTATTTCAGTTTTACATTTTATGAGCAAGCAACTTAAAGTTAGTTTCATTCCTGTGCCTGCTTAGTGGCAGGGGACTGCCAGCTCCAGAAACCACTACCCTCTTTGTGTTCTCTGGCTATCATGGTGTGTGGGGAGGGAGGGCAGCAATATCCCACTGCAAGAGTGCCCATTCCAAACTGGCCTTTGAACACTTACCCAGCTGGGGGGAGCTAATCAACCCACATGAGATGGGAGTAATTTTTTTCAGGTATCAGCTTGATGGCTTAGGAGACTCTTAAAGCAGCTCAGAGAGAAAGTGGCACCCACACTGCTAACTGCAGGCCTAATCTGGCTTCTAGATCCAGCACTGCAACTGATATATTGCCTGACCTTGAATAGATTTTGTCTGTCCCCACTTACCTGCTTTCTTCTATCTACCAGAGAATTTAGTTCTTAGGGGCCAGGACCAGATCTTACTGTGAGCTTGCAGGAATTTAAGGGACCCAGCCTGCAGGTGTTGCTGCTAAACCAACAATCAGCTCTGCCTGGGAAGGGACCTGCAACTTGACAGCTTGCAGGAGTAACTGGGTATTAAGGTGGTGCAGGTTGATCTGCCTCCTGCTTCTTGCTTTCTGTGGTTGTCTTCCTCAGCTGCCAGGAAGTTATTTGCTAAGAGGTAAAAAAGGTTGTCCTTACTGCATGTAGTCTGTCATGAATGCATAAAGCCCTCCTATGTTTATGACTTTAAAAGCTGTTGTTCCTTGCTTACTGTTTGGCTATTTGCATGTAAGTGTAGGTCACCCTCAATCTTTTCCTTCCCTCTCCTCCTACCATGCATGCACTTATACCTTATGCTGTTGGTGCCTTACAGTAACTTAGGAAGCTCTATTTTGTAAGACCTAGCTCAGTCCAGCTATTTTAATAAAACTGCTGTTCTTATATGTAGGGACTTAAATGTTCTAAGATCATCAGTTTGGTGCAATATATTACAGCTCTCCTGTTAGCTGACACTTGGTACTGGTGTCTCCTACCCACCGTAACTTCTGCATGGATGGATTTGTTTTGGTTTCATTCTTTGTTCACTCTTGCTCACCATCATCTGGGAGAGGGAGGGGAATTTGCACTGGTCATCTAGCATTTGGTGCTCACCTCTTTGTTCCCATCTCTGCCATGAGCACTTTCTAAAGCCAGTATTTTATTTCATTATGCACTGAGAAAACCATGGGGAAAGGTCTTGTCTTACTTTGTTCCCAGTCATTTTGAGTCATGAAAAGAAACCTTATCCATTCCTCCTTAAGGCCTCTGCAGGCACTGAATTGTGTTCTTCTCTGTCTTCTGTTGGACACACTCACTACTCCTGCTTGTAAGACACTACTTGATGTGTGCATGTACCTATTCTCCTTCCAGCTAAAATGAAAGCAGGATCCTCATTCTCTGGGTTTCATTTTTAGTAGCACTCTGAGAATGTTACCTAACACAGGCAATGGAGAGGGTTCATACTCAATTTGTTGCCCTTTAATAAAGAAATTAACAGTAACTCAACTTCTATTTTAATATTTCTTACTATTAGTATCATATCAGTTTATTCTGACTTCAAAGTCTGCAGGAAGGTGGGAAAACTGCAGCTGAAGCTGTGAGATTTTTCTTACATTGCTTCTGAGATGTGCCTACATTGTTACTAAAATTGGTTGATATTAAAGGCTGTGGAAGCTGTTCTCTCCTCCAAAATGCATCTGAGTAATGCAACTTTCCCCTCTGCCAAAAAAAACCCCTCAAGAAAACCAACATTGTTGGGGAAGACAGCAGGCCTGCTCACGGCCTAGCTCTCTTCTCCCAAGATTTAGGCCCTGACAATGTTCTTGTGTTTCCATGAGACAGGAAAAGTTCCTCATGCTGAGAGGATCCTAATAATCACATTCTCAAAACACAGTGGCCTTGCTGATAGGGGTACAGGCTGCCCTAAACCAAGCAGCAGTTATGGGAAGGTATTTGGGAGTAACGGAACATGTCAGGAACCAAGCATAACAAAAGGGTCAAAACAGCAGGTGTGTGGATGCTTTTAGGCATCAAAGGTAAACTAATGATATTTAGCTATAAGATAGGTTTATCAGAACTTGTTATACTTACTAACCAATCAATACAGTGTGCACAGTGTGTGTAACCAATTAGCAGTTTTTCAGCTTGCCACATTTGCAGTAAGAAAGGTATAGAATCTGGGTGATTTCACCCAATAAATGTCTTCACCTAAAATTCATATCGAATTGTGTGTTGCTCTCTGCTGGGTGCTACACAACACCAAGCAAAAAGCCTACAAAACTTCAGAGCTAGACTGAAGAGAGTCACTTTTTGTTTCCAGGTTTTGAAGCTACCCCTTAGCTGCCAAACATTTTCTTTTTGTAATGCATTGGTCATTTGTTCTCTTCATTGTGGTGACCTGGTGTCGGTGAAGGTGTTTCCTTTGGCACACAGGCAGCTCCTCAGCGTGTGGGTACCTTGTGTAGTCATTTCTGTCCAGGCTCTGGGTGCTGAATTCAGACATGAGAGCCTGGACAGTGATGTATGTGTCAAGATTCTGGACCAAAACCACAGGCTTATCTGTGTGATGGAAAATGATCTGAAACCCTCACGCTGAACAGAAGGGGAAAACCAGACAAAGAACACAGAGTGTGGGTTTGTAACGTAACCTTGTTGTTGGAAAAAGCTGTGTGACTGCTGCAGTGCAACACTGGGAGGACATTTGTGTATATATAGTGTTATGACTAAGCAACCTCACTGCATCTAATGAGGATATTCAAAGTAAAGCACTCTTGCAGCCCATGTGGTTCTTCCTCCCGTAGCTGATGTACTGCCATGACTTGGCTGAGTTACCAGAGCTTGCTGGAAAAAGAGATGTGAGTCCTAGGAAGAGGAATAAAAACAATTAGGGAGCTGGAGACTGAGGGTGGGGAAAAGTTGGATCCTTGGTGATGAAGTGAGAACTCAGACACTTTGCAAACTGTACAGAAAGAGAAGGGAGAAGGATTCTAGAGAGGCACTAACCCAGGCAGAGGGAAGAGGAAATTAGGAGTAACAAGTGAAATAAAGACCCAGATATTTCAGGGCTGATTTGCCATTGGCAGTAGTTAGACTGGGGAGCTGATATTTTTTAATAATTTGTGATGTTTTTATTCTGTTACCTGTCTGCCTCTGACAGTCCTAAAGGGCATTGCTTCTGCCTAGAAATGGACAAAATCAGTCTCAGTTTGCAAGAACAAGCATGTGCTGCCCTTTGTTGGAGGGGCTGGCAAGAGCCCCCAGAGCTTTTCCATCTCTTCTGTCTGAAATGTTCTCAAAGTGCCTATAAAATACCAGAGCCTTGAATTTCTTTTGGAAAGAATTTCAATGTGATTGACTGGATTTTGCTTATATGGAGTAGAAGTGGCACAGGGGGTTTGGGAATGTCTCCATGGAATTGAATGGCAATGAGATAAAACAACTACTGGCAAATCCAGGACTCTGGGAACCTGAAAAATGGAAGAGGTATCACTGATCTGGGCTCTAAGTTTACAGTTTTTTTCTAGTGCAAAAAGAGATCAGTGAAAGCAAAAGGGAACCAAGGAGAGGGGACCCCAGAAACAGTTGCCAAAATGAAGAAACCCAGTTTGAGGCAAACACCTTCCACATTTCTGTTGTCAAAAGAGAATAAGGGTCTGACCTTCTCCTGCTTCAGGGAATGTTGCTTTGTGGGCAAAGGCAGCTCTGTTCTCTGTGAGTCCTTCGTTAAGGTGTGTTTGCTGAGCAACATTCAGTCTCTGCTGAAAAGGATAAATTAGCTCAAGAGAGATTGGCCTGTTTCTCATTGCCATGCTCGTTTGGCTGGACCTAACAGGGCACCCAGCACTTCAGTCCTCCCCTCAGACCCATCCCACTTATCCCTTCCCTCCTTGGTATTGTTTGCTTGTATACAAAGACTTGCTCCCACACTGCTACTGAGCAGGTTGTACCAGCTGCCTCCACAGGTCAGCCTGTCTGTCCACCGAGATGCTTTTGTCCTGTAAGTGCATTTTGGTACAGGTTTCACCAAGAGCTGGGTGCCCCCTCCCCAGGGAAGAGCCAGCGGGATAGAAGCTGCTTCCCGTGTATTGTCCCTGCAGGCAGAGGGGGCAGGCTCTGCCCTGGTGATGGGTGTCTGGAGCAGTGTCCTCTGTCCGAGGGACAGCCTGGGGGCCTGTTGCTGCGGTTTCCCTTTAAATGTCTTTGGGAAGTTTGCTGTAGTCGGAGGGCAGCACCTGCCCCTTGGGCGGCTGGGGAGCTCTGCTGAGGCTGGCCAAGCTGTCACTGCCTTTCGCTGCGGCCAGGCACTCGCAGCAGCCCCTGTCCTGCTCAGCCTTCCGCCAGGCAGCCAATTAGTGAGAAATCCCACTGTGTGGCCAGTTCCAAATGGCCACAGCACCAAGGCCCGGGCTGACCTGTGTCCTGCTGCAGCTGGGCGAGGGCTGGCTCCTGCCCCACCGGCCAGCAAGCTGGGGGGATGTGCAGTGGATGTTCAGCAGTGGGTGTTCAGCAGGGGAGGGCAGCTGAGAGCCTGTGAAGCTCTGACAGGCGGCTGGCTGGACAAGGGGCTTTTCAGGAAGACCCTGCCCAGAGCCCTGAGCGCCACAGGTGGGTCCACCTCTCCAGCTCCTGAATATTCATCTCAGCCTGGGCTGTGAAATGGGGCAAAGCCGGGCCCAGCTGCCTGCTGCCATCCAGCAATAGCATGGCCGTGCTGCTGTCAGAGCTGGGAGCAGCCTGCTCGCTCCAGTGTCCGCACGCTGTGTCAGTGAAGCCTCTTCCCAGAGCCAAACCAACAGCTTCTCCATGGACTGAGGGTTCAGTGTCTCTGGAAAGACTTTGTGGCCTTGAGCCTTTAAAGGAGCTCTGTGCTGGTGTACTCTGTCCTTGCTTTGCACCTCCTCTCTCTGTTTTTGCTGTCTCAGTCTCCAGCTGTTTACAGGGCTTTTTAAAATCAAAAGCATGCAGTGCCCTCAGAGCCTTGCTCCATTAGCAGGATTCAGTTCTTCCTCCTCTCCTCCATTCTTTTGTTTGTAACGTCCTGGAGTAGCTGTGGCCCTTGTACTGGGAATACCCAGTGACCCCTCAGCCATTCCAGGGGCACACTGGAAGTCATTTAAAGGGTTATGATGTTACAACTAGGTGCATCTTCCCTAGTCTTCGTATCTGCTAGACCACCAGCACTTCCTTGCTCAGCTTTCAGGAAAGTCACAAGCCTCTGCACAGTCTGAGACCCATCCAGCAGCTCCTCAGTATGTAGTTTTACATGGCTTCTCATTGTCCTGCCCCACTCTTCATTTCTAACAGAGTCTAGGTGACTGGTGCCTCAGCTGAGTAAATGTTAAGACATCTTGTAAGAAAATTCTCACCAGCCTTAGGATGATGGTGAGTAGGCAGAGGGATTTAGTGCAACCGACTTCTTTCAGCTTCAAGGTTGTGTAGAAATACACAGAACATGGCTGTGGAGTCCTACCAAGCCCAAATCTGCCTCTCTAGCAAGATTTCTTTTGACCCCGAGCTTCAAAGCTTTATTGCCTTGTTTTAATATTAAACAATGTATTTTTAATCTTTGCTAAATAACTCCCTTGTGTTTTCTTCTAATAAGAAACAGGCTGTTTCATATATCTGTGAAGCAAGGGAACCTTTGTCTCTAGTGAGAGGAGAGCATAATACTCCCCACTTACTGCTGCTCTCTTCTTGCAGACATTCCCGTGATCCCTGACTTGGAGGAGGTCCAGGAGGAAGATCTGGCCATGCAAGTGGCAGCTCCCCCCAGGTAAGAGCACTGGCAGGTGTTGCTGAGACTCACATCAGCAGTGTGAAATGGCTGGTGAAATGAAACTCCCCCTTATCTCATCCTCTCTGGAAGTCAGGGCAGTGCCGTTCAGCAGGGCTCAGCACTATGTATTGTGGCAGTGGGGCTCCAAGCTCAACACTGTAAACTTCTGCCTTCCTATTACACAGGGAAAGCAATTACTGCCTATTCTTTCTCTGTATGCAAAGACTATGTTAGAGTGGCGTGTTTGATGTTGCATAATCAAACTCTCAGAAGTTAGGAAGTGCTTGATTTAAGGTTGCCTGTATAACCTCAAATGCTTCCAAGTACATAAGCTTTATCACACACACTGATTTAGCCTGTCCTAGGCTGCTTTGCCCTCCACAGGATATCCTTCTTACTCAAGTGCCTAGTTAATTTGCAAAGTACTGTCCTGTTGTTTGAAGGTGTTATCAGAATAGTCTTGGGGTTAGCTCGAGGGAGACCAGCAAGTTTTAAAAACATGAAAGTTTTGGGGGGTTTGTCTTAAATGTATCAGTGAAGTTTTCTCTCCCCTGTTGGGCCTACTGCCAAGATCACAGCCTGGGATTTCTACTGACCCTTATTTAGAGGGGTGGGATATCTTCCTCCTCACCACAGATGCCTCTCTTTCAAGTGGGGAGTAGGTATTGTAATTAAACAGCTTTTAACAAAAATAAATGACACTTCATAGTCTCTTACTAGAGTGCATGTCTTTGTTTTCTCCCTTTTTTCATAATCCCATGTCACCCTGCACTAGAAAAGAGAAGTAATTTTCATGGACAAACACAAAAAGAAATTTACATATGTCTTTTCTATAATGTTGCATCACCTGTGAAGGGAAGTGTGGCACAACAGTGTATTGCCTTCCTATTTCTCTTAGGTTACTACATTTTAAGAGCTTGTATTTGATAGCTGTGACTCAGGTCAGGGAGTCCATGGTCACTCCACATCCTATTTTTGTGCATGTGCACAACCTGGCATGCAGATTTGTCAGTGACTGTTTAGTTGCTGAATTAGATTTGCTTCTGTCTGGGAATGCTCATGTCCAGAATCCACATGGGTGATATAGATCCTGGAGATGGGTGTCACCAGATTCCTGTTCATGCCACCCTTCTCCTCAGATGTGCTTCCACACTTCCCCAGGATGGTTCTTTGACCCTTTCTTGTTGCAGTGTGCAGGTAAATCGAGTGCTGACCTACCATGACCTGGACAAAGATCTTATGAAGTATGCTGCCTTTCAGACTCTGGTAAGTGAATGTTGCTATGGGTTGACTGATGTGATTCCTAATCTTTCCAGACTCCCATCATCCTCTGCAGTGATATTGAACTGCATAAAATACACAGCCTTACCATCCAAACAGCTTCCTGTCTGTTTACCCTCTGCAGCATGGCTTTCATGCTTGTTTGTGTCTGTAAATAGCATGGGTATGGTGTTGCAGTTGTGTGTAGCTGTGCTGCTTCAGAGGCTTTTGTAAGCCCCAGTTACAGCTTTCTGCAAGCCCCATTTTTTGAAAACATGGTCAATTCAAGGCCAAATTTGAGACTGGGCCTATCAGAGCTGGTCACAGCACCTCTGGGAATCACATAGAGGAGAAAACAAAACTGCTGGCAGAGGCACTTTGCCACCAGAGCGGGAGTGAGGAGATGTAACGAGCTGCACAGACACCAAGGCCAGGCCTGCAGGAGGGGGGGGAGAATGAGAAAAGAGAGTTTCCCTGGCAGCTCGTGGTGAGACCCTGGTGAAACGGGTGTCCCCCCCAAAGCCCATGGATGAGGACAGGGAGTAGAGACACCTCTGCCCTGTGAAGATTGATCCACGCCTCAGCAGGTTTGCTGGGGGCCTTGTGACTTTGCGGGGGACCAGGCCAGGGGGTCTGGACCCAAATGTCAGCACCCTATGGAGGGGAGTCCTGCTGAGGGGCCTGTGGTGAGGAGATGGCTCCCCAATGGAGGGGAGTCCTGCTGAGAGGCCTGTGGTGAGGAGATGGCTCCCAAAGGAGGGGAGCCCTGCTGAGAGGCCTGTGGTGAGGAGATGGCTCCCAAAGGAGGGGAGCCCTGCTGAGAGGCCTGTGGTGAGGAGATGGCTCCCCAATAGAGAGGACTCATGCTGCCGAAGTTGTGGACACGACTTTCACGTGGGTGGGACCTCAGGACATCGCAGGGGAAGGGTGTGTGTGTGTGTGGAATGCCCCCCTCCCCCCAGCTGAGACGGAAGCCAACTGGGGAGGAACAGACTGAAACCCCCACTCCCCATTCCCTGCCCCTCCCTGTGCTGCAAGGGGAGGGAAGAAGGGAGCAGATCTGTGATTAAAGTCTGCAAAGAGGTGAGGGGTGGGGGGTAGGAGAAGTGTTGAGATCTGGGGAAGGAAAGCAGCTTGTGAGGAACCACTGGAACCCCCCTGCCCATTCCCTGCCCCTCCCTGTGCCATGTTGGGGAGGAAGAAGGGAGTAAAATCGTGATGCAGTTTAAGTGTGCTAAGAAGGGAGGGCTGGGGGGAAGGTGCTTTAAGACCTGACCATGCTTCTCATGATCTCGAATCTGGTTTCACTGGGTGTATTAGCTGTAGTAGTAATAAATCACTTTTCTTTCCTTTATTCTGTGCTGAGTCTGGTTTGCCCATTGCACTAACTGGAGAGCCATCCCTCTGTCCTTATCTCAGGTCCTAAGCCTCCTAATATCTATTTTCTCCCCTTTTCAGCTGAAGGGGGGAGTGAGCGAGCAGCTTGGTGGGTATTTGGCCTCTGGCTAGGGCCAAAACCACCACAGATGGCTTCTGCTCCTGCATCCTGTTCAGCTGAGACTCCTGTTGTTGTTCTTGACAAAGTATATGCCTTCTTCTAATGTTTTGCCTATTTTTAACGAGGTCAGTATTGGGAAATGATGGTGTCTACTTTCTTACTGTCTCTAACACTGTGACTGTGTTTGTTTGTAGGATGGAGAGGTTGATCTGAAGCTTCTCACCAAAGTTTTGGCTCCAGAGCATGAACTAAGAGAGGTGAGTCTTTTGTGGGAATACCAACAAGGTGAAAGCTTTCTGTGTCTCAGACTACACTTGGAAAATAAGCCTTTGTTGGTGGAGTAGAGGAGAGAGATAAGGAAGAGCCTGTGAAGTTGAGCTTGTTCAAGAGGATGGAGGTCTGATTTCCCCAGCAGATTAAAGATATGTAGAACTTTCTCTGTGGGAAATCGTGGCATCCATCACTATGATTTGCCCCTTTCAGTATGAAAGAGCTAGTAAGGAAGCAGTGCACTGTGTATTGTTGATTGGTAACCACCCTGAGCTCCAGGAAGTTCTGTAGGGTGGTACAGAGGGACAAAGGCAGAAAGAATTTGAGGTCTGGGCACAGGGATATGTTAAAGCAGGACAGAACAACCTCAACTTGGAGGGCAGAAACTCAGAACTTGCAACAAAGGTTTTCTGCAGCTCAGAACTGCAAATCATTCAGTGGAAGTGGAGAAAGGTGGAAGATTTTTATGGCCTGCCTGAGATTATCTAAGATTACCAAGTATCAAAAAATCTGTCCTTTATAGAATTTTGGAACATTAGTAACTCTGTAAAAATCTTTAAATTGCAGCAGGGATTCACATTTCATCCTGAGTAAGGTTCCTGTTCTAACCAAGTAAATCTGGGACTTCCCTTGCAGGGACAGTTTTCTTTGCTGCTCATCTCAAATATCTGGCATTGTTGAGAGACCTTTGGGTGTCACCTGTAATATTCAGGCATGTTTGTGTTTTTCCTCTTGGTAGGATGATGTCAGCTGGGATTGGGATCATCTCTTCACAGAGGTGTCCTCAGAACTAGTGACTGAGTGGGACCTTGGACAATCTGAGAGAGAGGACCACCTCAGTGTGCCGTAGAGCACTGGCACACCAGGCATCTCATGCATGTATCCCCTGTAAATAGTTTAGCACTTTAATTTTCTACTCACTTGTTTATATTTGAGAATTTCAGACATGAAAATAAATAGTACCTTGCTTCATAAGAAAATTGGCTTGAGAGAAATTTTGGTTATTTTGTGTTAAATATTGTTGTTCTTGAAAGAGATTAAGAATCCTAAACACAATAAAAAATTACTTAGGGACAGTCACTTCCACCTCACTAGCACATTTACAGATAACTGCAACAGTCCATCTTTACTGAAACGCAGCCTCTTTGGGGTGGACCATCTTACAATGGAGTGTGGTTTTCATAGAGTCATAGAATGACAAGGGTTGGAAAGGACCCCAAGGATCAGAGAGCTCCAACCCCCCTGCCACAGGCAGGGACACCAACCTCAGGCCTGGAGCTACACAAGGTTGCCCAGGGCCCCATCCAACTTGGCCTTGATCACTGCCAGGGATGGGGCATCCACCCCCTCTCTGGGCAGCCTGTTCCAGCCCCTCACCACTCTCTCTGTAAAAAATTTCCCCCTAATATCCAATCTAAACCTTCCCTCCTTTAGCTTTAATCCATCCCCCTTGTCCTGCCATTATCTGCCCTTTAATAAAGTTGAATCCCCTCCTGTTTTTCTGCTCCCTTCAGGGACTGGCAGGCTGCAATGAGGCCCCCCTGCAGCCTTCTCTTCTCCAGGCTGAACCAGCCCAGCTCCCTCAGCCTCTCTTTGTAGGGCAGCTGCTCCAGCCCTCTGAGCATCTTCGTGGCTCCTCTGACCCCTCTCCAACAGTTCCACATCTCTCTTGTATTGGGGCTCCAGCTCTGGACACAGGACTCAGTTTTGACTGATGACTATCAGAGAAACTTAGGATGATAGGATTTGTTTGCCTGGGACATCAAGATGATCATCTTCCTCACAACAGATGTCATAAGTTGTCAGTTTTACATTTCATCCAGCAGCCTCCAGCCATGCCCTGTTAGTTTAACCTCTCTCCTGGTATATGACATGTATTGACTCAGAGGAAGCAGCATCACCCATTAAACTGCCAACACTGCTTCTTACAGCATCTCTTTTTCCACTTGAGGTGTCCCAGCTAACTTCTGAGCAGGCCTAACCCCACAGTCAGATGAGATCACAGCCTGCATGGAGACAGCTGCAGGCAAGAGGTAGTTTGCAAAGAAAATACTGTTTATTCCACCAATGTGAAAGAATGGAGCCTGCTGCTCTGAAACAAGGTAACTCCCTGGTGGGTGTCTCCTTGGAACCAAGCAACCTGCTCTTATTGTCATCTCAGGAAAAATCCATTTACCTGTTAGGGCCCTGTCCCCACAGAGCAGTGGTCATTATTTGCAGGGAACAGTAACATTACTTCTAAGCCAGTGTCCTTCAAAGCCTTGTCTGGCTGGAGGATCTTGCTATATACTTGTGGGGGGCCTGGGAGGAAGGCTTGCTGTGCTGCTTTGCTGAGCTTGTTTGGTTTGGATGGTCAAATAGAGCACTGCATTCCCCCTTTCATACTGACAGGGGGACAGGCCAGACAGCTCATTGTCAGTTTGGTACTCTGCAAAATTTCACATCAAAGTCTAGTGACCAAACAACTCTACCAACATGAGAGAAGCAATTGGGTCCCAGTTTGGAGTCACCCAAACAAAGGGAGGCTCAGCAGTCTCAAGGGCACACTAAGCTTTGCATAACTCTGTAACTAGAAAACTAGGTGAGCCAGAAGCTTGGGATACCAGTGTATGGAGGGTAATTCCAAAGTCTTTTTCTCTGGGAAGAGAAAGCTGGGTTTGGTATGCACAGAAACTTCCCAGCTAACATCTTATTTTTCTGTGACACCTATGCTTCTTGGCCAAAGAGAGTTTAGATTAGATGCTTCCTACATTCCAGGAAAAAAATTAATTAAATTCAGCAAACTAAAGTAGTTTAGTGAATTGGACAAACCCAACAAGCCAGTGTGAGAGGAAGAGAATGCTGAAGGATGGAGGGGGTGGGACATGGGTTTGCAGAGAAAACAGAGGCACACTCTTGATTGCAAACTGTAGGATCATCTTGTGTGGGTTCTCTCCCTTCTCCTTGATGTGAGGTTCTAACCCACATTCCTCCTATGAGCTGCCTGCCTGGTGTCACTTGCTTCAGTGGTACCTGCTTCCAGTGAGACTCCAGCCCCTCTGAGCCATCAAGTGAATGCAACTTTCTCTGCTTGAGAATGAGAGGACAAACTTTGGTGGTTGAAGGAGCAGCCCAAAGTGGACTGCCAGTACCCCCACTGAAACCTGGGTGCCTGGACCATGTCCCTGCCAGTGAGGTTGCTGTCTTCCTGCTGTGATGGTGCACTTGGCTCTCACTTGTTGAGAAGGGCAGGAAAACACCATGAGCAGAGAGAAAGGGAAGCTGAGAGGTGAGGCCATCCCAAAGCATTGGAGACCTTGTGCTTTTGAGTCACCTCATAAAATCACACAGTCACCCAGTGCAGGAGCTGAAAATAGCCAGGCCTGAGGCACAAGAGCAGGTGAACTATGAACCCAATGTTTCTGGTTGCCCAGCTTTGTGCTATATGGTATATGATGTGTTGCATTTTCTTTAGGAGCTTGGGGAGGTGGCATTGCTGGCCTCATGGTGCAGTAAGAGCAGGTCACTGTATCACAGAATCACAGAATTGTAGGGGTTGGAAGGGCCCTGGAGAGCTCCTGGGGTCCAACCCCCCTGCCAAAGCAGCTCCCCAGCTCATACTGCACAGGTCGGCGTCCAGACGGGGCTGGAATCTCTCCAGAGAAGGAGACTCCACACCCCCTGGGCAGCCTGTCCCAGGGCTCTGGCACCCTCACTGGGGAAAAGTTCTTCCCCATGTTGCTGTGGAACTTCCTGGGCTCCAACTTGCAGCCATTGCCCCTTGTCCTGTCCCCACAGACACTGAAAAGGGGCTGGCCAATTCCCCCTGCACCCCATCCTTCAGATATTTATAAACATTGATTAGGTCCCCCCTCAGTCTTCTTTTCTCCAGGCTGAACAGCCCCAGCTCTCTCAGCCTTTCCTCATAGGGGAGATGCTCCAGGCCCTTCATCATCTTTGTAGCCCTTCTCTGGACTCTCTCCAGGAGATCCCTGTCCTTTTTATCCCAGGGAGCCCAGCACTGGACACAATACTCCAGGTGGGGCCTGACCAGGGCAGAGTAGAGGGGGAGGATCACCTCCTTGGACCTGCTGGCCACACTCCTGATGCCCCCCAGGACCCCACTGGCTCTCTCAGCCCCCAGGGCACACTGCTGGCTCATGGCCAACCTGTCATCCACCAGGACCCCCAGGTCCTTCTCCACAGAGCTCTTCTCCAGCAGCTCACCCCCAGCCTGTCCTGATTCAAGCAGTTGTTCTTTCCCAGGTGCAAGACTTTACACTTGCTTTTGTTGAACTTCATTAGGTTTCTCCCTGCCCATCTTTCCTTTCATTGTAGCTGCTGAGTGCTCTCTGCAGGAGTCATGCCAAGCCTATTGCTCCTCTAGCAGCTGTGTGAGCTGCACCAACAGTCCTGGGCTGTCTCCAGGAAGGCTCTCCAGAAGGCATCTTCTGCCTGCAGAAGCTGCTCTGATCATCCTGGGTGGGCAGAGCATTCCAGTCTGACTGCTCTTCCAGCAGGTAGGTATGAGAAGTGCATCTGGGCTGTGCAGTGATGCTCAGCCCCTCAGAGGTCACAGGGGCCCTTTGGGAAGATGAAAGCACCCCTTGAAACAAGAACAGGAGGGACATCAGACCCCAGAGATCTTCCTGGAAATTGAGAGGTAAGAATGGGTGAGGGCTTGGGGAGGGCAGTTGGAGGCAGGGTATGGGGAGGAGGGGACCAAGGAGCAAGAGCAGAGTTTGTAGGAGAGGCAGGGAAGGGGCAAGAGCAGCAGGGAAGTTGAATGATTTGGGAACAGAGTATGCATAAAATTCAGAGATGAGTGAGGCCAGAATGGGTGCTGGTGGAGAGCCAGGAGAGAGCAGAGTACAAGGGAAGCATAGTGGGAGTTGAATGAGGCCTCTGCTGACAAGCTGTGGTCATGTTATGCTGGGGGAGCTGCTTCAAAGCTGCATAAAATCTCCCAGAAGTGTGTGCTTGGGCCTGAGTACTGTTGGCTCCCACCCTCCCTCTTGGGACCCTGGGCAGGGATGTTCTGGGGTGGGAATCATGTGTGGCCCCAGCCTGTGCCCACTTGGGGTCTTTTGGAGCCCAGTAAATACCTGGGTAGAGTTTGAGACTAAGCCTTGAAAAAAATTCCCTGTCTCATGTGTTTTAAGATGGAAAAAGGTGGCCTTGATCATTTGGTGTGACCTGCTATAGTACAGGCCACAGCAAAGTCCAGTGAGATGTGGCTGAGCTTGGCCTGCCTGTTAGAAAGGCAGACTGTGTAGCTGAATCTTCCCTGGTTAGTTTTTCTAACAGATAATTGCTTTTGCAGTTCAAAATCTGCTTCATTTCTAGGCTTAGTGTTTGAGTTTCATCTTCTGTTCCCTAAGCTTGCTTAAGCTTTCCCCTTCCCAGTTCAGCTGTGCTGTCAGGTGTTTTCTCCTTGCTTCAGTATTTCTGTGTACTGTGATCAAGCTGTCTCTAATTTCCTTCAATAAATTTAATAGACTAAGACTTGTTTCTATGTCTTTTCAATTTCTTCCTCAGCTGGAGGAGGGGAGGGGAGTGTCTGGCTCCTGGCCTTCCTCCAGCAAGCTATTGCCTCCCACCTTCCTTCCACAGCCATGTTTTGGTTGCAGTTCTGGGACAGTGGCTGAGGCCTGCTGCTTCTCCTCTCTCAGGTTCTGGTGCAGTGAGAGGAGTACCTGCTCCTGTTACTCCTCTTGTTAAAAAAAAACCCAGTGAGGTGCTTTTGGATGCCCAGGCCAGCTCTTTGCTCATGGTGATGCACCAGTGTGTACTGGCCATGACAAAGCTCTTCAGGAACCTGTGTTTCCTCAAAGTCCAGTGGAAAGTGCATGCAAAGGAAGAATTGGCAAGTGTCCATTTTTTCCTTGTAGCATGCAAAGGGGTAGCTCTGGTTGATCCTTAGGTGACCACCTACAACTACCTGAAGGGAAGGTGTAGAGAGGTGGGTGATGGTCTCTTCAGCCAGGTGACAGGAGATGGGACAAGGGGAAATGGCAAGAAGCTGCCCCAGGGCAGGGGCAGATTGGACATTAGAAAAAAATCATTTACTGGCAGAGTTGTGGGGGCTGGAACAGGCTGCCCAGGGAGGGGCTGAGTCACCTGCCCTGGATGTGTTCAAAAAAAGGGGAGATGAGGTACTTAGGGATCTGGTTCAGCTTAGGATGGGATTGGTTGGACTTGATGATCTTCAAAGGTCTTTTCCAACCTTGTGATTCTGTGAGAAGTGAGAGCTGTTCTCAGAATAGTGTACCCAGCTTCTGGGACTGGGCTCAGCCCTCCAGGCTGTGCCTACTCAAAGAATAGAGCAATTATCCCTTGTCCATCTCCACAGACCTGTGTCAGAGAGGGGTAAAGCAAAGTGCAGCAGTGTGCTTGAGGCCACACAGCAAACCTGTGGCAAAATCAGGGCTTGAAACAAGGAACCTCTAGTGCCAGACTGAAACATGGCTTTCATATACTTGGTGGGTGTCTTTGCATCTTCAATTTGTGTCCAGAGCTGGGGCCCCAATACAAGAGAGATGTGGAACTGTTGGAGAGGGGTCAGAGGAGCCACGAAGATGCTCAGAGGGCTGGAGCAGCTGCCCTACAAAGAGAGGCTGAGGGAGCTGGGCTGGTTCAGCCTGGAGAAGAGAAGGCTGCGGGGGGACCTCATTGCAGCCTGCCAGTCCCTGAAGGGAGCAGAGAAACAGGAGGGGATTCAACTTTTTGAAAGGATAGACAATGGCAGGACAAGGGGGATGGATTAAAGCTAAAGGAGGGAAGGTTTAGACTGGATATTAGGGGGAAGTTTTTACAGAGAGAGTGGTGAGGGGCTGGAACAGGCTGCCCAGAGAGGTGGTGGATGCCCCATCCCTTCCAACCCAGACCATTCTATGATTCTCATTATGATTCTATGACAATTCAGTGTAGACAGTCGTACATCCTGCTTGATCTTTGTTCCGCTCACCTCATACCTTGCTGAGGGAGAGCTGTGAACCCATCGAAGTGTGTGTTGTCAGTGAGCTGATCTGGGACTTGTTGGGATTACACATGAGTGTAAATACCTACCAGCAGAATAGCCTCTTGCATGCTAAGGGCTTGGTAGGCTACTCCTGGCAAATGCTGAGCCTCACCACACATGAAGAAAAAAAGTGCACAAAGGAAAAATTTAATTCTAGGTTCTGTCAGTTTTAGGGATCTTTGGCTTTTCTTAGAATAATAGATACAGTATTTATAGGCTTTCTTGGTGGAGATGTTTTACTAGAGCACAGTCTGTTGGGGCAGAGGCAGCATACAGAATTACAGAATCATAGGGGTTGGAAGGGCCCTGGAGAGCTCCTGGGGTCCAACCCCCCTGCCAAAGCAGCTCCCCAGCTCATACTGCACAGGTCAGTGTCCAGACAGGGCTGGAATATCTCCAGGGAAGGAGACTCCACACCCCCTGGGCAGCCTGTCCCAGGGCTCCATACACAATGCTAGAAAAAAATGTAGAATATAAAAGCTGAAAAAAGGATGAAATCCAGCAACTTTCCATTATAGAGCCTGCCTGCCAGCCAGGAGCCTCTTAAAGGGACCCTGGCTGGCTGTTTTATTAAGTGTGACCCAGTGATGGGAGGTGGGGGGAGCTCCTATGTTAATAAGTTGGAAAGGCACAAGCATTCCTCTCCCCGGAGCGTCTCAGGGAAAGTGGAATTAATTCATGGCATATGCTCCCCACATCTGCCATGGTGACCAGAGTGGCGGGAGCGCCCTGCCAGGCACAGCCCGCGTCTCCCGCTCCTCTCCTGGGCCTTGCTCACTGCCTGACCCTGGCTGAGCGTGGGGGCGGCACGGCTGCTCGCTGAGCGCCCACCCAGCGCCTGCCTGCCTCCAGGCCTGGGTGGGACATCCACCCGTGGCCAGAGTCTTTCTCCCTAAACATCCTCTAGACTTGGGAGGGAGAAGGGGATGTTCAGACAGAGAAGAGTTTGAATGGAAACTAATCCAGTTTGTCTCAGAGAGCCTTAATTATCATAGAATGACAGAATCAGAGGGACCTCAAGAGATCATTGGGTCCAACCCCCCTGCCAAAGCAGCTTCCTAGCTCCAGACGGGGCTGGAATCTCTCCAGAGAAGGAGACTCCACACCCCCTGGGCAGCCTGTCCCAGGGCTCTGGCACCCTCACTGGGGAAAAGTTCTTCCCCATGTTGGTGTGGAACTTCCTGTGCTCCAACTTGCAGCCATTGCCCCTTGTCCTGTCCCCACAGACACTGAAAAGGGGCTGGCCAATTCCCCCAGCACCCCATACTTCAGATATTTATAAACATTGATCAGGTCCCCCCTCAGTCTTCTTTTCTCCAGGCTGAACAGCCCCAGCTCTCTCAGCCTTTCCTCATAGGAGAGATGTTCCAGGCCCGTCATCATCTTTGTAGCCCTTCTCTGGACTCTCTCCAGGAAATCCCTGTCTTTTTTATACCAGGGAGCCCAGAACTGGACAAATTCTTCCCAGAGCATTCCTCAACCTTCCTTCCTTCCTTCCTAGTCCTCCCTTCCCAGCTATCTGACTTGCTCTGTGGCTTGCTGAGAGGCTCTGACTCCTCAGTCTCCTCTTCCTTCTTTCCCACTGCATCTCCACAGATGATTTGATCCTTCCCTCAACAGAGAGGACAGAGGTTGAATTTGCTGGTAGGAAGGATTTTATTCTCTGTTTAATGGCTCCCAGGAAATAAGTTTCCACACCTTATTTCCCCTTGACTGACCAGCACCATGGCCAGGTGCTATATCCAGTTAGTACAGGGGGGGTTGTTTCCAGGCTGCAGAGATCTTCACCTTCATGTTCTGCGAGTGAGCTTTCCTTTGGGAAAGGGCACCTAGTGCCAACCCTCCACTGACTGCTCTTTCTTCATTTACATCCTCCCACCTTTCTGGACAGCTGCCTCGAATATGGGACGCTTCCCTGGCCTGGAGAGCTGCCAGAGTCGAGAGAGACCAGAGCAGTGCATGGTCCCCAGTTAGAGCAGAGATGCCCTGTGCTGCTTCTGCACTCTCCCAGCAGTTTCCCCCAGACCTCAGCAGCTTCTCCCACTTGTGTTCCCTCTCAATATGGGGCATCCCAGTCCCATCCCAGCTGTGCTAGGACTGTGCAGTGCTGAGTGAGGGCTGAGGCAGAGTCCCAGCTGTGGGGCACCATGAGGGATCCACAATCAGCTGCTCCAGTGAGACCAGTGCTCCCAGGGCTGTGCTTTATCTGGCAGGACGACCTACACTCCTTGCAGCCACAGCCTGGCGAGCATCCCAATTCATTCAGTTGTGAATGCTGCACAACGTGGATTTCCAGAGCTCCTGAGCCCATTCATCTCTCTGCCACAGTCCCTGGGGAGCCAAAACTTTTCCTCCCAGTGCCCTGCTACCCAAGTCTGCCCTAGCAGGCTGCTCTGCACAGACCTCACTGGGGCCAGGGCAGCTAGCTCTGAGCCACTGGCCCTCTTATCGGGCTTCATCTCCTGTCACTTTCAGGACCACTTCATTATCCTTTTATTAGCCCTCTTCTCCTGCTTATCGTTATTAATAATCACCCTGGATCGGCTGGAGTGCTGACAGCTGCCCCTTGTCTATTCTTTCTGTCTATTTTAATCCTGTCTGCTTATCTGCTATAAACCTGATCCTTTTAATTAAAGAAATTTGGTCAGCCAGCCCCTCCTCCATGCAGAGATACAGGATTGATCACATCAGTGATACGCAGAGAGCAGGAAAAGGGGCAGATTACTGGGTGACAGTGTTTTCCACAGCCCAAAGATATGGGATGTCAGAGTAGAGGCTGGAAGAGATTAAGGGGTGTGTGTGCAGAGAAGCACAGCGCTGGGGTGCTGTGAGGTGCTCGTCTTAGGGGGGGTTCCGTGTCTGACACAGCATATTGGTGCAGGGCTGTCCAACTGTATCTGTACTGCAGGTAAGAGGCACCACTGCATGACAGACAGGGGAGGCCTGGACACCCCTCTCTTAGCGTGGGTAGCAACAGCAATGCCAGGCATGGAGCATGTACAAGTGGCACTGCCAGGGCTGCTGGGATCACTGCGGTTCTTACAGGGGCTAAAAGAACCTCCTCCTCAGCACGTTGTATTGTTGCTGAGAGGTGTGGGTGCTGGGCTTCACAGTGATACTCCCACAGACATTGTTTCCCGGGCCCACAGAGCTCATTCTAATCTCTTAAAAATGCCTCATCCGGCAGTTCTCTTGAGCTGAAATATTTGTGTTGTCTGAAGGGACAGGTCACTCGAGGAAGGGCTGTGCAAATAGGCTGGGAGAAAATTGTTGTGCTAATTCACACTTTTATGAACCCATAAAGTCAAATCTGCATTCATTGCAATCTGTGGAGTGACTGGAGTGTGGGCCTGAACTGCTTAGAAAGTGTTAATCAGGGGTCCGTAACAAAGCCAGGCGCTCTGAAGTGCAGCAGCAGGAGCGGGGCCGTAAGCAGCAGGAGTATTCAACCTTAGCACTAAACATGCAGATTCCTTGGTTCCCAAATGGTTCGTTTCAGGTGCACAAGTTGCAGCGTTGACTGAACGCGTATGTACCCTCTGCTGTGGAATATGGCAACTGGCTCAGATTTCATAGAATCATAGAACCATAGAATGGCAAGGGTTGGAAGGGACCCCGAGGATCATAAAGCTCCAACCCCCCTGCCACAGGCAGGGACACCAACCTCAGGCCTGGAGCTACACAAGGTTGCCCAGGGCCCCATCCAACCTGGCCTTGAACACTGCCAGGGACGGGGCATCCACCCCCTCTCTGGGCAGCCTGTTCCAGCCCCTCACCACTCTCACTGGAAAAAAACTTCCCCCTAATATCCAATCTAAACCTTCCCTCCTTTAGCTTTAATCCATCCCCCTTGTCCTGCCATTATCTGCCCTTTTAAAAAGTTGATTCCCCTCCTGTTTCTCTGCTCCCTTCAGGGACTGGCAGGCTGCAATGAGGTCCCCCCCGCAGCCTTCTCTTCTCTAGGCTTTCAGTAAAGCCTCCCTTCAGATCCAAGTAAGGAAAATTCTCAGGATGGTTTTTGGCCCCAAAATGACGAGGGACACCGTTTTTGGTGTTGTGGGACATTTTCAGTCAGCCAAAAAAGATGGAGTTGCAGTCCATGTCATAGGCTGAAGTCTTGCTTTGATCATTCCCTGGATCAGCGGAACTACCCACAGAGCCAGAAGAGTGCCTTGGGAAATTGCCAAAGATTTTGGTCCAAGTCAACTTTCTCAGTGCCTTGAGCTCCAAAGCAAAAGTGGAGCTCAGGCTGTGGCTCCCTGTGGCCTTGCGGGGTTATGTGTGCTGATGGATGTATGGCTTGGTGAAACAACCTGCTAAATAAATGGGTGAGAATAAGTCAGGCTATTGTGGCTATACCTGAGCCCACTCAAAGCTAGTCCAGATAGCAAAGTCTGTCTAACCCAGTGGGATGAGAAGCAGCCTGGATTTGCGCAGCTGAGTGCTGTGCTGCCTCCTCTTCAGGGACCTGAGCGGGCTCTTTTAAAGCCACCTCTGTTATTGCCCTCTGTATTGCTCTGTGCCTCATGGAGATACTCTCACTCACTTCCATGGCCTTCAAACCTGTGGTGCCTGAGACTTAATCCTGGCTGTCCCTCTGTGACTGGGATTGCGTGTTCTTCACTGCGTACACTGGGACCAGACATGGCCCGATAATGGGAGTTCTCCAGGGTCCCACAGTGAGACTGTGACAGCTAGGAACTGAATCCAGCGCATCCAAGCATCCATCCATTGCCACAGCCACATTACTTCCCTAACTTTGTCCAGTTCTGGGCTCCCTGGTATAAAAACGACAGGGATCTCCTGGAGAGAGTCCAGACAAGGGCTACAAAGATGATGACGGGCCTGGAGCATCTCCCCTGTGAGGAGAGGCTGAGAGAGCTGGGGCTGTTCAGCCTGGAGAAAAGAAGACTAAGGGGGGACCTAATCAATGTTTATAAATATCTGAAGTATGGGGTGCAGGGGGAATTGGCCAGCCCCTTTTCAGTGTCTGTGGAGACAGGACAAGGGGCAATGGCTGCAAATTAGAGCCCAGGAAGTTCCACACCAACACGGGGAAGAACTTTTCCCCAGTGAGGGTGCCAGAGCCCTCGGACAGGCTGCCCAGGGGGTGTGGAGTCTCCTTCTCTGGAGAGATTCCAGCCCCGTCTGGACGCCGACCTGTGCAATATGAACTGGGGAGCTGCTTTGGCAGGGGGGTTGGACCCCAGGAGCTCTCCAGGGCCCTTCCAACCCCTACAACTCTGTGATTCTGTGAACTGACATGTTGCACAAGGCCAGTATATTTATTTTGGTTTTCCAGGAAAAGCTGATTTCAGGCTATGCAGCTCCTTCTGGATTTAAGAAAAAAAATGTAAAATTCCATAGTGTCTGGACAATACACCTTCCCAGGAACAGGACAGCACACTGCCCACCTGGTCGTACTCCTGCTGAGGTAGGAAACTGTAATCACCTTCTGGAAAAGTGACTTCCTACCATAAGTCTGCTCCCCTCGTCCCAGTAATACCCAGGGAAAGGGATGAGTTGCCAATGTGCTGAGCTATTTCCCAGAGCGAATTCTGGAAGTCTGAAGCTGATAGGACCCGCAGTCTGCTGATGTCTCTCCTCAAAACCAAGCTCTTCTACTGAGCTGAGCAGCAGAGGACCATAAAGTGGGCATGGGAAGTCTCCATGCCAAGAGACGCGGAGGCCATTCAGAAAGGCATTGGTAAGTCACACAATACCACATGGCCTCAAGATGAACCAGGCAAATGTGGCTAGTTTTGTTTGGGTTTTTTATTTGTCAAATCACATGATGGTCAAGAGCCTTTACTGAGATTGTGGGTTCTGTCCGCCCCAGAGACTGTAGGTTCTTGTCACAGTACCCCAGCCCCAACACACTTGGCTCTTAACTGAGCAGGACCAGTTGGTGTGCAGAGTCTGTGATGGCTTCTTGTGAGATAAGACTGGCATTGAAAGAGCTTTGTAAGATGCCTATGACTTGGATGACATGCAATTGAGTGTGACCAGTTTGGAGAATAATGCTCAGCACAATGTCCATTAGAGAAACAGACCTAAAATATATGTGGGGGGGTCTAAACCATCCACCCCTACCTCCTCAGATAAATGAGTGGGGTTTTTTGCTTACACGAAGTGTAAGTACCTGGGTCATACACACCTTTCCTTGGCTGGAGGTGTCTCTGTCCAGTGTAGAGCATACCTACACCTCACCAGCTGAGTGGGTTCTGTCCTGTTGGGCCCAGGGATCTGTTTGTCTATCTGTACGACGTGCACACGCACCAGTGATGGCTGAGGTTGGAAGTATTTATGGCAATTAAAATGTTTTGCCTGGGAGCTGTTTTGGGGTTTTTTTTGAAGTGAGGATTTTCAGACTTCAAGGTGTTAACAGCCCCTCTAAACGGTTTTGTTTTTTAATTGCAGCAAATGACTGTGGAGCCATTAAACATTCGCCTCTCTGCAGTTGTTTCTAAGCCCTTTCAGTCCTTCTTCTATTTATTCTGTTTAATTCAGTCAGGTAGCTTCGGGGCAGTGAAGATCAATACTTTACTTTGATAGAAAAGAGTCAGGTTTGAAACATAGAGATAAAACTGACACATTTTGTATAAATTTAATTAAAAATGCACCTTTAGTGGCTTGTTGCAAGCACAAAGCCAGCCCTCCATCTAGCTATCTCTCTGTCTCACTCTCTGTCTCTCTCTTTCCTTTCTTGTTCCTAACAGGAAGATCTCTGAATCTGCCTCACCAACAAAGCACCTCGTTTTATGATTTTTTGTCTTGAAAGTTTAGCACTGAGGGAGCAGGATGGAAGGGATGTGAAATTCTAAACAGACCTTCTGCTCTCTCCCTGGTCCCTCTCCTTTCAGTGGTGGTGGATGGGGGGACGGGGAAGAAGCTGGCTCCCTGGTGGGGGAAGGAGGAGGATGAGGCAAAATGATTTTTTTTTAAATTTTTTTTTTTTTTAAACCCAGCAGATTGGACACCCTGGGGCACTTTCCATTTGGATCTGTAGCTTTCCTCCACTCCCACCCCCCCCCTCTTCTTGCTTTGTTAAACTGAGAATTATTTTTCTGACTACACGTGCATCCCTGATCCCACTAGGATAGTGCTGGCCACAAGGCAGTGTCTTTATTCTCTCTCTTTTTCCTCCCCTGCTTCCCCCCACCTCCCATTTCTTCCCTTTCCCTCTTTCCCTAACCCTGCTGCCAGTGGGGACATTTGTCTTGTGTTTTATAATCTGGCCCCTTCACCCTCTTCCCCTGCATGTCTCCTTCTCTCTCTTTCTCAATCCTGTTTGGCTCGGTTCATTTTTCACTTGAGTGCCTTTCCTCCCAGACTCCCCTCTGCTCCGGCCTCTCTCTGCTCAACACCAATAAAACACGCACAACACAGGTAGAACAAGGTGCCAGGGCTCAGCGTGACAAACGGCTCGCACACCACTCAATAACCACGGCTGTAAATTGCCTCCTCCTCACCCTCCACCAGCTCCAGGGGACAACGGCTCGGCCAGGGCCATGTGGAACATGCTGCCCCGCCGCAGGATGCGGTGGGGAGGGCCTAGCAGGACTTTGGACACCAGCTGCTGCTGGGGCAGAGACCCCTCTGGCACTCTCCTTGAGGTTGCAGATGGATGTCGCTGACTCACCTTGCAGCCCAAGGGGCACCGGGCACTTGTTGGGCCTGTTGGAAGATGGAGGTTATGCAGCAAGTTGTGTTTTGTGGCCAAGAGTCTCAAGGCTCCCTCCATCCATGTGAGTTCTGGGAAGGTTTGAAAGGGGAAGGGTTTCAGTGTCTTCCCAAGGGTCCCTCTGTTCCTAAGGCACCCTGTCATCTCTGAAAGCTGGAGCCTCCATGGCTGGTGTTCCCTGTGCCTGCACCAACCCAGCTGAGGCACATCACCCACCTACCCCTTGCTGCTGGGCTGCAGGATGGCCTTCCCTGGCATACAGCATCGCTGCCTGCCACGTGGGCTTGGCCTTGCTGGGGCTGCTCTGGCTGCGCTCTTGCACAGTGCATGTCACTGCAGTGCTCACATGGGTTTGGTGCTCTGCATTTGTGTTTGAACAAACATATGGGAGAGAGAAATAAACCACTGGCTGAGAAAAATAAACCACATCAAGGAACAGGCAAGGGGAAAAAAGAGCCAAGTGGGCAACAGTAAAATGTGAACACCTCCTCTTGCCAGCCTTCAGCACCTGCCATCAGCTTCTTCCTGGGGCTGCAGAAAGCCTGTTGAGAGCTAAAGAGCACACAGAAAATAGTAGGTATGTTATGGACAGTGGGAAGAGGGAGCAAGGTGGGGGTGGACAAAGCAGTTTTGGTGGTGGAGGCTGGACAGAAGGGAAGGAAAGGGTCTGGAAGATGAGAATAAGCTTGAGGTTCATGCACAAGCAAGACGAGCTTGTGGAGGAGGCTGAAGGACAAAGAGGTGCAGTTACATATGCTGGAGACCTGGCAGCGAAAAATAGCCTGGATGATGGGGCAAAAGTGGGGTGCTGTCTGCGTCACTGTGCGGGGCCTTGGGTGAGGCTGGGGGTGCGCTGTCAGTGGGTCAGCACACGGGCAGTGCCCAAGCTTGAGGCAGAGCAGGGGCTCTCAGGTACAGCCGCAGGGAGCGACGTGCAGCCGCTGCACGGAAATGCACTCTTGGAATTCCATTGTGTTTGACTTTAGCTGTCAAAACTGCAGTCGCCGTGAATTTGGCTTGAGAACCAGAGGATGCAGTGCAGGTGGAGCTGCTGGTTTGCCAACAAGATGCAAAGCTGGGTCTGTGCCCCACAGATTTCAGGTGCCAAACCCTCTTGTCTTAGGTAATTGCCAATTCCAACAGTAGTGAGTGTCTCCTGTTACCAGTTGAGTTTTGCTCTGGGATTCCTTGTCGCCTCTCCCTGTGTTAATTTGCACCAGTAATGCATGTAGCATTTCCTACCCTCATACTTACAGGAGGCTGCATTTAAGCCACAGGGGAAGAGAGTGTATTTTATACTGTTAACTCATGCTTTAGCGTGCAGTGTAAAGGGAAAGCACTTGAGTTGGCATCACCCTGCGCCCCAGCCTGCGCCGGTGTCTCCGCTCTGCAGGCCAGGCTGCTCGGCTTTACCATCAGTAAAAGCAGAGCGTTTCCTTGTTAAGCTAAGGCACGATGGGGTTAACTCTGTCGGTCTGTCTGCATAATGTCGTCTGGTACATCAGTTAAAGTCCTTCTGAGTGATTCGTGGAGGTGAATGCTGAGGGCTGGTTTCTGGGGGACTGTACCGGGAAGGAGCGTGTGTGCGGCACACAGTGCACTTGAGCAGACAGACAACTCCTGCGTCTTCTGCCTTTAATCACGGCAAATGAAAGTTTCTAAACAGGCAGAAGATGCCAGGCTTTTGTGTGCTGCCACCGGAGCTGCCTCTGCGCCGCGGCAGCGCCGGTAATTGCAGACAGAAGCCGCTTTGTGTTAAAATGGCATCGGTAATTGAAACGGAATTCAGAATCAGGACCCTGCAGGCACCGCTCGGTGAAAGAAGAAATAAAGATCGTTTGGGTCACATCTTTTGTAATTTGCGTTTAATAATCGTACCAGGAGGTACATACAAAGGGAGGAGAGACATGAGACGCAGCCCGCTCCCCCTCCTCGCACGCTCTGCCTCGCAGTCTTCCTGTGGAGACATGGGGGAGCCTGACAGGGACCCTGCACCCCACTTAGCTGGGGTGGGGGTGACAGGAAGGCTGCTGGCTCCCTTGCACAGCCGCTCAGTGCTGCATGCTGGCAGACAGGTGGAGAGAACGACTCCCTGGGTCCCTGTTAAACTGGATGCTCAAGGTCTGGCTTTATGGTAGGCCGAGGATTTACAGGCCCAGGTGCTGGCTCTAGCTCCCTGCATCTGGCTGAGCCCTGAGCATCGCAGGGCACTCCACTGAGCTGCAATTTCTCAGTTTCTCTTTGAAGCAGGCTCCCTCTGGTATCCTTCGTTGGGCTTCTGTGGTTATGCCTATACAAGTATATTCAAGCAAACTCAAGCTGTAGGGCATGGCTCATGCTGAAATGGCCCAAACCCTTTCTTTCCAGCACTGTGCAGCGAGGCCTCCACTCTCCTGCTTACAGGGAACAGTGTGTTGCTTGTGCTTCCCCAACAGATCAAGCCAGGCAGTGCCTGGGAGGGCCGTAGCTGGTGGGGGACCAGCACCCTGCAAAGACCCTGCCCATGTTCAAAGAGTGCTGATGCTAGACCCTGTGCCCTAGTAAATTCACCCATGTAGATGCAACTCTGTGGTCCTTCTTGTCCTGTTTCAGGGTGGCTTCTGACCTCTGGATATCAGAATTACCAGGAAAAAGCCATATTGCAATGAACAAGTTGTCGAGAGATGCTCAGGAGAGGAATACCACACAAGGCACAAAGGTCCTGTGAAAGACTGTGAGAAAAACGCGTGCCCACTGGGTGCAGGCACCTTCTGCTCATTTTGGCTTTGTGCTGTGCTTACCTGATGCTTGTTTGGCCCTGTAAGAAGTGGGATATAGTCTCACTTTCACATTAAAGCCCACAGTGGTGCTTGCCCTGTTCCAGTACTGCTCCTGGTCTTCTTGTAGGCAGGATAGCGAGTTGGGTGGCCTTCTGCACTAATCCTGTTTATCTGTGCTCCTGACAGCCTGTCATGGCATGCTTCTGCTGTGCCTGCCATGGAGGTTGGGTTGATGGTCCCAGAGAGGCTACAGCAGGTTGGTGATGAAGATGATCTTGCTGAGACTCAAACTGTGTGGGGACATTCGGTTGGTCTCACAGTGCCCAAAGCGTACACTCATGAGTCTCTGCTCTGAAGACTGCATCAGCTAATGCCTTGTTCCCTTAGCCCAAGGCCCTGATCCTGTAGGAGCTAAGCCTGTCAGGTACCTCCCCCATAATCTCTAGGATGACTGAGGCCTATGGCACAACATCTAGCCTATGTGAAACAAGAAGCTCTGCTGGCTGCCCTGTGATTTCCCCTGGCTTTGCCGCTGTTGAACCAGAGGGCAAAAATAATCCAAATTTCTTCAGTAAAAAAACACCAAAGCAAAACACCACCACTTTTATTTATTATGCTGAACCCAACCACATTGAACACACACCTAAGGAGTGGCAGTGTCCACTCACATGTTTCCACCTTGGTCTTTCTAAAACCCAGTGGCATCCTGGGAGCCACTAAATCCAAAGGAGATGGACACGGTTGTGAGCAGGACCAGTCCATTCCATCCTTGAACACTGGGTCTCTTTACCCCAGACTTCAAGTACATTTTGGGGAAACAAACTCAGTCCTGGTTTCCTTTGGGATGTCCTGTTAATCTTGGTTGAAGGGAGCACATGGTGCTGTCTGGGTTTCTCTCACACAGTGTACATTTTCTCTATCATTAGGCTTGACTCAGAGACAGGCTTCATTATCACCTGTGGTCAGGATACAAAGGAGACCTCTCCAATATCCAGCAGCTCCCCTATGCTCTGTATTGATGCTATAACCTCCTGGTTTCCCTTGCACACACACTCTGCCTTTCCTCCTTAAGCTGCTTCTGGCAGCTCACCATTTCACAGTTCTTGCCTATGGCCAGGAAGAGCATCATCTGTCAGCTACATCTGGAGCTGCCATCCTTCCTTCTCCCTGGGAGCCCAAAGGGTCCTTATCAGAGGGCCAGAGCTGTAGTTGTGACAGGAGAAATTTAGGTTGGGGAGCAGTACCTTGTCTTCTTCCAGTTTTAATTGCTATTACAAGAATCTTGTTAAATTTTAAGGGCCAATATTCTAATTTTTCTTTAGCCTGAAGAAGGCAGAGATACGTGACTTGGCATTCCCTTGCTCAGATGTTATCAGTAAATACCCAGAAGTAAATACCCAGGCACCTGAAGTCAGAGTAGGGAGAACACCTGAAAGAGGTAAAGAAAAGGAGTTTCTCAGCTTTGTGGAGAATGTCCAAGCCCTGTGTAATTACATGCAGACACCCAACCTTTCCTGAAAAAAACCCCAAAAACAAACCCTGAGGATTTGGGTGCAGCAGCAGAGCTTCTGCAAAGGTTTGTAAGAGTCACTCTGGATGCTTTGTCCTTTTCTCTCCAAGCCTCCCTCTATCATTATGCATGGCAGAGACCTAGCATGCCTCATCATGTTAATCCTGTTCCTTGCCAGCACTTCAGGAAATTACTGTGTCACAGCCTGTGTCCTGTGAAGATACCCAAGTGAGCTGGACTGCTCCAAATAAGTGGCTTTCTGGCTGGGCTTGTCCTACAATGGTTACGAGTCCTGGGGTGCTGTGGCAATGTTGCTCTGCTCTCTTCTCTCCTTGGTTCAATTCCAAATCCCTCCCCAAATTCTCAGCTCCATTTTTAGCATCTCCACCCTCTTCCTCCATGGAGACCTAGAGATCTTAGGTGTTGGGTCACATGTTAGGTAATGGGGTAATGGAGAGGAGAGAGAGCTCTTGAAGAAGAATTTAAACAGGCCCTCCTGGCCTTTCCTTGCTTTAGTAGCTCCCTTGAAGGGCTGTTTCAGTGAGCCTGGAGTTTGGCCCTCTGACAGCGTCATCTCCTTTACTCTGTGCTATTGGAGCCCCCTTCGCACACTACAGAAGGAGTCATTAGGAGGACAAGGCCATAAAACTATCAGCAAGATCCTCCTCTGATCTGTACATCTCTTTCACACACCCCCTTCCACCCACCACCCATCCCCACACAGTGATTTCATTTCTGCTTCCCACACGGTCACCTGGGACCCCCAGACACCCACACCCACACATGCTCACGCAGATGCACCGCACTCTTATTTTTCCTCTGTTCCCTGGCCTTCCTTCCCTCCTCCCATCTGTTTGTTGAATAATTCCTGGCTAAGTAACTTTCTGTGTGCAGCCCCCGGGCCGGGGCATGGGGACTTGCCCCTTCCTCCCCCCTTGCTGTCCAGGGGGCTTTTGAACATGTGTTTCTGGGAGGCAGACACCAGCTGGCTGGGCGACATTTGCATAGTCAGCTAAAAGCCCCTGAGCTGAGCTGGGGACGTCTGGAGGAGCCCATGGCAGGATGGAGGGAAGAGGGAAGCGCTGGTCAGCTCGAGGTCAGCTGGAACAGATTTCCAAACGAATGGACAGATGGTGAAAGGAGATGAGGGGTGGGGGGAGCACGCAAAGGCTTCTACGTCAAATAAATAAATCACTAAATGCAGCAGGGAAATAAGTGACCAACGTGCCTACAGACATGGCAGTCACTGTGCTGCTTCCTTCAGAGCCCATGGGGTGGATGGATGGGGCGAGTGCAGACTCTCATTGCTCTCAGTGCCAGGGAGGGGAGCAGGGAAGGGACAGCTAGAGGAGTGGGGCTCTGGGGGGTCTCAGCACTGTGAAGTGACAGCAGGGAGCTGGAGGCTCCCCGCAGCCTCCTGCAGTGAGCTAGAGGGGCCCTGCTGCCGGCCCTCCATCCAGGTGCCAGCAGGGCCTGCTGTGGCTGTGAGAGCAGACTCCCAGTGCATCCAGCCACACTGCACCTCCAAGGCATCACCCAGCATGGTGGGTTTGGGACCAGGGTTTGTCCAGCCCTGAGCACAGGGCACCCTCATGGTACCAACCCTCAGCCCCTGCTTTTCCTCCCTCTGCTGTTCCCCCACTTCTCCCCCCCAGTCCTGCTAATTTCATTGGACTGAAAATAATGAACCAATCTGTACAGTTTTGCTCCTACAAGGACATGTCTTTGCCATCCAGAGTAAGAGCAAAACATCATATTTATGAGCCCCTGTGCTGCCTTTGTGCTCTTTGCTGATTGCCATTCCCAGCTGCCTGCCTGGTTTCATGCTCTCTCCATCTGCACAGCTCAGGACAGAAAATACACATTGTTCTTTGATCCTGCAGCACCTTTTGGAGTGCTGAGGGAAAAAAAAAAGCACTCCCTTGGCATGAGAATTGCCCAGGCAGAGAGAACTGACTGGTCTTCATCATCAAGGTGGCCACAGTTGAAGACTTCAGGAAAAAAAAGACCAAGAAATGCCATAATGGACAACTGGGGGCTAAGCCACTCAGAGAGTACTGGCTTCCTCCTTCCAAGCTGTTTAGTGGTTGCCACATGCCCTTGACCAGGAAGATTCCCAAATTACATGTTGTCTTCAAAATCCTGCCTGCCCTAAACTGCAGGAGTGTCTGAGCCCTGCTTGGGCGTACTATCTGCACACACCATCCTCCTGCAGGCTTGTTATGCACTACAGCAGGAGGCATCCCCATTACATGGTCTCCTTACTGGTTTCTTCCTGAGAACTGAAAACATATTTGCATTATTTTTAATGCAGTTTGAGGGAATTGGTGGTTTTTTTACTCTGTGTGTGTTTGCTTATGTTTTTTTTCCTAATGCTGTTCCCTGGATGGTGCTAAATCCTTTCCTGAGGGATGCAAACACATGTTCCCCATCATGAGTGCAGGCAGACAGATGTTATGGGAGCATATAAGGAAGGCTGTCACTCAGGGCCAGCTCACACAGAAGGGCAATTGCACGTAAATTCCCTATGCAAGTGATCCTACCCCTATGTGAAGGGGCTTTGCACATTAAGCAAAACTGTCAGGGTCCTGATCACACCAATAGGCCTTAATTGCCCTGAGTGGTCTCAACTGGGTCCCCTACCCACACCCTCTCTGAGTGGCTTCATTTAAGCTCCACCTGTGCCACTCATTCTCCTCATTAGTTAGTCCTGGCTCTGGCCTTATCTTTTGGATACACCTCAGGCCTGTGTTGCTGTAGTGTCTTCAGCCCTGTTTCTGGTTGCTCCCAATGGGACTCCCTGGACCTGGTTCATCACTTTGCCTTATCCAGGACTGTGGCTGGACCCTGTTACCAGCACCCACCTCTGCTTACCTGCAGGACCATGCCTTGGTGAGTGAGGGTACTATCTGGGCTGGGGTTTATCTTGGCTCCTGTCTCACCATCCCTTAGGAGCAGCCTGTTTTTACTGCTCCAAGAAGCAAAATTCCAGCTGCAGTTGGCCTAGTGAAGACAAGCAACTGAATGTGTGCTGTCTTACATCCACCAGTGCTGTGTGGGCCTGCTGTCCTCTGCCTCTCTGAGGCTCCCTGCTTCTCTGGCCTGGATTTGCTAACATAGCTAGGTGTTACTACAAATCTTGTCTCTGCTCACCCCTAATCGCTGACAAATACTTCAAACAGTATTTTTAAGAGGTCACATTGTGGTATCTCAGAGGTGTGCCTCAGCTGTGCCCAGGTTAGCAGTCTATTCCTTCCTCATGTAACCTGGTGCTAGAACTTCAGTGTCATCTCTACCTCATCATGGCTTAGTTTCAGCAGAAGCTTTGTCAAGAGGATTTTTTTTTGGAAGTTGGTGTAATGCTGTCTTTTCTCATAGCTCTGCTTAGAGCCTTTTTTTTTAGTAGGCTAAGGATGGCTGGGATTTTTTAGAAGAGCATTTCTGATTTGTTCTGTTTCGTTCCTTTTTGCTCCTTCACTTTCTTACCTCTACTCTGGAGATGTTCAGCTTGGAGAGCTAATGGGCAAAAGCCACAGTGCTGGCTGATGTGGGTGTTGTTCAGGATCTAATCCTTTGCACTCTGAGCAGTAAACTTGGAAATCCCTCTGACTGCTCAGATCCTGCTTTCAGCATCCCTAGTTAACTGTAGGGCTTTTTAAATGGATGAACACCTATCAAGTAGAATTAGATTTTATTTTTCAACAACACTGAGTGAATTTTTGACTTATTCTGTACCTTTTATTTTTGCTAACCCATAATTTTTTGAACTATTGACTCCTCCAACGTACCAGGTAGTGTTAACTCATCCCAGTGCCCTTTGTGTTTGAGCTAAATATCTCTTTTTAGATGCACTAGAAATGAGCAACCAAATTGCCTCTGCCATCAGGTAAACATCATGAGTGCCTGTTACAGGAAAGAAATAGCATTTGTTATTAGAGCTTCACTAAGAAAGCAAAATGTAGTGTACTGTAGCTGCTTTTCTTTGAAAATCTTAAATTTGGTCCTCAGGGCCTTATTTATCACTTGGAAATGTTCCCCTGCCTGTTGGGATTTCATCAGAACACTTGCAAATCCCCAAAGTTTCCTGAATTCTCACAGAGGGGGTCTCTTCTGTCTCAGGCATAGGCTGTTTTGTTGTTCTGCACTTCATAACGTTTGTCCTCTAAACAGGAGAGAGAAACTCTGCACCAGTGTCCCATGCAGCTGTCAGAGCTGTGTTTCAGCTGTGATGGGCAGCGTGCTGGGATGCAGCAGGGCAGAGGGGGAGATCTCTGTGTGTGCTGATCTCACCTGCCCCAGGCTCTGTTTGGGTCAGAGATGCTCCTCTGTCTGCACACCTCCAGGTTCTACTTGTCCCAGCCACCTCTGCGTCCACACCTGCGCTCATCCATGCACATGCTATCACACACACCCTGCCAGCTCCCCAAAAATCTCTGATCTGCTGGCAGGATGCAGAGAGTTTGTCTGCCTCCAGTCTTGAATGTGTGCTTCCCTACTCCGTGGGCAGCTGCTGCCAACTGCCCAGCTCATGTTTTGTTTTATGAATCCCCTGCTTCTATGAGGCTTTTTTATTATTATTATTTGAGCTAAAATGGATCCATAACCTTGTGGGACAAGGACAACGGCCTGGCTGGCAGCACACAGGCTTTCCTGTGCTCATGCTCTCCCCTCCTCTCCACAATTACTCTTCATGCAGCACAGAAAATAAAACATTCCAGCAAAATACGACTGCCCCCTCTCCCAACTGGAGGTCACCCAGGCTTGGGCTTGCACAAGGAAAAGAAAGCTTGGGGAAAGAGCTGCTGCTTCTTGATTTATGTGCTGGCTGGGCAACAGGAGAGACCGCTGAGTGGAAGGAAGGTACTATGAGAGCTGCTAATTGAGTAATCACATCGTGGAGCTGCTGAGAAGGTGGCAGGAGCTGGGGAAGAGGGGCCTTCTCTTCTGTCTGGAAGGAGCCCTTATCTTTGTTTCTCACCCTGGCTTTGAGTGCTATGGGAACAGGTATTTTTGTCTTCTTTCTGACACTGCACAGCACAATTGCTGTGCTTCAGCTGTAGCCAAGTCTGTTCCAAGCATTTGCCTCTTCTCCTCGTATTTCCTCTCAAACCCTTTTTGTACCTGGAAAGTTTAATGTAGTAGTTGTTCATCTCAGTAGACTTAAATTCTTTTCTTGGCTCTGTGTACAGCCCTATTTCTGTGAGTTGAAGGTGCACAGTGGTGTTTGCTAGTCTTCTTTCTGTGCTGGACATGGGATGCTTGGCATGGAGAGGTCCTTGTGCACAGTCCATCATCCTTTCTGTCCACACCTGGACACTGGGGCTTTGAGGTTGAATTTAGCAAGAACCAAAATGACTCCTCCTTCCCACAGCTGAGTGAGATGCTGCAATTGTCAGGGTTGTGCAAGGGGAATATCGTGTCTCCTGGTACAGTTGGGTTCAGCCAGGTACCTGCTGCTCCCTTCTTCTGTCTCTTGTCATGCTGCTGAACCCTCTCTCTGCCTGAACATGAACTTCAGGCACATGTTCCAAATTGCAGCTCAACCGTGGATCATCTTCCAGCTCTGGCAATTACCCACTCTCTATGTACCTGATGACTTGTAGGCCTCCTCCCAGGACCATGCTGGAGCTTGGGCAGCTGTGACTGGAGAGGCAGGCCGGGAGCAAGACATGAGCCCATTTCACTTGCCATCGTTAGTTTTTCTGACCCCCTCAACTCTGGCATAATCATTCCCTATTCTGAGTACCAGCCTTCCAGCTCCTCCATGAATGAGCAGATAGTCTCATGATCAGCCTTCCTTTTCCTCCTGCTTAGGAGGAAGGTGATTACAGCACTAGCCAGAGCATTGAGACGTTTGTTTCTGGCTGCGAGGGATGCTCAGAGGGGGAGGACAGGCAGAGTCCCTCCAGCATCACTAGAGGTCTCTCTTTATCTGTATGTGCTTGTCTGCAGGGCAATGGGAGAAAAATACACTTGCTCAGAATAATTTCTTCATCTGCTTCTTGACATGTCACAGCCTCGTAGAGCGTGCAAGCCCAGCGAAGTCATGAGCCAGGAGAATTCAGCTTTAGTTTCTCTGGATGGCAGCTGCTTGAGAGTGTCTCTGTATGGGATCTGCCTTCTGCTGCTCAGCCCTCCCAAGCTCCCATCTCCTCCCAGCACCCTGCTCAGCACTACAGGCCTCTGTGGCTGGGTGGCATTGATATCCCTCTGCCTTTGGTCAACCTGCCTGCTCAGAAAGTGATTTGACAAAGCCATGGTCTGAGCTTTCGAAGAGCCAGTTCAGATCTGGTCCTCTCCTGATATCTTGTCCTCTGGCCAGGCTGTTGGCAATGAACTTCAGCTTGCCCCTCTGTGCTCATGTCTCTGTAGCACCTGTGTGCTTGATAGGTGCTGCAAAATCCTCACTCATCCCAGAAAACAGCACCAGCAGCAAAATCCAATGCAGCTGTGGAGCTGACACCCATGGAAGGAGGGAAATGGTGTAACTGATGCTAATATTTTTGGAGGATTGATCATCTGCTCTCCCATGTCCTGCTTCACTGTAGCAATGGTGAACCATCATCCTCGACAAAATCTTCCTCTTCAGGTGACATGCAACACAAGACCTGCTCAAGAGTTGGGGTATCCACATTTATAGGAAACAGTTTGCTCAGGACACTGTGGCTTCTTTCTGCCTTGCATTTTCTGTGCACGTGGGAAGTGGTCTTTGGAGCATCCCTGGCAGTGCCTTAGGAAATGGAAGTACTGTTGACAGAGGTGGTGTAGTCAGTTTGCATGTAGCTAGAGATCCTGATGCTGGGATACTGCTGACCTTTTGGAAGCCTTTTAGATTAGATCCTTGTCTTGTTTCATATTCATCAACTACTTCTCTCACAAAGACAATTCAGGATTTGGCACATGAGTGACTCGGGAAATATGAATAAACAGCATGTCTGCAGCTTTCCTGGGATTCATTTGACTTCTGAGCCCAGGAAGTCACTGGCTGAAAAAGACTGGTTCATTCATCTGTTGTTTCTTCCCCTGTCCCTGGCTGCTCCAGTGCTGTAGTCTCTCTTGCTGTACTAAACACCAGCAAAAACAGTGAGGCTGTAATATCCTCTGCCACAAATATTTTCTAGGATGAGCTTACAGTTGCCAGTCTTTCACGGATGATAAAGGCAGATGTACCTCACTCTGGGCCTTCATGCTGAGGTCCTGCTTCTCCTGGCTGCATGAATCAATTTTTTAATTCTTTTTTTTTTTTAAATTCTCCCCCATTAAAGTTGCTAAATTGCCTGCTGCCAGCTTTGCTGCCTGCTGCAGGCTGCTCTGTGAGGGCCCGTTGCAAGGTGTGATGGAGTTAGGTGCTCTGGAGCACTGGAGTCCTCTGAGGGAGTAGCTGTTTGGGGCCTGATGATGGCAGTGATACAGAAACCTGACCTAATGCACTGAAGGTGTGGAGAAATGATGCAATATTTCCTCTGTGCTCACCCTTAAAAGGGTGAGACATGGTGGACCAGGCTTGGACTTGCTGTGTCTCTGCAGCCCAGAGAACCACTCTGAGATGGCAGCAGAGCAGATGTTGGGATGTGCTACTGTCATTTGTCCTTCTGATAGAGATTTTTATGTATTTGTTTTTATTTCCATTTCCCTGGGTAACCTCTGTTTGAAGGAGCTCCTAAGGAGGACAGTGCTTCCCAGTGTAGCTTTTCTTCCACATTCATGTAGCCTCAGGTCATTGCTGGGCATATTTGTAGAACCAGCCAGATAGTAAATGGTGAGGAAAAAACCCCTAGATTGGCAGAGGAGGGGGATGCCTTGGTTTTCCAGGCCAGGAAGGGTGCATGGGGGCTGCTGTGTAACAGCCAGTCAAAACGTACCTCCACAAGAACCACCAGCAAGCATCACGTCAGATGGCTTCCTTCCCTGTCCCATGAATCCCAAACTTGAGAGTCAGCACTTGGGATACAGAGACCCTCTGAATTTGGCTTTTGGGAAATGGAGAGGTTCCCCATGGGGCAGGAACCAGTATGTTAACTGAGATCCAAAACTCAGAGGGTGGAAGCAAGGCATGCCACATCAGCTCTTTTCAACATGTTGCACTGGTATGGAAAACCTGAAATACATTTATCCTGTGACCTCTCATCCACCAGGGAACAGGGAAAACTGTGCACTGGTGGAGGAGGGGATACTCAGAATCACAGACTTGTGGGGGTTGGAAGGGACCTGGAGAGCTCCTGGGGTCCAACCCCCCTGCCAAAGCAGCTCCCCAGCTCATACTGCACAGGGCGGCGTCCAGACGGGGCTGGAATCTCTCCAGAGAAGGAGACTCCACACCCCCTGGGCAGCCTGTCCCAGGGCTCTGGCACCCTCACTGGGGAAAAGTTCCTCCCCAGGTTGCTGTGGAACTTCCTGGGCTCCAACTTGCAGCCATTGCCCCTTGTCCTGTCCCCACAGACACTGAAAAGGGGCTGGCCAATTCCCCCTGCACCCCATACTTCAGATATTTATAAACACTGATTAGGTCCCCCCCTCAGTCTTCTTTTCTCCAGGCTGAACAGCCCCAGCTCTCTCAGCCTTTCCTCATAGGGGAGATGTTCCAGGCCCTTCATCATCCTCATAGCCCTTCTCTGGACTCTCTCCAGGAGATCCCTGTCCTTTTTATCCCAGGGAGCCCAGCACTGGACACAATACTCCAGGTGGGGCCTGGCCAGGGCAGAGTAGAGGGGGAGGATCACCTCCTTTGACCTGCTGGCCACACTCCTCCTGATGCCCCCCAGGATCCCATTGTCTCTCTTAGCCCCCAGGGCACACTGCTGACTCCTAGCCAACCTGTAACCAGGACCCCCCAGGTCCTTCTCCACAGAGCTCTTCTCCTTGCTTTCAGCATGGTGTGGTTTATGCATGTGTGTGTGTTAACATACCTGTTATGCACAAGAAAAGTAGAAAGAGTGACACCAGCTGCTGCTGCTCATTTCAGTGAGGCTTAGGATTCCCAAAAGCCTGGCTGTGGATCTGTTGAACCCTATTCTGCCATGTCTGTGCGGCTCAGAGGTCACTCTATGTGTTTGCAGGCGCACAGGCAATTATCTGCCTGCATTTGTGTGCTCATGTGCCAGTAGGTACCTCTGTCTGTCCGTGTACCTGTGTCTCTGCCTGGGGGTACAGTACTGTGCTGTAACCAGGAATGTCCTGGAGCTGAAGCTGCTGTAGTAATTACAGCAGATAAACTGCTCTGCTTGAGGGTTGCTGTCCCCACCAGGCTGCAAGGCAGGCAGCCTGGCTTCACCACCGAAGTCTATTCATTTTAATAAGAGGGACACCCTGTGTTATTAAGAAGAGTGTTTATTACTGTCGCTGCACGCTGACAGCAGCTTCCATCATCGTTAAAAGGCAGATGGGGGGGAGGAGGGTAGGGAGCTGTGTGTTCCTGTCTCAGAGGCTAGGACCCAGCTGGCAAGGAGGCAGAGGGCTGCAGGGCTTCCCCCTCCACTCAGAGGAAAGCTGACAGTGGAGGGAAGGCCTTTGGGAAGGATGGAGAGGGAGGTAGTGGGTCCCTGTTCAGTCTCACCTCCAGGGCTAAGAAGTTTTGTCTCTGGGTCCCAGCCTATCTGAAGCCTCTCCTGTGTGGGAGGCAGCCCACCCTGCCTCGTACTATGCAGGGGCTGCAGGCAGAGATAGGAGAACTGGGATGGGATAGGATGGGTGGAGTGCAGGGAAGCAGCAGTGGGCACTTGCTGGAGTGGAGGATATGCTTCGGATGCTTCTGTGGCTGTGCCAAGCCCTCTGCTTGGTCCAAGAGCAGGTCTCAGCACCTTTCACCCTCATTTAGCTGTGACAGCAGCACTGGGCTCAATGGGTTGTACAGTCTTGTCTGAGGCCCCTCACCTGGGATGTGAGTGGGACATCTTGGCATACAAGAGCAGGCCCTGGCCCAGGGAAGGGCACAAGCAGACCTTCACCCATCACTGCCTGGACATGCCTCTTATTTTAGAATCCAGAATTCCTTAAAAATGAGAAGGTATCTACTGTAGTGTTGCAAGTGCTGTGAGTTTGTAGGCCTCAGGGAAGGGCAAGGGGGGACAGTCAAAGGTGATGCTTATGCATGGTATGAACATCCAGCATCAGTAGCTGGCTGTCCTGGTTCTGGCCAGGCCAGAGTCAGCCTCCTCAAGCAGCCAGCCCAGGTGAGCTGAGTTAGCCTGGGCTGTTTCTACACCACTTGACATCACTCCCTCATAAAAGGGGCTGGTTGGGGAGGGCAGTCACAGTGCAGTTGGGGTGTGTCAGGCAGTATTCTGTTGGATTGGTGAGGTACTCTGTCATCACTGGGTGTGAGTGTAATTTGCCAGAGGCTGTTATTGTTCCCTGACTTCCACTGTGATTTTGCCAGTAAACTGTCCTTATCCCAACCCATGAAGTTAGGAAAAGAGAGTGTTTCTCCTCTGAGTGAGCAAGCAGTGTGTGGTGTTCAGCCACTGCTTGGGGCTGAACCATCACACTGGCCTTGCTGGTATTTTGACTGCGCTGATGAGGCCTGAAGTCTAGAGGATCCACTGCTGGCACAGGGCAGGGTGGAGACAGGGTACTGGTAGAGCTGAGCACGGCGCCTTCTCACTCTGTCCCCAGTGCTTTCATGTTTCTGAGCACCTGAGACATGGTATGGTTGCTCCCAGATAAAGATGTTTATAGAACTAAATCCCTCCTGGTTACTGGGCTTCACCTTTTGTGTGTTTGGTTAGAAACAGCTGCGCTCAGAACTGGAAATGGACTACATTCCTTTGCTCCTCAGACCACTGGGGAAACTCATTGATGGTTTTGGCTTTCTGTTGAAGAGCTACAGTCTCAGATACCACTATCAATTTTCAAACAAATGAAAGAAAATGTAATTAAAATTTCCCTGTCCTCCTCCCAGATGTTTCCCTCTCCCTCATTTTTCCTCCAGTGTATTCAAAACTGCCTCTGGTCTTCACTTCTGGGCTTCCTTCTTCCTGCACCTTCTGGATTAAAGCTCCTGGACTTCTCTCTGAGAATATAGTACTATATGTCAGCTCTGTTTTGCACTTTCCCTCCTGACAAATCTATGGATGAGGTGGATGAAATGACCTGTAGGGTCCCCAGGTGGTGATGAGTCCTCCTGGTGCCCTGTGCCCACTGCAGCACCCATCTTAACAGGTGTTCACAGAATCATAGGGGTTGGAAGGGACCTTGAGAGATCATCGGGTCCAACCCCTGAAATGGGGTTAGTGGACCACACTCCCTTTTCTGCCCTGTACAGAAGTAAAAGGTCTCTGCGGTCCCAAGAGGAGAAATTCTGTTCCAGCAGAAGAGTAGTAGAGGGCTGGTTCTTGGTGGAAACCCCAGATGAAGTCCTGTATCTTTATAATGTCAGCAGATCACAGAATTGTAGGGGTTGGAAGGGACCTCAAGAGATCATCAGGTCCAACTCCCCTGCCAAAGCAGGCTCCCTAGATACACCAGTGATTTCATCCTACCAAGCAACAGGTGAGTGCAAGGGAGCAGGTGGAAAGGAGATATGACTGGGGAAGCTGTGGGTGAGGAAAGGACTGGTGGGGAGCTTGGAGGAATGTGTCAGCTGGGGAGAAACTTGTGTCCTGAGCCAATGGTGGGTGCTCTGATGTAATCCTGCTGCAGCCACGCTCAGTCAAGATGGAGAGGTACAACGCTGGGGTGTCTTGTCCTTGTTCTGTGTGACTTAGTGATTTGCTCTGACAACTGAAGCTTTTGGTGGTCAGATGCCTCTGGTGGCTGGGGACTACTCTGGCTGCTCCCTTGGCCTTAGACCGCCTTGTTGGGGCTCTCCAGCCATGCGTGACATTAAGGCTCCTCTAGGTCTCTGCAGGTTTTGCAAGGTTGATTGGGACCAGCGCGTGTCACTCTCAGCCACTTCCTCATCACCATAACTCTGGGCTGAATAACAAGAGGCCGAGAATCTGCTAACGCAGGCCCCAGCAGAGTGCCCCATCACTCTCTTTTATTCGCCCTGGAGATTTATGCTGCCTATCTCCCTTCCCTTTGTCCACCAGCCGGGCCCTATAAGTCATGTCCCAGGCCTGACAGGTCACGTGGCCTGTGCCGCTGCCCTGTCAGAGTGACTGATGCCAGGGGGTGATTAAAAGAGAGGAGGGGTGAGAGGTCAGCAGCAGGCGGCATGATGCGAGTGGGGGATGTAATTATCACTCCCGTGACATACTGCTGGGGGCTTTCATGGATCGTCACCCGGGCTGGAGGTGGGGAGGGAGGTGCTGGAGCAGGGAGGGGGAGTGGATGGACATAAGGCGAGAGCGGGCAGTGGGGTTATGGGAGGCAGGGGCTTTCTGGGTTTGAGAGAAATTAAGCAGTGTAAAGCCCTGTCCATTCCCCAAACTGAAATCCTAGCCTCAGGATAGGGCATTTGGAAGGCTGCAGTTATCTTGTCTGGGATCAGGAGGCAGCCCTCTGGAGGGGCTTTTGGCCGCTTCTGAAATGTTTTGAGTTCCTTCCCCTGGTTCATCCCAGCACTGATGACATAACACTGTCAAAGTGCCTTTGGACATTCAAAAATGAGAGGCATGTGTGCTCTGTGGGGGTGATTTGACAGAGGAGTTGGCAGGCTCAGTCACCCAGTGCTCTGTGCCTGTTTCACTCTGCAGCTCCCCTGTCTGAGGTGCTTTGTGGACAAGATGAGGCTGCCTGGGTAAATAGTTTCCCAAATATACATGCAGGCTGCATCTTTGAATGTCCCCTTTCTGGCAGAAGGTAGAGATGGGATCTTCAGTGAAGCAAAGAATGAGGAAAAAGTAGATGAAGACAGATGGAGAGGTATGTGTCTCTATCCTGGAGCAGAGGATTTCAGATGAACAGGAGGGCAGCTGTCATATAGCCATATGAGAGAGAATATAATATAGATTCTGGCAATGGGAAGATTAAGAATGCTGACTGGATGATAGAGGGTAGAGAGCTGAGGTGATGTTGAGAAATGTCTTAGCAGTGGGTGTAGTCATGTGTAGGGTCAGCATTGCTGAGCTTTGGGGTAGGAGCCAAGAAGACCCATGGGAACACTTCAGCATTCACCTGTTTCTGTCTCTGATGTGACTATAGGTAACTCCAGGCTATCGGAGTTTTCCCGTGGATGATGTTTGTGCCTTCCTAAGGCTCTGTGACTTAAACTTGAATTTCTGGTTTACTCTTCTTGTAATTGGGAACCATTTCATCAAGGTTGTTCCCTAGGCTAGGACTGAGCGCTCCAAGCCTCTGTTTTTCAAGGGTATACTTGGGAGCACTTCCAGTTCCCATCTTTTCAGTGATTCAAACTGTTATGGTGAACCAAGATTGCATGGGTATCTCTCACTGTAGACAACCTTGAAGTTTAGTATTGGGACCTTGGACTTTGTGTGGAAAGGTGATGAAAAACATGAGATACATCATACCCTCAGAATCAAGGGATGCAGGAATACCCCTCTAGAGTAGGCAAGTGGTCCATCTAATTTGATATCCAGCCTTTAACAGTGGCTGTCATAAGTGTGTCACAGGGAACTTCATGAAACAGGGTGATAGGCCCCTCTACTAAGGTCTTTCCTTAAACTTCTGTAGTTAGAAGATGGTGTTGCAGACAGCTGTACCTGCCACTTTGAGCTTTTGACTAGCATTGTTTGACAGTACAGGGAGTGACAGCCCTTCAGGTGAATGTGTGAGTCTGAGTTTTCTATTCCTCTCTGAGGGGAAGTGGAATTTTTTTGTGATCCACAGGCCAGGGATACATCTTGTTCGTGGTGCCTCCTGGGTACTGAGAATGAGTGGTTACATATAGATATCTGAGAGCAAAAGCAACCTGAAATAAACCAAGTGAGGGCAACCTAAAATGGACCAAACAAGAAGGAACCAACCAATCTTAGTAGCTAGTCATATCATTACTTTTTCCACACTGGTATGGCTCTAAGGGCAGCTAGAGGAGTAACTTATGGTTAGAGGAAAAATATCACTGAATAAATGAGGGTAAATATTATTCATGCAGTCTGAATTAAAGAATAAGTGTATTCTGAACGTTGCCTTTCTCAGCAGCCCTGGACAGAACTACTGTCACACCTCATTGAAGCTCAAGGGTTCAGAACTTAATTTATCATTAAATTACCTAAACTTAGAGAGAATCACAAAACTCAGCAATATCTGCAGCAAGCAATCTTCAGTCTCCAGATTATGCATCTCGGCCTTCTGCACAGAGAAAAGGGCATGCTCCTTCAGATTCTCAGCAGTTTTATGGTACATGGGTAGTGGCTTTTCTTCTCTGCTTCATTTTGTCCTAGCCATGCTGGGAAGCATGGACAGGACTTTAGATAAAGACTCTTATTACTAACATTCACATACTAGTGTTGCTCCACTGCAGATTTTCTGGAAGGGACTATGTGTTATACTGATGACACTCTGGTAGCATAATGCATGTTTGTGGATTCAGAGAAAATACAGCAGGAAGGAATGTTGAAAACTCACCAAATCCTGCCCAAAGATACCCATGTGATTCCTTACTAATGCTTGGACTAAACTTGGACTTTAAGAAAAATTATAATGTGCCAGCACAACTTCTCTAATCAAATTATTTCAAGGCTTTACCACACATACAGCTAAAAAGTTCTCCAGGCTTTCTAAATCTCCCTTAATGCAGTGTAAGGCCACAAATTTCTCCTGCTCTCCAAAGACTCTGCCTTTCAAATCAGCATGCTATGTGTTTGAATCACAGAATTGTAGGGGTTGGAAGGGACCTGGAGAGCTCCTGGGGTCCAACCCCCCTGCCAAAGCAGCTCCCCAGCTCATACTGCACAGGTCGGCATCCAGACGGGGCTGGAATCTCTCCAGAGAAGGAGACTCCACACCCCCTGGGCAGCCTGTCCCAGGGCTCTGGCACCCTCACTGGGGAAAAGTTCTTCCCTATGTTGGTGCAGAACTTCCTGGGCTCCAACTTGCGGCCATTGCCCCTTGTCCTGTCTCCACAGGCCAAAGAAAAGGGGCTGGCCAATTCCCCCTGCACCCCATCCTTCAGATATTTATAAACATTGATTAGGTCCCCCCTCAGTCTTCTTTTCTCCAGGCTGAACAGCCCCAGCTCTCTCAGCCTTTCCTCATAGGGGAGATGCTCCAGGCCCTTAAGACTATCATCATGTCACCACCAGTACTTCCCTCCCCCCCCCAAGACTAAACAAACCCAGTTACAGCCTTTTCCCAGCATGGCAATTTTTCTAGAACTCTAATTATTCTTTCTTAATCTTCCTTGGTCCTTCTGGCTTGTCCACTTTTTCCACTGGTCTTTGGTGTGCAGAAAGAAGAAAGGACCAAGAAGTCTGTCTCAGGCCTTAGCAACACTAAGAAGAGCATGAGGATTATCTCCTGTGCTTTACAGGCTATTCTCTTGTCTGCACAGACCAGTGCATTGTTTGCCTTTTCACAGCATCTTGGGATGGGGTTTTGTCTTCAACTTGTGACCTGCTGTTTTTCCCTGCATTCACTTCTGTTGCCTACCTGGTGCTTCTCCAGGCCCATGATTATGCAGATGATTACTCAGACTCAGGTGTACTGGAGAGGGAGTATGCTGAGGGAGCTTGAGCCCATCTTCATGTGCAACATAAAGTGCAACATACATGAGGTATGTCCTGAGCTGAGGCCATGTGACTCTGCAAGTCTCTTGCCTTCCATTTAGTTGTGTTGTTGCATCTGCTTGTGTTGCTCCTACCTGATGGCTGAGTGTGGTGCTGTTGCTGACCTGCTTCCTTTCTCTCAGACCTCTTCTCCAATTTTTCAAGGTCATTTTGGATTCTCATCCCATCTTACAATGTCTGTTCAACCTTCCAGATAAAGCAATGTGTAAGTTTATGGGCAAACTGTCTGGTACAGTGAAGCCTGTGATGATGGGTGACTACCCTTTGAAAAAGAGGACAAGTTTATACCTCAGTTGGGAATCAGCTACAAAAGTTATTGAAAATTAGAAGGGTGGAAATGCAAAAGGATGAACATAACCAATGTATTGTCCACTAAGTCACCTGTTGTTTGGTGATGCTGTTGCCCCTTTTATTGTGGCTTAAAGAAATCCTGTCTAGGGATTAAAATACAAGGGACTGAAACTGAATGTGATTGGGAATTGGGAGACCAAGTGTGATATAAAGTAGAATGATACTTGGGTTAAAAATTGCTGTGTGAATACATCAAATGTGTTTTCACTGTTAACTTTTCAGTGAGCTTCCTTTCCCTTGTTTTCCTTTTCCATAAGTGTTATAAGTAGTGGGCATTGGCTGGAAATTTTTGAGGAACTGGGAATTTTAAATCATGGAGGAGTTCCTGATGTGATATCTGAGCATTTGTGTCAGAAACCTTGGATGTAGGGCAGTTCTAGGATATTACAGCTTATGGACTACAAAGGGCTCTTCTACACCAAACAATTCCATTGTAATCTTGCACACCAAGTGCAAAATCCTTCTTCTGTCTTCAAGCCCAGGTTTATTCCTCAAACTCATTTGGTGAATTAGAAACAGCAGATACACTTGAGAGAATTCAACTCAGCTCATGAATGGAAATACGGGTTAAATTTGGCAAATAGAGTATTTGCTAATATTGCTTGCTTAACTTTACAGGGGACTGGGAAGGACAAGACAAACCAGCTGTTCCTAGTCTTTGCATGAGAGAGGTTTCTTTGAAGAAGGCATTAGGAGTCTGTTATTCTGGGGCAGAAAAGATAAGAGAAAGGGAAGACTTTACTGATGATGAGCTCTAGCCATGGTGATGGGAGGCAAAAGGATAATGGTGGTAAATGACTGGGTGATGATAGGCAGGGAGAATAAGAGCAACAGATAGGAGTGGGAGATGCCAGAGGGGTGGGGAGCACAGGGGAGGAGGCGAGGGAGCGAGCCAGGAGAAGACAGCGTGACTGTGTCTGATCTACACTGACGAGTACCAATGTTAACTGTCACCTCTCATCTCCAAACTAAATCACACCTGGAATTGGAGGCAGCGAGGAGCTGATAGAGTCAGCCTTAGAGAGCCGACAAGTCAATCAGAGCGGAGATGCGTGGAGAGACACCAGCTTTATAGGGCTCGGTGCCTTCATTCATCGCGGGATTTACACCTGTCAGGCTCCCCGCGGGGGGAGCGTGCAGGGTCTCACTTCAGCACCACTTAAAACGGGACAACAGGCACATTACTGCAATCACCCTCTGCTCTCCTTTAGACGGGAGGGTGCTGCTTTATGTTACAGGCAACTCTGCTGCCTGTGCTAGTTGCATTTGAAGCTGAACGCACCTCCCGCCGTGAGGGAAAGGGCGGCCTGTGTTTCAGGGCCTGGAGGGCTTACTCCCCACACAACTGCGAACCCCCAGACCAAAGCGGGAGGGCAGGCTGTGCACGGTGGGGGGAAAATGACAGGGTAACTGCTCACTAACAGAAAGGCTTCAGGAGCTATGTAGGCTGTACAAACCCATCTCGTTATTTGAGTCTGTCATGATATTTATTACAAGAGGTCAGCTGAGGCCAGACCAAGAGATCAGATCAGCCTCCCTGTCTTCTCTACCCAGCTCTTCTCAAATACCTGTAGTGCTCCATAAAGACCTTCCTCTCCTTTCAAAAGAGCCCCCAGATCAGAACTCTTCCCTGCTGGCTAAATCCTGGGTACCAAAGCTTGTGATACAGGCTTTGAGCTGCCTGATCTCTTAATCCAGCTGTGTGTATTCATTTGAAACTGAAAGCAGCTCCTTTTTGTCGTCTGCTTCTCAGCATTAACTTCTCTTTGATGTAATTCTTGCTTCCGATGCTCTCTCCCTTCATGGGGAAGATTAGTGTGAAATTGGCCTGCTTCTCCAGAGACTGCAGTGTTAAGCCTCCAACACTTGGTCCTTATTGGAAATCCTTAACCCACATCGAGAGGAAGAGGGAAGTGTAAGAGTCCCAAACCTGACTCTGCCAAGGGCTCTGTTGCCTCCATTCCTTTCACTGTTTTGGGAGTGGGGAGCATGGACATTGAAGGAGGTAGGGATGTGCTCTCAGGTGTTTTAAAGGGACAAAGATGGCATCCTAGCTGCTAGGCATATATCCTCTCAAGTTGAGAAGGGAGGATGGCAGTGCAAGGGTAATCAGAGGGAACTGTGAGCATTTCAAACAACATGCCAGGCTGGTTAGAGTGGCAACCATGTTTTGGGAGTTAAGCCCCAAAATGGATATTTTCTAACTTTCTCTGAAGAAGTAGGCTTGGAGATGGATTGTCTGTGCCCATGTGGTGGGGATGAGAATGCAGGAGATGGAAGTTCCCTCTTTTCTTGGGAGGTTGGACTCGACCTCTGTAGGTCCCTTCCAACCCTTACAATTTTGTGGATGTTCCTGAAGACTCTCTCTGTGCTTCATCTGGAGGTTTTTTCCTCATGAGAAAGAAGAGTGATGGGCTCAGTGGGGATGAACTTTGGTTCCTGAGTGTCTATGCCTTAGACAAGCTGCTTGTGAAGGTCTCCCCCACAGTGTTAGCTCAACATCCCTTGCTCTCCCTTTCAACTTGCTGCTCATGCCTGCCTTCCCTACCACAGCTGCGCTCTGTTTGTCTTTCATCATCCCACCATTACACCTCCTTCAACTTTACTACTTCTTCCACCAGCCTCTCCTGTCCACATCGTTCTTCCTGGTGGCTTTTCCCTGCCCCCCCCCCCACACTCTCGGGTCCTGGTGTGTGCTGCACTCCCACTCCACCATTCCCTCCTGCTTGGTCCAGTCCGGTTGCCCTCCCTCCCCACAAACACAGTGCCATTATCTCAGGGAAGGGCCTTGAGCACCCCCCTTGGTTTAGCCTTGTGCTTCCTCTCGCTTGGTCGCCCCCCTCCCATACCCAGGTCTGCAAATCACTCCTTCCCATGTCAGCCAGCAAATTGGTTTATCCTCCCCCCATCCCAGCTTTCATTACCTTGCCGAAATGAAGCGATATCTCCTCGGCGGAGGCTTCCCGTCGCTGCAGCCAGTACCCAAATCATGAGAGCTGGCATAATAAATGAAGACAAAGTGCTGGCGGCCTGGGCCATCTCTCCCACTGCGCCACTAGCCGCTGCCAGCTTCATTATTCGCTTAAGTTGCCGGAGAAAATTACTTAACCCTGACCCGTGTATTAGGGCCCTGTATTAATGCTGCGACAGGCGTCTCTTACAGCAAAGAACAATTTATTAGAGCCGAAACAGGCTGCTTTTCTCTGTCATTTTTCCAATCTGAGCTTTGAACACACATCATTAAACTTGTCTGACTCTCTCCTCTTCTCCATCATTCCTTTTTTATTTTTTTAAACAGAAAGCGCTGTAGAGAATGGAGATTGTTCTGAACTCGCTGGATGCCCCCTCCTTCCTCCCCTCATGCTCCTTTCTCCCCTTATGCTCCTTCCTCCAAGCACAGCCCATGTCTTGTCTCTGTCTAGTTCACCCTTACTTTCCTCTGTAGTCACATTTCTATTTTTCAAACTCTTCCTCCTGAAATTTTCTCATTCTCTGCTTGCAGCACTGTTTGTTTTGCCAGTCTCTCTTTGTACAGGTGTCAAGCTCACTTTCCATGAGTTTGTTTTTTCCCATGAGTTTTTTCCATGAAAAGTTCCCACTTTTCACTCCATAACTGGCTAATCTCCTCACTTCTTCCTCTGTGCCAAGCCGGAGGAAAGATGCTGGGAAGTCCATGCTCTCTGGGCCAGCACAGGGTCTGCCCCACTTTGCCCTGCCCTGGGACTCCCTGGGACATCAGAGTTCCCAGGGACTCCCTGGGACATCAGAGGATGCTCTCTGGTCATCAGAGCATCTGGGAGTTGCCCTTTGAGATGATTTCTGCACTTTTACCCTCATCCCATTCTGTCCAAGGGCTCCACCTAACCACTCTTTGGTGCTCCACATCACCCAGCAGTGCCCCCACGGTGTGAGCACCAGGAAGGGTTTCAGCAAGACTGGCTCTGTGTGTGTGTGTGTCCCTGAAGGGCCTTTCTTCTTTCTTACCAAAATATTTCCACGTGCTTTGGTGGGGTTCAGTTATGCTCCTTTTTTATTAGTTGACTTGTTAGAAGATCTAGAGTAGCACATGATGGTAATACAGAAATGTAGTCAAAGTAATTGATGTCCCTTTTGATTCCCATGCTGACAGACCAAATGGAGGCAGAGAGAATTTAGATACAGGGTGATGGCCAAGAAAGTAACAATATATAGGAATATTGGTCACTTTAGTTCAGTAGTATTGAAGCTGCATGCAGTGTCTTGTTTGTCTTAATTTGCTTTTTTTCTCCCTCTTTGTATACCATCTATCAACTTTCATGTTGTTTTCTCACTCACCCATTTAATGAAATGATTGTGTAGATCTTGTATCACTCTTTTCTTTTTCCCCTTTTCAGTGCTTTCTCAAGCAGTGGAAGCTGCAATCCTCTCTTCTCTTTCCCATCCATCTTCTTGTGTTATCTCAGTCACTGTCCTTGGCTCACTGTCACTACTTGGCTCTCTTCCCCCCCAAACACCTCCCCTTTCTGTTCCTTTTACATATTCCAGTTGTCCCCTTTCCCAGTTTCATTCCATTCTAGTCATTATAATTGACACTTCAGAGCCATCAATTGGGATGGATTTAGCAGGAGGGTGAGCATGCAGTCTCTCCCCTCTTCTACTTCCTGATCATAGAATCATAGAATGGCATGGGTTGGAAGGGACCCCAAGGATCAGAGAGCTCCAACCCCCCTGCCACAGGCAGGGACACCAACCTCAGGCCTGGAGCTACACAAGGTTGCCCAGGGCCCCATCCAACCTGGCCTTGAACACTGCCAGGGACGGGGCATCCACCCCCTCTCTGGGCAGCCTGTTCCAGCCCCTCACCACTCTCTCTGTAAAAAACTTCCCCCTAAGATCCAATCTAAACCTTCCCTCCTTTAGCTTTAATCCATCCCCCTTGTCCTGCCATTATCTGCCCTTTTAAAAAGTTGAATCCCCTCCTGTTTCTCTGCTCCCTTCAGGGACTGGCAGGCTGCAATGAGGTCCCCCTGCAGCCTTCTCTTCTCCAGGCTGAACAAGCCCAGCTCCCTCAGCCTCTCTTTGTAGGGCAGCTGCTCCAGCCCTCTCATCATCTTCGTGGCTCCTCTGACCCCTCTCCAACAGTTCCACATCTCTCTCATATTGGGGCCCCAGCTCTGGACACAGGACTCCAGCTGGGGCCTCAGAAGGGCAGAGCAGAGAGGGACAATCCCCCCCCCCCCCCCCCCGTCCCTGCTGCCACCCCTCTGCTGATGGAGCCCAGATGGGCTGCAGTGAGGATGAAAAGCAGCCATACAAGCTCTTCCTCAGACCTCATTGCTGCAGCTTTCCAAAGTTGGTGGCAGAACACTGTCTGGAGAAGAAAATAGCTAGTAGTGGAGTCTTTGCAAATGCCTGAGCATTTTTGGTTTGAGATGCAAGGCCTAGACTTCCCTACTTGAAGGCAACCTGGGCTATGTGGGCGCAGAACAATAAATAACTCGGACTGGGTATCTAAAGTTGGAGGCTACCAGCTTACAGTAACCTCTGTGGAGCCTCAGCTGTTTGGCAAGAGGGCAGTCTGTGTCCAGCTGCTCAGGGCTGAGTGCTTAGTCCCTGGGTCAGGCTGCCTATCACGCTCTTGTATCCCTCTGGCAGGAGATCAGATTAGCTGAGGAGCTGGCATGAAGTCTATGTTGGCTTTATTATCAATTGTATTAGACCAGAGCTACCTATTAATACAGGAACTTCCTCTTTATCCATTAGCTGACTGGTCATATTAAAAATTCAAGGCTAAGCCCTCAGCATCTTTAGAGGAAAACAACATAAGTAACCTAAAGTTTCAATAGAAACTATTTATGACCAACATTCTTCTCCATTTCCATTTTACTGGTGATTTGAATAAGAAATGGGCAAAAAATGGATGCTTTGTTAAAGAGGAAAGGCTAAATATTCTGATTATCACAAGTCAAACTGGCTTCAAAGATTTCTAACTCTGGCTCTGGGCCTACTCTTAACTGTCTGTTAACAATTTGTTCTTTGCCAGTAATTGTCCCATGGGCATAAGTGAATGAAGAGAAATTGCTAAGGATTGAATAGATCTTGGTGACCACTCTGCCCTCCAGGTAGCTTTCCAAGAGACCATATATTCTTGGATGTGTCCTTTACTTGTCAGCAATGAAACTTGGTGCTAAAATGAGAGGCCTTTCCTTGTGTGGAGGTTCTGCTTCAGTCTGGATCTCCCAGAGGAGATGGTGATTACTGGAACTCAACACATGATCATGGGTAGATGGGATTAGGCTAAGAAGGGGCAGGAGATCTGCCTGGGGTGGAAGTTAGGAGAGACTGTGCTGCTTTATGCAGAACTCCACACTGTGACAGTGAGCACTTCTGTTTGCCTTCACATTCTCCTGCATGATCTAGATGAGAAGTAGCCCATTTAACCTCTAAAGGTACTTCAGTTTTCACATCAATTTATTGTGAGTACCATGCTGGATTGAGTTTTCTGCAGTCTATAGACTGAGACAATCTGCCCCTCATCCTAAGCCTTCCTAAGAAAGGTTTTTCTCCAAAGAAGAGGGAAATTTGGTCCCCCAATTTTTTTTTCTATCTGCAGCTGCTCACCTGACCCTGACTCCTCTGTTGCAGCTTTTCTCATCAGTATGGACTTTCCCCAAGACCCCTTTGTCATCTCAAAATAGGATTTTTGACAGTTTTAAGTAGAGCACTGGCAGTAGACTTAACAACAAAGTCCTAAAAACTAAAACATGAACTAATATGGGTTGGAGCTCTATGATCCTTGGGGTCCCTTCCAACCCTTGCCATTCTATGATTAACTATGGAAGTAATGGGTTAAAAATGATACTAAATTAGAGTAATCTATCTATTATCTTCCTGCCCACTGCAAATCTGTCTGGCTTGCCAAAGGTTTATATTGAAAAAAAGAAGGTAAATTAAAGTGATGGGGCTTTTAAAAAAATTTCATCATTCACATGCAAGGCAGAGGAAGTTCAACTTTTTTATCCCAGTCCCATCCCCTAGTGTTTGTGTACTGGATGAATTTTCAAGGCTGCTTACCTTCCCGAAGGGAGAGAAAGTTATTTCTAGCAATGTCAGGAATCAAGGGGATTCTGTAGCTATTTGTCAGGGGAGTGATTGTGAGCTGAAGGACAGCAAATTCATGAAGACACATACGGTGCATGAGGTGGCTTAGGGGCTGGTGGGCTGTATCACAACAGTGATACCTCTGAAATATAGGAAATATCTCTGGAGTTACACATGGGAAGAATGGTGCAAAAGCTGGATCAGAGTACAGCCTAGGGTAGTTTTCTTCCACTTGTATGCTGTTTCTGTGAGGAAGACAGGCACAGGTCTTTAGCCACTTGTTGGGGAAGCAGCTAATGAGAGGCATCACCATGCATGACGTCTCCATGCAGCTGGGAGGGAGGCCAACACTTCTGTGCATTTTCTTCTTTGGACATTGAGAAAGGTGATTAAGATGAGGTGTTAGTTGGACCTTTAGGAACTGAACAGCAGCAGTGGGCTTTTGGTTACAAGTGTGCAGGCTCTACCACCACGTAAAGCATCTTTCCAGCCACTAAAGCTGCTAATCTTTGGAACTCCTTTGTTGTTTTTACCTCAGATATGGGTAGGGGGGTCACTGGGGCTGACAGGGAGAGGAGGGCTGGAGGAGATGGCAGTGAGAGTGAGAGGGTATGGTTGGTTGTTGCAGCTGCCCTTCTTCTGGGAGTCCCTCCCGAATTCCTTGCCACTCTGCTGCTTAGCCTGATAGCTCCTCTAAGTTCTCTAATCACCTTCTTGCTGTAATGAGCCTCTCATCTCACTGATGGAAATCAGGGTATTTGGTTATGAAAGGGACACTGTTAATAACACGATCTCTCTCTTCCCTACTCCATCCCCCACTCCCCCCGCCAGCCCCCCTCCCAGCTCTCCACACAATTCTCTCAATTAACGATAGGCAGAAATTAATTTTTCCCCTGGACTGAAACAATTGCTTGGCAGAGGATTGCCAGCTCAGCTCCAGATAGGGACCTTTCCCAGCAGGGCCCAGAGAAAGGAGGAGAGACCGAGGCGATAAGCAGGGCCCTATCAGCAGCCACAGGACGCAGTAATACAAATGTTATCCTTAGAAATGTATTTAAAGAGGATATGTTTATAATTCGAAGGGGATTGTCAGGCTGCTCCCCTCCCCCTCCCCACAGAGCCATGCTGCTGCCTTCTTCCTTGCCATGAAGCACTCTCAACCCTCCAAAAGGCTTGGCAATGTCAGCGCTGCAGGTTCCCCTGGCCACAGCACAGGATGGGAGGGAGTTGCCTGAGTGTAGAGCTGGGAACATCCATGGAAGGCCGCAGCACCCTGTGGCAAAAGTCAAAAGCCAGGTAAGACAGTGAGCAGGATCTGCTCAAGGGACAGGAGCTTGCAACACATCTTCTTGGGAACTGGGCAACAAGAGACAAGGATCAGGTATATATGCTGTGCAGAAGGAGAGTGGTGGTAGGAGAAATAAGTGAGTACATGGAGATAAGGGAGGAGAGTCCTGGCTCAGGCTGGTCCCTAGGATAGGGGGAGGTTAAGCTGAGCCTGAGGCAGGGATCCAGCTGTTGTTGCATGCAGCTGTGTTCCAGTTAATGCTTGTTGCTCAGAAAATGCTGCCCTCTTGGTTGCTTTCTAAAGCTACACATTTATAGATTCGATATGTATAATAGCTCCATGTTTAAAAATAAGCCAGCCAGCCCAACCTATAGATACCAGCCAACCTGCAATGGTACTCCAACGAGCATGCCCCTGGCTGAAGCACCTAGCCTGGCTCACATAACCAGTGAGTAGAGCACCTTTACCTTCTTCTCAAATAAGGAGTGACCGTGCATCCAATGAGGCCTTCTGGCAACCCCTGCTTGTGTAATTTACACAGATGTGTGACTTGCCCTGTAGCCCTATATAAGACCTGCTGCTCTCCTGCATAGCAGCTGATCTCACTGCAACAAGTGCATGATTGCAAGATGCAGGGACAACAGGAGAGGAGCAAGAGACTTGACAGAGGACTTTCCAATAATTATAACTGCAAAAAGCATCGTTCTAGCCTCCTTGAGGATTCACCAGTCCTTGTGATCATTACATTGGGCTGTGCTGGCTTGTTTTGAGGCCTATAGCTTTTGAAACACCCCTTGTCCTTGCTGAGGGCAAGCTAGCACGCTCTTCCTGCCACCCAGGGTTAACATCCACACTGTTCCAGCCCTCACCAGCATCACGGGTGCCACTGCCAGCTCTCTGCTGTGACGGTGAATGTAGTTCTTTTCTGAAAATGAGAACATCCTCAGGGGACTTAGCTGGGTCCCTGAGGCCAGCCAGGAGACTACTGAGTGTCCCTCTGGGTGTCTCAGAGGTCACTGTTGTTAACACAGGCAATGGCATGTAAACAGGCACTGCAGTAAGAACCTAGACCATTGCAGTCCTGTAGAAGTCCTTGATTTATTGCCAAATAAATCTATTATCAAATAAAACATGTTAGATACGTAGCTTCATGATCAGGCTTTCAGTTGCAAGGCTAACAGGATTCCTGTAATTTATTTAGTGGTTCTTCAGTTCCTGCCTTTCTTGAACTCAGTTTCTCTTTTTATTTAGTTCTTGCTTCCAAGTCACAGCATTATTAACATCCTGGTTACTATATTTAAATGTCCTTTCCACTGAAGAATCCAAGTAAACTTCTCTTCATTTTTAAATGTCCTGAGGAGCAATGTTTGTGATGCCTTGTCTCTTGCCTGCCACAGTAATAATCGCATTTGTTTTATGTTGCCTCACACTTAAATTTACAGTGTTTTCTCCACAGCAATCAGGAGTTTGGCTTGGCCGTATCAGCAAGAGTGGCATGTTGTCACAAGTCCCAACCATGTACTCCACACATGGCCATTGCTCAGCTGACTGCTTGGAGCCACAAAGTCCCTGTGAATCCTGACTGAGGTAGGATCTTCATCTCTACTTGGTTCTCAGCACACAATGCTGGAGCGGGGGTGGCCCTCATATGCACCAGTTTCCACAAACCTCCTGGCTCCCTTCACTTCAGCTCATTTTGTCTCCATCATGCAGACTTTGCCCATCCTCTGCCAGATGTGTGAAGGCAGGCAGCAGTCTAAGAAGGTGCAGAGTGTCTCTATGACTAGTGGGACAACAAGGGTGGAGGAAAAGATTTGATAGACCCTCCTGGCCTGCCAGTTCAGGGAAGCACTGTTAGACTAGAGAAGGTCTGATTCAGTGAGGCTAAAGACAAGATGCATGTTTTGAAATACAAAATTCATTTATTGGTCTGAAGTGGGAAAACCTCTTCCATTTGCTCTGTCCAAGTGAAATCTTTTGGACTCATGCAGAGATGCTGTGCACAAACAATAAGCTCTATCTGCCAGCCCATGTTTAAGGAGACTAGCTTGATCCACTGGGAGATTGAAATGCAACATTTATAGACAGGCCTCATTTCTATATTACTTTGAGTTCATAGCTGGAAAGTTCTTTTAGACATCTCCCCACAGTGTACTAGGGTCCCTGGAAATTAAGCACAGGTCTGTCACAGGACAGTGAAATACAAGTCATCCCTGATTATTGGGACTGTCAGGAATCCTTCAAAGTCCATGTTAAATGAACACCAAAGTTGCTGGTAAATAAGGAACATAAATATAGGTCTAGGTTTCACTTTATCCTCAAAAACACTCAAGAAACGGAGCATATTAGGGAAATACTACCTGATGCTTGTAGAACAGTAACCAGAAATAAACCAACCCTCTCTGCCCCGCAGCCACTGGCAAGAGTCCTGATGTTGGACCAAGAAAGAGCATTGACTGCAGAGAAAAAAGAATAATTAACTACGGTGGTCTGTAAAAGAGTGCAGGCAGGGTATCTACCCCACAAATGACATGAAACAATCAGCAAAGGAAAACATCAAATTTCAGGGGCTTTCTGTCTCTCCCCACTCCTGCCCTGACTCCCTCAGCAGCTTGATTTCTCCCTGAGATCCCAGCACTGCCAGATAACTGCCTTGGATCAACATGCAATGATACTGATGTTGACTGTTGTAACCTCTGTCACAGGTGAGTATGTGGGGATGGGACTTGTGATTCCAGGGCCATGGGAGTCACTGATTTGAACTCTGGCCAGCTTCTTTGGCAACACCCATGGAATAATGATGCTGGGGTGGGACCACTGTGTGAGGGAAGGCCACAGAGATGTCTCTGCAGTCAACTGATGAGCTTGAGCTCCTGTGTTGCAGTCTCTGGTTTCTCCTCATACTGATTCTTCCCTCAGCATCTCCCACTGTTGCCAACCCGAGACTTCTCAGTAAGATTCCACAACTGGAGTCACCTGTCCTGGTGACAGTAACATTCATTCCTTTTTACTTTTTATTTGGTAGTATTAGAATATTCTTAATAGGGCAGTGGCATGCCCAGCTACCCAGAAAGGGCTGAGGCTGCCACTAGAAATCAAGATCAGTTGTGTGGCCTTTACTAGCAGGGGTTCCCCTGAAGCCAGTGATCCAAGTGGTAGGTGGAGAAACTAAGCTCCAAAAATGTGTTTGGTACTGCAGCACTGTTCTCCCTAGCCATGTTGCTGGGGATGGTATTCACAGACTGTTGCTCAACAGACGTGGCCTATATAGCCTTATTGACAGCTTCCTCCTCTCCCTGCCATCTTCATCTAGCTTTTGTCACTGGGCTGCTCATGCTGAGCGAGCCTGGCAGCACTCACCTCTCACAGTTGTCTGCGTTGGTGGACTGGCACCTCCAGATGGGCACCATCCAAAGCACAGACTCTGCCAGCTGCCAGGGAGAGGCACCAGGGAGAGAGTCTTGTCATGTGCAGAGCCTCACAGATAGAATTTCTTTCCACATTCAGGTGCTGTTTAAGCTTGGACAGTGTTGGAAATTGGGAAACTGGGCTTTGAAAGAGTTGAGGGAGCATTCCTACAAGATGAGTGGAAAAAGCCTGTTAGTCACATCAAGACACTGTTATGGGCTTGGATTATTTTTTTCTAAAGACACATAGTTTGTACACATACTTTTTTCAGGTAGGAGCCAGATCTCTGAGCCAGGGTACATCCCACCAAACTCACACAGCTTGACCGAAGTGACAGTATGAGACTTTCCAATGGGAAGTTCACAGCTTGACAGCCAAAGTCTTCAGAAACTCCTGCCGGGTGGTGGGGTGGGAGGGAAACGTGGCAGTACAGCTTTGTCCACCATGCACTTCTTCACTCCCTCCCTTTCAGCCCTGTCCTTTCTCAATACCCAGGAAAGATTAACTCCTCTCCGCGCACCAGAGAAAGTTATTATCATTAATGAAGAATTAAAAGGGAGCGATTAATAAAGGGCCCTTATCTGGCAGCGAGGAGGAGGCTGGACAATGAGAGGAAGATGGAGAAAATTAAAAACAATAAATATAGAGCGTAAAAGGAGGCGAGCACTGCTCCCACTTGTTAGATCGCAGCTGCATCTCCTGAGGGGGGAAGGCTCCAAATTGCTAATTACTGCCTCTGAAAAGACCTCGCTCTGATATGTTTTCTGCTGAAAGGTTCCCATTAATGAAGCAGCGATGATGCCGTTTCCCTTTGACTTGCCTTCAATTCCCTCCCTGAGCTTCCTCCCAAGCCGGGAACAATGAGGCCCTGGGAGCTGGCGGCTCCCACAGGCCTCTCGGAGAGTAGGCCGGGGGCAGCTGAGTGAGGGGAGCCGAGCCGGCTGTGAAATATGGAGGGGGGAGATAAGGCAAAGACAGAGGAAAGAGGCTCACTCCCAGGAGCCCAGGGAAAATTTGCAGTTATTATGAAGGAGATGAGACAGATTAAAAGCCCTTGTGTTCTGCGCTGCCCTTTTATTTAGTGGCTTCATCTCTGAGATGAAAGAAGTTGGAAATGACTTTCTCCGCATTTTGCTGCAAGAAGCTTCACGGCACATTTTTTGACTTTATTCCTTCCTTTGTCTCTTGTCCCTTTTCTGTCTCTCTCTTTTTCCTTTTAACCCCTGGAAGGTTTAGCTGAGAAGCATCATGGGACCAGGCAGAGCATTAGCTGTGGTGGAGCAATGACCCCTCTACTCTCTCCACACTACTGGGCGATACCTCTCCTTCTGTCTGCTGGAGAGGGAGCTGGGCAAAGGTGCTGCAGCAATACGTTGCTAGCATCCAGCCAAGCTGCCTCTCCTGTTGACCTCAGAAGTGTCCCTCACCACTAACAACTCCAGGCCCAGCAACAGTTCACCACTGGTGACCACAGCATCTGGCCAGGGATGAGAAACCTGTACACACAAAACCCAGCAATGGATAATAATCCATCTGGGATAAGAGTCCTGAACATTTTGTATCCCCTAGAGCATTTCATGAGCAAAACTACTGCTGAGAAGATGGGCCAGTTTCCACTGTTCATGCAGGGAACCTGCAAAAGTGCCCAGAGAGTAAATAATTTGTCAGGGATGTGGGATGAAGTTGAATGCAGGCAAAATTTATGGTTGCTGGCCCATGTCAGAGTGAACCTGGTAAGACAGGACAAATACCATCAACTGCTCAAATTACCCCAACTGTCCCGTTGTATTTCTCCAACTTCTATTCTCAATTTTCTCAGTTTTCCCTGTACACGTCAATGTTTCGTTGCTTCACCTTTTTGGTTGTTGGGATTCTTGCAATCGTAAAAGGAGCTTTACACTGTCTTTTGATTTTCCTCTATACCTTTCTCAGAAAATCAACCCTGCATGCCAGGCTGTTGTCTTAACTGAGGCCAAACACTGCCAACATCTGCTGAAATTTGTTTTGAAGTGTTGAAAATGGAAAAAAAAATTATGGATGGGTGAAATATAATTTATACTGGTTTCAAAACAGTTTGTTGACCATCAGAAACAGCAGAGAACTAGTTGGGAAAATGAAGGGAAAAGAAGAGAAATTAAGGTGGGAGATGTTGCCATCTCCCCAGGACATCCAAACACAGGATTTCTTGTACACAATTGTTTTTCTGGTTTGTTATCCCGCCTGGAACGGCAGGCAGTACTGAGTGCTTGAAATGAAGGGGTAAGAAGCTCTGAAGTGGATGTTTACAGAATAACCTTCCCATCAGGGGAGTTTCTCTCTAACCCAGACATTTTGTAGCTGTTCTATATCCTGAAGCATGAAAAAGGATTGCAGCGGTGAAACAGGATTAGATTTTAGGAGGGATTTGCTCTTAGATCTGAGAGTAAAAAGAAAACCCCTGAATTGGAAATAGAAACCTGGCAGGGAAAACAAAATATTGCAGGCAAGTGGGGTGAGTCACTGGCATGAAAAGGGTTAAAAAGACAAAAGGTCAGAATTTTACAGGCAAATTGGTACACAGAAAGTAACTTAAATGAAGTCAGCTATTGGAAATGCGATAAAAATTATCTACTTAAATGACTTGGTTTTTCCTTTAATACTTCTTTTCCAAGGAAATTTCCCAGAGAACTAAAAGGTAATGAAAATGTTAATGTGACAGCTCAGACCGACATTGAGGACTATTTATTGAAACAGCGTGTAGAAAGCTCAGTGAAGTGAAATGACGACTGTGCTATTGGGGTGTAAGAATCAATTGTAAACTCAAAGGTTCAGTTATTTTTGAAGTAGCCTGACAAACTAGGGAGGGTGCCAGAGGACTGAGGAAAAGCAAGCGTGATACTGGTCTTTCGGGGTGTGGGGAGCAGGGAAGAGGCAATAATCTTGGCAATTATCACCCTTCCAGAGCAACTTCTGCTCCTGGTGACATGGTGGAAAAAATAGAGGGAAGAAAGGGGGGGGAAAAAGGTAAAAATACAAAGAATAAGCTATCTACGAGCAATAAGCAGCAGCATCAATTTATAGAGAACAAATCACGTCAGACAAACCTGATTACTTTGATTGAATTTACAAAATTAGTGAATATATTATGCCATGAACATAATATATCTGGACGTCAGCGAACTCTTTGGTATGCTGCCTTGTAAAATGTTATGTGGAAAGTGAACAGGTATTGGCTTGAATATGAATGCAGCCACATGAGTTTAAAAAAAACCCCAACAAACCCCAGGCACACAGACAAAAAAGAAACCAAAACCAACGTGGAATGTAAGATATAAAAGGGAAGGCCAGGCAAAACTGGGCAGTGGCAAGGTCACACCTGGCTTCACCCTGATGGCCACCAGTGATGTGTAAAATGATAGGAGAAGAGGTGCGAGGCTTAAGGAGAGGGGAATAACACAGATTTACTTTAGGAGATAACTAATTTTCATCCTGATAGACACAATTAGTGTGCCAGCAGCGAAACAGAGGAGTTTGGGTACCGAGTTTATTGGTTGCCTGTTAAAATAATGCAACTAAAGGGGAAGCACACGGCAAGGTCTGCCCTGTGAGCGGATAAATCATCTGTTCATCGCCAGCAGCAGCACCAACCAGAGCGAAAACCGGCGGCGAAGCGACCAGCCCCGCCACAAACTCCGCGGCCCGGCTTAAGGGGCGGATCTGGTGGGGGTGGCCGCCGGATCGGCAGCACAGCGGCCTCACGGCCGGGCCACCCCCATTCCCTTCCCGCCCCGCCGCCAGACCCGCCCCTCAGGCGGGGCGGGCGGGGAGGAAGTGGCCCGGGAAGGCCGGAAGCGCCGCTGACGAGGGGTTGGCGGAGCGGGGCGCTGGCCGGTGAGTGGGGTCGGGGAGAGGCCTGGCGGGTCCGTGATGGGGGGATGGTGAGGGCAAAGGCTTCTCGGTAGAGCCCGGGGATTGTCTGGTGGAGCACCGACTTTTCATCAGAGGAGGGAGTCGGGATGGCCGGGTTCCTGAGGGGGTTCGGACTAAAGGAGGCGGCCTGCGGCAGCAGGTGCTTTACCGGGATGAGGGGTGGGTGTTTCTGAGCCCGGAAGGAGGTGGAGAGATAAACCCCGCGTCTGTAAGGCGCGGGTGGGGAGAGGGAGGTTTTGAGGTGGTGGATTTGGCCAGGACTTTGGGATTAACACACTGACAGCCCTGAGGCGGAAGGGCCAGGAGTTTTTGGCGGTAGGAGTTGGGGCTGGGTCTCATACGCCCTTTCCTAAGTAGGACAGGGTCTTGTTTTGCTGTTGAAGTGAGGCTGGCTTGCAAACTACCTGCTTTACTGTCTGTTTTACTCTCAGCTTTGCTGCTTGTCTACTTTTTGGAAGACTTGATCAGTTTGCCTAGCAGCCTAACCCTTCTCAGTGGCTTGCCAACACCAGGTAGCAGGCTAGTTGTAGGCTCTCGTACCCTTAAGATGTGTAATAGGCATGTTGCTTAAATGCAAAAGATACAACCTTAAGGCCTTTTCAGACACAGGGTGCTTGACCCAACTGCTGAAGTAGCAAGATCTCTGCTACCATGGTTAGAAGAGGGATTTAACCTTTGCTAAAGGAAGGAGTGAGGGTTAGCTCAAGAAGTGGCAGTTGTCCTGCCTTGGGTTTTCCCAGGCAACTTCAAAGTAAGTGTGTTAACTTGGTCAGTGTTACAAAGGCTAAAGCATACTGTAATCTAGTGAAGTGTTGGTAGCAGCATATATATCCGATGCTAATTGGTGGTTGTTGTTGTTAGTAGGCATTGCCAATGGATGAACTGGTGCATGACTTGGCCTCAGCCTTAGAGCAGACTTCAGAACAAAACAAGCTGGATGAGCTATGGGAAGAGATGGCCCTAAGCCCACGACAGCAGCGGCGTCAGCTTCGCAAGAGACGGGGTCGTAAACGGCGCTCAGACTTCACGCATCAGGCAGAACATGCCTGCTGCTACAGCGAGGCCTCGGAGTCAAGCTTGGATGAAGCTGTTAAGGATTGCCGTGAGGTGCTGACAACCAATTTCAGTGACTCTGATGACATGGCCATGGTCAAACGACACCCAGCTCTCAGTGCCACCCTGAGGAGCAAGCAGCACTCGTGGCATGAGTCAGACTCCTTTACAGAGAACGCACCCTGTCGACCTCTCAGGCGCCGACGGAAAGTCAAACGTGTGACATCAGAGGTGGCTGCCAGTCTCCAGCAAAAGCTCAGGGTGTCAGAGTGGAACTATGAGAGGGGCTGCAGGTTCAAGTCAGCCAAGAAACAGCGTCTTTCACGATGGAAAGAAAATGCCCCTTGGACGTCATCCAGTCATGGCCTTTGTGAATCAACAGAGAACAGGCCCTTCCTCAGCAAAGCGGGAAGGAAGGAGCGGATGGAGTGTGAAGCTGATGAACAGAAACAGGGCTCAGATGAAAACATGTCAGAATGGTGAGATCTTGGTTTCTTCCCTGTGCTAGTCAAATGGCCGCCTTGCTCGCAGCTGCTTGTAAATCCTGTGCCTTGCTTTTAGAAGTTCATGTCAAAATTACTCAGTACTGTTCTCTTTTTGAAGAGGAGACATATCTCGGCTACTTCTGAACTGTAGATTTTTTTCCAAGTCTTTCCTGTCAATGCTGTACTGATGGCCCAAAACACTTCCTTGAAAAGCTGGCAAGCTGACGTGTCTCTGGCTCCTCTTAGACAAGGGTCCCTCTGAAATGCCTGTGGCCCTGCAGCTACCAAGTGGCATGCTTGCGGCCCGAGGTTTGGAGAGTAAATCCACTGTTGGCACTTGTGTTGCATGATTGATATGAACTGATCTCAGTTTCTTGTTTTCAGAATATACCATAAGTAGTAATAGAGAACAAATCAGATCTCCCATCATGACCACCAGCTCTCTGTGCAGGTACTGTGTGAACCTCAGTCAAAATATCTTGTTTGCAGTTCTGCATCTCTGTTCTGGATCTGGAATAAGGTTCTGAAAGGCTAGCTACGGGGAAAATGTAGGGAAACAGTAAAGAAGTTGGGGGAAACTGAATTAATATTTACAAGATAAACCTGTGGAGTACAGTGGAGCCTGACATGTCCTCATGTCCAGTTTTGGAGAACTGTGATGACTTTGTGGCAGAATCTCAAAGAGATGAAAATAAGCGTGAATGTAATTTTTAGTCTGAATTTGTGTGTCACTCTTGGGAAGTTTTTATCTTGAGTGTGAATTTTATTCTCACCATAGAAGGTGTGGGGTTATAAAACTGCTTCTGTATGAAGAGATTGTTCAGGTTAGAAAAGAAACAGCTGCTGAGAGTCAAATGTAGATTTCTTAATGAATGACATACAGAGAGTGAATGGGATTCCTTATTTGTTAATTATCATTGTGTAAGAAGCAGGAATCATTGAGGGAACACTTAAAGCAAAAGTTTTGGGGTTTTTTTGTAAAATGTAAGGTTTGAAGCTCTGTTGTGGGACATTTTGGAGGTTAGAAATATAAATGTGTCCAAAAGGGGGTTGTGGAACATGGATTTCTCTGGGGCTGTTAAGAGTTATAGCCTAGATGGAAGATCTGGCTCAGGAGGTCCTTAAAGTGCTGACTGCTAGAAACTGGAGGAATATGCAGCAAAAACGGTCTGTATGTGTCAGGTTCTCATATTCTTTCCTCAGGCATCTACTGTAGTAGGCACTATCAGACAGAGGACAGTGGATTTGGAAAGTATAATTGTTCAATCCAGTATGATTGTTTGTTACTTAAGTGCTGTGACTGTCTGTCTCCTGCATTTTGTCAGAGTGGACAGTTGGCACTGTGGTTAGGGAGGGCTTTGGGGATAGTAGGTTGAAGTACAGACTTCTCAGTGCTATTTTCTGGGAGACTGTGAAATCATAGGTTGCAGTAGGTCCTCTCTGTCCTGATCCAGGGGCACATTATTGCATTTTTAGTGAATCGGTGTGGTTTGTGTGAACTGCTACAGGGTGGAAGTAGAAAAAAAAGTGGCCATTTTTTGCCCTTAAAAAGTGGCTATTGTTTGGTTAAAAAGTGTGTGCAAAGCAGGCTTTTTCAAGAGACTACTGGATGCCTTTTTGCTCCTAGTTGTTAAATGCCCCGTTATCTTTTCGGAGCTATTTGCTGTAGCCCAGGAAAGGGAATGTGCTGAGTAGCCCCTGAATTTTGTGTGTCAGTGGTGATGGACTGAGAGATAACCTTTACTTGATGTGGCAGTGATGGACAGTGTTCCTTGAGGATTTTTTTGTACTTCCACCAGTCAGAGTCTGTTCCATCATGTCAAACTTGAATTTAAACCAGCAGGCTTTCATCCAGCCTTTATTTGTGCCAGCCTTTGAAAGAGTAAATAAACAGCTTTGTCTGGACTGTTACTTGAAGACCATGCTGGGAGATCACTTTGTTCTGTCTCAGTTGTCCCTTGCTCTCCAACTAATTATTGTGCAAGTGTCTGCATCAAATGACATTCACCATCTGCTGCCAAATCCTCGGGATTCTCTTTGGAAAGCGAGAGGTTGGAATATTTGACCTCTCCAACACCACATGTGTGATCTGTGCTGTGAGTCACTAGGGAGGGTCAAAGTTGGAGAGAGAAATACATACAACTCTCTTCACTCCAAAGTATTCCTCGTGGCAGTGAAGGATCGTGATTTGGTCTCTGCCGCTCTAAATATAGTGCTTTGCTGCTAGCAGCAGAGGGAAACTGGCTGCGCTTACGTCATTCTCACTCTGTTAGCTGGGTTTTCTGTCACCATAAGAGAAGTACTTTGCACAGATGTATAACAAGGGCATATCCTGAGGAAGGGAGAAGAAAATTGGATGCCTGGGAGAGCGAATGGTACGGTTGTCGTCACAAGCAGATGGGAGGGAAAGTGACTGATAGAGCGTGGAAGAGGTCTGTGGTGATCTAGTGGTGTAGGAAACACCTTGATACAACATTGGTTCCACTGCTGTTTATTCATCTGGCAGTGGACAGTGTCATGAAGCTGAATGGTTTTAGGCAAAGTAAGTTGTATATTCAGAACTGATTTTTTTTTCACCTGCTTTTTCCTCCCCTCCAGTGATGCTTAATTTTCTTCATTACGTAGGAATAAATGCTAAAGTATCCAGCATTTTCTCTACTTTCTAAAAGGTTCCTTATCCTAAATCAGATCAAAAAGCTACTGTGTTTAGTTGATAAACTCCCATTCACTGAGAAAGCATTGGATATGGATTCTTAAAGAGGAAGTAGTCTGTATAGCTTGCTTGTGGGACTGCACCCAGTCTTTTCTTACAGGGAGGTGTGCTGCAGCACTGTAATTCAAAGTGTGCATGAAATGAAATGTTTAAAATTGTTTGAACACGTGGCAAGAGATGAACACAACTTGAGAGATGGAAGGAGGTGCAGGAACATGATGAGGGAACAATGATGATTCTAAATTGGGTAGTAAAGTCTGATATGTAAACTGTAGTGGAAACAACAGAGAGAAAGTGGCATTTGTATATTTGTACAAAGGTGACAGCTGCTAAGGCTCTTAGAAGTAATGTGTCCTTCTGTCCATTAATGCTCTGATTTTACCTGCAGCCATAATAGAGCACAGGCAAATTACATATTAAGTGCTGAAGTTCGCTCTTGCTGGTCCCAGAATGGTTTGGGTTTGGCTTGATGGCAGAACAAACCATAGTACAAGAGCTGTCTAAAAAATCACTTTGAATGATATGCTTACTAGTGAGAGATGTGCAGTTTGTCTAATCTACTCTCAAGTGCCATAACTCTTGACATGACTTTTTCAAACTGGAGATCATACTAACTCACCAATGCTGTGTGACTTCACTGGCTTGATGCTGTTGTATTTGCTGTGGTTTAACCTGGATAGGCAGGTAAGCCCCACACCCTCACAGTGGGATGGGGGAGAGAATCAGAAGAATAAGTGAGAAAGCTAGTGGATTGAGATAAAATTGATTTAATAGGTAAAGGAAAAGCTGTGCATGCAAGCAACACAAAGCAGGGAGTTCATTCACTACTTCCCATCAGCAGGCAGATGTTTTGCCATTTCCAGGGAAGCAGGGCAGGGGTAACAGTTACTTGGGAAGACAAATGCTGTAACTCCAAATGTTGTCCTTTCCTCCTTCTTTTCCCCAGCTTTTATTGCTGAGCGTGATGCCATATGGTGTGGGATATTCCTCTGGTCAGCTGTCCTGGCTGAGTCCCCTCCCCACTTCTTGCACACCCACAGCCTACTCCCTGCTGGGGTGGTGTAAGAAATGGAGATGGCCTTGGCACAGTTTAATCATTGTTCAGCAATAATGAAAACATCAACATGATATCAATACTGTTTTGGTCACAAATCCAAAACATAGCATGCAGAGCTGCTATGAGGAAAATCTAACTCTATCCCAGTCAAAACCAGTAAGTATTTTGGTCTGGGAGTGTAACCAGTGCTCCTCCTGAGTGCGCACTTTAACCTTTCAAAGGGAGCTGTTTTGATGACAGCCTGCAGTGGCAGTCAAGAGCCTGGCTAAGCTGATGAATTGGAGGCCAGTCTCTCCTTAAAGAAAAAATTCCTCTCTCTTGGAAGGCAAGTGACAAAGACAGAGTGTTCAGCTTCCCCTCCTTCTGCAGCCCAGCCTGACCTTCTGCAGCCCCTCGGTGCCTCTTGTTTTCTTATTTTTATAGAAAATCAATATCCCTCCTGACACAAACAATAGCTCAGGCAAAAGAATAAATGGGGGAAACCTGAGATCTCTGTCCATCACCTCTCACTTTAACTTCCCCAAACTATTTAATTATAAGCATGCTTTGCTCCAGGTGTTTGCGACAGTGAAATTGCTAAATGAGGACCATTTTAACCAAAGATTGGGTGATCAATAACATTCTATAGCAGTAGCTTGTTGGATCAATAGCATTTATTATTTCATGGTTAAGGTAAGTAGCCTCCTTTGCAAGTGGAGGTCATTAATCAGTGCTTACTGGACCTGCAGAAAGGCTTGTGTAGGATTCTAGTTTGTGTTCAGCCCTGACATGTAAAAGGGGTGGTGAAAAGGGTGAGATCCATGAGAGTCCATTCCAGTGAAACACTGGCAGTAATGTGTATCTATAAGGAACTAAAGAGCTCTCACTACAATAGGATGCTTAAAAGTACTGTTAATATGATCTGGAATCTTGACTTAATGCTTTTTCCTTTCTCAGGCACCTTTCCTCTGAGGATGCTAAAACCCTTATGAAGCAGTCACTCAATCCTCGCATCTGCTGCTTGTGAGGACTATTAATCCAGGCTTTCAAAAGGGAAAGCAGACACGCTAAGAGATTTGCCCAGGGTCATACAGTGACTTGGTAGGAGAGCTAGGAGTGGAACAAACTGTGGTTCTCAGTCCTTGGCATTAATTACAGTGGTGTATGTGTGGGAGGGTGAATGGACAGCCAAACTTTGTCATGGATTGATTTGGAATTTGATACTAATTTACGTACTGAAATGTGGGAATGATGTACGGACTGTTCATCCTTTTAAGTTTAAATAGCCTTTTAACAGTGATGAAGAGGCAGGGTTTATTGAGTTGATGAGTTGCTTTGGCTACACTTTAGAGTGCGTTTTCGAAGAGCAATAATATACTCACAAAATAGGGGCTTAATATGTGGCTGTAGTTCTTTGGGGTGACAGCCTGTGATCTCTCATCCTTCAGCCTTTTGAATCAAGGGGTTTCCAGTTGATATTGGTGTCTAGTATGATCCAATTTCCTAGGAAAAGAGAAAGCCAGAGATGCTTTCTGACATCACGCCCTGATCAGAGATCAATTTGAGTGCTAGTTATACCTGACATTCACATCTAAGGCCTTAGTGGGCAGTAAGTAGTTGCTACTTGTTCTGCTATCTCTCAGCTAAATCAGAGGAAGTATTGCCCAAAGTGTCCAAGGGTTGATTTGATATCAGCATTAAAACTACCAGCTTGGGACTGACCTGAGCATGTACTTCTGCTGCAAATATTCACCTGGCTTTACAGTCAATTAATGGCTTTCTACGCATTAATTTCTAGTTTAATTCTTTGGTTCAAGAATTAAGTCTCCTGTAAGTGCTTCAGCAAATGCAAAACGTGCTGTGATGTTGCATTCAGCAGTGCCAAGTCATGCTGTGCTCAGGTATTTAGCCAAAGAGCTGTGAATGTGCCAGTTGCTCTTCCCTCCAAATAAAATAAAAATTGTGGTAGAGTGAAGGGGAGATATTTTTCTACCTGTGTAACATTTTTGAGAAAAGAGAATCTGAAGTAGAAAACTTCAGAGTGTTTTCAGTAGCTAAGTGACCCAAGGACAGAGTTTTTTAACTGCACTTCAATTCCTAGTGAGTATTCCAGACAGTGTTGGGTTATTAACTCTACTACCCGAGGCAAATCCCATTGTATTAATTACTTTTTGATAACTTAGAACTAGACTAGATACAGGATTCTACTCCTTTTCAAGTGAAGCAGCTATGTTCCATGCTAGATCCAGGCATGTATTGGAAAAGCAATTTCTCTGAGATATGTAAAGCATTTTGGGCTCAGAGCAGCTAGTAAACTGTAATAAAGTGGGTTTTGTTTTGTATCTGCTGCAATAATAACAACGGGGGTTTCTGTTTGTTTTTGTTCCAGTGAAACCAGCAGTGTATGCAGCAGCAGTGATACTGGCCTGTTTACCAATGATGAGGGTCGCCAAGGTAACAACTGTCCCATGATTTTCCTCATGTGTTGCTGGAGAATTTCTCTTACTTTCATTAAAAAGAAAGGTCCATGTTTAAAGATGGACCAGTGGCTGGAAGGGCCAGAAGTTGTGAGATGAACTGAGGGCTACAAAGGTGTGATTTTTGAGAACAATAGACTTCCTGATGAAGTACTTTGTAGATCAGATCCACAATATTTGAAATATAAGATGCTATTGTTATGGAAAGGCACAGAAATACAAGAACAGTTTTACAGCTTTCCATAATGTAAGAGCAGAGCTTATGATTTGTTTCTGTGGGTGTTTTAATTGTTGTCTGTGTACCATTAGTGCCTGAATCTGTTAGTTGTTTTCTCTGTGGGCAGGAAGATAATGTGGAAAAAAAATCAATCCATCTCCTGACAGCCTATGCTAAGATGACAACAGTAATATGTGATAGGTTTTATTTCTTTAAATACACTGTCCTGGTTTTGTCTAGTTTAGAGTCAATTTTCACATGAGGCCAGGCCAGGTGAGCCAAGCTGGTGAGGAGCCACCTGACATCATACTCCCCACAAAAAGGGCTGGGAGGGGAGGGGCTGCTTGGCATGGTTCTGGGATGGGCTGAGTGTGGATTGGTAAGCTGCCTTGTGTTCTTGCTGTTGTGTATGTTCTATTCTAAACCCTGTTGTTGTTTCCCCCTCCCTGTGCTGCCCTTACCCCAACCCATGAGTTTTGCCTTTTGGCTCCTTATTCTCCTTCCTGTCTTGCTGGGGGGTGGGTGAGTAGTGTGTGGTGCTCAGCTGGGACTGAACCACAACGTACCCGTTGCTGCCTTGTTCTTGTGTGCACTAATTGTGCCTTGTATTCTCAGTGTCTGTTGTAGAAACAGTTTCTTAGGAGGTTGGAGTGTGGAGTGTAATTTGGTTTTATTTATCAGTGACAGTGCAATGTCCAGTTTATGGGGGATATGGCACCAGGAAATGTGAAAGAGGTTATGGTAGGTACATAAGCACTCAGGACTATTGGATTTGGAGTAGGTGGAATGCAACCCTAGAGACTTGTAATTCTGTGCAGCTTCTGCTGCTGTGTACTCTGGTTCTGTCACATTTCACAAACGAAGATTTGGATGAGGTCTCTTCTGGGAATATGTGTGTGCTAAAGGGAGTAGTATCAGGAACTCAATAGGAAATGCTGCTTCCACTAGCTTGTTCCTGACCCAGGCATCTGTGTGTGAGGCAACACAGTGACAGCATGTATGCTCACATGTTTTGGTGTCTTGGGCCGTAAGGCTGATCTGTTGTGATCACTGGTGGCTGTAATGCTTTCTCTAAGAGTAGGGGTTTCAAATACCAGCTTTGACCTGTGCTGAAAAACAACTGTTCCAGGCCTCACATCCTTCAAAAACAATAGAAAAATAAAATCTTTTGTCCTCTCTTTTTACTGATGACTGTTTGGGGAGAGCTGAAGTTACTGGACACTTGCATACCAAATGATGAAGCAGAGTGGTGACTGAAGCCTTGAATTTTTACTTCATCACTCGAGGCAAGATTGATACAGACTGCATAGTCTGTGTGTGTATAAATATATACACACCTGTCTATATGCTTGCCCTATATACTTGCCCTGTTTTTATACCCTGTTTTAGACATTAACTTCTGGTTGCTACTATAAGTAGGATCATAGAATGGCCTGGGTTGGAAGGGACCCCAAGGATCAGAGAGCTCCAACCCCCCTGCCACAGGCAGGGACACCAACCTCAGGCCTGGAGCTACACAAGGTTGCCCAGGGCCCCATCCAACCTGGCCTTGAACACTGCCAGGGACGGGGCATTCACCACCTCTCTGGGCAGCCTGTTCCAGCCCCTCACCATTCTCTCTGTAAAAAACTTCCCCCTAATATCCAATCTAAACCTTCCCTCCTTTAGCTTTAATCCATTCCCCCTTGTCCTGCCATTGTCTGCCCTTTTAAAAAGTTGAATCCCCTCCTGTTTCTCTGCTCCCTTCAGGGACTGGCAGGCTGCAATGAGGTCCCCCTGCAGCCTTCTCTTCTCCAGGCTGAACAAGCCCAGCTCCCTCAGCCTCTCTTTGTAGGGCAGCTGCTCCAGCCCTCTGAGCATCTTCGTGGCTCCTCTGACCCCTCTCCAACAGTTCCACATCTCTCTTGTATTGGGGCCCCAGCTCTGGACACAGGACTCCAGCTGGGGCCTCAGGAGGGCAGAGCAGAGAGGGACAATCCCCTCCCTGTCCCTGCTGCCACCCCTCTGCTGATGGAGCCCAGGATCCCATTGGCCTTGCGAGCTGCAAGAGCCACTGCTGGCTCATGGGAAGTTTCTCACCCACCAGGATGCCCAAGTCCTTCTCACAGGGCTGCTCTCCAGGAGCTCTTCTCCCAGTCTGTGTCTGTGTCTGGGATTCTTCTGGCCCAAGTGCAATCCCTGACACTTGGCAGTGTTGAGCCTCATTAGATATGAAATATGCAAGAGCATGTAGTCATCAGGCATCTGTTTGACCAGTTTATACTGTAATAACTTCCTTGCCAGGAAGTTTTAACTTGGTTAAGTTAGGGTTAAAAAATGTTGTTGTACTTTGAGGTTAAATAAGAAACATTTCCCTTTCCTGTTTCAGACAATTTCTAGTCTTACAGTGCAAAATAACAACAGTTCTCCACTTCAGTGAGATGGAGAGAGTGCAAAACTCTTTTTTTGGTACAGATCATTATCCTAGAAATAGTTTTCTATTACAATTCCAAACTGAATAATGGGAAAGTTAAGATAGCAGTGTTATTACATTGAATGAAGGGGGGGTTTTCCCCCTTCTTTTGATGATATGTCATATAATATTTGTGCTGGTGCTGCTGAAATAGGTTGTCTCTGCAGTTCGAACTACAGTCTGTGTTCAGAGAAGTGCACTTGGTCCTAGTGTATATTTTTATTGTGAGTTTGGTTTTGTTGTGCAATGCATTGGGATCTCCATGAAAGTTACTGTGGTATTAATGTATGATCCTGAGTGCTCAAGTTTCTCTTGTGAAAGTTGAGATATGACAGTGCACGATGCTTGTAGATCCAAAACAGTAGGCATGTTTTTGCACAAATTATGATCACTTAGACAAACTAGCCAACATTAGTTGTAATTGACTCTAAGGTGGGTAGGGATATCTATTTTTGAAAATATATTTGTCACAAGCCTGCTAGGTCATCTGACATATCATAGAAATAACAAAGCAATGTCAGAGCTTTGGGATGAAGTATTCTGAGTGTTGCTGCTTCTGTTATGTGCAAGATTGAAGCGTTCATACTAGGGTGAGGGTTTTTTCTTGTAGGTCTTTTTTTGTTGGTGGTGGTTGGTTGGTTGCTTGCTTGGGGTTTTTTTTTGGTCTGGCAAGATGTATGGGTAGGCATAATGAACTTCAGTCAGGAATAATCTAACTTGGTGAGGAAAGGAGAGTAAGTGGAGATGCTTGAGTTGAGATTTAATGGTAGACAAATGAGAGTTTTCCCAAAGTCAAGTGTGTTAGTTCTTTAAGGCAAGGTGAAGTGCTTTGCAATTACCTGGGACTGTTAGTTGGGCTGCTGAAGAATGAAGTGTGTCAGGTTCTTTGCCTTCTTCCTGCCTTTTTTTTTTAATACTTTTTTTTCTTTTTTTACACTGCTCATGTGCTACAATTCTTGGGGTTTCTGCTGAGGCAGATTCACCATGAATGGTGTCTGGTGCAGTTCGGTTTTAGACAGCAATTGCGTTAATTAGAGTGACCCTGCTTTAGGGAGGCTTTGTTCATGACTTGTATTGCTGCTGCTCTAGTTTTGCAGAGGATTTGTAGTTCTGGCAGATTCTAAGAAACTTTGATTGAGACACACTCACAGAATGGTTACTACTTACACCCAGATCGACCATTTCTAATAGTGGTGTGTGTGCCTCTGCTGTCTTAGGGCACTAGGGATCTTTCTTATCAGTGAGTATGTAGCTTTTGCTTACTCTAAGCCTGGTCTTCTGTTGTGAAGTCTCTGCTGTGACAGCCTATAACACGTGCCAAATGATTGGCCTCTACCTCTGTCACAGTAATTACTTCAGAGGAAGAGTTGTGCATAAGACATCACACAACATTGAACTAAGGTTGATGAGATGCAGTCGCAACAGAGTGCTAAAGCTGCCCTAGGCAGGTCTATAAAGAGGGTTTAGTTCTACAGGGAAATTCTGTAGACTGATGAGTTGGATAGTTTAAAGCATTTAGTGAGGCCCCATAGTTACTGCAGATCATTGAAACAGAATACAAATATAAGGCTCTTCAGGAAAGAATTCCTAATGAGACTTCAGCTGTTTCACATCCAGAAGTGTCTACCTGTAGTATTTTGTAGGACTGTCACAGTGTGCATTGATGTTACTTGTGGCTAATTCTATCCTATTTCTTTAGGAGATGATGAGCAAAGCGATTGGTTTTATGAAGGAGAATGTGTTCCAGGATTCACTGTCCCCAACCTTCTTCCCAAGTGGGGAGCTGATCACCGATCTGAAGTGGAGCGGATTGATTCAGGCCTGGACAAGCTCTCAGATTCCACATTTCTTTTGCCCTCCCGGCCAGCTCAGAGAGGTGAGGTCCATGAGGAATTTCATAGAATCACAGGGCTTGGAAGGGACCTGGAGAGCTCCTGGGGTCCAACCCCATGCCAAAGCAGCTCCCCAGCTCATACTGCACAGCTTGGCGTCCAGACGGGGCTGGAATCTCTCCAGAGAAGGAGACTTCACACCCCCTGGGCAGCCTGTCCCAGGGCTCTGGCACCCTCACTGGGGAAAAGTTCTTCCCCAGGTTGGTGTGGAACTTCCTGTGCTCCAACTTGCAGCCATTGCCCCTTGTCCTGTCCCCACAGACACTGAAAAGGGGCTGGCCAATTCCCCCTGCATCCCATACTTAAGATGTTTATAGACATTATAAGGTCCCCCCTTAGTCTTCTTTTCTCCAGGCTGAACAGCCCCAGCTCTCTCAGCCTTTCCTCATAAGATAGATGTTCCAGGCCCTTAATGATATTTGTAGCTCTTCTCTGGACTCTCTCCAGGAGATCCCTTTTTTATCCCAGGGAGCCCAGCACTGGACAGAATACTCCAGGTGGGGCCTGACCAGGGCAGAGTAGAGGATCACCTCCTTCCACCTGCTGGCCACACTCCTCCTGATGCCCCCCAGGATCCCATTGTCTCTCTCAGCCCCCAGGGCACACTGCTGGCTCATGGCCAACCTGTCATCCACCAGGACCCCCAGGTCCTTCTCCACAGAGCTCTTCTCCAGCAGGTCATCATCCCCCATGTTTGAGAACTTGTCATGGAATGGCAAAAGTAGGCTCTGTTCGTAGGTGCTGCAGTTTAAACTGATTCTAGTGATCTGTTTTTTGTAATGATTCAATCAAAATACCAACATGCTCATACCAACTGCCCCTAGTTTTGAGTCCTGTTGAGGTTTTTTTTTTAAATAGGCATTTTACTTGATTTTTTAATAAATTGCCATACCACTTGCAGATCGAGATGTAAGAAACAGAGGATCTGATTTGACCACTGAAGTAACTGTTTGTCCTGGTGGTTTCATCAGGAAGAATCTTTTATATTCAATGTTCAAGTTCTGGGTTTGGTTTTCAGGATTCCACGCTCGCCTGAATCGCCTTCCAGGGGCCGCTGCTCGTTGTCTCCGGAAAGGTCGGAGGAGGCTTGTTGGCAAGGTATTCTCTTTTGCAAGACAATAATTTTGCATTTCTAATGCTAATCAGTCCTGAAGTACTATGGTAAGATACCATGTGAATGCCTGTGCATTTCTTTGTTTCATGTTTTGTTTGTTTAATTGCTTTGACTGCCAAAAGTTGGGAGAGTGACTAAGTGGATTGTAAGGGAGGTTTGGAGTGACAAAGACAGTTGATCAGTGTTAAAAGCAGTGTGAAAGGAGGTCTGAAGATGAATGACAGGGAGCATAAATATCAAGAAGACTTAGACAGAATGTAGGGGGAAATGCTGATGGCATGAGACTTGTGCATGCTCATAATTTGAGGCTACAAGGGCAGAGAGGTGACTCAAAGGTGAAGGAAGGGCAAATTTTAGATAGGGAAAGCAGACTGATACGAATGGCAGCAAAGGAAGATGGTTTTAGGACTTAAATTTTTAGTGAGAATAATAAAGGGATATCTGCAGTAATGCAGACAAAGTTACCCAGAGCCATTATTTATTGTGTATGATATTTATATCATACACAATATGTATTGTGTATGATATTTATTATATGTAGGGCAAACAACAAATGTCCTATTTCTAAAGGAAATGTCTAAATAACACCTTGCAGATGCCTGTCTAAGAGAGGGAGGATACACTTCTTTTGGTCTGGATCTTGGAATGTCTAGTGCTGTTGTCTGTTGTAAAAGATGTTTCTGAGAGGAAAAGCATTGGCTGGTTTTAGCTTTACTTTTATTGAGATGTGCTTTGTGTTTTTGGAAATGCTGGCATATATTCCTAGCTGACTGGCTTTAGAGACACTGTTAGGAAGGTGTGTTAGAGTGGCCTGGGGTCTAGAGGAGTGTGACTTCTTCCTTCTGTTCAGTGCCACTTGAAAGATCCTTGTGTGCCCCTTCTTTCTTCTGCTCACCTTGCTTAGTTGTAGCCAGCATTTAAAATAGGAATCCTCATCTGGCAAGAGGCTGGCTTTGGGTAGGGCTCCTCAGGCCACCTCCAAGTGGCTGGGCCTGTCGGCAAACACCTCTAATGATCCAAATGAGAAGGATAATATTTACTTGTTTAATTCATCTTCATCACCTTAAAGGGATCTTTGTCATTTGCAGCGGAGGTCACTGCTCCCCCTTCCCCATCTCTCTCTCTAAATTGTAATCATAAATAATGAGTTTCATTCAGAGCTCCCCGCTAGCAAGCTGCTAATTACCAAAAGTACGGCTTGTAATTTACACAGTAATAAACCGTAAATTTAAACATTATGGCACTTTAACTTAATAATTTTCCTGGTGTAACAAATAGCCAAGCTTTCACCCCTGCTGCTACAACTCCCCCCAAACTTTGAGTGTGTTTTGCCTACGTACCTGGCACAAAATGGGAAGAATCTTACCTGTGAAAGCCTTTTAGCCTCATCTTTGTATCCTTACTGCAAAGTGTATTTCTTTCTTAGAGGTAGTTGCTATGCAGATATGAGCAGCTGGTGCTTCAGGCTGTGTGTGTACGTGTATGCCAGCATCAAGCACATATGCAGGGCAGTGTCAGGGAGAAATGTCTTTTCTCAAGAAAGAACAAGTCTTTTCTCCTAGTATCTACCTTTTCTTTAGCTGCTAGAGATCCCTACTGCTGAACTGCTGCTTTCAGAAGGGGCAAAAGCTTCATATTAACTCTGTGTTCTACTCACCTGTGCTCGGTGAATCCCCATTGTTAGTGGGATAGCCTGATGTCCTGTGTCTCAGCCTGCTTCTTGCCCAGCTGACCCCAGCAACCTGGAAATAAGCACTTCTCAGACATGTCCACTGTTCTTAACTGTGCCCTTGTGCTGCATACTTTGTACTGGTCCAGTCCTTGGCATGCCCCTTTGCAAGCAAATATCATCACTGAAGTAATAAAAACCAAGTCCCACGAATAAAATGGAATGATTTTCTGCTATTCTGATTAGTTAAATCAGCTCAGCTGAAGTTCTAGAAGGAGAGGGTGAGTATGCTCAGCCAAGAGTGGGCTGGGAAGGAAAGGATGTTGCCTGGGGGAGTTAACTCTGTTCTTATTGGTAGCAGCAAACTGTGTGAGAGTCTGCGACCTTTTACCTGTCTTTGTGTTTCAGGAGACCTCCATGAGCACTCTGGGCACCGAGAGGCTAGGTCATATTGTTAGTGATCCACGCCAGAAAGAGTAAGGCCCTTAACAGCTCTTGTGTAGAACTGTGGGAGGGGAGGAAGAACTGTGGGGTCCTCTTCCCTCCTGGGACTGAAGGGATTGAAGAGCTGGGTGGTAACTTAAGCATGCAGTGACTGACCTGGAGAATAGGAATAGTCCTCTACTGATGGCTTCTCCATTTTCTTATTCACAATTGCTGACTTCCCTTTTGTTTATAAGGCTGCCCCAGTGTGTGGACACTGTTCAAATGCCCTTTTGGTTGCAGTCAGCTTTTTCTTTCCCCTTCCTTTATAATGTGCCATTGCAATAACTGCAGGCCTGTACAGTCTGAGAAGACTGAGCCCTATATGTTGTTTAAAAAGTTTCTGTGTGGAGTCATACTGTGGGCACATACTCAGACTGCAGAAATGATGCTGACAAGGCAGCTGCAAAATTGCTTTCTCTCTTTGGTGTTCTGTCTCTTTCCCCAATTAGTGTATTTAATTTGTAGTCGGCACCAGAAGTAGTCTTGGTGTGTATCCTTTGGCATCCCTCTAATGCTGTTCTCATTGGGCCATGGATAGGTAAGGGTGACACCTCTTGACTGTAGTGCAGTGGCTCTGGCCTTCACCAGCTGTTGGAACACAGCTTTTTTTCCTTAAGTCTGAAATTTGTTGTTTTCAATGAATCTTGCTGATGTTTAATCTTTCTCCTTTTCCCTCCATTTTTTTTCTTCCCTTCCCCTTCTCTTCTTACCCCCAACCCTCTATTTTTTTTTCCCTCCCATGTTCACTCCTTCACTGGCATTGCTCCCACCTGTCCTTCTGACTCTGCCTCCTTCCAGTTTTTGGTTACCATCCATGGGGAAGAGAGATCGCAACCAGGTAAGCTGACTCTGCTCTACCTTTTTTATTTTCTTGATTTCCTTCTTTAGAAAGAACAAAGTGCTGGCTTCTGGTTTCCCACACACTATGGCTTATGCACATGAGGTAAGGCAGCCCTGTCCCTTCTCATTTTGGTAACAGGTGTCTTCTAGGCTTTGAATGCAACCCGTGCCTGACACAATATTGTCTATTTAAACTGAATAGTTCAGGAACTCCAGTTGTTTATCTCCCTGTTTCAGGTCAGTGTAGGCCTTCTCTTCTGACAGTGGGAGGCAAAATGCCTCTTGACAGAAGGAACTTTGGCCTCTCAAAATTCCATAAGAATTGGAACATTTTTCTCTTTTTAAATGCTTTGTCTTGTTTTGCTCTGGATTCTACCTTAGAGTCTCATCAATATAGAAGGGGAAAAAATGGTGAGCTGACTGTAGTTAAATAACAGCTGTAACAGGAAAATGTAAGAGATAAGGGCATTCTTTTAACTGAAAATCTTGTTTATGCACTTTTATATTCCTTTTATATTCCTCAGTAAGTCTTTCATAGCTTCAGTGTTGGGAGGCTTTTTTACTTAAGATACAAGAGCTTTTGTTGTTGATACAGAGAGCTAAAAGGGTCTTCCATTTGAACAGCTGTGTTATAACAGTGATCCTAGTCATGTGTGTTCCCTTCTATTCCTTTGTGAGCTGTTTTTTGATTGGTAAGCAGTAGGATTGAAACCTGTTTTACCCTTCAGGCAACTAAATATATATATATATGGCAAGAAATAACTTTCAGGCCTTTGTGCAATTGTGCATTTTCCATTAATGAAAGCATTTCACACACAGATTTTATATTGCCAAAGATAGGAATAACTACATAAATGTTAAAATGACCAAAATACTTTTGTTTTTTCTTGAATGGATTTGAATCAGTTACAGAGGGTTATTGGTGATTCTCACCTACTGTGTAGCTGCAGTGTTAACTTCTCTGTAGGTAAACTAACAGCTCAGTCTATCAGTCAGGAGGAACTCCCTGATAGCAGCAGCTTTGTGGTGCATAGAGCACCTTCTTTCTCAGAAAGGTTGAAGACAAAGGTCTAGTACTGAGTTGTAGAGTTGCAGATAGCTTTTATGACAAGTCCTGGTACACCTGTGGAGTATGCATTGGTCCTTATTTTAAAAATGCATCAGTACTCCTAGCAGTACAAGAAAAATGTTCAGGAGATTGGTGTAGCACTTGCAAAGCAGATGGAAATTAATTTCCTGCTTGTGATGTGACTTATAAATAAAGAGGAGGTGCTGGATGGAAGTGTAATGCAGGTACCCCAGAGAAACTACTAATCTAAACTTTCTATTTGCATATTGAGCAAAGTTTGCTCCATGCATTGATTGATTAGTTTATTCCATGTCTGTCCAGACCTTAAAAAAAAAACCGCAACTTGAGTTGCATCTTTTGTAACAAGCTGCCTTGAACAGGTTTGATGCCTGCAGAATTTGTCTAGCATATATCTAACAAAGGATCTAAGATTAGCCTGACCATACAGTGTTTCAGAAATATGTTTTAAGGAGTTTGCAAAGAAAGCTTGTGAGGTGGGTTGGGAGTAGGAGGAGTAGCTCACTTGCTGTGGAATGATTTGAGAGCTCATTGTGAACTGAACCTCACTGAGTCTTCCTGAGGTCTGATTCAGTGAAGCATGCAACCATAGGGAATACTGGAACTGCTCTGTGGGAGTTTGTGTGTTTGCACCCTTTGTAACAGTGACTTTTCTCTCTAGAATGTGAAGGTAGACAAGAGGCTTTCCTAAAGGGAGGCAGACCTTTTGCTCATGGTGTGCAGCAGTAGAGCTCTTTGAGTATGCTCCTAGTCAACCAGCATTTGTAAGAATGTGAGTTGGAAGAGGAGTGTGCTTACAAGGCTCTGTTGTGAGAAGATGGTGATGAGATTTGTTGTTGCACCCTGTGCTAGCCATTTGTCTGAAGTGAGGGTCAGGTCTCACGCCTTAATGTGCTGGAAAGGTCATCCTATACTGTGTGAACAACTACAGGGAATAGGTGTGAGCAGCTGTGTCTGGAGACTATTTCTTTTAACGCTTTGCTTAAATAAAATCTCTTGACTTTCCAGTTCAATCCACTATCTCCTCTGTACTCTCTGGATGTGCTTGCTGATGCTTCCCACCGAAGATGCTCCCCAGCACACTGCACTGCCAGGTAACTTCCTTGCTCTGCTCTGTAGGGGTTGTCTCACTTCACTCTTACGATTATCTTTAGTAGCACTCTGTGGTCTGAACAATACTCATGGACCTGGAGCACTTTTCCCTAGGAGGCCTGTTGAAACATACTGATGCAGGTTGTTTGAAAGTCTTAATATGCTAAGCACTTAGACTATCTGCAATAATATATGACAGGCAGAACATAGTGTGCTTTTAGAAATAAATGTGATCTGTTCTGGATAGTGCAGGGAGCTGCTGCAAGTCTGTTGTATAGTTTCAAATGGGCATGGTATTGTTCCCCACTATTAAAATCGGAGCAAGATGAGAGGGAGAGTGCTGACAAGCTTGTGTGGTGACACGCTGAGGCATTTTGATACTCTGAGTGTCTAAAATAGACCCTCTGAACAGATTCAGAACTCACCTGAGGTGACCTCCAATGGCTTGATACTGCTCCCTCTTGCTACAGCTGAAATTTAAATCTGGTTTCGCTAAACTATGACATATATTTGAGTCTGCATAGTTTGGGGTTAATATGCTATTCAGGCACTTTCTGCTGACTAATCCTAAATTAAATTCAAGTGCTGGCCTTGGAGGTGACTCTGGTTCTTGTGCTGCAGGTGCCTGTCTAAAGGTAAGGTGCCCTTGAGCTCTTTCCTTGTGCAAGGAGACAGAGCCTTGTTTGGGACACAATTCTGCTTATGTGTTTGTACGAAGGACCAAATCTGAAAGAAACGTCTGGACTTTCAGCTTCATGGCTTGCTTTCCCTTGTTAATTAGCAAATAGAGCATGAAAAATGTACTGAGGTTGTGTGTGTCTGAATGAAAGCTTGGCACCCAGCCAGCAAAGCCTCTCCTCCCACTGGCTTCTGCAGGGAATTTTGTGATGTCGCACCATGACCTCATGCTGCTGTAGCCAGCGTGTTGAAGCTGGAAAGGGTGAGGGAAGAAGAAATCATCCCTTAAACATTGAATTGGATGAGAATAAAAAGAATTCAGAAGATTGTGCATCAGCTGATTAGTTCCTTTCTGTGCATTTACCCCAGTCTGAGGATGTTTAGTGCCCATGAAGCAAGAAGATTGATTGGTCACTTCTAGCTTGGATAACCTTTCTTATGCCTCTAATGTTTTACTTAGTGCTTTACAGAAGTTTGTCTTCCAGAAAGGAGAGCTAAACAAATCCTGCTCACAAATTCAAACATGGCAAAGTCTTTACCTTGATGATGGTTAGTGAAGGTCCTTTCCAAAGCTACTGGTAATGGCAAGAGATTTCTAAACCTGGAGGTGATCATGTTCACTTGGTTCTGCTGAATTCATAGTCTAGTTAATGAATATATGCTTGGCTCCTTCCTCCAATGAACAGGTGACTGGTGTCCTGGCAAGCATAATCCCCAGTGAATAATTACTGAATGTTGGCAGAGAAGTTGTCCCATTCCAGAGGCAGCTGTGTTTTTAAGTGCCTGTAGTTTGAGAAAGTAGTTCCTATTTTAGTGTGAAATGTGCTTAAAAATCCTTGTAAGAGAAAGAGAGATGGAAAGAACGAACGTGCTATGTGGCCCCATGTATGTGGCAAGGACTGAACCCTTCAGTGCAAGGTGCTGGTAAAGGTGCTGTCAAGGACACAGAAGGCAATTGTTCCTTCACAAAAATGTTTTCTTGACAGTAGGTGTTCTTTAGGTCCTTCAGGAGCTGAGTCTATTAGGAGTTCATCTTCATACAGAAAGTTCAGGTTATCTCTGTAAGGGTTGTTCAGCCTTTGCCCCTGTTAACATCTTCCTCTTTTGCCATTGTCAATTCCAAGCAGTTGTGCTTTAGTAAGCTCCTAACAGCTTCTATGCCATTCTGGAAAAACCCTACTCAGAAATTGGTCAGAGGGGCTATGTTTGTGTGTGAAGCTAATCCCCTGAGAATGATTTGAGATGTATTGGAGAAGAAATTGGCTTGATGTTGTGGACATCCATTTTCTTCAACCTGATTGCCAGGGTGCTATGCAAAATTACATCTCTTTGCTTAGTTCCTGCTGTCATGAATGTGTCCAAGGGGATGTATTACTAGGTGGAGTTTAGGTTTTATTTTTTAGCCTCTTTTTTTTTAGTTCTCCCATGGAAATGTTTTCTTTGAGTGGTGAATTTTGGTGCAGTTACTCTGGAAGCACAGTTTATCTGGAAGACTAGTGACTCAGTGCTTCATTTAAGCAGATCTCAAGGCCAGTATACTGAGCACAGTTGGGGGTGTTCAAGAAAGGCTTTTCAGTGTCAAGGAGGAGGTTCTGTGTGGAGGGTTCCTTGGGAAGCCTCATTTGAAAGGCTGTATAAATTGTACACTACCAAGATTACCTTTCTTACTTGATGTCTGTGATGAGAAGAGATTTCATTCAAAGTCTCTGCCCAGCACTGGGAATTTCTCACCCATCATTAGAAGCAGTTCTGTGTGTGTGGTGACTGTTATCATTAGTGGTATCATTTTATTTTGCGAAGCGAGGAGAGTTTCCTGCTTTCTTGCAGCTCTCCCCAGGGACGGCTGGTGTATTAATTTGCTGTATTGCCTCCTGGCTGTTCCCAGGCTGTTTTTCCTCTTCATCATGGAATTTTTAATGGCCCTGCTGCCTCTCGGGAGGCATGCAAGGAAGAGTACCTCAGGGATCTCTTCCTTTTTTCACATGCCTATAATTACTCTCCTTTAAGAGCACAAAGCGTTTGCTAATCATGTCTTGTCTCTGTTAAGGTTTCGGCTTGGCGATGCAGGCTGTTAAAAGCAAGCAAGCAGAGGCATGCATGGACAGCCCAAGTGGTTCTTCCCTTCTTTCCCCTCTCCCATTTGCTTCTCTTGATCTGGGGCCCCCAATACAAGAAAGATGTGGAACTGTTGGAGAGGGGTCAGAGGAGCCACGAAGATGCTCAGAGGGCTGGAGCAGCTGCCCTACAAAGAGAGGCTGAAGGAGCTGGGCTTGTTCAGCCTGGAGAAGAGAAGGCTGAAGGGGGCTAAATTACACCTTCTGCAAACTCCCTCCTGAACTCCTGTAGCATACCTGAGGAGGGAAGAACACAAGGATTGGGAGATGATTCTCCATTATGCCTACCAAGAGAACAGAGTATACTTTCTTCAGAAAAAACACCACTGTTCTACAAGGTGTTATTGTGGACTAAGCCCTAACAGTGTGTTGTCAACAGCACTGCAGGGACTCCAAGGAAATATCCCCCACCAAACTATTTTGGCTGGGACACAACTACTCAGTGTTAACAGAAAGTTTTGTCAACACACAGAGGGCTGGAGAATGGCCACTCCCAAGGCAGAAGGTCCCAGGGCTCTGAGCACAGTTGGTGCCAGGGTGGCCAGCGGGGTAAAGTGGGTTTGCAATTTAAAGATGAGAAGAATATTGGCTGCAGGGGGACCTCAGTGCAGCCTGCCAGTCCCTGAAGGGAGCATACAAACAGGAGGGGATTCAACTTTTTAAAAGGGCAGATAATGGCAGGACAAGGGGGATGGATTAAAGCTAAAGGAAGGAAGGTTTAGATTGGATATTAGGGGGAAGTTTTTTTCCAGTGAGAGTGGTGAGGGGCTGGAACAGGCTGCCCAGAGAGGGGGTGAATGCCCCGTCCCTGGCAGTGTTCAAGGCCAGGTTGGATGGGGCCCTGGGCAACCTTGCGTAGCTCCAGGCCTGAGGTTGGTGTCCCTGCCTGTGGCAGGGAGGTTGGAGCTGTATGATCCCTGGGGTCCCTTCCAAACCATGCCATTCTATGATTCTCTAGGAGAAAGGTGGTCTGAACAGAATTTTCTTCTTGAACTCCTATTTAAGAGGACTGTGCAATCTCAAACAGAATGTCTTATTGATTTTGGTTATTCAGTGGCTCTCTCAGGACGTTATAGGTTGTTGGTTGGTGGGATGTTACTCCGTTGAAGCAGGGTAAGGTTTCAGAAGAGCCTAGAGCTAATGTTGCCTTCAATTTGAGTTTGAATAGCAGGTAGAATAACAGAGGAAGGTAGAAAAGAAATTGTCCCTAATTTTACAACTTGCTGTTTGCCAATCCTTGAAAACAGATTGGAGTGAAAAACTCAAATGTTTCCATTGGTGGTCAGAGGAAAAGCATACCTCAGGTGGCAAGTATAGATGTACTGAAGAATTATGTTGGAGAGACCTCTGAACAGTACAGATTAATTTGAGCAAGTTACTTCACATGTGCTCTCAGTTAGTATTAACTGTAAACCTAGAGTTTAGTTTGGTTTAGAAGCAAGTCTCTCATCTTGCCTGAGACATGAGGTAAAGATCTAAAGGGGTGAGTGATCATCTCCTAGTAACCTGCCAGGTAGTCCATGCCCTTGAATTTGGTGGTGCTGTTAAGAGTGAAAAGGCTTGAATGTCTCTAATTCTAGTTCCAGCTCTGGAAATATGCTTGTCAAAGTAAATCTTGTTTCTTCTCTTCTGTATCTGTGAAGAGATCCTGACATTACTGCCTCTTGCCCAAGTGCAAGCATAGGGATTGCCTGCATTGTCAAGCCTTTCCTGAGGCCAGCAGAAGGAGTGACTGGATGTTCACAGTTTCATGCTGTCCTACTTGACCAGGACAGTGTCCAGTTCATTCCATGCAACCTGTCCACACATCTTCATCTTCCTGGAATTGTCATTATGTAAAAATGGCTGCTGTCAACTGCTTTAGACATCTCTTTCCCTAGTTTATTTTTAAACTATTTTTCCATTTAGCTGGACCACTTTCATGTCTTCCTTTGCTTAAAGCCTGGCTAATATTGCAGTTGGGGATATAATTGAATTCTTCTGACAGGCATGCAATGAACAGCAGCTATCAACCTAGTGTCACATGCAGTTGTCTGAGGCCTAATGCTCCCATTTTGATGAATCCTAATTCTCTGGAGTGAAAAATAAATTCCCCTTGGCTTTAGAAGTTTGTTTACTTGCTAATGCTTTCTTTGCCTATAAAGCACGTTGCCATTATGGAATCTGTGTACTGGGCAGGTCTGGCAAATATTGGGATTCTTTCTGGCACAGATATCTTGTGATTCAGTATGAAAATAGAGAATGCAATGTGTGGGATCACGTTGGCTCTGCTGAGAAAGCTCACCTGGAAATCTAGAAAAAGTGTTCACTTGCCCCACAGACTTTTAGGAATGGAATTGCTACATTATTAGAATACTTATTTGGAGAGTGGACTGCTGCTTCATGAAGACCTATGATATTTAGATGATTTAAGGAGACAGCAGATGTATTAGTGATTTTTGGAATCTGAAAATGTCCTCCAGCAGCTCTCCCATGAGGCTCTGCAGTGCAGAGAAGACTCTGCTGTGCACAGGACATAGCTACAATGTGATGTGACAGCAAGAACCACTTGCATGCTTGGGAGCTTTGTGTGCAGGTTGGGTGAACATTGGTACTGATGTACTCCTGTTATGTGCAGATCAGGCTTTGGTGCCCAGCTAGTTCTATAGTCAAAGAGAAGGAAGAACTCTGCTTTTACTCTCAAATTTGTAAAGCTGTCAACAGCCTTGGGTAACACCTCAGGGCTTAGAGAGACCCTTTTATTTGGCCTGTGTTTGCTGGGTATATAGCACCACAACAGCACACACAGAGTTTTTAGTAGCAGTATCCTTGTAAGAAAACTGTCTCTGTGAAACGTTTACTTTAACAGGAGGATAATAGCATCCCTTGTTTGTATGACAGTAGATTTATGGCTGCCTCTCACTACATAATCCAAGTGCTTTGCTGCTTTGAGGGGTCGAGTTAGAATAAAGATTGTCAGGAGAGAAGCTGGATAATACAAGGATGCAGTGAGAGGTGTACACCTCCCAGCTGTGAGATGTACTTCCTGCCTCCAAGGCCAAAGACTGTCACAGTTAGCTCTGTAGGGTCTTCTCAGAGACCTCTGTTAGGAGATTCAGGTGGTTTTTACCCCAGATTTTGAGAGAGTGGACATCACTTTGCAATCTGTAGTTTTCTTCACAGATAGCAAAGGTTTCAGGGGCCTGATGCTGTTCAGTACAGGTCTTTGTGTGGGCTGTATTGTCTCCCAGAGATTGTACTGCCAGTCCTAATTTTCTGTTGAAACTCTCTGGTGGATGTAAAATAGTGGCAAGTGCCTGTGTCCTTGTAGTCTAGCATGTGGTCACCTCAAACTGTAAGAGTAAGATAGGAGTCTGATGTATGTAGTTACAGTCTTGTTTTCTTTTTTTAAAGAGTCATAGAGTACATAGATGGAAAAGAAAGGAAGCTTTAGTTCTGACACATTAGAGGCAACAATGAATCTCAGCTTTCTGTGTAGCAAAGCCCACTCTTTCTGCACTGAGACCTGCCTGCATGCAGAATCAGGTACCTTAAGTACTATGTTAAGAGCAAGAGACTAATCCTTTAGCTAGTGATTTTAAAAAATAATTTTAAAAAAATCAGTCAGAGAGACACTACAGACTTTTTTTCATATTAAACATTTTTTTTCTAGAAGCATGTAATTTTTCATTCACTAATGCCTGGTGGTGAGAGGCTGCAGTGTGAGGTGGATATATTGCAGCCATCAGTGTAGATGCCCTTTGGATGCTGCTTTGTCTCTCCAGGTGTGCTCTAGTTTTTCTCTTCCCAGGTGAGAATTTCAGTCCTCACTAGACTGTAAACTAGGTTTTCATGTTAGACTCTGGTCACCTGGCAGATTCAACTGTGACTGAGTGCTGTGCACACTTTGGTCTTTTTCTTATAACCAATCAGCCATAGTCTAAAATAACCAGTCATTTTCTCATTGCTGTTCATGCAACATTGAAGAAAGCATAGAAACCTAGCAGAAGAGATTGAAAGGCAGTAAAGACAGAGTAAGTACCATTCCAGTTTCTTGGTTCAGGCCCATGTCTTTCATGTCACAAAGCTCCATTCCTCAGAGGGGCTTGTGACAGGGCATAAGTATGCGTTTTCTGTCAGCCTTTCCTCTCAGCCCTATTCTGTTCTACATCAGAGTAATTTTTAAACTCTTCAGAAGAGTTGTTAAAATTCAACTTTGGCAGGAAAACTAATTCATGGTTGCAGCCTGTCAGGGAGACTTTCACAATTTATAGTTCAGCCTGTCCACTGCAATGTTGTGTGCAGCACATACCTGTGACCCACCTTCCTGGTGGTGTTTCTAGGAGTCTGGTTATAAAACTGGGACTCCCCAGTTCTGTTCTCTTACCAATATAGCACCTATATGTGAGCCAGTGATTAGATATGGAGATTGAAAAATGTGGTATCTACCAAAAAAAAAAGCATATTTCCTAAATTATACTTCAGACAGCCTTTCTATCCATGTCTTAATGAGGACTATCATCTCTGCATGCATTCTTCTGCTCCCCTGTCTCCCAAGATATGTACCACCTGGAGATTCCCTGTATGTAGATTTATGGGGCCTGTAAAGTGCGCCAGCCACTTGAAACAGACACTTATACCACCAGGTCAGTCAGAGCCAGTGAGTAATCAATAGGTTCCTGATTTACTAACTGAAGTGTGGGTGATCAATAAGGGATAAACCTGAATGAAATACATGTTACAGAGACAACTTACGACCTCTGAGCCTTTGTGTGTTAGAGGCAGGGCTGCCACATGCAGCATCCTTGCTATTAGTCTCCAGCTGACATGTGATTTCCCTTTACTTTCACTACAAGAAGGAACTCTGAGATTCTCATATTCTGTTTTCATTTTTCTCCTACTGCCCCCTTCTCCCCCAGCCCTGCCATGTAATAGTCAGGTGAAGGTAGACTTGGCTTGAGCATGGAGCTGAGGGCCAGAAGCTGTTGTCAAAATATAGCTGTAACATTTGTGAACTGGGAAAAAAGGCATAAAGTCTCTTGGAAATGACAGAGCATACTTCTTTGCTAGTCCATAGTGATTCTTTGCCAAAGATCAGCTGGCTAATGTTGGTGTAAGGTCATAAAATTAAAAAGGGAACCTTATTATCTCCTGGAGAGAGTCCAAAGAAGGGCTAGGAAGATGATTAGGGGCCTGGAGCATCTCCCCTATGAGGAAAGGCTGAGTAAGTTGGGACTCTTCAGCCTTGAGAAGAGAAGACTGAGGGGGGACCTAATTAATGTCTATAATTATCTGAAGCAGGGGATGCAGGGGGAAATGGCCAGCCCCTTTTCAGTGTCTGTGGGGACAGGACAAGGGGCAATGGCTGCAGGTTGGAGCCCAGGAAGTTCCACACCAACATGGGGAAGAACTTTTCCCCAGTGAGGGTGCCAGAGCCCTGGGACAGGCTGCCCAGGGGGTGTGGAGTCTCCTTCTCTGGAGAGATTCCAGCCCCGTCTGGATGCCGACCTGTGCAGTGTGAGCTGGGGAGCTGCTTTGGCAGGGGGGTTGGACCCCAGGAGCTCTCCAGGTCCCTTCCAACCCCTACAACTCTATGATTCTATGATTATGTGATAAAATGAGTTGGATCTTTATACATGATTATGTAGTCATCTAGTTAGTAATCTAATTCTGTGTCACTGATGCAAGATATAAAACTGAAGTTCCACTTGACTGAGACTTTTCCTTGGGCTATGTGTGTGCCTAGATGTTTCAGAATACAGGGTAGAACTGTGAGAATACTGTTTGGCCACTGTCTTAGATGTTAGCTGCTTATGCACATAAAAACAAGGTTTGAATATGAAGTCTATAGGTGAGCTGATATTTTTGAAAGCCATGTTTTCAGGGAACTTCTGTGTCTGGTTATATTAATGTGCATTCCAAGATTTGAAAAACTGTCAGTGAAACTTAGCACAGCTTAAAACTTTCTGTAACTGTTCCTTAGTGTCAGATTTAGATGATGGATTTTGTAGATTTCTTGTAGAACTTTTGCATTTTAGTTGAGAAGGCAGAGCAGGAGATATTTCTTTCTTATTTTGTGGTTGCATATTCATTACAGGTAAGTAGGTAGACCCAGCAGTATTCAAATAATTTATAGTCATGGCTGGTATAGGAAACTTTTTTGTACCCTATGCTGTTCTGTAGAGCTGCAATAGCATGCTTTGGTTATGCATAAATTCAGTGTCTAAAATTGTATATAATATAAATATCCTACATTTGGTTGTTAGGGTTTTTTTTAATTAGATTTTTGGCACAGAACAATGAAGCCATGAACTTTTCCTTCTGTTACCTGTAAAAGATTTCAGTACTTGATAAATGTGTTTGTTAAACTTTCAGGATTTTTTTTTTAATTAAAACAACAAGTTTTAAAGACATAGAAGCTTTTCATCATTTAATCATCAAAACTGATATGGTTCCAGTCTTTGCATCATTCAAGCACCTCACAGTCTTGAATGGATTTTATTTGTGCTGCTGTTCTGCATTTTGCATGTCAGATCTGATGCAGAGAATGAGCAAGGAACTTGCCAAAGAAACTCCATTCTCTCAGGCCAAGCAGGGATTTGAACCCAAAGTCATTGGTAAATTATGCATTTGTTTTCATTATGGATTGTGTTTGAGAAGGTTCCCTGGCCTGCTGCCAAGGCTGTGTTTTCTGAATTAAAGTTCTTCCTATGGCTGGAACTTGGAGGACTGTTTATTTCAATTCAGTCCCAAAGGTGTAGGTTTCTTCTTAATTGGCAGATGATTAAACTGAAGTGGTTGTCAGTAGGCTTCACACTTAATAGTTGCTGTTACCAGGACAGATTATGCCTTTCAGACAGTTTACAGGTGCAGCAAGTCTCAATCACCATAAGCCAGATTCTGCTGCCCTCACAGCACTTTGATAAGGGAATCATAATTTTGGAAACAGATGAGGTAATTTTGCATTCCTAACTTTGTGAACTAACTTTAGTGAAAATAATACACATGGGCATCTAGAGGATGGGTATGTTCTAAGATGACTCTAAACAGGTTACAAAATAAATTCTGAATAGTGGAGCAAGTATCACTCAGTTTCTTCAAAGAGAAATCTTGCAGACATGTGTTGTGCTTTGTAGAGTAATGGTAGGATGTGTCATAGCACTGCTTGATCACATCTTTACTTATGCAGAGTTATTTTAAAGTTAATACAAACCCAGATCCTTTCAAGGCTAAGAAATAATTATTCTTCTGAGGAGTTGATGTGCATGAGTTCTTAAAAGAAATGGGTGCATGATGATAGATTAATGAAGAAGGTGAACAAAACTTCCCTGAGAAGCTTCTCGTTAGTGCTTCCTAATAGTTAAGAAGCTGATGGAAAGGTGGGAGTTGGAGGGTGATAGGCCAGAGTCTTACAGGAAGGTGATGCTGGAACAGAGTTCAATTTGTTTTAATTTCTCTGTAGGCAAGCAAATGTCCACTTGGGGCCACCATGTTCAAGGGACATCAAGAGGAAACGAAAGCCACCTGCAGCCTCCATGTCCAGCCCAACATCAGGTAACCTTGGATATATGTGTGCCAGCATTTCTGAAGTTGTATCTGGATTGAGCAAAGTGCCAGAGTCACAATAATTAAAAATCACAGAATCAGAGTTGTAGGGGTTGGAAGGGACCTGGAGAGCTCCTGGGGTCCAACCCCCCTGCCAAAGCAGCTCCCCAGCTCATACTGCACAGGTCGGCGTCCAGACGGGGCTGGAATCTCTCCAGAGAAGGAGACTCCACACCCCCTGGGCAGCCTGTCCCAGGGCTCTGGCACCCTCACTGGGGAATAGTTCTTCCCCAGGTTGGTGTGGAACTTCCTGTGCTCCAACTTGCAGCCATTGCCCCTTGTCCTGTCCCCACAGACCACTGAAAAGGGGCTGGCCAATTCCCCCTGCACCCCATTAATTTGATAGGAAACTAATGCTGTGTGTGTGTGTGAGAGAGACAACGTGTGAGAGATAATATCATCTGGGTTTTGTATGGCATCAAAAGCTATCTACTAAAACAAATTGTTGATGATGCAGCTATAAAATTTATAGTGCTTCCCTATACAGTGGCTAATAACCTGTTTCTTCAAAAGGTGTTATTTCCATTATGCTTCAATTATGCAATACGTGGTAATAAGGAGGTGATGAGGATGCACAGTGTGTTCCTTCAGTGTTGGGCTGGCAGTAGCTGGTGGCTCTGGTACTCCTTTTCACAGTGTTTTTGGACACTTTCACAGGAGAAGAAATCTGGCAATTTTTGTGTCATTGCTGGGAGAGACCACCTATTCCTTGGGAGCTGCTGTACATTTTTGGATGAACATAGTCATGTTTAAACTTTTTCTTGCTCTGAGGATGTAGGGATTAAAGTGCTGGTTTATCTTTGTGTGGCATAGTTCTAGAAGTGAAGGTTTCTTTCTGGCCTCTCATCCTACCTCCTCTTGAAATATTTTGCCTACTGTCAAGCAATCCATGTTCTTCCAATTAACTTATGAAAAAAAACTATTGTAATCCACTAACATGGAGGTGGGTAAGCTGGTGGGAAAAAATGGTGATGTGAAAACAGTGGGGAAAGCCAAAGGGACTGATGATGATAGGAGGAATGAAGGTCTGTTATCTTCCTTGGGGTGGTAGATAGACAGTGGCATAAGGAAGCAGGGAAGAAAGCTGTGCCTGCTCTCTTGGCCACAGATCTGAATTACAGATTGACTGAAAGGTTCTGTATTAAAAAAATAAGGGGGGAAAAAACCCTCCATAAAATTAATCATCTTTGCTTAGCAAAAGTCTAATCTGTTATTGACTGAATATTTAGGATATTCTTTCCTGGATTTGGAGTATTTTGTGCTATGATATTCAAACTTTTGTAGTGGTTAGTAAAATCATAGTCACAGACCCAGAATTTTATTTCTGGGATACTAGGTTTTCTTGGTATGAATGCTAGTGTATCTCTGTCCCCTGTTACCTGTCCATTTATGTATTTTTCAGAGCAGTATTCTGTACTGCATTGACAGTCCCTTTCTACAGGGAGAGCTTCTATTTCTATCTCTATGTGTTTCAACATATTATGTAAATTGTACTTAGCTGACTAGGCAAATTGTATAGTCAACACTTTTGGAAGAGTTGAATCTGCTTCTGGGGTGGAACTCAGCACTGGAAAACAGCACAGAGGTTTGAAAGGTGGGGGTTTTTAGGGGTGAAGGAGGGAGAATTAGAGTGGGTATTACAAAATAAGGAAGGATATTTTTGTTACTGGAATTCAGACAGGATGCTTGTGCTGATCATAAAGAGAGAAGTGCTGCAAGGTCTTTTAAGGGTCAGAAATGATAAAGATCTTTTTCATGATTTGGAATATCCTAATTAGAAGTATCCCCAGAAAAGTTAGCAAACCCTGTCCATAGCTGTTAGAATAATGACTTGTGCAAAGGAACTTTCATGATTGGGTAGCTGAGGGTGTGTTCCTAGCTGACTTTCTACAGCAATCTCTCAGTTGCAGCTGGAGCATGAATCATAGAATCATAGAACTGTAGGGGTTGGAAGGGACCTGGAGAGCTCCTGGGGTCCAACCCCCCTGCCAAAGCAGCTCCCCAGCTCATACTGCACAGGTCGGCGTCCAGACGGGGCTGGAATCTCTCCAGAGAAGGAGACTCCACACCCCCTGGGCAGCCTGTCCCAGGGCTCTGGCACCCTCACTGGGGAAAAGTTCCTCCCTATGTTGGTGTGGAACTTCCTGTGCTCCAACTTGCAGCCATTGCCCCTTGTCCTGTCCCCACAGACACTGAAAAGGGGCTGGCCGATTCCCCCTGCATCCCCCACTTCAGATAATTATAGACTATAATTAGGCCCCCCCTCAGTCTTCTCTTCTCAAGGCTGAAGAATCCCTACTATGACATGATATGACATCAGCATGTAACTTCTTAAATCTGATATTATTTCTGACAGAGGTGATCTGTTGGTGGAATTATTAATGCCTAAACAAATACATTGGATTACTCTACAATGATGTAGAATTAACTGAAGGCTCTTATGCTTGTTAGACATTGATGAGAAAAGTATAAATTTTTCTCTCTTCTACATAAATGTCTTACACTGGGGTTCCCCTGTACCTGAGGAATCATGGCAGCCTCATTTTCTCACTCCAGAGACTTATGTTTGTGGTGTTTTACTGCTCCTATAAAAGATGAAACACAGGTGAATCAGAAGGCACGTCCATGCCTGTCACTGCAGGCACGCAGAGTGCTGGATTTCTTCACCTTTAAATCGCTCCTTAGCTGAGTCCAACTGCTCTCGTCTCACTTGTTGACCAGGTCCTGCTTCAGTGATCTCCTTTTTTGCAACCTGAGTGCCCCATGGAGGTGAAGGACACAGCCTGAGCTGGCTCCATCAGTCAGCAGAACAAATGGGCTTGCTCTGCCGAACATCGGGCCATCTCGGATTCCACCTCTTTTATAGAGATGAGTGATGAAGAGGGGCTCGTTCCGCTTTGCCGCTGTATTAATACACATCAGGGGCCAGCTCCCGGCACTAAATCACGCTACTGCATACATCTGTTATCGGACTCCTCACCAGTGTGATGAACAAGACTGCAGATAGAGGCTTCCTCATGTCATTCTTTATAGGATTTTCCTAAAAGAATAAATAGCTCAAATCTCTGCCAACACTCTCCCCTGTCACTGTGATGAATTTAGCTTCTTTCTTAAACATGCAGCTACAAATCTTCCCCTGTCGCCTCAACCCCCCCACCCCCCCATCCACAGAAAGTTTGGAGTTGAATTTGGCTGAAATCAGAAGATGCTAATAAAAGGCATATGAGATGTGGATGCTACCTCCCTTCAGGCTGCAGGAATGAGAGAAGGGAGCTAGAGATATGTTTATTTGGGAGGTCAAGTAAACTAAGTTGATTCTACATCTTCTCATGTACTTTCATGGATGTGAGTATCTATGGATTCTGGTAAAATTACTTCTATCAGAGACCTTTGTATGAACATCAGAAGCATGTATTACTGTAGCAGAAGTGCCTCAGTCTCTATTGCATTGTTACAGCTTTAAACTTCTGGTTAAGAGAGCCAATGGGATCCTGGGGTGCATCAGGAGGAGTGTGGCCAGCAGGTCCAAGGAGGTGATCCTCCCCCTCTACTCTGCCCTGGTCAGGCCCCACCTGGAGTATTGTGTCCAGTGCTGGGCTCCCTGGGATAAAAAGGACAGGGATCTCCTGGAGAGAGTCCAGAGAAGAGCTACAGAGATGATGAAGGGCCTGCAGCATCTATCCTATGAGGAAAGGCTGAGAGAGCTGGGGCTGTTCAGCCTGGAGGAAAGAAGACTGAGGGGGGACCTAATCAGTGTTTATAAATACCTTAAGTATGGGGTGCAGGGGGAATAAACGGTCAACAATTGCCCATTTTTACATTGATGATGTTAGTGCTTATGTGGCCCTGTCTCCTATGTGGGAGCTACCTGGATGGTAACTGGCATCCCATTCAGTTATTACAGTGAGCCTGGGGTAAAAATTTGCATGCATAGATTTTTCATCTGCCTCTGCAGGGTTAGTTCACATGTAGCTTGTGAAAAATAATAATTTCTAAATGGTGCTAGTTAGCAGCATCTGAAATTCCTTTTCAGAGAATGCTCTGATAAGAAGTATCAAGTTTGATGATGCTAATGCATTCACTCTGTCATGGTGTGATGGTACCCAGTAGCAGGAAACCTGTTTGAGTCCTTTGCTTTTTTCTTTTTTGTGAACATAGATGGACAGCCTGAGTGGGGAGGCTGCTAGTGAGGGGCCAATAGTGCAGTTTTGGTGGTGAATATTAGCTGAAGGACTGTTTTTCATGTTTTATAGGACCTTTGGATGGAGGAAGTTAATGGGCTAGAGGTAAAACATGCAGTGTGCTGTTATCAGCCGTGTTGTGGTTGAGTGGGAATGGCTCACTGTTATGGATATACAAGAGCAGTATTGTTGGAGCTTCAGATCAACTAAGTGTGGAACCTCAAGCATTGAACCAACTATTTACTTAAACTTCAAAGCAGTCAGTCTTCTAGTTTAGGCTTGTTATGGCCTCTTCATCCACTATAGAGCAGCAGATGCACCTTGTAATAAAAACACACAAACAACTATTCTGTTGTGAGAATACAATGAGATGTGTTTTGTACTGAAGCAGTTGCCTGTTAACAAAAAAATTAAATAAAAAAAAATCCAGTTGCCCCAAAGACTCTGTCCTGGTTCTGGCCAGGCCAGGGTTGACCTCCCCAGTCAGCCAACACAGGTGAGCTGAGTCAGCCCAGGTGAGCTGAGTTAGCCAGAGCTGTTTTCCACACCACCTGACACCACTTGCCCATAAAAGCAGCTGGTTGGGGAAGGGTGGGGGCTGGTTTTTGCCTCTAGGACAGTTGGAGTGTGGCTGGGATGTCGGGTTGGTCGGTTCTTACCATCGGGCAGCTCTCTGGAATCATCAGGTCAGTAAGGTACTGGGTGTTCGTGTGACCAGCCATTGTTGTTCTGTATTCGCTTTGCTATCTGGCAGTAAACTGTCCTTATCCCAACCCACGGTGGCTCTGCCTGTTTCTCCTCCGGGAGTGAGCGAGCGGCTTGGTGGGCATTTGGCCTCCAGCCAGGGCCAAACCACCACAGACTCCTGTGGCAATTACTCTATTTATCCTGACCTGTTCTGCTTGTGAGGATTAAGTGATTCATAATACTGGGAATGGGAGTAAACTTGTATCTCTAGGTTTCTGACAACCCTTTTGGAAATTTGTGACTGTTGGATTGAGCTATGGGTCTGGAAATCTTGCTAATTCTAGCTTTTCCCATTTTGAAGCGGTGGTTGTATTAAGAGAATGAGAAAGGATTCCAGCCTAGCTGAGCAAGTAGCTTCTTGTTATAATATGCTGACTTACTATATTGGGTATATGTGGAGGTTCATGGTACTGCCTTTGCTAAGTAGAGAGAAGTGTATTTTCTCTTTAACTGAGCTTTGCAACCTGAAATCTGCCAAGCCTTCAGAGATTTTGAAATGCTCAGATACAGGGTTAATGGAGTCTTTGTGGAGAGATCAGGTTATCTTCAGTTGAGTGATTATGAATTGATTCAGTTTAAGTATGGGACAGCTAATGTTTTTGATCTTCAACAGGAACTTTGACTAAAGGAACTAGTTAGTGGACTGTGAACTTGGGGTTCTGAATGTGAGAATCATTGGTGCAAAGGTGTTAATGTTATCAAGGACCTGTATTTTTGAATGAATTTCATGGAGGATCTTGGAGTAACTCAGTGAAAAGCACCTTCATAAAAGAGAAAAGAAATATATATAAAAAGTTGCTTGCCATGAAGTCACTTGTTCTAACTTTTTTTTATTACCCTTTCCTACTCTCTTCCTCTGTTCCCCCTTTCCTGAAATTTTATATTCCAGCAACTTTGTCTGTCCACATGGATGCAGCAGAGTCAGAGCTACCAGCAACACCATCCCCAAGATCCCAGAACTCTGAGTGGACAGGGAAAACACCAGCAGCTGAGAAAACCACTCTTGCGCCCTCCAGTAACTTTTTTAAAATGCCACCAGAGAAGAGCCCTGGATACAGCTAAAAGGAAGCATTGCAACTGTCAAAATCTGCTGGATTTTGGACTCTGGTAGTGTCTTCACCAAATGTCTTGTTTGGCAGTAGTATCTTCAGTATTGGTGTGTGATGCGTGCCATCATCCAGGCTGACCTGCGTGCCCCACATACCCAAAGCATATTTGTGAATCTATGTTTAAAGAAGGTATTCAGTGTTAGGACTGCAGTGGCTTTAAAAAAATGTTCTTGCTATTGCTGTATTTATTATGTATTCATCTCCTTTCCCTGGTGCCAGCTTATATGTGCTGGGTCATGTACAGATTCTTTGGGGTTTTCAGATCTCTATTATCCCTGAACATGTATTTTTTTGGGTAAAAGTCCCGCTACCACTCAGGGAGGTAAAAGTCTCCCCCTGACTTCTTCCTGGCCACAAGGATGTCTTGGCTGGGGAATGAGAAGAGAATGCAAACAAAGTTGAAACATGGAACCTGAATTCTGTATTAGCAGAATGTTTTCAGGCCATGTGCTGATGGACTGGAAGCATGTTGCTTCTAGCGAAGCAAATACAGTGCTTGTCAGTTCAGAAATTACTATTGGCTCCTTGGCAGCATGGTCTGTTAGACCTTTCCCTTCTCCCTTGTTCTCAGTGTCTTTAATAGTGCTTTGTATATTGCATGTTCTTTCCTAAATCTCATTCTGGTTAAGGATTTGGGAGAGCTAATTTGCCACAAATGTGCAAGCTGGTGTCCTGGAAAGGAACTTGGGCCATTGAATATTCTTAAGAGTTATGCAGAGGATCTAAAAATCTTCCATTTCTTGGTGTATAAATTAAAATTGACTGCTGACATTTCTAAAGGACACTTGCCATTTAAGATAACATGGCATTGAACAAAAAAAGTAATTTTTTTAAGTGTCCCTTCAGTTCAGATCATTGTGGGTAGTGATCAGACCACTTCCCTCATGTTTTCCCTCCCTTCAAAAAGTATTGTCTGGAGGTGTCTCTACCTACTGATGATTTGTTTTTACTCTGCAGCATACACAAGAAATGCTCTTCAAAGCACTTCTGCTTGGTCCCCATTCCCTTCTGTGTTGCAGAATTTATGGAGAGTGATTTCTTCCCTCTCTTTTCATTATTTCTTGATTGCAGTCCACTTACTTTTCTTGCAGTACTCTGTCTGGAGCTTATTTTGGGATGTCTTTTTTGAAATATACCTGCAAAGTATGTGTTAAGAAGCCACGAGGCTACATATCCTCAAGCCCTTTATAACTAGGGTATATTTGTATGCATAGAACTCTTTTGCCTTCCTCACTGGGTGGAGCCTTTGGACAGAACCATTTAAAATGGTAAAACTCAATTTTTAGTATGGAGGTGCTGTTATCACTCAAGTAGATAACAAAATTTGCAGGGTTTTAGTGTTCTGTGCTCCCTTAAATATCAAATAGCTGAGGGACAGATTTGATTGTGAGGGTATAAAGGGGTGATTTACATTTAACTGTGTATTAAAATGTTAAATGGTCATAACATACACAAAACAAAAATGGAATGACTCACTAAATCATGATTGACAAATACAGTTATATTACAGGCACACTGGCCATGTCTGATCCCCTAATACCTACTTATTCTTGGGGAGAGATCCAAATTGGATTTGTATTTCGCAGCCCAAGCAAACTGTCAGATCCCTCCATGTAAATCCCACTCAATTTTTTTTTTCTTTCTTTGTGGTGCTACATTTTAGCAGTAATTAGAACAGGGAAACCTTGCTGGAGGAGTACAGAGGTCAGTTTAGATTATGGGACAAGCTGTAAAGGTTTTGTGGTGAGAGGAGTGTTTCTGTTGTTAAGCAGTCACTGGATTGTCTTCTTTTGAGCAGCAGTGCTTAAGAGGCAGTGCTAGAGGTCCCATAATCTGGAATTTACCAAGAGAAGGTAAACCCAAAGAATAGTAGCTTGACTATTTAGTACTTGTGAACACAGAACAGGGGAAAGGTGGTCACATTCTCCTGAGCATGTGAGAATAAGTTTTAGGATCTGAAGCCTTTTAACCTAACTTGCAGACTGGTTCAGTGACAGGGAGTGGTCTCCTAAAAGAGCATCTGTGCAAAGGAGTGTTTTTAATCTCCTGAAGGATTCTCCACAACTTCCCTTGGTTTGAGTCTATTCAACAGACTCAATTACTGAGCATTCAGCTAAAATTTTAAAGGTGTTAGGGAATTGGCAGGAGGGTGGAGCTGCCAGACTTCACATGATTTTTCTCTGGGAGGGGGCAGGGAAAGATAACTTACCAGATTTTCCTATTGAGGTCAGTAGCACTGTTCATCTGGTTAAGCCTTTACTTAGGTTGTAAGCTCCTAGGAGGTCTTCCTTTCCTTTTAAAGGTTGAATGTAGCTGTGGCAGTACTGAAGAGTAACTGTGGCAGGAATTATCTTGGTAAGCCACGCTTTCTGCTGTGCAGCTTTCTGGAAGTGACAGAAGACTCAAGTCCTTGCAGCTGCCCTGTCTTTCCTATTTCTAGGTTAGAATTCATTTGCAGGTCGGTCAGGCTCTCAACCAGATTTTATTCTCCTGAGTGGTAGAGAAGCTAAATGAATTGGCTGTCTTGTTACTCTAGGGTATTTGTCAACACTTGTCTTTTTGTAGTATCTTTTCAGTAGCCTGATACAGATTTGAATACTTGCAGCATTCTAAGATGAATTAACTAGGTGTATTGTTTTGTCTCTTTTCCTCTCAGGCAGTTTCCTTAGAACTCACAGTGTACTTGCACTGTACTCTTGGTGAAGGACACAGTGCTTCAGATGTGGCTTGCTGGAGTAGAAAGGAGTAACAGCATGTCTTGATTTTGTAGCTGTGCTGTTACTAAGGCAGTCCAGTTTTGATTCACTACTTCAAAAATAGACAGCTAGCTCATACCCTACTTCTTATCCACTGGAACTGCCCAGTCTTTTTCCAAGTTTGTCTTCTCCCTGTTTGTCTTCATTCCTTGTCCTTACATGACTTCAACTTCCCAGCCATCAACTGGGAATACCATACTGCTGTGACAAGCCAATCTGGGAAATTCCTGAAGTATGTTGAAGTTAATTTCTTGTCACTAGCACACACAGTGAGCCAGCTAGGAAAGATGCCCTCCTAGACTTGTAATTTGTGACTAGAGAAGGACTTGAGGGAGATGTGATGGTAGGTGGCTGTCTTGGGCACAGTGATCGTGAAATGATTTGGTTTACATTTTTTGATGTAATGAGAAGGATGGTCAGCAGAGTTGCTACTGTGGGTTTCAAGAGAGCTAACTCTGAGGCAGTGTCCCCTGGGAATCTTCATCATCTACCAAAAGTCTTGAGATGCTGGGTTGGTCCCTGCTGACTGTAAACTATGTTATTCCAGTTCTCAAGAGAGGCATGAGGGAAGACCCAGGAAATTTACAGACCTGTTAGTCTAACATCAGTACCTGGAAAAATTACAGAGAAGATCATACTGGATACTATTGAAAGGTGTTTAAAGGACAATGCAATAATCAGGCACAGCCAGCATGGGTTTACAAAGGGCAAGACTTGTCTGACTAATCTGATACCTTTCTATGATAAACTCACCCACCAAGTGGATGAAGAGAAGGCAGTGGATGTATTTTTTTCTGGATTTTATTAAGGCTTTTGATACTGTCCCTTGCAGTATCCTTCTGGAGAAGCTGTCCAACTGAAATGAGCAAGCACCTGATGGGTGAAGAACTGGCTGAAGGGCAGGGCTTAGAGTGTTGTAGTGAATGGGGCTGTGTCTGGCTGGTGACCAGTCACCAGTGGTGTTCCTCAGGGCTCATTTCTAGGGACAGTTCTCTTTAATATTTTTATAGCAATGATCTGGATGCAGGAGTTGAATGCACCATTAACTGATGATGCTAAACTGCGAGGTGCTCTTGACCTTCTCCAGGGACAAGAGGGTTTTCAGAGGGATCTAGGTAGATTGAAGCATTGAGCAGTCATCAGTGGCATGAAATTTAGTAAGAACAAATGCTGGATTCTGCACCTGAGAGAGAGTAATGCCACACACAAGTATCAATGGGGAGAGGGGTGACTGAAGACCAGCCTTGCAGAAAGGGATCTGGGGGTGCTGCACTGGATGGCAGGCTCAGTGTGAGTCCTCAGTGTGCCCCAGCAAGCAAGAGGCAAACTGCATCCTGGGGTGCATTAAACACAACATAATCAGCTGGTCAAAAGGGGTGATTGTCCCACTGTGTTAGTGTTGTTGCAGCCTCACCTTGAGTATTGTGTGCAATTCTGAGCCCCACAATTTTAAAAGGATGTGAAGGACCTTAAATGTGACCAGAGGAAGGCAACAGAGCTGGCAAAAGGGCTGGAAGGCATGTCCTGTAAGAAGTGGCAAAGGACTATGGGCTTCTCTAGTTTGGAGCAAGAGAGGCTGAGGGGTGACCTCATTGCTCTCTACAGCCTTCTGAGAAGGGGAACTGGAGAGGGAGGCACAGGACATACAGAGATGGTTGAAAGCTGCATCAGTCAGGGGAGGCTCACACTTGACATGAGGAGGCACTTCTACATAGAGAAGGTGGTCAAACAGGAGCAGGCTTCCTAGAGAGGTGGTCGGTGCCCCAGCCTGTCAAGTGTTTAGGAGGCATTTGGACAATGCCCTTAGTAATAATATACTTAACTTTTGGTCAGCCTTGAAGCAGGCAGGCAGTTGGACCAGGTGATAGTTGTAGGTTCCTTCCAGCTGAAAATGTTCTGTTCACGATCTTGACGAGGTTTCAGTCTCTTCATTCCTTCAGTCTCTTAAGGTCCATCTGGGTGATACCTTCACCCTCCAGCTCTCCTCTCCAACATGACATCATTTCTAGTCTTGCTAAGAGTCTGTTCTGTCTCTTTTCACCAGACTGCTAAAGATCACAGAACAGTATTAATCCCAGTACTGTCTTCTGAGGTATGACCATCATGTGGATTTCAAACCATTGATTCTTGCTCTTTGAGCCCAACAGTTCAGCCAGTTTCTCCCTGACCTTTCTTACTGGATGGCATCCAGTCCATAGTTCTTCCATTTGGCTAGAAGGGTGCTGTGATGAGAGACTGTATCAAGAGGCTTGTGGAAGTCCATGTGAACAGCATCCACTGACCTGTACGGATTCACAGAACCTGTCATTTCTTCATAGAAGGCAGACAGGTTCACAGGCATGACTTTTCCTTCATTTAATCTGTCTCTTTGAGTCTCCTTGACCTTTGAGTGCCTGGAAATGGCTTCCAGAATGTGTGCCATAAAACTATGAGAGGCCAGGGTAGGGCTGACTAGCCTGTCATTCCCCAGATCTTCCTTCCTGCCTTTTTAGAAAGGTGATGTGATAACATACCCCTTCCTGTCCCTGGCAACTTCATACAACTGCCACAATCTTTCATTGATGGCAGAGACCAGTCTCATAAAGACAGATTTTTGGAAGCAGGGCTTTATTTATGTACAGGGACAGGGTGGCACTTGGTGACATTTAGTAGTTATTCTTTGCCCATTTCTGATAGTGCCAAGGAGCTCTGCTGAGGCTTAACATCCACTTTGGCATCTACCAGAGAAGTGGAATTGAAAGAATGGAGTTTCTCACCTTCTGGATTTATAATTTTAAGGTAAGTTATGGTAAAGAGTGAAGAAGGCAACAAAGCAGTAGCTGGAGAGAAACTTGTAAGAGGCTGGGACTAGTGCTGCTGAATGATAGATGAGCTTCATGACTGCGGTATGCAGAAGGTGTGTCTTGCCAGTGTTCCTGAGGAATGACATTGAGGTGGTTAGTGCTGTCCTTCCAACTGTAGAAGCTCGTGCTGTTACTTTGTGGCTGTTGCTGAGATCTGCTCAGTGGGCAGGGGTTGAGAGGGAAATTGGAGAAAGGGCAACAAGAAGGGCGATTGAGTGCCTCTTCTGTTGTAACCCCTTCTGTACTGAAGAAAGAAGTTGCCACCAAAACAAAAGAAGTGTGTGGCTGGGGATCAACAAGGAATTATGTACAGTGGGTGAGAACTTTGTTGTCTTGAGGAACAGTTTCATAACCAGAGATTTCACTGAAGCCGAAGTGAAGGATGCTACCAGTTGTTTGTTCAGAAAATGTATTTTAATAGTTAAATATTTTAATTATGAGACTATCAAAGGAGGACAGAGTTCTCATTGTGATACAGGATTACTGTGTCTTTGTCCACTGCATTCTATTCCAGTATGTGTTTTGTGCTTGAGACATGCTGCTTGTGTACTGTCAAACATGAGAAAAACACTTTACAGCAATGCTTTATAAGGCACAAAATATTAGGGGCCACTTGCTATAGAGTAGCCAAGGAAGGATCATCTTAGGCCATTAATGTTTATGCAGTCTAAGGACTGAACTCAGCATAGAATCATAGAATGGCCTGGGTTGGAAGGGACCCCAAGGATCATAGAGCTCCAACCCCCCTGCCACAGGCAGGGACACCAACCTCAGGCCTGGAGCTACACAAGGTTGCCCAGGGCCCCATCCAACCTGGCCTTGAACACTGCCAGGGATGGGGCATCCACCCCCTCTCTGGGCAGCCTGTTCCAGTCCCTCACCACTCTCTCTGTAAAAAACTTCCCCCTAATATCCAGTCTAAACCTTCCCTCCTTTAGCTTTAATCCATCCCCCTTGTCCTGCCATTGTCTGCCCTTTTAAAAAGTTGAATCCCCTCCTGTTTCTCTGCTCCCTTCAGGGACTGGCAGGCTGCAATGAGGTCCCCCCGCAGCCTTCTCTTCTCCAGGCTGAACAAGCCCAGCTCCCTCAGCCTCTCTTTGTAGGGCAGCTGCTCCAGCCCTCTGAGCATCTTCGTGGCTCCTCTGAGCCCTCTCCAACAGTCCCACATCTCTCTTGTGTTGGGGCCCCAGCTCTGGACACAGGACTCCAGCTGGGGCCTCAGGAGGGCAGAGCAGAGGGACAATCCCCTCCCTGTCCCTGCTGCCACCCCTCTGCTGATGGAGCCCAGGATCCCATTGACCTTGTGAGCTGCAAGAGCCACTGCTGGCTCATGGGAAGTTTCTCACCCACCAGAATCCCCAAGTCCCCAGCAGGGCAAGGAGAACATAACAGAGAACATAGTATCTTAAATATACCAAAGCAGCTAATTTTAAAGAAAGTAAACTGCCTTAGGCAAGTGCAGAGAGACTAAACTGTCACCAGTGCATGGCTGGCCCTCAGTCAGGTGATGTACAGACTTAGCTTGTGGAGGCAGAGGGAACCTTCAATGTCCTTTTCAACTTGAATGTGGGCAAAACGCCTTCCCCACTGCAAACCTGTGTGTCAATGTGACTCCAGTGAGTGGCTAAAGGCATGGTGACTGGCATCTCAGGAAAAGAGAATTCTTGTCTGAGCTCAAAGAATTAGTAAAGGTGGGAAATGGACTGGCATAGCCTGTTGTATCAGAGAAGGATGCAAAATAATATATCCCTGCAGACAATCAGAAAAAGCATTGCTGAGCCCTGCATGTATGACCCAGAGTATTCATTGTCTTAAAGCAGAGCCAGTATTATGAGGATGATCAGGGTTTTGCAGAGCTGCCCTCTTTTCCTTGTATCCTCTGAAGGAAATGGGATGAACAACGTAAGAAAGGCTGCACTGGGTCAGACCAAGGTCTGTCTGGCTCAGTATTCTGTGTCTCACAGTGGCTAGGTTTGGATGCCTAGAGGTTACTGTAAGGACAAAGTAACTATTAGGTGAACTAAATCTTTCATGTTCCCTTAGCCCAGTGTCCTGCCACAAAAAGATTTACAAACTCTGTCATCAAGGTTGGAGAAAACTTTTGTGAAGCTTTTGACTATAGTGTTTATCCTCCAACTGGATTTAATTGTGTTTTTAGAAGGACGTGCAATCAGACTTTAAAAACATCACATAAGGATTAGCTCTTCTTTCTTGGTAATCAGGTGTGTTACTAATTATCCTCATTATAAGGAAATTGCATCTTCTCTTGGAATGGTTTCTTGCTATGCTTTTTTTCAGTAAGGTTGAAAAGTCCTGTTCTTCCTTGACAATTAAGCTTCTTTACCACGTATAACTACCTATACCCAGTCAACAAGTCCTATGTAATCCACTAACCCATATAAGTCATTTTTCATAAGCTTCACACTCTTAACACTTGTCATTTAACCTTTAATTATGCTCCTGCATGAAAATGCCCAGTATTCCACCTCCATCTGCATTCAGGTGTAGTGTCTGTGCTTAGAGTATGCTTTACAGAAGCAGGAACATTTGCTCCCCTATTGCTATTCAGGCCTCATATATTCATATAGCCAAACATTATGCTAGCCCTTGCTGCCAAACACTGCTGGAACACTATCAGAAAAGGGATATTCAGGCAGTTGACTTGGAATCTAAAGTTCTTATCACTGCTTTTCAGAGCACAAGATTCTAAAAGGAAGAATACTTTTTTTTTTTTTTTAAATTCCAGAATGCATTGTGCTTCCTTCAGCAGTGTTATAGTGCAGTTTTGGACCAGCAGTTGTTATCTGGAATACTTAAGAGATCAGTCTGTTTAGTTTTATCAGAAGAGGATCAGGTGTGTCTTGCCTGGGTGGTAGAAAGTCCTTTATGGAAATACTAGGTAAATACAGTCCTGTCTTGAGCAGATGGGCATAAAAATGAACTTGAAGCTAAAGCCAAATGAATTCAAGTTAGAAATAGAGTGTGAGCTGTTAATGCTAAGGACTGATTAACCATTGGGACAAAGCACCAAGGTGGGAAGCAGCAGCTTTTGTGTTTCTTCAGGCTTTGATTTGAAGACAGTAGCTTTATGGAAGGAGTGTTGTAGCCAAATATAAGCCAGTCAAAGAAATACAGAGGTATCTAAAAGACATTGGTCAAATTTTATAGTGAAGGTCAGTCTACTTGAAACAATGGTTGCTTCTGGTTTAGAACTTCAGAAAAGACAGATAACTTTTTTTTCCTACAGTGTAGAAATCTGTTGAAAAATGGAAAGTGTTTTGGCAAACAGAAGTCATGGTGGTGAAAGCTTGCTGGTATTACTAAAAGATTGTACTGAAACTTGCATGGGAGGGTGAGGTGAAAGGAAAAATTACCTGTGCCAACTGAAAAGAAGCTTCATCTCTGCATGCCAGTTTATTTGTGAGTAGTTTTATGACATGTGAGCCTGCAGACTTCAGAACCTACACAGTCACTCAGCTGAAGAGCATCCTTGGTGAGGATTCCCTCTTTCTTGCTGAACTGGCAGCTCAAGTTCTGCTGCCTTGGGGCAGTGTTGTTCCCTGTGTACATGCTCAGCTGTGTGAAATGCTGGCATGTTGCACTGCAGTCAGAAATAAATGGAGAGCATTGGTGGGCTTAGTACCTTTATAGGTTACTTGCCAAAAAGTACACAACATCTGTCTTAATCCCTATAGCAGTTGCTTCTGTTTTTCTCTCTTGTGGCATGGAAGGAAGTTGCCTCCTCATATCACAGAATCACAGAGTTGTAGGGGTTGGAAGAGACCTGGAGAGATCATCATAGGAGTGCCCTTTCAGCAGCCTGTTGTACTGGAAGAGCAGGTGGTAGGCTTCCCCAAATGGAAAAGCTCTTCTGCACTCCTCTGAGAAGGAGATGACTGGAGGAAAGAGTTTTCTGGTAATGTGTTCTCTAACATCAGGGAGGAGTGACTTGTTCAGCTTTGTCAGCTTTAAAATATGCTGTACCTGTGTTTCAGAATGAATGTAAATTCCTTTGATGGAGTCCTTTGATGGACACATGTCAATTGTTGCTTCTGATCTCAAGCCCTTGACATAATGGTAATGCCCCACACTAGCATTTGGGTTTGGTGCCCAGGGTGGTGTATGTGGGACCTCATTGCTGGAAGTCTTTCAAGTAGTGCCATGAACCCAGACTGCTCTGCCCTGACCAGACCCCCTGGGCACTGCTGAAGCTGTTAAATTTTCTCTCAAGTTGAGCAGCACCAGACAGCCAAAGCTACCATTACTTGCACTCTACCTTCCTCCTCCTCCTGTCCCAGAGGCCTTTCCTATAGAAAGTTCATGAACAGATCTACTTAAAATCTTTAAAGAGCTGCATTGTGCATGTCCAAAATGTTCCATGTGCTCATAAGATTTAACTGTTGGATATGGATCAGGCTCTGGGTTCCTGGAACTGTATTTTGGGGGTGACATGTAAATAAGGAAGATTCTTGCTTGTATTATTCTGTTGTAAACATGATGTGTATTCTCTGAACGAGGCTCTTACAGAATCTTTGTTCTGATTATAAAAACTGGAAATAAATCAATATATGAGAGAAATGTTTCATCTGATATAAAGCAAATTTGAGTCAGGAGAAGTTTCACTGGTGTCTAACTAGACTTGCAGTACTGGACTATCCACAATCTGCATGCTTCCTTGATTGTTTCCTTAAGTACAAGCTGAAGGTCTGTAGGGAGTTACTGTGCTTTTCTTCCTTTGAATTGCAAACTTGGGGGAAGGATTTGAGGTCATTTATCATGTCCATGCTTTGGTTTTTCACAGTGGTTTTGTTTGTTTCCCACTTTGTCACGATGCTGTCTCTAGACAAGTGAGATGCTTTCTGTTTGGAATTTGAAACAATCCCAGAGTTGAAGTAACCTTTCACTTCCAAGTCACTGCTTTGGACATACCCAGTCCCAAAAGAGATTTCATTTTAAATGAGCAGGTCAGTCTTGATGTTTTAATGGATATCTATTCATTTTGCCAATGCTAACACCCTTTACAGATAGATTGGTATCATTCTTTTTTTTAAATCATGATAGCAGTGACTTCAGAGATCAAATGAGCAGCAGGCTTTGGGTTTCCTTCTGCATATATTTGTCTGCCAGTATTGATAGCTGCACACACTTGTGGAAGGAACTAAAGAGGACTCCCTCTACACTAACTGTTCCAAGGAATGAAGTGTAAAAAAACTAGTTCCCAGGTTGATCAAATACTTTCAAATGGAGGGATCAAGATCCCTTGGAAATGGCTTCAATTTCTCAGTTTCTTCAATTTCTCACTGTATTGGGGGGTGGGTGTACAGTTTTTAAAGTGATAAATGTTTTTCTCTCATCTGCAAGCTGCACCTGTGAAAGTTGGGGAGTATTCCCAGTGAAATATGCTGATTTTCATATGGACCAAGGACAAAGGAGCCCTGAATGGTAGATTCTCCTAGGGACAGTGCCCAGAAAATGATCAACTATGGGTATCAGTCAAAAATGTCAAATTTCTAAAAATCATAAGCTGGTTCAGGCTGCCACTATGTGTGGGTGTTTTTCCTGAGGAATAAAGCATTTCACTTGATGACTGAAGGCATTTTGGGGGGGGGGGGGGGTGGAGGGAGGGAAGCAGCTGAATGGTTCTTGTTCACACATCCTTAATTTTACACTTAGTGGCTGAGGATTTTCTCAGTTCTGTTTTAGTAGCTGGTGGTAAATTCAGTAACAGGGCTGCCTGGTGGCTTTTATCTATTTTAACTTTTTCAGCCCTCACTTGCTTAGTATTTTTCCTGCTCAGAGATTCAACTGAAACTACAGATGAGTATGAATAGACTTGCTACATACTACTGGAGTTCTCAAATCTAAATTAAGGGTATTTCAAATCTGGAATTTGTTCTGTACAAAACCAAAGCAATTTTCCAGTAAAAGCAGGTACCTGATAATAGTTTTTTTAATGAAACATAGATAGTATAGAGCTTCAAAATACTAAATTGCACTAGTTTAATTGATTTCTAGTGGGGAAGCAACAAGGAGATATCAAAGATGAGCAAGAGCAGATCTTGAGCAGCAGTTGCTGCTGTTAAGCAGATGAAACACACAGGTTTTGTAAAACCTTATTTTAAAATTTCACCTACTTTGAGAAGCGCCACAGCTTCTTCCTCACAGCCTGCCTGCAGGGGCTGTGATGGCAGGCCAGTGGTTCTACTAAACTGGTGCCAGCTCACGCTGATGTTTTTCTAGTAATTTTGACACCAGCTTCCTGAGAGGTTCACTCAAGGTGTCCTTAGGGCCTACCCTCACCTTGCTTCACCATCCTTAGGGCTTACCCCCCTCCTGCCTCACCATCCTTAGGGCCTACCTACCTTCCTCCTGCCTCACCATCCTTAGGGCCTACCTACCTTCCTCCTGCCTCACCATCCTTAGGGCCTACCTACCTTCCTCCTGCTTCATCATCCTTAGGGCCTATCTACCCTCATCCTGCCTCACCATCCTTAGGGCTTATCCTCATCCTGCCTCACCATCCTTCGGCCTACCTTCCTCCTGCTTCACCATCCTTAGGGCCTACCTACCTTCCTCCTGCTTCACCATCCTTAGGGCCTACCTTCCTCCTGCTTCACCATGTAATTTGCAAGTGCTTGGACTTGCCTAGCCCCCCACCTGGGGAAACACACCTTCCCATTTTGAGAAAGCCAGAGGTGATGAAGACTGTCTTAATGCAGTGTTGTATGGTATCCTGTGTTTTCTTTCCTGGCTCTCCAGTGTCGCCACGCAAGGAGCCTGTACAAGGAGCAGCAAGGGGAGCTTTTGTGAGCCTTCTGAAAAGACCAGTGAAAAATCCAAACAGCACCAAGAACCTGATACAGGGAATTCATCAAGTTCATTGACATGAAAAATATAAAGGCTGCTAATTGGGCAAAGGAGTGAAATCCTTGGACAAAGTACCAACCCCGTCACCAGCGGAGACAGGGTGAACTGGGAAGAGGAAGAGTTTGCCTGGAAGGTATTCCAAAGCTAACAGCTGTCAATCAGTGTGCCAGCAGGGAAAAACTAAGCACCATGAGGGATAAAATGCTGAGGCCCGGAAACACATCATGACTCTCACACTGATGCCCAAGTGAATAAGCCTCCTCCTGCTTGTGTGCAAGGATGAAGTGTTCTTCAGTACCGGGTACAGGAAAGATTATATTGCCTCACTGGTCTTTTCAGGACCTTTCTTCAGGGAATGAAGTGCAGGTCTGATGGATTCCTGGGGGAGAGCTCATGAGGTGTGGCCATCACCCTGCACTCAAGCAGTCCAGGGGCTACCACAAGCCCCAGGCTTCCTGTCTTGGCCCTTACCTCTCCAGAGGTGTGTGCTCTGTGCTCTGCATGAAGCTGGAGTCTTGCAGAAAAAAATACTGTCTGATAATTTGATTCGGCATTATTGGAACGTGCAGGCACAGAGGGACAAACTAGGATGGCACTTCATTTCTTCACTTCTGAGTATTTTTGTCTGTAACCAGGTATGTATACGTGTGCATGCGTATTAGTTTTGATCTAGGAACTTTTGGTATGCATTCATTTTGTATAGGGGTTTCCTTATGTGGTATTTTAGCTTCCCAAAATATGCTTTGCCTCTGGACTTTTGGACTTCAAAGGAACTGAAAGTGGAAGAGCAACCCAAATACACAGGATCACAGAGGATCTGCTGTGAAACAGATTGTCTACTACAGCTTAAGAAAGGGCAATAGATAGGTGAAAAATTGCTCTTGAGCAGTTACAGTTTATATACTTTTACCTAAACATGACAGGATGATATGACTATTGACTCGTGTCTCCCACTGATATTTCAAGTGTCCTCTGATTCTCATCCCTCAACTCTGACTGTCCAGTGCAGAAACACTGTTACTTAACAAAAGACAGGCTGCCTGTTAAGGCCCAGTTGAGCAGAGGTTTAAAATATCAGAAATATATGACACCAATGGATGACACCCAGCTGAGTGATGTGGTTGACACCCTAGAAGGAAAGGAGCCATCCAGAGGGATCTTGCCAGGCTGGAAAAATGGGCCTGGGGGAACCTACTGAGGTTCAACACTGCCAAGTGTCAGGGGTGGCACTTGGGCCAGAAGAATCCCAGACACAGATACACACTGGGAGAAGAGCTCCTGGACAGCAGCCCTGTGAGAAGGACTTGGGGATTCTGGTGGGTGAGAAACTTCCCAGGAGCCAGCAGTGGCTCTTGCAGCTCGCAAGGCCAATGGGATCCTGGGCTCCATCAGCAGAGGGGTGGCAGCAGGGGCAGGGAGGGGATTGTCCCTCTCTGCTCTGCCCTCCTGAGGCCCCAGCTGGAGTCCTGTGTCCAGAGCTGGGGCCCCAGTACAAGAGAGATATGGAACTGTTGGAGAGGGGTCAGAGGAGCCACGAAGATGCTCAGAGGGCTGGAGCAGCTGCCCTACAAAGAGAGGCTGAGGGAGCTGGGCTTGTTCAGCCTGGAGAAGAGAAGGCTGCAGGGGGACCTCATTGCAGCCTGCCAGTCCCTGAAGGGAGCAGAGAAACAGGAGGGGATTCAACTTTTTAAAAGGGCAGATAATGGCAGGACAAGGGGGAATGGATTAAAGCTAAAGGAGGGAAGGTTTAGATTGGATATTAGGGGGAAGTTTTTTACAGAGAGAGTGGTGAGGGGCTGGAACAGGCTGCCCAGAGAGGGGGTGGGTGCCCCGTCCCTGGCAGTGTTCAAGGCCAGGTTGGATGGGGCCCTGGGCAACCTTGTGTAGCTGCAGGCCTGAGGTTGGTGTCCCTGCCTGTGGCAGGGGGGTTGGAGCTCTGTGATCCTTGGGGTCCCTTCCAACCCATGCCATCCTATGATTCTATGAAATATTACTGTATTTTGTGAAGAATGTCCCTGTGTCAGGTACCCTTTTTTGAACCAGAATCAATCACCTGACTGAGCAAAGAAGGGGAAATATTTGACCAAAAATAGCTACTAAATTTTGTCTTTATTATCTTTTATTATCCATATGTGTGTGTCTTCTCCATTGACTCTCAGGTCTAGATCTTCTAGAGAAATTAGTGCATCTAAAAAACCAAAACCATAAACAAGCTAAACAACCCCCCTTTCCAAATCTTTGTAGGATTCCTGTCAGATGTGGTCTGGCAGGTTCTGTTGACAGCTGAATGCCCAATTTCTGATATAAACAGTTACCATTAAAAATGAAATTCAGAATATATGAATTTCTCTGGATACCATGTTGAGATTGGGCAGGTAGCTGCACTTGTGGTATCCTTATCCTTGCAATGAAGCCTTGTGGGCCATATAATTCCTTGCTCACATTTACACCTGTGCTACATGAGCATTTTGTGAGCAAAGTGTGTTGTTTGCCCAAGAGAAACACAAAAAGATGACACATGATGTGTTGCTGCACACCTTCCCTTCTCTCTGCTAATCACTGGGTAAAGTGGGACTCAAACTGCTTTGCTGAAGACCCCAGATTTCTTTCAGGTAAGCTTCATCCCACCTGTACCTATGCTCAAATGTACCTGTGTATTTGTTCCTGGGAAGGACACAAGTGCCTGTCACAAATAACTGGCAGCTGGAAGCCCCAGAACTGGTGGAATCAGGATGTGACTTCTCTCTGTCATTCTCCAAGTACAAGAGTGTTTGGGATACGAATGAGTACAACTTCTACTGCTTGTCACTGAACTACTGCTGGTAGTTGAAAATTGGAATACAGTGTTCCCTGGAGAGTTTGTCTGTCATGGAGCTCAAGAGGTTAATATGTAGTTATGTGATGATACTATAATTTTATATGCATCTGCAGATACTAGTAATAGACATTAAAGTGGGCATTTACATCCTTATTATGGGTCAGTACTTGATGTCATAATAAAAAAGTCACATCAGAAAAGTACAGGATAAAAATCTGATTATACACCTTTTAGAGTGTAAATGGCTTTAAAATTCAAATTGTCACCTGATGGGAGGATCAGGAAAGAGTCAGGACAAGGGCAAAGGGGCAAAGCTGAGAGACACAAAGGGCAGAATAAAGGAAGAAAAAGAGGCAGGCTGGTCTAAGCCTTTGCTTCAGTAGTTTGTATGAAAACTATAACCCTTCACTTAGGCATTTCATGTCATCACATTGAACACAAGGCTCAGTGAAAGGTGATCTTTGTGATGGGGTGTGAAGGTCAATAGACTCCAGATCTTCTGTCTTTCCCCAGAGTTCCAATCTCAGTGTTGGGAGAGCTAAAGCTTCATGTGGGTTAATGTAGGGTGTTCATTTGGAAAACATCATTGAAGCTGGTGAAGATTCCAAGGCAAGGCAACAGCTCTCATGAAACTGTCCCAAGTCAACTGCACAAGTAACTCTGTAACTTCTGACTCCAGAGCCTGAGGAGAGGGCTGGTCACTGCAAGGACTGTGTGTCTGGATCCTGAAAGACTGTGTAGGTTAAAATCAACTGAGAAGTACAGTGAGAACTGGAGCAGCCTGTAGGATGGTCTGTATATGCAGCTGGATGGACTGGGATGGTAAGTTGAGCTGTGATGCACCCAAAAGGTTTCCAACATCACCCTCAGTGTCTGTGGGAGCTGAAACCCTATAGCATGTAGAGATTTGGGAGGGTCTTGGTCCTCCATTTCTCTATGACTTTGTTATCCAAATGCATCCTAAAACACTCAAGTCTTTGCAGTTGGCTGAGATTTTAGGGATGTTATTTCCTTCATTGGAAATATGGGGTGCAAGGGCATGAGGTGAGGTAAACATTTCATCTCTGCTGAAAGGAGAAGCTTTCTCCACCCTGTTGTCTCCCCACACCTGGCTGTGAGCTCCTGGACTCCTTGAACCCCTTTGAGTCACATCAACCCACTTAACTACAAAAAATCACTTGATTTCTGCTGATTTAATCAATTGATTTGGCTCAGCTGATGTGTGTGAGGAGTCCAGAGGCAGCCCAAGGCACAAGGGCAGGACTGAGGCTGGGGAGGTGGGTGGGCTGGGAGAAAGTCACAGGAAATCATGGTTTAAATGAGGGAGACTCACCCAATTGGCAGCACTAAGGTTTTAACTTGGGCTTACAGACCTGTGCCCATCACCCCATGTTCCCCAGGGATTCAGCAGCTCATAGGAAGTCCATGCAATCCAAGGCTGCAAGAGGTGCTCCAAGGGGTTGTAAAGTCATGAGGAGCTGCTTCCTAAGAATTGTGTGCTTCTCTCAGATGCTCCTTAGGGGGTTTGACACCATGTTGTGTGTGATGAGAATGAGCCTTTCTGTGAAATGAGAGTGTTATTAAATAAGCCATCTGTCCTTTGCAACACCTTTCAATAGGTGGACTGAAATGGTGAGGCCCACAAACCATGCTGCACAACCTTCTGAGCTGGGATGTAAGGCATTTCCCTCAGGAAAACAAGAGGCACAGCAAGAGGTTAAAACTTTGCAAGGGCCATAGGGAAAATCTCTGTCGGGCCCAAAAGGCTTTTGAGATTTCTGCCTAAAGGCCTCACAGTTCTGTGTCCCTGCACTACTGAGGCACAAGTAGAACTCCAAGAAGCTGCCTGTCCATTCAGTAGATCAGTCACATACTGAACAGAGCCATTCAGCAAAGAACAGATCCTGGTTTGTGAATGACCACGTCTCCTGGCTCAGATGGCTTTTGGCTGCTGAGAGAAGAGGGATGGAGAGCTCCATCCCCCTATTCACAATTAGTGTTTGTTATTAAATGCTGACAGTGTGTTCTCTCCTCTCATGTATCTGGTCTTCATTTATGCACTGGATGTTGGCACAGGCTTCTGTGCTCTAATGTCCTGCATTAGCTGCTGTTGAAAGGAGTCCAAGGAGTAGTGTGCTTTGAGGAGGACAGTGGCTTGGCACTGAAAGAGCAGGAGCAATTCTGAGGGAAGGATGAAAATGGGTTTAGTTAAGTGGGAGGCTGGCAAGGAATGAGCCCAAATGAATCCGTGCACCTCTCTGCTCTCAAATGCAGTGGCACAGCTTGATGGGAACAAGAAGCCAGCTAGAAGGTGTAACTGATGTCAGAAAGGTGAGATAGCCTTGGAGATGCTCAGGTAGAGAGTGATTTTAGCAGGCATAGCATCTTCAGGTGGGTAGATAGTGCTTGTGGTAAGAAGCATGGCACCTGGAGGAGGAGACTACAGTCACTGGAGATCACTGTAGGGGTAGAGGTACATAGAGAAGTGGTAACAGTAAAACGCTTGTCATTTTTGTTCAGATGTGGGAATGGATGGGGAAGGGTGTCATGAGGCCAGGTTTGCCTCCACTGGATGCACTCACTCTCCATTTCAGCCTGTGGCCTGACTGGTCACACACTGTCTTTGCCAGTCTGAGTCACATTCTGAAAATACAAGTGGCTTTGGTGGTTATACAAAGCCTGGATGTTCCTAGAGTCACTGGTCTTCAGGAGTGGAGTGGGATGAGCAGCATTAATCAGGTAGTATTTATTCATCACTGGGGACTGCTCTGTGTGTTACTGCCCTGCTGTGTGTTGCCATTTTGTTCTGTGAATATTTTGCTGGAGTGTCTGCAAACTTCTCTCTGGAGTACCTTTGACAGCACCACTGACTACAGCTGGTTATTTCAGATATTTTGGATACATAGCTCTGTTAATCCAGAGCTTATTTATCAGAGAAAACTGAGGTCCTCATCACCAGAAGGATGCTTGCTCCAATCACTGCTCACCTAGCCCAGCTGGAGTGAGCATCTTTATCTTTTTCCATCTCTTCCCTCACCTTTCCTGCTCCTCCCATCCCTCTGGTGCTGCTCTGTCACTGCTCCTCCCCCACAGCCTACATTCAGGTGTGGCTGTTTAAAAGCAATCACTGTCAACATTTGTCATTAATCTGTTTCCATTTTTATTTATAAAAGAAAGAGAGAGAGTGAGAACGGAACAGCAGCAGTAGCAGGGCAATTGCAGATGAATAATGAAAGGATTCATCACAGCCATACCAGGATATATATATTTTTTGCAGCCAAGCGAGACGGATTCCCATCACAGCTCGGGGACTCGTTCCACACAACCACTCATCTTTCATGCTGGGGGGGAAGGGAAAGGTGGAGACAGTATCATTATGGATGTAAGAAGGCTCAGAAGTGACTGGTCAAGGTTGCTGCCTCAGTCACAAGGAATCTGCTTACAGGAATTTTCGCTCCCACCAGGTGCTGTTGCCTCCCACGGCAGGCTGCTACTTGTGAAAGGGGAGGCTTAGGGTTTGCTAATGGCAAAGCCTGCTGAGCAGTCACAGAATCACAGAATCACAGGGGTTGGAAGGGACCTGGAGAGCTCCTGGGGTCCAACCCCCCTGCCAAAGCAGCTCCCCAGCTCATACTGCACAGGTCGGCGTCCAGACGGGGCTGGAATCTCTCCAGAGAAGGAGACTCCACACCCCCTGGGCAGCCTGTCCCAGGGCTCTGGCACTTCCAGTCGGGTCACTACAGAAGGAAACGATGGCCAAGTGAGGATATCACAAGAGCTGATTCAATGAAATATAATGATGCTGAATAGATTGGTGTAGGTGTAGCTTGAGACAATTAATATAACTTTAATTTGTGTATTTTAAGAATATATTTGGGGTTGGAATATGGCTGTAACTGTGTGAGCTGTTTTGTGAAAGCAGCTACAAAACTGAGCCATAACAGTGCAACAGGAGGAGATAGGGGAGTCATAAATAATGAGACTAATGACCAATTAAAAGACAGAGTATATCTTGTTTTCAGAAAAAAAGAATGTGTTTTTGAGCTCAGATAACCACGGAAAAGAAACGCAAAGAGCATGTGCTGAGAGCGAGGAAGATGCCCAGCCTTCATCCTGAAGACCACCAGAAGACCCCCTGAGTGTCACTGAGCATGCTCCATCTGGGAGGAGTTAATGGAAATTACTTCCTGGAAATAATTTGCATAATCCTGCCTTTTCTCAGAAATTACAATGAATATGTACAGTTACTCTGTATAAATATGACAAATTTGGCTTTAATGGGGGTACACATTAGGAGGAGCGATCCCCTGTGTGCCCAGCACTGCAATAAAGGATCCCTGCTTCAGAGGCACCAAGGCTGGTGAGTTTTGATTCTGGCTTTCTGAGGCATCAAGCAACAAACTTGTCTCAGAAGGAATGAGGGACTTGCTGAGCAATGCAGGGGTCACTCTGTCTCACCTTTTTGTCTCTTGAGCCCACCCTCAATTCACTGTCATATCAATAATCAACTCTCAGCTTGCCCTGTCTCCTCTAGCTTTACACATCTGTCTGCCCTGTTGAGCACAGATGCTTTCTTCTTCTTGTCCACTTTTAATAGGTAAGGTGAGTGAAAATTTGTGAGGCAGGGAATGCTGAAGGTCTCTCTGAAGCCAGAAAAGAAAGAATGGTGATTTTAAAAGGGAAAAAGAAGAAAAAAAAGCACCCCAAATAGACCTGGTTGCTCTAGGTGTGCACTTAAATCCAAAAAGGTCTCTGTCTTCTCCTATCTGCCAGGGTCAGTGGAGCCAGGCCATGTGCATCCTGTGAGGGCAGTGCTGATGCTTCAATACTGCTCCACAGCTGAAGAGAGAGTCTGACTCTCCAGCCCTCTTGTGCTGTTGGGCGGAGGTGATCCAGGCAATGATGGTTCCATCAAAGGCAGAGGTGGGCTCTTCTGAGCACTTTTCAGATGCAGAAGTGGGGTTACTCTGTCTGCTCTGGGGGTTTGGAGGGTCTGGGTTTGTGGAAAGAGCATGGCATTTGACAATATTTTCCCACCTAGGAAAGCAGTAAGCCAGGTTGATTTGAAGGGCAGGATGGTCTCGTTTCCAGGCGTTGCCATGAGGAGCTGTACTGCTGGTTCTCAGGTCCAGTTGTGAGGGTGCACAAGAGCATGAAAGGTCTTGTCCCAAAGCACTGTGTATTTGTCAGGCCTCTTGGCAACCTGGAGTGCTTCATGCACCTCTGGCAAGGCATTAGTATCAGGGCATTCCTGTAGTAAATCCTTCCTCTTCTCAAGTGAAACATAAGTGCCACTGGAAGCGATCCCAGTTGGATGTGAGGGTGCAGTACAACACTGCAGCTGAAGTGATCCTTGAAGGAGTAAGACAAGCAGGTATGTGGCTTCATTGGGTCCTTTGGGCTCTTAATTTCGTGGGGGGAAATGACTTGTGATATTTTCTATTCTAGATCCTTCTACTGTGCTTTTTTCCCCCTGCCTTGCCAGCAGTAAAAGGATTGGAAGAAAGGGATCTCTTTCTCAAGCTGTCCCCCCATTTCCCTCCTGTACCCAGGGGATGCAATACAAGGCTCAGAAGCTTAGATTTAGTCTGTGGTTTTTAACATTCCCCTTCTGACATGGATCTCCCAAGGGGAAACCATTTGGTCCATTTCCCCCTATCCTGGCACAGGATTATGACAGGTCATTAAGAACTGGATGCTATTCAGTCTGGTGAGATCATCCACCTCTATTTATGAATCCTACTAGGTCTCCATTCCCATCCCTAGATAAGGACCTTCGGTTGCCCAGCACAGAGACAGGCTTTCTGTTGACAATGGAAACCATCAAATATGATGATTAGAAGGGATACAGGGAGAGGCTGGGGGAGCTGGGCTTGTTCAGCCTGGAGAAGAGAAGGCTGCGGGGGGACCTCATTGCAGCCTGCCAGTCCCTGAAGGGAGCAGAGAAACAGGAGGGGATTCAGCTTTTTAAAAGGACAGATAATGGCAGGACAAGGGGGATGGATTAAAGCTAAAGGAGGGAAGGTTTAGATTGGATATTAGGGGGAAGTTTTTTACAGAGAGAGTGGTGAGGGGCTGGAACAGGCTGCCCAGAGAGGGGATGCATGCCCCATCCCTGGCAGTGTTCAAGGCCAGGTTGGATGGGGCCCTGGGCAACCTTGTGTAGCTCCAGGCCTGAGGTTGGTGTCCCTGCCTGTGGCAGGGGGGTTGGAGCTCTGTGATCCTTGGGGTCCCTTCCAACCCTTGCCACTCTATGATTTGGGAAGTACCAGAGGAAGAAGCTTCTATATAAGGTGTTTGCTTATTCCAGCGAAGAAAAACCTCTTCAGCCACACTAGGTCTCATTGTTGAACAACTGCAGAAGTTGTTTCTGATACAACCTGTGCTTAATGGCTTCTTACCTTTCTCCTGGAGGATCCCTCTTTTATAGAAACCATAGGATCAGGTCGCTGAAGGTGGTTTTGCTTCTGTGGAGAAGAGATGCTGTTAATGCTACTGGTCACCTCCTGACCTTGCTTGGAAGTAGCCAAGTGCTTGGACACCAAGGCAACCTGTATGCTGAATGGGCAGGTGAGAATCCTGAGCAGTTCTGGAAATGCTGTGCACCTTATTTTATTTTTTTTTTTTTGGCATTATAGCTGGTTTATAGAAAGCTTATTTTGTCACAGCCTGGGAGATTGTCTTGCTTCTAACTGGTGCTTTCCAGGTAGGTATAAGCTTGATGTGTAAGAAATGATAAATGTGTTTTAATGTGTCAGTGGAGGAGAAAGTTCTTTTTGGATTCCAACCAGTATATATTTTACAAGAACTCATTCCTCCAGACACCTTTGTCCCAGTGATACTTTCACTGAAATCTTTTGTTTCAAGTGATGTTTCTAGTGGCTCCATGCAGTGACAAATTTAGGGCCTTTATCATTTGGCCTCTGTCTATTCTGTCTAGCCCCCTTCTCTTCCTGTAAACTCTCCCAACCAAACCAGGAGCTACTCAAACAGTATTTTTCTTCTTATTTTACAGCTGAGATGGTTGTCACAGCACTCTGTTGTAGGTCACAGTTTCTAGGCTGTGTAATGTACCCACTCATACAGGAGTAGAACAGCAGCACACAATTAAAGATGAGGACCAATTCCCTATCACAGGATATCATGGGGATATCTCACATTTCAAAACCAAAGGTAGATTTTCTTTAGCCTTAAACAGTCTGTAAAATATTTCAGGCAAGAAAATCATTGCCCTTGCTGAAGGCTTGTGGCATGGCAGCATACAGTCTTTTACTGGAGCTGTCTCCTCCCAGCCATGTAGGTTCTTCTCAATTGGAAATATTTAACACCCTATTAGTTTCTGATGTGCTCTTTAATATATTGGTGATCTCAATGTTCCCTGAGAGGCCTCAAATTATGAGGATATAACCAGGTGCAGGTTTGCATAACCTGCCTTGAAGTGCTTCTCTCCATCTGATGCATACTTGAGTTCCTTTAGAGCTGCCATGGTGTGAGCATGCTGAAAAATCTGCTCAGTGTCCAGTGAGTGGTGGCTGAACAGCTTCAAATTCCTCCAGCAAGGGTCATGAAAAAAAAGTCACTGGGTGGCCTCCTGGAAAAGTAGAACTTTGTCTTTCAGCAAAGCAATCCATGGACCAAGGTGATGCCTTGAGCAACTGCTGTTGAAATCATTGGAAGCTCAGTCTTTCCCTACTTTTCTGTAGTCCCTAGGAGGTTTAGGTCAATACTGAAGTCCAGCTGATCCTGAGGCTTTGCAGACTTCAAATAGGAGCATTTACTGCCCAGACAATGTACTGTCCAAGCAGAAAGAGATGTGGGTCTGGGCTGTGTGTAGTAAAGAAGAGGAAGGGCAGGATGATACACAACCTGTGATGACATCAGTGTGAAATAAAATGGCTGAACTGTTGAGTGCTGAATTAATTGTCCTTAATTTTCAGGACCTGAGCCAGGGCATCTCAGGATACCAGCTAAAGCACATTGGAAGTCATCAGGGGAGATACATGTAAGAAGGCATATGTCAGCAGGAAGAAGAGGAACCAAGATAGGGGCAGATGTATTTGGAATAGAGATCTATCTGGGGAGCAGATGCTATACTTTGAACATGTTATCAGTCAAATATGATTTGGATTGAAAGGCTGAGCAAAATTTTTGTTCCTTATATCTTACCCTATTGCTCACCTTCTTTGGATTTTTCATTTGAAACCCCAGCCTGCCCTGCTGACTGCATTTAGTTCTCTCTGCATCTTACCAAAGCTCATAGGACCCAGATAGAGAATGGTGTCTACCTGATGTTGAACTTCCTCCCTTGTGCTCATTTTTCTGGTGAAGGAGGCACAGGAGGAGATCTAGGATTAGTATAGATGCACTTCTGATTTGAGCCCTAAACTGGGGAGATATTTTGCTGGAGACAGTGGCATGGTGATAAGTGTTGTCCTGCGTTCTGCAGTCCCCATACTATGCGCTCCAGAGCTATGCTTTCAGTGGGAGGATCCATTTCTCTTAAGAGCAATTTAGGAGGCCAAAGCTGTGGGAATAGTATTTTCTGGGCCAATGCTTCCAAATGGCAGCAGTCCAGCAGTGTTTTCCCTGGACAGGTCAGTCCCCCCCAGTTGCTGCTTCTCCAGGGCTGGTCTCTGTTGACTCCCTCCCATGTCCAGTGGGATGAATGCAAAGCTGATTCCTGCAGCAGTGATAAGATTGAGGCAATGATTCCAGTCTGTTTCTGGTGAAGGACCTAAAGGGGCATCAGGGGCACAGAGCTGTTGGATGTTACATTGCATGGGTCCAAAACAGTGCAATATGATGAGAGTTGGTTGGCTGTTACTGTCTGTAGTAGCCATGCTGGCCTTTGGGCTCAGTGCAGCCAGGACACAGAGACTCTGGGTTCTGTTTGAGGAAGCATTTGAACTCAAGAAGCCTCTTAAGGACTGAAAGTCAGGCGTATGGACCAGGCTGTCCACAATCATAGAATCATAGGATGGCATGGGTTGGAAGGGACCCCAAGGATCACAGAGCTCCAACCCCCCTGCCACAGGCAGGGACACCAACCTCAGGCCTGGAGCTACACAAGGTTGCCCAGGGCCCCATCCAACCTGGCCTTGAACACTGCCAGGGACGGGGCATCCACCACCTCTCTGGGCAGCCTGTTGTCTGTTTTGTTCAAGATCAGGTGTCCCAGGTGCACAACCAGCTATCTCAAACTACAAAAAAACCCCACAAACAACTTTTCTAATACTTTCAACCTGACTACACAACATTAAAGTGATGTTACCACCTCAATTTGCAAAGTGGGAGGAGAGACCAAAAGCTCTTTGCCCCCAGTTGCTATTAATGGCAGTTCACCTCCTTCATTACCCCTTTCCTCTCATAAACCACTGGAGTGTAGAGGATGATTCAGTGGCAGGGCTCTGAATGTCTCATCAGAAGCCAAAGCATGACAGGGACAGTGAGACAGGATCATCCCAGCACAAGATGAAGATCTGCTTAAAGGTGCCAGTACTGTATCCCTTTTGAGGATAGGTAGAGTTGTACCCTTTGTGTTTGGAATTTTTCAGTGGTGCAGAATTTTCCTTGAAATTGCAAGGAACAAAGGTGTCTTCTACAGGCTCAACTGAGACTTTTCAAATGCTCTAACTCTCCTAAATAAGGCTGATCTCTTGCTGATCTGTGTCCAGAACCAGAGAAGTCCTGTCAGTCCCTGTATTTTCATGTTTGCCTCAGGAAAGCAGAGAGGTGAGGGGAGGGAGAGCTGGGCTGCTTACTTTGACCTTGCTTTTTAGGTTTTCCCCTGTTGTTTGTTTAGTTTTGGGGTATTTTTTTTATTCTCTTTGCACGTGCCCCTAATTGATCCTGAAAAGAAGGGACAGTTAAAGAAGATGTTAAGGTGAAATGAAGCCATAACTGTGACTGGAGACTTTTATTAAGTGTGGCAAAGTTCCCTGGGCTGCGTAGAAATTGTTTATTGATTTTGGTATGGCTGGGTGCTCCGGAGTAATCGCCCGCAGAACCGCTGAGAGAAAGCAGAGAGGAGAGTGTTTTGCCACGTCTCTGCTGCCTCCTGCCCCTGGATGCTCTTCCTCCTGCCCCTGGATGCTCTTCCTCCTGCTTGTGCTGGTGGTCTCCTCTTTAACCTGCAAATGAGCAGCCACAGCTGTTTAACTCTTGTTGCAGCCAGCCCCTGCAGCCCAGTGCTAGGCTTTTCCCTGCTGCTCCAGAAACCAGTGGTGAAGGAATATGATAAGGGAAAAGATGACTTTGGAGCATGATATTGCTGAGGCTTAAACTGCCCTTTTGCTCTTCCACCTGTTGGTTGTTACAGACAGAAGCCTGTCTGATGGGCAGCAAGGTTAGTCATCTCTGAGCCTGTTTAACTGTGGGGCAGGTCAGTTTTGGGATATGCTCCTGTTTCTCAGTAGCATCTCTATGTTTTGGCCCAGTATCCCCTGTCTGCTCTCACATCCCCTCTGAGCCAAAACAGCTGGATGCTGAGGAAGGGTTAAGCAGCTGTGTACAGTGAGCCACCTGCCTCCCCTGTGCCTGTCTGGAAGCCCAGAACTTCCCTCCCTGCTGTTTTTTGTGACAGTATTACGACAATTTTACTGCTGTAATTCAATAACCATCCCTATACAGAGATTCTTACATCCCATCTGGAGAGTTTATACCATTTTCCTGTCAGGACAACTGTCCTGTTTCTGCTCAGTTTGCTTCCCATAGAGGTGTGGTGCAGCACACCTTCCTTGCCATACTACTTTTGCATAAGGGCAGTTAGTTCTTTTGCTGTTCCTCATCTAGAGTGCTACTACAGAAGTACACTCCTAAAATACACTGGTCCCTCAATTCCAAGGAGGAAATGGAAAGGGAAGCAATTTTATTGCTATTTGATTAGATAAGTGGGTGAATCTTCTGAGAGATGCCGCACAGTTTGTGATACCCCCTCTGCTACAGGCGAGGTGCTCATAGTCAGTGGGAGGTTTTATTCCCTCTCTCTCTGTCATTGAGTGTTTATTTCTACCTCCCAGTAGCATAGGTTGGTTTAATCTCCTTCCTTCTATACAAGACTTCAGAGGTCTGCAGCAATGTAGTCATTAGGTGAACGATACTCAGATGTAAATCTATGAGTGGAGAGGAGAAAAGGACTTGTCACCTGGTAGGACCACCCCTTAAAATCTTCCAAGCTTTAGTAAGAGTGTCAGAAACTATTGTCAGATGACATAAACTGGGTTTGTTTCTTAATCATCTAATCTGTATATGAGAGTAGGAATATGAAGCCAGTGTAAAGGTAAGATCCTCTTTTGCATCACTGGGTAACAAGTTTTCTGGAGATCACGTAGATGCTATAAAGAGGTGCTTTCTGCTTTGCATGTATGTGATGTTTCTTTAATGAAAAAGCTGGGGAAATGCCTATTAAATAGTCTAAAAATTTCATTTCCTGAAAGTCATCATGTTAATGGAAGGCAAAATATCTCTAAAGTGTTGGCAACTGAACACCCATAGAAAAGATTTTGAAATGGGACAAAACAATACAAATAAAGAGTTTCCTGACCAAAATGACAGGTGACCATTAGTGCTAAGAACAGCAGTAACAGCTTCAATTCTAATCTTTTTGATTTCCCCCTGTAATGAAGTTCAGAACTTTAACTTACTGTGGAGTAAGGACAATGAGTTACTCTGATGCTGGCCTGTGTGCTTTGGCTAGGAGGTGTGAATGCTGCAACAGAGTCTGCACCCATCTGCACTGGTACTTCAAAGCAGACACTGTGTATGTGCATCACATAAACTTTTGTAATGCTTTTGTTGCTTGAATGAAGTAAGAAGACTGATTTATTCTTCCTCCCTCCCCTCTCTCTTCTTTTTAAGTCTTTTACTTAAAGCTGCAAAACCTTCTGCTGTGGCTCACGTTCTCTGACTGCAAGTTCTGGCTCATAACTGCTGTAGCTTACTGCTCCTGCTTCTTGTGTTGGAGATTTTCGAATCCCCACCCTTGGGAAGAACAATCTGGCTTTAAATTCCTCAGTCCTGCACCTTAGACTGAAGGAGTTATTTTTAACCTGCCTTGACCTCTGCCTGAGCAAGAATAAAATAAGGATTGGGCAGAATGTGACACAAATCAATAGGTTATCCCAACAGATGTGATCTTTGGCACCGTTTTGCCTTGGACACTTGCTGCAGTAACAAAGATAAATGGTGATTTGTTAACATTGTGATCTAGGGACTGGGTGGCTCAGTGGATCGTGTGGTGGCCTCTGACCTCTGGGTCTCCAGGCTCTGAACATCAAGATGAAATCTCATTCTGATAGTCGGAAGGGAAAAAAGGGTCCATAAGGGTTGGGTGATTTTGGTTCAGTGCTAATCACAGTGCTCCACAAAACAATCCAACGAGGACTGAATAGACAATACCTCCTGGCAAAAAGGAGTATGAGAAATAGAGTGGGAACAGTAGCAATAGGGAGCCAGTGATCAGTTACTGCAGGCTAAGACTTGCAGTGCTTTTATGGAGTGACACTGGAGCACTCAGAGCTACTTTGTCTCAGCCTACCTATCAAGGAGGACTTGCACTGGGGAAGATTCATAGTGGCTCTCAGTGAAAGAGGAATTGGCTTTATGAAGGCAGCTTCCCTTTCATTTTCTGGGACAGTTTCTGCATGTCTTTTGACCTTTGACTAATTACTGAAGGATAGCGATGCCAGGTTTTTTTGGGAGCTGAGCTGTTGTAAACAGCAGATACAGCTGGGATAGCTCCACTATGGTCATGTCATGTCTCCACTGACCTTGTGTGATCTGTTCCATATCTCCACAGAATACCGTTGCAGGTTCTCTATAGATAGCTGACTTTTAATACTTTCTCAGAAGCACAGTTTGTCTTGCTTCAGCCCTCCATTGATGGTGTATTCTCCTCAGGGTGAAAAGAAATTCCTGCAACAGAATTCTTCCAGGTCATCTGCAAGGATTGGTAAGCAGTATTTGAAGACAATTTCATGCTGTATCCACTCTTGTGTCAACAGACTTAAGCCACCAAGTTCTTGTCCCCTTGCCATGAGAAGGCAGCATTTCATTCTGAAGCTGAACCCATCAACTTCAACTTTGTGGGTCTGGATCCCCTTATAGTTCTGCCCACAAGATGGTCACCCTGCTCTCAGGTGCCTTACTGTGCTAAGTTCATCCTCTCAGTCCTGAAAAAACCAAAGCAACAAAACCCGTACACCTGCTGTGCCTGGGACCCCAAGTCTGCCTCTGTGACATTCCCTTGCAGCACCAGCCCCGCTTTGTACTTCACACTGGGCTGTGCATTGCTGAGTTGATGATCATAGAATCATAGAATCACAGGTGTTGGAAGGGCCCTGGAGAGCTCCTGGGGTCCAACCCCCCTGCCAAAGCAGCTCCCCAGCTCACACTGCACAGGTCGGCGTCCAGACGGGGCTGGAATCTCTCCAGAGAAGGAGACTCCACACCCCCTGGGCAGCCTGTCCCAGGGCTCTGGCACCCTCACTGGGGAAAAGTTCTTCCCCATGTTGCTGTGGAACTTCCTGGGCTCCAACTTGCAGCCATTGCCCCTTGTCCTGTCCCCACAGACACTGAAAAGGGGCTGGCCAATTCCCCCTGCACCCCATACTTCAGATATTTATAAACATTGATTAGGTCCCCCCTCAGTCTTCTTTTCTCCAGGCTGAACAGTCCCAGTTTATTCAGCCTCTCCTCATAGGGGAGATGCTCCAGGCCCTTCATCATCTTCGTAGCCCTTCTCTGGACTCTCTCCAGGAGATCCCTGTCCTTTTTATCCCAGGGAGCCCAGAACTGGACACAGTACTCCAGGTGGGGCCTGACCAGGGCAGAGTAGAGGGGGAGGATCACCTCCTGAGACCTGCTGGCCACACTCCTCCTGATGCCCCCCAGGATCCCATTGGCTCTCTCAGCCCCCAGGGCACACTGCTGGCTCATGGCCAACCTGTCATCCACCAGGACCCCCAGGTCCTTCTCCACAGAGCTCTTCTCCAGCAGGTCACCCCCAGCCTGTACTGATACATGTGGTTGTTCTTTCCCAGGTGCAAGACTTTACACTTGCTTTTGTTGACCCTCATCTGGTCTCTCCCTGCCCAGCTCTCCAGCCTGGCCAGGTCTCTGGATGGCAGCGCAGTGTCCTGCGTGTCAGCCACCCCTCCCAGCTTTGGATCATGGGCACTTGCTGAGGGTGGGTGCTGTTCCCTCATCAAGGTGTCAGTGAAGATATTGAACAGGACTGGACCCAACACCCAGCCCTGGGAACACCGCTGGTCACAGGCCTCCAGTCAGACTCTGCTCCACTGATCACGACCCTCTGAGCTCGGTCCCACAGCCAGTTCTCGACCCACCTCACTGTCCACTCATCTATCCCATGCTCTCTCAGCTAATGATGTGAGTCATGGTTCTGTGTAGCCTCTTTCTGTGATTTTCCTTATCCCACCCTTCTGTAAATTGTCTATATACCAACAAGGAATTGGAATTGCAGTAGGCTGGTGCAAGCTTCTGCTCGAGCCTCTGTTTAGTGGTATCTTACCATTTGTACTTGCTCTTGAATCTCAAATGGGAATCCAGTTTTTAACCCACAGGCTGCATGCCCCGTGGTTTGCTCACAGCACATGTTTGTTACTTGAGATGTCACAGAAGGACATTTGAGCCAAAGAATGTTGTCCTTCATGTTCCTCTCCTCATGAGCAAGCAACGGTGGGAAAGACTGGTTCCTGAAAACTTTGCTCAGTGTCTTCCTTGCCCCAGCCCAAGGCACGTCTCCGTACCAGGTGCCTGCTCTGGCTCACAGTGCCCTGAGCTCCTCATGACACTTGTTTCTCCAGACAGAGGGGCTGCAACACACCCATAACTGGGAACAGAGCTTGCAGCCTCCAGCTCTGCCCCTCTTCTTCCATGGGGATGTAGATCTTCCTGATATTCTTGCCTGTCAGTCCTTGGGCTCAGGCCTGTGTCCCTCTCCCCTGCATCCCAGCCCAGAAGGTACGCTGGCTTCAGGATGGGCAGAGCAGGGTGCCCTGGGCACACACAGTGAAAGCAGCATCCCCTGAAGCCAGCGAGTCACTGTTGATTGCCACCACTGCCACCTCCGTGCCCCACACTTTGCTATGTACAGAACATATTTGGGGCTGGGCTTGTTGCTTGTCCTGAATGGAGGCAGCAGGGTGGTTTGTGGGCCCATTTCACACCTGCACGCTGGGTGTGAAATGACACCTAAACTGAGTATGGCTGTAGCCTTGCTATGGATGTCTAGGTGTGCTGTGCTGTCACTGCTGTCTTTACCTACAGGCCTGTCATCCTATCAAAAAAAAAAAAAAAGCTGGAGAGAGGAGGTAGCAGCCTAACAAGACCTACTTTCCACTATATTTTTAGCCTCTGGTTTTTATTTTTCCCAGTATAATTCTGGATTAACTATTTCATTGTTTTGTCCAGGCTGAGATCAAGTTGAACTGATCAAGAATTCCCTGCCAGCATACCTTCTGCCCTGTTCAAAGTACAAGAATTTCACTGTCATTGCTTCAGTCTTTGCCTGAATTTCATGTTGTTTGGGGTTTTCTTTCTTTGGTTGTTTTTTTTTTACAAAGTTGTGAAATGTCATCACTGGTGAGATCTTGAGGTTCTTCAAGGTGTTCTGGTGGTAAGCTTTTATTTTCAACAGGTATTTTCCTTGATTGTAAAGAATAAAATATCTCCTTCATCATAAAATATATGGGATCAACCATCCTATGTCCTTCCAGTTTTAGAGAGAATTACTAGCTGCCAATTTCTGCTATCTCTCCAACTCTTTGGATGTAGAAAAGGACATTCTTTCTACCTTAGCATTTAGTTTTTGAGGAGACAGCTCTATGTGTGTGTTATTGGGAAATAACACTTAAACCAAATTTTTTTTAAATGATGTGATGGACAATAAACTGCCCCATCTTTTCTGTGAAGCAGCTCTGCTCAGAGCCCACTTTGGTTTGCTCCCATGGAAACAGCTTTGCATATTTGTTGGTACAAATCATCTTTTGGGGGGTTTCTTCTGGAGGATTGGTATTCTTATGGAGATACATACAGGAGATGTTGGTAATTCTACAGCACACTGCATTCAGAACACTCTGCTGGTGCTGGCAGACTGGTCAGAGGTACCTCTGAGAAGCCATAAGCTATTTCCTTACTGGTACTAGAAAAACTTGGATGTACTTTGGTAAGCCTGGCAGTGGCTGGGGTCAGGCCTTGGCCTTAGAGCACATGTGAGTCATTGTTTTTCTCTCCTAGAGGTCCTGGTCTGTGGCATTGGCAAAGAGCAACAGGCAATTTGATATGAATTTTAGGTGAAGCCATTTATTTGGTGAAGTCACACAGATTCTATACCTTTCTTACTGCAAATGTGGCAAGCTAAAAAACTGCTACTTGGTTACACACACTGTTCACACCACACTGATTGGTTAGTAATTATAACAAGTTCTGATAAACCTATCTTATAGCTAAACATCCTTAGTTTACCTTTGATATCTAAAAGCATCCCCACACCTGCTGTTTTGACCCTCTTGTTATGGCTGGTTCCTGACATGTTCCATCACTCCCAAATACCTTCCCATAACTGCTTCTTGGTTTAGGGCAGCCTGTACCCCTATCAACAAGGCCACTGTGTTTTGAGAATGTGATTATTAGGATCCTCTCAGCATGAGGAACTTTTCCTGTCTCATAGGAACAGAAGAATATTGTCAGGGCCTAAATCTTGGGAGAAGAGAGCTAGGCCGCCAGCAGGCCTGCTGTCTTCCCTGACACTGGTCATCTATCCCATGGGTGCTATGAGGAGGGCTGTTGTGCAGAGGCAGTAATTGCAGAGCTGATGGGAAGTGGTAGCCAGGTCCTGATGTTTCTGTACCTGCTCCTCCCTCCTCCTCTGCAAGGAACGAATGTCTTCTGCAGTCTGTTTGTAGTATCATTGAATTACAGAATAACTGAGGTTGGAAGGGGTGTCAAGAGGTCTCTGCTACCGCCCTTTGCTTAAAGTAGGGTTAACACATGTCAAGACTTGGTTGCTCAGGGCTTTGTCTAGTTACATCTTGAAAGCTTCCAAAAATGAAGGTTGTGCAGCCTGTCTGTGCAGCTTGTTCCAGTGCTTGACTGTCATGCTGGAAAAGCTTTTCCTTGACTGCAGTCTGAACTCGTTTCCAAATGTATCTGCTGTGTACTGCCACACTATGATCCACTGTAAAAAGCCTGTCTCTGTCTTGATAAGGTTCCTACTGAAAATATGTTGTTAAATCCCTGCAAAACCTTCTCTTCTCCAGGCTAAACAAGCCCAATTTCCCCAGTCTCTCCTCACAGTACAAATGCTCCAGCCTTCTAGCCACCCTCCATTTAACACGTACCAGTTTATCAATCTCTTTCCTCTACTGGGGCCCCAAATCTGTACAGCATGTTCAAGATAGAGTGAAAAGTACCAGGTGAAGTGGAAAAACTACATCCCTTGACCCACCATGGGCTGGGTGACCAGTTTTTCTGCCAGTCCATGACCAGTTTTTCTGCCAGGGCATACTGCTGGCTCACATTCAGCTTATGACCTGTCAGGCCCCCAGGTCCTCTTCAGCAGAGCTGCTACCCAGCCAGGCAGTCCCTAGTATGTTCTGTCACAATGGATTAATTCTTCCAACATGTAGGGTTTTGTGTTTGTCCTTGTTTAACTTCATAAGGTTCATGTTAACCCAATTCTTGCAGTCTGTCTAGGCCATTCTGGGTGGCAGCCCTGCCTTGAGGATATCAACTGGTCCCCCCCAGTTTGGTATCAAGTGCAAACTTGATACGAGTGTGCTTTGTTGCAGCTTCTAGGTCATTGATACAGATGTTAAACAGGACATGACCCAGGATACACCCCTGCATACATCTTGTTCTGGTATCAGCATTGCCATCTGAGCCTGATCATCCACTCAGTTTTTAACCCATCTGATAGGCCACTCATAATAGCTTTTTATCACACTTGAGGCATTCTGGGAGACAGGATTGAATGCTCAGCTAAAGTCAAGGTAAATGGCTTCCATACCTCTCCCCTTGTCTGTAAGTCCCATCATCTTATCACAGAAGAGAATCAGGTTGGTCAGGCATGATTTATCCTTGGAATATCCACACTGACAGTTCCAAATCATCACTTTCTCCTTCATGTGCCCAAAATATGTTCTAAGGGGACTCACTACATCATTTTCCCAAGGACACAGGTGAGGCTGGCCCTAATTTATTGGATTTTGGACCTCTCTTGGAAACTGATTGGAAGGAACTTACAGGTCACAGAGAAGCCAGTAGTCTGTAAAGACAGCTATTTGCAGATGTTTTTTCCTTAATCAGCTCACAGAGTAGTTGATAGTGTGCATGGATGGGGCAACAGAGCTTTCTGGCTACCTCAGATTTGCTGCCAAGGGATGTGAGAAGCCAAGAAAGGAGGACAAAGATGTAGATTGGAGGGGAGGTGGAATCTCAGACATGGGGTTTAATCAGCATGAAGGTGCTAGTGGAGAGGTGGAATGGAACAAAGGGCAGAGTAACTCAGCCTGTCATAGGCAGGCAGGTTCTAGGAGAGCAAGGTGAGCAGAGCACGCGGTGAGTTTTCTCATGAGTTGTCCTTTAAGCAATGACTGATGAAGCTGAAGGTTTTCTACTTGCTCCCTAACCACAGGCTCTGGGTGAGCATGTTTATTTCACAGAAATGAAGATATCTGAGAGATTTGATTGAGGGGTCTTAAAGCTCCTTTCCCTGCAACTCCATGCCATGTCACACTGCCACTCACCAAGAGAGGTCTGCTTTCATGCTTGGGCACCTGCCCTTATGCTGTCTGTTCTGTATCTCTATTTTCTTGAGGAGGAAAATGAACCTGTATTCCAATTCCAGCTAGTGTCAGGCACGTTGGAAGGACTCATTTACCCTGCCATCTTCCTTGAGAGAGGCTTAAATAAAAATAAGTGCATCTTTTTTTTTGCAAGCCTCAATGAAAGAGCTGGAGCATTGGTCTCATTCCTCTCCAGATGTACCTCTTGGTATTGTGATTAGTGATTCACAAGCAGCTTTAAATGCAGCAGTTGGAATCAATGCTGCAATGTGCCTTTGTATTTTGTGAGGTTTCTGTGTTTGATTCTTTCTTGCAAGAAATTTAGAGAGATAATGCCCTTATTGGCAGGCCAGGAAGAAGGGACATAAGGGAGAGAGGGGAAGAGGTGGAATTTAGGAGCACGTTTTGATCTGCTGCTGGCCTTAGGGTTAGAGGGCAGGTTTTAACCCAGTATCAGATATTGGTTTATTTTTTGAAGTTCACCTGCAGTAGCCTCCTGTGAGAGAAGCAGCTCTGCTAAGAAGCTATCCTGTTCCTAGTGTTTTCCCAGAGGGAAAGGGAGATTTCCATGTGCTCTGTTTTCTAAATGTGGGGGTATTTGCAGTGAGAGGCTTTCTAGGGAAGAATGTGACCCTTACATCCACTGACATGCCTCTATGTGGACAATCTTCAGCTACTGCAAACACTCTCATACAAATTCTTGAGCTCTTCAGTATGTACCCTTCTTTTCCCTACCCCATAGCTTTTGTGTCAGAGAACATTCACAGGAGAAAAGTGCTCAAGGGGGGGCTGGTAGTAATGGAGAGGGGTGGCTGATATGGATGGTGGAAACACTGGTGTTCTTGTAGTGTCCATATCTCCTTGAAAACTGAGGCAGGAAAGAGAAAGGAATGGTGTGGAGCACTTGAGAGCAGATAATGATGTCTGTAGAGACAGTATGGAGAACAAACCAGGCTGGACAAATACTCTTGGTGTGCTGTTGCTGTGGCTTGTTCACTCATGTTTTCTTTGTCTGATAATTTACATGAATCTGAGTGCTGGTGAACCATTTGATTCTGCTCTGTGAAATCCCATTAGCAGTATGTGTTTGTTTGCCAGACAGGAGGGGGACTGGGGAATTAAAATGGGTATGATGATGATTGTAAAAGAATCATATAAGCTTGAGACAGAAAGATCTGGTCCTTGCCATTGAAAACCTGGTGTTTAATAGCCTGAAATGGCTGGTGAGGTGGGACAGGGCTCTGTGTTCAAGCTGGTATGATTAATCCCTTTCATTAGAAATATGGAAGAGGAGGTAAACAGACCATTAATTAAATCTGCAAGGGATACTAAACAGGGAGCACTGTAGCCAGTGACTGCAGTGTGGAGATGCAAAGGGAGCTGAAATTAGAAACAAAGGTAAGAAATAAAGGTCCCTGCTGCCAGGAAATGTGCAAGTAAAAGAAAACAATATTGAACACATATGGAGAGAAGAAACTTAAAAGACTGTAGTGCCAGAAGGAGGTCTAGCCATGTGAGGGTATTCACTTGGTGCCTGAAGGTTGGTAAGTTGCTGTCCAGTGGGGGAATCCTAAGACTGCTCCTTGGACAGGAAAATTAGTCTGACTCATTATGGAAGTCAATGGAAAGCATCCCAGAGACACACCTCAAGTGCTGTGACCAGTTCTGGGCTCCTCACCATAAGAAGGACATTGAGGTCCTGGAGCGAGTCCAGAGAAGGGCAACCAGGCTGGGGAAGGGGCTGGAGGGCAAATCCTATGAGGAGCAGCTGAGGGAGCTGGGGGTGTTCAGCCTGGAGAAGAGGAGGCTGAGGGGAGACCTTCTCACCACCTACAGCTACCTGAAGGGAGGTTGTGGAGAGGTGGGTGATGGTATCTTCAGCCAGGTGACAGGAGATGGGACAAGGGGAAATGGCAAGAAGCTGCCCCAGGGCAGGGGCAGATTGGACATTAGAAAAAAATCTTTTACTGGCAGAGTTGTGGGGTCCTGGCACAGGCTGCCCAGGGAGGGGCTGAGTCACCTGCCCTGGGTGTGTTCAGAAAAAGGGGAGATGAGGTACTTAGGGATCTGGTTCAGCTTAGGATGGGATTGGTTGGACTTGATGATCTTCAAAGGTCTTTTCCAACCTTGTGATTCTGTGACTTCAGTGATGTTTGGGTACAGCCTATGGACCATGTCTGAATGCTGATGGATCACCTGGTGGGAGAGTGGTCAGAAGTGCTAGGTGCATTCAGTTGAGTCAGTGGGCATGCTTTGGAGCAGATGACCCACATCCTCTGTAGGGTTGTCCACAGGCCAGTGTAGCTAATCACACTGTCAGAAGGGATCTGAAATGGGAACAGGGGTGGAAGCAAAAGGATTTTACTGCAGTGAAGGAGCAAGAGAATGACTGATGGGAGGAAGTGAGTGAAATCAATACCCAAATGCATTATAACCAAATCTGGCCTTCTTCAGTGCTGCTATCTCCAGATAGCTGCTCAAACGTGGCCTCCTGGTTAACACCACCCCCAGGGAAACATCTGGCAGAGAAAGAGAGCTGGAAAGCAACAAGGTTGGTGCCAACCAGGTGTTAATGTGAGTGAGCCAGGCTCAGGCCTGGGAGTCCCAAGCTTTTGTTGGGACATTGGAGTCTCACTTTGTGTTTTGTCCATTTAGCATTTGGGAGACAAAAGGGAGCAGCAGGGCTCTTGGAGGTTAACATTCACCCTTTGTGTGCTGTTGGGGAATCTGCCTCAGTGTCAGCCGAGACTATGTTGGGCCATTGTTGTAGGTTGTATCTCCTTATGCCCCTGTATCTTCCTGTTCAGGTGGGACACATACACATGCCCCTACTTCCCTCACCAGCTGTAGGTGGCAGCTCTCAACAGTGAAGTGATGTGAGAGGAGTCTAACAATCCATTCCTTGAAGAGAAGTTCTGCATGTCTCTCTCTGAGCTACGTGTCACAGATGTTGTGCTGCTCTGCATGGGGGTTTTCCAGTCAGCTGGGTCACGGATGCCCTCAGAGGTGATAAAATCTCTACACAGCCTTCAAAGGGCTCAGGTGAGGCTGGCAGAGGCTGAGGGAAAGTGAACAAGCTTTACTCAGGGTGAGGTTGTACCATGCATTTCACCAGTCTGGAGAGGTTCTCCTGTGTTTATCCTATCCTCAAAGGAGCAAGGAGAGGCAAGAAGGTTAACAGAAAAACTGTTTTGTAGAGTAGCATCAATTCTAATGGGGCAAGAACCACTTTTACAAGCAGCTCCCAGTGACATACTGCTACTTAGTTCAGGCTGTGTTTGGGCCAGCCACCAAATGGTGGAGCTGGCTAGTCCTGAGCTGTTAGCTCATGTGGGAGATGCTGTGTGTGGGGAAGGGGATCTCAGCAGTAGTGGGTTGCCAGTCTGTAAAGGTCATGGAAGGGTGAGGCAGAGCTGAGAAATGTAATGAGGGAAGGCAGCTTATCATTATTTCCTTTGATGGCTTTTTGTAACCTGCAGTGCTTTCCAGCCTGACCTCTGCAAGCTAGGTTCACGTGGCCAGTTGTTCTGCCTCTGGGTATCAAGGGAGACTTATCTTGCTACAATTTCTGGAGTTCAGACCTATCTCCTCATCTAGAAGCAGAGGAGGGAGGTCTGGAGAGAAGGTGCAGGGGAGTTACATTGAAAAGAGCCACCCACCCCCTGAAACAGAGCTAGGTGGGATGACATGTAGAAACATAGAAATTATCACACCAGTTTTCACCAGTGAGTGGACTATCTGGTTGGTAAGGAATTGGCTGGATGGCAGCATCCAGAGGGTAGCAGTCAATGACTCAGTGTCCAGATGGAGAGGGGTGACAAGTGGTGTCCCTCAGGGATCTGCACTGGGACTACAGTTTTTTAATATCTTCATCAATGACATAGTGTGATCAAGTGCACCCTCAGCAAATTTGCAGATGACACTAAGCTGGAGTGGTGTGGTTGACATGCCAGGGGGATGGGATGTCATCCAGAAGAGCCTGGACAAGCTAGAGAGGTAAGCTTGTGCAAACCTCATGAAGTTCAACAAGGACAAGTACAAGGTCCTGCCCTTGGGTTAGGACAATCTTTGTTACCAATACAGCCTGGGGGATGGTGTGATAGAGAGCAGCCCTGAGGAAAAGAACTTGAGGGAACTCATGGATTGAAAAGCTGGACATGAGCCACCAGTGTGCATCTGCAGCCCAGAAGGCCAACTGCATCCTGGGCTGCATCAAAAGAAGTGTGATCGAGAGAGGTGATTCTCTGCTCTGCTCTCATCTACTCTGCTCTGGTGAAACCCCCCCTGAAGTACTGCATCCAGCTCTGGAGCCCTCAACACAAGGACATGGACTTCAAGGAGCAGGTCCAGAGGAAGGCCACAAGGATGATCAGAGGGCTGGAGCACCTCTCCTATGACGACAGGCTGACAGAGGTGAGGCTGTTCATTCTGGAGAAGAAAGGCTCAGGAGAGACCTTATAGTGGCCTTCCAGTGCCTGAGGGGCTTTACAGAAAAGCTGGGGAAGGACTGTTTGCAAGGGCATGTAGAGATAGGACAAAGGGCAATGGTTTTAAACTAGAGCAGGGGAGGTTTAGATTAGCCATTAGGAAGAAGTTCTTTACTGTGAGGGTGGTGAGACACTGGAACAGGTTTCCCAGAGAGATAGGTGGTGGAGGCCCCATCCCTGGTGACATTCAAGGTCAGGCTTGATGGAGCTCTGAGCAATCTGATCTAGTGAAGATGTCCCTGCTTACTGCAGGGAGGTTGGACTAGGTGACTTTTAAAGGTCCTCTCCAACCTAACACATTTTATGATTCAATTATCTCTCTGCTCCAGAGTTCTGTTTCCCAGGTTGGTTGACACTTCAGAAGAGTTGAGTTTGGGGGTAAGATACTTTTTCTGATGGTTTGAGGTTGGCTTTACCCTCTAATTTTGGATATTCTTTGCATTTTCTCCAATAAGGTGGGTCTAGCTGATGGTCCATTGGCAAGCTCAGAGTCCAGTTCTCCTCTCTTTCTTCAGGAATTTTAGAGATAGGAACAGCTATTGAGTCAGTACACAAAGCCTTCAGACAAAACAGGCACTTAGGCCAAGGAGCTGCCACTCAATTTATCCTGTGGGAGAATATATCATAGAATCATAGAATGGCATGGGTTGGGAGGGACCCCAAGGATCAGAGAGCTCCAACCCCCCTGCCACAGGCAGGGACACCAACCTCAGGCCTGGAGCTACACAATCCCACTCAATATATCCTGTGGGAGCCTGTGGGAGGGGGTCCCTCAGCTAGCACCCAATCACTGATGTGGGGATGGGTGCACCATAATTATCTGGTATCTAGAGTCTTACCAGTTTATGAGTTTTGACTGTCAGGATGATAATTTTATGAGAGGAAGTAGATTGTCCCAAAATACTATGAGGTTCTTGCAGCAAGTTTTGGCTGCTGTCAGTGAGAGAAAAAAAAGGTCTGGAGAACCTGTAGAGATCACACCATAATTCATGTATCTATTGATTTGTATTTTTAATCCTGCTTTATCTGTATCTTCAGTGCTACCTGGTGGGGTAAGTCCTATGAGTTAATGCATCTTCATATATCCTATACTGTCCAGAAACTTTTCTCTTCCAGCTTTACACTCCTGTTTCTGCTCTTTTCCATAAGTTCCTCAGGGCTAACTGACTATGGTAGCTCTCTCTGAGAGCATGGCTCCCTTCTGCTCTGTGTGGTAATAGCCAAGGAAGGAAAAAGGAGGGTAGAAACATTTTCCCTAAGAGATTCCTCCAACATTGAGTGGTAGTGCTACTATAGAGCACAGAACATAAGGACAAACATTCCTATCCATTATCACTTAGTATTTCCTTCCTGGTGCATCTCAATGAGTGAATGAGTGCTGCTTCCCACCCCCTCTTATTTAGATTTTTTTATCATTTGCCACCATTGGAGAGTGAAGGGTCATTTCCATTGAACTCTCTGAGTTTCCTGTATTCATTTGGAAATTCCAGCCCTATGGAAGTACTGTCTGAGGGCAGTGTGCATTGCCTGGCTTTGCCTGACTGGATTTCACCCAGTTATCTGTCTTTCTATCCAGCTTTGTCCCTCTGAGGTGCTTCTCAGTCCATTTTTAGCTTGATTAGTTTAAATGAGGCTGTCATCTGCAGTTTTCCATCACCTTTTATTCTCAGTTCCCAGATCACTTAGAGTATCCCTTAGTAGTCCTTGCTCCAACCCTGGTGTGACTGAGTTTTCATCTGGTCTCATGCTGAAGACTAGCAGTTCTTTCTTTACTAACATTTTCCATTTCATCCAGTTTCTCATTTGTGACATAACTTTCATTCCACAGGTCCTGTTTTTCTAAGAGTGTCTCTGAAAAATAAGCATTACCTGAAGGTCCACATTGTCAGCTGGTTACCCTGCCAAGATATTTAAGAGATACCTTGAAAGAAGTCTACTAAGCAAAGGACCAACTCTTCTTGTTCCCAAGTGAAAGAACTGGTTTAATTAGTAGCTGTAAATGAATTATTTATGTATAGTTGTTTATATTATATATGGTTGTAATTAATTACTCTTACAATTGTGACTGCAGCTTGCTTGGATATAGGGATCAGGCCCTTGAGTGAGGGAATCAGTGAGATCCCCATCAGTGTGGCATTTTATTCTTCCCTCATATCCACCATGGGTGAACCCAATCTGTTGTAGCAGGGATCAACCCAGGTGCTCACTGAGAAAGCTGTGACATACTGGGAGGAGGTGTATTCTTCTTGAGCATCACGTCATGTTTAGGTGCCCTGACTCCAGCCATGGGGAAGTCAAAAGCTACTACAGTAGCTGGAAATGATGTTGGGTGGTTTTTGAAGATCACTGCCTTTGCACTTTCCCCTTGAGGAGTCTCCTTTAGGCTAAGTTCTTAGAGAGGGAAATGAGCACTGAGGAGATAGTTTTGAGATGGTTTTGTGGGAGCCTTTGCTCCTGAGAAGTCATTATCAAACTGAGCTTTCTCCAGGACTTGTGGATGGATGCACTTGGTGTATCCCATTGTCTGATGCTTGACACCCTCCTCATTCCAGCATTCCTGGTTCTCTGCAGCACCCAGCCTTACAATACCACTGCTATTCTCTGCTTGCTGGCATGTACTTCCCAGGTGCTCATACCCTCCTGCTTCTGAGGCTGACCCTGTGATGACAGCTGCCTGGCTGCCTATCAAAGGCTCCATTTAGAGCTAGCCTGAGAGCAGACAGAAAGCTGCAGTGTTAGACCCCGAAATCTGACACAGTGTGGTTTGCCCTCTTTTCAGTGGGTCCTTGACAGCCTTTCAGCTCATGTCTGTCAGCCCCCCTGCCAGGCACACAAGTTCACTTCCATCTTGGAAGAAGGGGAGAGAGAAGTGACATTTCACCGAGCAGTGGGCTTGAGGGGGGATGTAGGGAGATAAGGCAGGATCACAGAAGAGGCTGAAATCCCCAGCGGATATTGCCTTGCTCTCTGGATTGACAGGTTAATAGTATTGCTGGGCCAAGTCTCCCTGCTCCCTCTGTCCCAAAGGACCATGCACTGAGAACAGCACTCAATCCTAATGAATCTTGGCCTACAATGTGGCCAGTTCTGCCATAGCCTGGCATGAGGACATCCGTTGGGAATTTGTTTCCAACTTTCAACAGGAGCTACCCCTAGAATGGCTTTTAAAAGAAATAAGTTCACTTAGCAAACAACAACAGTAAATGAACAGAAACACTGATCTGGCCAAGGATGAAATATTAGCATTTTTCAAATCCGTTTAGTGAAGACAGCCCCTGGGCACTGGTTCAGGTCCTTGTGTTAGCAGGCTGTTTGCAAAGCACTCAGCTAACTTACAGCCAAAACCTGTCAGCTTCTTCCTGGAGCTCAGGAGGACAAAAATTTGTCTTAGTTAACAAACTAAGACTGGTCTAAAACCTTAATACCTTTGCTGATAAAACTATATATCTGTGCCCTTTAGAGGAGAATGTAGTTGTGTTTTTCTGTCCTGCATCTTATGAGTCAGCAGTGTGCCCTGGGGGCTGAGAGAGCCAATGGGATCCTGGGGGGCATCAGGAGGAGTGTGGCCAGTAGGTCTAAGGAGGTGATCCTCCCCCTCTACTCTGCCCTGGTCAGGCCCCACCTGGAGTATTGTGTCCAGTGCTGGGCTCCCTGGGATAAAAAAGACAGGGATGTCCTGGAGAGAGTCCAGAGAAGGGCTACAGAGATGATGAAGGGCCTGGAGCATCTCCCCTATGAGGAGAGGCTGAGAGAGCTGGGGCTGTTCAGCCTGGAGAAAAGAAGACTGAGGGGGGACCTAATTGGTGTTATCTTAAGAATGGGATGCAGGGGGAAATCAGTCAGCCCCTTTTCAGTGGTCTGTGGAGACAGGACAAGGGGCAATGGCTGCAAATTGGAGCACAGGAAGTTCCACAGCAACATGGGGAAGAACTTTTCCCCAGTGAGGGTGCCAGAGCCCTGGGACAGGCTGCCCAGGGGGTGTGGAGTCTCCTTCCCTGGAGAGATTCCAGCCCCGTCTGGATGCCGACCTGTGCAGTATGAGCTGGGGAGCTGCTTTGGCAGGGGGGTTGGACCCCAGGAGCTCTCCAGGTCCCTTCCAACCCCTGCAATTCTGTGATTCTGTGATTTGTCCAAATGCTTATCTAGCCTTGACTTACTCACCAGCTCTTGTGGGTTGCAGGGCAAGATGACATGGCTTGAGGCTACTGTCTAGCAGTTTTCCACTCTCAGAAAGATGTGACTAAGTCCTTGGGTAAGGAGAAAGTTGCATGGCAAGCCTTTACTTTGCAGTTGCTTCATCCCACCTGATTTTCACTAGTGAAGCTCTGCTAGCTGTGTGATATGAGTGGTAGTTTCTAGCATCCAGTAGAGATAATGCCATGTGCAGAAGCTATGGTCAGCCTTCAGGAAAGGGATATTGGAGCGGGATGAGGGTCTTCCCAAGGAACTTCTATGTGCCATCAGTGGAGAAACACTGGTGACTTACCAGTGTGTGACACAAGCTGTTACCTGTAGGGCCCAGACCAGAACACTCTCTTAGACAAGTGAGGGGTCCCAGGATAGAGGGAGAGTGCCTAGGTGTGTGAGGTGGATATGGTTCCTGATGGGTCAGCAGAAATTAACTAAGCCTATAGACTAGTCAATGAGTGGCCAGGGGTCCAAAGGCTACATTTGCCTGGTGGAGGACCAGGCAGGTTGCAAGGGCAGAGAGAGGGAGGTGCACAATGCCTTAGGGTGCAGTGTAAGGGATGGATACAGAGGGAGAGGGAAGAGACATGCTGTCATCCTGCAGCCAGTGGGGAAATCACACCAAATAGTATGCCCTGCTTGCCAACCTCCTCACACCATGCTCCATTCCCTGCCCTCTCCTAGACATGGCAGATGGAGGCACTGCCTTTGTTTTATGCTGTGATCCATGTCCTTTCCCCCAGCTACCGTGATTCTGCAGTACCTCCTGCCTGTTGTTAATGCCCAGACTATTCAGCCCAATATCTAGGGAATGTTGTACACTTCCCTCCCCCTGCTGTGCAACCACAGTCCCATTCTGCAGCCCTGTTGCTACATTCTGAATGCAGTGGTGCCCCTTACAGTCCCTACCAAGAGGTTAATAAAGCCCTACTGCCTGAGTTACCTTTAGCTTTTATAAACCAAAAAAAAATCCAAACAGCTTGTAAGCAGCATTCATTACCTTGCACGCCTTCAGCTGCTTATTGGATACACATCCCCCTCCTTCCAGCATCTCTCTCTCTCTTTTTTTTTTTAATATGGCTTTTTTTTAATTTGTTTTGATGAATGAGTGACAACCTTGACACCCGATTCGCTGAGATTAATAGAAACGACACAATATTTACGTCGCGCCGACGAGCAATTATCCTGCCATCTATCTTTGAGATTATCTTTCTGATTGAAAACTACTCATCCATGTAATCGGAATTATTTGGAATTAGAAGGGAATTTATGGCCCCTCTCACTCTCCCTTCTATTTGCCTCTGTCTCCATCCTTCTTCCCCCTCCTATAAGAGGGATCCTTTCTTCCTTCGTTCCTTCCATCCTTCCTTCTTTCAGCCCTGTGGATGGAAACGTGTGCTTCACTGTAGAAAGCTTTGCTATACAAGGATGGTTGTGGAGATGGGGGAGATAGGGCAAAGCTGTGTTCAGGCAGGCACTGGGGTAACTGGGGATGCAGTGAGGCTTGGACGGCAGCCAGGGGATGGAATGTTCTTCAGAAGAAGGCTGATATGGCAAAGGGACACATGGAGTTTGTGACACAGTGGAGGCAGCACTGCAGTGACTGAATCATAGAATCATAGAATGGCCTGGGTTGGAAGGGACCCCAAGGATCACAGAGCTCCAACCCCCCTGACACAGGCAGGGACACCAACCTCAGGCCTGGAGCTACACAAGGTTGCCCAGGGCCCCATCCATCCTGGCCTTGAACACTGCCAGGGACAGGGCATCCACCCCCTCTCTGGGCAGCCTGTTCCAGCCCCTCACCACTCTTTCTGTAAAAACGTTCCCCCTAATATCTAATCTAAACCTTCCTTCCTTTAGTTTTAATCCATCCCCCTTGTCCTGCCATTGTCTATCCTTCTAAAAAGTTGAATCCCCTCCTGCTGATAGGTAGAGGCACCTCACACCTCCCTTCTTGAGTATGCTGTACAGTTCTTTCCTTTTTGCCCTGTTTTGAAGATGCTTGGCCCACTGCTTAGTAAATGTGCCCCTTGTGCACATATTTTATCTAAATATTTATCTGAAAGCATTTTTCCAGCTCACTCTGCAGGAGAAGGACCTATGCTTGTGGGCTGTTTCTAGCTTGCCTTGAACCTTTCTATAGCAGCTGCTGGTGTTTCTGCTACTTCAATAGGCCCTGGAGACAGCCTGCTGTCCTCCAGCATGTGGGATAGGATCTGGCAGTCTCACTGCAATACTGATGTCCCCCAGTCCAATGCTGTCTGTATTGGGCTTCTAGGAAATACCTTTGCTACTTTGTCATAGCCTTGAGGAGCTGATAGGTGGCATAGGGCCTCCTGATTTTTCTCATTGGGAAGACCTCTGTCTTTTACCTTCTTCCCAGAGGCACCAGTGTTTCCCACATTTTTCTTTACTTGCTTTTCATTCTTTTGCAGGCCTGTGATGCCCAAGAAGAAACTAGTCATGTTGTCTCAGGTCACCCATAGAGGCAGGAGACACAACTCTCTCTTGTAGGTGATTCCAGGACACGATAGCAACATTCACTTATGCTCCCTCTGTTCTCTGGAAACCCATCTCTCAACACAGTCCTCAGTGAAGCATTTCCTACCTTTCTGTTCTCCTGTGTGAAGACAGGAGTGGGACTATCCTACTACATATAGAAAAAGCCCTGTGCTGTAGATTAGTCAGCGCTCAGAACTGCTCCTCTGTAGACAAGCTTCGAAATCAGTGCTTGATTTTTTTATAAGTGGTTGTGGCAGCAACAGTAACAGTGAAGTGGATGTCAGGGGATGAAGCAGGAGAGGCATTTTAAATGGATCTAGTAGCATCTGTGTCCTTTGAGAACCACAGTGTGGAAAGGTCCTTGGCTCACGTGAATCCTGCTGGAGGAGAGAGAAGGGAAGCAATGTAGGTTTATGAGCATCACGTGCTGAAAGGGAGATACTGGCTGAGTGCTGAAGGAATTCATCCTGAACTCAATTGCAAAGGTACCAGCTAACATATGAGCCACGCTGACAGAGATGTTTGATACAGAGAGCACTGTAAACAGTTAATGACACAAGGATTTGGAAAAGGAAATGTGCTTTGAGGTACAATTGCTCTGTCAGCTCGAGAGATCTAGGCCCAGATGGGAATCCCTGATCCTTCCGCCCAGAAATACCCAATGTTGTTATTAATTAGTATGGAAATATTTTCCTTTCTTGAGAGAGGGATGTTGAATTGCCAGTGGGATACTGGGGGGATGGGTGTGTGCATGTGTGGGGTAGGCTATCAAGGAACTATTAATTAGGTTACTTCCCACTGCTGTTGACATGCTGGGGAAGGGGATTGTTTGTTGGCCAAAATAAAAAGGAAAGGGAAACGGAATGACTGGGAACAAGAATGGAAAGCATGAGGAAAAAAAGCAGTTGGGGAGGACAAAGCATACAGGCTGGAAGAAGAGGTATGTGTAGAAAGACATTCCTAAGATTCCCAAAGCAGAAGACAGGAAGAACAGGAAACCAGGATACGGTTCGAACCAAAGAGGAAAATCCTTTGAGACAGTAGCAGTGTGGGTTGGACACCACTGCACAAGAACTGACTAATCTGCTCCTGCCTTGTCACTGGTTTTGTTGTCCATACTTCCACAAATTTGGCATCAAAGCCTCATGTCAGAGTAGTGATATTTTCTGCCAGCTATCACTGTGAGACAGGAGAGAATTTGGATGAGAAACTTCTTCAGTTGTAGGGTACCTTCCTTTGCTTGCTGGGTCTCTTACCCCCTTCCTTTATCAGCCTTGATGAATAGTCATAAAAGTACTATTTGGAATTTTTCCTTGGCTTCGTACAAGCACTTAGCACTTTTATCAAGGCCTCCAGCCCTGGTCATGGGGTGTACAGCCCTGAGAGAGCCCAAACAAAAAAGACCAGCACAAAGTGATAGTGTAGCTCTGTATCCAAGCAGTAGGTCCTGCGTTTACAGAGTGTCAGAACAAGAAAGAGACAAGGAACATGTGTGGCAGTATGAGTTAGAATAAGTGAAGGATCTATTCACAAAGGGGAAAGAAAACTGAGCAAGTGGGTTACCTAAAAATATCAGTGCAGGCTCCAGGCTCCCTTGCAGAGGGAAGAAATCAGTGCAGTTGTGATTATTCAGAGAATGTGTTTTGGGTTTGTGAAGGGGGAGGAGTGGAGTGATAAGACAAAGACATAGCATTGATACCTCATATGGGACCAACACAATCCAGACCTACTTATCCTGAGATCTGACTCTAGAGAACATAGCTGTCTGCTGCATTTTCTTTCAAGAAACCTGTCTAGTAGGAAGTTGGATTCTGAGCATGTGAAGGACCTACCCAGCCTCCATGGAGTCATACAGGCACAGAAGGAAAGAGACTACCCAGGTTGCAGCCTACCATCACCACTTCAAATCCTCAAGTTCCCTGAGGGATACAGAGTGAGAAAAAGTGGTTTGAAACAGAGAAACTGGTTAAAAGAGTGACTAAACCTAGAAGGATAACTTGCCTTTCAATTCCAGGGGGTTGCATGTGACAGTGATGATTTATCAGGGTGTGAAAAATTGCTGTTAGCCCACGCACATCTGCTGAGGGCCAAGGAAGCTGTTGACCCTAAATCTGCCACCAGTCATAGAATCTGAGAGCGGTCAGAGCCCTCAGCTGTCCTCTTCCTGTGCTTCGTGTAAGGCAGAGCAGGCTCGAGGAGGGGATATGCTCATCAGCAAGGAGGGGTATGGCAGCACAAGAAGAGTGAAGCAGGATGAAGCCAAGCACTGCACAGGTGAGGGTTCCTGATTCCATATCTAGCTCTTTTTTTGGTTTAAAAGTGGTGTGGGTTTTTTCAGTAGGCTTTTTGTTGTTGGTGGTGGTTTTGTTTTATTTTTAAAGAAAATTGAATACAGGTTTTATTGCAACATTGTATTCTTCAGAAAAATTCCCTGTCAGTTTAACTGGAATTTTATTGTTAGCCCTGCTTTTCTAAGGGAATACTGTGTATGTGATTGTGCTGTGTGAGTTTGTGTAACTTTTGAACCGGTTCTCTAATTTGCACATTTTGCACCCAGTCAGAAGTCTGAAAGGTATTAAGTTCACACAAGTTTCATGAAATAGGTGACAGGTAGAGTAGGAAGACCTTATTATTATCCCTTAGGGAGGACTGCAGAATGAGCTCACTCTTATTAGAGTCCAGGAAATCCACACGGGACAGGGACTGTCCAAATGCCCCAATTACAGAAGAGTTCAGTTGAGGCTTGCATCTTACTGTGTGTGTGCATCAGAGGATCCATTGGTTGGTCAATGTCTCTCCTGGATTCTCTAGTGACTGGTAAGGCATGAGCTTCCTTCTTTCTGGGCATTAATAGTGCTGCTAATGCATGTGGATTCCCTGGAATTTAATAAGAGGTAACACTGCAGCCTCCATGTAATTCAGTTAAAAAAGCCAGTCAAGCACAAGAGAGAAAGCTATTGGAAACAAGGCATCTTTGTTTCAGGTACCTGAGAAGGCAATGCACACCCATGATTTTCAGTAGAAGATTCCTTGAGGAGGTAAGTTAAAGTGCAGATGTGAAATTGCTGGTGTCTGTACTGACTGTATCTTCTGCCCCCTAGCTTATGTGTGCCTCAGTTTCCATCATATTAAATTGTTTGAGTATTGGTTTCAGTGTGATTTTTGGATCCCAGTATAGTTAAACTGGTACAGTTCTGGCATGTGTATTACTTTGGTATGACATACTTAGTTCAGCGTAGCTTCTGTAGTGATGTAAGCTGGGCTAACATAAATGTGGTTATAGTTATATAACTTTGAGGAGGATATTCTTCTAAAATCATTCCTGTGAAGTGGGATAGTTACATTTACACAAAAATGATGTGGACCAGGCCTAAATTACAAAGTATTTGTAGGAGAGACCATGTTTGCATATTTACATATGGGTGGTGTTTAGCATCAAGGGGCCCAGGTAACGAATTATGCTTATAATAATAATAACAACAATAACATAAAAGGGCTACAAGTCTGGCTGGGGAGTCACCACTGTGCCTGTAATTAGTTGGAGTAAAAATTGTCATTTACGAGGCATCTGGAAACGCCAACTCTCAGAGATGAACAGTAACTATAGTTCCCTCTGTCATGGCACAGCCTTAGTGACATTTTTGTCAGGGAACTTCCTTTGGCTTGCTTTGTACCAAAGAATAAGGGGAATGGCTGAACAGATCTTGTTTTGCCATCTTGCCATTATGTGGGCCCAAGATGAGGCCCTCATATGAGGCCCTCATTATGTGAGGCTGTCCATCTTCATGACTCACTGAACAATGTTTGCAAGGGGAACAGGTCACATTTCACAAGCATAATGTAGCAGTGCAGATCTGCACAGATTCACACATTTGGAAGAAGGAGGTGAAACAAGAATTTGCATTTATGGAGAACTTGGCTGAAGAAATTGCCTCTGAAGGAGGGAATCAATAACCAGCTCAGAGCAAGGGGCTGCTTCCTGATATTGTGGGTTTTGGTGTCAAGTCTTGGTTGCTCATTGATGAGAGTTTTCCAAGGTGAGTAACAGTTTCTCCAAATTACCACCACCATTCAGAACAACAGTAATTGATGTAGAAGGCTAGCAAGTAAGTCCTCCAAAACTCATCTTTTTGTGGAATTTCATAAAAGAACCACCAAGCTTTAGGAAAGTATTTTCTTGGGCAATCTGCTGATACAGCCAAGAACTAGGAAATGCCCTATGGATACGATCAGCCCTATGGATACGATCAGCACTCCACCTGCCTCCAAATTAGAGCCTTGCTTTCTACTTGGATGCAAGCTAGTGACCAGTGAGAAAGTGGATAATAAAACAACTTTTTTTAAAAAAATATGCTGTTTTCTTTGGAAACTTAAGAAAGAGACATGAAAAAATTTCCACAGGCTATACATTTTCTAGCATTCTGTTTCTACAAATTCAAAGATGTGAATTGTGTCATGTGAGAATGAGGCAAAAAGAAACTTCTCCAGAAGAATGATGCAGATATAGCACAACAACTCTTCCTAAAAGCAGAAAGCAGCCTGCCTTGCAAGTTTCTGTGGGGTTTCACCAGGCAAATGAAACCTGGTACCTCATGGCAAGGCACGCAATGTATTAAAGGGAGAGAGGTTCTGTTCTTGTTTGTGCTACTGAAGGTGTAGTTACAAGGCTCAGGAGAGCACCATATAGTGATAACTCAGCTTAGATGCAATCTCATGGTGTTCTTTGGTGGAATTTGGTTCCCATTTGGATATTAAGTCCATATGAACAAGGCTATGTTTCCACCAAAATCCAAGCTGGCTCACTGAGCATGCTGCAGTAGCCCTGTATAGCTCTGTGCTCAGCAGGGAGTCACAGCCAGGCCTCGTGTGAGGCCATGTGTGAGCAAGTGTGTGTGTGAGGCCATGCCCATGACACATTCCTTGAGGGAGGGGACTGGCAAGGATCTGGGCCTCACCTCCCAGCAGCAGCAGGGCCCTAGGCAGAAGCAATGGAAGGGACTGGTTATTCCAGGCAAGGACAGGTCCAGGTGTGGCAGGAACACAGACTAAAGCTGCAGCAAGGGACTGAGCAACCAAATGTCTGCATCTGAAATACGGACTCAACAGAAACCTTCCTCAAGCAGCTGTTTCCAAAGGGCTCTGGGTAAATCCACTTGAAGTTAAGAATTTGACAGATTTTTTTTTTCTTTTTCCCTTCCTCACTGTTAATCCTCAGTGAATGCAACATATTTTTACAGGGTGTAGGTGGGGGTTGTGGAGGGGGGAGGATGGAGGACAATATAGCTTGCTATAGACTATGCTGTACCTGAGCACTAGCTCAGGCTTCTGCAGCTTTGAATATCTGTGGTAAGCCACGGGGCACATTTGTGCCCAGAAGTGGCCCATACCTCTTTCCAGGAGCATATAGGGGTGTGTGTGTATGTGAGGGGAGGCAGGCAGGCACTGCGTGTTCCCCACCAGAGCCCCAGGGGCATTGCAAGGGGAGATGCTGCCTGTAGCACACACAACGACTGTCAGTAGAGAAACTGTAGGGGTTTTGGCTCCTCAGCCTGGCAGGCTGTTGGCTGGCAGCACATAAAATCTGGGAGACTGAGGGGGTAGTTATGGTGTGCTTGTCTGAGAAGTGGGCACGTTATCCTGGCACTCCCTAGCACTGCCACCTCTCTGCTGGGACGGTGTGTGAGGCCCTTCTTTTGTATCCTCAGTGCAAAGCATCCTTAGACCAAATCCTGACTGACTGAAACAGGCTGTAAAGCTCAGCAGCAGCACAGACAGCCCCAGCATCTTGCCCCCTTTGTGTGTGTGTGTTCTGTAGCTTTGCTCTTTCATCTGGGATAAACTCAGTGTCAGGGAGCTGAGTTTCTGACTGCCCAGGGAGCAGAGGAAGGGAATGCTGAATCACTTTGCAAACCCCTTTTTTTCTTGCAAATGTGGGTAATTACATTTAAAGAAAAGGCTCTTGAACTTTTTCACTTCTTTCTCTCCACTCTCTTGGAGAGGAAATGCTCCAAGTTTTGAGGTGCTACAAACTGTAGGTTAGGAAGGGTCTCTGTCAGGAGAGGTTTCCAAGTTGGCTGGCAGCACTGAGGTGAAGGACTTGAGGTGATGGGGTGAGAAGGCCAAAGAGACTGCAGCAGAATTGCAGTGAAGAGGGAGAAACCACCTTATTGCTAAAATGAAGCTGAATCAAAGTTCAGCATAGCTTGCTATGGTTAGCCTGAGATGAGAGACGTTGAAGGGGGGATTTTACCTTGGCCTGTGCCTGTTCAACACGTTGCAAGGGCTTACAGCACTCTGCTGAGGGCCTGACAGCCACAGAGTGGGCTCAGAAGTGATTTTAGTTGCTGGAGAGCTGAGAGACATTAGCTATAAACATGGATCCTAGTTCCCCTTGGGGGGCAAGTGAACCTTGCCATAGCTTTTTATGCTGGAGAGGCTTCTGTGAGGGTGATGTTTAGCCTGCCATTTCGCGTTTGATTTACCCACAGTGAGGGAGCGATATCGTGGTGGCAGAACTTCACTGCCAGCAAGGGAATTGAGGCAGGCATCTGCATATACATCACGGTGTCTGTGAAAGTCATGTGTGCCCTCAAGTGCCTCCCAAATCAGGTGGTTTAATTCCCTCATCAGTCAGGAGTTGTAGGGTAGGGTTTTGGTGTGATCTGTGTGGAATAGTCTCTCCCACAGTAACAAAATGGTTTCCAGTACTGTTCAGAGTTATTTTTGGTGGCCTGTCTCTTCCTACCCTCCTCTGTGGTGTATCCTGCCTGGCACAGGAGCCCTGGCGGCCTTGGCTGGAGATCACCTGGCTGGGAGCACTTGCTTGCCTGAATCTTGGGTGCAGGGGGAGGGGTACTGAACAAAGCAGATTGTTCTTATCTGTTGGGAGGTACTGCGGTGGGCTGACCTTGGCCAGCTGCGAGCTGCAGTTCCTTCAGGAAATAGCCACCTGCTCCACCGCAGTCTCTGCAAGGGCTCCAGCACCTGGAGCACCTCCTCCTCTCCTTCTACTCTGACCTAGGTGTCTGTTGGGGCTGTTTCTTACTCCTCACTGCCTGTGCAGCATTTTCTGTCCTTTCTTAAACACATTTTCCCCTAGATGCCACCACTGTGGCTGCAGGGCTCAGCCATGCCCTGCCGTGGGTGGGTTGGAGCCAGCTGGAACTTGCTGTGTCTGGCACAGAGCAGCCCCAGGCTCTCTGTCCTCACAGAGGCCACCCTGGAGCCACCCCATGGCTACTCACCACAGACACTTGATGCCAATACACTGAGTGACACTTGGCTGATGGTATTTTGACAGGGGATAGAACTACACCTTCTCCTATAGAGCAGTGTGTCCCAACCTCAGGTCAGAAGTAAGGGCTCTTCAGACACAATTTACTTCATTAGGAGAGGAATCAGTGGTGTTGCTTTGGAGAGAGCTCACAAGGGACCCACTGCAGAATTTCTCTTTACTTATTTCCTCACTTTAAAAGCTGAGGAGCATGAGTGGCGCATCGCTTTCCACTGAGAGCTCTGCTCAGGGTTGTGCTGACCTGCAGACATGGCCTCAGAGGGGAGGGAGGCAGGTGAGGAGCTCTGAAACCCCTCAGCTTGTACACAAAGGGCTTCTCCTGGAAAGGCTTATTCCTTGTTTGGGTGTCTGCAGGTAGGAACATCTCCTTCTTTTGAGGATCTTCATCAGTTATTTGCATTTTTATTTTTTTAAAAGAAGACTTTTAATTGAGCAAGGCACACAAAGAGTAGGGAGCCTCTCCTTGGATGAGAAGAGGTAGGGGTAATAACCCCTCTGACACATGCATTTAGAAAACAGTGATGATTTTTCTGGGGGAGCTGAGCTAACATTATGGCGTTAAAGAGTTTAGATCTGGAGCCAGACATTGTGGTTAGGCCTGCCTGTGGTTATAATGCAGTTATTTGGGTTTTGTAAAAGTCGTCTGAAGGAATCTGAATTAAAAACAAAACCAAAAACCAAAGACCCAAGGGGAACCTGTTTCTGGCAATCCTGGTCCTCATGTGATCTGGCACGAGAACTGGTTTAAATCTCACTTTGTCCTCCTTCTCCTGCTATCAAAATTGCTGTGAGATTCATTATGACAGTTACCATGCTTCCTTTCCCTCCCCACCATGGCCAAGGTCATCGAGAACATGAAACAGTATCTCTTGCCTGAAGCTGACCTTAGTAGGCCACAGAGCTGCGTTGAGCTTTGTCTAAATGCACAGCTAATGCCCTGCCAGCACAGGTGTGGACTTGCTGGTGCTAAACAAGGTCCTAAACAAGTGGAACAACAACAGCCATGAGTTACTGCAAAGCATCTGCAGTAAGTTCAAAGAGCCAAAAGTTACCTGCCCCAAATGATGGAATGGACAGCCCAGCACTGGTGAAGCATGTTGCAGTGCACGATTGGAAGAAGATGGTGGTGGTTTCCACAGGGAGAGTATCGTGGTTACACAATTTAGGCAGGAGTACATCCAAGAAGTCTTCTGTTATGTTGCTTTTTGCTGGGTGTAAACAGAAGCCCTTTTAGGCAAAGTCTCTGCAGTTGAAGTTTAGGAGCGATCTAAATGAGGTAAGAGTAAATGAGACTCTGTGATACTGTACGTGATGGACTGGCAAAGGCTGTGTGTTTAAATGTAATAGAGCATATGATTGTCCTAGTGCTTGCAGGCTTTAGTTAAATCCTTACAGATTTTATTTCTGTGTGTACTTGTAGAACTGAACACTCACTCTCTGGACATCTGAACACACTGTGGTATGTGTTTTGTTGCTCTGGCCAAGCTATTTTTCATTAGTGCATTGTTATTACTGGTAGACTCAGGAAAACAAGGGAGAGTAGCATTCTTCTGTGCTTGCTTTTATGCTTGTGGAAGCCAATGGCATAACCTCTGCTGAGCAGCCACAGATGCTGCCTCTCCACAGCTTAACTCTGCAAATAGCTATGCCAGGTGAAGACTTTTCTCTGCCCACAGCTCTGAAAATGGAATAATATAGATTTGGGTGCTGTGTAATCCTTAGTTCTTATTAGTTCCTTAGTCCTAATGTGACATGCTTTCTTGAAGCTGTTTATAAAGTTTTTGCAGGTTCCCTTTTGCCAAAATTGCTTTTGGAGTCTTTCAGCTGGAAGATATCTGGAGGGTGGTAAAATCTTTACTTGGAATGCCTAAATCTGGTAGGGGACTTCTGTTAAAATTTGAGTCATTTTCATGTTCCTAAAACACAATAAAATATATATGAGCTAAAGAAGGGGCGATGTTTACAAGTGTATTAACTGAGCAGTGTGACTTTCCCTGGTGATGGCAGAGACTTGACATGGCAGCATGGCCCACACCATAGAATCAAAGAATCATAGAATCATAGAATGGCAAGGGTTGGAAGGAACCCCAAGGATCAGAGAGCTCCAACCCCCCTGCCACAGGCAGGGACACCAACCTCAGGCTTGGAGCTACACAAGGTTGCCCAGGGCCCCATCCAACCTGGCCTTGGACACCGCCAGAGACAGGGCATCCACCCCCTCTCTGGGCAGCCTGTTCCAGCCCCTCACCACTCTCTCTGTAAAAAACTTCCCCCTAATATCCAATCTAAACCTTCCCTCCTTCAGCTTTAATCCATCCCCCTTGTCCTGCCATTATCTACCCTTTTAAAAAGTTGAATCCCCTCCTGTTTCTCTGCTCCCTTCAGGGACTGGCAGGCTGCAATGAGGTCCCCCCGCAGCCTTCTCTTCTCCAGGCTGAACCAGCCCAGCTCCCTCAGCCTCTCCTTGTAGGGCAGGTGCTCCAGCCCTCTAATCATCCTTGTGGCTCCTCTGAACCCTCTCCAACAGTTCTACATCCTTCTTGTATTGGGGGCCCCAGATCTGGACACAGGACTCCAGCTGGGGCCTCATGAGGGCACCATCCTGGAGGGCAGTGAAAGAACTGGATGCAGTTGGATGGACTTTGGGTTCAGCGTGTGCCAAAAATTACTCTGTCATGGATATTGCTTGCACAGCCAGAGAATGCTGAAGTAATATGAAGTCTGCAGCATTAAAATCAAATAAGGAAATAATACTGGCCTTTCCCTTTTCAGCATTTGCTGTTTTTTCAGAGTTAGCATGCATTTTATCAAAATGCACAGTATATTTAACTATCTGTTCAACCAGATCTTAGTCATACTATTGTGTGCCAAGCATCCAGAAGAGTGCTGCTACTTAAACTTTTCCTTTTGTTTAGCTTATTCCTTATCTTGTTATTTTCAGTGTCTTGGAAGATGGTTTGTTTGATGTTGGTTTCCTTTACGTGAAAAGACTTATCATGTTATAGTATCTTTTTTGGAGTTTAAGTAGTCCCTGCTTGAAATCTGTGCAATTCACACCTCACTGAATGTGTCAGGGTACTGTCATGGAAATTGGGGTTTGTAAGACTCTTTCAATCTAGCATGACTTTGCTGAAGACACTTTTTGTTCTGTGCTACAATTATTCTTCTTGGTCTGTGGCTAGCCTTGGAAACTGCAGAGCTGCCTTTTGGTTTATCTTTTAGAACTTATATTAATTCCTGAATTTTGTGATGTAAAAGCAGCAGTGGTTCTGAGCTCTAAACTTAGGGCACATAAATCAGGTGTGCACAGAAGCATCTTGAGGCTCATGGAAGAAGGGACAAAGATTGTCTGTGTGGTTTGATGTCTGCATGGGGAGAACTGGAAGATTCCATTGATTGGACAGGTATTTTCAAGCTTTCAAACTTCAAGCTGGTTTTGCTGTGTCCCGACCTAAAATGGGTAGCTGGGAATTTTTGTTTGTTTTTTGTCATTAGAAGGAAACTATGTTCTGTATTCTGTATGTGCACTGGTGGCTAAGAAGGCCAATGGGATCCTGGGATGCATCAGGAGGAGTGTGGCCAGCAGGTCTAAGGAGGTGATCCTCCCCCTCTACTCTGCCCTGGTCAGGCCCCACCTGGAGTATTGTGTCCAGTGCTGGGCTCCCTGGGATAAAAAGGACAGGGATCTCCTGGAGAGAGTCCAGAGAAGGGCTACGAAGATGATGAAGGGCCTGGAACATCTATCTTATGAGGAGAGGCTGAGAGAGCTGTTCAGCCTGGAGAAAAGAAGACTGAGGGGGGACCTAATCAATGTTTATAAATATCTGAAGGATGGGGTGCAGGGGGAATTGGCCAGCCCCTTTTCAGTGTCTGTGGGGACAGGACAAGGGGCAATGGCTGCAACTTGGAGCACAGGAAGTTCCACACCAACATGGGGAGGAACTTTTCCCCAGTGAGGGTGCCAGAGCCCTGGGACAGGCTGCCCAGGGGGTGTGGAGTCTCCTTCTCTGGAGAGATTCCAGCCCCGTCTGGACGCCGCCCTGTGCAGTATGAGCTGGGGAGCTGCTTTGGCAGGGGGGTTGGACCCCAGGAGCTCTCCAGGTCCCTTCTAACCCCTACAGCTCGGTGATTCTGTGATTCTCCTACAATAGCTTCTATACAGCTGAGCAAATTCTGCCCAGATTTACATGTGCAAAGCTCAAACTCTTTATGTTTGAGGAAAACTAGACGCTGAAATTTTACCTCTGCCATAGACTTGAGAATCTGTGACTGAAATACAGGCTTATGATGAAAGTGACCCTAGCAAGATGCATTTTAAAAAATACCTTCCCAAGCATCAAGTAAAAAAGACTGTAAAGCTGCACTTCCACTTTACAATATCTTCTACTTGGGTGCCTCAAGGAAAGAGTTGAGCCTTTATACAGTCTACAAGAGACTGATGTTGATCTTTTGTTTGGGCTTTTTTGGTTTGGGGTTGGTTTTTTTTGTTGTTTGTTTGTTTAATTATTATTTTGGGTGTTTTTAATGCCTCTGAGGGTGCTTTTGAAATCTCCTGGCTTTCTTTTTGCAGTGTTTTGAAGTAGGCATTCAGTCTCCTGGCCTCCTCTGATTCTTTTTCTGCCTCACCCTGAGTCTGGAGGCTGGAATTAAGAGATGTTTGTGCACAGGGGTGCTGGCAGTGGTGTGGTAGCGGACTTGTGTTTGAAGTTTTACCTAAAACAGATCCTCTCTGAATTGCTGGGTTACCCCAGTGGGGAGCAACTAAGGTCATGCATCCTGCCATCTAAAGACAAAGAAAGGATGGAAGAATGCAGACTCCATTCAAGGTTCATCTACTCTAGCTAACTGTGGCATGCTGGCAAGTCCTCATCCCTTCTCCCTCCAAGCAAAGAGTGAAAGTATGGGGAACTTACATGTGTCCAGGTCTTGCTGTGCTGTGAATATAGGATGCTAACGATAAGCACTAGATCTGGACCTGAGAACTGAATAGAGCTTATCAGCTACCTGATTGAGATGTGCTGAAAGTGTCCTCATGATTTAGACTACATCATGGAGTTTCCCTGAGCTTTATTTTGGCCCATGGCAATGTGCTGGGGCAGGGATGATGCTGTTCTATATAACACAAGGCTTGATGGAGTAGTATTTGAAGAACTCTAAGTGTCAAGAATATACAACAATATACAAAAGCAGAGAACAGTCGACAGTGGTAACGTGTTCAGGATCTATGTGACTATGCCTTTGTTAAAGCCAAATTTTTCAGAAGTGGCTGTTGGATTTAGGTGCCCCTGTTTTGGGTCCTTGATCTGCTGTGCCTCAGCCTGATTATTCTGTATTCTGTGCTTCCAAAATTCCTTCCCATGTCAGTGGGAAGTGTGAAATGCTTTACAGCTCTCAATATTCAAACCCAAAACATCTTGTAACTAGCCAGCCCAAAGGAGAGGTCAAAAATTAATTTTTTTCATTTTTTTGGTCAGGAATTTTTTATCTGAGGTCTGATTCAACCAGGTCAAGGACCAGAACCTGACAGGGAATTGAGGGTGTGTTTCCACACTGGAGCTCAGCCTGTCACATACTTTCCTTTTTTTTCCTCTTCATTTGTAGATCTTCATCGGTAGATATCAAAGTGCTTTAAAGTGCAGTGTTCAGTATTGTTATCTCTACTTTTTAAAAGCTGGGGAATGGGTAGCAGTGGTAAAGGGACAAGCCAGACTTCACACAGGGCAGTATCTCAACTGAGGAAAATGTCTAAATGTCATGAGTCTTTGCTCAGTGCTGCATCTGGCCCCTGTCCTGAAAGAAGGGCATTTGTAAAAAAATAAATTGTTGACTAAACCCTACTAGCTCAGGCACAGAGCATATTGACAAGAGGTGAATTATGCATGCAGCAGGATTTGGCCCAAAAAGAGGAAATGACTTTATCTTCCCACATAATCAATAGCTGCAGTTGAACTGAGACCTTGGCTAGGGTGTGGTGGGTCCTTACCTTGCTTTAGGATAGCTGCTCCTGTTGAACTTTTTTTTACCAAGAGCAGCAGCTGCAGTGCAGGATAGACATGCCTAAACTAGCTGAAATAGTTCAGGTACTGTTAGCCACTGAGCCAAAGAACCATGGAGTTCAGCATGGGCTTGGTGCCTGAGGATTTTATCCTGCTCTTTATGAGTTCAGCCTTTCTTTACCATTTCAGCTCAAGCAAGCCTAGCAATATGATGAAAAGAAGGCTGTTGGATCTGGTACTCTGTCTGTACTAGTACTTTTGCCTGCAGAGCTGAGTATGGTACTAGGGATGATTGTAGGAGACACTGCCAAAGGTAGCGGTGTAGTGAAAGCTGTTCTACCTCTCTCTGCCTGCTGTTCCCCCTCTTCTTCCCCTCCCTTCCTCTGGTATTCATTGGGACCTGCCTTGCCTTTGGGTCCCTTTGCTGTGAAACTGCATAAGCATTACTGTTCTACTGGATATCCTGAGTGTGATTTAGCAAAGGCTTGGAGAACCAGCTGCCTCCTGGAAAAGCTTTTGGCCTCACCTCACTGTGGCTCTACCAGAAGAACCTATAGAGGTTAGACATGGAAAAATACGGGACCATTACCTCTACATCTGTTAATGGGGGCGAAGGCAGAACCATTCCTGATGTGTTCTGTCAAGTCATTGCCCAGATGGTGGGCTCCCAGCTTAGCCTCTGCAGAAGAGCTATGCTGATATCTATAACTTGTCAAGTTTTCTCCTGGCAGTGAAGGGTAGGAATGATGGTTCAGGTCCTTGAGAGGAAAGTAACTTCTGAGTCGATGGGGGAAGTATTGTCCTCAGTTTTGTTTTCCTCAACAGCCTCATCAAATAGGGTTTGTGGGCAGAGACCCTAAGTAGATTGCCGAGCTGTTAAATCGCTAATCTACCCACTAGCCCTAGTTTGTTCTGCAGCAGAAATACAAGCATGCCTGGACCAACCCCCAGAACTCAGCTCTGCACTCCTCTCTCATTCCATCAGAATCCCCCCAACTTGTTTTTAAAAATGCCATTTCTTTTTTCTTAAAATTCCAAGAGAGTTGGATCCAGTCTGCCAGTTGTGCTTTCCCTCTCCTTTGTGCACTGAATTTTGTACACTCACTTTACATGCCTCAAGTTGCTGTAATGCTGCTGGGAAAGTAATTGCCTTGCACTTTCTCTTTCTGATGCCCACGGGTGACTGTGGGGGGACTCCTCCCTGGGCACTGTGCAGAGTTAAAAGCCCAGCTTTTTTGCTGCTTTGCTTAAGACCTGGTTATTTCTTTTCTTCTCCTATTTTTTTTTTCTTTCTTTCTTTTTTTTTTTTTTTTTGTCAGCTGCCTGTTATATCAATCACAGAGCTGGGATCTATTTATAGGTTGGGACTCAGAGTACTGTGTCCTAGTCACAAAGAGAGGCAGAGAGACGCAGAGGGGACTGTCGGCTGGTGCAGGCGGAACCAAAAGATATTTAATCAGCAGTTAGAAACACCTGAGGGCAAGGGAAATTCTACTCCAGCCTGGAGCTTCATCTCTCAACCCACAGCATGTAAGTACCAAACTTCTGCTTTTTATTGCATTTGTAGGGTTGTTTTTTGGTTTAGGGGTTTGTTGGTTGGTTTTTTTTTTGGATCCATATGTTGTTCTGCACCAATCCTTTTAAGCTGGGCTAAAAATTATAGCAGCATCTCAAGATGATTAAAGGTAGTTTTAATTCTTTTTTTTTCTATTTTAGTATTGTTAAAGGAAGGTCACTGTGACCCACAAGGAGAGGAGTTGATTCAGAACTTTGTAGAAATCGGGCAGTTTTGCTATTGGAGAGTGTTTTTTTTTTTCTTCTGGAAATGAAAGTTTGACTGGAACAGTTTTGTTTTGGGAATAGAAACGGTCAGGTTTGCTGGCATTCCAAAAAGGTCAATGTATAATGTAACTCTGCTTAAGGGCTTACCAAGGACAGGTGCTATTTATCCCATGCTACTAAAGGCAAACCTGGAAACTTCAGCAGTCCTGTCTTAAAAGAACCAAGCGACACCCTTTCCTCTATTTAAAAACACATCTACCCCCCAAAGCTTCATATCAAACCTTCTCTTAGTGGGGAGATGAAATGAAATCTTGCTTTTGCTGAGTGTATTTATCATGGAGCAGTTGATGTTTCTTTAATTTTAAAAGTCCCAAAGCAACTGAAGTCTCTTCAATGACAAAAGAGGGGTACAAGTCTTTGCTAAGTCAGAGCAGTGGCAATCAAAGGAGGAACTTATTCTCTCATTGCAAATGAGCTGTTTGCTTTAAAGAAGCCAAAATGCAAAATATTTGAACAATGATATGGTTTTTTGGGTAGTTTTTATGAAGAGGAATATGAAGAGAGGGAAGAAAATAATTAGCCAGAAATTGTGTTTTATTGCTAGTTTTTAGCATGATGTTTTTTTTGCCAAAACATAAAGAGGTTTTTCTTGTTTCATATTTTTGCCTCAGAGGTTTGGGTTAGATCTTTTACAAAATTTAGTATTTATGTTTCTTTTTAAGCACACACCAAAAAATTGTGATGTCTTGTCTTTATAATGTCTAGTCCCCAAAATGTCAGTATTACAGTTTGTAATTTTGGTACATTTTTTAGTATAAAATTCTCATGAAATGTAGGTTCTAAAAACTTTTTTTCCTCTGCAATTTACCATGTTTGAAAGTAACAATAAATAAAATGAAGCTGAACTTCAAATAATTTGGCAGAACAAGTGTCCAATAAAAATAGAATAATAAAAGCAGAGCTGTCTCACAGTTGAAATATCGAGTCCTAAGAAATACATGATAGCAGAATTGCTTGGGTTAACTGTAGAAAGGTGGACAAATAGGTTTGTTCTTTATTTGCATTTCTTTGTACATTTTATAATATTCAAAGTTTTTAACTGAAGTTCTAGGAACAAAAAAAAAATACTGACTACAAATTAATTCTAAGTTTTTCACTGTAGATATAAATACTCCATCTTTCAGCACGAATTCCAGATAGAGGGAAGGTTTTTAGGACAATATGGATAAACACAGTGAATTTACATACACAAATAATGCCCAAAACGGTCATTACAATACACTGCTTGCATTGATGCTCCCCTCCCCCCAAATAAAACAAAACTGTCAGCCTGAGCATTCTCATCATAGAAAGCTTCATTTTGATTATTAAGGCTTTTTGCTTTCCTTAAAAACGAATGTATTTAAATTATTTAAGTCCCTTTTCTGTTTGTTTTGGCATGGTATTACATTTATTGCCTCTCTGTGACAATGCAAGGTTATTGTGTAATAAAGGGAGAGCAGGTTTTTCTAAAAGGCATTAAAGAAATAAAATTGCTGACTCGGTAACTAACAAAGAAACACTCATATAGCTGGTCTGAGGTCCCCCTAAAAATTGAAAACCAAGAGACATATTATCACTTGAAAAATAAAAATTGAATCTTTTTCTTCCCTACATAAACAGAAATACCAGTGTGACTATGCTCAGGAATTACTGCAGAAACTCATTTACTATAAATACATTTTTGCAGAAATCCAAGAATTCCCAGAGAAGTCCTCTAAGTATAAACCTAGAAAAGATTTTAGTTTCAAGAATTTGTTTGGTCTGTTTAATAGTTGTGTCCATGTAATTGCTGGACTTTATCCTTCTCTTCAATTGCATGTGGGTCTTTTCCCTTGTTAAACCTGCCATATCTTTTTATTACTGCATTTAGAAAAAATAACCAAGCATCTGCTGTCCTGTAGTATGTCAATCAGTGGTTTGTGGGACCACTTTTATTTGGATGGAGGGATTTATCTGTGGGTAGAGGGAAGACTCGGAAGCATTCTGTGAAAAGAAGTCTTTGTTACTTAATTTCTGCTTCACTAATATTTCATGATTTGTGGACTAAGCACCTATGAACCTCCAAATGACTTATTCTGCAGAGTGCACTTTGTCATAGAGCTGTTGCATGATTTTTATTTTTTTTTAAATTATTATTCCTTAAAGCAAACATCTTTTGTTTCATCCCGGTTTATTTGTTTCTTTGACTGCAAAGTAATGATTGACATGCAGATTGTCTTCTTCACACCCCTCCTTTCATTGCTGAGCATGACATCTCTTGGGAATTATAAATAAAACCTGTGCCAAATCTGCTGCACAGGTGTCTGGAGTACAGCATGCTCAGGTGTCTCGCTGTAAATCCCTGAGAATATGGAGTAAACACCAGCAGGAAGAAAAAAAAACCCCACTCTTCTTGAAACAACTCTGTTTTTAGGGGCCTTCTGAATAAAACCCCCCAAAGCCAGCAGCCAGTTATTAAAGATTGTGTAGCGCTCGCTCTGTCTCTTGCTCTCTTACCTCTTTTATCACTTCACCTGTACATCTGTCCATCTATTTCTCATCTCTCTATTTTTACATTTCATTATGCTATGCTTGCTTTCCCGCTCTCTTCTTTTCCTTTCCTGAAGACACATTTCTATCTGGCACAGAAAATAAACTCAGATTGCGGGTAGTTATGTTAATCTAATTCAATCCTCTGTGGGTTAGGAGTGAAATTCTAATAGTGGAGCTGTTGAGGGCTTTTTTGTTAATGGCTTGGGGATTACATTGAGTTAAAGGCTCATTTCCTAATCAAACAGAGAGGGAGAGAGTGACTCCGAATATTTATGAGTCTCCCAGCGCGAGTTAAACATTGAACTCCAAAAGCAGGATTTCAGGGCTGCAGAAAGAGTTAAAACCCCTCAGGGCTGCTGTGGAGAGGGGAGAAAAAAAAAAAAAAAAAAAAAAGGAAACCAGTTAAGCCATCAGCATTTTCAACTGCTGTATAACTTCAGTTTGGTGAGAGAAAATAATCATCTCACAGAGCTAAAATGGAAACTGTAGTGAGATATTTAAAACAAAGTCAAGTGATGCTTCAAAAAGGCTTTTCTTTATTGAAGCAGGATACATGCAGTGCATGCAGCAGCCTAATACAAACTCCAAATAAATAGTCTTCTAAATGAGGAAGATGGGAGGGTGGGCTACTTTTTTATTATTAGTGCCTGGAAGTCCCGATTTAATTTTTTAAAATATATTTTATTTTTAGTTCTACTTAACTCTTGGGTAACTTAGGAAAAAAAAGAAAAAGAAAAAAAGAAGTGTGGATGGATAAGTATCTAAATTGTTCTACTTCATGTTCTGTAGCAGTATCTTTTGAGGCACTTTTTCTGTCCTTCAGTTTAGTGGGAGTCTTGTGTCAAATAGTTGGAGAACTGGATTCACTGTCACAGGAATGATTGACCAAATGAACGCCTGATTGCTTTTGTGATGAGTTAATCATATGTGCTTGGGTAGACCCTGCTGTTGCTGAGAGCAGGCCTGCCTACCTGCAGCAAACAGAGGATTTCTGTGTTGCTAAGGCCTGGTGTGTTGAGAATTAGCCAGCAGTAGGCTTTTTTTGCCCCCAGCTTGGACACAGAACAACGGCCAGCAGTAGGTGAGCTGCACAAAATCAAGACTCCTATGATCATAGAATCATAGGAGGGCAAGGGTTGGAAGGGACCCCAAGGATCAGAGAGCTCCAACCCCCCCGCCGCCACAGGCAGGGACACCAACCTCAGGCCTGGAGCTACACAAGATTGCCCAGGGCCCCATCCAACCTGGCCTTGAACACTGCCAGGGATGGGGCATCCACCCCCTCTCCGGGCAGCCTGTTCCAGCCCCTCACCACTCTCTCTGTAAAAAACTTCCCCCTAATATCCAATCTAAACCTTCCCTCCTTTAGCTTTAATCCATTCCCCCTTGTCCTGCCATTGACTGCCCTTTTAAAAAGTTGAATCCCCTCCTGTTTCTCTGCTCCCTTCAGGGACTGGCAGGCTGCAGTGAGGTCCCCCCACAGCCTTCTCTTCTTCAGGCTGAACAGGCTCAGCTCCCTCAGCCTCTCCTTGTAGGGCAATGATCTCACCTCTCTTTCGTAAAGAGGTCCTGAAAAGGAATGGGGATAGAAACTTGCTGTCTTCTGACACACAGCCAGGTCATACCTCTGAGTTCCTCAGTTTCCCTGCCTGTAAAATGATATGCCTGCCATCAAAAGCATTCCAAGATCTACAGAGAACAATCTTACATGGAACCCAAATGACTGGTTCACCCATGGCAAAAACTGGAAATGACTGTATAGCTTGAAAACAGTGTTTCTGCTGGCAACAGATGTAACCCCACTTTGCCTTTTTTTTTTTTTTTTAATATACATTGGCCAAAGCACCAAAAAGGTTTTCTGATTTTGATAATAAAAGCAGATATGAGGCTAACATTGAATGACAGTGCCCTACACACTGGGTCTGAACTCTTGGTCTTGGTGATGTGACTCTTGTTGAAATGAAACTCCAGGTTAATTACTCAAAAGTGGTAAACTTTGCTACAAAAGGAAGTTACTGTTTGTTTCTGGAGCCATGTGTATCGATGGTCATCCTGTATATACTGAACTTGGTGGTTTTGCTGACATGTCTATCTGGGTGCTGCACCTTGAGGTAAGAATTGGCACCTTGCCCTAGTTTAAAAATTATTTAAAACTGCGACCTGATGTGAATGCCTCAGGCCCCTTTCTCTTTGTGCTCTGTGCCTGGACCTGCTGAGGAGAGCCCCATCAGCTAGAGCATACTTTATTAAATGCATTTGAAACACGTAGTAATTGTGTTCTTTCCCTCTAATAACTGGCACCCACAGCAGATCACTTGGAGACAAGAGCTTTCTGTTGCTGAGCTGTATAACATTTTTTCCTGCTGCCTTCTCCTTCCCATCCCAGTTTCCTTTCTGTTTGCCTCAGCCTTTTCCTCCCCTGCACTATTCTGCAGTGGCCATAGCCTAGCAGTTTATACTTAGATTTCCCCTGATTGACCTTTCAGGCAAAATATTCTTCCTTCTCCTCTTTGAGTCCTTTCTGGTGCTGTGCTGAATCCTTTGAATGACCTGCTGCTGTTTACCCTGAAGGTGGCTGCATTTCAGTGCAGCTTTGCCTGGCATGTATACACTTTATGAAGAACTGGGGTACTAAAACCTGATCCTCAGCTTTCCCATAAGTTATGCAGGAAGCTACTGTGTTCTTGTCTTCCATGCATGCCACAAGTATTTGAAAGTATATTCTATAGTAATATAGGGAATTCCAGGAAGGAAATACTGTGACTCTTCAAACTTTTAAAGCACGTAGTTTAGTTGACATGCTGACTTGAAAGTAATGGCAGTTTTATAGTCTCATGACTCTTGAATGCCTCTAGAAAAAGGGTTCTGTCTTTAAGGGAAATTACCTTTTCTAATGGGATAAAATTTGAAACTAAATCTTGTTATTTGGATACAGGAAAGTGTGTAACCAACATTTGTGAGGGAGAAGTATGAGTGGCTATTTTTATTCATTAAGGAGTTGCTGCCCTTTCCTTTCCCTCAACAGTGTGAGATGCGAATGATCCTGCTCACAAGAGTTTCATGCTGCTCCCAGAATGGATTCTCTTTTCCTTTGTAATTGTGTTCACTGGATCAGCAGGAAATGTACTCCAGAAGTTCTTGTTTCCCCAGCCTCCCGTCATCACCTCTTTGTGGTAGGCCTGAGCAAATGACCAGTAGCTGTATACTAAAACATAGGCATTCCATCAGCATCCCTCTAAAGCTCACAGGACCTAGAAGGTGACATTCTGGGTGAGAAGAGAAGGTATGTCTGCTACCAGGCCTGCCAGATAGCTGCTTTCTTGTTTGCTTTGTTCTCCATCCTCAGGTCTTTCTCTTCCCAGAGGTCTCCTGGGCTCTTTAAAATAGCTGCCAATGACAGTAACTGCATTTTCTCCTATTTCCCTTTAAATAAGTTCTCCCTTGTTGCATCCTGTCCCTATGGGATAGTACAGGGGTTTTCAACCTTTCTCTGTTGGTTATGTGAACTTAGGTAGATTGAGAAACCATGTTCCCATGAGGTCTTCACCAGTCATGATTTTGGACCCACAGTCTGTAGCACTGAGAGTATGGTAGCACTCAAGTTATAACCATTTGTCAATACTGTCTTTGCATGAAGGAGGAGAGCAAGGGTTTTGTGAGTGAAACACAGGCTAGGAAAGGATTTCTTACATCATCATCCTCTCCAATGCTTTGCCCAAAGGTGTCTGGGAGCGTATCTCAATCCCCACTGCCTTTTATGTGGAAACTTCTGTGTACAGCTAAAATGTGGTCATGGCCAATCTTTATACCAAGCTGTTTGTTTCACTGATTTTTAATCCTGGCTCTGACACAGGCTGCCCCATTCAGTGTAGGGAGAGTGCCTTCACTGATGTGATGTGTTTTGTCTGTCTTCAATGGGGTTCACACTTGCCTGTTCTCCATGATCACAGCAATATGTGTTACCACAGGCTCTGAGTACAGGTCTGTGTTTGGCCTCTGGTAGCCCCTATTGCCTTTTTTTGCATTGCAAATATAATCACATGATTCTTCCATTCTTCCTGAGCTTCCTCTCCATCCCTCTTACTCTTCTTTCATTCACTATATAGGAGTAAACTTCAGGTTTGTGTGTCTCTTAATCCATTCTACTCTTGTGACTCCCTGTAAGGACTGTCTGTGCCTTCTGCTGCCTATGCAGCCCCCTTCTGTGAGGGTCTGCTGGTGCTCTGGGAGTGCCTTATACTCCCTGCACAGGGAAGCAGTGGGGATTAGAGAGCTGTGGCTTCTTAGGGACCCCATATCCCATACAGAGAAATCAGATGCAAGGATGTCTTTGCATGCTCAAAGGGCAGTATATAGGCATGTACTGATGTGCTCAAGTAATGTGCTTTATGTTTCTGCAATACCATATCCACCTGGCTACATTACTTCTAGGTCTGTAGTCTTCTGGCACACGAGCTTGTGGAATGAGTGCTTAAGGAGGACAGAATTAATGGGGCTGCTGCTATATTTGTGAAGGGTTAAATGATGGGGGATGAAAGCCACAGCTTCTCCTGGGGAATAAGGACTAGCCAGAAGAATTGATTGTCTTGCCTTATTGATTCCTCAGGAAGCAGCACTGAAGTGATAATGCTGTTCCTGCCACTTTGAGGTACTTTGTACCAGCAACATCCTCTGTTTACCCAGGATCATGCAAAGGAAGAGCTGCTCTGTTGCTAACCCATTCCAGAAAAGCCCTGTGCTAGACATGCATTGAGTTTATCACTTGTCTGTCTTGCATGTACAGAGAGGTAGTGCAGCAAGTGGTGTTATTTTATCCTGTTTAATGGAGATTGGCTGCAAATGGTAGTTTGTGAGTTGCTATACCAAGTCTTTGCTGCCAGTGTCTTGGTCTGTAGAACCCTGTGTCACAGGGTCACCATCCCTCCCATTCTTTTCCCTCCCTTCTCCTTTCTGACCAGTTGACAATCGCACCCTGACACCTCCCTCACCCCCCTCCCCCAGGTGGTCTTGCTTGTAAGTTGAAACAGGGTGATTGATCACTTTTGACCCTGTGAACCCAGTCCTAATTTCTAGCTACCTGTATGGGCTGGTGGGGAAACATCCTACCTGCTTTGCACTGAAGCTCCAAGCCTGCCTTGAGAAGTCAGGCATCTTCCTGGCCTCAGGGGGGCAGAGGGCGAAACACCCAACTGCTACTGGAGGAGCAGTGCTTTTGGTTTGCTCAGTTATACAACCCCTAGAGATGCTTGAAACCTGTTCAAAGAACATGCAGAATGTCAGCTCTAAGGATCTGTTGGGTGCTTCTGCAGCTGGGGGGTGGCGGGATGTTGAGTGGGTCTGTGTTTCTGCCCTTTTCTGAGGTCTTGGTTGTCCTTCTAGCACAGTGGGCTGGGGAAGCCCTCACACTGTTCCTCTGAGGCACCAGCTGCAATCAGCTCATGAACTGGGTTTGGCTCACATACTTAGATGGACCATTGCTGATAACTACAAGATTTGATATCTCACCTGTGGAAATAAAAGAGCAGCTGGCTCATCATGCTCCCTATCTCCTTTTCTCTCTGATTTATACTTGTTTGTGCTTTGCACCCTTTCTCTTTCTGGATGTGTTGTGCTTTGAGAAGTCTCAGGCAGGTCTCTCTGCAGCTTCCTATAGCCAGGTCAGAATTCTGCCCAGGAAACCTTAGGACCATTTGGAGGGTATTGCAAAACCTTGTACAAAGCCAGAAGGGCCAAAAAGCTATTGTGATGTGCTGCTTTATATAAGCTGGCCTGACTTAATATAGACATACACAAATAACTTAGAGCCATTTAATTACCCTATATATCATTTCTATACTTCACCCTCTTTGATGTTGCCAACAACTTTATTGCTGTACTTGATGTTTGACTTCACATCTCTCCCATGTGAAAGCAAATGATGAGAAAAACTGCAGTTTTGTTTTAAAAGAAGAAAAGTGTCTAGACCACAAGGTTTCAGGGAACAACTTAAAAAGCAATGCCAACTATCCTTGAGGGAAAAAGAAAGAAAAATGGAGTTTGATAAGAATAACTGTTAATGTATCATATATAATATAATTATGTTTATTTTGGGACTTGATTAGTAGTTGAACATTGGAGGTTCACAATACTGGTTTTAATATAGTATGCAACATTGTGTATTATGTAATGTAAAATTATTATCTACTACTTAATAAATCTCATGCTGTGACTGCTCCACTTCTTTTTAACTAGCTCTCAGACTAGTTGTACTGGCAGCTTTGGCTGTCCCATTTTGCCCTCGTTTGTATCATGACAAATTCCCTACTGCTGGGGCTCCTGCATTTAGCCATGAGACAGCTTCTGTCTGAAAGAGCTTCCAATCTTATTTGAGACAAGAGACTACCAGGGTACAGAGTCAGGCATGACGTCTGTGGCTAGAGGAAAGAGGAGGGTAACCAAGGTAGGAATTTGTGGTTCTGTACTGCTGCAGATGTGGCTTGTGTAGAGTACAGGTGGCTTTACTTGCTATGCACTGTACTAAAAGATAACTAAAAAGAGCATGAGCCTTTATTTTCCTGTGTAAACCTGCCAAATCCTTTTCTTTGACAAATTAGCACCTCCACTTTCTTAGCTAAGCAGAGCTCTGCTACATGTTCTTCGTTTCTTTATACTTGCATTTGTGTTCCCCTCTTTTTTTTTTCAGTGCTTTAGTCATCCTTTTAAAAAGTGCTTTAAAAAAAAACAAAGGAAATAATTTTGTGTTATGTGAAAAAATAAACTGTGGGCTTTATTGACCTCTGCATCACTTGATGGTAAAGTTATGGATGGATCCAAAAAGATATCAAAGAATTTATGGAACATCAATGGAGAACTCATCAGTGGCAAGTACATGTTGCAGTCCAGAGGGACCAACATAAGCCACAAGCTGCCAAGATGTGGCAAGAGATCTGCAAAGGTGCAGCAAGGTGAAGAACAGGGAAAACTTTCTCTTTTCTTATGGTCTTTCCCTGGTCACGTGTTTGTGGTTGATCTCAGCAACAGAATATGGGACTAGGTGACTTGTTAACTTGACCTCGCACAACTGTCCTCACAGCTTCTCTTGCAAGCAGAACTAACGTTGTCACTCTTTGCAGATAGCTGAATTACTTCTTTACACAATATTCTACCACAGACATGAAGCATCTGTATTTTGGGGCATGTGATCTTGCTTACAGAATCACAAGGTTGGAAAAGACCTTGGAAGATCATCAAGTCCAACCAATCCCATCCTAAGCTGAACCAGATCCCTAAGTACCTCATCTCCCCTTTTTTTGAACACAGCCAGGGCAGGTGACTCAGCCCCTCCCTGGGCAGCCTGTTCCAGCCCCCACAACTCTTTCAGTACAAAATTTTTATCTAATGTCCAATCTGCCCCTGCCCTGGGGCAGCTTCTTGCCATTTCCCCTTGTCCCATCTCCTGTCCCCTGGCTGAAAAGACCATCACCCACCTCTCTACAGCCTCCCTTCAGGTAGTTGTAGGTGGTGATAAGGTCTCTCCTCAGCCTTCTCTTCTCCAAGCTAAACAGCCCCAGCTCCCTCAGCTGCTCCTCATAGGATTTGCCCTCAGCCCCTTCCCCAGCCTGGTTGCCCTTCTCTGGACTCGCTCCAGGACCTCAATGTCCTTCTGATGGTGAGGAGCCCAGAGCTGGACCCAGCACTCGAGGTGCAGCCTGACCAGTGCCCAGTACAGGGGCATCACCTCCCCAAACCTACTGGTGACACTGTTTTGTCTGGGCACACTGTTGACTCATATTCAGTCTGCAGTCTGAATGGTTTGTGACTGTTATAGGCAATTTAGTTTCTAAAGTTGTGAATGGCCCTAGGATAGATAAACTGTGCCACTGTGAAAGCAGCAGTGAAGACAAGAATGCAGCCAGGGATTGAGGCTGAGCTAAGCAGAAATGATGCCTCCTGAGTCTATCTTTTCTGATTGGTACTGTGTTCCCTCCTACTGACTTGGTGGCTATTGTGGGGGAATTTGGAGGGCAGAAGTAGGCCCAAAGGAATAAAAGAAATGCTTAAAAGTATTTATTTTTAATACCACATTGTGTAGGAGCTGTGAGTTTGTTTCAATGTCTAACACCCTCTGCTCTGCAGTGCATAGGTCTGCAGAAGGTGGAGTCAGCCACCTGATGGGTTTTGGTATGGTGGTGTGTCAGTGGAGCATTGCATTGCAGTATCACCAGTTGATGAAGTTTTGTTAAGTAAATAGGCACTACATTGTAATACTCAAGAGTCCTTTGCCATGTTGATACTCGTTCCTAGTAACTGACAATGACTTCTGGCTTCATCTTTCCCAACAGTGAGTGAGGGAAGTGATGTGCCTGCAGTGCCTTCCTTCTAGAGTGGAGCATCTGGGAACACCTCCCAGGTTTTACCTGATAGAGGCAGCATTTGGACAAGAACAAGATCTTTTGCTTTAAAGATCAGTGTACAGTGTGAGAAAGAGGAAGGACCACCAACATTTGTGCTCTCATTGGTTTTATATGGAGCAGCCTGCTTCTTGTATGACACCTACTCTGTGAACCCTGATTACTGAAAAAGTGCCCTGTTATCTGTTGAAAACTGTAGCTTGGTGTTTTGGCACTTTCCACACACCCACCCCCTCCCCTCCCAGGATTTCATGGGCCTTCCCCAATGCAGCCATCTGCAAACTTGTAGTTGTAAACCTGTGTAAACTTGGAAGCTGTCTCATGTAGTTTTGTTGCTTAATGTATGTCTTCAGTAAAACATGAGTGCCTTGGGGCTTCTGAGTAAATTCACTTTCATGGCCCAGAATTCACCTCTGCAGGGAGAGGACAGCTCTGCATTACCTTTTGGGAGCTGGAAGAGGCCAAGCAAGAGGTGACACTGCCTTCTATCTTGCTTCAAATATAGATTGTAATCTTTTGCATGTTTCTTCAGTTCTTTGCATTGGTAGGTACTGACATATGTGGGAATCAAAACCAAAATCTTTTACACTGAAAAGTCCTGATAAGCACTCAGACCTGAAAAACTCATGACAGCCCTGGAATTTTGGGGAACCATGCTAGTTTTAGCTTTCCATCCCAGCCAGAAATATTCCAAATTTTCCTTTTTTGTTTTGAGCCCATCAAGAATCCAGGGCAATTATGTGACTATGAAGACTGATTTGATATTGTGCAAACATCTTTTTTGTACCATTTTGTATTTAAAAGTGGAGCTAAGCAGGAATTTATGCTGTTGGTTTCCCATTCATTTAGGAACTGATGCAACTTGGGTAAAGGCACATTTCTGTGGAGAGAGGACTTGAGCTGCTAATTTGACTGTAGGGGTTTATTTCTGGAATGCAGCAGTGTTTCACCAACGGAGCAGCTGTCCTGGAAACACTTACCACATGGGGTCATTTTCCTCTCTCTGTGTAATCAGCAAAGCCACCCCAGTTAATCTGAATCCTTTTAAGTCCCCTAAACTAGACCACAGGGAGTGCAGAGAGGTCTTACAGGACTCTGACCTCCTTCACTTCCTTCTCCTATCATTAGGGATGAAAAAATACTCCCATGCTTAAAGGAGAAGCATATAATCTTTGCTCAGTGTGGAAAACTGGTTCTATCAGTAACATGCCACTGATCTGGTGGGAGGTCTTGGTCCTCCATTTTCTACAGATATTTTGTGTTAGTAGCTACGCTTCTCCTGAGTTTACCAGCTATTCCAGTTTGCGGGATCAATCAGAGGTGGGAAGAGCTGCTTGGGATATTAATTTTTTTTGCTCAGTTTGCTTTGCTTGCACAGCCATTTCCATCCCTGTTTGCTTTTGGGTTGACAGTTCTAGAGGTCAATTCCTTCTGCTACAAGAAAAATTTTGCTGGTTTTTCAGTTAAATTTTGTATTTCTTTTCTTTTTCTCTTCCTAGTTCTGTCTCATGCTGTCCAGTTCCTTCCTCACTGTTTCCAATCTTCAATAACTTTTGGACCTAAGTCCTGTCTCTAAATCCTCCTTGCCTCCAGTAGGCTCTATGGTGATAGGGTTTTTTCCCCCTGCTACCACTGTGCATCAGTCTCTTGAACTGCTGCATAATCTCTATTGTGGTTCCACTGAGAAGGTATTATGCTTTGAGTTTGGGGATTCCTTTCTTTGGTCTTTTAGGCCAAGGTGCAAGGCGAGTCACAGGTAGCCACTCTTTGTGGGTGGGAGGACATGATCTCTCAAGCCTGGAGAAAGGACTTTTTTGAGAGGCTACAACCTGGCAAGGGCAGCACCTGTGATCTGGGCCAGCCTTGCTGCAGCCCCCATGAGTGCATTGCTGATGCTCTGCAATGGAAGTCTGAATCTGCCAAGATTTAGGGACTGCTGCTTCAGTCATAGAATCACAGGGGTTGGAAGGGACCTGGAGAGCTCCTGGGGTCCAACCCCCCTGCCAAAGCAGCTCCCCAGCTCATACTGCACAGGGCGGCGTCCAGACGGGGCTGGAATCTCTCCAGAGAAGGAGACTCCACACCCCCTGGGCAGCCTGTCCCAGGGCTCTGGCACCCTCACTGGGGAAAAGTTCTTCCCCAGGTTGGTGTGGAACTTCCTGTGCTCCAACTTGCAGCCATTGCCCCTTGTCCTGTCTCCACAGACCACTGAAAAGGGGCTGGCCAATTCCCCCTGCACCCCATACTTCAGATATTTATAGACATTAGTAAGGTCCCCCTTTAGTCTTCTTTTCTCCGGGCTGAACAGCCCCAGCTCTCTCAGCCTTTCCTCATAGGGGTCCTTGAAACTGAGAACAAAAACTACTGTGATCACTGCTGACCCTCTTTCCCCAGGCTGTGCTAGTGTAGCTTTTCAGGTAAGTATTGCTGGGGCTTCCTTAGTGATGTAATCAAGGATTTTTGCCCTTACAATCAGTTGTTTCAGGAAGTGATTTTTAAAAAAGATACCTCACTGAATTCAGCTAGAATATTGAAGAGTTTTATTTCAGAGTAAAGAAAACTCTAGTAAATATTCAGTGGAGGTACCATTTCTTTTTCTTTTGTAAATTCTTTGCCTTTCCAGATGAGTGATAGGGTGAACGTAATTAGTCTTGGGTCACCCTTATGGGAAAGTAGAGTCTGGAAGGATGAAAAGGTTGGTGTGATCCTTTTAGAGAAAAGGCAATATAGATTTTCCTTACTGAGAGCCAAGGGACAGTAAGTTGTAGTAGAAAAGTGTGTCTTCCTAACGTTGTTTTCAAAGCTGAGTTTTTAGGGATGTTGCAGAAAGGGTAGGTGATGAGATGAACAGCCTGATATGACACAAACCGGGGTGGGGGGCTTGGGGGTGGGTGGGTGGGTAGGTGTCGGGGAAGACAGCAGGCCTGCTAGCAGCCTAGCTCTCTTCTCCCAAGATTTAGGCCCTGACAATATTCTCCTGTTCCCATGAGAAAAGTTCCTCATGCTGAGAGGATCCTAATAATCACATTCTCAAAGCACAGTGGCCTTGCTGATAGGGGTACAGGCTGCCCTAACCCAAGCAGCAGTTATGGGAAGGTATTTGGGAGTAACGGAACATGTCAGGAACCAACCATAGCAAGATGGTCAAAACAGCAGGTGTGTGGATGCTTTTAGGTATTAAAGGTAAACTAAGGATGTTTAGCTATAAGATGGGTTTATCAGAACTCACTATAGTTACTAACCAATCAATACAGTGTGAACAGTGTGTGTAACCAATTAGCAGTTTTTTAGCTTGCCATGTTTGCAATAATAAAGGTATAGAATCTGGGTGATTTCACCTAATAAAATGGCTTCACCTGAAATTCGTATTGAATTGCATGTTGCTCTCTGCTGGGAGCCACAGGTAGGTGGAGGACAGCAGTGCAGCAGTGTGTGGCTTTAGGAAGCCTTCAATAGGCAGTAATGTAGTAAATGGAAATGTAAAGGAGAAGAATAGAAAAATATTTTCTCTGTTACTATGATGGAGTTTCTTCTGATGGAACATGGCTATGTTCACTTGAAGTTAAATGATGGATTTGTTTTATCTGTTAAAACTAGAACAGTGTTTGGTTAGCCAGAGGATGTGAGAAACTGGAAGAGCAAGGATTTTCCTCTCCTGATTGTGAGCATGTGCTACAGCAGAGTTCACAGCCTGACTTCAGGCTTCCAGTGCACCCATATTGAAAATGCGTAGAGTTGTGAAGGTAAACCTGGATAATGAGGCAAGCATGTTGGGGTTATATGATTGACAAACAGCTTTCTTCATTCACTTTGTAACCATAATGCGCTGGATTTATAGTATTTGTTCTCCTTGACAACTTTATGAAGTTTGAATAAAAATTTCAAAACAATAAAGAGGATCATTAAAAAAAAAACAAACTCAATTTTCCTCACCTCCACCCACCCCAAAGACTATGGAATTCAAGACATGGACAGATTTAACTGACTGCTTACAATTCATGTACTGCACAGGCCTTGCCCTTAGCCTTTAAGCATTCTTTAAATATGCTTCATACATTCTGGTAGATGAGGTATATGTCCTCTGGCAAAAATGGGTAGTTTTTCATAGCAAGGTTACTATAAGGTATAAGGAAAATACCTTATAAAATCCATGTATGCTTCCTCTTAATTGAAGCTTATTGGAAACAAGTATTAGATAGTAGATACAGCACAAATATTTCTTAGTGAATGGTTTCAGCAGACCAAAGCAGATGCTGTCTTTGCACACATTTGTCTTGCTTTCTACAACTCTTTAGAAACCACAAGGAAACTAAACAGATTTTAAGGCAGACACCTACTACTCTGATGCTCTAGGCCTAAGTGCATAGCACAGGCCATTATAATCCACCTAGTAACTCCTGTGCTTATCCAGGCAGCTTCTCAATGTCTTCTAGAGTGCTGTACAACTTTGATTTAAAGACATTGTGACAAATGATCCAGGGTGCCTCTTGACAAGTTGTCCCAGTGGCCAGTTCCTGCTGTGTGTCTCTGGCTAAGTGAAATTTGTCTAGTTTTGGATACCAGAAATAGTCTTTAAAGATAGATTAAAGAACTCTCCACTGTTAATTTTTCCCCCACTTACAATTAGTTTAGGTCACCCCTTAGTCTACTCTTGGAACTAAATTTATTATGCTTCTTAGATCGCTCAATGGATACAGTTTGTTTCAAGCAGATATTAGTTTGACAGCACTGTGCTTTTTCAATTCACTAATTTAGGTGTTTCAATCTTACTCTGTTTCAACCATATCATCATTTACCTATGTAAAAGGGGAAGTCTTCAAAGAAAAACATCCCAGATATGAGTGCTTTTAAGAGACCATTTGCCATTTCTAGTGGTTTCACAACTGTTGTAATGTGGAGGTTGTGTGTCATGTACAGGTATTTTGTGTGCACCTGGATTTATAGTAATCCTGCTTGTGGTCAGTTTGAATTAAACTAAACTTTTGGCATTTTAAACCCAGTTCAGCTCCTCAGCCTGAGCTGTACAAACACGTGTGTTAGCATCTTTGATTATGTCTTTCAATATCTTCCCCTGACCTGCCTGCTATATTGCCATGAGAAGGCTACTCCCCTTTGTTAGGATATTAGGGCTAGTCAAAATCAGACTCTGTGAATGGATGTAGTAATGAAGCCCATTCATCAGTCTCAAATGCAGGTGGCCTGTACATCTATAATTTCACCATGACTTTTATTCCTCTTATATTAAATTAGAATTTGATTATCAGGAGAGCAATTGTAGGTGCAAATTCCAGAATCTGTTGGTGGATTGCTTGTACACTCACTATATCTGTATCCCTAAAAAGAAAATACTTGGACCATAAAATCAAGGTAACGGGAATTCATGCATCAGAATTGCATGTGATGCATTGTGAAATCATAGCATCATAGGGGTTGGAAGGGGCCTGGAGAGCTCCCGGGGTCCAACTCCCCTGCCAAAGCAGCTCCCCAGCTCATACTGCACAGGTCGGCATCCAGACAGGGCTGGAATCTCTCCAGAGAAGGAGACTCCACACCCCCTGGGCAGCCTGTCCCAGGGCTCTGGCACCCTCCCTGGGGAAAAGTTCTTCCCCAGGTTGGTGTGGAATTTCCTGTGCTCCAACTTGCAGCCATTGCCCCTTGTCCTATCTCCACTGACCAAAGAAAAGGGGCTGGCCAATTCCCCCTGCATCCTGTACTTAAGGTATTTATAAACATTAATAAGGTCCCCCCTCAGTCTTCTCTAGGCTGAACAGTCCCAGCTCACCCAGCCTTTCCTCATAGGGGAGATGCTCCAGGCCCTTCATCATCTTCGTAGCCCTTCTCTGGACTGTCTCCAGGAGATCCCTGTCCTTTTTATCCCAGGGAGCCCAGAACTGGACACAATACTCCAGGTGCGGCCTGACCAGGGCAGAGTAGAGGGGGAGGATCCCCTCCTTCAACCTGCTGGCAACACATCTTTGTACTTACTCCGAATTATGTGATTGGGTGTGATATGGGCAATCTAAGATTTAGGGAAATGGCTGCTTCTCCAGTGTAAACTGGTACAGCTGGACTGAAACTAAACGAGCTCTGCCACTTGTCACAATTTGGCCTTTGGTGTCTTAGGTAAATGCTTCTTTGCTTTAAGTGGTCAGGTTTTGTATGTGCAATAGGTAACTATACAGTTGTCAGCAACCTAAAGCAATCCTAAGTGTGGCTCTAGCAGAGGCTTTTCCTTTAAAACTGTACCTACATGAGGGGAAAATATTCCCATCAGGTAAGTGGAACACAATGGAGAACTGAATTGAGAAAGTGTGGGGGAGTGACGGGCAAGTCTGTTCTGAGTTGGCATTGTAGTGTGACAGGCCAAGGGGACAAAGTGGGCAGGTAGCAAATAGCTCTTTTGTATGAGACTGGAATGTATTGTGTGCTGACAGGACACCATGAAGCAATGTGTCAGTGCTCTTGCTTGGTACTGTTCTGGTGAGGCTTCTCAGCTCTGGGCACTAGCAGCAAAAAATGCAGAGGAAACTTGGAAGATAGTAAGAGAAGAACAACAACAAAAATGATGACAGAGCTGGAGGGATTGTTTTTATGAGGGAAGATCAAAAGAACTAAATATGTGGAGCTTGGCTAAGTGATGACTAAGAAGCGAACATGAAAACTACCTACAACTGTTTGAAGGATATAAACACTAGAGGTGAGCAAACAGCAGGGAGAAATAGTCTGTGAATTTGAAAGTCATTTTCAGTTCAACTCTGTTTCCACCCTTTAGTGCTTACTTTCTTAACAGAAAGTGCTCTATGGAAAATATTTTCAGGGAAAAGCACACTTGTATATTCAAATGCCTCCATGTCTGCAAGGGAATTGTGAAATGTAAATTCAAGTTTAAAATTCGAAATTTGCTTTGCCTTACATAAGTCACCTAGTGTGTAGTACAATGTGCTAATCAACAGTATGCAAATTATCTGCATGGTAAGTCAAATGCATGGTTGAAAACTACTTTCAGTTTTAACATGGTGCTTCTGTGCTTCCCTGATGGAATTACTTGGTTAAGTGAGCAATGCAGGATAGGTTCCAACTGCTTTCTATCAGCTTTGCATGAAAAGGTGAGGCATTTGCTTTTGTTGACAGGCTGTATTTTACAAATGGTATGATTTGCATGTTGATCTGTTGGCAGAGGTATTTTTTCTTTGACAAGAGTTAAAAGTGACTCGAACCCAAAACAAGAATGTGGTGTATATATACAAGAGCTATTGGTGTAGTTTTATGAAGTTGTCCAGATGTTCTTGTGTACTTTAAGGAAGGAAGGTTTAGATTAGATATTAGATTAAGTTTTTTACAGAGAGAGTGGTGAGGGGCTGGAACAGGCTGCCCAGAGAGGTGGAGGTGGTGGATGCCCCATCCCTGGCAGTGTTCAAGGCCAGGCTGGATGGGGCCCTGGGCAACCTTGTGTAGCTGCAGGCCTGAGGTTGGTGTCCCTGCCTGTGGCAGGGGGGTTGGAGCTCTATGATCCTTGGGGTCCCTTCCAACCCATGCCATTCTATGATACTGAGAGGGAGATCTTTTCTAATCTTTTGGTGTACAATTCATCATCTGAGAGAGGTGAATTTAGCTACTGTGATCCCCCACGGACAATTAGAGCAGTTGAATTAAGAAGAAATTTCAGGATGAGTTTAAGAAAATGTTGTGTTAAAGGTGAAATTTTCTCCTCCTGGAGGTCCACTTGTCATTTAAAGCACTTGGGCAGAGCAGTGGAAGCGGTTGGTGGGCAAGCCTCAGGTGAACTGACTCATTTGGTAAGTCATTTTCAACTTTGGTGATTTGTGAATTCAGGCATTAAAATTCTGTGCTAATACTCGTCACCAGGCTTTTCTGAGCATGTTGATGCAGTCCTGTTAATGCAGGATTGATGTGTGCAGCGAATGACAAGAAATACACAGTCAGCTGTGTAGTTACCCTCTTGAAGAAAATGCCTCTGGAAACAACTGTGTGGATGTATGCAGGCACACCTCAACCCATACTGTACACAGAAACTACAGGCATTGACCTATGCAAACACACACCAAATTATTGCTTCCTATAAACAAATTAGCATGCTTTAAAAGGTGAAAAGCTCTATAAAATCATCTGCCCTGTTGTTTATGGTGTGAGCAGAAGATGCACTACATTAGAGAGAAGCTCACATTTCTCTCTTCTCCCCCCCCCCCCCTCTAAATGGACGTGTGCTCCGTCCGTTTCACCATTGTTCCTGCCAGCCCGATCCCAGCAGGGGTTCCCTAATTAGCAATCTCTTCATTTCCAATCAAAGCACAAAGCGGCCCCAAAAGCCTCTCTTTATGAGGGAGCTGAGCGGTGGCTGGGGACGTGGAGTGGGATAATTGCCTTCGCCACTGGCAGCGGTAAGCAGCCTGGCTAATTCATTATTGTAATAACTTTGCTTGTCCTTGGGGAGGGGGGGCTAGGGTGAGGAGGACTGAGCCTGGCAGTGCTAGCTGAGGACAGGGGGAAGGGGGAATCCAGCTAGAATTGAGGTAGAAGATGGGAACAACTGGCATGAAAGGAGAAACTATTTAAGAATTTTCTGACTGTCCCCCTGAAATATTTTGAGGATGATAAACTGTGGCATGGCAGCCAGTACTCCCTGAGCAAGACTGTTAAGAGCACCCCTCTGCTCTGCCCTTGTCATGTTCAAAGAGAGGCCCATCTGGAAAGGCATGTAACTTGGCCCCTAGACTAACAGGGACCCTGGGGCTTGGTGAATGAAGACGACTCCAAAGTAGCCTCTCAGTCCTTGTAGGGAAAAGTTGACACTTGAACATTGAGATAAGGTGGAATGACTGAGCTGCCCATACCTGGCAGTTCATGGCTTTCAGTGACACATAAGAAGTCACCACTTCTTGTGTGGAGACTGCATGTTGTATTTCTTTGATGGAGCCAGGAGTTGGCAAATCCTGTGGCAGAATATTGTTCTTCTCTATCATCTCTTTAAAATACCTTTAATCACTTACCTGTCTTCATGTGGGCTGCAGCTTTGACTCTGCTGGAGCTCTGTTGGCTTTCCATAGTAGTAAGGCTCTGCCCTTGTGAACAGACAGCTCACTGAGATGCCAGCAACTGCTGGAACTGCTAAAGGGAACACATGGTGGTGGTGGTTACATCCTTTTGAAGGGAAATACCTGTGCTGTGGCACAGTAAGTTTATTAGGGTTTTGTTTTTTCAGTGGGTATGGTTTTAAGTAGGTAAGACCAGACATACATTTCCAGACTCCCTGGTTCTTCTCTTTTTAAACTTGTGCTTATCTCAGATTAGTGTGATGGGGTCTTGGCTACTCTAGCTGACTGGTAGGACAGCTCCTTTTCTGAATCCTTTGAGCTGTTAGTGCTGTGTACGTTCATTGAGCCCATTACTCTGAGACTGTCACCATCCCTGTTTCTGCAATGAGATGGCTGGTAATTTAGTTATGCATTCTACTGTCAAAGGGGTTTTTTTGTCACTGAAAATTACTATCTCTGACATAAAACTAAAGAAACTGTGACATCAAAGTGCAAGTGTCAAAGGTACAAATTTGTGTGTGGAAGGGGCAGTTTAATGTTAAATTATGCCACTGCATTAGTAAACACTTCTTTCTGGAGCTGTTTGTGTAATGGAGACACACATTCTCAGCAAGTTCTCAGCCTGATGGCCATTTCGATAAGACGTAACAGACCCTTTGATTTCCGGAGTTTAGCCACTTAAGATGCAAAATGCTTACTGGGAACAGCTGGTTTTGTGGTAGTTGAATAAGTCAATGCAGAATTAATAGGTGTTTGGAGCAGAATGTTTGGTTGGTGCTGTCCTGATTCTTGTTAGCAGTTCTGTTTTCCCAGCTGCCTTCTGCTAGTTGCTGTCTAGCAGGTTTCTCCACCTCTGTCTTCTCCACCTCTCTGAGACATTCAACCTCTTGGAGGCTATGCTGCCTGCAGCCAAAGGAATGTCAGCTCAATGAGTTGACAAGCAAGAACAAACCTCTTCCACCTGGTACCAGTGTGCCTGAGCAGTCCACAGTGGCCATGCCAGAGACCCAAGCAAAAATAAGTCTTCTGATTTATCTTTTCCCCCCTCTGTGAGCAGTGCTGTACTCCTGGATGCATTGTGCTTCTTACTGTCTAATGTACACACCACAGAAAGAAAAAGGTTCAAAGAGGACAATGACTGCCTACAATGGCTATTTGGGGGATTTCAATCACTTGCTGGGTGTCCTTCTATACTTCTAGATCCTTTTTGTTGAAGGATCATTGTAACACTGATGGGGGGGATTGCACACTTCTCACCCAGTTAATGACTTGTAGCAGTAACAGCACACAGGGGGTGGAGGTGAGCTCACATAGGTAACCCTGTCTGCTAAAATGGGAATATCCCCATTTGTACTTCATATGGTGTGTCCTACCCTTGATTTGCCTTTATCCCTCCAGCCTTTTGAGAGCACTTTAACTGTGTGGAAAGCTTGGTGACCAAGACTTTGAGCCATACATTGGCTTGACACTTTGAAGGAATTGTTTCCTTTCATTGTGGTTCCACCTGCTCAGGAATGAGGATCATCTTGAATCCCTTTCCTGATGATTTAATAGGCTATGCATCTTAAAGACCTTTTGGTACATAAATTGGGGAAAGGCAGGTTAAAGGGCAGAAGGACTGGAAAAATGGCTGGAAAGATGAACCCGGGGGAGCCTAATGAGGTTCAACACTGCCAAGTGTCAGGGGTGGCACTTGGGCCGGGAGAATCCCAGACACAGATACAGACTGGGAGATGAGCTCCTGGAGAGCAGCCCTGTGAGAAGGACTTGGGGATTCTGGTGGGTGAGAGACTTCCCATGAGCCAGCAGTGGCTCTTGCAGCTCGCAAGGCCAATGGGATCCTGGGCTCCATCAGCAGAGGGGTGGCAGCAGCGACAGGGAGGGGATTGTCCCTCTCTGCTCTGCCCTCCTGAGGCCCCAGCTGGAGTCCTGTGTCCAGAGCTGGGGCCCCAATACAAGAGAGATGTGGAACTGTTGGAGAGGGGTCAGAGGAGCCACAAGGATGCTCAGAGGGCTGGAGCAGCTGCCCTACAAAGAGAGGCTGAGGGAGCTGGGCTGGTTCAGCCTGGAGAAGAGAAGGCTGCAGGGGGACCTCATTGCAGCCTGCCAGTCCCTGAAGGGAGCAGAGAAACAGGAGGGGAATCAACTTTTTAAAAGGACAGACAATGGCAGGACAAGGGGAATGGATTAAAGCTAAAGGAGGGAAGGTTTAGATTGGATATTAGGGGGAAGTTTTTTACAGAGAGAGTGGTGAGGGGCTGGAACAGGCTGCCCAGAGAGGGGGTGGATGCCCATTCCTGGCAGTGTTCAAGGCCAGGTTGGATGGGGCCCTGGGCAACCTTGTGTAGCTCCAGGCCTGAGGTTGGTGTCCCTGCCTGTGGCAGGGAGGTTGGATCTCTCTGATCCTTGGGGTCCCTTCCAACCCTTGCCATTCTATGATTCTATGAAGGACATGTGATATACAGCATTCTGGCATAAGGTTGATGGGATGCTGGAATATGGGTAAGGGTGGATGAATTGGAGTAACAAGTTTCGTCTTGACTTCTCTGCACTTTTAGTCTGAGACCCTAAATTGTTGCATTGTTAGCAATTGCTTGTGGCGAGGTAAGAAATTGTGGCAATGGGCATGAGAAGGAATATTAATGATCCAATTTCCAGCTGGGTTCCACTCCAGGGCCTCACTGGGTGATGTGCATTTTTAATCATAACAAACCAGAATGAGAGGGAGCTGTTTGCAGCAAAGCAGGCCTGCCTGTGGAGCCATGGAGTGTGACACCATCTCAGACCTCTGCCTGCTGCTCAGAGGAAGCAGTCACACAAGGCTGCTGTGCATGAGTGCCACCACAAACTAGGTTGGACTGCGACCACAGGAAAACCTGGATCGCTGCTAGAAATGGATCCAGGGAGGGAGTCTAGTGACTACTTTAAATAGCTTAAAGCTCTTGACCAGAAGAAATCACGGAATTCAACTGGAACTTTGGATCAAAACTGGCCCTGATCCAAGAAGGGCACAAATACAATCTCTAGATGCTAGACAGCATTGTTTTGTAGCCACACTGAATTTACTTCTAGCTAGTTTTTGCACTCTTGATGGTTTCTGTGGTAGGGTCTTCTCACTTGTGTTTCTGGAGAGATTTCCTTGACTTTCAAGGGCATGCAGTCTAGCTGAGTGATGTGCCCAACAGCAATACTGCTTTGATCCTTTCAGTCTTAGAGACAGAATTTGGGAGAACCCTGGAGGTTTTCTTTACCCATTGAGGCGCTTTTCTTTCTGAGTTTTCAGCCACAGAGACCTTTGCAGTACTTCTTTTGGAGCTCATCTTGGCAGGCTTCAAGCAGCCAGAAGGAGTTCTGTTAGGGTGGTATGAAGCCCCCCCTTGCCTGGGGCTACATATTCTGTGATAATTTAGCAGAGGGACATACACCTCTGTGCTTGATATGTGTTTGGGAATGTGCCAGATACACAGCCTAACTTATCTGCTACCCTTCAAGCTTCATGTCTCAGGACAGGTCTCTCTCTCTACATCCTTCATCCTTTACTATGTCTGGGTGGCTGTGTATATGCCAGTATTTTAGTGCCACAGTTGTCTACTGCATGTGAGCATATGGTGCAGAAGCACAGCCTTTTTGTGGCAGAGATGTCCTCTATATCTCTGTGGCAGAAGCAGCATCAGCTTAGCTTTCTCAATGCAGACTCCTAGTGCACATTAAGCAGGACAGTCATTCCACTTAGCAGAGGGCAGGGGTATCACAGGTAGTATCTTGCTATAGTGCAGGAGTTCTGGGAGGAAGAAATACTTGTTGCACATCCCCTCAAGAGTATATTAAGGCCAAGAGTACTGACTTTCCTCTTGGAGATCTCAGTTGCTATTCAGTTGCTTCACTACATGTTAGTGGTAACCCAAACCAGGTAAAAGGGCTCAAGTACTGCGTGCCTGGTCTTTGTAGCATCATGCTGTTTGTACTTGGCACAGGAAAGGTGGCTTTTCTGTGATATATCAGGGCTTTTGCTCATTATTTTCAAGTAAAGAAAGTGGAGAATTTGTAAGAGATATGAGAAAGGCCTTGTCCTGGTTTTTACCCCATTAAACTGGGAGCTAGCATCCTCTAGGATGGTCCATGCCAATACAGTCATCTGTATTGTGCTGACTGGTGTTAGAGCATCATTGCAGAAAGATGGGACGCTTTCTGAACACAGACACCTGCAAAATTTGAGCCAGCCAGGCCACTTGTGTCTGCCCCAGCTCTTGCCTGCCACGATGCCAGGGGAAATGCCACCAGCATAAAGACTTCTGTTTTGATTAGGAATAAAAGGTAATGTGATGAGTGTAAGAGCTGTTTCATCTGAGGAAGGGAATTCACTGAAGTGCCTGAGGAGTGAGTGGGGAGGGGATGGGAGGAGTTGCCTTTCAAAATCCACAGTAGATGCTCCCTCTGGCTTAAGTGCCATGGTTGGAGGACAGAGTGAGGGGTTTGTACATGTTGTGTTCATGCAGCAAGTCTGGCCCTGAGAGAGGCACCTTTCCACTTGGCAAAGCTGCCTTGCTGCTGCTGCCGCTTGAGACCCAAGCAGCCAATATGCCTCCCTCACAAAAGGATTTGGTTTGAAACATTGAAAACTGCAGTTCTGCGTGTGCAGGAGATTGAAAGGGCACTGGTCCCCTCCTGGGGTGGGGAGGGGACTGCCAGATGAATAAGCTTGCTGTGATCTTACAGATGCTTTTTGGGGGAGATGGATATGATTTGCCGAGATAGGTGTTTGTTGCCCAGGCAAAACTCCCAGCGTATTTACATTAGCTCTACATGGTCTCTCTGTGTGTGGTAGGTATGTGTGTGTGCATGTACATGCTTGTGTATGCCTTTATTTCCATGCTCCAGCTGCCTGCCTCTGATTTAAGGGCAGGTTTTATTCCCCAGCTGCCTCAGGGCTCCTCTTTTCTGATTGCATTAAAGTCTCCGTAATTCTCCCCTCATTAATGATTGGCATATTTTTACCTCTCACTAAAGGAGCTTGGAGGCAACTCCCGTGGGGCCCTGCTCACCAAATGAAACAATTTCATCCTGCTCCAGAAACGCATTAAAAAGGGTTTGTCAGGATCTTATCGCTAGTTAGGGAAAGCTAATCAAATTACTTCTATTTATTAGCTGCCGCAGCAATGTGTCATTCCATCAAGTACAGGTACTGGGACAGGCAGGGATTGTATGGAGAGCTCTGTGCATCCAGCACTGCTGCCTTGTTCTGCACAACAGCATCTCTTGCTAGGTGAGAGCCAAAAGAGGCTGTGAACTTAACAGCAACAGTGCTTCTGCCACCGTTCCCAGCAGGACCTCTGGTGCCTTTCTTCACTTGGCTTTTCCAGGGGACTCTCCAAAGTCGCTTCCCAGTAGCACTCCTGAGCTTCTACCATAGTGTCCATTGCTTCTGCAGATCATTTCTTGCTGTTAGTGGTTATATTTTGATATGGACTATTTAATATATTTTTTTAGCTGGTTCGGGGGTTTTGGCAAGTTTAAGTCTGTATTAAACCAGTCCAGGAATGATCTGTTATTTAGTTTCTCTTTGGGCCTGGGACTAAAGGGTGGGATTATGGCAATCTGGAAAATAATAAATACAGGGGTGTTTTACTTTATGGGGCTTTTAGAAAATGTCTTTTTTTTCAAACTTTTTTTGCTTGGTTGGTTTTAGTGTGTGTGGTCTGAAAAAGTAATCAAAATTGGGGGAGTGGGAAAGAAAACTGAGGCTTTGTAGAAGAAACTAGTTCCCAAGGACTTAGCTTGGGGCTCTGCTCAGAACACCAGCTATTGCTGGACTGATGCTGATTGCATGAGCAGTAGTGGTTTGTGAAGCAGGAGGTGTGAACTCACACATAAAAGAACACACTTGGACTGATTCACCTCCCTCATATGCATACACAGTGCACTTGTATTTCCAGCCACGTATGTGTCCCCATTCTTGCACGTGATCCCAATTCCCAGAGTGACAGCACCTCCTGTGGGCTTGCTCAAAAGGGACACAGAGGCAGGTGCCTGAGATGCACTTTCAAACTTTAGGAAGCATAAATCCATTTCCATCTCTTTAATATTTTTCTTTCATCTTGAAACGAAGAGCAATGAAATGTCCATGTTTTGGATAAACATGAGTTTGACAATGAAATTGGGCTTGTTTCCATATAAACCTGATCTTGTATTAGAAAAAAACCACCCCACAAGAATAAACCAATTTAGTTGGATGCATTTGCATGAAGTGAAGTGTGTCTAAATATAGTTATGGTGATTCATGATGGTAACATTGCTTTGCACTTTATGTAAACCTTTGCTGCTTCATATTGTGCGTAGCAAGAATTTCACCCTTGCACAAAATCCTGGGAGAGCAGTGAAAACACACCAGTCCCATGAACTAGTGTTCATCTAAACACACCAGTGTGCACATCGTGTGTGGTGTTGGTTTCCTTTAGGGAAGGTTTGTGCTGGTTCTCAGTGCTTTGCAGTGTATGTGTGCACGCAGACGCTCTGTGTTTGCATAGAAATGATGGAGTGGTTAGAGGTTTGACAGCATCCTGGCACTACAAGCAATGATTTCTGGAGCTTGGGTTGGTGGGAGACAAGCGAGCGCTCCAGCTTTTATAACCATGTGAATTCACCGTACGGTGTGAGCGGCTGCCAAGCTTCAGTGGCCGTGGGTGCCAGGTCTAGGAGGGGCAGTGTGGTGGGAGTAGTGGGGGAGTCCAACCCCATCAGCCCCATGCAGTGAGCCACGCTCCAGCATCCTCATTATCCCCACAGTTCAAAAGGCAGTCCTGAGCGGTCCGTCACGTCCCACAAAAGGCTCTATCGATTGGTCTGTCGGAGCGTTTCCTGGGGTCCTTTATATCTCTCTGCCTCGTCGTCAGTAATGAAGAGGCCGAGCGCAGGGAGAGTCAGCAGACTCCCAGCTGCTGGGATTTCTTCATCTTCTCATCAGGATTTTAATTAGACACGTCCGAGAGGGCAGCACCGTGTGAGGGCGGGCGGGAGCTTTATCAAGCAGGCCACATCTTTAATTACTGTTTACTGACAGATAACAAGGGAGGGGAGGTGGCAGCAGAGATGGTTGTAGGGGGAAGCAGGGAAAGGACGGCAGTCCCCTGAGTGTGTGCTCGGCAAGGAGGCCTTTGCCAGGGATTGAGTGGAAATTGTTCCCTCCTCCCCATCCTGCCATTCTCTTTACCTGTTGCCAGACTGAGAAAGGTTCCCCTTGCCCTTTTCCTAGGGGGCAGAAGATAGATCTGAAAGGTGTTAAGTGGTAAGGGCCAGACACACAAGGAATGAAAAGCGTAAGTTTGGTTAGAGAAAAATGAGAGAACTGTCTTCTCTGAGTAGCCAGGATCCTCAGCTGAGCTGTCCTGTGCCTTCCCAGCCTTGGGCATGCCTGTGGATTTTCTGACACTGCACAGTAGGAAGCAAAATTATTTTCTTCTCCTTCTGTCTGGACTTGGCAGCCCTCTTCCCTCCCACCACCATCATTGCTATTTTGTCCAAAAGAAACCCTCTTTCTGTCTTTCCATGTATCCTCAGCATCGGTGGCATGAGAGCAGTCTGCTCTGCCACTGCTGCTGCCATAGAGTTCCTCCCTGTGCTCTCTCATGGACCAGCTCATACCTGGCGTGATTCTTCATTTCAGCCACACCTCTTCTGTCTGGCCCCAGAATGCAGATCTCCTTCCAGCTTTTGTCTTCTTCCCTCTAAGGTGGTTTTTGGAGACCATTTGTCACCCAGCTGCTGTGTCTTGCCTGATCATAGCCCTGTTTTTAATTTTGTTGCACTGCATCCTGATTGCTTTTGAGTTATCAAAGGGGAATGGTGTTCACAGTCCCCACCAAAGCAAGTGCTCAGGCCAGGCTGCATGATGGATCACTGCCCCCTGCCTCAGCCAGCCCTCTGGGACATGGGATCCCTACAGTGGAGCACAGCAATTGGTGTCCATGTGAGTGGTCCTGTGGTGAGCTGAGCTCAGCAGCCTGTTGCTCTCCAGAAATTTGCTCTGAAGTTCATGCCATAGTCTTGGCTGCATTTCTATCCAGTGTAAGGTAGTCTGGTGCTTCAAAAATACTGTTGCTATTCCAGCATGGAAGATGGCCTGTGCCAGAGCTTGCTTTCTCTTGGTGCCAACGGATTGCCACCGCTCTGAGCAGAACACGAGCTGGAGGATGTGCTTGGGATCAGCAAGGACTTGGTAATTGGACTGTTGTTCTTTCATTTTGCTACGCAGTAGCGAGCAGATTATAGAGCCCACATGTTATAGATTTCCTGTCATCCCTCATGAATCAAGCTCCACTGTCTTATTTACTGTCGGCCAAGGCCTGTGAATAACATCACCAAGGGATATACTCTCACGCCGTTGTGCAAACACACAGTACAGAGCAGTTGCATGTGCCTTTCAGCTGTCACTTTGCCTTCCCCCATCACATCATCTATGCTAGAGAAGGGCCCTCTGTTTCCTCTCTATCTGTACAGAATGGCTCCCTCAGAGAGGCTGAGGGAGCTGGGCTTGTTCAGCCTGGAGAAGAGAAGGCTGCAGGGGGACCTCATTGCAGCCTGCCAGTCCCTGAAGGGAGCAGAGAAACAGGAGGGGATTCAACTTTTTAAAAGGGCAGATAATGGCAGGACAAGGGGGATGGATTAAAGCTAAAGGAGGGAAGGTTTAGATTGGATATTAGGGGGAAGTTTTTTACAGAGAGAGTGGTGAGGGGCTGGAACAGGCTGCCCAGAGAAGTAGTGGATGCCCCATCCCTGGAAGTGTTCAAGGCCAGGTTGGATGGGGCCCTGGGCAACCTTGTGTAGCTCCAGGCCTGAGGTTGGTGTCCCTGCCTGTGGCAGGGGGGTTGGAGCTCTATGATCCTTGGGGTCCATTCCAACCCTTGCCATTCTATGATTCCCTGAGAGCTCAGAGTTTATAACACTGAAGGCAAATCTCTGCTATCCAAATAATATTTAGTTCCACATTTTTAGCTTGATGACATTTCTAGTTACAACTGGAGCTGTTTTGTACACTCTAATACCCACGTGCACCAAGGATTCAGACTTCTAGTTTTTCCTGGGAGCTGTTTCATATGAAATCTGGCAGGTCTTCATTGCTTGTCAGAGAGAAAAGATTGGTTTATGATCAAGGCACAGCACTGGAAGTCAGGACCATGGGCACAGCTATCAGCTTCATTGAGGACAGCTAAGAAATGTTGCTGCTCTAGCTAGTGGTGTAGTAAATGTGGTAGGTGATAGCCTTGATTTATCAGAAGATATTTACTCAAGTTTCCCACCATTTCAGCTCAAGATTTCGAAAGACCATGAGAAATTGAGTCCAGCTGGGAGGTTTGCCTCAGTGAAGGGCTAATGCTCTTTCTTTCTTATTTTTTTCCTTCTTTTTTGCAACTGCAGTGAGATTTTACTACTGAATCAAGAAGTGAGGGGAAGTTCAGCTTGTCTACTGTGAGCTAGGCTGCTAGTTACAACTTTGTCCCTTGTAGGTTTTCATTAAAAATCTTTGACCTTCCAAATGATAGGCTTGGAGACCCAGAACTGAGCTGGGACTAAGGATGCTAATTCGTTTCTGTTAGGCAAGTTAGTGTTTTTGTTGTGGAAATCTAGATATTAGGCAAGGTTTGGGGAATGTGTGTTCAAATAGTAAGATGCTTTGTCCAAAAGGAAGTGATTAAGCTGTTTGCTATGTCCCTGGTTGATAGAGCTGGAAGTAAATGGTCTTTGATTGCAGTGTGGGAGATTTCAGTTTGATGTTACAAACTTGTATTAGCAATGATGCAGGAGTATTAGAACAGACTGAGAATAGCAGAAAGTTTTTCAACAGCCTGGAAAAACATCTGTTAAAAACATTGCAGCTAGAGCTGATCCTCCTTTGGGATGGAGAGATGCACCAATAACCTGACCTGGTCCTAGCCTTATTTTCTGTGACTCTGTGAAATGTTAACATGTGTATAACCTTGTGTCCAACTGATGCAAGCTTGAGGTGGGTGCAGGTGTGTGTATCAAATAAGCACTGCCATTTATAAGCTATGAGGCTGGTGTATGGAAGAGTTCAAGCACTTCACTTTCCTTCAGAGGCCTGCCCTGCTGTACAAATACTAATGTACCCAAATCACAGGAAGTGTTAAAAAGAGATGGCAGCAGCACTCCTCTTTGCTTCACCAACTCCCTTAAGCTTTGTCTTTGTTTTCACTGCAATGTACAACCAACTACTATCACCATATTTTTTTACTAGTGCTTCCTAGAAAATGTAGTGTTTTCTGCCAAGCTTTAATCATTGCTGTAAACATTTTCTATATGTCTGATAGACTTTTTTTTTTTTGGATGGAAATTTTTATCAAAAGCAGCAATTATATATTTATTTTTTAAAAAGAAGAGGGTATGCAATATTCTCAAATTATGCCTGCCTTTCATTAAAAAACAAAGCAAGAAGATTCCTCTTTGCAAGGACCAAAATCAGGTTGTGTTTTGGAGCCAGACTGCAGAGACAGCTGGGGCTGTGTCAGGGCAGAGGTGCTGTCAGTTAGTGGGGCTACTAACCAGTAATGGAAAAATAGGACAAGGGGAGCAGGGCAAAAGATGAGGAGGAAAAACAAATACTCATAACCATGCTGAACCAGGAGGCTGGGGCTGTGGAGAGTCAGGGAATGGTGTTTGGAGGGGTGAGATGAGAGCAAAGGACAGGGATGGGGTGAGAAGGCAAAGGCAGGGATGAAAGTGGTTTGGGATGGTCTGCAGAAGAGAGAGAGCAAGATGCATGACTTGGACTGAGTGCTTGGAAGAGCTTCTGAGTCGTCATTTCTCACCTGTCATCAGCATCTGAAATTTGCCCAATGTTTCATGCTCCTCATGTTAGCCTTAACAAAGGAGGACGAGCTACCTCTGCAGCCCATTTACTCCATTACCTTGGTTGTAGTGGTCCATGTGATTCCTCTCTTCTGGTAAGCCACACAAGTGTCATTTTGATACTTCACAAGGAAATTTGTTTGCTATAAAAGAAACAACAAACTCTGTGAAAAGGGCACTTTGAAGGGTGCTAATGGAAGAACTAGAAGCTGGGGAAAGCCCAGTTATCCTCTGCATGCACTTCTATCTACCCCACTGTGTATCTTACCCAACTCATGTTTTAGCTACGTCACTGTGTGCTGTCTCTTCCACAGGACCCCTGCCTCATTCACTGTATGCAATGGACCTGCTCTGAGATAAATCAGAGTTGCACAGTGAACAAGACCATCTGTAGGACCCCTGCCTCATTTGTCAGGTGTGTACTGAGTGAAACAAGGGACTGCAGGAGGGAAAGGGAAGCTTTTCTTGCTGAGGCAGTGAAATTCTGACCTGCCAGCTGACTTTTTTTCCCTGTGACCATTTCAGTTTTTCTGTGGCAACTGTTGTGGCAGTGGTTGTTTAATTGTGTGTTCCTTATTTTATAGGGGACCTTTTAGATCCCAAAGGACCAGCTTTACAAAAACACTGAGTGCTTACAGCTGTAAATGAAGTGAATGGGAATCCACTGAACCCAAAGTGCTGTACAAGCACAGATCAGTCAGGCTGTTGGTGTCTCACATTAGGCAACCAGTATTAGCAAATACCTTTAAATATCATCTTCAGTCATTCACCCATAAAATGGGAATAAAAATATCCCCTCCTCTCATAGAAGGATGTGAAAACAAATGATCTTGGGCTGGTGAAACTCTTGGACAGTGTAATGATAAGCCCACAGAAAAGCATATAAGGAAATGAATAAATCTCTAGAGCCAGGCTTGAATACTGTGCAGTAAATAAGGCCTGGGGCCACATACTGAACAATGAGCAGAAACCACCATCTCAAATAGCTGCTCATTACATGGGAACAGTCCCTTCCAAGTGCAGTCTGAGAGGGGGTGCCATGGAAAAAATACAGTTGTGTAATTAAGGGCTATAAATTGATGCCCATGTCCATATGGGCTAAGAGTATTTCTCACAAGTGGATGCAATTGTGGCATGTCCTAATTCTTGACTTCGTTTCTAGTCAGCCCTATTTAACATACAGTTTTTCTGTCTGTCTTTGTTTCATGGGTCCTGTCATGCTTTGCAGCTTTATGTGCTGTAAAATGGTGTTGTCCCAGACTCTCCATTTGCATAAGGTGTTGACATTTCATGTAGTTGCAATCACAGGTAGGCAAAACCTCCTCATCTTATATATTCCACAAGTTGTAATCTCCACTGAGGTGCAGATTTGTGTGAGTAAGGCAGATCTGACCCTGTAATTTGCAATCATGAGCCACACTGACACCCAGATGCTGCTGTTCTTAACAGTGAAGGAATTAGGGATACTTGAGACCTTACAACCACCTAGCAGTAATTAAAACAATAAACCCCCCAGTAATTTTCCCATACAGCAATAGGCAAGAGAGGAGAATGTCACTAGGGCTATGAAATGACTTTAAAAGTCTTTGCTCTAATGGGTGGAGGATGAATTGCAAAGCTTAAGCTCTTAGTGAAAGTATGCAGAAATGTAATGCTTAAAATACTTAATTTTAAATACCCACACTTCTGATGACTGATTAAGTTCATGTTTAGGAACAAATACATAATGACTGCAGCGCTAATGAAACAGTGTTAAAATCCATCAAGTTCAGTGTTAATGGTGCTGAGATGATCAGTATCCAACCCTGATGCTGGTTAACCTTTCCATGCCATGTCTGGTGTTTGCTCCAATTCCAAGGTAGAGCATTACAAACAAGAAATGGGGCTGGGACATGTACCCCTGGCATTTCATTTGTAGGAAGCAGAATTGTCTATTGCAAATGCCTAGGAAATGTCCTGTAAAATCTTTTTCTCTTATATTTTCCCTTTCTTTTCCCATTGTGAATGGAAAACATTCACGATCTCACATACTGGAAGAATTCATTGGTGTATTTAGGCTGTAGAATGTGATGCCTCTCTCATGGGTGACTACTATCACTGTTGGTCAGTTGATGACTTGGTTCCCATGTGTGCTGCAGATAGTGGTTCGTTTTGGACATGAAGTCAGCCAAACCTATCAAACACACTTTAATCTGTGTAAGAGGCTGAATGGGTGTTCTTTGTGCAGTGGTTTAGCTGCTCAGTTTTAATAGTTTCATCACACAAATGTATGGTTTAAAGAGGACAGAACAAAAAGTGATCATCCCAGGGTACCCAACAGCAGGAACTCTGACAAACATCTCCTCAGGCAGGGCCTGGCACTACTGGCCAAAGGAGAGAGGAAAGGACAATTGAAAAAAATAAACCAATCTGTTCTTGTAGTGGTCAGACAGCAAGATGCAGCACGTGTGCTGGGTGGGAGCCATCAATGAGAGAGCTAGTTTCCCCATGGGATACACAGGCCTGGACTATCAAAGTAAGCTGTGGCTGGGACAAACAGATGTTATGCCAGACACGTCAGCAGAGCTAGTCTGTTTTGCATAGGCACCTGATCTTCCTTGGCATGCTTTAAACTCTTTTCTGATTCTCAGGGTGCAATATAACCATTCTGATTTAATCCTAACTCCTCTGTTCTCTGCATGTGATACAACTCTGGGGTATTACTTCTAACCTGTGCAAACAGGGAGCTGAGGCACAAGGTGACACGTTGCCAGGTTGCACAGCTCCTGACTGTGCAGCCTCAGTCACACACACTCCCCTCTGTTTCCCTTCAATGGGAGAAGGAAGAGAGGCTGTGGGGGTGCTGCATTGCCAAGGTGAACAGTCTGTCCCCTACAGGTGTTTCACTGACAGAGTTAGGTAATGCTGTTTTGAAAACACTATCCTGGGGCACCTCTGCACAACAGGCACTCTGCCCTCTGGAAAACCAGGCTAGGGCAGAGTGGGGAAAATGAACCTGAACATAAGGGCTAGTAGCCCCCTCACTGCTCTGGCAGTGTGGTGGTAAGGTCAGGCCTTGGCATCCCAAAAACTGCGTGTGGCCAGAGGGTGAGATCTTAGCTCTGTTCAGGGGCAGGGAAGTCAGAGTCTCACTCTTTACAGACCTGACAAGTGTAAAAATGTTTATTTGCTGCTCTGGATCCACGATCTAAGGGAAAAGAATAAAAGTGATTTAACCTCCAGTGTAAAGAAAATCACCAGACTGAGCAGGACACAGAGGACAAATGGGGCAGAGGGCCTTACCTTGCCTGTTCAGGAAGGATGGGGAAACTGAGGTGAGGCACAGGATCATGTCATTTATTATTATTTATTATTAATTTTCTAATTTTTTTCTGTGCTCGGATTTCACTGTTGCTGGAAATAAAGGCTCCTCTAGCTGTCTGGGTGCATCTGTGACATTGACTCTGTCTTTGAGATGGGGAGCACCCTCTGGTGGTTAAGGATAATCTGACATTTCCTGGGATTGGCGCCCATCATCCCCGCAAGCCACCAGTTAAACTGGATGGGAGGCAGTGCTGGCTTTCTCTCGCTGCTGGGGTGGGTGTTAGGGGCACAAGCTCTCTTTTGGACTTTCTAACACAGGAATCTGAATTGACACCCTGGGAAGTCCTGTGAAAAGGGGGAGGGGTGGGGGGTTGTTCTCCCTGCCATGCTGTTGGACAAAAACTCACATTCAGCCCCTTCTTGCTTTCTCCTGGAGAGAGGGAAAGTAAAGCTCAGTTTGCTTCGTTAGTTCCCCGTGGATGCAAAATCCGGCCCCTGCTCTTTCCCTAGAACTGCTGTTCCCTACCTCTGCTCTTCCTTCTGTCTCCCAAAAGCACTAGACTTGTACCCAGAGCTTTCCCTGGTCCAGCTCTGGATGGATTTGCTCTGCCTAAGTGTTAAAGCCAGCACAGTACAGTCCCTTTCAGGGAGCACAGGAATTCAGCTCAGGTTTCCCTTCTCCTTCCCTAAGTGGATTAACAGGCTGAGGGGATCATCTCTGCCTGCCTGCCTCAATCTTCATTAGCTAACATGTTTCGCCAGCCGCAGTCACATCCTGGTCTGGAGAGCTGTTTGACAGGAGTGGATTCTGGCCCCAGCCCCCCACAAAGGCTGTTGCATCTTTGGAGAGGGTTTTCTTGATAGCAAGGGCTCTGGCTGATGGGGATGCAGGGCAGGAGTGCAGCAGGATGTCCAGTCTTGCTCTGTGCAGTGTTTAATTCACAATAATTAATCTGCATCCTCTGCTGAACGAGACCTGTACAAGTGTCAGAAGATGTTCTGCATCTCTGAAGGTGATTTGGTGTTGTCTGTCTGTGAGTTTTTTTCTCTCAGTGTTTTCTAGCCAAAGGAGGATCCTGAGTATATTGGATGTTCCTAAAACTTTTCACTTCTGGATGCCCTTTCCTGGGTGTTTGCAGGTACATCTGAATGCAGTATTTCCTAACAAGCTGTGTGCAAGCAACTGACTGTCTCCTCAGCCTCCTCTTCTCCCTGATGCTTTGTGGTTGTTGTTAGTGGCAGTTGCACCCTTGTACAGTCAGTCACTTATTTTACAACTGCTGCTGTTTCCTCAGTCCAGAGAAGATATTTTCTACACAAGAAAGCTGCACACTTTAAACTGCATCGATTTTAAACCAATCTAATTAACTGGTGAAAATCCAAACAGTGGATCCTCTCCTCCCAGTTTGAGGATGCTTCATTTTTGTCTCATTAGATGTCTAAAGAGGTTTCATTTCAATAGTAACAAGTGCCTTTTGCACCAGCTTAAGTTAATCTATTTAAAATTGTACCTTGAATTATACTGCAGTACATTCTCATGCAAAGAAAGCCTGTGAGAAGAGGGGGTGAACACTGAGCTTCACTAATACCAGTTTCCATTGGGGGACCCCTGTGCCCAGCAGTACATTTGGTGTCTGTGCAAAGGCTTTCTGAGCAGGAAGAAGAGTCTTGTGTCTGTCATATGCTTGTAACAGGTACAGATTAAAGCCTTGTGTGTCTGCAAAACAGAGACTGTGTAAACACAGGGCATGCTACAGAAATTGTTGTGACTGAAAGATCTCAATGGGAAGTGTTTCACAAGGATGCAAATGTTCTCCCTTTGGTTTTGTAACGCCCATTGCAGTGGGGAAAGTTGATGTGCCAGGCTTTGAAAGCATGGTTGACTGGCCAGGAACAGAATCAAAGTGGACTTTTTCTTTTCCTTTTTTGTTTTTTTTCTTTTCCTTTTTTGTTTTTTTTTTTCTTTTGGCAAGTTGGAAGGGCAATAAAAAAAGGCAAATGAGCATGGAGGGGGCAAAGGATGCTGCAGACTCTGGAGGATTTTAAACCCTAAAACTCTATTTAGCAAATTAAGGGATGAATTTAATTTCCCAAACAATGTGTGTTAAAAAAACACAAATTAGTAACCTCAGGACTTCTGAACTAACAGTGTATTTGGTTTGGCCCTGTGAAGATTTTCAAGCCACAAGTCAATAGTCAAAGCAGAACAGCTCCCCAGAGAGCCCTGGGTTGTCTGTGCTCTAGCTCCCCAGGGGATACAACCCTCTCTGGAGCAGTCCCCCATCAGGGCTAAGTAGCTATCGATGCTTCATTAGGTTCTTCCCACAGTGGGGGGAAAAAAAATCACACAAACCCTAAAAATGTAACTTGTCTCTGAACGGGCAGCAGGGGAACTTTCCTGTGAGAGACAAATAAGACCTGGTTTTGTTGGATGGAAAATGGGTCCTTTTATACTGCCCTTTGTTGGGAAGAACATAGACCAGGAGAACAAACCTGGGTTTTTTTTTTATATTTATGAGTACCAGAAATCACTTTGTTATGTGTGGGGATGAGCAGACTGGGGAGGAAGCAGCCTGAGTTAGGACTCACTGAAACACTGTTAGACTTTGTGCCTTTTTGATGTTGAAGCTACACTGGCTTGTTGATCTTGTTGAGGATGATACTCCCTTGTTCTTCAGTTCTTCCCTTTCTTAAAGGTTTCCCAGAGCACTTTATGTATTAACAAGTTATTTTGCTACCACAACTGATTTTGCAGTAGCTTTAATGGCATGAAACAGTGTACTGATTTGACATCAGAGTTGAGGAAGAATATCATTGCTGGGGAGTAATGCAAGATATATTAGCAGAGGAGGAGGAGGAATAAACTAGGAATGTTGAATGAGATGTGTCTAAAGCAGTAGTTCACTGTCTGCTTCTGCCCTTTTCATCTCAATCTCTGGCATCTCATCAGTAATGAATTGCAAGGAGACATGAATTGACACAGTGCAGGCTGTACTGCTCACGTAATTTGTTCAGTCTCCATTGGTGACCCTTTTGTAACACTATTCTTGCAGCATCGTCCAGCAAAAAATTCTGGTGGTGTTTGATAGTTTCCAAGCTCTGGTTCCCCTTTGTGACCCTCTGACCAAAGTCAGAACAAGAGGATACTTGCCAGATATGTCTGACAGGGCAGATCTGTCTGCCTCTGTTCTTTTTTAGTTAGTGGTGAAGGGTCAACTCAGAATACTGAAAGGGAATGGTGTGATTTTAGGGAATAACTCCTCTTCATCCTCCAATTTGGGGAAACAATAAGAAGTTGCATCAGGTGAGACAGTATCCTATCTTGAAGAGGAATTTTGGATAGGATATCAAGAATCCTGTATTTTCCTGATGAGTTTTTCAATTCACATTATTTCATAGAACCACAGTATGGTCTGGGTTGGAAGGGACCTCAAAGATAATCTAGTTCAAACCCCCCTGCCATGGGCAGGGACACCCTCCACTAGACCAGGGTGCCCAAAGCCCCATCCAACCTGGCCTTGAGCACTGCCAGGGAGGGGGCAGCCACAGCTTCTCTGGGCAGCCTGTGCCAGTGTCTCACCGTCCTCGTAGTGACGAATTTCTGCCTCATATCTAATCTAAATCTGCCTTCCTTCAGTTTAAGGCCTTTACCCCTTGTCCTATCACTCCAAGTCCTTGTAGGCAATCCCTCTCCAGATTTCTTACAGTCCCCCTTTAGGAACTGGAAGGCTGCTGTAAGGTCTTCCTGGAGCCTTCTCTTCTCCAGGCTTAACCCCAGCCTGTCTTCATAGGTGAGGTGCTCCAGCCCTCTGATCATCTTTGTGGCCCTCCTCTGGAATCATTCCAGCAGGTCCCATGTCTTTCTTGTACTGGGGATCCCAGAGTCAGCTGTGGTACTACAGGCAGGGTCTCAGGTGAGCAGAGTAGAGGGGGAGACTCACCTCCCTTGACCTGCTGGTCACACTACTTTCGATACAGCTCAGGCTACAGTTGGCTTTCTGGACTGCAAGTGAATATTGCCAGGTCTTGTGGAGTTTTTCATCCCCTTACACCCCCAAGTCCATTGCCCCAGGGCTGCTCTCAACCCCTTCTCCACCCAGCCCAGATTTCCTCCTGTTTAATCTGCTAGTCCTTCCCTCCCCTTAAGTTTAGGGTGTTAGGATGAGCTTTGAATACAGACTACACTGACATGCTTTCTGTGCAGTTAGGATCTGGTTGTATGTTACTTCAGGGTAGCTTTATCAGCTGTGGATTGAATTGAGGATGTCTGTTGGGAGTTTCAGGTCTTGGTTTTCTCATTGGAGGTCCTTCCATCAGGCAGGTCTGTTAAACGCTTGCTGAGTCCCTAGAGACACTTGATCTGTGTTTAAAGGGAAGCAGCTGAACCATGAGAAGAGAGAAGCTGCTGTGTACTCAAGCACTATTACTCTGAAGGGATCTTACTGTAAACTGTGCAAAGCTTGCATGGCAGTCTTGGTGCCTGGGGCTATGTGGTCCATCCCAGCAGAGACCTGTATGATGCTCTTTCTGGCCTTTCCTGCTGTAAGAAAGGGAAGTTGATGGCTCTTGGATGTTTTGGGGATGAATTGTGTTTAACTCTCTTGAGGCCTTGGCCAGGAAAAGCTCTGGAGAATTTCAAGCAGCACCTGCCTCCTGCTACCCACTCCCTTAAAGTTTCCCCAGAGGAGACAACTGCTCAGGGAGAGCAGGAAGTCCATAAATAAATAATTCCTTCTGTCTCTCCTGATCAGCCCGAGCTGTTGTGATTGCTCCTGAATGCCTGGGTTGCTTTCTTCTTAATGGCTTTTAAACCAATTTTACCCTCATCTGATGACCCAGCTTCTCCTCCTATTTTTGGAGGAACAATTTCTTCTTTTAGAGAGAGGATTTTGGGGTGTATTTATATTGTATCAAGAGTTTTGGCTGAGGTGAAATAGTACAGCAGTTCAGCCAAAGCTGCAGTTTAGTGGTTCTAGGAGACTGCCCCATGCCTTATTCAGACAAACGTCTACAAGACACCTCCCTGGGTATTGCAGCTAGTATTGACCCTTGCCTGAGAGCACTGAACACATGATGCTCATGGATATCCCACAAACATTTAATAATTCTTCCACAAGTCTAAGACACTTGACTCTTTTTGATGTTTTACTTTTGGGAGAGGCAACTGAGTGCTTATCCTTTGTCTCACAGTGTGTGGGTAAAAGTCTGGGAGCATAGGTTAGGAATGCCCTGCTGAGAAGGACTTGGAGGTTCTGGTGGGTGAGAAACTTCCCATGAGCCAGCAGTGGCTCTTGCAGCTCGCAAGGCCAATGGGATCCTGGGCTCCATCAGCAGAGGGGTGGCAGCAGGGACAGGGAGGGGATTGTCCCTCTCTGCTCTGCCCTCCTGAGGCCCCAGCTGGAGTCCTGTGTCCAGAGCTGGGGCCCCAATACAAGAGAGATGTGGAACTGTTGGAGAGGGGTCAGAGGAGCCACGAAGATGCTCAGAGGGCTGGAGCAGCTGCCCTACAAAGAGAGGCTGAGGGAGCTGGGCTGGTTCAGCCTGGAGAAGAGAAGGCTGCAGGGGGACCTCATTGCAGCCTGCCAGTCCCTGAAGGGAGCAGAGAAACAGGAGGGGATTCAACTTTTTAAAAGGGCAGATAATGGCAGGACAAGGGGGATGGATTAAAGCTAAAGGAGGGAAGGTTTAGATTGGATATTAGGGGGAAGTTTTTTACAGAGAGAGTGGTGAGGGGCTGGAACAGGCTGCCCAGAGAGGGGGTGGATGCCCCATCCCTGGCAGTGTTCAAGGCCAGGTTGGATGGGGCCCTGGGCAACCTTGTGTAGCTGCAGGCCTGAGGTTGGTGTCCCTGCCTGTGGCAGGGGGGTTGGAGCTCTCTGATCCTTGGCGTCCCTTCCAACCCAGGCCATTCTATGATTCTATGAAAGTAGAAGGTGCTTGCTGTGTATCCTAGTGCAGCCCCCAGAGGTATTTATAGCTCATCTGATGGGTGTCATTTGGGGTTGTCTATGCAGAAGTATTCTGTATTTTGGTACGTATTAGTACTGTCTCTGTAGGCAGAATATACCTGCTGGGCAACAGGACATGCAAAGCACATTCTGAACATGCTCACAGTGCTGGTAAGGCACATGTGATGAGTACTAGCATGAACGTGTTGTGTTGCAGGCCAATGATGTTCTCCCACAATGCCTTTGGAACTGTGTGGAACACAGCTGGGTGGAACACAGCTGCCATGTCTATGGCTATAATGCCAAATGGTCTGACTCCTGGCTAATGACCTACATTTATTCTTTTAGCTCTCCTCCTTGACCAATCAGCATCATGACTCTCCTCATGAAAAAAGCTCCTGGAAACAAACTGGTCCCTCAAGGAACTTTTCCCTGGTACCTTGTCCCTCAGAAGTAAGGCAGGATGCCCCTGGGCACCATGTAGTTGGCTGTTGGGCAGACCTCTGAATCTGAAGAAGTGACAGCCCTTCTCTTCTACCATCTTCCTTCTGTCATGTTTTCTAAATTCTTGGTACTCTGAAAGAGCAATGGGTTTAACAAGTGAAGCACTGTCCCCCAGCTGTATGGTTCCCAGGTGCCAACAACTTCTGCAAGTTATGTCATAAAAGCCTACCCTTTGCTGAATTGCCAACTACACAAGTTATGAAATACTAATAAATATTGAGGGGCAAGGCATAAAAGAGGAGTTGAGTACTATTGAGTTCAGATTACAGTAAATGTTTACTGGGAGAATGGTGTGTTCAACAGAAGAGCAGAGAGGGGAAGCATTGGAAGTCTTTTATCATTGTGAAAATAGAGGTGTTCAAGAGATGAACAAAAGACCAGAACTGGATTTGGATGCATCAGGAGGAGTGTGGCCAGCAGGTCTAAGGAGGTGATCCTCCCCCTCTACTCTGCCCTGGTCAGGCCCCACCTGGAGTATTGTGTCCAGTTCTGGGCTCCCTGGGATAAAAAGGAAAGGGATCCCCTGGAGAGAGTCCAGAGAAGGGCTACGAAGATGATGAAGGGCCTTGAGCATCTCCCCTGTGAGGAGAGGCTGAGAGAGCTGGGGCTGTTCAGCCTGGAGAAAAGAAGACTGAGGGGGGACCTAATCAATGTTTATAAATATCTGAAGTATGGGATGCAGGGGGAATTGGCCAGCCCCTTTTCACTGTCTGTGGAGACAGGACAAGGGGCAATGGCTGCAAGTTGGAGCACAGGAAGTTCCACACCAACATGGGGAAGAACTTTTCCCCAGTGAGGGTGCCAGAGCCCTGGGACAGGCTGCCCAGGGGGTGTGGAGTCTCCTTCTCTGGAGAGATTCCAGCCCCGTCTGGACACCGACCTGTGCAGTATGAGCTGGGGAGCTGCTTTGGCAGGGGGGTTGGACCTGATGAGCTCTTGAGTTCCCTTCAACCCCTACAGTTCTGTGATTCTGTGATTCAATTCTGTGCTTTTCCTTTGTAAGCACCGTGGAGACCAAGGGGACCTGTTGCTAGGAGGCTGCAGCACCAAAGTCACCCTCAGACCACACGGGACTGAGATTTGAGCTTGCCTTAACAATGATACTGAAAAGTAATCTTTTCTAATGCTGCCACAGGAATGGCTAAGCTGGCAACATGCGACTTTGAGGGATGAAGGCATTTTTACTGAAATCCATTGACTTGTGTTCAGGTCCATCAGGAGAAGGCTTTACTGCTGCCCACAAATGCTCCTGTGTCTGGATCTCTGAGAAACTTAGACTTGGAAGTCATGTCAGTAAAACCTTTTCAAAGACATCCAGGGACTTGTGCTTCCACACATGAGAGAGCTTGCCATCTTTTGGAGTACAGAGGGCTGCATAACAGAAGTAGGACTAAGCTAATGAAGCTTTTCCTTTCCTTTGTAGAGAAAAGCTATTTTTTCTAGAACCAGCACCTATCTCCTTGTGACTGGCTGCCCTCTTGATACTGTATGCATAGTCCTGAGTTGCCCTGCCTCTTCTAAATGATGTTTTGTGGCATAGGCAAGGATTTTTTTCTGGGGTTTTGTTTTTTTTTTTCATTTCTTGTTTGAAAAAGTACCACAAAACCATGATCATTCATGGTTTGGAAACATAGTGTTTGAATGTTAATGACTTGTAGACAAAGCAGCAATTTCCTAATGTGTTTTACTACAGGTGTCTGAATGAGATACAGTTGATGGAATTCTGAAGTTGAAAGTATGTTAAGAAGCTTGGAATAGGGTATGTTGGCAAAGCTGTCTAATCAAATAATCTGTCACAGAAATTTGCCCTGGTCTGGAAAGTGAAATAAATGTAGTTCAAGTAATCAACTCAAGAGGGAGTTGTGAAAAAAAATCTAAGTGCTACACACTGGCTTTTGTCATGTCATAGTATCCATACTGTAAAGTTTGGGCCACTGCAGCTACCTCACTGCTTTGTTGCTGGGAAAGAAGTTATCTTGCATGTGTTTAAGTCCCTGTTTCCATCACAGAGTTGGAAATATTGCCTTCCGCCTTTCACTGCCTAGCCCTCAGTGGGCATGCTCTCTAACAGTGGTAACTCTGAAGCATTCTGGTTCTTAAGCCCAACTCCTTTTCTGGGTTGAAACACTTGGCATTATCAATGGACATGCCAGAAATGTTTTAATTCTTTGCTTGCAGCTTAACAGTAACTGTTATTTCTCCTGACAAGACAGCTACTTCTTTTCATCAGTTCAGTGAGTAAGCTGGTGCTGTGAATATTAGGGTCCTGAGGTGATTATGGGCTTGGAGAGAGAAACACCAGATCCTCTCCCCAAACTAGAAGAAAGAACAAGCATCCCCTGTTCTCCTATCCTGCCTCCTTAGCCTTTTGCAATACTAGACTTGAAGCTAGTTTACTGGGTAGGAAAGCTAAAGGTGAAAACATTGCTGTTTGACTTTGTCCCATCTGACAGGATGAAGCATCATACTGGGAAAGCTGTGTTTGTGATGCCTCTGTGCTGGAGGATTGGCAACTGCTAACTAGAGGTATTTCTAAGACTCCCTGCTGCCTTACATTCCCTGCTTTCCCTTCGTAGCTGCACAAATGCTCTGTGGACAGGCATGGATTGGGAAGAATACATCTCTGCTTTTCTGCAGTTTGGAAAGAGGACAGAAAATAGCAGTGAGTGTGCTAGTAAATGATGTTTAGCTGTCAGTGTGGTTAAGCTTTTCAGGCAGTGTCTTCTTGGTCATGTTCTGCCCAACCACAGTGGCCCAACAGAGGGCTGGTGTAATACGTCATGGGAAATAGATCAGCAACAAGTCAAACTTTGGAGCTGGATCGCAGCTCTTTATTCTTCAGTCTTCTGAGCCTGCAAGGTCCATTTGCCTCTGTAATTACATATCTATTTTTGAGGAAGGTTTCTGTCTGCTTAGTAATACAAGTTAGGCGAAGACTAGGTAGACTGACAAAACATGAAAGCAGATACACCACAGTGTTTCTAGGCAAGGAGGATAGACATTCCATCAAATGCATTGGCTAACTGATGGTGGAAGAGAGAGCAGAAGGCATAATCCCAGCTATAGAATTCCCTCCCCCACCCCCCATATGTTTCTTACTACAAGTTCTTCCAAAAATTGGAAAACAATATCCCTCTCCCCATCACATTTATTCTTTCCCATTTGGTAAAATAGTCTGCCCTCACTTCTTACTCTTGTTTTGAATTCACAGAATTGTAGGGGTTGGAAGGGACCTGGAGAGCTCCTGGGGTCCAACCCCCCTGCCAAAGCAGCTCCCCAGCTCATACTGCACAGGTCGGCGTCCAGACGGGGCTGGAATCTCTCCAGAGAAGGAGACTCCACACCCCCTGGGCAGCCTGTCCCAGGGCTCTGGCACCCTCACTGGGGAAAAGTTCTTCCCCAGGTTGGTGTGGAACTTCCTGTGCTCCAACTTGCAGCCATTGCCCCTTGTCCTGTCCCCACAGACACTGAAAAGGGGCTGGCCAATTCCCCCTACACCCCATACTTCAGATATTTATAAACATTGATTAGGTCCCCCCTCAGTCATCTTCTCTCCAGGCTGAACAGCCCCAGCTCTCTCAGCCTTTCCTCATAGGAGAGATGCTCCAGGCCCTTCATCATCTTCGTAGCCCTTCTCTGGACTCTCTCCAGGAGATCCCTGTCCTTTTTATCCCAGGGAGCCCAGCACTGGACACAATACTCCAGTTGGGGCCTGACCATGGCAGAGTAGAGGGGGAGGATCACCTCCTGTGACCTGCTGGCCACACTCCTCCTGATGCCCCCAGGATCCCATTGTCTCTCTCAGCCCCCAGGGCACACTGCTGGCTCATGGCCAACCTGTCACCCACCAGGACCCCCAGGTCCTTCTCCACAGAGCTCTTCTCCAGCAGGTCACCCCCAGCCTGTACTGATCCATGGGGTTGTTCCTCCCCAGGTGCCAGACTCTCCACTTGCTTTTGTTGACCCTCACCTGGTCTCTCCCTGCCCAGCTCTCCAGCCTGGCCAGGTCTCTGGATGGCAGCGCAGTGTCCTGCGTGTCAGCCACCCCTCCCAGCTTTGGATCATGGGCACTTGCTGAGGGTGGGTGCTGTTCCCTCATCAAGGTGTCAATGAAGATATTGAACAGGATTGGACCCAACACCCAGCCCTGGGGAACACCGCTGGTCACAGGCTCCAGTCAGACTCTGCCCCACTGATCACGACCCTCTGAGCTCGGTCCCACAGCCGGTTCTCGACCCACCTCACTGTCCACTCATCTATCCCATGCTATCTCAGCTTTGCTGTCAGGATGTCATGGGAGACAGTATGGAAATTCTACAAAAATGAGTATATTAGTATAGCTTCACCAGGTTTCGCTTTGTGCACATGTGTCTGTGTGTGCACTTTCATCTAAGACATCAGCAGGAACATGCTCTGGTCTGGAAACAGAGTCCTGTTACTAACACTGATAAGACAAAAACAGATATAGAAGGAGGCAAAACAGCATTTGCCCTATAAAATAGAGGTCATTAAAAGAAAGTCAGGACTTTTCATGGAAATGTAGGGACTATGTTTGTCATATCTCAGAGCTCCTACCACTGTTGTGTCCAAGCACAGAATTTAATGAAAGGTCCCGTTTTTGGGACAGAATTCTCATTCAAAGCAGGATAGTAAGGGTTAAGGCACTTGCACTCAGATTCTTGCTCTGCTACAGATTTGCTCAGATTGATGTGGGACAGACCACATAACCTCTTTCTGATATGATTTGGCAGTCTATAGGTTGAAAATTACAACACTGGTATCTAGGTAATGCTTGAAATGGCTCAGGATGCTCAGATGGGCAGTTATTGAACAATGACATGTTGAGATTCAGCAGCAATGGTGGTGACACCTTTTAGATGGAAGGTAGGTAGTAGTTAAGAGTTGTGCTTTTGGTGTGAGGTTTGGTTTTTTTAATAATCTATTGGAAATTGGTAGAAAACAAGACATTGTCTTTGTGGGGAAGGTGAACAGTTTTGGGTGGAAACTAAAAGAAAACAGAGCCCAAAATAGTCTGTTTTGTTCTCATAAATAAAGTCTGTATCTGGGATAGCTGTTTGCTGTGGGAGTGGTGAAAGCTTGCCAGCAGTCAGGGACCTGCTTTCAGAGAACCCAGGTTTCTCTCTAGGGTTGCTAGCCTTACAAAGCAGAGGAATCAGGGCAAGCAGCACAGGTGACTTGTGTGAAGTCCAAGCAGTACTACTGGCCTCTAAAAGTGTGAAAGGGTTGTCTTCTAAATTCAACACAATGATCCCTCTGTAACTGTTGTTTCCTTGAATGAGATGGGCTGGGAAAGGTCTCTTGTCATCAAACTCCTCTCTCCCCAGCAGGCAGGATAAGAATGTGTGTGCACATGTCTGTTCTGCCCAGCTCCTGATCATTATGTATGTTTTTTGCCCCATGCAGATACCACTTCACTGATTTCCTTGTGAGTTTACAGTAACAGGGCCTTCATAAAAGGGGGGAAAAAAAAATCCAACCCCCCAACAGTAACTGGATCTCTCCTTCTGCTGCATTTTCCTTACAAAAAAACTAGCCTTATCAACAAGTGAAATCAGGTTGGGTTGGCACAGTTTGCAGGTTACTCCTACAGCAGACCAAATGAAATTTCTGTCAGTCAATCAGTCAGCTTGCTGGAAAGTTGATCATTATTCCATGATAAAAAAATTTTTCAAAAGTAAAAAAATTAATCTATCAAAACCAGATTAGTCATTAAAGAATGGTGGGAAGGTCTCCAAGGAAAGTCTCTATCCATCATCTCTTGGAAAGCCAGCAAAAGTAGAGAGGTGGGTCTTCACAATTCTTGCTTTCTGGGGAAGGGGACTGCATGCCTCAAATTGCTGATACTGCCTATATATAGCTCCAGCAGCCTTATAGCACTCTGACTGTGTTCTGTCCAGGGCTAACACTGATGGAAAGTTACTGTTCTGCATTTGAGCCAGGCATGAGAAGAACTAGTGATCTCAAAGGCCAGAGTCTGCCTTATGAAGGTCATCCCAATGGGTAGCGCTTGCTGGAGCACCTGCAGATGTGCTGTGCTCAGAGACCACAGATGTAGCGGCCAGGGCCATTCCTGCCCCTCCTGCAAGGAGAGAGCAGCAATTCCAGGATTTGGTGAGGCAGGCCAACAAAGGCTGTGCTCACAGGCAAAGCTACTGTTGCCTTGTGTTCACCCAAACTGAGGATTTTGGCTTCCAGATCTGTCAGTTTAATCCTAAGCATCCTTTCTAACCAAGCTCTGGTACTTCCTGTAAAAATATACACATTGGAAGGAAGGCCCTGTCAAGATCAGTGTTTCCTTCTTTATTCTTTGGGGGAATGAGAAGATCACAGTGCATAGAGGGGTTGGCAAAAGAAGATGAAACCTCCTGAAGCTCCAAAATCAGCCTCCAGGACTCTTGCCCTCTTTTTTTGGGGGGGAATTCAGGTTGGCAGATCAGGCCCAGCCAGCAGAAACGATACCTTTCTATTCTTCTTAGAAAGGAAGAACCAAGCCTCTGCACAGCTTCTCTCAAGGCAGGGAAAGCTCCATTTGTCCATTTGTGCTGGATCAGAAGAGATTAATGTTACATTTCTGCACCACTCTGTAAATACCCACCTTGCCCAGGCAGTCTTCTGTCAGCAACAGCCCATTTCCAGAGTACAAACCCACCATTGTACTGTTTATATCAGTTCATTCGGCCCTCTGGACCCCGTGCCTGGCAATTGCATGGCTCCCTGCTTGCCTCCCCTCAGCCTGAATAAAAGCTCAAAGTACAACATTTTAAAAATTAGCTATTGGGAAAGCAGGACCTGCCTGCCAGGCCATTCCCACCCTGGTCTCCCATTTACCAAGGGACCACACCAGAGCTAATCTCTGCCCCGTCAGGTCCCAGCCAGGGCACATCTTTCTGGAGAAGACTGTTTTCTGTCAAAATTGTCTCCCTGCACACACCCTTGAATGTTCTTTAACTGTAGTCTGCCCAGGCCCTCATCCTGTGTGTCTCCTCTAGCTTCTCTTGCTGCTGTGCATTGGGAATCATCTTCAAGGGCAACCAGGCCTTCTGTGAGAACCTCCCTGACCCCAGACTTCTGTTGGAAACATACTGGGGATGTTTTCATCCTTCCTGCCTCTGCTTGGGTCAAGTGATCTCTGATGTGAGGTTCCTTGCTTACAAATGCATCCCTACTAAAGCTCTTGTCTTCTGTCTCTTTAGCATTTAAAGCATCTTACAGTTTCTGCTGGGCTGATATATTGCTTAGGTGTATAAACATATATGTGCACATGTTCCATTTTTATTAATTTTTATTAATTTTTATTAATTTATTAATGATGCTTTCTGGAAATATGTATCATCTGAATTGTGTCACCTGCAACACTCAGGTAATCAGACCCTGCTGTACTCCTAACACTGAGCATGAGTCTTCCCTCTGTCTCTCTTTTTCTAAATTAAGCAGTTTTCTGTGCCATCTTCATGTGTAACTCTCACCATAAAATACTTTGACATCCTTAGGCTGCGCTATCTGAAGGACAGTTGATGAGAATCACGCAGCCTGTCCCCACACAGCCTGGGGACATGCTAGGGCATACCATTCCTTGGTATGGGATTTGTGAAGGTGCCTGGTAGAGGAGGTAGTGAGGAAGCTGCACTGATAGACTTCAATAAAGCAAGGCCAGTTCACACTGTGAGTTTCGTCAATATTCTCGAGTTTCAACAAATCCTGATTGTATGGAAAGTTTTGGCCTAATTTAGGCAGTGCTTAGCACCATGTTTATAGCTGAACCACGCTGCATTCACTTCTGTGCTGTATTGTCCCCTTTATCAAAAATGCTCTAGTCTGCCCTTTGCTTGTCCTGGTGGTGTATGCTCTTGCCTCAAATGAGTTTCTGCATTTTGTATTAAGAAATATCCTCTTAGCTCCTTCTTTTTTCTGTTTGCTTGCCTAGCATAAGAGAATTAAGCTTTTATCCAGGTGTGTTTGTGTGTGTTTCCCTTTTTAAAAGGCCTCTAGTTCTTCTTTATCCATTAAGGGTATTTTTTTTATATATGTATTTGAGCAGTGGACATCAAAACATGAAGTGGAAGCCTGAGAGAGACGAGCAAGGCATGCACGAGTGCAGTTTGTAGGGTGGAGGGTGGGTAGCAAGGGATGAATAGACCCTGTAGGGCACCTTTATGTGAGCCAGCCTTTCAGAGCAAGGCTGTGTGCGCCCAAGGCTCGTATGGGGAGGGATCTTCAGGCAGGTATTGGTACATTGCTGTAAATCAGCAGGAGAGCTGTATGAGTGGGAAAACGTGTGTGGGAAATGTGAAAGCTCCCTAACAGCAACCAGGACATGCATGGAGAGCTTTGAATATGTGCCCTTCACAAGGCTAGTCGTGTGGTTTTGATGTTTGTAAAGATTTCTGGGGGTCTGTAGCTATGGGGTTTGCGCTTGGGAATATGCGGGGTTACCCTGAGGGTCTGATGCTGATCTGGTGCCGGGATTTATTCCAGCCTGGTTCCATGAACTGTGCTGAACTGACACCGGAATTCGTGAGGAATTCGTGCTGAACTGACAACGGAATTCACAGTGAGGGTGACGGAGCAGTGGAATAGGCTGCCCAGGGAGGTGGTGGAGTCTCCTTCTCTGGGGATATTCAAGTCTCATCTGGACACCTATCTATGTAATATGAGATAGGGAGCCTGCTTTGGCAGGGGGGTTGGACCCGATGATCTCTTGAGGTCCCTTCCAACCCCTAAGATTCTGTGAGTCTGTGAATTACCCCGCTTTGAAACGGGACTCGGGCGCTCCGCCGCCTGCACGTGTCGGTTCGTGTGTGTGCGGGGGAAGCAGCGCTGCGAGCGCGGTGTTAGGCTGGCGGCGTCAGGTGCGGGGCTGTGCATCCGCGCAAGGTGCGGGGCTGTGCATCCGCGCAAGGTGCGGCTACGCGGAGTCCTGTTTGCGTGTAACGGAGCCTGGGACGTGCGCGCAGAGAGCGGCGCGCTGCCGGGCGGTCCTGGGCATGTGGACTGCGGGGTGGGAGGACAGGCACCCCCCTGGCGTGCCCGTGCGGGAAACGAGCAGATGGCAGGGGCACCCTTCACCTCAAGGTTTTGCTTAACCCTAAACTCCGCTGCCGGTGCTGACGAGAGAGAGATTAGTGGGGAAGAGGCGTGGGAAGCGTGCGCGGCCGCTGCCATCATCCCCGCGGCGGGAACAGGCTGGGGCTGTGATTTCGTGTCACCCGCGCTGCCACGGCCCGGCCGCCCCAGCTGCAGCGCCGGGGTCAGCAGTGCCAGCGGCCCGCACTGCGCCCCGCCGGGCCGGGACCACGCGGACCCCAACTCCTCCGGCCCCGGCCCGGGACTCCCGTCCCGGAGGAGCGCGGGGCTCCGCGGTGCCGCCGGTCGCGCTGCGGTGCTGTGTCCGGCGGCAACCCCCCCCCTCCGCCCCGCTCCCCGCCCCGGCCGTGCCTCCCCCAGCCGCGCTCCAAGCCCAGCCCCTGCGCGGGAGCCAATAGCCGCCCTGCCGTCTCCATCCGTCTCCCGGCGTTAAAGCTACAGCGGGGCTCGGGGCGGCGAAATCCCCCGTGGCCGTGTCCTGCGCGCCGCCCGCCTCCTGCCGCCGTCAGTGTGTCCGCACGCGGGTGCGGGAGCGGAGCGGCGCGGCGCTGCCTCCTCGCCGCCTCTGCCCCGCCGCCGGGCTCGGGTCGGCTCCGCTTCCCGGGGCTCCCCGCCCTCCCTGCCCGCTGCAGTTTAGTTATTCTCCTGTGTCGTTTGGTTTTTTTTCTTCCTTTCCTTGTTTTTTTTTCTTTCCTTCTTTTTCTTCCCTTTTCTTTTATTTTTTTTTCTCTTTTGCTTTTGTTTTGTTTTTGTTTTTGTTTGTTTTTTTTTTCTCCTCCAACCGGGAATGCTCAAACTGGACTGATGGACATTTCCGAGCTGTGCATCTCCGACCCGCTCGGCTACCACAACCAGTGAGTGTGCCGTGCCGTGCCGCGCCGGGACCGAGCGGGCCGGGGGCGGGCTGAGACCGGCGCTACGTCCCGCGGTGGATGGGACGGGGCAGCGACCCCGCAGTCTCTCTGCTTCCCTGCCGCAGAGCCGCCCCCCCCCCCCCCGCGGGGCACCGGCTGTATCGGAGCAGCCGGCCGCGGGCAGGGCGATGCGCACCTCCGCGCCGGCAGGTGCGGCAGAGTCCGCGGCGGAGCGCTCGGAGGGGGATGAAGGGGGGGGGTGTCGGTGTGTTGATGTGGATTTCCCCTCCACCCTCCCTCCTCCTTGTAACTTCTCCCTCTGATGCTTCATCTCCTAGGAACAGGCAGCTCCCAGTGAGCACTGGCAGTCCTTTCTCCGCAGTTTTACTTTCCGTCTGTGCTAGGGTTCTTATTAGCTGAATTACTAGGTGTCTGTGGTGAGATTATGCCTATCAAATTACACAAAGTAGGGCCATTAAAGCACCGTCTTTTATTAATAATAATTAAAAAAAAAAAAAGTTCGTTTTTCCCCTGAAATGCCCTAAGGAAATTTAGTTTCCCACAGCTTTACTGTTCGGAACAGCCTGCCCGGGGAAAAGAGTGGCGTGAGTCGCAGGGCTGACAAGCAGACATCCCGACCTGGGACCGGTGGCTGGTACCTCAGCACCTGCTCCTGCTCTTTGTATTCCGAAGTGCCTGGTAACGCTGCGTTGAAAATCACTTTAGCATATTAAGTTTGGTTTGATCCTTTTGGGGAAGTTGGGAAACAAGGCGAAATCTTCTCAGCCTTTGCATCCAGCTCACTGGAGCAATTAATTTTAAAAGCGTTTCTCCTCTCTGATAAATCACACTCTGAGCAGAGTCCCTTTTTGTGCGTTTGCATGTTAATCCGTGTGTCACCTAGGCAGGTTCTGGGGTGTCATCAGAGGTGGGAGTCAAGTCATTTCGGCCATTTCTTTGCTTTTGTTTTAAGAACACATTGTAAATTGAAAACCAAACAAAACCCCCCACAATGATGCTTACCCCTTTCCTTATTATAGCTGTCTTTCTGTTTCTTGTTTCCTGATGTTCCTTCTGTCCTTACACTCATTTCTTCTTCCTTTAATCCCCTGCTTCCAGCAGTTTCATTAAAATGAGACTTAGTATGGTTAATAGAAATTAATAATCTAACCCATGTGATTTTTTTTCCCCACTGGTACTTCACTTGTGGCTGCTCCATTTTGAATTAAAAATAAACAAACAGTTTCTTAAGGGAAATGTATTCTGTATGCCACTGGGAGCCTTTTAATATTAAGGTAAAATTAGAAAGTGCATTTACCTTCATTAAAAAAAAATAAATATGCCACAATTAGAGGCTAAATCTTCATCACTTCACTATATTGTCTCTTAACTTTTTCCTTTTATTTTTTTCTACTTCTGGGATTGAGAAAAGGAACTCAACACGAACACAGTAAGAAGTGATTTGCATGTTGTATTACTGTTCACCTGTTTTACTTTTCCATGGGCTCTCTCTCAATCAGCTCTCAATCATGTCAAGTGCACCTTACTCGTATTCACAACTCTTTGGCCCCTGGAGGAAGTGCCACCGAAGCCCCTGTGGCTCAGAGCGTGCTGCTTTTTGAGATGAGAAACTGTTGGAGACCTCTCTGTTTTGAGAAGTGCTTGGCTTGGTTCTGTGTGCCTAACAACCTTCTCTTTAACGTTGAGGTTGGAGGAGAGAGAGGAAGAAGTAGCCTTTAAAAATCTCTACCTCCATTTTTCAATCTTTTTAAAAATGTATTTTTTTTTATTACTGAAAGGAGTACAACACTGCAGGGAAGTATGGCTAAATCTGGAAAAAGTTATTGAGAGAAGTAAAATATAAGAGAAGCCTTAAAAACCCAGTGTGTTTACAGGTATATGTGTGGCATGTCAGGCGCTGATTTGATTTACATTCTGATTTTGTTAAGGTTAGATTTCAGACTGCATTCTTGTAGCTGATGACAATAGTTGTCCCAATATATATCCCTTTAGCCATTTTTTTACCTCTCCCACTATAACACTATTATGTTGTGAGTATATAATGTAAATACAGGTATTGCATTTGTGCCTGTGTCACTGCCTAGCTATGTGAGCCTATTAGTCTAATTGTACTGATTTACTCTGCTGACTCCTAGCCATTGAAAAGACTTTAAGAGTTATTTTCCTTTTAAAAAAATAATAATTTTAATTTAGTGGATAGCAATTTTGGTCAAATCTTAAATTAGGAGTGAAATTTTAAATCCTGCAAACTCGCCTCTTCTTGTATAGTTGCTTCTTAAGCTATAGGAAAAAAACCAGAATGTGGGAAGAGAAGTGGATGTGGTCACTCAATACATGATCCATACAGTTACCTGGAAACTGTATTTCACCTTGCAATTATTGAGAGAGAGAGAGAGAGAGAGAACGAACAAGGCAAAGGAGAGAAGAGGTGACTCTCTTCACCTTGGAGCTTAAGGAGAACTTCATTTTTTTTTAACAGTCAGACCCAAGAAGAGTGTAGAACAAAAGCTAAGCAAAGGAATTCATTGTCTTTAATCCCACTCTTCAGGTTTTGAATTTGTCTTCCTCAAACAGTGAAAGTTCCCTTTCCTTTGGCTGCATGGGTTGATCTGAGCGATTACACCAGGAACCTGCAGAAGTTCTGGCCGGCGGGTTGTGTGGTTTCCTTCAGTGCAGGATCTTGCAGGGAGAGTAAGAAAATGCTTCTTCCTAATTTTCACCCTCTGTGTGTGTGTGTCCAGAGGGAGCATATGTATTTCATTTCTTGCATTGGAATCCCCCCTTTAACAACCACTTACCTTTTGGTACTGCCCTTCAGGAGCATTGTTCCAAGGGATAGGTGACGCAGCTCCGAGGAAGAAGCTTTTGTATGAGTTTGAATCGGGGGAACTAACAAAGAGAATGATTTGTACCTGCAGTTTGTCTCTCAGGTGAGGGCATATGGTGAGAATATATTAGTTACACTGTACTGACAACGTCTGTCTGCAGTACAGCAGGAAGGGGATGCGAGCGCAGACACCGCAAAGGTACTCCCTGACATATAAAAGACGCAATTATAGTCACACACAATAACACATGTGAGCATCGATAAATATTTATGTGGAGGAATATGCACATACATATGTATGGTCAAACTGAATGTTGGTGTTGTGTCTCTCATATGCAAACCTACGTCTGTTTCAAAGCAGAGTGCAAACAGCATTTTTACTTTTTCCCCTCTTAACTTCCGCAGTCCGGAGAAATTTCTTTGCCTAGTTATAGATGCCACTAGAAATGTTGATAGGGCTACAAAATTGCTGCCTCTGTTTCTAATTAATATTCGACTTGACAGACAGAAACTGACCAAAGAACTATCATGAAGGGAAAATAAAAATCATTGGCAAATGAGGGCATCCTGCCAGATGCTATGTCTCTTACGCCGTTTCCTCTGATGTACAAGAAAGACACATGAGTCATTGATCTGATAAAAATGAAAATTATTTTATGAACAGGAGGGAAAAGTTGAAAGGAATAAGTGAGAGGTTTGATAGAAGGACAGAAAGGTATAACACTGGAATTTTAAGTCATTGAAGGAGCGAATGAGTCCGACCCTGCGACAGAGAATTCACAAAGTTGTTGTCCCTGACTCTACCCCTGAGGAAATGTGACTTTATTTCAGAGGTTACTGGAAATCTCCATATTCCATGAATGGGAGGAAATCTGAGTCAGAGAAGCTGAATGCGACTGTCTGCTCTGAGTATCTCCGAAAGGCTGGAATAGGGAGGAGTTGTTAACTGGGGAGAATGGGGAGGGAGTTGTTTGTTTTATTGACAGAATAAATTGAAAAAACTCTGTAAGGGAAATGGCCTAGTTACTGGGTTCCTGACGATGTTCCCGTCATAGAATGGGGTCTCGGTACACTAAGCTCACTGAACACAAGGCTGATGAGGAAACTGGCACCTTTAAAGTATTTGTATTAACTTTTCCCTCCACTCCCAATTCTAACTGTAAAAGTAAAGATGATCTAATCGTTATCAATTATTGAGAAATATGGAAAGATCAATATATTTTAAAAATAGGATTTTTTCATTGTATTGATTTGAAGTGATCAATAAATATTGCATTTAGCCCGAGAGGGGGAAAGACTTTGGAGAGATTGTATCAGAGAAAGTTGCTGTGACAGAGATTTCACATTCCCGTTTTCTTCCTCTCTAAGAGAAGGCTGCTCTGCTCTTTGTGCCCTTTCTGCTGTTATTCCCCAGCCCACTTCTGCAGTTTCTACTGAGCAGAGTTTCATGTCATTCGGAAACACCTGTATCCTTCAGGTAAATTTAGTTCAATAAGAAGTTTCTTGCATTGTGTCAGTGTGTCTTTTACCAAATTTTCCAGGGCTCAAAGGATACAAACTCTTAGTGGAAGAAGGGAGAGAGGAAAAGGTTTAAACCTGAGACTAGCTGAACTTTACAGGTTTTATTTGGAGACAACAGAATTTCTCCACAGAGTGTAGAATGTCGAAAAGAGGTTTAATTAAAGAAAGGAATAGTGAAAATAGAAAAAAGATGGTGACAAAACTTGGATGTAAAAGCCAAAATCCTTTCCCCAACTTCTTCTAGCTTGTGCTCCCTGGTTTAGGAGTCGGGGGTCACAACGGCAGCTAGTGTTGTATGTCAACAGCTACATTGTAGATTGCAGAGACTGGGAAATTCTTCCCAGTAAGACCTGTTCTTTATTCCATGGAGCTACTGAGCACAACTTTACAGCCAGGGAGTGCAACAGAATTTTTAGTTTGTGCAGTGTGTGAGCAAGTAAATTTAGCATCTGTCCACTGCCCAGCAGTGAGGTTCATAGGTAATGCTGCTGTAGATACTGGGGTGGGGGAAAGGAAAGATCAGAGCTTCCACAGCAAACTATGAATCAGAGGGTTGTTTGTTTAGCAAAGGGACTTAACAAAGAAGATATTAGCAGTACTTGGCTATGGTGACCTTGTTGAAAATAGGAAAATCTTAATTTCTTTCTGTCTTTCCGGTACCGGCTGCGTTTGAGTTGTGAATGTAGTCATGTATACCTACGTGGCTTTGCATGTGGAAAGTGCTTTGTGCCTGTTACTGGGAACAGAACATAATGTCATATTATTTATTAGTAACAGCCCTTGACCTGGTGAGTTTTGCTTCTTAAGAATTAAATTGTAGTAACTTGCTCTCTGCGTTTGTTTCCATCCTTGCTGTGCTGCCTTTCTCTAAAACTTTGCCCTGTCTCTTCAGAGCAGTAGAGATGCCCACAAAATGATCCTTGCAGCTGGAGCACAGTGCACTTTGATTCTTCCAGTGCTTGCGAGTCTGGCTGCTGGCAGTGACTGTCCGTGAGGAGAAACATGCTTGCTCAAGGTGGAACCACGCTGTATAATAATATATTTGTCATGTTTGTAATTGCAAATGTAATTAGCAAACAAGCTCTGGGGGATTGAGGACTTGAAACTTTCACTGCACATCATTTGACCCTATCTCGACTGGACCACAGCTTCTATGCCACTGTTAACCCTTGCTGCTCTTGCAAAGGAATGCTCCTTCTAGTCTGACTGCTGCAAAATTTCCTGTCCTTCCTGTTTTCTTCCCCCTCACCCCTACTCCTTTGTTTTTCAATGAGCAGCATTGTACCTATATTTGCTTATACCTTATTTCATCGTGAGGGCAAGTGCTTATGTTCCTCCTGCGACACACGCGCTAATATTTCCTCTCCTAGCACTTCTGACAGAGCCTGGAAAGCATTCTGCAATGCCCTTTGTGAAGAGCACTGTGTACCAGTAAGTGCTTTTGCATACTGAGCTGTTCAGTGCATTCCTATCACCACAGGCAACGTTACTATTCAGTGCCCCTTGCACTTCGCAAAGACAACTTGCGAAAAGCAGGTGGCAAGCTGTTATCACACAACCTGCGATGGCTCTGTGTCCCTGCTGAGCTGGAATTTTCTTGCATTCCCTTTCTGAATGGGGGAAGGAATAAATATGTAAGAAATCCTGTTCATTTTGTGGGATCCTGGCAAATCTCAGTCCTAGTCACCCTTAGGATGACTTTGTCGCCCTACAAAGAATATTCCTGATCCAGAAGGATTTAGCAAACAACATACAATCTGTCCATAAAGTCGCAAACTTAAGTGTGGGTAGGAAGCAAAGAGGGCTCCTTTGCTTCTTCATGTTAATATTATCTCTTATTGGTTCTCTTTTTTGCCTTAAGGTAGGACTTAAATTGCAACAAAATTTGCGATAGGACTGTTCTTATTTTGGGTAGAGTTTTATTCTTGCATTTGTGTGTGTGTGAATTAGTTAAATGTAGTGGGGTGGCCATTTTCACACAAATTCTGTCATGACTGTGAGGACATCTCCCAAATTCTGTGTCCTCTTGAAGGCTTGGAAGGGAAGCCCGTTCTAGTTTCATCTTGGTAGGGTAAGAGCTATTGATAAGAACCCCTTCCTTCAGTTCAGATTTTCCTTTTCCATTCCTGGAAATTGTCAAATTTAGCAAGTATTTTAAGGGCCATATATTTTTCTTTAATTAGGATAACCTATAATGTGGATGATGGAAGTGGCACCTCAAGTTTAGAGTATCCTGCATAACAGGAGACAATTTCTCATAGCACCTTTTGTTTTTAATTGATTGTCTGTGTTTTACTGCAGTTGTTTTTAGATGAAGGTTTCTTATTGCTCCGTGTCTACTGTTCTGAAAGGCTTTTTGTACATACAGCATATTTAGAAGTGTTATTTCCTAATTTTCCCCCCTTTTTCTCCTGACACTTTAAAGTTCCCTTTAGTAATAATGGCCCTCAATCTCCGGTGATGGAGCCGTCACTGTGAACAATGCTGGTGAGTGTATTGTCTCGCTGTCCTTTTACTCAAGAGAAAGGTCAGAAGAACAGCTTTTAGAAATGTTCAATTCTCCTGTTATGATTTTTGCATATGGAGATGATGAATTTAAGTATATGTAAGCATTTGGGTGAAAATAAGCTAGAAATAGGATTTTTCCATCAGTTGCCACAACTATTAGTTGTTTTTTTTTAAATGTGCTGACAGGAACGATTACAAACCAGATTCCTCACAGAGATTAATACTATTGTATATATTAAAAAAATAAATAACTTGAAAATAAGGACACTCACGGAATTATTTTTCAACAGATTTTATTTTTCTAAAGTTTGCTGTGTTGTCTTGGCTTTTATTCTGTCAATCCAACCAGTTTCTGATCCTCAAACATATTATTTGTTCCCTGATTTAAGGAATTGCACTTACCTAGATGGGTTTTTTTCTCTCAGATGTGGCAACACAGAGTGTTTCTGATTTCAGGGATTTGGTTTAGAATTTTTGGGTGCAATTCTCATAATGAGAATTAGCTGATAATGCATTTTCAGTGTGTGCTTTTAAATGTTTTTGGTTTATGTGGCAATTTTGAGGAGTTGCTGTTGGTTTCTTTTTCTTTGTTTCTGGACCGGGCATGGTGTGTGATTGCTATCTGGTTTTAACAGTTCAGAGAGTGCTGTAGAGGAAGAAGAGCAGTTGAATTCTTTAGAACACACAAATTCAGTCCTTCTTCAGCTCCTTTACAGACATATGTGATGTTCCTTCTACTTTTATCTCTTAAGAGTTTTAATTGAGTTTCTTCGTAGTTTTTGTATTTCTGTTGATGAGGGGGTTTTTTTGGTCATTTTTTGTAGTCTAAGGGGGGAATGGTACAGGGAGATACTGAAAACATTCTCCTATGAAACTAAAAACGTTGGTGCCTATTGCCTGACGCTCTTTAGTAGGCAATTTTTGTTATCAGATTCATCGGTACTGCAAAGGTGTCTGTCTGGATCAGGGCTCTGCATATACCTAACTGTATTAAGCAGCAACTTCCAAGTGATGATGTGCAGCCTGCAGTGCAGCCTAACCAGGGGCTGGGGCAGGGAGGGGGCCACGGCTGCCTGATACAATCGAGACTCACTTTTAAAGCAAGGAAATCCTGACATGGGAACCTGTGTTTCAGGGTTTGGATGTCATGAAGGGTGTTCATTTTACTTACTGTGTATTCTTTTTGCCGTAGTAGGTTGTAGCAAACATGACCTCTTGAAAATGATGGTTAAGTGTATTGATGTGTCCGTATATATTATTTTACATAGAGGATGCCAGATGTGTCTCCTTAGGAATAATTGATACAAGTTGCATAGTGGCACCAAGGATGCTGTGGAGGACTAGAACAAGTCAAAGTATGAGAGAAACAGTTTTCTGGCATGCAGAGATCTGTAAGTGCGTGGATGGGTGTATATCAGGGTCTGCACACACACACACACACACACACACACACACTTATTTTTAAATACATGCACACATACTATAAATTAACAGAATGCACATGCATATGAAATATATCATTTTATATATAACCACTTGTTCATTTGATATTGCACAGCTTTCTGTTTCCCTGAAACAGCAATCTGTACAGTATCTCTTTGTACGCATACGCAAACCTTTCTGCTGCGTAGGGTTGCCTGTATCTGCATGGGCATATAAATGCCTTAAAAATAACAATACATGTGTCTGTCTTCATCACAAGGTTGTGCCGAGTCTTTGTTAATTAAAGTTTGGAAATCTGTAGATTGCCTTGCATAGAAGGTGCTCTATTAACATCAAACTCTGTACAAATATCCTATATGTAACAGTCGTGCTTTAAAAAAAAAAATTGAAATATTGGTGTTTCTCTTGGAACACATATAATTGTGGGTTATATAGGGTTAGGTGCTACTGAACAACTGCGTTTAGAACTTCTGTTTATAAATCAATGCATATCAGAATTTGTGGTTTTTAAAGAGGAACAGATGTTTTCTTTAATAAACAATCAGAGAGGAATTTGAAACACGGTGTGCAAGACATAGGTCCGGCTGTAACATTGTCTGGATAAAGATGGGTTCATGTGACATAGCTAGAAAAGTCAATTGTTTGGAATTTCTTCTTTCTTTTTGTTTAATTTTTATTTTTGAAACTTCTATTTCTTCTTCTTTTTTTTTTGGGGGGGTTTTTTTTTTCATTTTTAATGTGATTTGGTTTTGGAAGACACAAAATAGAGTGTGTTTCCCTTTATGAAACCCCATGCTTAGAAAGTTATTTGACAATGAGATACTTCAGGTTTTTATTTCAACACCTACAGTGTTTCTGATCATTCTCTTTTTATTCTTTTAGAAGGTTTTTTTGGTTGTTTTTTAATAATTTATTTTTTTTTAGTATAAATAGAGCGGTTCCTTTTCTTCTAGCAGTTACAGCTAGGGGACTGCCATTGCAGAATATTTTGTAAGCCATGATCACTGCCCATGATCATTACTTCTCTAGTAATACCGACTGTCTCATGGCAGTTTCCCCTCTTCAGTTCCTATTCCAACATGGACTTATTTTTAAAAACATGAACAAATATAATTCCACAGCACTTCTTTTAAAAGGACATAATTATGAAACAAAATGCAAAAGCTCACACAGTACAAGGATGTGGTATTTATACGTGTTTTAACACACTAATTTTCCTTTGAATTTTCCCCTCAGGTGTTTAGGGAAAAACAGATGCAGCCAGTCCCCCTCCCCTTTAATTGTTAGTTGAAAGGAGGAAAAAATACCTCCTTTTGCCTGGTCTGCTTTTTCAACATACTATTACTTTGCTTCAGTCTCTGAAAAATGTTATAGATTCAATTCCCCTGTTGGACCAAGAGTTAAAAATTAATTCATGAATAATAAAAACCAATCAGTCTTGTTGAGTTTAAGAAGGATTAGAAGAAAGGTTTTTGTACAGAAGCAGTTATATATCTTGGTGGTGATGTTGTTGGACTAATAGACATTGTACTAGGTCCTGTTGGTTATCTGATAAAGGTGGCTGATTTGCAAATAGGATTGTTATCCTGATGAGTAACGAGTCTAATATTGGACGGATTAAAAGAGGTTGGGCGGCTGGTGTCTGTTATAAGTTCTCAACTCCCTCTTAGGAGATAATTTATTTGATTCAGGCGTGGGGATTGAAAAGGGAGCAGGTAAATACATACCATACAGGAACAGCTCATGCTATGTTACTGCAGCTGGGATTTTCAGGGAAGGCGATGTGACTTGGGCACAGAATGCCGAGCGCCAGCATGCCTGTGGGAGGAAGCTGTCCGCAGCGCATTGAGAGGCCTGTACAGATGTCAGGCTACCCCGTGCTCAGGGCATGGTAACTGCTAGAAGGTAGGCAGGGAGAAGGTAGGGAGAAGGATTGGCACCCAAAATTTTACTATGAAAAAGCTGATGCTGCCCCTGCATAGATGGGCGATGTAACACTGGAGAGGGGGAGAAGTAAGTAGGAGACATGGCTTCAGGGGAATGAGGGGATCCAGAGCGATGGGGATCTCAGGTTTTTTTTAAAAAGAGTTCAGAGTTTAAGGGAAGCTGGGGGAACAAAGGTGGCTTGCTTCAGGGACAATGCTTGAGCCTGACATGGGGTGTAGAAAGAAGGTTGCTCTTCTGTACCAGCCAGCCATTCAGCACAGTTAGGTGGAGATCTGGGAGAGGGAGGAAGAGGATATGGCTGCCGTGGGCAAGAGGGAGAACAGATAAATCTTTTAAAATATCTGCTCCATCAGAGCTTCTTAGGACTGCAGAGCCTTGGTGAGAAAAGGAACTGGAGCGACAATTCTTCTCCTGTAAGAGGAGTTTACTGGCACGCTGAAGAGCCACAGCATCTCTGTCTTTCAGCTGTCGTCATAGGAAAACTTGCAAACGCAGGGTCCTTGGGAGGTTAAAGACAGTGATACTCAGCCTGCAGGCGACTGGCTGTTACATTTGGGGAGAAATGAAGGCAGCATAGAGAGAAGTGTCCTCCTTTTGAAAAGAGAATAGTTTTGCTTCCTTCAGTGGGGGACTGGCCAGTGGCTTTGCCTCCACCTGCCCATTGCTCCAGCGCAGGTAGGAGCTGGAAGAGCTCTGCAGCCATCTGCAGGGCTCTGCTGACAGTGCGCCGGGCACCTCTCCTGCGAAAGGGGCCGCGGGGCCTGCCTGGAGAGCAGCCCCCCTACCTTTCTTTTCACAGGCCAGCTCTTTGGAAACGTTCAAATTACTTTGCCCTCAAAAAATGAGGGTTTTTTTCCCGGGCATTTTGGCAGTGGACTCATGATTCCATTAAGGGGATGTCCCCATGTTTATGGACCTCAGGAGGCCTCTAGGGAGGTTCTCTTGTCATCCCCGACAGGTCCTATCCTGCACACTCCCTTCTGCATCTTACTAGTGTATGTTTGGATGCTGTCACCACATCCTCTGTAGAGCAATTCCACTGTCTGTGGAGATAACATGGTAAAGAACCTCGAGGAAAGAGAAATCTTACTGTTTCCCATATGAGTTTCATGCAGTCTTTGAGAAACACCTAACTCTTATCTGTATTTGCATACTGTTTCCTAAATGAAGAAATCACTTGCTTTCTCACAGAACCACAGAGTGGCTGAGGTTGGAAGGGACATCTGGAGGTCGTCTGGTTCAACCTCCCTGCTCAAGCAGGCCCACCTAAAGCTGTTTGTCCAGGACTGTGTCCAGATAGATGTTGAGTATCTCAAAAACATGAGGTGCCACAACCTCCCTGGGCAACTGTGCAAGTGCTTGGCAACCCTCACAGTGAAAAAGTGTTTCCTAATGTTCAGACAGACCCTGCTGTGTTTCAGTTTACCCAACTGTTTTACGATGACTTAAAACTCCTATCCGATTTGTCAGTATCTCTCTCGAACAAAGTGACACACAGAGATTGTATGTACATTTAGGTTAAACCCATGTGTAAGAGAAATATTCCCTACCTGGTTCCCTGGCAGTGTATCTTGATATTGTTTGTGTAGGTGATTGACAGCTGGCAGTGTAACTGTCATTGGAAGCTGAATCACTGTGGTCTTGCAGCCTGAGTTAAGAATGACAGGTATGTTGTCTTTAAATTCACAATTTTTTTCATTAAGAGCATCTCTTCTGTCACATCAGAAGATAGAGATTTCTTCTCTAGTCTGGACTATAGCTTTTCCACATCACAATATGATGAACACATAGAGGTATTTGTTTCAAATATCCTCTTTATCTCTTTCGTAGTCAGTAGCTGGTTTATCTGGGTTCTTTTCTTAACAGGTTAAATGAATAGCAGTGAGCAATAATTAAATGCAGACTTAACATGGAACAATCCATTCATTTGGGGGTTGCCATTCCTTACTGTCTCTGGTTTCTTGTGGGAAAAAATGACGTTCTGAGCGGTCTCCCTGTATCTTTGGTGCATCACCAGTGTGAGAGTTAGGATAAAGATCTGATACTGTTCATGATGTGGACTACTGAACCAGGGAAAAAACCTTTGATAATAGAGAAAAATCTTTGAGGAGGATGCCATATTAAAATGACTTCTACTGTGATAGAAAAGCTTCTGCTTGTAATAATGTAGTCAGTACTAACTGCCTTCTAGGAGCTCCTACCGTGCTAACAGGTTCTGTTCCACTTGCAGCAATACAATAGAGAATTTATATCAGGTTACTTCATCTTCTGAGAGCAACTAACAACCATGAAATGCTGTCACTGTCGTTGAAGGAAGAGGCTGGTGTTAAGAATTTATATGGGAAACTAGACAGCAAGAGCCTCAAGATGAAGAAGCCATCTACAAGCTTTGAGTGTGTTTGGGAACTTGCTTTTTAGAACTTGTCTTGTGTAAATGACAAGTAACTGTGACAATTGGATGGAATACACCAATGTAAAACTGGCACAAGATGAACATTAGACCATTCAGCTCAACATCACAGTAGAGGAAGATATACCTGGAACTAATAAAAGAAATCATGTTGAAGTAGGGGGTGGGTTGGAAGGATTAAAGCCTTGTATGGAAAGGGCAGAAACTACTGATTTTCCTCCTGTGAAAATCTGCCAGGTGCTGTTAGTGCTTCAGATCACTGGCTGCTTCTTTCAGAGTTCAGGTTTCATGCTTCTAATGCATGAAATGATTCTTTCAGCCCTTTGGGAATAATTTGGAGTATGTTGGAGAAGGCTACATAGTGGTAATCGGGGAGCAGTTTGATGCATTGCTAAAATGCACAAGAGGACAAAATGCCAAATGAGGTGTGAGAGGAGGTGAAGTGTGAACTCGCTGAAGTTGCAAAGAATATTATTGGGATAAAAATCCAGCAGGGGTGAGTAAAATAGGAGTCCAAAGAAGCATTCCAGCAATGGGAGAATTCCAGAGAGCTCCAGATGAGAATTTCCCTTGACAAAGTTATGAGGAAAAAACACCTGTGGAATAAGAGGACCCGTGCAAAGGAGAAAGAAAACTAGAATGAGGTAGCTGAGAAGAAGAGACTTAACTCTGGTTTCAAGCTCCTCTCAAGGTATTTATGTGATGCCATCAAGCTCAGCAGCAATTGCATCTTTATACCAATAAAGAAAAAGTGGAAGGCAAATGTAGCAAGTTGTGCCTTAAGTGAAACCTCCCTGATACTCCCCTGTGGGTAAGAAATGTAAGTTTAGCACCATCTGATTCTGCAATATCCTGAAAACTCCAGTGCTGCAAGGAAACACACAGAGTAATGCCAGGCAACACTCTGCTGCTCTACACAGGAGATCCAAAACAGAGTTGATGGTTCAGAATGTTCTCAAGCGTTTTGTATTGTAAACAGTAGACTTTCATTGGAAGCTGTTGGATCTGTCTTTGAGTGGAGATGGTGAGCTGGAGGAAAACCAAGCAAGCATAGAACCTGTGTCACAGAGCTTGAGATTAGACTGTGACAGAGCAATGACTGAAAGCAGAGGACAGCAGTCCAGTATTGTGGCTGTGTCTTACCATGTGAGTAAGGTTTCTGTCTGAAGCATGGTAGGAAACATCGATTTCTTACCACTTCTCTCCTTTAACTGACTGAACATACACTGAAAACACAGGATCATTTCTTCCTGCAGAAAGTGGAATTTGAATACAGTTCACAGAGGGAGGAAGAAAGATTTTGCTGGCACATGTACAGGTTTCTGTTGCTAAAACTGAGTGAGAATTTGCTTTAAAACTGGGTTCAAACCTTGGAAAACTGCTGCTTTATTTCTCTCCCAGCTTTTTAATGCAGTATGCCCTGTATAGCTACAAGACTGGAAGTGGGCTTTCCTTCAGCTTTGCAGACTGTCTTGTTTAGACTCTCTGGTACAAGGTGAAAGTTGTCAGCAACACCCTCGTGAGGTGAGGAAGAGGTACATATGTAAAGTCTGCCTATGCAAACACACAGGTCCCTTCCACCTGACAGCCCTACCATGGCCCCTGTCACTGGCTGAAAATGGAGCCTGCCTCCTGTACCGGTTGTGGGGAACCTGAAAGCCAGGTGGTGCTGGGAGCAAACAGCACTGGAGAGAAGTGATGAGACAGAGGGCAGCAGGATGTACCTGAGGGCAGAGCAGCTTTGAAATGGAGCTTTTGACATTGGAGAGAGCTGCTGCGTGTAACGGCATGGGGCCTGAGGAAGAGAACTGTTCCCTTGGGATGAAGAGATTTATTACAGTGTGTTTAGCATCCCTGCAACTAGAGAAGGAAGATGCACGTTAGCAGCTGGTAGGAGGCCTGTGCTGCACTTCTGCTCCAGGGGAGCGGAGAAGGCAGGAATGAGGCATTGCTGTGACGTGGGATGGGAGTGAAGTCCTGCGCATGGGTCGTGGCAAGTCACAGCAACGCTGACTTGGTGTGGAAGAAGGAAAAACTCTGCTGTCCTTTTCCACTCTAATGGAGTTCTTGCAGAATATCCTCAGGAGAAAAAGTTCACTCTCAGTGAGCTGCAAAAGGGGGGAACTGGTGACCACCAACCAATTTGAACCCTCCCACCCCCCACCCCGTCCTGTTCTACCTGCTACTGCTGGCTATCAGCAGGGTTCCAGTCCATTGTGCTATGTTGCAGGATTACAGGGTGCTTACCTATTGCTCCTTGTTGGCTCTTTGCAGTGTGGTGCAGATGATGATTTCACTTGCTTTCAATTGTTATGTTTATCTGAAGTCCTTTGTGCTGAGTGGAAGGGGGGAAACAGAGAAGAGCACGTGGCAGCAGCTCTTGTATTTAAGAAGGTCATGGGCTGATGGCATGGCTTTGTAGTTCCTGTTCTGGCAGCTCTTTGGATCTGTGCAGTGCTTGCTCTAACAGGTGTTCAGAGAGATGGGGAAGGAAAGGAAGGTTCTGTGTTTAACCTGGTTTTGACTTACACTTTGCATTGGTATTTCATACAAATACATGCCAGTGAACATATGGAGAGCCACATGGTGGCTATCTCCTACCTCTTGGTGTAAATGGATTTGCTACCTCACCTATGTGCCTTATGCCTGCACCCTCTACACACCTCTTGTGTGTGTCCATCTGTACTAAAGCAAGCCAGGACATCTCCATATCTCCCATGAAGCTCCATTTTCCTTGCAGGAGGTGCTTCTTGCTGAAGTGAGCATTAGGTCATCTCCTTGGCCTGAGAAGGGTGCTGTTAGGACTTACCCTGTAAAGGTAGTACATAAACCAGTCTAACAGGAGTGTGAACTTGCTGAATTAACACATTGAATCCTTGAAAGAATTCCTGGTTCCAGCAGAAGACACAGATTTGGGTTACAGAGCCAAGCCTTATTTAAAGTGACATCAAGACTGAAAGTTATTTGGTGGAAGTGGATTGAACAGCATTTGCTCTGAAGACTACAGTTTTAATGGACAGGGAGCAACATGGTGCTGGACAAGGGAGTCTAGTCCTTCAGAAATCAGTTTTGGAACAGAATCACAGAATTGTAGGGGTTGGAAGGGACCAACCCCCCTGCCAAAGCAGCTCCCCAGCTCATACTGCACAGGTCGGCGTCCAGACGGGGCTGGAATCTCTCCAGAGAAGGAGACTCCACACCCCCTGGGCAGCCTGTCCCAGGGCTCTGGCACCCTCACTGGGGAAAAGTTCTTCCCCAGGTTGGTGTGGAACTTCCTGGGCTCCAACTTGCAGCCATTGCCCCTTGTCCTGTCCCCACAGACACAGAAAAGGGGCTGGCCAATTCCCCCTGCACCCCATACTTCAGATATTTATAAACATTGATTAGGTCCCCCCTCAGTCTTCTTTTCTCCAGGCTGAACAGCTCCAGCTCTCTCAGCCTTTCCTCACAGGGGAGATGCTCCAGGCCCTCCATCATCTTCGTAGCCCTTCTCTGGACTCTCTCCAGGAGATCCCTGTCCTTTTTATCCCAGGGAGCCCAGCACTGGACACAATACTCCAGGTGGGGCCTGACCAGGGCAGAGTAGAGGGGGAGGATCACCTCCTGTGACCTGCTGGCCACACTCCTCCTGATGCCCCCCAGGATCCCATTGTCTCTCTCAGCCCCCAGGGCACACTGCTGGCTCATGGCCAACCTGTCATCCACCAGGACCCCCAGGTCCTTCTCCACAGAGCTCTTCTCCAGTAGGTCACCCCCAGCCTGTACTGATCCATGTGGTTGTTCCTCCCCAGGTGCCAGACTCTCCACTTGCTTTTGTTGACCCTCATCTGGTCTCTCCCTGCCCAGCTCTCCAGCCTGGCCAGGTCTCTGGATGGCAGCGCAATGTGCTGCCTGTCAGCCATGTTGTTTAAATAAGGTTGTTGTCTATCCCCTACTTTCTGCAGGGATTTAAAGGTTCATAGTGAGAGATCTTCAGAGGAATAGGAGGTAGAAAGTGAACCATGTTTCCATACAGTGGTGTTGAACCTCTGTCAGTCATGTCCTTTCCCCAGTGTGCATTCTGACATTTGCTTATCTCTTGGGGAGCGAGGACATACGTAGCTTTTGCCTCCAGCAGCCCAGCTGCTGGGATGGAGTAGATATTGTTTTGTGGCCAAAGGGGCCTGTTAGCCTCCAGGAGACACCAAACAGCAGCACTCAGAAAATTGAGAAGCAGTAGAAGTACATTATACAATTCATCAATCTTTTGTTTTCAACACTAAAGAAACGTTACTTGGGGCACAGGGGTTACACCAGGGCAGTACTTTCATTAGGAGATCCCTGCTCCCTCACCCTCAGCCCACCACCCATCCCCAAGGGTTCAACAGAATGGCTTCCAGCAGTGGGTGCAGGCAGCTGCCTGGCATGGGCAGGTGAGGCTGGGAGCAGCCGTTAGTCCCAGGCAGTGTGAAAAATCAGAGGCAGTTAGGTAGGAGTGAAAATATTATGAGTTTCCCTGGTGTCAGCATAGGCCAGTTCTGATTTTAAAAATGAAATATGGCAGCTAATTAATCTAGATCACAGCTTAATCGCCTGTGGTGGGTTTTAAAAAAAACATTTTTGTGTGAATTTAGCACTCATGAAAGTGAGAGGCTGAGATTACTGCATAGACCAAAGAACAGCATGGATAAGCTGTCTCCTGCCAGCTCTGCTCATGCACCTCCCTGGGAGCCTGCAGTAGCCACTGCTGTTACCTCCAGAGCTTGCCTTTCATACCCTTCTCTGCAGCAACATCCACACCCCTAGTGTGACACACACTTCCCAAGCCTCTTGGCATCTCTTTCCAAGAGTAGTGGCAGAGGTTGGGAGGCACAGGGCAGCAGATTTGCAGGTTCACCCAGGATGATAGTGGGAATGCTGCTTCCTAGGGTGCAGGCTGCAGTGTGCTGCCGGCTGTTAGAGGTGTGGTAAAACATGGTACTGCCCTGGAAAGTGTGGTGTGAATAGGGAAAGAAAAGGTATCAGCAGAGAAGGCACCAAGGCAGTGATTCAAAAGCAGAGAAGATGAAGGATGTGCTAGCTCTGTTCTTTCCCCCAGAGCAGCAGCAGGCTTGCACTGGGGAATAGAAACCCAAACTATCCAGTTTTATGGGCTGTGAGTGCATTTCTGTTCTGTAAAAATCTTGAAAAGATAAGAGCAGGAGTCCTTTGTTGCACACCTCACCCATCATTTGTGAGTTGCTTTCAGGAAGTGTTTTCAGTAGATGTAGGTCTTGCAGAGGGATGTATCCCAGGCACTGGCTGTGAGACCATGGCTGCCAGTTGGTTGACTGGAGTGAGGGATGGCATGGGGGAAGGCAGGTGTGTGTTTGAAAGATGGGCAAAACAGATGGACCGAGCTGAGTGCATGGGATGGATCACAGAAAGGGCCAGACCAATGTGAGAGGAGACTGGCTATTACATTTTTGTGGAATGGCTTAAAAATTATCCATCAGCCAAGTGACAGCTTTCTACTCTGTTCAATCAACTCTTTTAGTAAGTATCTCTACAGTTAGGATACTTTCTTACTTAGTTACTTTCTCCTTCCTCTTTCATTCATGCTTATGCTAAACTGTGGTCCTGACTGTTCTTACAGGTTAGCAAAGCTGAGCAGGAGGCAAGCAAGCAAATGTGGAAGGCATGGCCAGAACTGGTGTTGCTGATGAAAGGTGCTTTGCTCTGAGAGCTGGCACCTCAATGTGGCACCAGGGTTATCTCTGTGCCCCTGGCACCCATCATGGCATTGCAGTATTGGTTATTTGGTGGCTACAGATGTTCTGATTAAATTGCAGCTCAGATGTTTACATTGTTCCTTAGTTTCCATTATAGTTTCAGTAGGACAGACAATTTTTTTTTGCTTTGTGAAATCTGGTTACAGAAGAGCTGCTTTAGGCTTCAGAGATGGGATGAGTGAAAAGGTTCCTTAATGTATATACAATTTTGAGTAGCAGTTTGAAGTCCTTGTGGTTGAAAAATGCAGCAAATTCCTTCTTATTCACTATAAATCATCTTTTTTTAATATATTTTTACAGTGACCCAAGTAGATTAAAAAAAGAACTCTCCCATTTTGTGAGGCAATAACTGTATCCTAGGTGAAATAAAACACAAAGCCAAGAGCTTTAAACAAAAATGGATTGTTAACAATAATAAAACACAATAGTAGTTTTATATCTGTAACCTTCAGTGATTATCCTGACCTATGTGGGAGCAAATACTTGGTGCTTAATTTGAATAAAATCATGATTTCTTATTTGGTCATTTAGATGAATTGAGAAGATGAAGCAGTCAAGTTTACTGAGGGCATGGGGATAGTGAGGCCAGAGGGCAATAGAGATCTGAAGAATGAGGTTCCCATTCAGTCAGTGTTATGACCAGCAAAGAAAGTCCTGTCTCAGCATAGCAGCTGGGGAACAGACATGATTTTCAACCTGAAAACATGCTATTAATGGGTTGTATTTTGTTGTGCAGTATTTGATCCGTGAGGGCCCTGTGGCCAGGAGCCTGTAAAGCAATTTGAAAAATATAAGGTATGGGTAACAAGGTAAGAACTCAGAGAAGAGACAAAGAATCCCCAGCAATGTGGAATGGGTTGCAGAGAAAAAGAGGGAGAGTTGCACACATCAAAAGGCTCTTCAGAATGATTCAAGATATGCACACATCCACTAGGTCAGTAACAAGGAGAATCTGTCTTGTCCTCTTCATTTTACCTTTGGTATTATCATAGAATCATCGAATGGCAAGGGTTGGAAGGGACCCCGAGGATCATAAAGCTCCAACCCCCCTGCCACAGGCAGGGACACCAACCTCAGGCCTGGAGCTACACAAGGTTGCCCAGGGCCCCATCCAACCTGGCCTTGAACACTGCCAGGGATGGGGCATCCACCACCTCTCTGGGCAGCCTGTTCTAGGACCTCACCACTCTCTCTGTACAAAACTTCCCCCTGTATTACACAGGACATATCCCCTCAGCATCTCAAATCTCCCAGTTTTGTCTGGGAAGAGTAACATATACAGGAGATTTTGGAATACCTGTGATTTGTTCTTGCAAAACAGGGCTTTGAGAACCCTGTGGGCACACAATTAACTGTTTCATTTTAATTCAGCCCTGTGGGAAGGGGGTCAGGGTCTCTCACTCTGCCTCTTTGAAATTGCTTTGTAAAGGAGATGGTTAGTTAGCATCTACAGAGCATCTGCCATTGAGGCTCAGTGAATAATCACCCAGTCCTGCTCTGGATTAGAAGCAGAGAGAGAAATCAGACAGGGCTAAACACCAATGATTAGTTAGCTTTACTGCAGCCTGGGGATGCATGTGGACAAGGCAGGATTAATTTGGCTTTCCACATTTTGACTTTCCATGATTCTTCAGGAGCTAGTCAAGACAAGGCAACCAGCCATCTTGGAGGGGGAAGAGCAGAATCAATATTTCCTTTTTCTCTTTATTTTTTATGAAAATGTTCCCCTTTTTGTATTCCTTCACCTGCAATTTCGGGTCACAAAGCTGAGAGCATCCCTGAAGATGGCAGCACAGACTCCCCAAACCTTAGCTGTGGTGTTCACAGAGCACTGAGTTCCTGCTTTCTGGCCTGGCTGAGGGAAAACTTCCTTCTTCTTGTGCAGACACTCAAGTGAATATTTCTCCTCTCCAGGACTTCATTCTGCTGTCTGGTTCATGTTCCCAGTGAGTGGGGATTAGCTATAGAATGTTTTAATTTTTCTTCCCCAAGGCAGTGGTAATTTGCTTTATTCCTTGTTGTGCTGAAATGCAACTGAGTTGTCCTCACATAGTGGTCATTTCTGAAAGAAAATGACCCTTCTCTTAAAAGAAATGACACAGAATCATAGCAAACATACATCATGAAGGAAGACAAATCCTAAAAACTTCTCAAATTGACATATAGTATGTCATATTAACACTGCCAAGTGTCAGGGGTGGCACTTGGGCCAGAAGAATCCCAGACACAGATACAGACTGGGAGAAGAGCTCCTGGAGAGCAGCCCTGTGAGAAGGACTTGGGGATTCTGGTGGGTGAGAAACTTCCCATGAGCCAGCAGTGGCTCTTGCAGCTCGCAAGGCCAATGGGATCCTGGGCTCCATCAGCAGAGGGATGGCAGCAGGGACAGGGAGGGGATTGTCCCTCTCTGCTCTGCCCTCCTGAGGCCCCAGCTGGAGTCCTGTGTCCAGAGCTGGGGCCCCAATACAAGAGAGATGTGGAACTGTTGGAGAGGGGTCAGAGGAGCCACAAAGATGATCAGAGGGCTGGAGCAGCTGCCCTACAAAGAGAGGCTGAGGGAGCTGGGCTGGTTCAGCCTGGAGAAGAGAAGGCTGCAGGGGGACCTCATTGCAGCCTGCCAGTCCCTGAAGGGAGCAGAGAAACAGGAGGGGATTCAACTTTTTAAAAGGGCAGACAATGGCAGAACAAGGGGGATGGATTAAAGCTAAAGGAGGGAAGGTTTAGATTGGATATTAGGGGGAAGTTTTTTCCAGAGAGAGTGGTGAGGTCCTGGAACAGGCTGCCCAGAGAGGTGGTGGATGCCCCATCCCTGGCAGTGTTCAAGGCCAGGTTGGATGGGGCCCTGGGCAACCTTGTGTAGCTCCAGGCCTGAGGTTGGTGTCCCTGCCTGTGGCAGGGGGGTTGGAGCTTTATGATCCTTGGGGTCCCTTCCAACCCTTGCCATTCTATGATTCTATGATTCTATGTCTTTGAGCAAATTGAAAAGATTTTGCAGCTGTGAACTGTGTTTGTTCTTGATGGTGGTTTTGGAGAAGAAGAGATTGTTTTTTCTGTGGTATTATGTCCCTACCAATAAATGAAGGACATCTACAGCTCTTGGAAGGACACAAAGTAACTCCTGTGATTAACCCACCCACTGTACCACTGTTTCTTAAGGAGACTGGATGGTTTCAACCTGGGATCAGCTCTTCTATAAGCTTCCTAGGTGAACTGAGCAAAGACTTCAAGTCTCTGATTCTCTCCCCTGAGAGAACATTTTTCTTTCTTTTAGTCTGTCTTTGGAATGCAAGTTCTCATGGACAAAACCCAGGTATTTCATATTTAATTCACTGCCCAACACTTTGGGTCTGTGAAGTGCTTTTGTAAGGGGAATAATGACTTAAATAGTGCAACCTGGCCTGTTCCAGTCACCATCCCACAAATTAGATTGTTCTCCATTTTTGCTTCAGTGGGAAGTTTGTTCCTGAAGAGGGGTGCTCTGTGCTGAGCCTTGAATTTCTGTAGGCAGATGAAAGCTAATGTGCTGTGCACAGGCATCAGTGCTGCCTTGACACCTTGGATAAGAGAGCCAATGGGATCCTGGGGGGCATCAGGAGGAGTGTGGCCAGCAGGTCCAAGGAGGTGATCCTCCCCCTCTACTCTGCCCTGGTCAGGCCCCACCTGGAGTATTGTGTCCAGTGCTGGGCTCCCTGGGATAAAAAGGACAGGGATCTCCTGGAGAGAGTCCAGAGAAGGGCTACGAAGATGATGAAGGGCCTGGAACATCTCTCCTATGAGGAAAGGCTGAGAGAGCTGGGGCTGTTCAGCCTGGAGAAAAGAAGACTGAGGGGGGACCTAATCAATGTTTATAAATATCTGAAGTATGGGGTGCAGGGGGAATTGGCCAGCCCCTTTTCAGTGTCTGTGGGGACAGGACAAGGGGCAATGGCTGCAAGTTGGAGCCCAGGAAGTTCCACACCAACCTGGGGAAGAACTTTTCCCCAGTGAGGGTGCCAGAGCCCTGGGACAGGCTGCCCAGGGGGTGTGGAGTCTCCTTCTCTGGAGAGATTCCAGCCCCGTCTGGACGCCGACCTGTGCAGTATGAGCTGGGGAGCTGCTTTGGCAGGGGGGTTGGACCCCAGGAGCTCTCCAGGTCCCTTCCAACCCCTACAGCTCTGTGATTCTGTGACTTTCTGATTGAACAGCAAAGACTTTGCCTCTGTTCCAACCAGGCTCCTCTGTGTACATATTAACTTACACTGCACGTGGCAGTCCTGATTTGCACGCTCAGATCTTGGAGATAATCACATTTGGTAGTTCTGGAAGATACCCTCATTTGAGAGGAGGTTGCTGTGTGTTGCACTGTGTGTAATCACTGATTTCAAAGACCTGTTTACCCTGGCAGCATTTATATCCCATGGTCTGTGCCCTGCCTCTATTCATACTCTGTGTCAAAGTCATAAAGGGCAAAGTGTTTTCCTTGCATACCTGTTGGCTGCTTCCTTTTGAGGCAGATCTGCTGCAATCTGATCCAGATTGTCTTTGATCTACAGTTATCAGAACCTAGTTTTCTGGGGGGTTTTGTCCCATTTTGGAATCTTCTGAGAGTTAATTTTCCTCTTACCCCATGTCCCATTGTTCCCATCTTCTGGGTTGACTCTGTCTCATTAGTGATATCTGGGGCTTTCCCAGGACTGCATCACATGCCTTTCTGAGCCACTGAAGGTTTGTTTCTCTGCTCACCTCAGCCAGGTCTCCCCTGATCTGCAGTACTGCTTTGCCCCAGATTGGCTGAGTTAAAGCTTTTGAATTCTACCCATGTGAATGCTATGTGCCTCTGCTATTCTGGGGAGCTTTGTAACTTGAAGAAGGGCAATATTGATGGGTTAATTACTTCCCAGGTCAATAAGTAGGGCAAAGTTACTATTCAGGTTTATCTCCTGGGCAGTTCTGCAGTCTTCTCATATTTAGGACCCAAGTAGCTATAAAACTTCTAAAATGAAGGTTCCACTAAGGTTCCAGTATCAGAGAAGGCCTGTGGGTGGCTGACACTGGAAGTCTTTACTGGGAGTCCAGTTGACCATCTGTTGGTCCAATGTGTTCTGCAACTGGATGGTTGTGTTCAGACCCAAGCAAAGCTTAGTGGTATCTGCAATTTTACTTGGTGGTTCCTTCCTTCACCAGTTAATGGCTGTGGTTTCAGCACTACCATTGCTTCTTTACCTGTCAAAAATGTAACCATCAGCAGCACCTGCCTTTATTGTGACAGGGTGCCATTCAGCAGCCTTCCCTCAATTTCCTGTGGAAAATGGGACCACACATCACTGATCTTGAAGTGCACTAAGCACTAAGTGTGTGAAACATTTTGGTTGGGGTTGTAGGAGATCCTTTTCCATGTTGGATTCAGTTCTAAACATCCTGAAACACCCACTAGAGCTAAAATGTGACAGTCTGTTTCTGTAATGATAGGGGGAGAAATTGCTCCTTGTGGGTTGAGACATCACTGAACGTGCCAGATAGGAGAAGGCTTTTTTCCTTTCACATGCAGAGGTTTCCTCAACTCCTCTTTAACTAAAAATTAAAAAACCCCAACCCCCTCAGTGATTTCCTATCTTAGTTTTGTCAGGGATAGAGTTAATTTTCTTTCTAGTAGCTGATATAGTGCTGTATTTTGTATTTAAGATAAGAATATTGTGATAACACACCAGTGTTTTCAGTTGAAGCTAAGCAGTCAAGGACTTTTCAACTTCTCATACTGGCCTGACAGTGAGAAGGGGGGGGGGGTGCCCAAGAACCTGGGAGGGGACACAACCAGGACAAAAGGGCTATTCCTTACCATATTACATCATGCTCTGTATATAAGTGTTGGCCAGGAGACAACATGGCTCAGGAACTAGCTGAGCAATGGCTTCAGATGGCAAGCAATTGTGCTGTGCACCAGTTGTTTCGTGTATTGTATTATTATTTTCTTCCTTTTCTGTCCTATGAAACTCTCTCTATCTCAACTGGTGAGTTTTACCTTTTTCTTTTTTGATTCTCTCCCCCATCCCACTGGGGGGGTGGAGGGGAGTAAGGGAACAGCTGTGTCATTGTAACAGCCTGCTGGTGACAGCACAGAATCACAGAATCACAGAGCTGTAGGGGTTGGAAGGGACCAGGAGAGCTCCTGGGGTCCAACCCCCCTGCCAAAGCAGCTCCCCAGCTCATACTGCACAGGTCGGCGTCCAGACGGGGCTGGAATCTCTCCAGAGAAGGAGACTCCACACCCCCTGGGCAGCCTGTCCCAGGGCTCTGGCACCCTCACTGGGGAAAAGTTCTTCCCCATGTTGGTGTGGAACGTCCTGTGCTCCAACTTGCAGCCATTGCCCCTTGTCCTGTCCCCACAGACACTGAAAAGGGGCTGGCCAATTCCCCCTGCACCCCATACTTCAGATATTTATAAACATTGATTAGGTCCCCCCTCAGTCTTCTTTACTCCAGGCTGAACAGCCCCAGCTCTCTCAGCCTTTCCTCATAGGGGAGATGCTCCAGGCCCTTCATCATCTTCGTAGCCCTTCTCTGGACTCTCTCCAGGAGATCCCTGTCCTTTTTATCCCAGGGAGCCCAGCACTGGACACAATACTCCAGGTGGGGCCTGACCAGGGCAGAGTAGAGGGGGAGGATCACCTCCTTGGACCTGCTGGCCACACTCCTCCTGATGCCCCCAGGATCCCACTGGCTCTCTCAGCCCCCAGGGCACACTGCTGGCTCATGGCCAACCTGTCATCCACCAGGACCCCCAGGTCCTTCTCCACAGAGCTCTTCTCCAACAACATTTCCATCCAAAGATTATCATCTTGTATGACAGTAGGCTGTAGTCAGACCTCCAGATGAAGTAGAATAGCTCAGCATTGTTAGGGATGTTAACAAGAATGGAATTTCTTCACTATGTGTCTTCCATGTGCTTGTTTCCTGTCCCTCTGCCTTTGAGTATTGAGCTTCTTTGGGAAGGGTGTGCTGCTCCATGATGTCTACACATAGGGAAGTCTTCCTGTAAAACGGGCATATGGACAGCACATCTCAAAGCTCCTAAGGCCAGCTTGCTGGTAGCTCTTCGTCCTGGTTGATGACAGGTTGGCCATGAGCCAGCAGTGTGCCCTGGTGGCCAAGAGAGCCAATGGGATCCTGGGATGCATCAGGAAGAGTGTGTCCAGCAGGTCGAAGGAGGTGATCCTCCCCCTCTACTCTGCCCTGGTCAGGCCCCACCTGGAGTATTGTGTCCAGTGCTGGGCTCCCTGGGATAAAAAGGACAGGGACCTTCTGGAGAGAGTCCAGAGAAGGGCGACAAAGATGATTAGGGGTCTGGAACATCTCCCCTGTGAGGAAAGGCTGAGAGAGCTGGGGCTGTTCAGCCTGGAGAAAAGAAGACTGAGGGGGGACCTAATCAATGTTTATAAATATCTGAAGTATGGGGTGCAGGGGGAATTGGCCAGCCCCTTTTCAGTGTCTGTGGGGACAGGACAAGGGGCAATGGCTGCAAGTTGGAGCACAGGAAGTTCCACACCAACATGCGGAAGAACTTTTCCCCAGTGAGGGTGACAGAGCAGTGGAATAGGCTGCCCAGGGAGGTGGTGGAGTCTCCTTCTCTGGAGAGATTCAAGTCTTGTCTGGACGCCTATCTATGTAATATGAGATAGGGAGCTGCTTTGGCAGGGGGGTTGGACCCGAAGATCTCTTGAGGTCCCTTCCAACCCCTAAGATTCTGTGATTCTGTGATTCTTCTTCCTCTATTTTTCAATAAGTGAATATACAAAAAGGAACAAGTTTCAGGTCGTACTTGGAGCTGAGTCCTGAATATGTCCTGGCTATATCTTTATTACATTGGAACATAAAAAATGCTTCTGGGATCATGTGGTTTTCTAATTTGAGCCCGATCCATGTTTGATACACTGGGTATTTGAAAAATAAAGCAACAGTTTGTGAAAGTAATGATGCTAACAGCACAAGCAAAAGCAAAGATTGAGAAAGGTGGAGTGTAACAATATTTTTTGAGGCCTCTTTTCTTTAAAATGATGTACTAATTATATCCTGTACCAATTATAGTTTTATTTCTTAATGCAAATTTCTTGCCCCCTCAGCATTGCAGAAGGAAGTTTGACATCATGGCTTGAGAGTATGCAACTAACTCAGGACACTGAAACAGATGCTAAACCCAAACAGTAATTTTTATTTATAGAACTTCCTGATTTAAAAGCCATTTTCATAATCATTCAAAGGTGTAATTTAGGTTCTAGAATTTTGGGTGCTTGAGTTTGGTGACACGTCTGTGGCAGGTCTGAACTTTAAGAAGTAGGATGGATTAATCACTGCAGGGCAAATCTCATCACAGACTGTTAAAGTCATGGGCAAACATGGGTGAGGATTATACTTCTCCAGAGCTCCAAGTCTGAAATCCCAGTGGGCTGTATGGACAAGATGTCTAGATGTGAGGCAAAAGGTATCTGTCACAGTCTCCCTCCCTCTCTCTCTCCACAGACACAGCATGTTTGGGGCTTTAATAGCCAATTTCCACCCCGCCTGTGTTCCCTACTACCTCCACTTCCCAAAGATCAACAGCCAGAAAGGAAGAAAGTGACTGCAAAACATTAGCCCTCAGGATACAGTAGTCATCACCCACCCCTGGGAGGGCTGTTGTGCCTGTCTTATTCCAGCTAAGGAGAATAAAACAGCACAAAAGCCTGAGGCTCCATCCCAGATCTGGTTCTTCCTAAGCCACAGGGCAGTTGCTGCTTTTGTATAGCCTCTGGGGTAGCCCTTATGCTTTCCCATCTGAGGAATTTTCCCCTTTGTCCCAGCTGTGTGCCTCTGCTGCCCGGGGTGTGTTCCTGGAAGAACAGTGCCTGTGACACAGCAGATCAATGGGCGCAGACCCAAGTCCCCTCTCCCAGGGATCAATAAGATGTTGGAGTATGATGCTGGGGCTGGCATTGCCTACTCCTTTCAGGTCTGGCATTGATTAGCTGCAGCCTGCAAATAGAAGTGGAGCAGTAATGCTCTGCAACCTCGATAACCCATCCTCAGGAGCCTGCCAGAGTCAAGGGGCTCCTTGCAGCCACCACAGCCAATAGAGCCATTTCATTAGGCTGGAAAGGTTAATTGCATTGAAAACTGGCGTCATCCTCAGCACATGACCGTTGTAAAACTCCACAGTGGTGTGAGGCCTCAAGTTGCCTCAGGGAAAGTAGAGCCCATCTGAGCTCTGAGAAATTTTGCTCAGCAAGGCCCTGGAGTGGGGTGATCAGACACTGTCTCTGCCACAGTTCTCTTGCTGCAGTCCCTTTACTTTGTCTAGAGAAAGCTGGTGAGACAGTGACTGATAGGGTGGCTGGTTGGAGGTAGAAGGGCACATGTTGATTTCATACAGCCTTTGGATTACATCCTGCATGCATGCTTAAAAAATACTGGTTTTACTCAGAGATGAAGGAGGAGTGTAGCATGCTGGGACTTGTGGTTGCTGCACCGTGGCTCTGCACTAGAAAAGCACCTATGATCTTCTCTGTTCTGTGCTCACAATGAACAGAGCTCAAGTTCCTGCAGAACTGCTGCTGCATCACCTTAAAAGGTATAGTTGGGGTTTTCTCTGCTGCAGGAAGCTACTTGTGTCCTTCCAAGCTCTAGGAGCTGCCACCTGTCTGAAAACCAAGGGGAAAGCTGCCTCTGCCAAAGTTTGGCCCTGTGAAAATTGAAGTGGTTTCTTCTCGTGTATAATTAAGCTTATATATGTGTGTTAGCTAGTTGCTGGTCAGAGAAATTTGTTTTGTAATTGGTGTATTTTTGTTAGGGTTTTTTGTTAGGGTTTTATGAGGAGTTGACCGTGCCATGTCACAGTTCACCTATCAGTTTCTGAAATTGTGAACATCCTAATCATCTGAGAACTTTTGAGGCTCTAAGCAGCATATTTCCTCATAGCTGAAGAGGAATTTCAATTTTTGAAGTGATTTTTGTAAAGAAACAGGTTTTTCTGTTACCTTAGCAAGTGCCCTTGTTCTTGTGTTAGAAAGTGTCTTAGAAAGCAAATAGTTACAAAGATTGATACTGTGTTCTGAGATTTGGCTTTCTCATGTGTGTGAAATGTTCTGAGCTGCTTTTACTAGAAACCTTCAAACTGACAGAGAAAACTTTGCAAAAAACAGAGTCTTCACAGATTGTTTTATCCTCTGGCTGTTGGCGACAGAACAACAGATTGGCTATTAAATCATCCATTGCAGCTTCTTTTAGAAACTGTTTTCTGCCTCCTCTTCTCATAGTCACCTTCTGTGGGCAATCTTACCTTCTTTTCCTGGGTTCCCCATTTCAAACCACAGCATTGGTTTCAGAGGGGGGAAAGTGTGCTGCTGCAACATGAGAACTTCCACTGCTAAACAGGGAGAGATTAGGACAGAAGGATGTGAAGATGCCAGGTGTGTGCACCTGCTGATTTTTAAAGGGAGCGCTTTACTACACACTGTCCCATCTCTCTCAGGATCTGGCTGTTGTGGCAACCCAGTTCTGTGTGCCAAGCACCACGGCAGTGCCTGACATCTTGTGTGTGACTTCGGGTCACATGTGTGGAAGTCCCCTTGAACCTGGTCAGCAGATCATCCACCTTGCTTGCTTCTTACATAGATTCATGGGACAGGCCTAAAAGGGTTCACGTGTTCTCATTATGTCTAATTCCTCACACGTACCAGGGCTTTGCGGCTCCCATCTCTTCTGCCCTCTCTGCAGGGACCTTCTGCTGCAGCTTGACAGGAGGTGAATGAAAGAAAGGACTTAAAGGTCTGAAGGAGGAAGGCAAGAGAGGAGGATGTGAGGGAACACCTTCTGCTCAGGAGAGGCATTTTGTCTTTTGAGGTGCTCTTCCAATGTGCACAGGGTTCTTGGTGGGAAGGGCGCAGTGAAGAGCTTTCTCTTTAATACAGTGTGCGTTTTATCTCTGCAGACTTCTTGCACACTTAGTTTAAAGATCTTAGCTCAATACCATTAGTGTATCTCTGCTGAAGGCCCTTTATAAAATTGATTAGAAAGTGGGCTTTTGCATGTGTGTGTGTGGGCTCTAATCTGATTTGAGTCCGAGATGGTATCTTTAATTCAGTGCATCGCGGCAACTAACTCACGAACTTCACCGAGAGTCAGAGCCCCTAATTTGGTTTGAGAATACATTAGCAAAACGAGCTCAGAAGGCCCCTTTTCGGGGAGGGAGGGGGGTGTCTTGTTGGGGGGGGGGGAAGGGAGAACTTTGGGGAGGATGGGAAGAATTGAATTGACAGAGGAGAGTCGTGGATTTAAACAAAATCCTGGGCATGATATTCCTGCAGTGCTTCCCAGGGAAAGAAAAAAAAAAGGAGGAAAGGGAGAAGATTGATTGATTGCTGGCTTTGCACAAACCATGGAGAACAAAGTGAACCTCAAAGCAGGTTTAACCCTTTCTTACCATGCAAATAGAGAGAAATTGAGGTGCTGTTTATCCAGGACTATTTCTCATCTTCTTCTCTTCCATCCTGCTCTGTGGACTGGTGCCAAAAGCAGACACTAACATTGCAGAAGTAAGAGTATAGTATCCTTTTGCACTGGTAGATGATCCCCACTATCAAAACTTTTAAGGCCTGATCCAACTCAAATATTAAACCACATGTCTCTTTCTTTCCTTCTTACTTCCTGAGATAGAAAAAAAAAGAAAGAAATACATAGGCGAGCACAGCTGGTGTTTGCAGTGGGACAGGGAAAGCAGTGTTTTGCTGCATATGCTACGTAAAAGCCTGCCCTGGGGATCATTAGACTTAGCAGAGTAGATATGTACACCCAGTGCCTGCTTTATAGCTACCCTTCACCCTTATTCATGTATGATATGTACAGGGTGTTGTGTAGCATTCAGCGTGAACCAACAATTATGAGGGTTAAAAGAAACTTTCCAGATTCCTTAAGGCCCCTTTGAAATAAAAGATTATTTTAATTTAAGAAATTGTTAAAGTAAATGGGTGAGCAACTCAGATTCTGTTGGGTGCTATAGAAATACTCAGGATAGAATTCAATATTTAATTTGAAAACATAATTGCTAAGCTGTTAGACACCAAAATGTTTGCTGTGGTAATACAGTTTTATGGCTAAAGTCTTGTACACACAGATGTCAGAAAACTCCTGAGTTCTGCCTCCTTCAGTAGGTGTATTCTATTTCCTTTGCAGCTGGGTTGTATTTCCTCTTGCCAGGAGTATAGTGTTCTAGGACTTGCTGAAATTTTGTCAACTGGTACAGTTCTGTGTGTTGCAAGGGAGTTTTACTGGTGTATACCCAGTCTGGTCATTAATATCATATCTGACTTAGTTTTTCAAATGGAGTCTCCTAAACTGTGTTTACAAAGTACTTACAAGGCCCACATGAGGTTGCATAGACAAGGTACTTACAGATGTAAACAGTTGCACTTAGGTGTTTATGGATGAAGTTGACTGAGCAATTGTTTTTGCAGTAAAAGCTTGTGTTTTGTAGTTGCAATTCAGTATTTGTGTTTGAGCATCCAGCAGTCTCTGTGCGATGCCACATTATGCAAAGTAACAGCAAATTTCCTGACTTGAGTATGCCACAAAATGTTTGATATCATGGCCCTTTGTTTCCATTCCATTGCTTGAGCGTAAAATCAGCCAAGACCTCAGCTGCAGAGAGGGCACAACACACTCAGAAAAGTTTTGAGCCCCTTCCTCTCAAACATTGCCATTTGGAAGAGGGAGCTGCCTGTGCTTTCAGAATGAGGAATCACAAAAACAGATACCTCAGAAATGGAAAGGTTTGGCAAAAGGTCTCACTACCATCATTTGGATAGACAACTGGATAGATGACTTGATTCAAATGCCTAAGCTCGGCCACCTTCCAGTACTTATTTTTGTTAGCCTTCATGCTCTGCAGATAGAACACCATATGCTTAGCTGAGGTTCCTTTTTCCACCTTCTCTGATGAACTGCTGAACTGCTGAGGTCAGCAATTTTATTTCAGTAGCTTGCTCTGATGAACTTTATTTCTACACCAGCCTCCCCATCCAGACAACACTGCAGTGCAGCGAAATAATCCAATTTTGGTTGATTATTAATAATTACTCTCAGCTGCTATTTTTTCAGTTGATTGATTAGAATAAACACTGCTCTGAAGGGATACACCAGAATCCATAACTCCCCTTTCTTTACTGCTGCTTTAGGCTCTGCTTCTCCAGACACAGTGCAGAATGTGTGTATTTGAGGGGCTGTAATGCAGAGTGGCTTTTTAAAATGTGCCTTCTTGCTGATTTTTAACTAACTATGACCAAAATTCATCTCTCTGGAAAGGTGGAAATCCACAAGCCCTGAATAACATCCCTGGTTTGCAAGGCAGTGCTTTTGCTAAACAGATCTATTTTCTACTGCTCAGGGTTGAAGCTAGACAAAACAACTTCAGTCTTTGCTTTAGTCCTCCAAAAGGATCAAGGAATAAAGGTTTTTAGGAAACATGCTTTGTGTTTGCAAGCTTGTCTCATGTCTGACTGGGTTGTGTATCCCTCCAACAGGGTTCAGGCCATCAGTCACTTTGGAGGGATGGCATGTTGTAGTTGCATGAGGGTTTCTCTGTACCAAATCCAACAGTTCCCTTTTGGAAGGAGTGTATTGAAAGGTACTCTCTCAACACCTCATGGCCTGAAACTCTCCCCAGCAGTTATGCAGGGACAGAGGAATTTTATAAAGTGTCTGCAGATTTGTCAGGAACTTAAATGCCTCTGCCAAATTCGGCACACAAATACATAGGAAAGTGAACATTGATGTTCACAGAATCATAGAATGTATAAGGTTGGGAGGGACCTTTAGAGGTCTTCTAGTCCAACCCCCTGCTGTAAGCAGGGACATCTTTACTAGATCAGGTTGCTCAGAGCCCCGTCAAGCCTGACCTTAAATATCTCCAGGGATGGGGCCTCCACTGTGCCTCTGGGCAACCTGTTCCAGTGATCTACCACCCTCATAGTGAAGAACTTTTTCCAACATAAATCTCCTCTTTTCTAGTTTAAAATTGTGACCCCTTGTCCTGCTGCTACATCTCTTATGCCACCTTTCTTATAGGCACCTTTCAGGTACTGGAAGGCCACTATAAGGTCCTCTCAGAGCACTAGCTTTGTGCACAGTTGGGAACAACCTCTCCCAGCACCACAATTTGATGGGATAAACCAGAATTTGTAACTCCCCTTTCTTCTCTACTGCTGTTTTAGGCTCTGCTTCTCCAGCACAGTGGCTCCCTTGCTGATCCAACCTATTTTGTACCTGATTTGCTGTGAATGCCAAGTGGCGAGCGGCACTGCAGCCAGCTCCTCAGCAAATCAGAACAGACAGTCCAGGTGTAGCTGGGATGAGCAGTGATTTTTCCTTCAAAGTAGCTGCTCTTAACCCTGTGGGCTGGAATTCTCTCTGGGGAACTGGTCAGTGCAGCATGAGAGATGGTTTTTCTACTTTTTTGTAGCTGTTTTGATTTGCACCTTGGGTTCCTTAAATTGATCCTGTTTTGAGAATAATGTTATTTCCAGGATGGGAAGGATGGAAATGAGAAGATTGCTTGAACATGGACAGAATTTATACCTCCTCTTTGCAAGCAGGACAGTTGTCAGAGGCACCTAGAGCTTGGGCTATTTTTCTGCTTAGGTTGAATCCAAGAAAATAGATAAATCCCTTCCCTAAGAAGTAGCACTCCTTACCATGAGTGAATGAGAAAGAAGTTTCATTCAAGGTCTCATCAAAGTGGATAAAATGTCCAGGTCAATTTTTGTAAGTTGATAGGGAGCCAAGGTTTCAGAGCATCTGATCACATGCCAGCAGTGATTTCATTGTGATGCAGAAGGAATGGGGTAAAGCTTAAATGGCACCAGATGGAAAAGCAGAGCTGGTTTTCTCCTGCAGCACTCAGCTTTCAAAACAGAGGGGTTGATTTTTGGCTGCAGGATGCTTCTTGACGCATGGTTAGTCCCTACAGCACAAAAGAACTGAGTAATACAAGATGACCATTTTCTATGAGTTTGATGGCACAGCTTCCGTGGCACTCTTGAATTTCCAGAAGTGTCAAAACATTTCTGTATACATTAGCATATTCATGCTTCTGAATGCCTTTAAATAGAGAAGAGAGGCCTCCTGAGCAAGGCACAAGCAGAGGGCTTCATGGAAGACACAGGGACTCGAGCTGCCTGAAAAATAGAATCTTGTTTCACAGAATGTTTGCTCTTTCAAAATGTTATTTCATCCCAAATCTGGCTGCAACCTGAAATTTTAAGCAGAGAGGAAATTCCAATAAAGTTTATTTGGAGGAATCTTCCACTATTTTGTTTCAGTATGTTCTTGAAACAATGCATGCTTGGTTCAGTTAAAGAACCCACGAGGCAGCACAGGACATGCACCTTCAGCAAGTTTGTGGATGACACCAAGGTGAGTGGTGTGGTCGACACCCTAGAAGGAAAGGAGCCATCCAGAGGGATCTTGCCAGGCTGGAAAGATGGGCCTGGGGGAACATACTGAGGTTCAACACTGCCAAGTGTCAGGGGTGGCACTTGGGCTTGAAGAATCCCAGACACAGATACAGACTGGGAGAAGAGCTCCTGGAGAGCAGCCCTGTGAGAAGGACTTGGGGATTCTGGTGGGTGAGAGACTTCCCATGAGCCAGCAGTGGCTCTTGCAGCTCGCAAGGCCAATGGGATCCTGGGCTCCATCAGCAGAGGGGTGGCAGCAGGGACAGGGAGGGGATTGTCCCTCTCTGCTCTGCCCTCCTGAGGCCCCAGCTGGAGTCCTGTGTCCAGAGCTGGGGCCCCAATACAAGAGAGATGTGGAACTGTTGGAGAGGGGTCAGAGGAGCCATGAAGAGGATCAGAGGGCTGGAGCAGCTGCCCTACAAAGAGAGGCTGAGGGAGCTGGGCTTGTTCAGCCTGGAGAAGAGAAGGCTGTGGGGGGACCTCATTGCAGCCTGCCAGTCCCTGAAGGGAGCAGAGAAACAGGAGGGGATTCAACTTTTTCAAAGGATGGACAATGGCAGGACAAGGGGGACGGATTAAAGCTAAAGGAGGGAAGGTTTAGATTGGATATTAGGTGGAAGTTTTTTACAGAGAGAGTGGTGAGGGGCTGGAACAGGCTGCCCAGAGAGGGGGTGGATGCCTCGTCCCTAGCAGTGTTCAAGGCCAGGTTGGATGGGGCCCTGGGCAACCTTGTCTAGCTGCCGGCCTGAGGTTGGTGTCCCTGCCTGTGTCAGGGGGGTTGGAGCTCTCTGATCCTTGGGGTCCCTTCCAACCCAGGCCATTCTATGATTTTATGATTCTGTGACAGGCTAAACAAAGTGCTAGGAGCAAAGCAAAATTTAACATCTCGTTTTCTTCAGATTTTTTTGGGTTTTAAATCTTATCATACAAACATTGCCAAAATTGACCTGGTTCTGTAATGAAACAGAATAGCATATTTTAACAAAATGAATTTTTGATTAAAAATCTGTAGTACAGTACAACTGTGAAGGAGAAGTAAAAATGGCTTGTATGGAGGTGTGGTCAGGGCACAGTTGGTGTGTGAAATAGCACCTAGGGAGATAGAGAGAGGATTAAGCAGTATTAGAGATAAGGTTATTGTGTAGACTGGGTCACAGGGGACTGGACTTAAAAGTACAGTCAGATATAGGAGGAGGTCAGAATTGGTCTGTATAATACAATCAGCTTTGAGAAGCCAATGTTTCATTCCTCTGGCTAGCTTTCATGCAGGAAAACATACTCACACTACTTACAAAGGCAAATCTCTGAGCCGCAGTGCTGAAGATAGAGGTTCAAATTCTGCTGATAATCTGGAGCAGAGGCCATCATGTGAGCACTCTGTAAGCAATGGGTTTATCTTTCCATCGGCCTGTTTAGCACACTCATCTGCACGCTCCGTTCTTTCAGTCATAGCTGTTGATTGACTCTCTTGATGTTCCTGTGTCATTCAGGACCATATCCTGGCTTTTCAGTTAGGAAGTTGTGTCTTGGAGAGCTGCACTGCCTTGCTGAAGTCTACAAGAAGATTTGTGTTGAGGATGGAATTAGACTTTGAGACATTTTTGGCTTCATTTTAAGGGCTCAGTATGCTGTACTTCACTGCTCCATGTTGTAAGTACAGAGCCAGTGGCTAAGAGTCATAATGCGGATGCATAGTGGTTGGGGAGAGGTGTGATCTGGGTGTAAAATGGTTTCCAGAAACTCTGCTCCCAAGAGTCCGCTCTGAGGAAGGCTGGGCACAGAGACAGATCAAGGAGGGCAAGGTCTGCAGCACAGACCTGGCTAGAAAGAGATGGGTGTGGGGCACTGGCTTAGTTTGCCAAGGGCAGAGGGAACTGGGATGCTGGGCTCACAGTGCAGATGAAGTGTGAGTGTGTGGAGTTATAGATCCTGTCTTTACGCATCACATTGATCCCATTCAGTGTGTTATACTTAGCATTTTGTTTATATAATGTCAGGGTGTTACACGGGTTTGTTTATTTTTAACTCATGTATGACTGGCAGTTTCAGTCTGGATGCTGTCTGGTAATGAAATGGAAGAAATTTGTCCAAGTTTGTCTAAAGATCTTTGTCACAGGATCTCCTGAAATTGAGATAAATGCATTTTCTCAACTGTTTATATTACCTTGTCCCCTGGGAACTAAGTCCAACACAGAGACATTATGCAGCAGGTGGTGAAAGCAGTGACCACTATTTGCATGCATTGATAAACAGTTGTGTCATTTTGTGATACATGTTACACTTTGTTTAGGAACTTAGGTGGGGAAAAGAAAAGGGTGCAGTGGGCTTTGCGCAGAAGGAGTCTAGTGCAAAACCAGCCCCTTGGTCAAGTACATCATGTGGCCAGAAGAACTTGGGACTAGAAGCATTCACATAACCATATAGTCATGTCTGACCTCACCATGGGTGGTTGCTCACTGATTTGCCACTTGCTCTCTGTTTCCCATGGTAGACAGGGTTTGAGTGCAACCAGTTTGGGGATATGGCAAAGGATTCCCTGCTGTAAATAGAGTGCTGAATTAATAGGGACCAACACCTGCCAATGATCTATGTCTTGCCAACACCTCTGGATGATCCTTTCTTGCTGTATCACCACTGGATTCTCCAAAGGTAGTCACATTTCCTTGTACACTGAAGAATGCAGCTGGGACTAAGGGCTTCATCCCTGCAGGTTTGCAAACAGCATCCTGTATCCAGCTCTAGGGCCTTCTGAACCCTGGTGGAGCTAAGCTCTGGAATTTGCTTTAGAAATGACCCTGTTTGCCTGATGGGTTTGCAGTGCTCACTGCTGGCTTATCACCAAACATTGATTTCCATTTCCCATTGCTCTGAGCTCTTGCACAGCTCCCACACAGTGAGCTCAGGCTGTCTGCTGTAAGCTGTCGGGGTTGTCCACTGGAGGGAATGTCTTTAGATTCCAGGACCTCCCATTGTCAAAATATTTGGCATAGCTGTGTTGTAAATGGATTTGTGCTTCCGTTTATCCCTACCCTTTGTCCAGGTTGCTCACACCTTCTGTTCTGCACGTGTCTCTTCCCCTTCAGCGCTGTCTGTCCATCTTCTCCTCTTTCTATGCCTCTAATGGAAGTTGGTAATCCCGTTAGGTGCTTGCAGCAGGCGCTGCCGAATTTGCTTGCAAACGCCTGTGCCAGGTCGAGTGTCATTGCCAGCAGCGCTCTTGGCGGGATGAAGGTTGCATTAGTGAACAGTAATTGAAATGCAAAATAACATTTTGATCGAGCGAGCAGGCTGTTTATTTATCAGATCAATAGCCAAAATGCCCCATCTGGAGAAGTCAGCGTGATAATAAGTGATAGCATTCCAAGGGCAAAGGGAACAAGCGTGGCGGGGAGGACATGCCGGCAGGGTGGGCTGGGCTGGGTCACACCGGGCCGTCGATCACTGAAACTTGCTTCCTTTTGGGTTCCTTTTTTGAAGAGGACAGCCCTCCTCCCAGTAGTGTCTGTGAAGGGTTCCAGACCTCTAGAGAGAGAACAAACAGTTCTTAAATATGAGATCAGAGTGCAGACGTGTCGGGGAAGACAGCAGGCCTGCTAGCGGCCTAGCTCTCTTCTCCCAAGATTTAGGCCCTGACAATATTCTTCTGTTCCCGTGTGACAGGAAAAGTTCCTCATGCTGAGAGTATCTTAATAATCACATTCTCAAAACACAGTGACCTTGTTGATAAGGGTACAGGCTGCCCTAAACCAAGAAGCAGTTATGGGAAGGTATTTGGGAGTAACAGAACATGTCAGGAGCCAACCATAACAAAAGGGTCAAACCAGCAGGTGTGCAGATGCTTTTAGATATCAGAGGTAAACTAACAATATTTAGCTATGTGTTTATCAGAACTTGTTACAATTACTAACCAATCAGTGTGGTGTGAACAGTGTGTGTAACCAATTAGCAGTTTTTTAGCTTGCCACGTTTGCAGTAAGAAAGGTATAGAATCTGGGTGATTTCACCTAATAAAATGGCTTCACCTAAAATTCATATTGAATTGCATGTTGCTCTCTGCCGGTCGCCATACAGACGTATGTAAAATCATGTGAGGTCTTCTCCTTCTCATGCTCTGGTAGACACAGGATTGTGACTGAAGGTGCAGACTGCTGCTGATGTAGCTCAGTTAGGCAGTGGGATTTTCTGATTGCTTGATTTTGCTTTAGTGCATTATATTTGCTGTAAAAGTCTTGAACACTCATGGTGATGGTCTGGAAGCATGAAGTCATAGTTTGGCTTCTATAGCGAAGCTGCTGGAATGGTATCAAGGTGCATCCACATAATGAGGAAAGGAGGGATGTGTCTGCAAAGAAGGGGTTTGGATGTGTTTGTTCAATACATTTATTATGTGTATGCATACCTGCTATACAGATATCCTACAGAATAAAACTATGTAACATTTAAGCTGTTCTCAGGAGGGGGTACTATGTTGTCTTTGTGGGTGCCTGGATGTCTGCTGTCTGTTGTTTCTGCCTGTCCATGAGTTGGGATGCTGAAGACGGGGAATGAGCAGTGAAACTGAGGTTGAAGATCCTGTAGTCTTGCATTTTTCTTTTTTCATGTCCTAAAATAATAATGGGGAAAAGTGAAAACTTCCTGGGATGAGGAGATACTATTCACCATGACAGAAAGGAACATTTTTGTGGGGTTTTTTTGTAATCACATTTAGTTAAATTTTCAAATGGGGATGCCAGTTTGGGAGGAAAATGGAAGTAATTTTAGGGTATTTTGCTTTAGAATTTGTTTGTGATGTGTTGGGTTTTTTTTTTTTAATCAAGAGGAATGAATATGCAAGTTATGCAGAGTGTTGGGGGGGAAAGATGTGTTTGTTCTCTTACACAGTTTTCTGTCTAAAATGTGGTTTGTTGGCCATAGTCTCCTCCTCATCTCTTGGTTCAGGCAGGTAAGAAAGCAGGAAACTGTTGGGGCCGCTGATAGGATTCAGCTCGAGTGGACTGGAAGCTACTTTGTCAGTCAAAGGAAATGGGGACAGTCTGGAAGATGGATGAATGAAGTGGATTTAGAACAAGTCATTATGGTTTGAAACCAGAATTTGGGTCAGCTACAACGAGCTACTTAATATATGCAGTGTGTGGTAAGAGATCTGCTAAATACTTATCAAAGGTGGGGTTTTAAAGACTCAGCAAAACTGAACCTTGAGGTTATCTTAAATAGGTAGCTAAAGATAATCCTGTATGTTACAGCAGACTAAGGTGTGCCGAAGGAAAAGGGATGCTTCTGTTTATCACCTGTTCTCAAACCTGTGTTGTTCCTTAGCTTGAGAGGAGCCTGGTCTACAGTTACCTCTGTCACGCGCTCCCTTTCTCTGCAATTTCAAGTTTCAGCCTCACTCTGTCAACAGGTTCCTTGACCCCATGCTGTTCTTTTGTTCCTCCATCCTCACTGACAGCCCACTTTCAGAGTTTCCCAGTGGTTCTGGAACGTCTCCCCTGTGTCAGATCCAATATTTGCTTTCATACGGTTACCTTGCTTTGCTACCATATCATCTTAGAAGTGCCTTCTGAAGAGTCAGAGATAAAAAATAGATTTCAAACTGGAAAGCACTAATTGCCCATTGTTATTTTCCCTGCTGTAATTTATGTGGAACTAATTTCAGTCAGTTTTTCAGGGTCTGTCTGATTTTGAGTAATGTTTCTAATGGTGAGGCTCTTAATTATAGATTCCTCCGAGATCTACAAGTGGAATCTAGGAAAATCCCATCTATTCTGTCTGGATTGCCTTAGCAAGGGTGGGAGAAGTAGGCAGCATTCCACTACTACTCTAAGTTTTGAAGTCTAAGAAACAGAAACCCTCAAAAAATAACGAACAGGTCAAACATACAGAATTCTTAAATGCATCCATGTAGGGGAATGCTCAAGTTCAGACTTTGAATAAGCCTAGAGTTCCTTTTCAGTAAACTATTCTTAAAGAAAGGTTCATTCCCAAGTCTCTTTTGGCATTTGTTTCTAAGATGATGTCCTGGATTTGTAACTATCTCCCATCCTAACTCCTTCCTCAAACACTAAGAGGAATTAAGCAATACCTCCAGTCTCTTTTTTCCCTGCCATTGTTCATCATGAATTGTAGGCAAGGTTGAAGGGAGGGGTGCCTTCAGTGGCTATCTTGAAATGCAAGGAAATGCAGGCTGAAGAACTTGCATCTGGGACAGTTTTCTCTCAGAAATGCTAGGAGGGTACTGAATGAAAGAAAGGTCTGTGTGAGATCACAGAATCACAGAATCGTAGGGGTTGGAAGGGACCTTGAGAGATCATGGGGTCCAATCCCCAAAACACAGTATTATTGTAACTGCTGAACTAGTAAGTGAGAGAGCTTGACTGTCACTGATTTGTGAGACCCAACAGAGGTTTGCTTTCCAAACACCCAAAACCAAAATGGAGAAATATGTGTTCCTGTTTATACTTCAAAGCAGTATTTAGGGTTTGGAGGGTGAATTAACTGCCTATTTGCTCAGAATTATTAAAATTCAGCAGTCTTCAATACCTTGATGTATTAAAGAACTACATTTATACCCCTAAAACTGAAAAACCTACTGTTGTACAAGACTTGGGAAACTGGACATGGGGTTTAACAGCAATACAGTTAACCTTTTTTTTGCACACTAGGTCCATACTGAATTACTTCCCTGTAACTGTATTCTACTCTCCATTGTTAAAGAGCAAAGCGAAAAATTATGAGCTGCCATTACAAATATATTAAATCACAGAATCACAGAATTGTAGGGGTTGGAAGGGCCCTGGAGAGCTCCTGGGGTCCAACCCCCCTGCCAAAGCATCTCCCCAGCTCATACTGCACAGGTCGGCGTCCAGACGGGGCTGGAATCTCTCCAGAGAAGGAGACTCCACACCCCCTGGGCAGCCTGTCCCAGGGCTCTGGCACCCTCACTGGGGAAAAGTTCTTCCCCATGTTGGTGTGGAACTTCCTATGCTCCAATTTGCAGCCATTGCCCCTTGTCCTGTCCCCACAGACCACAGAAAAGGGGCTGGCCAATTCCCCCTGCACCCCATACTTCAGATATTTATAGACATTGATTAGGTCCCCCCTCAGTCTTCTTTTCTCCAGGCTGAACAGCCCCAGCTCTCTCAGCCTTTCCTCACAGGGGAGATGCTCCAGGCCCTCCATCATCTTCATAGCCCTTCTCTGGACTCTCTCCAGGAGATCCCTGTCTGTTTTATCCCAGGGAGCCCAGCACTGGACACAATAGGTGGGGCCTGAGTAGGGCAGAGTAGAGGGGGAGGATCCCCTCCTTAGACCTGCTGGCCACACTCCTCCTGATGCCCCCCAGGATCCCATTGTCTCTCTCAGCCCCCAGGGCACACTGCTGGCTCATGGCCAACCTGTCATCCACCAACACCCCCAGGTCCTTCTCCACAGAGCTCTTCTCCAGCAGGTCACCCCCAGCCTGTACTGATACATGCGGTTGTTCCTCCCCAGGTGCAAATATTTCATGATGGTTCTATCACACCTTGTTCCATTGAGATTTTCTTTTAGAATGAAAAATACAAAAAGTTTTCAACAAGACTTAAAATTATTACTTTTCAATGCAAATATCTGATCCAGGCAAGGGATCAGGCTGGTATGCAAAATTAAATGTGATATGAATGGCAGTGCTGGGGGGTTTCCTTTCCTCACCCAGCTGAAAAGGTGGAAGCAAAATTCTCATGTTCAAGTGTTTGAAATGTGCTACACTGAACATGTTGTTGCATGGGTCTCATTCAGAAGTGTCTGAAGGACTCTGAAGGCACTATGAGAGATATAGATTATAGTTGCCCTAGATAGGCAGAGTATAAAGACAGACATTCAAGAAGAACTGAAGGTCTTTGCTGAGCATTTCAGTAGGGATTGAGATGCAGTTTTCCTGTATGCAGGCAAATTGTTGAACTGGTGTGAGCAGTCTTCCAGATGCAGAAATAGTGAGGAAAGAAGTGGAAATGTGAATCACTGAATGGTAACAGAGGGACAAAAAAGGTGGTGGTAAAATTTGGATAAACAGTAAGCAGCAAGTCTATCCTGGTCCTTGTTTTGCTGTGGTATCAACAGGAAGTATTAGCTCAAGTGCTAAAGCAATTCATTATATTAGTACACCAGAGAGCAAGGTACCTTCCAAAGGTGATGCTCTTAATAAGAGAGCAAACTGATAATATATGCCACATCTCCCAATTAATTGTCATTTCATCTGCATAGTACTTCTTATCATTTCCTAGCAAGAGTGTCGTCCTAAGGGTGAAGAGAAATTACAATAATGAAGATAGGGATGAAGGCTAGTAGGAAATTTGAAATTACAATAATGAAGATAGGGATGAAGGCTAGTAGGAAATTTGTAATGTCTTCTGTCCATGAGAAACCTTTTTTTGTTTATTAAGCAGCCTCCAGGCAGCTTGCTGTGGCAGCTTTCATCAGCATGAGCTAACTTGGGCTAGAGAAGATCTACTGATATGTAACTGGGCTCTGGTTATGCAATGGGTCAAAGAGATAAAATGTCTCCTGGGCGTTAGACAAGCAAATACTATTTGTGTAAGAGCCAGAATATAAGCACTTGCTGTCTGTATCCCTTTAGCTTGCAGAAGATCCCAGGTTGGGCCTCCATCTCCCCTAATGCCCAAGAAACATGTTCCTCCAGTGTACATGGCAGAACTGGTCTCATCCAGCAGCATGCCTCAGTAGATTGCATACAGCCCAGCTCGCCTTGGGAATACCAAGGGAACTGACCCCTGGACGCAGGTCTCTAGATAAGCTTTTGCAGTTGGGAAGCTGTGGGACTTTGCTGGCTTCCTTAAATCTTTTCATTTTAGCTTCTTCAAGCTCCTCACTCAGACATTTTTGCCCTGGCCCACCATTACATTATACAGGGAAAAAAATAACAAATTGATCTTTCTTCAGATGAAGTGTGAAAGGCAGGCCAATTGTGATGCATTTTTACAAAATAAGCTGGGTCCTGATGCCCAGCAAAGCCAAAAGCAACAGAAAATAGTTGTAATTGGAACTAGGATGGTGTAGTTCTTTCAGAATAAAATGCTGACAGTTGGACCTTATTACAACCTGGCAGTCCAGGTTTGTGAACTACAGGATGGCGTTCATGCTGTGGAGTGAAAGTCACACAATGCTTTCCACTCTGAATTAGAGAGCAAGCTCATCAGCCTTTTGCTAAGTTATGGTTTATGTTTGTTCCAAAGACAAGTCTGTAGTATTTGTGTGGGTGTATTATGGACAAATGCCTTGCAAACAGGCTGTCTAGGGCTTGACATACTCTACAGAATAGAAGCATTGCCCACGCAAGCTGAAGGGAGCCGCCACTAACAAACATGACAGAACTCTAAGAAATCTATATATGCTCCAGAGAAAAATATTTAGATTGAGCTGAGGCTCCAACTCTCCTGTCTTTTATTGCAATGCAAAATGCCATGATTTAAAAAAACCCAAAAACAATTCTAAAGCACTAGCAACTTGGTGATTTATGTTTATGGTCATGCCTGTCACATATGTACTACCCAAGCTCTCACCTACCCCCCCCAGGAAGAAATCAAATTTGCCCTGTGAACAGGGTATGTTTCTGTATTATAGAATAAGACCAGAAAAATCTTCCTGGATTGTGGCTGGCATGGTTGAGTTATCCACTGTCACCCACTGTACAGAAGTGGCATATTGGTACTTCCCATTATTCTTGGGCAGTTGTGTGGAGAAGAGCTGTGAGTAAAGAAGAGAGTCTCTAGGTGATGTCTCCCTCCTGTGAAGTCCATATTGAGTAGAAGAGCAGGAGTGTGTGGGTGTGCTGACCCCTGTGCCTCCCTAGCACCATGGGGGGTGTCCTTCTGGAGAAACAGGGATGGGAGTGTGTGGGTGAGCTGTCCATGGTAAGAGTTGGTCGCCCAACAGGTGTGGGCATCTCAGCTCCATGACATTATCTCTGCATATGTGACCTAAAATTACACTGGCTGTTATTGCAGCTGTCACATCTAGCCTGTCACTTGGAAAACATTATTTATTTCTGTCTCCTGTATCTAAAAAAAAACCCACCTGACAAAATCTGGCTTGTTACTGGAGTTGTGGCCAGTGTTTGAGAAGCTGATCTATATTGTTTGTCAGCCAGCTGTGATGGTGCAAAACTCTCTCATGTGGCCCACAAAGGGCACAAAGTCCATGTTGCCCAAATGGCATCATGGCATGATACACACATCTCATTTATGCATGCAGTGCAGGTTTGTGTCATCTGGGCTAACAAATACTGGTAGCAAAAATAGTCCTGTACTGGAGAAGAGGTTGGATGTTTTCTCTCCATTTAAATCGTTGGTGTTTCTGCAGATTAAAGCTTCTTTGGTCTTTCATGGTTGGTTTTAAAATGTCTGTACAATCTAAAGAGTGTTTCTGTCACAAGCTGGGACCTGAAGTGAGCAGGTTCTAATGGCAGTCTTCTCAAGTTTTGTCAGTGAAGTCTGAATCTGCTGTGAGGACTCCCTAGTCGTGGACTTCAGGACTCAAGTGCAGTTCCACAAGCACAGCTGTAGGGCACCTGTAAGTTACAAGCTGTACAGTCACCTCACTTGCAGGGGTTCTCAGTTTTGTGGTATATCTCAGAAGGCTTAACTTCTATCTGGAATCCACATCCAGCTGTAAAATCCACCCCAAAAAAGCCCATTTCTGACCTTTTGCATCTTATCTTGTGCCCAGAATAGAGAGGGGTTTGCCCAAGGAGGGCCTGAGTGTTCTCACTCTCCCTTTCCCTCAGCTGATACTAGTCCTACAGCTGTATTTCAGCATTCATTTTAATGACAAGATCAGTCTTACTGTTGGAAATCTCCCAGCATGTTGGGTTGATGAGTGTGTGATTTTTAACAGAACATGCTGGTGAAAGGACTGGCCTATATCACACAACTTATGATGCTCATTCCTTACCTTTCTCCAGGAAACTGGAGTATAGTACCAGGCTGTCCTTGCCTTTCCTATTGAAGATCATCTAATGAGCATCAGCCCCTAGAGCTCAGCAGTACTGCCTCTAAAGTTTCCTTGATGCAGTGTGGAATAGGGAATGCTGCATGGAGAAGGTACAGGGTGAAATATTTGGATTTGCCTCAGTACTTGGATGCTCAGATGGAATTAATTTACTGAACTGTAGATACCTGTAGCTGATAGAGAATTTTTCTGGTGGGGAGAAGTTGCTTTCTGTTACAAAGCCAGATAATGTTCTGGCTGTCTTGCTAAGTAGGTGTTTTCTCAGGTGAGAAAGAGTCAGGTGAAGGCTTGTAGGGTACTGCATCCCTGTTATTCGCACATCTAGAAATGGGATAAAGAGGTGAACAGAGCTCAAATGACCATTTCTGTTAAAATAACCTCAAAGCTCATGCAATAAAATAGCTTCATCTGCATGGATCCCAAACTTGTAATCCTTGAAGTTTAAAAGAAAAAAAAACAAAACCCTGGGTCAGTATTTATTGTCTTGATTTTATAACACTAATGTTTTGTCCCTTTCTGGTCCTGCCCATCTAGTAATAGTCTTTCCTTCTCTTATCATTGCTGTTGTTCTCAAGAAAGCATTAAACTCATAAGCAATCCAGCCATTATAGAGAAATAGCAAAAGATGAAAGGCTAGAGAAGAATTGGAGACACTTGTAACATTAACCCAGCATCACTGCCCGAGGGAGATAACACTAATGGATAAAAACCTAAAGCACAATCTCAGCTTGGTCTAAACCTGCATATTTACATCCAGAATCACTGAAATTGGAGCATGCTTGTCTGAGGGCAGTTAACAGGCACGTAAAGGCTAACAACATTGTTAGTGATAAACAGCAGTGGGTTTATGAAACAGTAGTACAACAGACAATAACCTTTCTTGATACAATTAGATAATTAGTGGGGAAAAAGGAATGCAGTGGATAGACTGTCTGGACCATACATGGGCTTTTGACACAAAGCTGTGCAAGATCTTATTAGGGAAATTAGATCAAATTGGTTTTGATACAAATCCTGTGAAATGAATCATGGATTAGCTGGCAGAGTGTAAACAGAAGGGTTAGAGAAATTCTTTATCCTTCTGCAGAGAGCTGTCCAAAAGGGCAGTGTTTTTGTTTTAAATATTCATTAGTGACCTGGAGGAATATGTAAAAGGAATAGTTCTCAAATTTACAGTTGACACAACTGAAAGATACCAGAAAAAAAATCAGAGTAGATAAAAGAAGAGAGCTAGGCTGCAAAAATCAACATTATTAACAGGCTTTGGTAAAACAAGTGGCAATTAGCAGTGTGTGGTTTAAAGATGATACTGGATCTACTTTGGAACAAGGAGAATCTCCAAATTTCATGTTGTGCAGAGCACGGTGGCAAAAGCAGCTTATGTTTAGAGAGGTCCCAGTGAGACAGTAGCTATCAAATGATGTGAGCTGATGTGCAACCTGATGTCTGGCAAAGCTACTGCTCAGTTGGTCCATATGTCTGCCCGGCTGTGTGCTTTCCAGAGTGACTCTCCCCTGTAGTGCTGTGGCATTGCACTGTGAGATTTGGGGCACCTTGCTGCAAGAGAGACACAGGCAAATTGGAACAAAGCCAGAGAAGGGCTACAAAGATGCTAAAGGGATTAGAGGGAATGACCTATAATGAGGAAAGGTGAAAAGAACGAAATGTTTAGAACCTCTAAGCCTGTTATATGGGCACAGAAATAGTAACGGAGTTTCCTGTGCCAGCACAGAGGAGGGTTGGATCAAGTCTCTCTCCTTTTGCATTCCTATTAAGGTAACTAGAGCTGAGCAAAATGGCTGTTCATCACTTTAAACTCTTTGCAAGAAAACATTTAGCTGTTCTTCTAGAAGTTCAAGATGTTGTATTTCATTGCCAGGGGACACTCGGAGCCTGTTTAAAAATCACCACAGGATCTCCATGAGACGTGCAGAAAGTCAAAGTTGGTAAAGCTTAACTCACTGTGTGCTGCCCAGCAATAATCAACTGTGCACATTGTTCCAGAGGCCAGAAGAGAAAAACATAAGCTCTGGACTGGCTGGAGTCAGCTCAGCTACGAGCTTTGATCTGTCTTGGCGTTAAGGACTTTTGGCTCTAAAGCATGTGTTCATATCTAACCAGAACTCACTATGTATTACAGTCTCCTGGAAGGGGATAGGAGGGTCCTCAGCTGTAAGGATGTAGGGGGTTTGTTGCTATCCTTGGTTTGCCATCAGTCACTGTTTGCCTGCCTTGGGGAGGAAGGCACCTTAATTGAGGCTGTGAGTTGAGAAGTAAGTTGGTCCTGGGAGCCTAATTTTATATTTTTTTAATGCCAGTGTAGGGAATCATGAGATCCTCTGAATTTTGGGCTTTTTAAGAGGGAGAAGCAGGGGTTTGAACTCTATTGACTGAATGTGACAGTGCAGCTCACCTCCTTGACCTGCCTTTTTCATAGTGTTGTCCTCTGTCTGCCCTTAACATTACAACCCCAACTCCTTTTATTGTGGAACTCCTCAGTGCAGAACAGTGTTTTATGGTGGGTTTACCTTCCATTTTGACCCTAATCTCATGTTATTTGCCCAATGATCTTCAGGCTTTTACTACAAATACACTTCTCTGGTAGGGAAATCTGGCTAGCACAGCAGCTTTCAGCTTTGCTGTGATGTGCTAAGATCTGGTCTCAGCTAGCAAAGCTTTGTCTTCCTCCACACAGTCAGCTGACACTACACCAGGAGATCTGCAAACCCTCTGAGTGTCCTGTGGGATTAAAGATGAATGCACCTGCAGCAATTATTCCTGTAACTGCTCTATGGCCTCTAGTCCAATGTGATCCTCTGGTCAAAGCATGGGCATTCATCAACCCATCATGCTGTCTGTGAGAGGGTCCAAACTCTGGATTCCTCTCCAGTAAACCCAGACAAAACAGCCAAGCAATGTGAGATGCCTGCCTGTACTCTCAAGGTCAACAGTCTTGCCAAATAACAAACTTGGCTGATCGATCCCAGAGATAGGAGATAAGGTCATACATCGAGGATGAAACAGAGAAGGGAGAATTAGGAGATGCTTGGGTCAAACAAGATCATAAGGATGCAGGACTGTGAATTTGCTGTATATCAAACATGTGCATTCATATCAACAGACACACAGATGTGATACACGTACGTGCAAGGCTGGTGTGCACACATATAGAGTGTTCTGTCCTGTCCTATGGTGGGTTTGACCTCTTGGCAGAATAAGTTGCCATGAATACCAGGTAAATAGACTGAAACTGAAATAGAAATTACCCACCTGACCATGGTATGGTAACTTTAAACCAGCAGAGCTTCCAAGACGAAAAGTCAAGCATCCCCAGTCAGTCAGAATTCTTTGGACATATCATCAGGAATATGTATGTATTTAGGTCTTCTTAAAAGCCTTTGACAAATTATCTTACTGAAGGGAAAATTTAACCTCTTGGGTTAATACTATTATCAATTAAAAAGTGTCTGAGACAGAAAGAAAGGGTAGACATACCCTACCCAGAAAAGAAAGAAAAGTCAATTTTCAGCATGATAAAAGTTAACCCAATCACCCACAAGGATCAGTGTTGTGGTGTTTGATCCATGTGTTAATGGTCTGGGAAGGGGGTGAACAATGAGACTCTGCAGATTACATCAAATTATCAAGGAAGAGTGAAAAACTCCAGAGGATCCTAATAAAGCTGGATGCATGGACAGCACAGGGCTAGATGAAATGCACTGTTGACTATTGCAAAACACTGCACACCAGAAGGCATTCATTTGATTTTTTTCATATATCTTAATGGATTCTAAATTAACTGTAGCAACTCAGGAAAAGACCTGAGAATTGCAGTAACTTGCTGATCTTCTCTGTTGAAGAAATGGTAACAGTTTAGATCCTAATTTAAAGAGGGGTGGGGGGGAAGCAAACAATGTAAGGAGTTATGTAACAAGCTGAAAATAACACTGAAAATATGGTAATGTCAGTAGGTAATTGATGGCGTGCTTTTGTCTTGACTACTGTCCAGACCTTCAGCTGGAGAAATGATGGAGCAATGCCAGTTTCATGCTGCTGAGGAGCTGGTTCATTGAACTCTGCTCTGGACTGAACAGAAATAGCCAGACTAGAGGAAGTTCAGAGATGGATGATGAAGCAGATAAGAGGTCTGCAAAACTCTGCGTGAAGAACAATTATATAGATAATGAAAAGCTGAATGAGGAGAACATGGCAAAAGTACATTTCCTGAGAAGGAGAGTTGGGGGGGTGTTCAGGGAGCCTGAAAGACTGAAAATACAGTGTGAGCAAATAGAAGTGGATTTTTTTTGTTTCTTCATGCAGTGTGCAAGTAATCCCTGGAACTTATTGCTATAAGATATCATAAAAATTAGCACTGCTCTGAAGAAAAAGAAGGGGTGAACACATATAATGAATGAGATGTCTTATTTATTGTCGACACAGAAAAAGTTTGTGAATTTGGTAAAGATCATAGAATAGAATCATAGAATCCTAGAATTGTAGGGGTTGGAAGGGACCTGGAGAGCTCCTGGGGTCCAACCCCCCTGCCAAAGCAGCTCCCCAGCTCATACTGCACAGGTCAGCATCCAGACGGGGCTGGAATCTCTCCAGAGAAGGAGACTCCACACCCCCTGGGCAGCCTGTCCCAGGGCTCCGGCACCCTCACTGGGGAAAAGTTCTTCCCCAGGTTGGTGTGGAACTTCCTGTGCTCCAACTTGCAGCCATTGCCCCTTGTCCTGTCCCCACAGACCACTGAAAAGGGGCTAGCTGATTTCCCCTGCATCCCCTGCTTCAGATAATTATAGACTTTAATTAGATCCCCCCTTAGTCTTCTCTTCTCAAGGCTGAAGAGTCCAACTTACTCAGCCTTTCCTCATAGGATAGATGTTCCAGGCCCCTAATCATCTTCATAGCCCTTCTCTGGACTCTCTCCAGGAGATCCCTGTCCTTTTTATCACCAGGGAGCCCAGCACTGGACACAATACTCCAGGTGGGGCCTGACCAGGGCAGAGTAGAGGGGGAGGATCACCTCCTTGGACCTGCTGGCTACACTCCTCCTGATGCCCCCCAGGATCCCATTGGCTCTCTCAGCCCCCAGGGCACACTGCTGGCTCATGGCCAACCTGTCATCCACCAGGACCCCCAGGTCCTTCTCCACAGAGCTCTTCTCCAGCAGGTCACCCCCAGCCTGTACTGATCCATGGGGTTGTTCCTCCCCAGGTGCCAGACTCTCCACTTGCTTTTGTTGACCCTCATCTGGTTTCTCCCTGCCCAGCTCTCCAGCCTGGCCAGGTCTCTGGATGGCATTGCAGCTTTGGATCATCAGTGATGCAGTCCTTCCCATATACCTAAGAGCATAACCTTCTCTCTAAGAAGTGGGAATTTGAGAGAAATGTCTCCATGCAAAAACCTTACACTAGTGTCAGGATTTCATCTGTTAGGCAGCTAAAACAACGACCCAGCTGTTTGCTTACTCCCCACTCCTCCAGAGTGAGATGGGGGCGAGAATCAAAAAGAAACAACAAAGATAAAGCTTTTTGGTTGAGATAAAGACAGTTTAATAGGACAGAAAAAGAAGACTATGGTAATAACAACAATAATAGTGAGATAATGATAAAAGAATATGTAAAACAAGTGTTGTTCACCAAGTGAAACCAATACTCAGTTCTCAAGCCACACTGCCTCTCAGCCCACCTTCCAGTTATATGCTGAGCATGATGTTATACAGTATGGAACATCCCTTTGGTCAGTTTGGGTCAACAGTCTTGGTTATAAGGGAGCTTATAAGCAGGAGGGGATTCAACTTTCTAAAAGGATAGACAATGGCAGGACAAGGGGGAATGGTTTAAAGCTAAAGGAAGGAAGGGTTAGATTGGATATTAGGGGGAAGTTTTTTTACAGAGAGAGTGGTGAGGGGCTGGAACAGACTGCCCAGAGAGGTGGTGGGTGCCCCGTCCCTGGCAGTGTTCAAGGCCAGGTTGGATGGGGCCCTGGGCAACCTTGTGTAGCTGCAGGCCTGAGGATGGTGTCCCTGCCTGTGGCAGGGGGGTTGGAGCTCTGTGATCCTTGGGGCCCCTTCCAACCCATGCCATTCTATGGTTATATATCCCCTCCCAGCTCCTTGCCCTTCCCCTTCTTGCTGAAAAGTCCTTGACTGTTTGGCATCCACTAAGTCCATCAGCGTGTTACAAAGATTATTCTCATAATAAATCCAAAACACAACACTATACTGTACTAGAAATTATCTCTATCTCAGATGAAACCAGGAAAACTAGTAAATAGAAAAATTAAGATTTAAGATTAAGCTGGAGGAAACTTGGTCAGATGATTTTCCTTCAGTTTCTAATCTCCCCTTTTAGTCATGATGGTGAAGTGGGGGAAGGAATCCAATATGAAAGCTAATCAAAGACTTCTGTACTACGAATGAAAATTCAATCTGAGCAGGTCCTTCCTGCAGGGTCTGCTAGTGAACATTTTGCTTTGAGCCAGGATAGCACATCCAGAACTAACAAAACATCTTTTTTACCTGGCCTGCTACAGGCAGGCTCATTTCTTTCTGCAGCCTGTGAACAGCCTGAAATTGTGATCTACATGAATAACCTTGACTTGTTTCTTGTGGGGAGAAAACAGGCTGTTCTTAGTGAGTTGTACTGATATTCCTGAAGGAGAAGAACCTGGGGGTTGTTGAACTGCCTTAGTAAACTGGAATTGCACTGAGGTGGGAAAAGGAGGGCTGTCTTTAGACCGACATATAGCTTGTTTTGGCCAGGAGGCTGCTGAGTGCCTTTCCTCTCTCCCTGCAGGCTGCTTGGCAGAATGGCCACAGAGGAGCGGCACCTCTCCTCCAGCTGTGGGTCCTTCATCAAGACCGAGCCCTCCAGCCCATCCTCCGGCATCGACGCCATCAGCCACCACAGCCCGAGTGGCTCCTCCGACGCTAGCGGTGGCTACGGCATCGCCATGGGTGGCCATCCCAATGGCCTAGACTCGCCACCCATGTTCAATGGCACAGGGATTGGCGGTGGGTCCTGCCGTAAGCGCTATGACGACTGTGCCAGCGCCATCATGGAAGATTCACCCACCAAGTGCGAGTACATGCTGAATGCAATCCCCAAGCGGCTGTGCCTGGTGTGTGGGGACATTGCTTCTGGGTACCACTACGGCGTGGCTTCCTGTGAGGCATGCAAAGCCTTCTTCAAGAGGACTATTCAAGGTATGGTGGGAGGGGAGGGAAACAGAGGCATTCAATCTATAGCAGAAATGGGAGTCAGCCTCAGGCATTGCTGAGGCTGCAGTGTCTCCACGTCATATAAAAGGGGGAAGAGAGGGTAAATGTAATTCACCTAACCCTTCATCCTTTTGTATGCCTCCTCTCTCCTCCTGTCCAGCTCAAGTCCTTCTAAATCAGCCTGGGCATGAAGTTAGGCTTTGTGGTGGTAGGAACCTTTACCAAGTTCCTAGCCTGGCTGGCTACCAGGTCTTGATATCTAGCCTCGTGTACCTTCCTGCCTCTCCAAGTGGCACTGATACACTGATAATGAGGCTGCTCGTGGGGTCAGGCCTGGGAAGGAAATGCTTTGCACTCTGAAGGTGGTTTTAAGGCCCATTTGAAAAGTGGATGCCCTTGCCTAGAGATGGCATCTCTTTAGTGTTGTCTGCACCTTGAGGTGAAAGCTCCAGCAGAGAGGTTCTCACTCTATCCTGCCAGTCTTAACGTGTGGCCATGGACTCCATGAGACCTCATCATAAGGCTGAGGTGCCCTCACAGGGCACTTAGATAAGAGTCAATCTGGTGTTCCTCTTTTTTTCAGCTCCACAAATCCTTTTCATTAAGATGCAACTTCTTTGAAGATAAAATTCTCACTGAAGGACATAACAAATTTTTGTCAGTCTTACTAAGGATGAGGAGTTCTTGAGGTGATTTTGAAAACCTCAGTTATCATGTGTGTAGATAAGTTGCAGTGCATTACTCCTATGTGTACAATATACATATGAGTTGTTGGGCTGTGTCCTGATCGCCAAAGGTATGCTATGCTGCAGATGTGCATACACACAGGAACACAAATATAGCTGGAAGTGGGAGTACATCCAAGCAAGATCCAATATCCATGGATGCTTGGATGTATTTCCACAAGCAGGCCCCACATAAGTAAACCTGGCTGGACATAGAGATACTGCCTTTATTTCTTACACTGTCTAACTGGAAAAAGGACAGGATCATTTACCTTCCAGTGGAAAGTGTATTGAGTTTACCCAACCATGGTGAGGACAGATGTCTAGTGAGCAATCAGCTCTGTGAATACTTGGCTGTTGGTTGGGGTCAATCTGCCACACCAAAACTTCCTTGTCTCCTGTGAAATGAAAGCAATGCACATGTGGGCAGAGCACTCATTTTATTTTTGTTCATTGTATAGGCCTGGTTACACTCTGTCACTGGGGGTGTTCAGCTCTGGAGTGGACAGAGCAGTACAGGGTGCAGTTCAGCCCAGGTCTCTGCAGAATTTACTATTTCTAACTTAATTCCTTAGATTCTAGGTGTCTCTGCTTACTGTTGCCCAGCTGTGGAAATAATCATGCTGCATTGCCCCACTGACTCTTCCTCATTTATCATGCTGTGTGGAAAGCATGGCCATCTCCAGAGCATTGGCCTGTTCCCTGGCAGGATTTCTGTGGTTTGTCATTGCTGAATCTCCTGTGACTGAATGTGAACTTTGCCTTGGACTTCTGACTGTCAGCACTGACTCTGTCCCTCCTCTAGCACTTGGAGCCATTCCCAGTGTTTCTTTTTGGCACATTCAGGTGCTAAAGGAGGGAAAGAGTAGTACTCTGAAGCAAGGCCCTAGGGGCTCCTTAAATAGGAAGAGATTGAAAAATTAGCCCCACGTGGAGAGAGAAAAAAAGACCTAGGAACTTATGGAGAGTTTTCAGAGAAAATCAAAATAAAATGATGCAAGGTGGCAGCAACTAGAGTGTCAGCCAGGGTGATATGTCAGCTGACTTAATCCTAAGAAGGGAGAGTGCTTCCTTCCAACCCCCTTTCTCCAGCACAGCCATATTCTCCCTGTGGTACCCTAATTGATTGCCTGTTAACGTGTAACAGATGGGGAAAAGGAATAAGCAGAGATTTCTCTCACCCTGTCATCAGCTTGGGCTGGCAATTGAGGTACCAAAATGCTTTTATTCCCAAGAGTGGGAGAGTCAAGTGTACTGTAGCCAATGGTGAACAATTTCAGCTATGGAGCTGAAGGCTGAGCTCAGGGGAGTGGGCTGCAGAGTGTGGTTGAGTCAAGAAATGCACCATTCCCAGGGCTCTGCCCCAGTGCTTGCAGTATCCCATCACAGCCCTGGGTATGCAGGGAAAAAGGATTCAAGGATCACACAGAAGAGATGGTGAGTGGCAAAAGCATTTCCAAAAGGTGTTCATCCTACAACTCTTATTATATTCAGTAAATGGGTTAAACATCTAACTGAAGAAGTGGGGAAACATCCATTCAGGCTGCCTAGCATCAATAGCAGGTGTGCAGAGTGCATGCAAATGTGTCTGTTACACACAGTTGCATTCCCTGCTAGTATCAAAAGACTTGCCTTGATCTTGGTATCTGAGAATGGTGTTGGCTCAATGGTTTGATCACAGAGATGGAGCTACAACCCCAGGATTTCCCAGGTGCTCAGAAGATGCTGTAGATAAATTCATCATCAGGCTTTTGTGGTCTTGGGCCAACCACTTCTTGCTGCTTGAGTATTGAAAGATGAAAAAGGAATGACTGTTACAGGAGTACTTAATCTGGTGGCCTTACATTTGGTGATTTTCTTAAGTATTAGGTGTGTATACTGCTATAAAATGGCTCTGAATCTCTCCTGGATGATTAGACTCCTGAAGCTCTAGATACCCTTGATCATGAAGCAGAGCTTCATGCTAAGTTCCCCCTCCAACTGCTACCCCTCCTCTGCTACAAATGACCCCAGTCTACCTAGTGGTTTTCTTTTTCAGCCACATTAACTCATGTAAAACCTGCATACCTTGAGGTAGGAGGATCTTGCAATAGCCTCTCTGCTCCTCCTGCTGCTGCCACATCAGTGGGAATAACAAACATCCAAGCTGCAGACCTTCTTTGAGCCTGACAGCTCCACAACTCACTTTGCCCCTTCTCCAGGTGAGGCCAGGCTCTCTTAGACAGCACAAGAACTGTTGCTTTTCAAGTGATGGGGAGAAGATATGCTGAAAACCAGCATGGACACAGCTGGTTATTCTGGGGTCACTAAGATTGCAGTGTGGTAGTGACCATCAGCAGAATTTTTTCCAAAGAAAAGCAGAGTTTTTACCAAGTCACATTTCCCCAAGGAAAATTTTTATGAAGTCGGGAAAATCCAAACCATTGATTCACTTCAAGCCAAATTGGAGTGGTTGGATTTGCTGAACCAAGCCAGGATCACACAACACATCCTAACCTGTCCCACAGGTTATGGTGGGGTCACACCTGTGACCTCTCTCATGTTGTGTTACATGGCCCAAGGGAAGTGTCAACTTGGCTTTTGAAGTATCTCTTGACTTTGTGAATATTGTGGAAAATGGAATCTGGTGAAGATAGGAGAAAATCAGAGTTTTGGATGTGTTGAAGCATGCAGCTAAGCAGCTATTGGTGGTTAAGAGAGATCTGATTTGAAACCAAGAATTAGTTGAATGTAATGGAGCAGGTCTGTTACATGAAATGCAGTGTGGTTTGAGTGTTTCTGAATTAAAACTTCAAAGTTTAAAACTTAAGAATTTCTATTCTGCAGAAATCCTAACTCATTCTTTCATCCAAGTTTAGGACAAAGGCAAATTCTGGATTTCTTATGGGATACAACCTCTTAATCTAACTCTATTCCTCCTTTCAATAGTTCGCTCAGTAGATAGAACATTATATATCAATCAAATATATTGTCATTATCTTTTGTTCATCAGTTGTTACAACTTGTAGGTAGTTTTGCCTGTTCTGGATATTCACTAATAACAGTGCAGTATAACCATATGAGACCTTTATTATTCAACATATTCACAGCTATGACTACCCTTCCTGTATTTTTTCATCTTCAAATAGTGAAAATTAAAGCTATTTCTAAAATGACCCATTAGTATAAAATAAAAGAGCTTAAAGCTCAGCAAAATGAATCTGAATGAAGGTTTCCCTCTCTGATCTTTGTGAATCATCTCATTGTATGCTTGGAACTCATACCCATAAGGTGAAACAGCAGGACTTGCAAGGAGCAATACTGGAGAGAACTGGTCCTTGGAGAGTCAAAGACTTACATTTACCCTCATCTTCTGAACAGGCAGGCTATGTATCAGGCATAGTGGATTCAAACTTGGTGAGTGTAGCAATACACTGCTGTGCTGGGATGCCCTGACACAAATAAGGGGCTTAAAATGTAGATAATGCAGCTTAGAAGACTTGTAGGTATTTATAACAGGCTTGTGACAAAATCCATTGTCTTCTAGGGCTTCCTGGTTGTCAGTATGGTGGTTAAGGTGGCTCCTGGAAAGGGAGGAGCAGCTGAGAGAGTTTGCTTATTTTCCTGCTCAGAAGAGTGTTAACAGACACAGGATCAGTGAAGGGCCTGTGAGATGCAGGGTGGAGGGTTTGTGTCCCTACAGCTGTGGTCACAGTAGCCAGGCACTGTCCTATCCTTCTGTCCTCCTCAGAAATGTGGTTGCTACTTCTCAGGTGGGAGTTCACAGCCAAAAAAGCAGAAGATGTTTTAAGTTTTCCAAAAACTTTTGAAGCATAACCAGCAAAGTGCAGCATTCCTTGGATCTAGTGCCCAATGCTGCTTACTGTTCACAGCTCTAGCATTTGGATTCAGAAAATCATCTCCTGTGCAACACAACTCTGTAAATCTGGTGGGTTTGGGGTGCTGGTGTCACACCTATAGCTATCTCCTTTTCTCTTTTCCTCATAGCATCAAGAGTCCTGAAGCTTTGGGCTTCACATTTCTATTTTTCTTATTATATAAGCCACTTGACATGAAATTTTGGTTAATGCAAGTCTTACCTCACCTGCTTTTCCAAAGTCTCATTTTCTTGCAAGCGATAAACATTTGTATGAGCTTTTGATCTGGGGTTGGAAGTGCATTGTGGGGTTTGGGGATTTGGTTTGGTTTGGTTTTTCCTTTTTTTCTTTTCAAGTATCAGAGCCTCTACTGATGCTTCTGTATAATCAGGTACCTAGATCAGGGATGTGTCCCTGGTAGGATCATAGAATCATAGAATGGTCTGGGTTGGAAGGGACCCCAAGGATCATTCAGAGAGCTCCAACCCCCCTGCCACAGGCAGGGACACCAACCTCAGGCCTGGAGCTACACAAGGTTGCCCAGGGCCCCATCCAACCTGGCCTTGAACACTGCCAGGGACGGGGCATCCACTGGGCAGCAGATAGGACAGGATAGGACAGCCTTGCTGAAAATCAGGTCACTTATTCAAGTGCCTAAATGTTTATTTACAGGACCAATACTTGAAACCCTGTGGCTTAAAAAAAATAACTCCTCACCTCATGCATATCATTGGAGATATTTTTTTTTCTAATTTTCACAAAGTATTTCTCCTCACACTAGGGCTCAGGCTATGAAGTCTCAGTTGGAAGGGCTAATTTAAGCAGAAGGCAATAGAAAATCCACTCCATGTGTATTATCAGTGTTCCCTGTCCTGGTGCAGGAGGTCAGACTGGTGCCTGCCAAGGGCAGAGGAACTCCTGAACTGGAACTCCACTCACCAAGGGTCTTTTAACAAAAGTTTTCACGTCCCATTTCACTGAGACACCCAGATGATCTGTTTAAATTCAGAATCAGAGATAAAAAGGGCTCAGGATAAAAGCCTGGGGGTACTGAAATCAAAGTGTTACCAGAGCTACTGGCTTATTGAAAAATCATGTTGCTCTCTCCTGCAGACTGTCCCAGTCACGCAGAACAGCTGTACCATGCAGGCGTTATACTGCCTGCCTGATGGGACTTTCCTTAGGCTATGGTATTTTGCAAGCAGTTCTTGTAAAACAAACAAACCAAAACCAAAACAAAGGAACAAATGCATGAGCTGAGGTGCCCGTGAGATTAATTTCACTGGGATTTCCTGCTCTCAGCCCTCTGGCCCCAGGGAACTGGGAGAGTGGCACCACACGTTGCTGGTCCTAACTGCAGCATGCTGTGTCAAATCACTAGGGCAAAAGAATGAATGGAATTAGGAACTTACTAGCAGATAGGGCTGAATCTGGGTATTCCCCTGAAATTCAGGAAAACCTTTGGTCATCTTAGAGGTGGCCAGCAGGGACAGGGAGGTGATTGTCCCTCTCAACTCTGCCCTCCTGAGGCCCCAGCTGGAGTCCTGTGTCCAGAGCTGGGGCCCCAATACAAGAGAGATGTGGAACTGTTGGAGAGGGGTCAGAGGAGCCACGAAGATGCTCAGAGGGCTGGAGCAGCTGCCCTACAAAGAGAGGCTGAGGGAGCTGGGCTGGTTCAGCCTGGAGAAGAGAAGGCTGCAGGGGGACCTCATTGCAGCCTGCCAGTCCCTGAAGGGAGCAGAGAAACAGGAGGGGATTCAACTTTTTAAAAGGATAGACAATGGCTGGACAAGGGGGATGGATTAAAGCTAAAGGAAGGAAGGGTTAGATTGGATATTAGGGGGAAGTTTTTTACAGAGGGAGTGGTGAGGGGCTGGAACAGGCTGCCCAGAGAGGGGGTGGATGCCCCGTCCCTGGCAGTGTTCAAGGCCAGGTTGGATGGGGCCCTGGGCAACCTTGTCTAGCTGCAGGCCTGAGGTTGGAGCTCTCTGATCCTTGGGGTCCCTTCCAACCCTTGCCAGTCTATGATTCTATGATCTTGCCTTCTAGGTCACCCAAAGAAGGAGATGAGAAGTCTGTGCAGCAGTGCAGAGCAGGACAGAGCATGCAAGGAGTGCAGAGGGAAAGAATGGTAAAAGCAGTGAAGGAGAAACCAGAAAATTAACACAGACGGATGGTAGTGGGGTTTCTTCAGAAAACAACCTGAAAATGTAAAAGCTTGAAAGACTTTCTGGACTACTTCTGTCTAATCTTTCCTGAGTTTCCTTGTAGAATGGCTTTTAGAAAGGCAGGATCGGTAAGCAGGGAGCAGCTTGTGCTGTCTGTGCTGTAGTAATTCTGAGCTCAGCTCCCCGAGGAGCTCTGTCCATAACTTAAGCAGTAGCTGGGTGGGATTTTACTGCTTATCAAGCTCAGGGAGGCATTCCTTTCTTCCCAGTTCTTTCCCTTCCAGAGACATATGGTGACTGTGGGGTCTCTTGAAGATCAAGTTCTGGCAGGTGCTCGTATAACGTGTGCACTGGAAATTATGTTCCAAACGGTTTAACAGTCAAAGGTCTAATTTTACAGAAAATAGGGTGATTTTGCAGTTCTCTAGCATAAAAAACATGATCTATTACTTTAATTGTCTTTGGCTGTTTCTAAGGATCTTTCATCTAAAGGCTTTAAAGTGCATCTAGACCTTAGTGAATCACGACTCATGATCTCCCCAGAAGGAAGGTTTGGTGCTTGTTTCATTTCCAGAGGAACAAACTGCAACGCAGAGAGGAAGTGATTTGCCCTTCAGGACCACATATGAAGCCCTAGAACAAATCAAAATGATCTGGTCAGCCACCACTTCATTGTTTTAAGCCATTTTTTTGGTAAATCTATGCTGTGGCATTAGTGAGATCCTAGTGGTTTTTTTAGATCAATTGTAAATGTTGTAGGAGTCAAAGGAAATCTGTTCTAACAAGCACCAGTTTAAAGCAAGGCCTTGTCAACTAGATGATCCATTTTCTGCCCTTTCCTTCTAGGTCACACAATCTACAGGCTTGACTCGAATTTTGTACTTGTATGCAGACTTATCCATGTGCACCTTTGTGTGCTGATGCTCTTCTGCAGGGCCTTGCAGCACCCCCAGCTGCTGCAGTGAAGGGGAAGTTCTCTCCAAGCCCCCTGTGCTGTCAGCCAGGCTGGTGGTGTGACCGCCAGCCGCTGGGAGGCTGCTGGAATTTCGATGAGTTAATCTCATCACTTTATCACAGGGCACTTACAGAAATTACAGGGAGCTGTGAGCAGCTCACTGTGCTGGCAGCCAGCCCCAGGACCCATAAAAGAAATTGAGACACACACACACATACACACACACACACACACACAAAGTCAGAGAACTTTGTTAAAGTTTTGGAGATGATAGTTTTTCTTGGATGAGTTCTGCTTGGGTAATGCTGATTGTGCCTTCCCTGGTGATGTCCCTGTTTCCAGTAGTAATGGCAGGTATTGCCCCCAGCTGCAGCTCTCAGTCCCTGTAGCACAGAGCATATTATGGGGCCTGCTACAAAACTCTATTTATTTTGGTAGTTACCTTGTGTGAAGAGGGTACACTGGGTCTCTCCTTGAGTGTGCCTGTGGGTAGGGCTAAAAGGCACAGTTGATGGGCCTTTCTTCCTTTAGACTTGGCACAGTGTGCGAAGGAAGCACATGAGCCTGTGTTCAACGTGAGGGCACTGAGGCATGCTGGATAGGATGTCCCACTACAATGTGGGTGTATTTTTTTCACCCATGCTTACCAGCAAACCATATGGCTGCTGCGCTACGTGGTGGTCACTGCTTTGCTGCCCAGGAAGGGGAACTAGCCTGATGTTCACCCTCCTTTAGCTCTGCTCCTTTAACAGACATGACCTCAGTACAGACGTGCCTTTGAGAATCGCTTCTTCAGGCTGTGTGTACAGTGGGTATGTGGTAACCACTACCTACTCTGACACTATCAAGTGTAGTTGGTTTTGTAGACCACTTCTAGAAGTTCGTTTTGTCAAGGCACCCATAACCTGGAGGGATGGGGAAGCTGGGGAATCTGATTGACACAGTGTAAAGGGACCTTGTCAGATGAGGGCTGTCACTGCCTCCCACTGTTATAAGGCCTCAGTGCCCTTGGTGTTGTGTCTCTGTGTTAGGAGGGACACATTTTTGGCCTTGAGACCACAAAACATGAAAACTTCAAATCTCTTCAGACCTCTGGCTTTGGTGAGAAAGATGGATATGGAAACTAAGGCAAAATCTTCCAAAAGAAAGCCTAACCATTAAGCTAGCATAGCCAAGTCCAACTGCTTGAGGGACCTGGAGTTGTTTACCCTGGGAGAAAAAGAGATTAAGGGGAGACCTTATTGCTTTCTACAGCTACCTGAAAAGTGGTCATAGTGAGGTGGGTCTTGGTCTCTTTTCCCACGTAACATGTGATAGGACAAGAGGAAACGGCCTCAAGTTGCACCAGGAGAAGTTTAAATTAGATATTAGGAAGACTTTCTTCACTGAAAGGGTTATCAAACCCTGGAACAGGCTCCCCAGAGAAGTGGTTGAGTCACAATCCCTGGACGTATTTAAAATGAATGTAGATGTGCTTACAGATATGGTTTAGTTGTGGACTTGGCAGTGCTGGGTTAATGTTTGAACTGGATGATTTTAAAGGTCTTTTCCTACCAAAACGATTCTATGATTCTATGAAAGTGAGACTGTGTTTGGGTTTTACCCCAGGATTGTTCCTTCTCTGTTCCCTCCTGTGTGGAGCACAGTAAGTATCTGATCATGAGGTCAGAGCCTCAGTACTCATGGGTCTGTAATGTGCTGGAGCTCTGTGTCTAGAGCAGGAGTTTGTTTATTACCTTGAGATCAAGCCTGAATCTCAATTTCCAGCTCTCAGAGAACCCTGATACATTACTGGCTATTGAAATTCAGGTGCTGCAGAATGACGAAATCCAGTCTGAATGGAAGCAACGTGTGCAGCACACTCTGCTCCTGCAGGCAATCTACATTTTCAGGGCAGATAAACAATGGTTGAGGAATGGGGTGGCTGAGCTCAAGTTTAGGTTGCCAGTTGCAAGTTTTGTGACAAAAGAAGAGGCAAGAGGTAGAAGGTTTATAACTAGCAGGCAGATCACCTTTAGGCTTTGGGGATTGGGTGCTCCAGAGGTTTCACCCAGCAGGGGCCAAGCGTAGTGAGATAAAGCAATTTCCTTTTGAATCCATGCTCTGGCTTTCCACACAGATTCCAAATAGGCTTTCCAACTGCTTAGCTATCCCCAAGATCTAATCACCACCCCCTGAGATTGGTATGTATCAGATCTTTGGTCTTTATTTAGAGGAGGGAAGGGTCTTGCACAAGAACACAGAAATCCATTGCAGAAGTAGGAACAAAAATCAAGTGCCACTAAATTGTAAGCTCTACTTCTAATCTGATAGCATATGAAGTCCACACTGCATGTTCTCTGAGCTCATACCTACACTTCTCCATACAGCTCTGATTGAACTCTTGAATCTCAGTTTCTTGCTCCAAATCACTAAACCAACTTTTCCACTCTTCTGAACTGACTGTAGAGCTTGGAAACCCTTTTCAGAGCTGCCTGATTTACCCAGTAGCTAGACTGCCTTCAATGTATTGTCATTGTCAGTGCATCACTGTCAAGGTTAGATTTCTAGTCCTGTTCCACAGCAAACATTGAATAGCCCTCTTCAGAGACATCACTGCCAAAGTGAATGGCAGGATGGAAACAGCTGTTTCTATTCATTGTCTTCTAGGACTAAATAATAGTTGCATTACACAGTGATCCAGCATAATTCCACTTACATCCTCATACCAGATGCTTGCATCCATGTTTCAGTTACATTCTTGGCTTACAATAGAATACAATGTGACCAGAAATAAATCTGGGATGGTTCTTTCCCTGCTGTGTCTTGGAGGTGGTGTTACGAGGTGTTGTGAAGTGATGATAAATGGAAGGGGATGAGGAAAGAAATACTGATACTCTGTGCAGAGGGATGAGAGGAAGATGCATGAGGACTGAAAAAGTAAAGCTGCAAGGTTTTCCACAGAGAGCCTGTGTTCATTTTACAGGGTATTTTATCCATCTTTCTCAATCCAAACCTACTCTTCCCTATTACCAGCTGGCAGTTGGCAGGAGGAAGCAAAGGAGGAAATACCATCTCTGAGCTCCCTGGTCCCCCAAGCAAGGCAAGAAAGGACAGGTGACATTCATCCCACAGACATGGAGGAAGAATTGGCAATAAGGGGAATGCTGCTAATGTCTGAACTGCTCTCAGCCCTGAACTTCAGGGAACAGGCCAAGTCATGAGGGATGCAGCACAAAGAATCATGACATGCCTGGAGCGTGCATTATGCTTGAAAGCCCAGCATTGCAGTCACCCCCTTGGATGGACAGGTTTCTCCCAATACTTAGAGCAGTATTGGGGTTTTTTCTGAACTGTGTTCTAATAAGTAGTGCTGAGCTCTCTAAGAGCCATTATCAGCTGGCTCTGATCTCAGAATATGTGTGTAAATGAGCGAGCAAGCATACAGCATATACAAACTGATGATGGTGGGAATATCTGGGCACTACAGCCTGTCCCTGGATCAGTGGGGAGAACGTGGATCCTGGGTGACCATCTCTGTGTTTGATTGCAGGGAATATTGAATACAGCTGCCCGGCCACCAATGAATGTGAGATCACGAAACGGAGGCGCAAGTCCTGTCAGGCCTGTCGCTTCATGAAATGCCTCAAAGTGGGGATGCTAAAAGAAGGTAAGACAGAGTCAGACTGAGAATTGTTCTCTGTCCCAACAGCACCTGGGCCTTGCAGGATCTCCTAGGCTAACTACACACTTGCCTTCTCTGGATTTCCAAAGGTATCTTTTTACAGGCTTTGTAAAAGAGTCAGGATGGGCAGTGACCAAGAGGACAATCCAGAGAGGAGAGTGGTTCTAGTCAGCACCTTTATGCTAGGACATTACTTCTAGCACTTGCAAATTTGACAAATAACCAGAAACTGGCTGTACCAAACTTCCTTTCCCAAAGGCTCCTCCAGGCTGGAGGGTGCTCCTCTTTTTGCCCACTCCCCACTGCCCAGCTCCCCTATGTTCATTTTGCAACATCGAGGAGGAGAGGCCTTTGCGTGATCATGACTGGGTTGGTTGGGATGGGTTAATGCAGAGCTATGGCATGGTGTGCAAGAAAGGTCTGCCCATATTCCCACTCAGGAGACTTTCTGGAGATGGTGGGTAGTACGGGTTTGTCTGGGAGCTGTGGGTCTCCTGCCCTGCATGCTCAACCTTGCATTGTGCTCAGCTATTGATCTGTTCAGCGCTCTCTGAGCAGTGTTCAGCTTCTTTCTTGTGCGGCTTTTCCTCCCCCCACCCCCCTCCCCAATCCTTGGCCATTCAAGGTGAACCACAGGGAATTCAGTGGCAATTAAACACATTCTTACAGATTGACTTTAAAGCTTTGTTTCCCTTGGGCCCCTCAGGGAGTCAGCTAGGAGGAGGGGGAAGAGAGGGGAAGAGAGGGAAGGAAGGAGAAAGGTTGCAACGCTGTACCTGGTAGAGCATGCTACCCTCAGTCTAACCACAAGGAGTAGCAGCTGGCTGTGGTCTGTGTAAGTCCTGCTGGAGCCAAGATGCCAGCATGCAGTTTGCTTCCAGGTCATACCCTTATAGCAGCTGGTGATGAATTGTACAGTGTCACTTGAGTGTATATTGCTTTGCACTAGGGCGCTCTCATTTCTTGAGAGGCAAGTTGATAGCAACCAGTGTTGTTAAGACTGTAGATTAGGTATTAAAGCCTGTTCTGTTTTTTGATGGATGTGTAGTTTCTGTGGTTAAATATCTTCCAGCTAGACCATACCAGTTACCAAGGGGAGGAGAAGGCAGAGCCTGGCCCTCCGTGACCTAGGTGTAGAGGGTGGTAGACTTGGAGTATCTTGATATACTGTTGGGAAGAAGGCATCTGGTTTTGGAGTTAGAAAGGGATGACTGGAAACCTGCTGCTCTGCATGTGGTAATTCAGGGAGAAGATACATCCCCTTACTCACACACCAGTCCATTGCAGTGACACTGGCTTTAATGGGAGCACAGATTTGTAATGTGCACTAGCCTGCTCATAGGAGTCCCATAAAACAACATTAAAAGCCTGATGTGGCTCCAGTCACTGCAGAGCAGCAACATGGGTTCAGGCTTGTTGGCTGCCTGTGTCTTTGCCACGCTGCATCTAAGCAGTTGAGCCTCTTGAAACTGGCAGCTGGGAGTGCAGAGTCACTGGAGCCAAGGCTGGTGTGTCTGACTGCCTGGCCAGGGCATCCTCTACTTCTGGTTCTGGGAGTTTGAGGCAGTCCAGAAAGGCTGGAAAGAATATAAGCTCACTCACAGCATGCTGTGCCTGAACTCCTGAACCCCATGGGATACTACTCATGGCAAACTGAAATTTGACTCTAAGGCTGCTTTTGTGCTGAAGTGTATTTAGTTATTCATATAGGGATTGATTTGGCATCATTAAAGCCACTGGGGAAGGGTGGTTTGCTATTGATGGTAGTGTATCTGTGATCCTGCCCATAATATTTAGAGCTGTGGAATATACAGTATAAAGATTTATTGATAGCAGTGGGATGCAAGAACACATGACATTATCAAGAGGAGCAGAGGAGACTGCACTAGGACTCCTGTGTCCTAGCACAGAGTGGTCAAGTGATGTTGGGCAGGCAGCTTTTTTTCTCTTTGTTTTGCTCAGTTTCTCAAGCTGAGAAGGAAGGGTCATACTGCTCTGCTTTGCTAAAGGGTTGTGAGGACTGATTAGTTAACTTTATGTGAAGCCTGGTGGAAGCACAAAGTATTAGTATACAGAATCCAATCGATACACATCTTTCAAAGCAAAATCCAAAAGGGAAGAAAAATGGTTTTACAGTCTTTGGTCTCCACAGAGCCAGGAGTTTCTGGAAAGAATAAATCCATAATTGTTTGACTTGCTCAAAAATGCAGAATTGACAAGGGATTTTGGATTAGAAAAGGTTCATTGGTCTTTTCCATCTCTGATCTGTCATCCTATTAGCTCATCCATCCCTTCTCTCTGCCAGGGCAGGAGTGTTCCCAGCTGTATATTTCTAGTAGTTTAACTGTTTTTAAAAATCCCTGATGTCTTAGTTTCCCTAGAGAGCCTGTTCTGCAGTCTCCAAACATTCATTAGGACAAAGTCTTGTTTGATACTTGAGCTACAATTTTTTTTTTCAATAGTTCCTTCCTACTTTGCCTCAGTGTATCTCTCTTTTATTCCTTGGGTTCAGCCATGGCAGAAGGGTGCTAAGCCAGGTTCCTTCTCCTGCTTGTTCACCAAGAGTTTGGAGAAAAACAGTTTTGTGGTTAAAGATGAGATCTAAGAACCAGTTCTTCTCTTGACAAGTTTCCCCTTGATGTCCTTGGCACTGGGCTGGTAATTTAGTGAGGAGATGTCTGGGTAAAGAAACTGAACTTCTGGTGGAGAATCACAGAATCACAGAGCTGTAGGGGTTGGAAGGGACCTGGAGAGCTCCTGGGGTCCAACCCCCCTGCCAAAGCAGCTCCCCAGCTCATACTGCACAGGTCGGCGTCCAGACGGGGCTGGAATCTCTCCAGAGAAGGAGACTCCACACCCCCTGGGCAGCCTGTCCCAGGGCTCTGGCACCCTCACTGGGGAAAAGTTCTTCCCCATGTTGGTGTGGAACTTCCTATTCTCCAACTTGCAGCCATTGCTCCTTGTCCTGTCTCCACAGAGCACTGAAAAGGGGCTGACCATTTCCCCCTGCACCCCATACTTCAGATATTTATAGACAGGTCCCCACTTAGTCTTCTTTTCACTAGGCTGAACAGTCCCAAAGAAGAAGAGTATCATATTCCATTAGTACCTAATTAAGAGCTTCACAGTTTCTTCTCATTAAAGAATGGAAGCTTTTCCTCATTACTGCCATCATACACAACTTACATACCAACACCTGCCCACTAGGCATGTATCATGAGCCTGTTCTTCAGGCAGAAGGCACCAGTATTCAAACATGGCAAAAACCATGACTTCAAGCTTCTGCCTTACATCTGAAAGGCTCAGCTTGATGCTGCAGGAGAACCTTAGGCTTTCCCCTTGGGGAGTGCATATGAGGGTCACCAGGCATCTTCTCTCATCCCTATGTGGGCTGCAGCTAGGTGAACAGCTGTGAATGTGGCCCTTTAAGACCTGGAGACACTGCCCCTAACGCAGAAGTGCAGGTTATTCAGGCAGTGCCCAGTGAATGAGGATAGGGCAGGAAGAGAGCCAGTGGAGCAATCAATAGGTGTCTCAGATATCCAGGCCACTTTCTTTAAGAGATCTCTGATCAATACATTGCAACAAGGGAACTGCACGGACACCAGAGCTTTGCTGTCTCAGATTCTCCTGGCGTGATGCTGCAGGGCAGGAGAGACTCGCTAGGGAGAGTGGCAGGCAGAAAGCCCTGCCCACGGAGCCCAACTGGCTCAGATGTCTGAAGTGTTGGCCTGTCTGCCTGCTTGTCTCTCACTTTCCCTTTCCATCTGGAGTGTGCCCCTAGAGAGCGTTAATAAGCCCCTCACTAGCAGGCTCAGATAGGAGGCTGCTGAATGTGGAGTCCAGGATTCCAGCAAACTCCAGTCCCAGTGCCCCTGTGGAGAGGCACCATCATCAGAAAACCTGCTCTCTGCTGCTGAAGCACTGGCCTGCAGACAGTGGGAAATAGGGCATGCTCACAGCTTTGAGTGCCCCCATGCTCTGCAAAAATTCAGGGAAACCTGAGCAACCTGTGATACTGCTGACCCCAAATGGAGAAGAAGATAGCTACGTAAATGTCTGGCCAGTGAAGGAAAGTGTGCCCTGTGACTTGCAGAGAGAGGCATTGTTCAGAGCTTGGCATCCCTCCCTGGTTTTCCCACCCCACTGCCTCTCTTTGCTCCCAGCACTAAGACCAAAGTGTAGCTCTTTAACTGTGGGCTCTACAAAGTAGATCTAGAACTCTGTGTCTCTCTAGAATGATGGATAGAGGAATTTTGGTGGTTTGGCAGGTCTTTTTTAAAGCCATAATATACCTTGTCAGTTTTGGGGAGAATATACCCTTGCCATTCACGCTCTAGCCACCCATGGCCTTTCTGTTCCACAGCAATTTGTCTGTCTTCGAGAGGGAGATGTAATTTCAGATGACACATGGCTTGTGTAAGTGGGCCCAGAGGTTTGATTTTGGACATTGGCTGGTTAAAACATGACCTCACAGCCTTTCCCTCCACACATCTGCTGTGTGGACGACTGTGACTTCTCTTGAAGTCTCATTCCTGTGTGTTACCTTGCAGAATGGTTCCATGATGAGCACAATCATGTCACTTCTCTGTGTTTCAGTGTGGTGGGTGACTTTGGCTGGCTATCAGGTGCCCACCAAGTTTCTCCCTTCCCCCTTCTCAGCAGGACAGAGAGAGAAAATGTCATGAAAAGGCTTATGGGTCAAGAGAACAACAGGGAGATCACTTAGAAGTTACTGTCATGGACAAAGCTTGACTTGGAGAAGACTGATTGAATTTCATAGAATCATAGAATTGTTAATTCTATAATTTGTTAATAAAAAAGTATTGATAGATAAAAACAAAAGTCAAAAGCACCTTCTTCCTTCTTTGATTTCTTCCCAGGCACAACTTGTTCATGTCTACCTTCTCTTCCCCTGAGCAGTGCAGGTGGACAGGGACTGGGAGTTTGTGGTCAGTGCCCAAAACTTTGTCTCTGCTACTCTTTCCTCTTCATGCTGTTCCCTTGCTCCAGTGTGGGATCCCTCTCATGGGTTACAGTCCTGCATGAACTTCTTCAGTGTGAGTCCTTCCCATAGACTGCAGTTCTTTAAGAACTGCTGCAGCATGGTACCTTCCCAGGAACAAATTGCTCCAGTGTGGATCCCTCACAAGCCACAGTTCCTGCCAGAAGATGTGCTCATGCATGGGCTTCTCTTCATGGGCCACAGCTCCTACCAGGAGCCTGCTCTGGTATGTGCTCTCCACAAGCTGCAGCTTCCTTCAGGGCATGCCCTCCTGCTCCAGTGTGGGGTCCTCCACAGGCTACAAAGGTGGATATCTGCACTATTGTGGTCTTCTATGGGCTGCAGGGGGTAACTTAGTTCACCATGGTCTTCACAGGCTGCAGGGGGAATCTCTGCTTTGGTGCCTGGAGCATCTCCTCCCCTCCTCCTTTGACCTTCATATCTACAGTGTTGTTTATCTTGCATTTTCTCACTCCTCTCTCACAGCTGCTGTGCAGCATTTTTTACCTTTTCTTGAATTGCTGATGGGCTCAGCTTTGGCCACTGGTGTGTCTGTTTTGTAGCCATCTGGGGCTGGCTCTGTCTGACATGGGGGGGAGCTTCTGGTGTCTTCCCATAAAAACCACCCCTGCAGTCCCCCACTACCAAAACCTTGCCACGTAAACCCAGTACAGTCAGCCCATGAAAGGGGAACGTGAAGAGGGATGGAGATAAGAGGTGAGGTGCGATCATAGAACCATAGAATGGCATGGGTTGGAAGGGACCCCAAGGATCAGAGAGCTCCAACCCCCCTGCCACAGGCAGGGACACCAACCTCAGGCCTGGAGCTACACAAGGTTGCCCAGGGCCCCATCCAACCTGGCCTTGAACACTGCCAGGGATGGGGCATCCACCACCTCTCTGGGCAGCCTGTTCTAGGACCTCACCACTCTCTCTGTACAGAACTTCCCCCTGTATTACACAGGACATATCCCCACAGCATCTCAAATCTCCCAGTTTTGTCTGGGAAAGAATAACATATACAGGAGATTTTGGAATACCTGTGATTTGTTCTTGCAAAACAGGGCTTTGAGAACCCTGTGGGCACACAATTAACTGTTTCATTTTAATTCAGCCCTGTGGGAAGGGGGTCAGGGTCTCTCACTCTGCCTCTTTGAAATTGCTTTGTAAAGGAGATGGTTAGTTAGCATCTACAGAGCATCTGCCATTGAGGCCAATTTAGATCCAATCTAAACCTTCCCTCCTTTAGCTTTAATCCATCCCCCTTGTCCTGCCATCAAAGCCTCATTACAGAACTTGTTTCTGAGTGGAAATGACAGACAAGCAGAAGAGAAGCAATACTGGACATACCAAACCCTTCCATACCAAATGGTGCAGACTGGCACTAATATGCATAATGTTGCTGAATATCAGTTGTCTTCTGCTCCCTGCCAGTGCTGAGACTTGTCTTCTCAAAGTCTGCTCATAACTGAGGCCTAAGAGTAACTTACTGAGATGTGTGAGTGGCTTCTGCCCAGTTCCTTGCAGACATACTGGTTGGCTTCCAAGAAAGAGAGACAAGTCTGAAAGGGTCCTGGGGATGTGTCATGTGGTAGACCAGGTACACATTATTTCAGAAAGTAGAAGAACTTTCTGGAGTCTCCCATGTATTTCTTGTGATAAAAGCAGGAGTGAGAATTCACAGGATGGGAAACCTTCCCTGCACGAGGTGCTTTGCCCCACTCAATGTCTTTGAAGTCAAGTTGTCCTCTGGCCTGGCCTCCTGGTTCTCAGGAGTCACCCCACAGCTGTTTCCTCTGTGGTGAGAGTGAAGTTTACAAATGTAGAGGAAGGAATATAGTTTTGATCTGGATGTGGAAAAGGGAGGCTCTTCAATGCTAAGAAGTTAGGCAGTTATCCAGGAAAGGCAGAAAATTTGATATATTTACACAACTGTTTCTTCCCAGAAGTGTATCTGCTCTGGTGTAGTAATCCCAGGTACAGCCATTCCTTTCCCAGGCTTTGCTCCTTTATTCCTAATGCATTTCCACAGGAAATGCTAGACAACATGTTAAAATTCAACAGGGCACCCAAATCCCCCTAGCTCTTGGACTCCTGTCAGATCTCATTTCTGATGTAGCAATTGCTGGAATGTGTGGACACTGACACTGCAGGGACAGGTAGTGAAATTTGAATGAGAAGCCACAAAGTTCATTCAGTTCATCTTCCTCTTAGTTGTTCCCCTTTCCTTCCTGTCCCAGGTGTCTTTGGGAATCCCCTGCCTTCCAGGAATTTGCAGCAACCTGGTAGCCCTTGTGCTCTCTGTGGATGTTGGAGGTGGTCCCCACTTCAGCAGATGGTGGAGGCTGTAATCTCCAAATTTCAGAAGTGGTTATCTTTTAAATCCATGCTCCTCCTGTTCAAGACCCTGACTGATTAGGAAAGCCTGTAACTGGTGAAACTTTCATTGTGTTTACTCCTCACTCTGGTTTTTCCCCTTACCTGCTGCACCCAGTGGCTGATGTTGTAAATGTTTCTCAAAGAAACAAATCTGTCACCCTGGGCAGACCTGGCCATGTGATGTTATAAATTGGGTGCTGTCAGTATCTAAACAAGATTCCAAGCACTGGCAATCTCAAGCTACTTCCACTTAGTAACTTTGCCTTCATCCTTCCCTAAAATCCAGATAACTGAATCAACAGCAGATCTCCTGCTCAGCAACGTAACCAAATGGAGGGGGTTTCACTTCTGTTCTCAGGTGAAAGACTCTCTCAATGGAGCAAAAAACCTCTCCCATCTCCCTCCTGCCCCCATCCGTGCTTCCAGCCCATGTGTTCTCAAAGAGATATTTGATTTCAGTGAAAGCTCGGCTGACGTCCCTGCAATATGCTCGGGTTCTTGCTTTGTGCTTCCTGGGAAGGATGAGGGCTCCTCCGGGGATTCTGGGTAATTGGGTTAGTGGCCAGCTCATGTCAGGAAATTAAAAGGCAGCCCCGATCAGGTTGCTGCTGCATGCCATTTAATGGCTTTGTATTTATAGAGTATTCTGCCTCCAGCCGGTGCCAGAAATATCACTGTTGGAGGCATCCAAAGGAAAAAAGAGAATGAAAAAATTGTCTTTTTTTCTTTCCTCTAAAATACCCCTGTTTAAAACAGACAGGCAACCCCCTGTCCCTTGAAATGGGAGGGATCTCCAGGTGCAGTGAGTGGCATCTTGATGTCTGTATCATCCACACCCAACTAATTTCCAAGGTGTTAATTGAGCGTTTGGGATGTGGCTGGAGCTGGGCTGGTGGTGTGACACGGCACATGGGCTGCCATTGGCAGAGCAATGGTAATTCTCCACAGAAAAGGCTTCCAGCAGATAGGCTGCCCATGAAACACACACCGGGCTGAGGGCGGTTGGTATTTGTTCTCCAGCCATAAAGATGACGCATCTCAGACCCTCCCCACACCTTCTGCCATGTCCAATGGATTATTATTCTATTTACTTTGGTTCCTCCAATTCATTTTGAGTTGATACTCTGCAAGACATACTTACCTGGAGTATTGTGTCCAATTCTGGGCTCCCTGGTGTAAAAAGGACAGGGATCTGGAGAGAGTCCAGAGAAGGGCTACAGAGATGATGAAGGGCCTGGAACATCTATCCTATGAGGAAAGGCTGAAGAAGCTGGGACTGTTCAGTCTAGAGAAAAGAAGATTAAGGGGAGACCTAATTGGTGTTTACCATTATCTTAAGTATGGGATGCAGGGGGAATTGGCCAGCCCCTTTTCAGTGGTCAGTGAGGGCAGGACAAGGGCAATGGCTGCAAATTGGAGCACAGGAAGTTCCACACCAACATGGGGAAGAACTTTTCCCCAGTGAGGGTGCCAGAGCCCTGGGACAGGCTGCCCAGGGGATGTGGAGTCTCCTTCTCTGGAGATATTCAAGACCCGTCTGGATGCCTATCTGTGTAATATGAGCTGGGGAGCTGCTTTGGCAGGGGGGTTGGACCCCATGAGCTCTTGAGGTCCCTTCCAACCCCTATAATTCTGTGATTCTGTAACTAAATCTTCATTCTATCAGCTGTGGAGTCCAGGCTCCATCAATGTACCTCTGCATGGATTCAGACAGGTGTCACCTCTGCAGAGATTTATAATAAAGACTGCATTCTGTCACCAGCCATCATGCTACAAGCTTTTAAGCAGTTCTAGCAACATGGTGGGTCAGGTCTCCTGAGGTGAGCAAGATTGGGGTGAGACTGAAAGTATGTCCCTCTGCTCTATGGTAATTTAAGGCAGGCACATCAAGATTTTCACAGCCTTTGGTGACCCACGGTCACCAGTGACTCAGCTCTGCTGAGATTCTCAATCCCTTCCCCTGACTCATCTTTGGAGACTGTGCCAGCCCTTGGTCTTCAGGGTATCCTGAGAGGGTCTTTACTCAGAATTCCCTGGCACAGTGCTTCTAACTTAAGAATTGAACTGTAAGCATACACTAGTTCTTAGTGCTGGAAGAGGCACTGCTGAAGTGGGGACTTCAGGAGAGGATCCAAGGCTGCGAGGCCTTGCTCTAAGAGGCTGGCCAAAGCAACAGGACACTGTGGTGTGGTGTGTCTAGCTCCCTTACCTCTGTGGATCTCTGTCACAAGCAGGCCTCTCTCCCTGAAGCGGTGGGAGCCTCTCTGTTGTGTCACATATCTAAAAATTTGATCCTTGGTCCATGCTTATGCTGTTCTATCTGTTACAAAAGGCTCATACACTTTCCCTAAATAGACTGAGAAAGAAAACTGGACTAGAGGAAGCATGGGTTTGACCCTGCAGGGGTTTCCTTGGTAGTGAGTGGAGAGAAGTAGCTGTCATTACTCCTCAGATAAGTGTCTGCCTGGTGAGGTGAATGCAGAGGTTTCTGCTTCTCTCTGTTGCCTGTCAAGGGAGCCCAGATGCACAGAAGAGAGCTAGCAAAGTCTAAAATAAAGTGAGTTGAGTCACACCCAGGGCTGCAGGCTCCTCAAGGCAGCAAACACTCCTTTGGTTACTTAGCTCTGAGCTGAACTACCTCTTGGGAAGTTAGTGGGGCTGGGGCTTTATCATCTTTTAGGTCCTCTTGTGAAAGGTATCCTTGGCCTTTTCCTGGCAGGCACATGCCTACATCTGTTCCTTTCACACAGAGCCCCTCAATCTGCTGCTATGCAGACATTGCTGCCACAGGTGACATAGCCAGTAGACCTGCTGTCCTGCTTCAGGCTGTTTTGAGGGTTGTAAAGGGAAGCAATCAAAGGGGGACATTTGCATGGACCACGAACACAAGGTGAGCATGTGGTTGTGGGGGTATTACAGAGAGCTGAACAAGGTAGGAGGTATTCATTATTCCCATTAAGAAGTCCTTGCTAATTCCTGACTTTCCAGGGTAGTTGCGGGGAGGTGAGTTGAGAGAGGCTCAGCACAGGAAGGAAGCTGTACATCTGAGAGACACCAGTGGCTCATGCTGCAGAGATACCTCTGCAGAGCTGGCAGCCATGCAGCTGGCAGTGGTGAGGAGGTTTGGTTTGCAAGCTGTGTGGGATGTATGCTTTGGACCAACCACCTGGGACGTGCTGCTTGCGTTCTGTGGCGCCCAGCAGAGAGCAACAGGCAATTCGATATGAATTTTAGGTGAAGCCATTTATTGGGTGAAATCACCCAGATTCTATACCTTTCTTACTGCAAACGTGGCAAGCTAAAAAACTGCTAATTGGTTACACACACTGTTCACACCACACTGGTTGGCTAGTAATTATAACAAGTTCTGATAAACACATAGCTAAATATTGTTAGTTTACCTCTGATATCTAAAAGCATCTGCACACCTGCTGGTTTGACCCTTTTGTTATGGTTGGTTCCTGACATGTTCCGTTACTCCCAAATACCTTCCCATAACTGCTGCTTGGTTTAGGGCAGCCTGTACCTCTATCAACAAGGCCACTGTGTTTTGAGAATGTGATTATTAGGATCCTCTCTGCTTGAGGAACTTTCCTGTCTCATGGGAACAGAAGAATATTATCGGGGCCTAAATCTTGGGAGAAGAGAGCTAGGCCGCCAGCAGGCCTGCTGCCTTCCCCGACAATGTTCCTGTGTGAGGAGCAAGGATGCCTTGTGTCATTGCTCCAAGGCATGTGACAGCCTCTGGTACCAGGTACCACCAGGCATCATAGGGTTCACCTGTCCCTCAGAGGAGCTTTCCTACCCAACTAACATATCCCTAAAAACATCAAAGATGGAGCAGACTGCAGCATCCAGCCTGATCCAATCTAATTTCTCTGTAGGCCCTTGTAACACAGGAGATGGCTTTTTCAACTCCACTGCCCCCCTCCCCATGCTAGTTCCCCACCCTGCCACTGCCACTCTCCAGGCTTGCTGACCTGTATCTATTAGTCTCTGGGTTTTTCTGTCCATGCAGACCTGCGACCCTCAAGTCACTTTCCTATATTTCAAATGAGTTAGGTAATGGGGCCACTCCTCTACCGGATGAGTCTCTGCAGGTTGGCCTCTTATTTCAGCAGTCTAAGAGCCTTATAGTGTAAAGGGGCCTTTTTCCCTGCCCATGATGGAATCCCAGAGTAACAAAAGAGGCTCTAGTCAGTTTGCAGCTTCTCCGTTCTCATTAGGCAGAGATGCCTTCTCCTATCGTCTATTTTCCTATAGTCTATTTCTTTCCTGGTCTTGGCAAGCCTAACTTTTATAGTCATTGGTGTTCTCTGTTTCTTTGATAAGCCTCCTCCTGGCTCACTCATCCCATCACCACATCCTGTTGTCTCTCCTGCATTTCAGACTAAAACAGTAGAGGGAAATTCTGTAGGAGAGACCTTGGGCATAACCCTTCTCCCTTCCTTCCTTCTCTGCTCTTGGCCTATGCCTTCCAGCTTCCTTGGGCAGTACCAGTCCATATACTTCAGACTACAGCTCCTGAGAACAGGAGCATCTCTGATAGCTGCAGAGTACAACACCAGCTCAGACACTAGGAGATCAAGCAGGCTCTACTGATGCAGAAACTGCAGCTCAAGGGTTAGGTGGGTAGTGGGCACAGGACGTGGCTGGGGAGGCTCAGCAAAAGCAACCCCACAGGCATTGCACCCTGGCCAGCACTTATCCTCTGTTCCCTTTGGTTGTGTCCTTCTCAGTCTAGACACATATTGTACTGTGCAAAGCCTGTAGCTTGGCTCCTCCGTTAGCTCTTTTGGCAAGATAGATCTTTCTGTTCCTATCAATTCATGAGCATGTGATAGGACTCGATGGAAAGTGAGGTGAGGCTAGTAATTTGACACGACAGCTGATATTGGGCCTAGACTGCATTTCCCACTGGCCAGGGCTTAGCTTCACAGAGCTTTTAAGAGTATTTTTAGTCCCCAGAAAAATAAAAGAGAAACTAAACCTGACTCTGTGTGCTGTTGCCTCTGCATACTCGGCTATTTTTACTTCCGACAGACTCGGCCTGGGTCCAGCTTTTGAAAAAAGCTGGAATTATTTTACTTCCATTAAGAAAAAAACCCCCAAAGCCTGATGTTATCAAGTCAGCAAGGGGACATCTGATCCCAAAGTTGTCGGGCAGACGTCTCTCCGAGGGGCATGTCAGAGAAATGCAGGGAGCTTGAACAGATCAGCAGATCAGCTCTCCCACTGCAGAGGCTTGGTGCTGGCACAGACCTCTCTGCAAGAGTGCTTGGAACACGAGTGGCACCCACAGGACGCTTAGAAAACTGACATCCCTACCCCAGGCAGTATGCTGAGCAGAAATGTCCTGCAGAAGTCCTGAACCTGCCCTCCTCCCTGCTAGATCAGGGGGGCTCCCACAGGCAGGGAAGCTGGGGCTGTGCTGCTGGTGAGCTGGAACTCAGTCCCTATGGTGAACACCAGGGTCAGGTCCACACCTAGGTCTCACAGAGCAGCAGGACTCTTATTCAAGGTCTCTCAAAATGTAATAAGATGCAGTGAACAACATCTTCATTGTGACACAGGAGAGTGGGAGGAGAAGGGATGTTTCCAGCACAGGTAGTCTTCATTTGTGATCAAGCAGCTGCCTGAAAGGTACTCTCCTTGTATTCTCTCACTTCTATTCATATCTTGTTTATGAGGGGTTAGCAAGGGGTGGTACTTGCCAAACTTTGCCCTATATTGTATTTCACATTGTGTATTACAAGCCCTCCCTTGTTTGCAATCCACCCCCTTGCTGATCTGTCAAGAAGGTGCATCCAAGAGCACCTATAGTGGTGACAATTTTCTAGGATGAATGCCTTCTCTCCTGACCAGTGGTGATCCATGAGAGAAATGAGTTTGTGCAGGAGCTGGAAGGCAACTGCTTTCTCATGCTGCTGTTTTGTTCTTAGACTGTGGGACCAAATCCTATGAAAGAGTCTTCAATGCAGACCAGCTGTATTTTGCAAGTGGCCGCTGCACCTTGCAGTTAAAGCTCAAGGGGCTGCATTTGGTGTGAAATCCAACCTTGGGATTGCAGTGTATGTACCACTCAGCCTTGCTCCAGCCCTCTCCCAGCTCTCTTCTCCTTGCACTCCCTCCCTTCCATTCATACCTCAGTTTACATCCACTTCCATTTCCTCTCTACTCAGTGCTTTCCTTCATGCTGCTTCTCAGAGCTCACCACTGCACCTCCTCACTCCATTTTCATGTCCTTGGGCATCCCTCTCAGAGCTGTGTTGTAACCAGCCTGCCTATCTTAAAATCAACCACTGAGGAAATCAAGTAGCTGGCAAAAGCCACCTCATACCACAGCTCAGTACCAGGTCCTGATTTCTGACCATGCCCCTTCCTTCCATTGAGGTATGATGCATTCAGCTGTCAGTTCTCTGGAGAAGGGATTTTGCCATGATGCCTATGCCTGGTGCAACACAGTCAGGGTTGAAACCTTAGTGTTTGTTGCAGTGCCTGCAGGTCACTGCACTCAGTGACTGGCACTGGGCTGCGCTGCGTAGGGGTCAGCCTGTCCACTGGCACTGTGGCTGGAGCGATGACAACAGGGTGGAATAGTGGCTCTGCAAATGCAGATTGAAAGCATTTGCCTCAAGGAGTGTCATGCAGGATGGGGAACAAGAGGAGGACAAACACTTGTTCAGAATTAACAAGCCAAAGTCCTTGGGCGAACAGACCTCTATCTGCTCAGTGAGGGAAGGAGGGTTGGAGGGGAAATCTCTCTGCATCTCTCTTATCTTTTTTTAATGCACTTAAGTCCTTTGTGTCCTTATAATCGGATTGAGGGTCCCTAATACTGCTGCAACCTGTGTAGCCATTCCTCTGCCAAGCACTGGAGGATGGCATGATTCTCCTTGGGAGAAGAACTCCTTCCTTCATTTCCTCTGTACCCCTCCCAGACCACACAGAATCACAGAATCACAGAATCTTAGGGGTTGGAAGGGACCTCAAGAGATCATCGGGTCCAACCCCCCTGCCAAAGCAGGTTCCCTATCTCACATTACATAGATAGGCGTCCAGACGAGACTTGAATATCTCCAGAGAAGGAGACTCCACCACCTCCCTGGGCAGCCTATTCCACTGCTCTGTCACCCTCACTGTGAAAAAGTTCTTCCCCATGTTGGTGTGGAACTTCCTGTGCTCCAATTTGCAGCCATTGCCCCTTGTCCTGTCCCCACAGACACTGAAAAGGGGCTGGCCAATTCCCCCTGCCACCCATGCCTAAGATATTTATAAACATTGATTAGGTCCCCCCTCAGTCTTCTTTTTTCCAAGCTGAACAGACCCAGCTCACTCAGCCTTTCCTCACAGGGGAGATGTTCCAGACCCCTAGTCAACTTCGTAGCCCTTCTCTGGACTCTCTCCAGAAGGTCCCTGTCTTTTTTATACCGGGGAGCCCAGAACTGGACACAGATTATCAAACTGCACAGTGAAAGCATCCTGAAGGGCTGTGTGTTGGTTTCTCCTGGGCTGAGAATAGTCTCTCTCTGCACCATTGACATCCTGCCCACTGGTGTGAGGGAATGGACACCTCTGTGACCCTTCTTCTGGGGAGCTGTGATTTGGGTATGAAGTCCTGCAACCTGTTCTGGATTCCTCCATAATCTTTGAACAATGTTTCCCTGATCCTTTCAATTTTCACACCTGGTTCCTTGGTTTACTGTCAATTTCTGAAATTCATGTCTCTCCCTCCTCGCCTGGCTCATGGGTGGGTGTCATCCATTCAACAGAGGTCTTCTTTCTTAGGAAAGCAGGGGAAAATTATATAGGGAAAGAAGTCTACTCTGCGCTGGTCAGGCCCCACCTGGAGTATTGTGTCCAGTTCTGGGCTCCTTGGTTTAAAAAAGACAGGGATCTCCTGGAGAGAGTCCAGAGAAGGGCTACGAAGATGATGAAGGGCCTGGAACATCTATCCTGTGAGGAAAGGCTGAGTAAGTTGGGACTGTTCAGCCTTGAAAAGAGAAGACTGAGGGGGGACCTAATTAAAGTCTGTAATTATCTTAAGCAGGGGATGCAGGGGGAAATGGCCAGCCCCTTTTTTCAGTGTCTGTGGGAACAGGACAAAGGGCAATGGCTGCAAGTTGGAGCATAGGAAGTTCCACCCCAACATGGGGAAGACCTTTTCCCCAGTGAGGGTGCCAGAGCCCTGGGACAGGCTGCCCAGGGGGTGTGGAGTCTCCTTCTCTGGAGAGATTCCAGCCCCGTCTGGACGCCGACCTGTGCAGTATGAGCTGGGGAGCTGCTTTGGCAGGGGGGTTGGACCTGATGAGCTCTTGAGTTCCCTTCCAACCCCTACAATTCTGTGATTCTATGAAATCATGGACAGAAATGAAAGTTTCCTCCTTCATCCAGAACTTTATTAGTTCTGTTCCTCAGGGCTGTCACTAGGTTTGGGATTCCCTGGCTGCCCTTTCTGAAATCACTCTTCTGCATACACTGAAACACCCTGAAATGTGTTGGGGCTCCCAGGAAGGAATCTTGCCCACAGGCTATCTGCTGCTGGGAATGGACATGAAAGAAGCAATGGGCAACATTTTCAGAAACACAAATGTTTAATGGAGGAGAAAGGCAATACTTATGCTTAGGGATGTCAGTGAATTCTCCACACACCATAAGAAATTGAAACTACTCAGTTTGATTTGAATTCACCTATTCAAGTTCATGTCTTCTATCCATCTTCCAATGTCTACCATCCTTCCATAGCAGCCACTTGCAGCAGCAGTTCCTTTGCTCTGCGGAGCTCCAGGTAGGCTCATTCCTGCTTCTCCTGCTCAGTGGGAGCAGCAGGAGTCCTGTAAGGAAGCAGCTATATAGCATTAGTAACATCATGCTTAGGAGCCTCTGTCCCCACACACCATGGCTTACAGGTAATGTCCCCTAGACCTCAGTGTGGGTGTTCTACTGCCAGGGAGATTGTGCTGTCAGACACTGTTACTGAGTGCTGTTGGCCTGGTTGTTGGTGGTTGTTCCTGCTGTCAGAATCATAGAATCATAGAATGGCAAGGGTTGGAAGGGACCCCAAGGATCATAAAGCTCCAACCCCTCTGCCACAGGCAGGGACACCAACCTCAGGCCTGGAGCTACACAAGGTTGCCCAGGGCCCCATCCAACCTGGCCTTGAACACTGCCAGGGATGAGGCATCCACCCCCTCTCTGGGCAGCCTGTTCCAGCCCCTCACCACTCTCTCTGTAAAAAACTTCCCCCTAATATCCAATCTAACCCTTCCTTCCTTCAGCTTTAATCCATTCCCCCTTGTCCTGCCATTATCTGCCCTTTTAAAAAGTTGAATCCCCTCCTGTTTCTCTGCTCCCTTCAGGGACTGGCAGGCTGCAATGAGGTCCCCCCGCAGCCTTCTCTTCTCCAGGCTGAACAAGCCCAGCTCCCTCAGCCTCTCTTTGTAGGGCAGCTGCTCCAGCCCTCTGAGCATCTTCGTGGCTCCTCTGACCCCTCTCCAACAGTTCCACATCTCTCTTGTATTGGGGCCCCAGCTCTGGACACAGGACTCCAGCTGGGGCCTCAGGAGGGCAGAGCAGAGAGGGACAATCCCCTCCCTGTCCCTGCTGCCACCCCTCTGCTGATGGAGCCCAGGATCCCATTGGCCTTGCGAGCTGCAAGAGCCACTGCTGGCTCCTGGGAAGTTTCTCACCCACCAGAATCCCCAAGTCCTTCTCACAGGGCTGCTCTCCAGGGGCTCTTCTCCCAGTCTGTATCTGTGTCTGGGATTCTTCCAGCCCAAGTGCCACCCCTGACACTTGGCAGTGTTGAACCTCATCAGGTTCCCCCAGGCCCATTTTTCCAGCCTGGCAAGATCCCTCTGGATGGCTCTTTTCCTTCTAGGGTGTCAACCACACCACTCAGCTTGGTGTCATCCACAAACTTGCTGAGGGCTGGGCTGTTGGTACCATCTGTCAGTCAAGTGGGCTTGGGTCCTCCAGCCATGAAGAGTATCCAGGTGTGGTGGCAGGTAACAGGTAGGAGAAGTGGCATTGAATGCACAGTGTGAGTGACAGGCAGGTGCCTCTCTCTGGGGTAGAATATTTGTCAGCAGACTGTAGGTTTTCTCAGGTGTACAAGCTGTTTGAAAAGCATCACTTCAGAACTGCTTTGGAATGTTTGCTTTTAGTTGTTTGTGTTTATGCAGTGGATTGATTGCAAAATATTAATGGCTTGATGTGATTAGTAAGTGTATCACATAATTGCTTCCTGTGATCAGACTAGATAAAGTCATTTGTGCTTCTAAGGAAGTACTTGTAGGGTGTAAATTCAAATGTTTATTCTGTTTGAATACTCCTTCATTTACCTTGAAAGATTTATTTTTTTTTTAATTCCCTTTTTGGTTTGGTTGGTTTTGGGTTTTTTAGCAATAGCTGTGTCTGCTGGCAAGACTGAATTACCCATTTCCCAAGAGCTGATTGCCAGAGACCACATGGCTAGCTGGAAATAATTGGCAATCAGAGAAATATCTATGGCTTTTTTTCACTATTTGGTTTTAACATTGTATTTTGTATTGAGACAGCAGTTCGTTTGCTGTTCCAGGCTTATTGATGCTGCTGTGGTTTCCTGTGTGGTGACAGCAGTCCCTGGTGTTTCTCAGTCACTGGGAACTGTTTTCAATGTGCTCTTTGCAGTTTGATCCAGTGTATTTTGAAAGAGCTACAGCAAATTCTTCCATGTCTTCCTACTTCAGCTTTATCATTGCTTTATTGTAGTAGAGGTTGTTTCTATTTATTTGAGTTCTACTTTTATTACAGTTGCCTTACTTGATCAAGGCTGAAACATTGTTGTTGAATTCATAGTTGATAATCTATTTGCTATAGGTCACTTTTCCAGATATAAACAGTAAGAGGTCACAGAACATTTAACTTCTCATTTCTAAGAACAATCTGAAAGCTTATTTTTATAACTGCAGGTTTGATTGGCATTTAAAGTCTTTCTTTATAAAAGCAAGATCATGTAGAGGGCATTGAGGTCTGAAGCTTTTCATTTGCCCATCAGATTGATGGTGATTCAAGAGTTTGGATGGGTTAATTTCTGTCTTTGTTAATGTTTTGGATAAAAACAAAGCCAACAGCCCCACGGTTAGAGCTGGAGGTTGCCTTGCTGGTATTATTGGGATTGCTGGGTTCAGATGAGATCTCAAGTGCTTGGGAGAGGAAAGCTATCCGGAGTGTGGGGAATATCATAGCAAATTTTAGCATCTGCATATCCTGGTTCCCTGTGGCACTAAGGAGTCACAAGGATTTATCTTTTACCCACAGGTGTCCGTCTGGACCGAGTCCGTGGAGGCCGTCAGAAGTACAAGAGGAGACTGGACTCTGAGAGTAGCACTTACCTGAGCCTACAGATCCCTCCCCCAGCTAAAAAGCCACGTACGTATTGGTCTTGAATTGTGGTCCTCTGAGCAACTGCTGTGTTTCTTTTTATGTCTCCCAAAACATAGAGTGGAGCAGTTGTCACTTCTGATTCCCCTGTCAGTCACCAGCACTAGAATTTTTTTCTTATGATCATAGTGCAGGTACACCTGGAGTACAGCTTAGGAGCTGTATTCATTGTACCTAGGATTAAACATCAGACCTTTCCTAGGAGATTATGGGAATCAAATTAGTGGTGCTCTGATCTTGTCTTGTATCCAAGCTATGTTAACAAAACTGGTCCCATGCTGTTTTCTCCCTTCCATACTACTTGCAGTTCTCTCAGCTTTTCCACATACCACCAACTGAGTATTCATGCCTCCTTCTTCCCTAGTTGGATCTACCTGAGACAATGGCTGATCACCTTGCAGTAGCTTCCTGCTTTTGTCATCCCTATACAGAGCTGATTTGGCATAAGCAGATCACTACAGCTTGTGTAGCTGCAGTGTAGCCTTCTCCTGTTGTGGCCAAAATCATCTCTGAAGCCCTCTGGCCCCTCTAATCATGTGTTACCCCCAGGAAGGTCCACCTAGAAAGGGCTGTTATGACTCTTTACTGTTATATGTCATGAGAGATACAACAACAACAACTTCTTCTTTGAAATGCACAGTGACTAAGATCGTCTCCCACTTGCTGGTGGCTGAGCCAGAGAAGATTTATGCCATGCCTGATCCAACCATGCCAGAGAGTGACATCAAAGCCCTGACAACCCTCTGTGACCTGGCAGACAGGGAACTGGTGGTGATCATTGGCTGGGCAAAGCACATCCCAGGTAAACAGGAGGAATTATGAATGATGTAAGCACAAACAGCAAAGGGAGGTATAATTTATCACTGTGCTTATCACTTTTGTCTTCAACCAAGACTTTTACATAGTGATGAGTGGAAATCACCATCACAGAAAACTGCTTGTGGTGGATTCTCATTGGTAACAAACTCCAATATAGCCTGTGGTGGAGGTGCATTGGTGACTGTGTATGTGTGTGTGTCCTGGTATTACATGCAGGTGACTTCAGGATGGTGTGATAGAGTTCTTGGTTGTACATGGCATTGAGTGGCACAGCAAAAGCACTTGGGAAACAGCCTTTAGGATGGCATGGTAGACTGTAGTGATTTTTGCACTGCATCAACATGACATAGGTCTGTTGTGTATATAGTTTAATGTATGTAATGGCAGTGACCAGACTTTGCTGCTAATGACAAGGCAGGCACCCGTCCTGTCTGTAATGGGCATGCTTGTCCAGACTCAGTAATGCTTTTGTCATATGGATTCATCACAAGTCCCATTGGGATGCAGGACATATGCACTATTGTCAGTGATTCTCCAGGTTTCTATGCTGACAAATATTGAGGACACCTTTTTGGCAATGTGACCAGTCACTGAAGGCTGACTGACTGTAACCACTGAAGGTGCCTGTGCGATTGAGTGACATAGCAAGTGACACAATGGACCCAGCCTGACAGAGCAGACATGGCCCCCTAAGGGGTTCTGGGGACAAAGATTTGGATTGGCATGGGAAAATGCCCTCTCTCTCTAGTTCCCTGCATCATCCTTCTCATAAAAGGTTGGATTTAAGTGTGGAAAAGGTTCACCAGGAACTTAGCAAATGTCCTTGGTGTTTACATGGCCCCTTTCCAAAGGCTGCTTCAGATGCTCAATACAAACAGCTCTCTACAGCTATGAACAGCTCTCTACTGCTGTCTCCTGCCTTCTGTCCCCGTTCTTTTGTCAAGAGACTATCTGAGGCTCAGCTGCAGGATCATGGGATTTAACTCATATTGCACATCATCTGTGACTTCTACTGCATTCTCTTGCTTGGCTTCTTGGCTTTAAGCTCTTCCTTGTTTGGTGAAGCATCTTAGCACAAGTGATAGGTTTAGTTCTCCCATGTATTCTGCTTTTCTTTGTAGCTCCTCTGTTGGCTTCTTTGTGGCTGCTTATCTTTTTCAGAGCAAGTATACCTCCTGTGGCTCAGGAGTTAGTCGTTTCCTGGGCTATATGGAATATGGACTATTACACGGTGGGACTACAAAGTCTGGAGAAACTTTTTCAGGACAGTGTTTCTGAATAGAGGTTAATCTCAGTGGTGCCCTTCTTACACAAGATCTGAAGGGATTTCAGCTGTCATTAGGGCTGGAATCCTTCTGGGGCTGATTCATCACAGGGGGGTTACAGTGGCGATTAGGGAACTCAGCCCGGATTGCTCTACTAACCCAGTACTTAGGGTGTTAACACGAGTGGTTGTAATGCACTGCTGCCCAGTGAGGTGCTGTTCTTCCAACCTTGGCTATTTCTGTTGGCACAGGGTGCCCTGCTGCAGTTCCCTAGCTTGCTGCTGTGGGAATAAGTGTGGGATGCTCAGCTCCAAGTTCCTGCAGATTTTTCCAGCCTGGCATGGTGGTATTACACCAGGAGTACAGTAGATATTACTCATGCATGGTGAAAGGAGCTCTTCCTCAGCTTTCTGGCAGGCAGGACATACCTGCCAGCATCTCAGTTTTCTGTGGGTATTCTCCTATCCTATCAAAGGCCCTGCAACATGGTAGCAGCCATCAGCCTGGCACAGTTCAGACCAGCAGCGTTATTATAACAGGAACGTGTGTACAGCAGAGTGCTTGGGGATTGTTACACAAGGGAGCAGTACCTACATACAACCATAATAAAAGACAGATCATAACAAGGGAACAAAATTCCCCCTATTTCTGAAACAAGTATGAAACATACTGAGTTAAGCAGCAAGGGGGCAGAGCAGGGCAGGGCCAGGAGGCTGCCAAGGTGTTTAGATTATCCATGCCCCTTATTTCTGCCTTCCAAGGATTTTGAGCAAAACAGGACATTGCTTCCCATGTGCATGAACTCTTGGACAGAGAGGGATGGAGAAAGGAACACAAGGCATGTACTCCTGCCTTGTGTTCTCACTGGAATTGGTAAGGAACAGTGTGACATTAAAGTCATATCAACCCTTCAGGGTCTGAGGTGTCAGCACAAATTTCTACCCCAGTGTCAGCAAATAAAGTCACTTAGGCTTAAAGACACTCTCCTATGATAACAAGAAAGCATGGTTTAATGGTGTTTAGCAAATGTTATTAGCTCAATAGCCTTATTAGCTATTAGCTCAAAAGCCATGCTTAGCCATTGTAGAGTTGTCCCCTTCTGTATGAGCACCTCTGCCCTGCTCCCCACTACACATCTTCCCCCTGTGCTAACTGTCTTGGAACAACATCTACCTTTTCTGCATGCCTTGATGCAGGAAGACAAGTCTTCTCTCAGGGGGTGACAACGAAGGCTCTCCCAGGGTAGCTGTTGTGCTGTTCTCACTAGGAAGACGATAGTACTAGCACAGAATGAAATATGGCAAGTGGAGTGACAGCAGCTGTGTCTGGAGTGGCCTCAGATCCTATAATTACATCTCCCTTTATTACCTCTGCTAATGGCCCTCCAGGATGACAGAAATGATAATAAATTAACAGATTATGAACTCCACTTGCCACAAATTATGTGACTTTTTTTTAATTCTGGGAGCTCCCACTGCCAAACCACTGAAATAAAAAAAAAAATTAAAAAAACCCAGAAAAAATTCCCTGAATGTCACATCTGCTAAAGCAGCTTTTCTCAACCTGCAACTGGGAAGAAGGGAAAAATGTATGCAGCACTGTGCTAGAGACAGAGGCTCCTCTTTTGGGAGTCAAGGGATGACAGTGGACCATTCAGCACCTTTCAGGATGAAACCTGAGAAAAGCAGCAAGATACACTAAGGGTACTTTCTGGATGCAATACCATCAACCAGTTCAGAAATGCAGAAGGGCTGGGTTCTATCAATTCCTGGGAGCTGTAAGACAGTGAGGCCGTTACATTTCATGACAAGAGGTTATCCAGGGTTATATAATAGCAAGCCTGTGGATTTGTCCAGGTGAAATTAGAATTTACCTTTCCTGATCTCAAGTTATATATCATGGGAGAACCCAGGTTGTATGATGTTCCCTTGTCTGTGCAGATGCAGCGATACAGGCAGAGTCCTCCAGCCCTTGCCTTCTACGTGTGTGAATACTGGAGGAAAAGGGTCCCAGTTCTGTCAGACATTTCCAGTCTGGGCTTAGCACTGCAGCACCCCATCCCTCCCACCTGCCTGCCAGAGCTGGAGCCATTCCCCACCTTGGAGTGCTTCTGGCAGGGGACTTTCCTGGGCGGGTAGGGCAATTGCAACTGGCTCTTCTATTCTCCCTTGGCATAAGATAAAGCACAGCCCCTCCTGTGCAATTCCCACCTGCCATAACTGCCTCTGGGAAGAAGTGGTGAACAGAGATGCTGGATGTACAGGCTTCTGCTTGGGTTAAGTCAATTTTTCAATTTTATTCTGTAGCAGAAAAGTATGAACCATTTCTGTCCTGGATTCTCTCACTCTACTACATGACTCTTTAGAAATTCCATTGGCAGACCACAGTGAGGTGATGGCATAACCCCTTTTGTAATCCAAATGGGGAATGAAGATGCCAAAAGGCTATGTGACTGACACAGAAATGGGTCTTAAGGCAGCAGCCTAAATGCTGGGCTGTTATCTGTGGCCAGAGCTAAGAGAAGGGTGAGCAAAGGAGAGATTCCAGGTGCTAGAAACGCTGGCAGTAGTGGTGCACAGCACCATTAGCCCTTTCTCAGGGCTGATCTCAGTTCCCTGTGCTGCAAGGAGGAGACCTGGGGAGAAGGATCTTGAGCTGCATCAGCCTGTGTTCAGGCAGGAGGGCTGCATTCAGAAGCAGCACAGTGCTGACTGCAGAAGGGCCAGCCAAAGGCTGAGGCACCCCTGAAGCACTCCCAGCCCGAGTAAGTGGTGGGATTCACCAGGTGCAGGACTGCAGGGAGCACAGGCTGTGCTGTACAGGAATCAATCTTGCAGTCATGGAGCTGGATTTGCAGCTCTTTTCCCCAGTAGCCTGGACTCCTCTTTAGCTGTTCCCTCTGGCACTCCTCCCCAACAGTTTATTGATTCTTCCCTCCCACCCACTGCTCCCCTCAGACCTTGCACACACAACACGTGACAGCTGATTGGTATCTGTTAATTAATGTGGCCTGGGGCCTCTTTTCTATTCAGTGGCCTGATAAGGGAAATTGGATGTCCAAGGGCTGCTAGGCCATTATCACCCTTTGCTTCCCCTGGCAACACAAACACAAAACATGGCGTAGTGATAAATAAATACCACTAACCCACCCTCCTGCCTTCCCTTCCCCAGCTGAGATAGTGCAGATAGAAAAAGAGAACCCACAGTCAGTCAATATAGCAATCATCAGCTCTTTTGTTAATTGCCAACTTGATAACAAGAGAAATCAAATGATCATCATGGTGGCTGGCTACCTAGGCCCTGGTGCAGGGCCAAGAGCTGTGAGAAGGGAGGGCTGTGGGACAAAGGAGTCCTAGTACACAGCTAGTGGGACTGGGAGGCTCCTTGACAGAGGCTAATGAGCTCACAGGCCTCGGGGTAAGCCCCAAGGCTTAAAATAAGCCTCTGGGGAGAAAACTGGCAGAGGAGGCTGGTGGAGCCAGCTGAAGGGTGCCAGGGTGTCCTGTTCTCTCACAGCCTTAGGAACCTTTAGATGCAGAGAGCTGCCAAAACGTACAGTCCCTGCCTGTCACTGGTGAGCAGGAGCTGCCTAGATGGGACCAACAGACACACTGTGCTTGGCATCTCTGTCTGTAATGGCTGTTGCACAGTGCCCAGCTCACAAGATCTTTCATGGGTACCTGGTACAGAGGACATAACAGACACAGCTTTCCTCCCTGTGCATTCCCCCTCGGAGCAGGCAGTGCCTCCATGTTTCAGACTCTCTATATCCTCAAGTGGGCTCTGGGGCTGTCAGAGGGGACTATTTCCAGATGGTGATTGCTCTTTCTGTATTTGAGGAAAATGACTTGGTTCACTGGTGGGTGCTGGTTCCATTGCTACTGTGTTTGGCCATGGTTTAGGTACTTGTATGGCACCATAAAGGTAGGGGGTTTTTACACTGGGTGGGGTTGTTGGCTGTGAGGTGCAGAAGGCTGGTGGTGTGAAGCTCAGTGAGTGAAGAAGAATAGAAGAAGATTCTATTCACAAATGTATTCAGCTTTTGAATACATTTCAGTGCTTTTTTGTGGCAAAACCTTTTCTCATGGTGGCCAAAATGAGAGATTATGTAATGATATGTGTGTAATTCAGGCCTGTGGCATTTCCTCCTATCCCATCAGAAGCTCTCTATTCTGCCATTGGAGGTTTCTTTTGGTCAGTCAGGGCATACTAAATAGGCTGCAGGACAAACCTACAGAGGAAGAGTCAGCAGGTCAGTGTGGCACAAAACCATTGCTGCTATAGAAGAAGCAGAGATCACTGAAAAGAGGTTATCACTAACCTTCAGTTGCCATAAATGCCCTTGGAGTATGAGGATTCCTGCTTGAGGTTGTGGGTGGGCATGGGAGCAAAGAGAAGGGTAGGGTAGGGTCCATGTGTGCTGACTGCCACAGAGCCAAGGTCACTTCAGTAACCTTTGAAGCTTTCCCTTTTTGAAAGCAGCAGGCCAAGGGGGGAAGAGTGCTTGTGGTGAATCCTAGGGGAACTAAGGACCCAGGCTTCTAGAGGCTTTGCTGCACATCTGTTTGACCTTGCTTGTCTTTTTGGCTGTCAGGGTTCTCCAACCTCTCTCTTGGGGACCAGATGAGCCTTCTGCAGAGCGCCTGGATGGAAATCCTCATCCTGGGCATTGTGTACCGCTCCCTGCCATACGAGGACAAGCTTGTCTATGCTGAGGACTACATCATGGATGAAGAGCACTCTCGTCTAACGGGGCTGCTGGAGCTCTACCTGGCCATCCTACAATTGGTGCGCCGCTACAAGAAGCTCAAGGTGGAAAAGGAGGAGTTTGTCACACTCAAAGCTCTGGCCCTTGCCAACTCAGGTACAGCCCTCCCAATCAGGGATTCAGGGCCCATGCTGTTGTCTAGTATGGGGGGAACTAGGGCCTGCTGCCCAACACCCTGCTCTGCCTGTGCCATGCTACATCCTCAAAGCTCCTCTCTGTCCACAGAGCAGGCTCTAAGCTGGAGAACGTGGAGAAATGAGGCTTGCTGCTGCTAGAGCCCCAACGGTGCTCCAGCCCTGTAGTAACAGGGAGTGGAGCCAGACAGGGATGGGCTGGCTGCTGGCTTCTGGCAGTAAAAGGCAGACTACGGAGGTCTTCTCCACTAGCAAGCTGGCTCCAGTGCTGTGAGTTCAGAAAAGGGGATGTGAGCTGTACCCGCATCCAGCTCAGCAGTGTTGGTTGTTTACAGCAAAAAGGGAAACCCTCGTCCCAGTTTCAAAGCTCACAAGAAAACTATGTGCCTGGGGTTGCTTGGTCCTGTCCTGCAGATGTTCAGTGACCACACTGAATCCTCCTTTAACAGGGAGGTAGAGAGTAAGACATGCTGGCGGAAGCCTGATGTTGCCTCTTCTGTTTCTTCTTGTGAAGAGGATGAGGAAGGTGGCGGCCCTCCACCCAGTACCTTCAGTCTCTGTCTGGGGAGGGCTGTGGGAGACACAAGAGGTGCTGTGCACTTATGTTACACAAAAGCCAGACCTGTATTTGCTCACTAGTCCCTTCCAAAGGGAAACTGCTAAAGCTACTGTGTGACGAGGGCTCCCTCTATATCCCTCGAGTCTCACTGAATCACATCAGCTGCCCTTGCCGAACTGCGTCGCGGAGGTCACAGAATTCACCCTTGCAGCCCAGCAGTCAGTCGAGTATCTGTGCATGGCTAAAGCCACCTTCCAGAAAGACACCCAGTGGGAAGCTGAAGGGATTGAAGAGGGGGGGGATCTATATCTTTCATGGTAGCTGACTACTTCTCTCAGTTAAAAAACCCCCACACCACCAACAACAAAATGCCACCAGAAAACCCCACTATACCTTTAACATCAGTTTGCTTGAGTTCAGGCTCCAGCTACTGGTCTTTATTGAGCTGTGACTCCAAGTCTTTTTACACCTGCCAGCTTGACATGATAAAGTTTCTGCTCCACAGTTGCATTCCTTGGCTATAGATACACTACTTGAAGTGTAAACAAGTGTTCCAGAATGCTGTGAAGCTGCCCTGTCTTCATTTTACAACATTCTGTTCCTCTTTGCCATCTTTATTTCTTAGCAGCAGCAGTTTAAAAGGGAAAAAAAAAAACAAAAAGAAATTACTTCCAGCTCATTGATAAAAATGTTGCATAGCATCTGGTTTTTTACTGATCCCTGTGGATTTCCACTAGAAAACTCCTCCTTCAGGGATGATTCATCACTGATAGCTACTTTGAGATCTGTCATCTAGCCAGTTACTAATCAATTGAAAGTGTGCTTTATTGATATTGCATAGTGCTAATTTTTTAATGAGAATGTCCTGTGGTGCTAAGCCAAGTGCCTTATAAAAGCCTAAGTCTATTATATCTATGCAGTTAACTTTATCAACCAAACTTGTAATCTCATCAGAGAATGAAATCAGGTTTGTTTGACAAGACCTCTATTCCAGAGTGTCGTGTTGACTGGCAGTAGCTGTAATACCATCTTATAAGTCTTAATTGAACACCACTTCCCCAACCCCCCCCCTTTATTTTGCCCTGGTTCATGTCAGGCTAGCATGGAAATGATCAGCTAAGACCTAGGAAAATAGGTGCATCATTTAAAATTCTCCAGTCTTCTTGAATTTCTCAAAAATACCAAGTACTTGTTTATCACTAATCTGCCCAACATGGACCTCAGCCAGCAGTTTTTAGACCTCTTAAAGTCAACTTATCCTTCTCTGCTGTAGAGTTTGTCCCTAACAGATGTCTAACATCTTCTTACATAAGCAACAAACTAAGAAGTCTTCATCATCTTAATATAACACAGATACATAATACTTTTTTCAAAACAGGTCAGAAATACTCACTGAGAACTTTGGTCTCCTCTGCACTGCTTTTAATAGTTTTAATCATCCCCAGGTGAAAAAGCCCCTCCCAATGGTCATTTTTCTTATATTTCTTAAATATTTATAAAACTCTTCACTGTCCTTAGCCCTTCCAGCCATGGATTTTCCTCCGATGTCCTTCACTTCCCTTATCGATTTTCTACACTTCATAACTTCTGATTCATATAAATTGCTATCTAGTTCCCTTTTTCAATTTCTCATATATTGCTTTTTTAGCTCTAATTGCTGCCTTCACTTTGCCACTGAACCAGGATGGGCAGATGGCCAAGGCTGGCCTCTCTCTATTGTGGGACGGTGGCTTTTGGCAATGTAATCAACTCTTGTTAAAGAACCTACCTCCTGTCTACCAGGAAGGTCACAGGATTAAACAGGGAGAAGGGCTCCTCAGCAAGGCTGAAGTGCTTAGGTAGTGGTTGTGACAGGGCAAGTTCCATTCCAGGACATTTATCTGGCCCATGCTATGAACAGAGACACTGCACGACCCAAGCCTTGGTGCTATCAGGTTCCTCACGGTGCAACAGAAGCACTCTCTGCTGATGTTGCTCACTGCACTGGGAGGACAAAGCTCCAGGTAAACCTTATGGAACAGTCCATCAGGAGTGGAGAAGCACTGAGCAAAGATAGAGCAGAACCAACACTCGTCAGCAGCGTTGGGGTTCTCAGTCTAGTGCTGTGGAGCCAATGTAAGGGTCAGGAGGCACAAAGCGTGTTCTCAGCTGAATGGGAAAAGGCATTTTGGCTTCATGTGTTTCTCCTAATACAGCTACAAGTGCAGCCATGTAAGAGCATAATCCACAAAAATCCTGCTTTGTTATTTGTATTGAAACAAAGTAAAGCACAACATCTCATTGTTCATGTAATTAAAGCCTCTTACAACACACACATAAGAAAATTAGAATACAGCATTTTTCCATGTAACCTTCACAGTCAACTTTTGCATTCTGTTAATTAAGTTATTAGTGTATTTTTGACATGGAGTAGACTTGCAGAGCCTGCATGTATGTGTTTGAGTGCAAACAGCTGACTCCTAACCCAGCAGGAATGCAGATTGCCTCTGGGCCAGGCCCAGGCTCCCTTGGGTCAGAGGCAGGGTTTAAAGCTGAGCTCTTAGATTAGCGCCTGTGCTGTCTAGACCGCTTTCTGCCTTGCCTCCCATATAGAAATATTCCTGAATTTCCCCTGTCCCTGCCTGTGTAATTGCTCATACAACCAGGTTCTAGGGATTTTTGTCTCTTTGTGCAGCCCTGAGTATTCTGACCCTTTGTTGCTAGGAATTAAACCAAATGAAAACAGAAGTGGGAGCTCACACACTGCTCACTAGACAAGAAGCTGACAGTAGGCCGACCTTGCCAGAGCTGTGGCTGATCTCTGAGTCCTCAGCATACTGCAGCAAGGACACACCTGCTGGGACTGGCAAAGACAATTCAAGCAAACTGCCTTTAGTAACTGCATTTTAGAGAGCTAAGAAATGAATTCTTAATGCCCAGAGCAGCAAGCTGATCACCCATTTTTGACAGCGATGGGGTGCTGTAGACTTACGTGCAGAGCCAGCAGTCCCTTCTGAGGCATTCCTAGGTCCTCTTTTCTCAAGAATACAAACTGATCAACATGTGTCTATCCCTCCAGGTTAGCATGTTCAGTTATGGACATCCCAGACTGGCCAAACCTTATTTCCCTTTGGTTTTTTTGCCCCAGTGCATTTTAGTGCTGAGGTGGAGGAAACAAGGCCTGCATGCAGCACGGGGATGTGTAGCAACTTCTGTACTAATGGGTCCTGTGAGGTCCCTGTTCCTCTTGCTCCTGCCAGAAGCTGCAAGGAAAGAGTCAGGTGAAGAGGCAGTGGGCCTTGTCCATTTTCATGCCTGCCACATACCCCATGCCAGCAGGGCTGGAGAAGGGCTCCTGACATAAAGCCTGACTTCTTTACAGAAAGAGTGGTGAGGGGCTGGAACAGGCTGCTCAGAGAGGGGGTGGATGCCCGTCCCTGGCAGTGTTCAAGGCCAGGTTGGATGGGGCCCTGGGCAACCTTGTGTAGCTGCCGGCCTGAGGTTGGTGTCCCTGCCTGTGGCAGGGGGGTTGGAGCTCTATGATCCTTGGGGTCCCTTCCAACCCATGCCATTCTATGATTCTAGGCCAGCTGACCCTCAGGGACGTGGTCAGGCAGCCTCCCTCCACCTCAGTGCTCTGACAGCTGTAAAAATTCATAGCTATTGATTTTGTAATTAACAGTTTATCAATGCCATCGACACCAGCTCACTGATGGATTGCAAGGAAATTAATCCTGCAATGTTATTTTATTTTTTGCAGTCAGCTGCCAATTTTGAGCTTCTTTCAGCAAAGGGCAGCGGGGTGGGTGGGGGGAATAGGGCAGGCTTTGATCTTTATTTCCCCAATTCCTCTCCCTGTATCTGTCTAGTTATTCAGTGCTGTTAAGTCTCCTCTTACAGAAGTCAGGTGGCAGAAGGATACAGCTTTGGCATTCTGTCTACTGTACAGCAGCAGTACCCAAAAGCAGAGCACCCACTTTGACCTGAAGCATGGCTCAATACCTGGTGGTGCTTCTAGCACCCACTGGGCTCTGCAAACTCTGGTCTGGGATTACTTCTCCCCCATGTGCCCCTAGCCAGAAGGACATTAAACAGAACAGCTGAAGGACATTTCTCTCCAAGGTTCAGCTCTTAATGCTTCTAGTCGCCAAAATTACTTCCACAATTTGGCAGGAAACAGATCCCACTCACTACTGTATGGTGCATGGAAATTTTCCAGAGGTGCTACCTGTCTGGGACAAGTTGCCAGACTGATTTGGCAACATGCTTCTCCCTCCCTACTTTTCAGAACCAACCTCTGTGGCTAGCTTGGGTCACTGTGTTGACCTGCCAGCCCTTCTCTGAGGTTCTTTGCCTGGTCTCTTGGATACAAAACACAAATGCAGCAACAACAATCTTTCCTTAGTAGGCTTAATGGAAATACAATCCTTAAATATCTTCTAATTAGTGCATTCCTTCTAAACAGCTTTTTTTGCTAGACATAATATTTTCCCAACTGGTCTAATACTTCATAAATCATGCATCATAAATAGCATTTGCTATACATGTATCTTACCAAATTCACAGGCTCCAATTTGTGTTGCACTCTCCATAGAGATGCCACATAGTTCTAGAGAGATTTCTGGCACTTCAGACAGCTTTCCTCCCCTTCACTGCTGTCACATTGAGGAACCCACGTCCTCACGTTTGTGTTGTAGGTGTGTGGGCTGAGCCAGAGCACTGCCACACTGCAGAGCCCGCCTGCAGTGGCAGATGGTGCGTTTGTGTGTGCATTTGTGCTTGCTGTACTGTCCCTTTGCTGCTTCTGGATTCGTAGCAGTGGCAGGAATCTTTATCAGTGGGTTCAGTATCGATTAAAGGTCTCAGAACAATGAAGACAAGGAAACAGCATCTCCAGTTCTGTCAGCGTTGTAAGGAAGAAGCAAGTATCAGCAAGATGAAAGGGAGAAAAATCTTCAGTGACGTGGTGCCTGGTTAGCTTCCCTAAGCTAACTGCTCTTTGGTGCTGCCCTCTGTCACTGTGACTTACCTGCAAGTTCAGCTTGGGTTCCCCAGCTTGGACCTGGACTGGGTCACTGCTATTTCTCTTTCCCTCAGAGACACACCAGGGAGCTGTGCTCACCTCACAAACCCTGCTAGCCTCTCTGGCAGCTTGTAGAAATCTTAACTGGTAGCTTAAGGAAAGAGGCCTTGAAGGAGGTGCCAGTTTCCTCTACTGAAGCAGGAAGCTCCCTGAGCAGCTGCTGGCAGTCTCTGCAAATGGCAAGGGGCAGGGGGGTGGGGGGAGAATACGCACAAAGGTGGGGCTAGCAACACCCATGGGCACACTGGTTATGACCTACTGGGGCTTTTCTGTCTTGCTGACACCCTGAGCAGCTGCATGGCAATTAGGCAGTTTAGACAGATGAAGCGCTATAGCAGTGTTAATTATTCTTAATGAGATTGTTCCCAAGCGGCACCGCAGCAGCTGCTGCCCCTTGCAGGGTGACTCTCCCCATAAGGAGCATGGAGGGCAAGTGAATGTGCACGTCACAAAGGGCCCTGGCTGACCCCACGCTGCCTTTGGGGGGGGGCTGGCAAAATGGGTAGCACATAGGGCACAATGTGTCACGCACCCCTTACAACTTTACCATCCCTGCACTGCTTGGGCCAACCCAGTGGGCTGATGCCAAACTTCACAACAGCAGCACCAACATCTCCCAACAAAGTGGGTTGGTTTTTTTTTTCCCTTAAGAAATAAAATAACAGCACCCCCCTCCCTCTATTCTCCCTCCACCCTAAAAAAAAAGAAAGAAAAAGAAAAGCAGCTTTATTTTCAGGACCATAAAGGATTTCCTTCCTCATGTCTCACTTGTCTGTTTGATGATTTCTCTCCCTCCCCCCCCAGACTCCATGCACATAGAGGACATGGATGCAGTGCAGAAACTCCAGGACCTTCTCCACGAAGCCCTGCAGGACTACGAGCTGAGTCAGCGCAACGAGGAGCCCCGGCGAGCAGGCAAGCTGCTCCTGACCTTGCCCCTCCTGCGGCAGACAGCCGCCAAAGCTGTGCAGCACTTCTACAGCATCAAACTGCAGGGCAAGGTTCCTATGCATAAACTCTTCCTAGAAATGCTAGAGGCAAAGGTCTGACAGCCCCAGCGCCAGCCGAGAGTGGCCGGGGAACAAACTAGAAACAAAGATGCAGACAATGGAGCAATCCAAACAGCAGCAGCAGCCACCGCCGGCTTTTATCTCCAATCATTTATTATGGAAGAATTATTTAATGTCTATCTGTCGGCGTGACTGCAGAATCTCATGTACAGGAGGGGGGAAACTCTTTTAATCAGTCACCTGTTTCTCTTTTTTTTTGGTTTGTTTTCTCTGTGGGAAATACCAGAATATGCTCTTGCACTTGTTGAGGCGGTCGTCGGGGCTCGGCCCCTCTGAGCAGTGATGCTCTCAGCACTGTCCAGGCCACCTGCTCCCCAGCCCTCTCCGCCAGTGCTGGAGGGGGAGTGGGGAGAGAAGCAGGAAGAGAGGAAAAATAGAGTCAATATAAACTTTATCTGCTGGTGTTGAGGGGTCAGATGGAAAGGGAAGCAGCCGTGGTCCTTCTTTTTGTCACCTTTCTGGCTCTAACCATAGAGCAGATGCTCCTTTGGAGAAAAGTGCTGCTGGACCTCTCCTGATCAAAACGGCTGCCTCCCAGGCTCCTCTAGCGACAGCTAGCACTTGTACATACAGGCCCCACTTCTTACTGGGAAAGATGCTCCTAACTGTGTAAGATATTCTGCGCCCTTGTACAGTGTGTCATTACGCCTGGCTAGTCCCTCCCATGTACAGTCCCCGCAGGCCCCTAAAGAGGTAGGGTGTGTGACCCCTGAGAGAATGCAAGTCCCCTTGCCCAGATGGCAAAACAAAAAGAAGAGCCAGTTACTCTTCAGCACTGGGTTGACTTGATAATCTCTGCATCCTCTCCTATGTGGTGCTAACTAAATTCTTCCACACTTTTCACCCTGTAGTGTATCAAACCTGCCTCTTCAGCTCAGCTGAGTGCCATTCCCCACTTGTTCCTTGTGGCAGAGAAGACAAAGCTTTGTCTGCATGGTTACTGCCCGAGTATAAACACACCCCAAACCAGGGCTTTTCTAGAGTTCATTAACGTGATCACTCTTTGTGTCCACAGAGACTTAGGCTTTTTGCCAAATGCTAGTTAGGCATCAAGGGCACTGCTTTTTTAGAGGAGGCAACTCTTGAGCCTGAGAGATTGCTTTTTTTGGTGGCAGCCTAGGGAAATAGGAGAGTGGCCTGAAACCCCTGACATCCCAACTACTGTCGTCCCCTGCCTCATCCCATTATCCTCAACAGCAGCAAAAGAGCTAGAGCTAGCATAGATTATACCTGGGCCTGGTAAGAGGTTTTCTCACTGATGAGAAAGTAAATATTTGACCTTGAGGTGGTAAGAGAAGTGGGGGAATGTTTATTTACTCCTCTCATGTAACCAGGTTCCTGCTGTCTCCAAGCCCTGGTTTAGATCTGCTGCTTAAGCCACAACTGTTGGCTCCCTCAGTACCCGGAGCGGAATGTGGGTGACTGACAAAACTGGCTGTTGGCATTCTCTGAGATTTTATTATTTAGGTCACTTAGTTTGAGACAGCCTGAACTGATGAAACCTGAATGTATTGTCTGTTTTGTGGTTGGTGGTGTGGCAGTAGAGGTGAGAAAAAGCCTCTGAGCTACATTGGAGTCAGCACTCTACTTCCCCTGTTCCACTCAAGCTTCCATCCCTTCCTGAATAGCCCAGGAGAAATGCAGTGTGGCAGAGGGGTTCCTTGCCCTAGCAGGAAGCTTTCCAAACCAGGGTTGAGGTGTGTGATCAGGGAGACACCGGGTGCTCGTTTTCTACTGGAGCAGAACGTGTCACGGCAGGGCTGTCAGTGCTGCAGAACAACCCCCAGTCTAGCTCAGAGACTGGGGCACTGACAGATGCCGACCTCTCAGCTCTTGTAGTCAGCCCATTCCTTGTACTTGAGTTAGTTCAGTTCACCCCCTTTGAGTTTTCCCTCCACTACACAGTTGTAGCCACTCTCACTCATTTTGTACTCACTTGATAAAAGGGTTTCAGTCTTGCTTCAGGCACACTAGTAAGCCAACAGAGACTTAAGGGGCAGGAGGCACACAGGAGCTGGGATTGCTTCCATGCTCACAGCAGTAGCAATTCCACGGTGACCTTGTGCTTTGAACAGATACTTCTGCTTCTCTCCCCAGCTCCCTCCCAGAGGCAGCTAGGGAGAAAAATGAGAGGCTTTTGGTTGCACTCACAATCCCTGTTCCCACCTGTGACTGAGAGGGACCAAAGAGAAAGAAACACCATCACTATAGAGCCAGCTTGCCATGTCTTGCACCCTGGCAACTCCTGGCTGTGGCATAAATGCTGTCACAAATGTGCTGCGTTGCACTACCGCCTCTAAGTTTGACTCACTTGACCACTGTTGCTTCCCTGCAGATTCACACCCCGCTTAGACACAGCACATTGTCCCCCAACCTGCTGTGCAAAGGTAGCTGTCCCAAAATGGGCTGAAAAGATCCTGAGAGGCAATCCTTACTTTGTGGGACCCTGGCTGGAACGGTCACCTACAAAAAACAAACCAAAATGTGCTTCCAGCTTTGTTGTATTTGGACTCAGACCTGCTTTCCAGAACAGGGGGGGAAAAGGGGAGAGTTATCTACCAAACATGAGTGTGGAGAGCTGCTGAGTTAGCCTCCAGCCCACAGAGACTGCTGGCTACTTAGCATAGAGCTATGGATTGCAGGCAACTGCTGCCTTGGCAGAACAATATAAAGATAACAGACTTTTTTTTCCCCAGGACCTTCTTTCTCCATTACAGCTGCACAGCCTTGGAGCCCATCTGGATATTCCTCCACTGCTTGAAGATAATATACCTGTAAATGTTTGCAGTGCTTCTGAAATAGGATGGGAACTGACCAGACAGTAACAAGCATATATCTATCTCTTTAAGCAAGGAATGCAAACCCTTCCCCAGGAACCAGGACAGAAACACCTGTCTAGATTTAACCCTTAAAGGCTTGTACTATCTTAAATTTGAAACCAGGTCAGGTCTGTTGGGCCTTTCAGACCAGGGCAGGACTCACACGCATCTCTTCCCAGGTATGCTGACCTGCTGTGCCTCTCTAGTAGTGTCACAGTGCCACAGCTGAGGGGCATGTCCAGCTATTCAGTGAGCTGGGCTTGCAGGGAAGAGTAACAGTGTAGTCCTCTCAGAGGGCTTTGAAGCAGGGAACTGGGCTTCAGTCGCTGCCTCGGTCTTTGCTCACAGTCTCTTACATAAAGGCCTGGGGATGTGGAAGTTGAGAGCTGAACTAGGAAACAGGTTCTGGGTCAGCACCCTGTCTGCCATTCATTTGTACTGAGTCACAGAGTCAGCACCATGCAGCTCCAAGAGATGACGGAGCCTTGGGACACAAATGGGCTCTATGATTTAAAGAAGAGCAACGCAAAGCTGCAGAGGTAAGTGTTTCAGTGACAGTGAATAAGCATGAAGCCCACATCCAGCAGCTGTGGTAAAGGCAGCTCCAGCCCCTGATTTGCATGTGCAGATAACAGAGACCACATACCTGCCAGCTACTACAAAAGGTAATTCTGCCCAAGTGACCACCTCGTCTGTATTGGGCACATCCTTCTCTGGGAACAGCTGTGTCTGGCCTGTAATGCAAAATAAATTCCATGGGGATCAATTAAAAGAAAAGGTAAAATCCCACACGTGGGTTAGGTTTCTGGGGAAACTTGGGCATTACACCTCCCAGCAAAACTGTGAAGCTATGAACCCCACACAACAATCAGAACCTTGCAGTATTGCTCATGCGAAGGGGGCATTATTTTTCTCTTTGTAAGCTAAGTCATTTTTGTTTTGTTTTGTTTTTTTTTTTAAACTATTACAAATATATAAAACAAAATACGCTGCACCAGAAATGTAAGCAGCTACTAGAGGGAAAAGTCACTGAGAAAGACCCTAGAATGTAACTTGTTGAGCTTTTATTAACAATCAGAGCTGAGAAAAAAAAAAGAGCTTCCACTCTGTATCCACAAGCTATAATCAGTTGTGGCCAAAGGCCACGCTGTTGTTCTTGTGGCTGGGGTAGATGGAGAAGCTGGAGAGACAGAGGCTGTGAGAATGATGCAGGGAGTTATAGACAGTGAAATAAACAGTATCTACTTAACTATTATCTGCTCCTTAAAAAAAAAAAAAGAAAAAAAAAAAAGAGATTAAAAAACCAAACCTGTTAAATTGTATTCTTGTGGTACAGGTCATTTCAAACAAAACAAGAAATAAAACACAGAAATGTAAAAACTAACCCAGACAGAGTAATGTTTATTGTGGAGGAGGAGCTGCTCCGTTCTGTCCCTCAGGATGCACATGGCCCCACGTAGAGGCTGAGGGAGTGGGGCAGGGGGGAGGCATGGCTTGTGCACGTTGTGGGAGGGGAGAAGAGCCCCAGCCCTTGCACTTAGAAACGCTCATTCAGGGTTTTCCCATATCCAGGAAAAAGTTCCCAGCAACTTCCTGAGTCCTGTGAGACTCACTTTGCTGAGGGGTGGCCAGACAGGCCTGTTTCACCATGGACCAGTCTGTTTCGTGCCCGTTTTCTCCCCACGCTCTGCACTTGAGTGGTGCAAGGAATAAACATGAGCTAGTGATGGAAAAGCCTTGAAGCTGTTCCAGTGAAAAACAGAATCTGTAATCATAAAATAGACCACTGGCTTAAACCCAACAGTGACTTCATGAGCGTTGCAAACATTACAGCATCTGTCCAGTGCTTATAAAGTGTGTGCAAGTGCTGAAGTCATGGCATTTGCATTGATCTGGTGGTCAGGCAGGGCAGGAGGGCAAGCTCAGGGCTGCTTGAGAAAGCAGAAGGAAACGTGCTGTGGTAACTGGGGCAGAGATGTGAGAAACAAGGACTCCAGGTTTTTAATTTTACTTCTGGCTATTGAGCACAGACAGCACCACACCCTGTGTAAGCACCACCATCTCCATTACACACCTCACCTGGCCAATACTGCTGTGTCCTTCTTCCAGGCAGTGGGTTGATGTGTGTAAACAGACTCAGTCTTTGAAGCCACACAATCCCTTTCCAGTTCCCAGAGGCACCTCACAGCCTTCCCCACAGCCCACCTGCACTTAGCCCCTGAATGTTGTATTCAGTCCCAGAAGGTTTGGATTTGGCCACCACAGTAGGACTTTAAGGCAGGCTTTACTTTGTGTTTGCACAGGGACTCTCAAGCTGTGGCTTTGCAAAAAGCAGGAGCTTTGGGCTTCTGCAAAGTTTATGTTGCACCTGGAGCTGCTGGTGTCAAGAGGTGGGTAGGAGTAGCCAGAGCACTATGGAGAGCCTGGAGTCCACTGGTCTCTTCAAACATCCATCCAGAGACATAAGCTTTCCTCAGTCCTTACCTCCAAAGTTGCAACTGCCTTCCTTCCATTTCCTGGTCACCCTTCTGCTTTGTCTAGGTTTTTCTAGGCTTTCCTTACTCACTAGTGTCCAATCTCACTGGAATTAAAAAAAAAAAGAAGGGGGGGTGGGGGCAGGTCTTTATAGCAATCACACCAAGCACTGGGAGAAACTCAGGACAACCTGACATTTCCTCTTACAGATGAGCTTCCCAGAAAATATTAGAAATATTATTTTCTTTGATTAGCTGAGGAGGCAAGGAGAGTTTTATACTAATCAATGGTGAGTTCTCTAACATATTTCTCTCCCCCAAGTTAAAGGCACATTTAACTGCTTGATATGTTACTAAGCTCCAAATATTAAAACATTACAGCAGTAGTTGCATGTGGCTACCTGCCCATGAAATGATAACCAGCAAGATAGTCCTCTTTCAGGCTAAGGCATCACACAGGGAATCAGAGCAAACATTAGCTGACATACAGAAAGCTTCGGTGTTCGACTTTGCAGTAACAGAAAGCTGGAGAGGCTGGGCTGTGAGTCTGGCTTTCTTCACAAGAGACTTCCTCTCCTGCAGCAAACAATTTGAAATGACACCATAGCAAAACCTGAGCACCTGCACAGCAAGGACAAGCCTAACAGTGTGCTGGGGTGCCTGGAAGAGACAGCAACAGGTAAGACGGGTTTAGAAAGAACAAGGATGGTTCAACAAAACACAACAGCCCTGCTGCTGGCCAGCCAAAGCCAACAGCCTTTTTCCAAAAGACCTGTGGCCAGTGAGGCTTTACAGTAGCACTGACAGCTTTGAGAGGCCCACCATCATGCTTCTGGTCTCAGTGTGCTTCCTTCCACAGGGCTTGGGTGAGGCTGGAAAAGTCTTCACCTCTGGGAGCAGCAGCATCCAAGATTAAGAGTGAAGTCCCAGGAAAGATCAGAACTGCCCAAAGGCTCAAAGCATCTTTTGTGAGAAGAACTGAGAAGACAAACAACAGCTTCCACTGACGTGCCACAGATTTGCTAAAGACTTCAGTGCTTCACCAAACCCTTTGTAAATCCAAGCAGTCCCACAGTGACTGCAATGTCTCTTGGTGGTAGGCACAGCACATGCAGCAACAGCTGCACTGGGTCAGACCACAGACCCATTTAGGCCAGTGCTCCTCTCTGCTGAAGCAGCTAGCAGCAACCAGAGAACACAAAAACAGGGCACGGAGGTATCATTAAGTCTCCCAGTGATTTAAGGATCAAAAACTACCTGAGCTAGAGTTGAGCTCTTCACATTTAACAACCCCCAGTGTTTTTTCTTACGTTAATTTCTCCAGTCCTGTTTTCAGTCCCACACATCCAGCCCCTGCAGCAATGAGTGCCCTGGATCAGTACCTCCTATGCCTGTTCTGAACGTGGCATCACCTCATCCTAATTTATGTTCCTACAGCTTGTATTAGAAGACAAAACAAACAGCCCCCTGCTCATTTTCCCCTACCATTCACAAATCTTCTAGGTCTCTTGATTTCACCCACAATCCTTTCTTTTTAGGGAGGAAGTAGAGCTGCCAGCCTTACCCCTTCACTGGGTACCCAATGCATGAACAAAGTTAGGCAAATGTGACCATGAGAAAGGCAAAGGTGCCTTCCACTGCTTGATCTTGATGCTTTAAAGACAAGTACAAAAACCTAGTCGCTATCTGAGATACAAAGACAGATATGGACCTCTCTTTCTGTAGCTATCTACACACAAACGTACACACTCATTGCATCTCTTAGTTATGCTTTCAGTCACAGCACAACTGGAATACAGAGTTACCTTCAAAATGGCTCAGAAACAAGATCAGCCAATTTAAACCATGTTTCCTAACAATAAGAACAGTAACAGGTTGGAATCCTTCTTCCTTTACATGGATGTGGCTATTTCTCCAACTGAACTTTTTTCATTTTTTTAATCTCTCCGAAACAAAGAGGAAACTAAAAGGGCACCATGGCTGCCTTCTGATTTAATCCTTCTATTACACAAATGAATGTTTTAAAACCAGCAGATTTAAATGCATTCCTTGAATGGGTTTGTTGTTTTTGTTTTTTTTTAACCATTCACCTTCCTATTGCACAGTAAGAAGCTGATTTCTGTTTAGATATCCCTGCGTGCTTAATTCAGGAATACCAAATTCTTGTCTTTCTAAAAGCTCAAAATCAGCACATTGACCATTCTAGTAAAAAGGTCTCAGAATCAAGTGCATTATTTTGATGAATGAAATTATTATACATGTTGGCCTCTGATTTCAAGAAACTGGCACTACCTGTTCAATAAGCTTTATCACACATAGAATGAATCATAGACTCATAGAATCATAGAATGGCCTGGGTTGGAAGGGACCCCAAGGATCAGAGAGCTCCAACCCCCCTGCCACAGGCAGGGACACCAACCTCAGGCCGGCAGCTACACAAGGTTGCCCAGGGCCCCATCCAACCTGGCCTTGAACACCTCCAGGGACGGGGCATCCACCCCCTCTCTGGGCAGCCTGTTCCAGCCCCTCACCACTCTCTCTGTAAAAAACTTCCCCCTAATATCCAATCTAAACCTTCCCTCCTTCAGCTTTAATCCATTCCCCCTTGTCCTGCCATTGTCTGCCCTTTTAAAAAGTTGAATCCCCTCCTGTTTCTCTGCTCCCTTCAGGGACTGGCAGGCTGCAATGAGGTCCCCCCACAGCCTTCTCTTCTCCAGGCTGAACAAGCCCAGCTCCCTCAGCCTCTCTTTGTAGGGCAGCTGCTCCAGCCCTCTGAGCATCTTCGTGGCTCCTCTGACCCCTCTCCAACAGTTCCCCATCTCTTTTGTCTTGGGGCCCCAGCTCTGGACACAGGACTCCAGCTGGGGCCTCAGGAGGGCAGAGCAGAGAGGGACAATCCCCTCCCTGTCCCTGCTGCCACCCCTCTGCTGATGGAGCCCAGGATCCCATTGGCCTTGCGAGCTGCAAGAGCCACTGCTGGCTCCTGGGAAGTCTCTCACCCACCAGAATCCCCAAGTCCTTCTCACAGGGCTGCTCTCCAGGAGCTCTTCTCCCAGTCTGTATCTGTGTCTGGGACATAGATAGACATCCCTGACTTAAGTGCAATTGTTGAATAATAAAAAGCAGGGCAGTGATCAGATAAGGAGAAGCCAGGACAGAGCAAACTGCAATCACTTTGCCTAAATTGGCAAGAATCAACACAAAACAAGGCTGCATTTAATAGATCAGTTAGAATAAAGCATATAAATCATGTTTGTGAGAGGGGTTAATTTACACCATATGCCAATTTAGTCAAGTGCAATACATATGATATGAGTAATCTCATTGGAGTGAAGAGTGTTATATTTGGAAGGAAAACTATTTAACTGAAGCCAAAATTATAATCACCTTCAATAATTACATTTCCAGCATTGTAAATTTTTTTCCCTCACACCACTGCAAGCAGTCAATGCTGCAAGTAATTTTCTATTACCATTTACATTATTAAACTCAAACACATTAACCAAACTCTTGTTTGGGCATTTCTTTGACAGTGGTTCATGCTACTACAAATCAATGATCCTTTGGGTCAGTCTTAGGAAGTACAATCTCATCAGATATATTTCAATCTAATGAACCCTTGTAACCAAGCCTGGGATAATCACTCATTTCCCCTCATTGTTTTTTTCATCACCTCCTAAAAGTTCAGCAGCATCCTAAGAGAGGGAATCATGCTTATGGGAACAGCATTAGCATGGGCATCAGATTTTCGAGGTGCAATCCCCAATTCTGCCACTGCTTCAGCACTTCTAGCTCAGACTCACTTTTTCTAGCTGCAGAAAACCCTAAATCACTACTGCTGCTTCTGTGCATCTCTTCTTTCCACTGCAACCCAACGATTTCTCATGATGAGGCACCTGCTATGATCCAGCCTGGTTCCCTGGCTAATCTTTGATACGTTTTTATTTCTTCACTCCCGTGATAGTCTCTCTCTGCCTCCTGCCTCCTTACTCCTGTCCTGCTTCTGCCCACATCTTGGGGGCAGGCAGTGAATGTTGCATCCCTCCTGGCAGCTCACCATACTGAGCTGCTCCAAACCCCTTGTGGGATAGACAGCTCCCTTAAAGAGAGGGCCAGCAGACTCACTGTTTGGGATACATTCTGCTTGGAAGGAGGGTCACCCAGTTAACAGTGCTTACTGCTTCCCCACTGCTGGGGCCCTACTAGATGCCCTGTTTATCAGCTCTGTAGGGAATACAGTGCCACAGAAGCGATGCCAAACTAAGGTGGGGGTGCAGGAGGGCATTTGCAAAATGACACTGGTACTGCCATTTGGACCTCTCATCCTTTCCCTTCACTCTCAAGCGTGTCTCGTCAGGCAGGCAGGAAGTACAGATCTGAGATGGATCAAAGCTAAAGGAAGAAAGGTTTAGATTGGATATTAGGGGGAAGTTTTTTACAGAGAGAGTGGTGAGGGGCTGGAACAGGCTGCCCAGAGAGGGGGTGGGTGCCCCATCCCTGCCAGTGTTCAAGGCCAGGCTGGATGGGGCCCTGGGCAACCTTGTGTAGCTGCCGGCCTGAGGTTGGTGTCCCTGCCTGTGGCAGGGGGGTTGGAGCTCTCTGATCCTTGGGGTCCCTTCCAACCCATGCCATTCTATGAGTCTATGAGACAAAGGCCACAGTCAGACTAGATCATGGCAGCATCTGTGGCAGCTCCAGTTAACTAGATAAACTACAGCAAACTACTCAAGAGAACCTCAAAACCCTCCCTGGCCAGCAAGGCCACATGTTGCACATAGCAACATGTTGCACATAGCAACACGTAGTGTTGTGAGTGCTGAGCTAGAAAAGCTGTGTTCCCATGATGTGGTGGTGGTCACTTGGCAAATTAACCCAAATTGAATTACATATGATGACAGTTGAGCCACATATGGTACAACTGAGTGATATGCCATGGGAGAGGAGCTAACCTGTGCTGGGACACTGCTTCACAAGGTGAGCAGAGCTGACTAGATGTCCTTCATGGAAGCGTCCTGGTGACTTCCCAGCCATTACTGAGAAATGAGATAATCATCTCTTCCATGCACATTCATCAGGTAACTATCTCCCCAGCAAGCCAGGAACACACAGTGCCTTTGAAACAAACATGAGAGAAAAAAATATGATATGATAACACAAAAGGAACATTAAGAAGCATCTGAGCATCTCTGTGCTTTGGACTTGTCTGAGGAGTCAACCAACCTTTGCAGTTAGCTTTATGCTTCACAGTTACTGCTGCTAAGCAGGTTAAAAAAATAATCTCTTCTGTTACTCATCTCTCTTCGCAGTCCCCAATGTCTGCTTCTTTATGGGAGGGGGAGACATGGGGCATAATATTATATCCCTGCCACTCACACCATAGGTACCACTTATTTCTACTGGATTGTTTACCAGGACTTAGGAAAGCTCCTGCCTTTGTGTTTAGATGTTTTTTGAGCTTTCAAGGAGAACAGAGTGAGAGAAGCAAGACAAAGGTATGAGAACAAGATGCAGTTTATTCCTTAACTAACCTGCATACCTAGCTTTACTGCCTGTTTCCCATTTATCAGCCTAGCAGGGTACCATGACATAGACTTGAAGATTTTTGCCCTACCTTCATCATCAACCCCTGCATCCATAGGCATGCAGTAGGCAAATGGGAGGCCTGACAAGTGCCCCTGCTGAAGAAGGAGAGAAGCAACCATTAACAGAGGAAAACATCACTGTCACCTTGTTCCTGCTTTGGCAGGGGGGTTGGACCCCAGGAGCTCTCGAGGTCCCTTCCAACCCCTACAATTCTGTGATTCTCTCCTAAAATTACCCTTTCCAAGTAATGAAGATGAGACACCTTCTGAGACTGAAGTGTCAGGAGAGCAGATGCCAGACCAAACTGCTAAATAACAAATCAGCAGCACAGTGTACCATGTACATTCAAGGGATCTGTAGGGTTTTCAGAGGATGGAAGTGGCTGAGCTGCTAAAATCCTGAATTCCATCATTAAAAATCAGCTGTTCTACTGGAGTAATGAAGGGTAGAAAATGTAAGTTGTTCTAAAAAAGGCATAAGGGGTGATCTGGAAAGTCACAGACCACTGAGCTTTAGTTTGAATCAGGTAAATTGGTTGAATTATCTCATAAAATTAGAATTGCAGGAAAGGACTGGCACAAAGAATTAATTTAGTTTTGCTCCAGTGTCCTTGCCATCTTTCCACTGCTCCTCAGTACCTTACAAGTCCTGTTGATTCTTCTGAAGTCTCCTGCTTAGATCATTCCTCATTACTTTCTGCACATTTGGCTATGTCCTACTGAAAAATCACTTTTCATCCTTATCACAGAATCACAGAATGATTTGGAAAGAACCTCAAAGACCACCTAATACCACCCCCCTGCCATGCTGTGGGCAGGGACCCCTCCACTAGACCAGTTACCCAAAGTCCCATCCAACCTGGCCTCGAACACTGCCAGGGAAGGGGCAGCCACAGCTTCTTTGGGCGGCCTGTGCCAGGGCCTCACCACCCTCAGAGTGAAGAATGTCTTCCTTATATCTAATCTAAATCTACTCTCTTTTAGTTTAAGGCCATTACCCCTTGTCCTGTCACTACACTCCCTGGCAAAGAGTCCCTCTCCACCTTTCCTGTAGGTCCCCTTTAGGTATGGGAAGGTAGCAATAAGGTCTCCCTGGAGCCTCCTCCTCTATTCCACCTAATTTTGTCCTGGGAAAAACTGCCTAAGCGAAATACTTATATTTATTGATGTAAGAACTGTATTGCCACTGTGGGTACTACAGAGGAAAGAGGCAATAGCAGAAATCATACTTGATGTCCTGGTGATCCAGCTTTGGTCCCTCACTTGTCCCAGTCTTAACAGACAAGAACTATATATTCTAGGAGGCTAATTAATTAAACTACTGCAAGCTGTGCTTTACCACGTGAAGCCCATGTAACACCCTGTAGCAACACTTTAGCAAAGAGTTTTCTATAAGAACCCTTATATGATGCTTGATCCAGATGGACCCTTATGATGGAACAAAAGGGCAGATGATCCCTTCAGTTTCCTTGGCAAGATACACAGAAAAGAATGATCCAAGGGGTGTCTTGGTTCTGTGCCTGGAAACTCTTTCCCTGGAAATAAGCACTCCCATCCATCTCCCATCCCCACTGATTCAGGACTTCTTCTTATATTGCAGCACAACTCCTTTTTCTGAGCAAAAAGTGGGGAGGAAGCAGCAACTTATAAAAGATGCTGGCCAGGGTATGGCCAGACTGCAGAGAACACAGCCAGGACGTGACATGCCAAGAGCAGAGCAGGACATACATACAGAGCAAGCGCCTCTCACAGAACTGGGAGCAGGGGAAGCTTGAAGACAAAACCATAAATCAACATGCATTTCTTCTGGGACAGACAGGCAATGTGCCTAGGGTCCTACCCATGGGGAAACATCAGAGGCTAAAGGCAGAAGGATTACAATCAGAAAACCCAGAAGCTTTGGCATGTGTCCTCAAAAAACCTACGGTGAAGGTGCAGAGGCACCCAGGCTGCACATGCCCTAAAGGTGCACAGACATTAATACAGTTTCACTTCTTCTGTTTAGAATGAATCATAGAATGAATTATAGAATGGCATGGGTTGGAAGGGACCCCAAGGATCAGAGAGCTCCAACCCCCCTGCCACAGGCAGGGACACCAACCTCAGGCCTGGAGCTACACAAGGTTGCCCAGGGCCCCATCCAACCTGGCCTTGAACACTGCCAGGGACGGGGCATCCACCCCCTCTCTGGGCAGCTTGTTCCAGCCCCTCACCACTCTCTCTGTAAAAAACTTCCCCCTAATATCCAATCTAAACCTTCCCTCCTTTAGCTTTAATCCATCCCCCTTGTCCTGCCATTGTCTGCCCTTTTAAAAAGTTGAATCCCCTCCTGTTTCTCTGCTCCCTTCAGGGACTGGCAGGCTGCAATGAGGTCCCCCTGCAGCCTTCTCTTCTCCAGGCTGAACCAGCCCAGCTCCCTCAGCCTCTCTTTGTAGGGCAGCTGCTCCAGCCCTCTGAGCATCTTTGTGGCTCCTCTGACCCCTCTCCAACAGTTCCACATCTCTCTTGTATTGGGGCCCCAGCTCTGGACACAGGGCTCCAGCTGGGGCCTCAGGAGGGCAGAGCAGAGAGGGACAATCCCCTCCCTGTCCCTGCTGCCACCCCTCTGCTGATGGAGCCCAGGATCCCATTGGCCTTGCGAGCTGCAAGAGCCACTGCTGGCTCATGTTAGGTTTCTCATCCACCAGAATCCCCAAGTCCTTCTCAGCAGGGCAAATCATTGTGCCATGAGTATTTGCAAACCTACCCATTCTTGCCTACTAATTATTGACTTAGATTAGTTTAAGATTACATAGAGCCTAATTAACACTCATTACTTTGGCAGGTTTGCTTCTGGAACTGTAATTACTACAGAAAATCACGTTTACTTAAGTAGAAGCTCAACATGTTACCAGTTTGAACAGGTTTTATTGTTCAAGCAGAGCATAGATAGGATCTTGCCTAATAAGTCTTCATGCAGTCTGGTGTCTGGAAACACCACCCAGAAGGCAGCACCAAAGAATGATGCTGATCCTGTACTATTTTACCTATTTTGCATATTCATTTTCTAAGATTCAGGACTTCTTTTTCTATTGCAGCACATTTACATTTTTAACATCTAATTCTGTAAGCACCAAAGGTCACTCAGTAGTGACAGTATTGAACACATTAGACTGTAATTCATACTAATTACCCATACCACTTTGATCAAACTAACTTCAGTGTTTACTCAACTACCATAGTTAAACTGTTATTATAATTTCACTCCATTTTTGTTAAGCATTTTGATTAACATCTTCAATAACTATCATGACTTTCTTTTCCTTCCTAAGAAAAGGGGGGACCTGAAATTTTTCTGAGTAGACATTAACTTCCATGCATCCACACGATGGCAATGCAATTCACTTCCAAACTCCCAAGGTCTAAATTTCCTTATTGGGATTTCTGGACAATTAGAACACCCTCTGCAAGGTCACTGCAGTGCTTCTTTTTCACTGTAGTCCCAAGACCAAGTGGATATCAGGATTTATAAAGCTTATGGCCTCTATAGCCTGGGAAGTGGAGCATCTCTGTTCTTGCCTCTGAGTCACCATGCACCTGACGCCTCACTAATCCCCAAGAGGTTTGGTGTAGCAGGGCACTGAGCAGCTATAATTACCTCTGGAAGCCAGCTGCCAGTCAAGCAACAAAGAAGTCTGCAGAGCTGTTTCCCCAGCCCACGTCACTGAGTGCTTGGGCCACATGAATACAATATTAAATGGAACAAGACGTGGCCAATATGTTATTTTTGCAAAGCTGAGCTTGTCACATTTTTTAGAATTAATATGGTGTGGCAGGAGATGAAAGGGCCACCTTCTCTACAGAGCTCCCACATCTATGGAGCCAGACACTATGAGCCCCCTAATGAAGTACCTAGCTTTGCAAAACCATTAAGTTTTCAGATGTAAAATGGGCACATTGTAAGTTCTCTGAGGCAAGAGCAAAGATGAGAAAGGAATGACAAGAATCAGTGAAAAAAGGTATTTCCTACAAAGCCTAAGCAAAGCTTGCCTGTGTTTCACTAGAGCACTGTGTCAACAGGCCTCTAGTGAGTTTTGTTGAGTGTCAAACCCTCACACTGCAGTAAGCCATGAGCACCTGGAAGTCAAATAGCACTGGTAGCTTCTTGAAGATGATCATTCTGGGAGCTCTGGACAGCATGACATCAATGAGTTTTATTTATTTAGCCTCCTCAGTGACCCCTGAGCTCCATGGACAAAGGGGACGACAAAACACCTTCTCCAAGGAAACTTGCAGCCTAAATTACAGAGGTGTCCCTGCTGCTGGTCAAAGAGGGATACTCTCTCGGCACATTTTGTTTTGAAATAAATAAATAATAAAGAAGATAAAGCAATGTCTGCCTTTGCAAAGCAAGCCACGTTCCCTTGGTAAATGCCAGCACTATTACCACAGATTTCATTTTGTTCCTTCTGCCCTTCCTTCAAACAGAAGTTAAACCCACCTGTTTCCTCCCTTGCACTCTCCTCTTCAGAGAAAGGCACTTTTCACACCAGAGCTTCACTTGGACACATTCTGCCAATAAAATCCCCAGTAGAAACTGGAAGAAAACATTGCATCCTTTCAAGGTGGATGGGTTTTATACACGTACATATGTGTGTATACATACCTAACATATATCTAAGATATACATATAATATATACAGAAATGTGAGTGTATATATATATATATATGACATATATTGTATATATGCATAATACATGTGGATAATAGACACGTATTCAGTGCTGCATGGATGCTGCCAGCTCATGTATTCTCAAGACAGACGGACGCTGGGGAATGTGGAGGGAGCCTACCCTGAGGTCACAGTTTTGCCAGGTTGGGTGCTGGAAAAGAGCAGGGGGTACTGGAAATGGCTGCTGTGAGGAGCTGCTGGAATTCTCTGGAGCTCCAAAATGTAAACAACTCAAGGTAAGAAGCAATGTTGACCAGGGCCAAGCCAATGAGAGATAGTCATAGTGCCTCTGAGAATCACATATAGGAGAAAACAATCTGGAAGCAGCTGCATTTTGCCACTGGAGAAAGGAGAAAAATCATGGCTTAAGGGAAGTCTGCTTAGAATGGAGGGGTGGGGGGAAGGTGCTACTGAGAACCCCATTTTCCCCAGTCTCTACCCGCCTTGTACTGCGAACGGGAAGGACAAAGGGAGCAAGATGCTGACTAAAGTCTGCTAAGAAGGGAGCAGTGGGGGGAACGTGTTTTAAGATCTGGTTGCATTTGTTTTAAGATCTGGTCACACTCCTGACTCCAGTTTCACTGTTCTTTTTTGTGTAGTGTAATGAATTAGAATAGTTCTTTCCTGCACTGTGTTGAGTCTGGTTTTGCCCATATCATTGCTGATAGAATGATCTCTTCTTGTCCTTATCTTGACTCCTAAGCCTCTTTATATATATTTTCTCCCCTGTCCAACTTAGAAGGGGAGTAATAGACTGGCTTTGGTGGGCATCTGGCCTCCAGCCAGGGTTAAACCACCACACCTGAGCTGATATCTGACCAGGAAAGACTGTTTGAATGAAATACATGAGGCTCCAAGCTGTGCGTCCCACTGAAGCTTAACCTTCTTGTGGAAAGCCCGTTGACTGTGTGACACTGCACACACAGCCCAGAACTGTCCATAAGCAACATCAGAAGCCAAGAGACACAGCAGGCTTTTGTCTCTTCCCCTCCAAACATAAGGTGGAGTCAGTGACCTTCTCCATCCCACTTGAGAGCCCTCTTTGGGAAAGAGAGAAGCCATCTGAAGAGAGGGAAGGTAGGTCCTGTGCTAGCACTGGGAATCTCACTGAGTGACAGGGAGCGGTTCCACAGCAATTGCTTTGTTTAAAATGCAAAATGTGGATGTGTTTAGAGGACGTATCAGCATCAATCACTGTATGCAAATACTGCCTGTGGAGAAGAGCTTCCCCTGTAAGTCACTCCTCACTGCCCTAATCGAGTTAGCGCTGGTGACTGAGGGCATGTTGAACGCTGATGGGCCGCTGATAGTGCTGTCCCAGGGGAAGATTAATAAAAGGCAGAAGTGCTTAGCCCCAAGCAGGGCACAAAGTCAGAAGGGAAAGGAGGGGGGGCTGTCTTTCTGTCTAGCAGTCATTGCCCATTACCACAGACACTAAAAATATCAAAACCTTGCAGCCCTCTTCCACAGTCACCAGCATGCTTGTGAGGGAAGGTCACAGAATCACAGAGTTGTAGGGGTTGGAAGGGACCTGGAGAGCTCCTGGGGTCCAACCCCCCTGCCAAAGCAGCTCCCCAGCTCATACTGCACAGGTCGGCGTCCAGATGGGGCTGGAATCTCTCCAGAGAAGGAGACTCCACACCCCCTGGGCAGCCTGTCCCAGGGCTCTGGCACCCACACTGGGGAAAAGTTCTTCCCCATGTTGGTGTGGAACCTCCTGTGCTCCAACTTGCAGCCATTGCCCCTTGTCCTGTCTCCACAGACCACTGAAAAGGGGCTGGCCAATTCCCCCTGCACCCCATACTTCAGATATTTATAAACATTGATTAGGTCCCCCCTCAGTCTTCTTTTCTCCAGGCTGAACAGCCCCAGCTCTCTCAGCCTCTCCTCATAGGGGAGATGCTCCAGGCCCTCCATCATCTTCATAGCCCTTCTCTGGACTCTCTCCAGGAGATCCCTGTCCTTTTTATCCCAGGGAGCCCAGCACTGGACACAATACTCCAGGTGTGGCCTGACCAGGGCAGAGTAGAGGGGGAGGATCACCTCCTTGGACCTGCTGGCCACACTCCTCCTGATGCCCCCCAGGATCCCATTGTCTCTCTCAGCCCCCAGGGCACACTGCTGGCTCATAGCCAACCTGTCATCAACACAGGTCAGTACAGATGTCTCGGACAGGAGACACTGCTGCCTTGCAGTCTGTAACTCCCTTCACAGGGGACCACGGATTCATAAAAGAGAGGTTAAAATAATTCAACTCTGCTGCTATTAAGTGTAGATGTACCTAAACCAGGGGTCTGCATCCAACATAGGGACCCACAGGCTACCACTGGAAACTAGAGTTACGGAGAGAAACAATGCAAGGATTCACCCAGCATGTCATGAAGGAGAGAGACACGTTACACAGAGGCAGTGACCACGTAAAAACACCTCAATTCTTGTGCCAGCTCTGTGAGGCTGAAGGTGGCAGCCCTGCAATGCCCATAGCCAGTGCCTGGTGAGGTAGCAGCACAAATGCCAGCATGGGTCTACCTGTGACTGCACAGGATGGTCTTCAGGCATGGGTGATCTCTATCTAAGCCATGAAGACACAGCCCTTGCTGGAGTGAGTGGTACCAACTACTACACCTGAACTTCTCTGGTTATTGCAGCCCTCATCCCTTCCTGGCAGATATAAGTACTGCTAATGATAGTCATTAACATCATTCCCAGTTATTAACATGTTTCCCTGTGTTTCACAGCAACCAGAGCTGTAGGAGGAAAGTAGGGAGGGTGCAGATGTTCTCCATTTTCTCAGTGCTGGGAGCAGAAAAGGAATGGAGCACTGCAGGTTAGGTTGCTTTTCATCCACACATTGATAGCAGTTTCACTGCCTATGCTTCCTCCTTCTCTTCCTAGCCACCTCAAGTCTTCTACCTTACCACCTTCTCTTAGCTATTCCCACCATCACCATGGCCACATCACCCACACTTGCTTCCTGCACCAGATTGTTGCCAGTAGTTTCCCTCTTCTCACAGCCTCCTGTTGCAAAGACTTCTGCCCTGAGTGCCTCTTCCACTGTTGTCTGGCCTCTTCAGAACTTGAGTTATTGTCCCATGACTCCTGTACATCTGAGTTACTGTCAGCTCTTTGCAGACTGGGAATCTTCTCTTTTATGTATCTATAAAGTGCTCAGAACATTTATATTGCTCTATAAATAAGGACAGTGAGTCTAGTGCTGGCAGCTCCAGCAGATGCATAGGAAAAAGATGATGCCCTGCCCATGGAGTGAGATCATTCTGCTTACTGGAAGATTTTATACCAAAACAGGCTTCTGCCTGGAGTCCAGTCCTTACCAAAATCCTTCTGAGCCTAGCAAGAATAAAGCTAGTGGTGTGTTAGGGAGAAGATTTTAATCTAACAATTCTCAGCACTGCACTTCCAACTGGCAAACAACACAGAGTAACAAAGAGTTTGCATGAGAAGTACTTTCCAGATACTCCTGCCAGTAAAGTGTAACTTCTGCTCCCCTAGAAAATACCTAATAGTGTAAGGCCAACCTGATCAATGATGAGCTTGAAACCAGACATGGTGATACCCACCCAGCTGCTGATTTGTAATGTGTGCACCTCTAAAACACTAAGAGGACACTAGACCAAATCCTCCCAAAAAAGGAGCTCACATCATCAAAACCCTGGCAAAGCTGGTCCTTCTGCAAGCAGTCTTACCTTTACAGCTTGACTCTCTGATGGTTATGTCCTGCCACAGGCACCAGTTATATGCGAGTTCCCTACATTCAGGACCAGCTACCATCTCTGGGACAAAGATGAGCTATCAAATAAGCTTACTATCAGCCCTTAACTCATGGTTGGAGTTGCCCCTCTGAAGTCCAAGAGCCAAAACCCAGCCAAACCACCACCACTAGTCACAGCAGTCACTTCAGGGAGCAGAAAGGATGCTGGGCCTTTTCTAGTACCCAAGTAAAAACAGTTTGTTTCTGGCATACAAGCTGTCTCCCTACCAGGGCAGGAGTGGAGAGGGAGCAGAAAACCTGGCATAGAGGGAGGGTGGGTGAGCAGCAGGTTCTGTCTCTACAAGAGGATGATAAATGATAACAGCATTAGGAACAAAACCAAACATCTTTCATGCTGTCAGAGCAATGAAGCCAGCACATAACAAGATGTGGGCACAGGGCAGTGTGGTTTCTTTCCAGAGAAGCACACAACTATCAAGTTACTTCTGCTCTGCGTCAACAGACCAATTCATCTTCCCTGGGTTCCTGCAGAAGAGGGCAGGGGCTATAGGGATAGTCATTTCTCTCCAGTTAGCTAAGAGCTTCAGCTACTCCACAGTGCATTGAATTCAATAGACAGAGACAGGTCAGAGCTGGATGCCAGTGCAGAAGAGCTGTAAGAGAATGTGGATTCGAGAGCTCTAGATGATCATGGACTTCTTCCCACACTGCCCAAGTAGTTAGCAAAGGGTGCTGTGTGACACTGCAGAGGAAGATGATAGCACTGGGGCCTTAATACAGAAAGGAAAGAGCAGTCCAGAAGATGAGGACCACAGCATGCAATAGCCTTCACAGTATTCCCCTCATTCAGGCTCCACAGAAAGCTTTGCTATCCTGCAGATGAGAATAAATAACCCTCCCTGGGGCTTACCTCATCTTCACAGGAGAGGTCACTGGAGCAATGGCAGTAGGCAAGGCTGCAAAAGCAGTCACCTCTGTCAGCCTTTGTGAGGAGCAGGTTCAATGAATTAGTGTTCTGCTCAGTGCAGCTACCCTCCTGCCTTTGTTGCAGTCCAAGGCTTGGTGGTGAGGAAAAGATTAACAGCCAGCATAGAATTAAGAGTAGAATGGGGCATTATGCCTGGTTTTGCTTTTACCAGCTCCCTGTTGTCTCCTTCTTTGCCCACAGTTGGCCCAGCTCCCTCATTGAATCAAACAGAAAATATGACACTCAGTGAAATCACATTTGCATATAGGACTTTCAAACAGTACTGGCCAGAACAGACCACTCCTCTCAATAATAGGTGGTGCTGGAACACTGATTAGGTCCCCCCTCAGTCTTCTTTTCTCCAGGCTGAACAGCCCCAGCTCTCTCAGCCTTTCCTCACAGGGGAGATGCTCCAGGCCCTTCATCATCTTTGTAGCCCTTCTCTGGACTCTCTCCAGGAGATCCCTGTCCTTTTTATCCCAGGGAGCCCAGCACTGGACACAATACTCCAGGTGGGGCCTGAGCAGGGCAGAGTAGAGGGGAAGGATCACCTCCTTAGACCTGCTGGCCACACTCCTCCTGATGCCCCCCAGGATCCCATTGGCTCTCTCAGCCCCCAGGGCACACGGCTGGCTCATGGCCAACCTGTCATCAACCAGGACCAAAATACTGAAGCCATCTACTGAACCCATTACCTGTGAGCAGTGGGGAATTTACTGTGTTGTCTACAAGTGAACACCCATTAGAGTTTTCCCCACAACTGGGACATTCATGCACCCTTTTGCAGGGCTGGTTTTTTGTCTGTCTAACCAGGGATAAGGTTAGAAAACTTTCTGTCAGTGCAGACACTGAGAAGCTGTCTGACCAGGGAAATTGTTAGCACCTAGCACGTTTAAGATCTCTACATCTCTTTCAGGTAAATGAATTTGGGGGTGAGAAGACAAGCCAAAAGTTGTTGTGAAGAATGAGTGAAAAAATGTACATATAAACATAGTCACAGTGTGACCACTTAAGCCTGGAACTGAGGTTTGAAGGAATTAAAATCTTCTCTATATCTACTGAAAATGGAAAGTTGACCAGAAAATTGGTGGTTCTTTTAATTATGAGAAGATTTGCATGAGAAGAGGGAGATTAAGGAAGACAATGTCATTGTAAGAAAACAGAACTATTTCTTTGGCACCAAAAATTTTGAGCAGAGATCCAACTTGGAATTATTCTTTTCAGATGATAAGGATGAAGCTTGGAAACAGCAAGACTCACAGTAGAAAAAACTGGAAAAAAGAATAAGATGAAAAGGAACAGTCTCCCAGGATTTTCTGTCATTTGTTTGGGATCCCTGAAGAAAATGAAGAATAGAGCAGCCTTGCTGCTGAGACAAAACACATCATAGAAATAGAATTTGCTGCTCTACAGAATGAATTGCAGCCACCTACCCAGCCTCTACAGCATAGTAAAATGGCTGAGGTCACTGGAATTAGTGAGGGCAAAATCAGGCCCACCCAAAGAGAGAAGAGCTTCCTCTGGCAACCCAGCTGCTGATGTTCAGCATGCCTGTACATTCTCCCACTGTTGGATACATGCCCATTTGTATAACCATTCCTGGCCTTGTCATTCCTGATAAGGACAAAGAACAATAAAGATTTCTTATCTGCCAGAGACCTGAAGCTTTGAATTGCCTTTTTCATGCTGGGCTTGGCCCTTTTCTTTCCCCTCACACACCAGCTGTCTTTGCTGCATCCTGCCTGGCTTAGCCTAGCATGTCCTGGGGACGTGCTTTCTCCCCAAGTCAAAGTGGATGATTCAAGCCCCATGCCTGAGATGGAAAGCCCTGTAAGTGCTACTACTACTAATGTTATTTCCAAAAATGTCACATGCTGAAGAGCTTAGCAAGCTCCTAAAATGGAAAAAGGGGAGTAAGAGAGGGGTTGGAGAATAAGGAATACTGGTCCTGCTGGAGTATAAGGTGACCCACTGTGAGCTTTACCAGGACTGCAAAGCAGTATCTGTGATGGGAGTCAAAGTTTGGGTTGAAACAGTTGTTTGGGGAAATAAAAAAAAATCATCCAGCTGCATCTGAACAAAATCTAGGATGTCTAAAAGCCTGAGCCATAAAACAAAAGCCTATGCCATAAACCATAAACATGTCTTAACTCTTAATAATGACCTTACAGAAGCACCTTCTATCCAAACACCAGTGCTCCTCCACAGGCAATGTCATCACCCTTGGTCAACTGTCCCCAATGCCATGTCCTCCCAACCTTCTGTGTCATTCCAGCCTAGATGGCGGTGCAATGCACCATCCTGCCTATGGCCAAGCACTCAAATCCTCTAGTACCTGCCTACCTCTCAGTCCCATTCTGGACCTTTCTTGTCACATAAAATGGATTTTTAAAACGCATATTTAACTTCATAGAATTTATATGCCACTGAGGAGACATTCAAACCCTCTCCCCAAATGAAAGAAGAAATAAAATCCTGTCCTTGAGTTAGCCTTTTACATGCACTGTCTCAGCAAGCAAGGAATTCATTCAGCAATGGTTCATTGTAGCTTTATTTCTAAATCACAAGTGACCAGTGCCTGACCCACAGGCCAATTATAGCCTCCAGAACTGTACAGCTGTATGGGAGAGCCTGGTGACTCTTCTGTCATTCAAATACTTTCCAGTGATTCTCTGTACAGGCCCCAATGTACAATGTTCATCTCAGACCATTTGTTTGAGTCCTGTGGAGGGCTACATGGTTTGCTATGTAATTTTTCCTAGCTTGTACCTCTTTTTCCAGCCCTGTTCAATATCTCCATTGACGACCTTGATGAGGGAACAGCACCCACCCTCAGCAAGTGCCCATGATCCAAAGCTGGGAGGGGTGGCTGACACGCAGGACACTGCGCTGCCATCCAGAGACCTGGCCAGGCTGGAGAGCTGGGCAGGGAGAGACCAGATGAGGGTCAACAAAAGCAAGTGGAGAGTCTGGCACCTGGGGAGGAACAACCACATGGATCAGTACAGGCTGGGGGTGACCTGCTGGAGAAGAGCTCTGTGGGGAAGGACCTGGGGGTCCTGGTGGATGACAGGTTGGCCATGAGCCAGTAGTGTGCCCTGGGGGCTGAGACAATGGGATCCTGGGGGGCATCAGGAGGAGTGTGGCCAGCAGGTCCAAGGAGGTGATCCTCCCCCTCTACTCTGCCCTGGTCAGGCCCCACCTGGAGTATTGTGTCCAGTGCTGGGCTCCCTGGGATAAAAAGGACAGGGATCTCCTGGAGAGAGTCCAGAGAAGGGCTACGATGATGATGAAGGGCCTGGAACATCTCCCCTATGAGGACAGGCTGAATAAGCTGGGACTGTTCAGTCTAGAGAAAAGAAGATTAAGGGGAGACCTGATTGGTGTTTACAATTATCTTAAGCAGGGGATGCAGGGGGAAATGACCAGCCCCTTTTCAGTGGTCTGTGGGGACAGGACAAGGGGCAATGGCTGCAAGTTGGAGCACAGGACGTTCTGCTCCAACATGGGGAAGAACTTTTCCCCAGTGAGGGTGCCAGAGCCCTGGGACAGGCTGCCCAGGGGGTGTGGAGTCTCCTTCTCTGGAGAGATTCCAGCCCCGTCTGGACGCCGACCTGTGCAGTATGAGCTGGGGAGCTGCTTTGGCAGGGGGGTTGGACCCCTTGAGCTCTTGAGGTCCCTTCTAGCCCCTACAACTCTGTGATTCTGTGATTCCAGACATGGAAGGCCTTTGATTTGTTGCACTGGACGTGATCATCAATGTGTTCACAAGGCAAAAGGTGAGTTACAGTTCCAGCTACCTGCAAGGTCCACAACATAAGGCAGCTTGCTCCATTGAACCAGTCTTCACTAAGTGGTATTTCCACAGGAGGTGCTGGGTACCCCACAGGAGCACACACAGGGTTAACATTCTTGAATTTCTTCCTAGAGACAAATGGTTTGTGTTGAGGAACTGCTGCTGGGAAGGAAGAGGAAAAAAAATCCCCTTTTTTATTATTCTGAGGTGCATTTTAATTTGCACAAGCGACATTGTGTCTGTGATGGATTACACGAAGGGAAACATTACAGCCCAGCAAGCTCGGCAAGGAAAAAAATAAGGGAGATATGGGGAGGATTAAAAACAACCTATTGCAATGCAGAATTCTGATAAGGGGTCCATGGTGCCTTCAGAGCAGAAGCAGGTGGAGCTCAGAGTACCAAGAAAAAGAAGGGGCATGGTACAGGGTGAGAGAAGGGGAGCAGAGTGGGAACACTAACTGGAAGAGACTCCTTGGTCATGTAGTCCACTCTTTCTGCTACCAGGACCATCACAGAAAGCCTTTCATAAAAGATTAGACTCCATCTTACAACTCCTTCTTTCTTTTTCCTTGGAAGAATGTTACAGAATCTCACTTCTCTTTTTGATGGTTAGAAACCTCCATTTAATTTCCAGACTAATTTATTCTCAGCCAGTTTATACCCATTTGTTCTTGTGCCAACATTGTCCTTAAGCTTAAATAGCTGTTCTCTCTCTTGAGAGTTTTGTGGTTTGATGTATTTATAGAGAGAAGTCATATCCCCTCTTTTCTCATTTTGCCTGACTGAACTGGCAAGGCTCTTAATATCCTGTAAAACAGATTCCCCATATCACTGGTCATCCTAGGACCTTTCTGTGCTTGGCTCCCTGTCTTACCCATCCATCTGGGATACTGGTGCCTGGTTTTGTATGTGTTACTTCAGGAGAGGCCATAATAGGCTCTTGGACAATTGCACAACAGTTCAATTTCTCTACCAGAAGCATCTCTATGCTGAAAATGCCTCCTCACTTTGGACCTTTCATCAGCACCAAGCTGATCATTTGGCTGAGGCCATTAATGGTCAAGACAAGATCAGTCCTGAGAAAAGCCTCCTTTCAGCAAAATACTTTGACTTCCAGCACTACCTGTTGCTGTCCTCCCCTTCAGTCACCCTTATGATTCCTCCCCTGATCACCATGCAGCACCTTATCTAATGATTTTCTGAACTCGTGATAAACAAGCTCTAGCCAGTTATCTTATCAAAGCCAGCTATCTCACTGCTTTTTATCCCATCTTCTATTTTGTTCTTGTGCAGGTCTTCCTCCTTTAAGAGTACAAAACTACTGTACAAGCTGGAGAAGAATCCCTATTGCCTGCTAATGGAACATGGCTTACAGCAACCTGTCCCCTTGTTGGGGAGAGCAATGGTGATATTCTAAGGACTTTCACTATAATCTTATATTTTCTTACACACACTTTGGGATCTCAGCAACATAGCCAGACTCTTTGTACTCATCCAATTTTTTAATCCAGTCTCTTCTTGTTTTGAACTAACATTTTAAAAAAGCATTTCTCCAGAGATATTAATGCCTGGAGTTAAAGAAGATAGATTTCTAGCACTTAGGGATGGAGACATTTAATAACAATAAAAATGCAGCTTGGTAGGTGGTCTGAGAAATGCCCTAACACAGCAGGAGAGACTCAAGAAAGCAAGCTGAATTAGGCAGACTGTTGGTAAATCAAAGCATCACATTTTTGTACTGTGAATCACAGGGAGTATTTGAAGTGACCACAGTAAAGATTTATCTGTTAATTTATAGGATGCACCTTATTATAAAAAATCATGCACATCCATAAAAAGGAATGAAAAAACCCCACCCAGAACATCCTCATTTATAATCACATAAATAAAAGGAGCCAGGCTACTCCAAAATTGAGCTAAGCTGCAATTCAGAGCAGTACTGAGCACCCAGAAACACCAGCTACTTCCCTGGAAGCTACATAGGCTCAAGGTCTTTCCTAACCAGAAGATGAAAGCCTATTGCCATAAACCCTGGAGGCTTTTCCTGCAGAAGAAATAGACAAGCCCTGCAGAACCCCTAAGGTCACTCTAGCTGGGCTCTGATGCACCACATGAATGGTTTGTGTTGAAAACACTTGTCCATCAGTGCAGGTATATATGTGCATACTGCAGTGTAAACACACATCTGTCTCTCCTGTACTTCTGTAAATGAAATGGTGGAAGATAGAGGAAGATGTGAGTACTTGAAACTGTGTCTCTCCTCTGAACACATATAAAGGCCACTTCCTCCTCTAGGGAGTAAAATGTCCTCTTTTAAATAAATCTATCACAGAAAATTAAGCATCAAGTACGCTGATGATCCAAAGCTGGAAGGGGTGGCTGACACGCAGGACACTGCGCTGCCATCCAGAGACCTGGCCAGGCTGGAGAGCTGGGCAGGGAGAGACCAGATGAGGGTCAACAACAGCAAGTGGAGAGTCTGGCACCTGGGGAGCAACAACACCATGTATCAGTACAGGCTGGGGGTGACCTGCTGGAGAAGAGCTCTGTGGAGAAGGACCTGGGGGTCCTGGTGGGTGACAGGTTGGCCATGAGCCAGCAGTGTGCCCTGGGGGCTGAGAGAGACAATGGGATCCTGGGGGGCATCAGGAGGAGTGTGGCCAGCAGGTCAAAGGAGGTGATCCTCCCCCTCTACTCTGCCCTGGTCAGGCCCCACCTGGAGTATTGTGTCCAGTGCTGGGCTCCCTGGGATAAAAAGGACAGGGGTCTCCTGGAGAGAGTCCAGAGAAGGGCTATGAAGATGATGAAGGGCCTGGAGCATCTCCCCTATGAGGAAAGGCTGAGAGAGCTGGGACTGTTCAGCCTGGAGAAAAGAAGACTGAGGGGGGACCTAATCAATGTTTATAAATATCTGAAGTATGGGGTGCAGGGGGAATTGGCCAGCCCCTTTTCAGTGTCTGTGGGGACAGGACAAAGGGCAATGGCTGCAAGTTGGAGCACAGGAAGTTCCACAGCAACCTGGGGAAGAACTTTTCCCCAGTGAGGGTGCCAGAGCCCTGGGACAGGCTGCCCAGGGGGTGTGGAGTCTCCTTCTCTGGAGAGATTCCAGCCCCGTCTGGACGCCGACCTGTGCAGTATGAGCTGGGGAGCTGCTTTGGCAGGGGGGTTGGACCCCAGGAGCTCTCCAGGTCCCTTCCAAGCCCTACAACTCTGTGGTTCTGTGATACAGTATTGTTTGGAAAATTCAATGTCGGTTACTTAGTAATTAGCAGGTAAGTGTTGGGGTAGGAAGGGCCTGAATGCGTTACAAGAGTCATTCAAACTGCTTTAGGCAGCTCACGTGTTAAGGAGTGTTCCTTTGCCCTAATACTGTCACTGAACAAAACCAAGCAAACACAGAACTAAAAAGAGTACCAGTGAGGACTTCTAGGCAAGGATTCTGAAATACAGCCACTTCCCTCTCACCCAGTGCATCCCTAATCCTGCCAGCTCCTTTCCCTTCTAAGTGAGGTTTAGGCAAGCAGGCAGCATGGCTTAATTGGTTCCTTTGATGTGACAGACCTAAGAGGGGATTGGTTAAAGAGCCCCATGATAACCTTCCTTACTGAGATTTGTTTTCAAGACACAGTGGATGTGGCAGGTAGCATTAGTACAGTCTGAAGATCTCTTGATATGGGAAGGGTCCTATCCCACAGTGATAGTGTCCTAAACATCCAGTCACCCACGCAAGGCCCATCATCCCTCTGTGGAATGAATAGGCAGTTCTCAGCCCCATTCTTGCTGCACATACACCCAGCTGGGGTGGCAGGGACAAACATACTCTCCAGACTCCTGATCAAAGTGCTCTCACTGGCAGGGTGACAGTACTGAGAACAGGCAGCAGGGAGAAGCGTTGATGGCCATTGCTCCTGCTCTGTTGATCTCTCTCTGTTGCTCTGCAGAGAAAGCCTCAGGCACATCCATTCCCCTACATCAAATGTGGGTTTAAAAAAAATATATATATATTATTTCACCTCAAATTCAATGGTATTCTACCACTGAAGCTCTCAGATTTGCTCTTGCTCCCAGGTAGAGCAGAGTCAGTGCTGTTTGAAGTGGGGAATGGATGGCTGATGTCACACAGAGGGTTGCTAAAGAGAATTCAAGGCTCTTACTTCTTGTATGTGGGGCCCCTGGGGAAACCACCTAACACATTCAAAGGAAGGTGAGATGGGGTGGGAGGTAGCCCAGGCAAGCCCAGAAGTCTCTGCTTGCAGTCTTACACAACTCTGCCAGGTTTCAGACTACTCAACCTAATTGTCTGACTCTGCTTGGACACAGAGCCTGCATGTTTACTGAGCTGCCTTTGTACTATATCCATGTTTATCCAGAAAAACACAACCTGCAGAGAGGGAACAGTGATTTCTAGCAGCCAAATCCCCAAAACCAAAAGAATCTTTTTTTAAAAGTTCTTCCCCTGTCAAATTTCATACTGCCATGTAACCGTGGAGCTGTCAGATCATTTAAAAATGTAAGTTTAAAGAAGCCTGATTCAAGGCAAACTAAGGTCATTGCCTCTTTCTCTAGAAAGAGACAGTTGTGAAATAATGGGGATTTCTAGGGAAAACTTGGAACATTAAATCACTCATACAGAGATTTTCAACAATGAGACAGCTGAGCAAGGTAGTGGATCTGTTGTGTTAGCCTACAGTATATGCCAGGTCCTTGGATGGAGCCAGCTGGAAGATTAATTTACTATCAAAGTAGCTTTTTTAAACTATATTAAAAAAATATATAGGTCAAACTTCAAGGATTTTTACCTAAAACAGACAGTCAGTGTCACCAGCCCACTGGTGCATCAGGTGCTAACACAGGGCCCATATGTCTGGGTACAGAGGGAATCTCAGTTGCCCTACAAGTCATGAAACAATCTATGGGCAAAATCCATGTATAACAAATGACTTTGCCAAACCTTTACATTATTAAAGCCAAAAATGTCAGGTTACAGTTGCTAAAGAAGTCCCAAGTCACACAAGGCTTTAGAGATGACATCCAAAACTTTGATGGGACAAAGTTTATGTGTCCATGGACTACTATCCTCCTAAAAAAGTTAGTTCAGTGATCTCCTTAACTCTTTGGGGGGCTCCAGTCCCACCCCAGCCACTTAGAGAGCTGCACAAGCTCTATTTTTGCGTAAATTTCAGGAAATAAGTAACATTGGAAACACCTTGCACAAGCACCATTTGTGTAGCTTCCCCTTATGATTCTTTTCAGGAAACTTCCCTCCCCAGCTCTGTCAAAATGGGATCATTGCTGTCACCTTCATTCCTGCACAGGCAATGGAGACTGAGATACTCCCAAGTCAGGAAGCTTTCAGTTTAGTTCAGAACAGTTTCCACTGTGATCTCAGCCCACTGTTGGGCACCTGAAAACATGGTATCCCTCTTTATGTCACAGGTTCTCTCTTCAGCTAAGATGGGTTTTTAAATACCAGTATCAACAACCCCTTTCTCCATTACGCTTTAAATTATAATAAAGCATTATTATTAAAATGATGGTCCTTTGGCTAATTAGGACCAGGTGATCTTTGAGGTACTTTTCAAATTGGGACTCTATGATTCTATGATTATTAAAGACAGGTAAACAGAACACATTTCATCCTGACAAGTCTTACCTTGAGCCAGTACATTTCCCAATGTGTCAGAAGCATGTCTCTCTTTTTAGGCTCTATAATCACCTGCATTTTTCAATCATGGAATTACAAGAATTACCTTGTACTGCTCTTCATGGAACAAGATTTAAAATGTAGAGTGCACCACTGCACACTTTTTTGGAGGCACTCAACAGTGCCTAACGCAGTATTTATTGTATTTTGGCCCATAGGAACATGCTATAAGGTGAAGCCCAATTTCCACCATCTCCAAGTAACTCTCTCTTATGAATCACAGAATCACAATGTTGTAGGGGTTGGAAGGGACCTCAAGAGCTCCTGGGGTCCAACCCCCCTGCCAAAGCAGCTCCCCAGCTCATACTGCACAGGTCGGCGTCCAGACGGGGCTGGAATCTCTCCAGAGAAGGAGACTCCACACCCCCTGGGCAGCCTGTCCCAGGGCTCTGGCACCCTCACTGGGGAAAAGTTCTTCCCCATGTTGGGGTGGAACTTCCTGTGCTCCAACTTGCAGCCATTGCCCCTTGCCCACAGACACTGAAAAGGGGCTGGCCAATTCCCCCTGCACCCCATGCTTCAGCTATTTCTAAACATTGATTAGGTCCCCCCTCAGTCTTCTTTTCTCCAGGCTGAACAGCCCCAGCTCTCTCAGCCTCTCCTCATAGGAGAGATGCTCCAGGCCCTTCATCATCTTCGTAGCCCTTCTCTGGACTCTCTCCAGGAGATCCCTGTCCTTTTTATCCCAGGGAGCCCAGCACTGGACACAATACTCCAGGTGGGGCCTGACCAGGGCAGAGTAGAGGGGGAGGATCACCTCCTGTGACCTGCTGGCCACACTCCTCCTGATGCCCCCCAGGATCCCATTGTCTCTCTTAGCCCCCAGGGCACACTGCTGGCTCATGGTCAACCTGTCACCCACCAGGACCCCCAGGTCCTTCTCCACAGAGCTCTTCTCCAGCAGGTCACCCCCAGCCTGTACTGATCCATGTGGTTGTTCCTCCCCAGGTGCCAGACTCTCCACTTGCTTTTGTTGACCCTCATCTGGTGTCTCCCTGCCCAGCTCTCCAGCCTGTCCAGATCTTGCTGGATGGCAGTGGCCAGGCTCAAAGTATCATTGATCTTTAGGGGGATGTGGAGCAGTATTATTGATAACTGAGTTACACAGTGAGTGCCAGCAACCGTTCGTTGCCTGACAAGACAGAGGGAGTGTATATGAATCACGTGGGATAGGAATGACTTGAGTCATGCTCAGTTAGTTCCTCTATTGAAAGGTGCCTGTGATACTCCTTGGTCAGAAAATAACACTAAGGGCTTTAAAGAATGAGAATAAAAGCTACATGAGAATAGAGAGGGAAAATGAGAACACAGGATTTCCTCTACACTTTTCCCAAAGAGAAAAAAGATAAACTGCCAGATAAACATGAACGGATGTGTTCCCTTTGCCACCCTTGTTTTGCTCTGAAGGCCTTATGGCAAGAAGCTGCACTGTAATTAAATCCTGTTTTGTTTTACTGTTTATGCAGAAAGGCTACTGCTCCTCAGATGGAGATGGCAATACCCACTGCAGAGTATGCCAGCTATCTCCTTGCTCATGGGTTCTGGCACCAGCCAATTCCTTTGTGTGATTTATCACTTGGTAATCCATCTCCTCCATCCATTATCCTACACAAAAATCAGCTCTGGACAGCAGCTTTCTCTGCAGCATAGCAGGCAGAGCTGTCACTTTGCCTACCCTGTTCTCAGCAGGGCTAAGGGATTTTGTCTGTTCAGATCCAGCAAACCTCATGGCAATTTGGTTGAACATCTTACAAGTGGCAATAGCAGCTCTGTGCACATTAGGCTAGACTGATGACCTGAGTAAACATTTCCTTTCAGTTAGGATGACTCTTCCAACTTAGGACTTGCTAGCATCTATAATATTCATGCATGAATATCAGACCACACGAACTTTTTTTATTTTCCACAAGCCACTTAAGCATCAGTTAATGAAGCCCCCATAAACTAATTTACTGAAATCAAACTGATCTGTTGCCCCTGTGCTGAACTGATAAACGTGACACCCAATCATTTCAAATCACAGAATCATAGAATTGTAGGGGTTGGAAGGGACCTGGAGAGCTCCTGGGGTCCAACCCCCCTGCCAAAGCAGCTCCCCAGCTCATACTGCACAGGTCGACGTCCAGACGGGGCTGGAATCTCTCCAGAGAAGGAGACTCCACACCCCCTGGGCAGCCTGTCCCAGGGCTCTGGCACCCTCACTGGGGAAAAGTTCCTCCCCGTGTTGGTGTGGAACTTCCTGGGCTCCAACTTGCAGCCATTGCCCCTTGTCCTGTCCCCACAGACCACTGAAAAGGGGCTGGCCATTTCTCCCTGCATCCCATGCTTAAGATATTTATAGACTTTAATTAGGTTCCCCCTTAGTCTTCTCTTCTCAAGGCTGAAGAGCCCCAACTTACTCAGCCTTTCCTCATAGGGGAGATGCTCCAGGCCCTTAATCATCTTTGTAGCCCTGCTCCAACTGTACCTTAGGCAAACAATCAGCAATGATTTATGTTGTGAAATGATATATACAAGCAAAACAATGCATTATTGCATGCCAGTTCATTGATGTCTGAAGTTATTTCTAGGATTTTCATATATGGGATCCATGTGCATATCCATCCAGCATCTAAGTAGTGCACCAGACTTAGGATGCACCATTCATAACCAGTATCAAAGGTTTTTATATTAGAAAGAGATGCTATATCAATAAATTCAACACATTCTCCTAAAGTAGACACTTGTTATTAGTAAAAGCTCGTTTTATGTTGATTTCATGTATGGAATCAATGAAGCCAACAATAGTGTCTTTTGTGAATGTAATTTAAATTATCAGGGTTTGTGTCCAGATCAGCACCTCCATATTTGTATGATAGCTAGCTAGGAAATACTCCAGTGCAAATATTAACAGTGGTGAAGCATATGCAGAAAAATAACACACTGCAATAGAAATTGGAATTCTCCTGCCCATAGCTGTGCAACTCACAAAATATCTCTATTCTACAAAAAGCTTTGTGTACAATAAAGAAAAAAAAAAGGGAGGGTGGGAGAAAAAAAAAGTCTGTGTTTTCCTTCAAAGAGTCAACAAAAAGCAACACATCCTTTCAAGAACAAGACTTTCACCTTTGATACAGCTGTGCTAGATCTAGAATTTACCATGTGCTTAGGGAGAGGACTCACAAACCCAAAGAGAGTTCAGGATGGGGAAAATAATTAATTTCTATTCCTCTCCTTCAGCTCAGTCAACCTCATGGGGGGAGGTGCCAGAAAACATTACTGCCCTCCCTTTCTTCAAATTAAAAAAAAGGAAAAAAAAAAGGAGATGAGGAGGGAAAGGGGAAACAAAGATACAGAAAGCAACTGAGGAGGGGAGGAGTAGGGATGGGGAGCTGAGATGCAAGAAGAAAAAAGCATTTGTAAAATTAAAAGGCAGGGCCCCATCAGATTGTGTCGGGCAGGGGAAAGCGTGTCGTAGGCAGGAGTAATTGGTAATCGGAGCAGAAGTGAAGAAGGGGATGATTTATGGGAGCATGGAGACAGGGGTGGAATAATTTTTGGAGCAGAACGGGGAACTTACTGAACGCCTGAAACTCAGCTACTTATCCACTCGTTCTTGTGATAAATTAGCTCTTGTTTAAAGTAACCGGAGCTCCATTTTTCATTCTGATTACTACACTTGATATCTCTCTCTCTCCTTCTGTTTCTCTCTGACCACTGCCCCTTAGCAGGTTCTCTGAGCTGAGGCAATGGGTTTATGGAAACTCTTCACCCCTCCATTACACTGTTACCCCCACGCCCCCCTTTCCAATTACTGTAGGGTTAACTCTTTAAGCTGCTGCATGTTTCTCTGAGCTGCTTAAACTCTTTCTCAGGGTTGACCTGGGAGCATATAGAACATGATCCCCCATTTATGCTATGGGGGGAGGGGGTGTGCACGATGCTTGCATGCATATGGAACAAGCACAGCGGTATGTCGTGGCTCCCAGCATTTGTGTGTGTGCTTGCCATATTTGGAACCTGGCAACACATCTGGCCTAGAGCATATCAAGTTATTACTAGGAATTATTTATTTTACAGTACCACCCAAAGCCATCTCATTTCCCTCAGGCACAAGGTCTCCCTGTTTATTTTACCACCTAAATCCATATGAAGCCTCAGGTGAGACACCACAGGCAAGACTGAAACAAGTGGCAGAAAGGAGTTGACATACAGTGACTGACTCACCACAAGCAAGGGTAGATGGTTTTGAGACAAACTAATTTTTAAATATGCCTTTAATTAAAAAAAACTAAGCCAAATAAATACTAATAAATAACAAATGTCTTACTGCTACCGGAACCAGTTATTTTCCTAAAACTTCAAGATATTTGAAGGGTGAAGTGGTTTTGCTAATCAGTTCAGGGAATACAAAAGACAAAGTATAAAAGGTACCACAGGAGACAGACCAGATAGGTCTGTTGGCTACCTTTCCCTTATGAGTGAGAAAGACATGAAGAGCAAATTGCTGAGAAAACAGGAGAAAGAACAGTCAAGCCAAGAGTTGGCTTGTTAATGCCACTAGTGTAGAGCTAGGATAAGAAAAGGAATTATTCACTGAAATTAAGTGATGACAAAGTAATTTTTCCACACATAAATAATTAGCTGGTGCAATCTTCACCTCGTCTGCTACTAGTGCCTGAAGCTTGGCACAACTGAAAAGGCTGATGTAAGGACACAGATATCTAAACCTATGGTCTGTGTTGGTTGCTGTTGAGCCACTGCACAAGAAGCCAATTTCTACATTTACAGTCTCAGCAGATGTGACCCCATGGTCCAGCTGTTCTTTAACGGCCCCCTGCCTGGAGTCTTTGCACTTTCTCAACTCATTTTGTGTCAGTCACAGCAAAAGACAAAGTATCAGATCTGACAGATCGCAGCAGCTCATGACTCCCCATATAAAGCAGCACATCCATAAAGCCTTACTGAACATTTACTCCTCACACTGCTTACGCTTGGTGAAAATTCTAGCACATTCGACAGGACACAGTGTCAGTTAAACTGCACATTCAGTTCCAGCTCTTGTGCAGGAGCCACGTTCTGATGAGTGATATCTGTCCCGTTTGCTGCTACTGCCTGCCCTGTGACACCTCCTGTATTGCCAGGCTGCATGCACTCTCCTAGGTACAATTCAGTTGAATCACATTGAGCCACATTTGAAATGAAGCTAATTTTAGTAAAGCCAGGATAAACTTAACTCAGGTTTCTTATATTTCTGTGTCCAGAAGGTAGTATGACCACACATCATCATCTGTATGCCAGAGAGATTGATATTACAGATAAGTACTTTTCTGAATGAGAAGATCATAGAATCATAGAAGGGTCTGGGTTGGAAGGGACCCCAAGGATCACAGAGCTCCAACCCCCCTGCCACAGGCGGGGACACCAACCTCCTGACCTGGAGCTACACAAGGTTGCCCAGGGCCCCATCCAACCTGGCCTCAAACACCCCCAGGGATGGGGCATCCACCCCCACTATGGGCAGCCTGTGCCAGCCTCTCATCAGTCTCTCTGTAAAGAACTTCCCCCTAATATCCAATTTCAGAGCAGGCTTCAGTTCCACTTGCTGCAGGGGGAACTGGTAGCAAAGCTGCATGCCTCAGGTCTGGGTGTCCTGTTCCTGATGGAACTCCCTGATGGCTTTGGGACCCTTCAGCTTTTGGTGCATCCTGGAAGATGGCAACATGGGCCTGACCTTTTTAGCAAATATTGAAACACACCAGTCTCCACATGAGCAAACTGATCTGCAAAGACTTTTGAGAAGATTCAGAAGTCTTCTTCATAGAATCACGGTATGCATACTACTGTCTCTCAATACAGACCTTTTTCTTATGAGCTTTCAATGCTTATTCTATAAACATAATGATCTCCAAGTTCAAGTAGACCAATTTCATCTCCACTGCCTCCTTATTCTCATGCTACTACAGAACTGTGTGTTACATCAACAGACTAGTAGCTCTGAACTCCTGCTATTATCTATGTTAGTGTGAGCAGTATTCACTGGATAAATAATTTACAACTTCAGTTATTTAGGAGGAAAGTCTAAGTAAAAAAATAGAAAAAACCTATAAATGCTGTGATTACCAAAACCAGCAGGTGAGTACACTGCTTGGAAACAGTGATGGAGTCTCTGCCTTGAAGGAGTCACAAACAGTGTAAGAGCCCAACTCACCTGAACACATATTTACAAGTTCACAGCTTGATGTGGTTCTCACAAAACTCACCTGAAAGGCATCTTTGAAAGATAAATGGGATGTCCATTAGTATTTCACTAGTGATGACAACTCAGCTACATTGTGTAGGCAGAGACTGCAGACCAAGGCCCAAAGTAAAAAGCAGTTGCAAGAGAGGCAACAGGCAAGGACAAGGTGTGCAATAAAAGGGTGAACATAATGAACGTGCATTTTCTTTGAGGTGAGTATACTGCACATCCTCTAACCTTGGAGGATCCCAGGGGGTTTTGGAAAGGGGATGAGGGTGGTTCACAGTTGTTAATACATTTTTATTATATATTTTATGATACTAAGTAGAGGGCAAACTGATCACTATGACCAGACAAGGACAGGGAGATTAGCCTTAGTGCAGTGATGGGCAGTTTCTTACTTGGAGTCCAGGCAGCTAATCTACCTACCACATTTCAGACAGCGATCACTTTATCTGTACAAGGGAGCCCAACCACATCTCTCCTTCTCATAGCATTGATAGTGAGCAGCTAGATTTTTGGAGATTTCAGAAAGCCTATGTGTATAAGGCGATTGAAGACTCTGAAAGTTTTGCTTTTATACACAGTAATTTCAGTGCCAGACCATCTAGCATAGTCTCAGGGAAGAAGAGTTACCTGAGAATCTAAATCCATATGCTTTTTGTTTTTAAAAAAGTGTACTTAAACTTCCCAGTTTGAGCCAAAGAAGTAGAAATCTCTATTTTCAAAGAATGATTCCTCAAAGCTGTGGAATAGGAAATGCAGCTGATTTGTTTAAATAAATAATGATAATAACAAATGATCTTTTGGAATTAATCCAGACCTGGAACTGTCAGATTTCATAGGAAAACACAAAAATCCGTGAAACAGATATCTGCTCCTTAAACTCCAGCACTAGGCACTAACCCAAAGGAACAGAATTGGTGGATTTCAAAGAATAGTGTTCTGTTTTCCCTTACCCTGCTCAGTGCTGCTGCACTGTTTTGCAATGTTTTACACCAAAATAATAGAGATATTTGTCCAGCAGCTTTCACAAGTTTTGAAATACTTAAGTTGAAAAGCATGAAGGAAGTATGTAAAATTTTTCTCTGAGGTGACAGTTTGTTGCAGAAACACTAGGTAGTAATCATACATCCTCTACCAAAGCCCATAAGAAGACAACTAAGAAAATAACCTCTCTTTATTTTTTTTAATACCAGAGGACATCTATTGTTTTTACTCTTGGATCCAAGCTGACAGACTTGGCATTTGAAATATGGTACTTGGAAACACAAGTAGGTCAAAAGCAGAAGCTTCATTTTCGGAAAAATTTCAAAGGTAACAGGCCACAATCCTGAAGAAATAACCTTCTGCTTTCTTCAAGGAGGTGAAGTAGATTGGGCATAAATGAGCTATGTGGTTCTGTGGCATCTGGCAGAGAGCAGCATGCAATTCAATATGAATTTTAAGTGAAGCCATGAAGCAATTTATTAGGTGAAATCACCCAGATTCTGCACCTTTCTTACTGCAAACGTGGCAAGCTAAAAACTGCTAATTGGTTACACACACTGTCCACACTGTATTGATTGGTTAGTAATGAGTTCTGATAAACCTATCTTATAGCTAAACATCCTTAGTTTACCTTTAATACCTAAAAGCCTCCACACACCTGCTGTTTTGACCCTCTTGTTATGGCTGGTTCCTGACATGTTCCGTCACTCCCAAATACCTTCCCATAACTGCTTCTGGGTTTAGGGCAGCCTGTACCCCTATCAACAAGGCCGCTGTGTTTTGAGAATGTGATTATTAGGATCCTCTCAGCATGAGGAACTTTTCCTGTCTCATGGGAACAGGAGAATATTGTCAGAGCTTAAATCTTGGGTGAAGAGAGCTAGGCCGCGAACAGGCCTGCTGTCTTCCCCGACATGGTTCAAATCAACCTCCATGAAATTTGGCATACCTGTAGTTTTCAACTGGCTTCTAGAGCAGCTTGGGTTTTGAAAACACAAGCACACCTACTTTTTCCAGAAGGACTCTCAAGTGACAAAAACTTCCTACACAGGTCTTGCTGTAGACTGTATGGAGGGAATGACTCCTTTGTTAGACCGCTATTATTTTCCCTTGTGATCATTTTCTAAATGACCACTGTCATGGTGGCTTCCAACAGCAGCTCCTGTCTTCTCAACTGCCTGACCAACACAATGCTATGATAGCTTATGGACAAACCAGAAGAAGCTTACCACAAAATGCTACACTAGTTACCTCTGGCATACAACTGCCTTTTTACTGCCTTGGCTCCAACCTAGTCAACTGCAGAATTAGTCAGAGGGTTGTTCATACCTCAGCCTTCCTGATAAGACTGCCAACAGGGAAACTTCCCAGTGCAACACTTGATCATTTTCTCTGCAAAATGAACAAGACTAGTTCAGCTGGGACATAAACTCATACATAGTATACAGCCACGAGGTAGTACTGACTCGTTGTATTACTGCATGAACGCTGCAGTCTCAAGGACTACTCAATCCTCAGCTAGTTCACTGAGAAATTCTTTTTTATTATATCTCAGTGTATCTGATACTGTAACCCAAAGGTTCACATACAGCAGCTGTCTCCCTCAGTGACCAAGACTACCAGGATGTAAATATGACACATTCCCTGATATATTGGTAAACTCATCTTGCTTAGCATAGGACCTCAGGTGAGCAAGCAAGCAAGCATTATCTTTGCAGCTACCCACTTCCTGCAAAACGAGCTAGCCTTCAGGGAAACATCCAGCACTCTGTGGAAAGGAGTAGTAGAAATATTCAAAGGATGTCAAGACATTGCTTCCTTAAAAGAAAGCATTCATTTAAGAGACAGAATCAAAATTCTGTGGCTTTGCTTTCTGGCCCTCTCAAGAGTTAGAGAAGTCATCATTACTCAGTGAACAGTGAAAATTTCTCCCCATTTATCTCCAATGCCAAGTCAATGGAGAAAAACTTTTGTGAAAAATTTTTTTTGAACAAGGCCTAAAGTTCTTAGAGGTTCTTCCATTCCTGTTGGCCTTCCAGACCATGCTGGAATTCAAATAACCTATCTGATTTATTTGGGGCTTTGTAAAATACCACAGGTAGAAGGGAGAGGAAAGTAGAGAGAAGAATCCTAAGATACAACGGACATATTTATTTTTTTAAGAACTATCATTGCTCTCTTCTATGCCCCCTCCCCTGGCAAAGGTGAACTGCATATCTTTAGTTAATAATTAACTTGTCATGAGCTCCATCAATATCCCATCATCTAAGTGACAGAGGAAAGGGAGGCGATGGGGGAGGTGATCAGCACGACGTGCCAGCTCTGCCCGCAGCCTGCGATCTCGTCTCGGCCATAATAAATAGGATGAAATGCGCTCCTGATAAATGCCCATGTCATGGAGAGATTTTACCTTCACTCAGAAACAATGTAATATCTCAGCTATTACCCAAAATAATTTATCAATGTGTAATAGCTTTGTGCAGAGCTCAGATAGGAGGGGAGCAGCGCTGCCCGAGATGGATGGATCCTACCTTCTGCTTTTAATTTTTAATGCTCGTAGGCAGCTTCACATTAAAGGCCAGGTGTCATATATAGACTTAATGTAAGAATGGAGTTCATGAATTCTAATCAGGAAAGAATCTCCCTCTCTCTTCTTTTGCTTTAGTCACTTCTCTTTTTTTTATTTATCAATTTTCCTCTCGTTCTGTATTCCCATCATCTTTGCCTCTTTCTTTTGGTCTGTTTCTTCCCTCCTATTCTTCATATACATTTTACTCCCTACCTCTGTTACAAAACCATTCAGATAACTATTTGCTACTTTCAAAAACTGTACCATCACTTAAGGACAAACAGAAGACCTGATCTACTTCTGCCTTGTTTCTGGTGGTTTGTACCTAGAAGAACAAACTTAAGACAGGTACATGGCCAGAATATTAGTATTTTATATCCAGGAAAAAAAAATAATCCAAAAGACCAGCCTAGTTGTGATCAAAATTGGAAAAATTTGGACAGTGGCCATCAGGTCACAGTGGAATTGCATTACTGAAAATATCCTGGCTGTAAAGTGCCAGTGGAGAAGGTTCATCCCGTATCCTAGCCAAATCACATATCCCTACAGAGAAACATGTTCCTTTATTTGGCAAGAGTAAAGCACTGGGTTGTGTGGATCCAAAAAATGTTGTATGCCAAGATCTCAGTTTCCTAAGATATCTACTCTCCTTAAAGTCATGTCTCTCACATGAATGTTTTCCTCTGCACTTTCAACATTATGCATGAAAACTCAGCTGGAGCCTATCTCATTTGATGGCCTGCATCTATACAAGGACCTCTGTAGCAGCATACAAAATCTCCAGGATGGACAAGGGGACAATGCCAGGAAGTCCTACCATTAAAAACACTGATAGGGCTCACATTAGAAACACTGTTATTGTATCAATACACTACATCAGAGTATGACGTACCGTCTGGGTGAGACACACCTGAAAGCACCAGCAGTGTATGACCACATTCTTAGGAAGGAAGAGGGGAGCACTGCTTACTGGCCATGATGTGCAGCAAGGGACAAGAAAACAGTTCATACAAGCAGCAGACACAAAGATCAAGCAAAGAGCCACGGGCTGAAAAAAAGGAAACAGCTTTTGGTTGCACTCCGATGCACACCAAGGCAATACTGCCCACAGGAGGAGCGTTGCCAGAGTTGCAAACCCTTTTACAGCCACTTTGCTGGCTTGCAAGTTAGGGGGATACCTGTGCTGAGAGGAGTTTGGGCTTGATATTTTGCTTTCTGTTAACAAATGTAATGTTAACAATGCAAGGACCCCAGCCTTAAAGACTCTGGGGAATTCCTTCAAAGAAAAGACTCCTCTTGTGCCTAAAGACCAGGATGGCATCAAAAGTCTGCTGATGCTGCTCAGATGCCTCTTTCAACAGTCAACCACCTTTAGGGGTTGGCATTGTCAGCGAACTACTTTTCTTCATCCCTCATACGTCTTTCTCTCAAGAACAGAAAGAACTTAAGTCACAAGCCATTTATTCCCATGTGGTACTTGGCATGTTCCTTACCAGAACAACACAGCAGAGTTCTGTCCTCAAGCACCAAATTCATCACAGGAACAATCCATGGAAACTTTCCCTATTTCTTACTTTCTGCAAGGATTTGTCTAAGAACATTCCTCTATTTTCACCTTACTCCTTCCCAGCTCCATATGTCACACATTTCTGGAGGTAAGATCTGTCCCAGCTAAAGAAAGTAGCATGCCCAAAACTTCATCGGCTTTACATTGCTTCTCACTAGGTGGGTTGATCAGCAGAAGAGAAAGGCTGGTGTCCCTGGTGTCCCTCTGTGACAACTCCACTCTGCACACTAAGAAGTCCTCTATGAAATACGTTTTTTAAAAGTTTTAAGAAAAAGTCATTGCATAATTGATAAAAGACAAGACTTAGATTTGTATTCAGCATTATCAATGTCAGAATAAGAGACTGCAAATCTTTGGACAGCAGACCTGAAAAATATAAAGATAGGAAACCAAAGCTGTATTGCTTTGGCCACGTTGTGGTACTTCACAGTACAGGGAATACATGCCAGCTTGTGCTCAGAAGTTCTGGAAACTTCAGGCTGTCTGTGAAAACTCCTAGTTTTTCCTAAGAACCTACAAAAATTGCCTTCATGCTCATGTCTTTTTGACCACATTTTGCTCCTCTGCATATAAATACAGCACTGTAGAGGGAAGACACTAGTGTCCACTGGCACAGCAGGCTTAGGATACCCTCTGTGCTATACACTTATCTGAACTAATAAGGAAGAGAGATGTTATTTGAAGACAGACAGAAAGATAGCCTTACCTCCCCTGAATACCACTCACTTAGTGGCTTTGGCCTGGCTCCAAGCCAGGAGGAGAGCAGCATGCCCTTGTCTCTGTTGAATGAAAGCCCATTGCTGACTGCCAAATAGCTTCAGGCAGACAGTGACTCCAAGGACCAAACTAAGAACTCCAAACTCATTCACTCATGGGCCAAGATCCTCCCTAACCCTAGGGGTGTGTGAGAGAGAAAAAAAAGAGATGTCCCCCAGGTAGCAGTCTTGCATCACACAGTCTGAGCCTAATAAGGGTCTATTGCTGTCTCATTCCATTGCTAACACTGTGACTCTAACTGCCGTGTACTACAAATTAATTCATTCCTTCAGGCCTTGCTGTTCAGTAACTGGCTGTCACAGCAATCTCCTGAGGAGCTAATTGAGAGTTGTGATCCGTGCAGTATTTCCATTAGTGCTGTAATGACAGGCAGCCAGACACACACACATGCATGCTCGCACACCCAGAGCACAGGTTCCTCTGTCCCCACAAAGGGAGGCAGATAAGAAGCTACAGCCATCTCAAGTGTTAAGCAGCATCTGAAAGAAAGAGAAAACAGGAGGAACAAGTGCCATGATTCAAACTGAGGTCACCCAAACTATGCCTGAATGAGAGCAACTTGCTGGGAGCTCAGGACAAGCTCCTAATTCAGAGTAGTGGACTAAAACCTTTGACACAATCCTATTCTACAGTGGCACTGATCCCAGAGACTGCAGATTCTACCCAAGGAGTCACCTCCATTTGAATGGCCCTCCCCATTGCATGGTGGGAGCTGTAGTGTCCATGAAGATGCTTTTTGAATAAGGATGATCAGAGTCTCAGCTGTGTGTAGCACTGCAGAAGCTACAAATATTAGTGTCTTACAGGTTCTGCTTAGCAAACTAGAAGAGGTGTTAATTCGGGAAGAATGTATTTCATCAGTTATGATGTGGTTCATCCAGCAAGCTGGGTAGCTCAGGCATGAAGTCTGTATACAAACAAGTCTCTTTTCTGTTTTTCCTTTCATGCCTAGTTTCCAGAGGTTGATCAGGAAAACATCAAATACAGGACCTCTTGTAGCTGTGCCACCTGCTGGTAAAGACAGTCATCTTAAAGGACACATTTTAGGTCCTAACTGGACTACATCCTTACAGTTCTCACCCAGAAAGCAAAGGACACACAGTTCTGCGCTGTCACTGGTGATTATTTAGTAGAGTCAGTTATAAACTGAGAAATGCTTGTTCTCTTGGGGGTTTGTCCACTTTATTGAACTAACTCTAGAATTAACCCTACTGTGTCTGAGGATTTGTACAACAAACGTATCCATTTAACTTAATTGTCTTAGAAGTTGGTTAAATGGATGCAGACTAATTCATTAGGCACTTCTCACAGAGCACTTTATTAATTACAAAGCTGTGACCAGTTTCTTTATAAGCTAAAGACAAAGTCCATTATCAGTGGGAAACCAAATCACAATTATTTTAAATTACAGTAAATAAATATTTTAACAGTGTAGTTCTGGTGTTGGTCTTTTTAGCCTTAAAACCCCAAACTATTTAAAGCTTCCCTAGTAGTAAAATTTCTGTGACATTTTAAGTGTCTAAGCAAACCAGGATACATTTCCAAGTGAATTATTTCGAAGTGATGTGTGTGATTATCATAGCAGCCAGAGAGATCTAAGTCAACAGCTCCAGTCACCCTTAACATGAGGCTGTTGCAATGGCAGGAGTAACTCAGCCATACAAAGGCAAGTAGCTCATGCTGGGGGGCTCTCAGAGTGGGAAGATATCCTCACTTGGGCCTGGCCTGCTCTCACATAGTCCCACATTTCCAAAGGCAGTTTTTTAGCAGAATGAGCTGCAGGGTCTACAGAGCACTCCAGAGAGCACAATATGCTACTCTGACTACCAGTGCAGCCTGGCTTTACAAAAATACCTAGGAAAGATACCTATTCAAGGCACATAAACAGCCTTTAGGGATCAGATAGAGGATTAAGTTACTGAGCCTTAAGAAGTCGTGGCATATAATCTTAGCTTGATAATTGAGCACATGAATGCAAGGTCATTTGACTTAACCTAGGAGAAGACAGCGTTAAGTGGAATTACCCCACGTCTGCTGCAGGCTAGTTGTGTACACAGCTCTGTTACCACAGCTCACCCAGTACATAGCAATTTGTTCAGTTGTGCTAAATGTTACTGCATGTACCAACCCCGATTCTGCCCTCTTGTGACAATATCACAGGAAAAAATTAGGCTCTTTTAAGAGCCAGAAGAATTTGATAAGGGAAACATGAAATTTTCAAAAGCTTTCAGGACAGCAAAGTGCCCCAGGAAGTGGGTTAATGTAGGAAGTTCTGTGATATCTATGTAGACCCATACTGTAATATATTTAGCTTTCCTTTGTATAACTGTAATTACAATTTTCAATTGGATGTAGCTGCAACATATAAAATAACCTCAGAGGGGCACAGCAGAAGGCAATAGATCAGGTGCATCTGCCTCTCCTGCAGACAACGAAACAGAAAGCTCATACCATATCAAAACCAGACCCTACCATCATTCATGGCAAGCTTCTGAAAAAGGACAAGAAGGTGTCAGCAAAGAAAGTTCTAAAAGCCCAAGGGCAAAGATTCTGGAATGTGCCGTACAGTCTGTTAGGGGATGGTATGTCCTGGGACTTCATTTCAAGCATCAATCATGCCATGTCCAAGGAATATGCAAAGTGGGCATAAAGCTTATCTCTGTTATTGATGTGGAGAAAGCTGTAGTATCAATGGAAAAGGTCCTGAGTTCTAACCAATAACTTCACTGCACTATGTGCCACTGAATAGCTTTGGCTTCTGTGCAAAGTGCAAGCCATGCCTTTTCCCTTAACATGCCTTGCAAGATGGTTTCCAGCTGAGGGGCAGTGGTAGAGTGTGCACATACAAGTTGTGATTTATCCCACAGAATCTTGAACTGATTATATGGAGGGCACTTCCAAAATGTGGTTGCTGGTTTGGTGAGCAGGGCACCTATTGCAACACAAACTTCTCTCTCCATAACATTGCCGTGCCAGCACGCATACAGTTACACAGAGGATCACCCCCCCACACACACACCCTGAACCAAATCCTGGGGCCATTATACATGAAAGAAGCCCCTCCACATGAGCATGATCTCCATGCACAATATAATTTTGGTGTCAGGCTGTTTTCCTGCCAGCAAGCCATCTGTCTTTCCTACAACATAATCTTGATGACTTCTGCACGGGGTTTTTTTCCTAATGCTTTAATTATATATATTTTTTTTTTAATAGAGGGAGAGCGCTTTCATTTCTCACTGCACTGTTCAGTTCAATCATTCAATCACACTGCCATAGCCTTTATAGCCACAAGGAATGCAGTCACAAGCTGAGCACAGCTCGTGCACACATGCTCTTCCACAGCTTGGTCATGGACTGGAGTGGGCAGGCAGCATAGGAAGCATGCTTGGACTCCCTCGGTACATTGGCAGCACCCATGCACATAGGCTCAAGGAAGCCTGGTAACTTTGTGCAAGAGGCAGTGAAAACCAACTCCTAACCAGATTTTTTCAAGTACAAGCAACACAGAGAACTCTGGGTTGTAGCTCCAGAGATCCTAGTGTGAAACCTGGGTAAGTATTGAGCAAGTGTGCGTACAGCTATGTGAGTGGCTCTTCAGAACTCCAGACTCCCTCATGGAAAGATTTGGCACATTCTACACCTACAGATTATCTCAGGGGCAGCTGTATAATGTAACAATGTGGAAAGGTCCAAATGCAAAACAATGAAACAGTTTGTGACACAGTCTGTGATACAGTCACTGGTTTCATATTCACTGACCTGTACTGGGTTGGGCACAGCAACATGATGCTTTTGTCTAGCAAACTGAAGAAAAACAGCAGAACACAAGCCTATTCTGAAGAAAAGCAGCAGAACACAAGCCTATTTTCAGCCTTGATGATACACCACTGCAGTGAAGCTCATCCTATCAATTAATTTTTGATATGCCAGGCAGTGGCAGGTGAAAGTCTTTTATACATCTTAAACTGGCAGTAATGTCCTGAAAATAATACACAATCACTTGTGTGCACAAGATAGCTTTCCCCAGTTCAACCTAAATCTCATTTAAAACCCATTCTCTACCTTGACCAGCCAAAACATGTGGAGCTTCTCACATACTGAAAGAAGGATGTTGTTGTGGAACCAACACCAGTTTGACCAGGCAGATTTAGAGCTCACCTATCAGCTTAATTCAGTTGTCTCCACCAGATAAGTCTTAGGAATGTTCCCCACCTGATAAGTCTTAGGAATGCAAGTGTCTTTCATTCTTTGTCAGACTGGATGAACCATGATTCCTTGATATTATTCTTGCTCACCAGCAGGGAATAGGCTATTGCTCCCCACTACGGTTTGGTCTTCACATGGTGGTTCTAATCAGAGCCAAAAACTGGTGTGAAGTAGAAGAAAGGGCTGAGCTGAGCAAGTTCATGAGATATACACCCTGACTTCTCTAGCAATGCCTAAGTCAGCTGGGGGTCTCCATCCATTTGACATAAAGCTGAGAAATTGGAGACAAGTTAATGTGGAGATGGGCCAAGTCATCAGCTTCACAGCAGAAAGCAGATATGGCAAGTAAAGTCCCTTCACACCACACCTTCTCCAGAAAACCCAGTTCAGCCCCAAGGTGTCGTGCATTGCACCATTCTCTGCTCAAGAGAACCTTGCAGTTTGTGTTTGAGGGAAGACACCTTGTCTATCCTGCAGATAGATCTGTCGATCCTTTAAGAACAGAGATCTTGAGACAGCAGAAGTTGTCCTGATGCAGCGAGCTCATCAAATCATTTGTAGGACAAAGTCCAGTCATGAAGTGGGACTATTACCGTCACTAGAATATGTCAGATATGCCTTTCTGCAGCTGAGACTTGGAAATATCCAAATAGCAAAGGACAAAAGTTCAACCACATCTACAGGCAACATGTTTGACTGCAGCACAGGCTGCCTAGGGAAGTTTTACCTGTGCCTAATTTGAATCTCCCAAGATACAGGACATCCTGCTGGCCATAGCTGGCAAAGTACCAACTCTTATCTAAACTATTCTAAAACCAGTAATCATAAAAGGAGCAAAAGCAAGCAAACATTTGGAAGCAGGCTCACAGAGTAATAATGCAATTCTCATGCTACCTGAAACTCAGCACTAACTATAGGAACTCCTTAAGGATTTCTGGTTTCAAAAGCTCTCTCAGTCAGCAGAAGTGAAAAAAGATTACAGTACTCTGATACTCCCTCTGACAGAATAAAGTTGCATGAAAACAATCAAGAAGACATTAAACAAAGTCTGAATGCAAGCCCAGATTCCACAGCAGTCTCTGTTCAGAAGAGCAGTTTACAGAGGAGGGATTTCAATCTCTGATTATGGCTCCCCATTTCTGCTGCTTAGCTCTCCATGGTAATTATCAAGTGCAAATAAAACCACAGGGGTACACCTGCCTCCTCTATTTTTAAATGCCACTGACACTCATCATTAGCTGGGTGTATCATAGAATGACAGAATAGTTTGGGTTGGAAGGGACTGTAAAGATCATCTAGTTCCAACCCCCCTGCCATGGGCAGGGACACCCTTCACTAGATCAGGCTGTGCAAAGACCCATCCACCCTAGCCTAAAACACTGCTGGAGGGGCAGAGGGGAGGGCATCCATAACTTCTCTGGGCAATCTGTTCCTGTGCCTCACCATCCCCACTGTAAAGAATTTCTTTCTCATACCCAATCGAAACCTACTGTCTTTTAGTTGAAACCCATTACCTCTTGTCCTGTCACTACACTCCCTGGCAACGGGTCCCTCTCCAGCTTTCCTGCAAGCCTCCTTTATGTATCAGTATGCCACTATAAGATCTGCCCAGACACTTCTCTTCTCTAGGCAGAACAGCCCCAATTCTCTCAGCCTGTCTTTGTAGGAGAGGTGCTCCAGCCCTCTAAAGTGCTCTGATTATATTCATGGCCCTCATCTGGCTGCAATCCAATAGGTCCATGTCTATCCCCATGTCTGGGTCCCCCAGAGCTGGATGCAGTACTCCAGGTGGGGTCTCAGGTGAGAGGAGGGGGACAATCACCTCCCTCAATCTCTTGTCAATGTTTCTTTTAACACAGCCCAGGATAGGGTTAGCTTTCTGGGCTGCAAACACACATTACTAGGTCATGGTGAACTTCATCACTAACACTCCCAAGTCCTCCTTCTCAGGGCTGCTTGCAGTCCATTCTCAAGTCTAACCTGTCTTTGTGCTTGTGGTAGCCCTGAACCACGTGCAGGACTTTGCACTTGGCCTTGTTGAACTTCATGCAGTTTGCATGATCTTACCCCTCAAGGCTGTCACAGCCCCTCTGGATGGCAGCCCTTCCCTCCAGTGTAGCAACTGCACCACACTGCTTTCTGAGGTTGATTGATCCCACTGTCCACATTGCCAACAAAGATGTTAAACACCACCAGTCACAATACCAACTGCCAAGGAATGCCACTCATTGCTGGTCTCCATTTGGACATCTAGGCGTTGACCTCAACTCTTCTGAGAGCAACCATCCAACAAATTCATTATCCACTAAGTAGTCCCTTTGTCAAATCCATGTCTCTCCAATTTAGAGACAAGGATGTTGTGCAGGACAGTGGCAAATGCTTTGCACAAGTCCAGGTAGATGATGTATAGAAGCTTTTCTTGTTGCCCTTGACATCCATGGCCAGATTTAATTCTATCAGGGCTTTAACTATCCTAACCTGGTCTCTGGCTGCTTGAACAACTTCTCTGTATTCCACTCAGACTCTCTGTCCTTGTTTCTACCCTCTTGCTGTGTTTGAGCTTGTCATGGAGTTCTTTGTTCATCCACATAGGCATCCTGGCATTTTTGCCTTACTTCCTTTTTGTTGGAATGCATCACTCCTGAGCTAAAAGAAGATGATCCTAGAATTCTAACCAGCTTTCTTTGGCCCCTTATCCATCTAGGGCTTTGTCCCATGGCACTCTACCAAAGAGATCACTGAAGATCCTGAATCCAGTATCGCAAACTTGCTGTGCACCCTCCTTGCTGCCCTAAGGATCTTGAACCATTTCACATTCACTGCAGCCAAAGCTGCCCTTGTGCTTCACATTCCCTTCCAGCTCCTCCTTGTTGATGAGATCAAGGTCCAGCATTGCACCTCTGCTATTGGCTCCTCCACAACATGGAGAAGGAATTTGTCAATACATTCCAGGAATCTCTTGGATTGCTTATGCCCTCCTGTGCTGTCTCTCCAACAGATAGCAGAGTGGCTGAAGTCCTTGGGGTAGGTTGACCCTGGCTGGAGACCAAATACCCACCAAAGCTGCTCTATCACTCCCCCTCCTCAACTGGACAAGGGAGAGAAAAGAAATAACAAAATGTTTGTGGGCTGAGGTAAGGACAAGGAGAGATCATTCAGCAATCACCATCACAGGCAAAACAGGCTCAGTATTTTAAAGTCATCTAATTTATTAACCAATCAAAATAGCATAAAGCAATGGGATATAAAACCAAATCTTAAAACACACCTCCCCTACCATTCCCTCCTTCTTAGCTCAATTTTACTCCTGAATTCTCTACCTCCTCCCCACCCACAGCACAGGGGGAGGGGGAATGGGGGTTACAGGTAGTTTGTCACATGTAGTCTCTATTGCTCCTTCCTCCTCAAAGGGAGGACTCATCACACTCTTCCCCTGCTCCAGTGTGGGGTCCCTCCCATGGAATATAGTCCTCTGCAAACTTCTCCACCATGAAGCCTTCACACTGGCAACAGTTCTTCATGGACTGCTCCAGTAGGGGTCCCTTCCCAAGGGTGCAGACCTTCAGAACCAGATTGCTCCAGCATGTGTCCCACACAGGGTCACAAGTCCTGCCACAAAACCTGCTCCAGCACAGACTTATTTCTTCATGGGGCCACAGGACCTGCCAGGAGCCTACTCCAGGGCAAGCTTCCCGTGGGGTCACAGCCTCTTTCAGGTCCACCTACGTGCTCTGGCATGGGGTCCTCCACGGTCTGCAGATGGATATCTGCTCCACCATCATCCTCCATGGGCTGCAGGGAAATAGCTTGCTTCTCCATGGTCTTCACCACAGGCTGCAGGGGATTCTCTACTCAAGTGCCTGGAGCACCTCCTGCCCCTACTTCTGCACTGACTCTGGTGTCTGCAAATTTTTTCACATCTCACTCCTCTCTCTGTCTGCAAAAGCTACTGCTAGGTTTGGTTTTTTTCCTTCTTAAATATGTTAACCACTATTACCATCACTGACTGGATGGACAGCAGTGGATCTGTCTTGGAGCTAGCTGGTATTGGCTCTCTTTGACCTTGAGGAAGCTTCTAGCAGCTTCTTCAGAAGGCACCCCTATAGCCCCCACACATACATCAAAATCTTGCCATGCAAACCCAGAATAGTCATCCATGCAGACAAGGACTTGTGAATGTGAGGCTGCTCCTATCTGTCTGCAGCAATCCTTACCCACTCAGTCTTCCTGGTCAGATGGCCTTTAGCAGATCCCCAATATAGTGTTCTCTCTCCCTACCTTTCCTCTAATACTGAGCCATAAGTTTTCAGTCAGCTCCTCATCCATGCCCCCACAGAGTTCCAGGCAGTCCAGCTGGACATAGAAGGCAATACTCCCTTCCTTGTCTCTCCTGTCTGCCCCACCTAAATAGCCTGCATTCTCCCATTCCAACACTCCAGTCACAGGAGCATCCCACCATATAACTGTGGTGCCCGTGAGATCATAGTCCTGGAGGTGTGCACACATGTCTAACTTCTCTGGCTTATTCCCCATGCCATATGCTTTTGCATAGAGGCATTCAAGTTAGGCCCCCAGTGAAGCTGACTAGATAGCTGGAGTGGCTGGAATTCCTTTGTGCTGCACTTCAGGTACTCTCCTGCTGACCTGTGTTCCTTATCCCAGCTCTGGCCATCTGTTGCTGGCACTGGCATCAAACTGGTAGGAGTGAGATGGATTGAGGTTTCCATCAACTTTAGTTTAAAGCCCTCTTCACCAGTTTGGCAAGGATGTGACCAAAGACACTCTCCCCCTTCTCTGACAGATGAGCCTCATCAGCTCCCAGTAGACCAGGTTTCTCAAGGTGCAGCTCATACACACATAATCATCTATCAGGAAATATTCTTGTATAATACCAAACAAAGGGCCTGTTGAATGAAGGGAGCCTTTTCTTCAGGAGATGCTGGAGCACCTCTCCTATGAAGACAGGCTGAGAGAGTTGGGGCTGTTTAGCCTTGGAAAGAGAAGTCTTGGGGGAGACCTTATAGTGGCCTTCCAGTACCTGAAGGGAGCCTACAAGAAAGCTGAGGAGGAACATTTTAGAAGGGCATGTAGTAATAGGATGAGGGAGAATGTTTTTAGATTGGGAGGGGGGAGATTTATACTGGATATTAGGAAAAAAATTCTTCACTACGAGGGTGGTGAGGAACTGGAACAGACTGCCCAGGGAAATGGTGGTTGCTCTCTCCCTGGAGGTGTTCAAGGCCAGGTTGGATGGGGCCTTGAGCAGCCTGGTCTAGTGAGACGTGTCCCTGCCCATAGCAGGGTGGTTGGAACTTGAGGATCTTTAAGGTCCTTCCAACCCAAACCATTTTATGATCCTATGATTCAGTACAAGAGAAGGGTAAAGCACCAAAACTCATGTACCTCTCATTTGGCTCTTGCCCACTTCTCTTGCTAAAGCAAGGAACTATTTTTATTCTGGTCTGCCATGTTCCAAGGTAATACATAATTTAGTGTATGCAACTGTCTTACAAATCACATTTAGAGTCACAGAACTGGGATTGGAAAGGACTCTGGAGGTCATCTGATCCAAGATCCAAACAACTGCTCAAAGCACACTCAGCTTTGAACTCAGACCAGACTGCTCCAGGCAACTTGTGACTACCTCTAAAGACAGCCTCTCTGCAACCACTTGCATTATGAAGAACTTTTTCCTTATAGCTATTGTCTCTCCCTTGTTGCAGGCTGTATTCATTGCCTCTCATCTTTCTGCTCTGGTCCCCCAAGTAGAAACTGTCTCTGTCTTCTCTTTAACTACACAATAGGCAGTTGAAGACTTCAATTAGACCTCCCTTAGCTTTTTCTTCCCCAGCAGAGTAAATTTGGGTCTTTCAGTCTCTCCTTTTACTTCACATGCTCCAGACTTCCACCCATCTTTGTCACCATTGGCTGGACTTGCTCCAGTTTGTCAACATCTTCCTTATACTGGGCAAAAACAGACACAGTACTCCAGCTACAGTCTTGCCATCCCTGAAATAGAGAGGAATAATCATGCCTCAACTTTCTGGATACAATTCTATTAATGCAAACCAGTATGTGCTCAGCCTTCACTACCTCAAAGTCATGCTGCTGATTGACCTTCAAGTTGTCTATCGAGATGCCCAGGTTCTTTTCTACAGAGCTGTTCTCTAGCCACATGGATTCTCTCTGTATTTCTTTCAAAAACACATTCACTTTCTGATACACCTCAGCAACATCACAAAATCCACATGCAGTTTGTAATTCAAGGGCAGTGAATACACTTCATGAGCTGAACAGAAAATAGATGGTTGGTGGAGGTGCCTGAATTTGCTTGCAACTGGCAATTTACAGGGTATCTAGGCATAATGTACAAATTCTATGTCCTCATTTCCTATTTTACTTCCTTTCCCAGCACAGCATCTGTGTACATTTGCATAAGATGCCACAACTTTTGCCTTTGCCAAGGCCTCCTGCTCCAGAGGCAGCATGACAATCTGATCACATGGGGCCCACCAAGGAGAGTGAACAAGGAGCAAATATCTGCTACCAGAGTCAAAAGAATCAGAAGGGACACATCCTTGCACCACAGTCTCTAACTAGTGAGCAAAACAATCACAGAATCACAGAATTGTAGGGCTTGGAAGGGACCTCAAGAGACCACCAGGTCCAACCCCCCTGCCAAAGCAGCTCCCCAGCTCATACTGCACAGGTCGGCGTCCAGACGGGGCTGGAATCTCTCCAGAGAAGGAGACTCCACACCCCCTGGGCAGCCTGTCCCAGGGCTCTGGCACCCTCACTGGGGAAAAGTTCTTCCCCAGGTTGGTGTGGAACTTCCTGGGCTCCAACTTGCAGCAGAGTAGAGGGCAGAGTAGATCACCTCCTTCGACCTGCTGGCCACACTCCTGATCCCCCCCAGGATCCCATTGGCTCTCTCAGCCCCCAGGGCACACTGCTGGCTCATGGTCAATCTGTCATAGACCAGGATCCCCAGGTCCTTCTCCACAGAGCTCTTCTCCAGCAGGTCATCCCCCAGCCTGTACTGATACAAGTGGTTATTCTTTCCCAGATGCAAGACTCTACACTTGCTTTTGTTGGGTCTCAGGTGGTTTCTCCCTGCCCAGCTCTCCAGCCAGTTCCTTGATTCAGAGTATCTGGTTCAGAGGCAACGTCAGGGAGCTCGGGATAAAGGAAGGGCCAGGAGTCGAGCACTTCCCCCATTGTCTCACTGAGTTTGAAGAAACAGAGGGAGGAGGAGAAGAAAGAGGATCTGACTGGTCAAGGGAGTAGCAGAAAATAGTGTAGGTCTCTGAAGAGGAGATGACAGCAGGGAATAGTGAGCAGAAAGGTGGCTCTGCAGCCCCTTGTGTTTTCAAACTTCCACCAAGCTTCACTCTTCCACCAGAATGCCCTAAGAAAGGTGGCTCTGCAGCCCCTTGTGTTTTCAAACTTCCACCAAGCTTCACTCTTCCACCAGAATGCCCTAAACATGTTAGCACTGCCTCAGGAACATTTGTCCCAAGTCTAGTTCCATACCTGGTTATATCTACCTCCCCCCAGTGCACACATCATCAAATTTTATATTCCAACTCACTTGATTTCTGGCACTATTTACGTTTTAACTCACAGTATGCTTCTCTTTCCTGTGGGTGGTTTAGGGTGGATTTCACAGCTGTTGGGCTTAAAATAAAGTATCTGTTTTACTTAGCTGTATTTTAAATGCTTCACACTCTGCAGGTATGCTGCTTTCTCCCCTCTATCTGTTCTATTTTCCACCTTGCCCAAGCACAATAATCTCCTAAAACAAGATCCATTTTGCCCAGCAATGTAGCTATGTCAGTCAAGGGTGCAATCAATGTTAGAACATTACCTCTGGCAATGCCCTAGAGCAGATACTTAAGGAAAGATGATTAGAGACAGGGCAGGAGCAGAATGACTGTGTCCTTGGGGCACTGGGCTGATGCTTTGGAGATCTAACCATAATGACCTAAAAACCCTTTCCAGGTGGTAACATAAAACACAACAGTGTGGGTTATTTCCTCTGACCCTCTGCCTTTGCCTAGGGCATGATTCCACATTTTTCAGGACTGAGAAATCCTATGTCATGGTGATTCTTCCATTTTTATTTATTCACATATCAACACACTTAATCGTCTCCTATAGGTTCTACTGATTTGTTTGGCCTAGAATCATAGAATGGCAAGGGTTGGAAGGGACCCCAAGGATCAGAGAGCTCCAACCCCCCTGACACAGGCAGGGACACCAACCTCAGGCCTGGAGCTACACATGGTTGCCCAGGGCCCCAGCCAACCTGGCCTTGAACACTGCCAGGGATGGGGCATCCACCCCCTCTCTGGGCAGCCTGTTCCAGCCCCTCACCACTCTCTCTGTAAAAACCTCCCCCTAAGATCTAATCTAAACCTTCCCTCCTGTAGCTTTAATCCATCCCCCTTGTCCTGCCATTGTCTGTCCTTTTAAAAAGTTGAATCCCCTCCTGTTTCTCTGCTCCCTTCAGGGACTGGCAGGCTGCAATGAGGTCCCCCTGCAGCCTTCTCTTCTCCAGGCTGAACCAGCCCAGCTCCCTCAGCCTCTCTTTGTAGGGCAGCTGCTCCAGCCCTCTGATCATCTTTGTGGCTCCTCTGACCCCTCTCCAACAGTTCCACATCTCTCTTGTATTGGGGCCCCAGCTCTGGACACAGGACTCCAGCTGGGGCCTCAGGAGGGCAGAGCAGAGAGGGACAATCCCCTCCCTGTCCCTGCTGCCACCCCTCTGCTGATGGAGCCCAGGATCCCATTGGCCTTGCGAGCTGCAAGAGCCACTGCTGGCTCATGGGAACTTTCTCACCCACCAGAATCCCCAAGTCCTTCTCACAGGGCTGCTCTCCAGGAGCTCTTCTCCCAGTCTGTATCTGTGTCTGGGATTCTTCCAGCCCAAGTGCCACCCCTGACACTTGGCAGTGTTGAACCTCAGTAGGTTCCCCCAGGCCCATCTTTCCAGCCTGGTAAGATCCCTCTGGATGGCTCCTTTCCTTCTAGGGTGTCGACCACACCACTCAGCTTGGTGTCATCCACAAACTTGCTGAGGCTGCACTCAATCCCATCATCGATGTCATTGATAAAGATGTTAAAGAGAACCGGTCCCCAGACAGACCCCTGGGGGACACCACTTGTCACCGGCCTCCACCTGGAGATAGACCCATTGATCACCACCCTTTGGTTACAGTCTGTTAACCAGTTTCTTATCCACTGGATGGTCCACCCACCAAATCCACAACTCTCCAGTTTAGAGATAAGGATGTGGTGGGGGACTGTGTCAAAGGCCTTGCACAAGTCCAGGTAGTTGACATCGGTTGCCTTCCCTAAAACCTAGAAAACTTCCCTTCCTTGTTTTCAGAGTTAGGTAGAATCTTTGGCCCTTCCTTCCCTGTGATTTAAGTGAGATGTGATTGTGATGAATGCAGACACATTTACAAAACCTGCTAAAGCAAACTTAGTAATATCTTTGGAACTGTTAAAATATTCACTCTGAATAATCTATCTGGTAGGATTTGGCCAATCAGGACAGTATTAAAACAAGCCAATAATTAATAATGCTCTATTGCTTACTATTTATTCCACACTTTACATTTAGAAGTACTGAATAAAAACATCAATTAATCATGAAACTATAAAATTAGCTACATTAACTAATTAATTAATCAAGAAGCTATTAGAAGTCTGACTGAAAGGATATCGATTGCCCCTAGAAATAACAATGCAATTGCAATGTTGTGGTGCAAAGATAAGAATTTCACAGTTGGGAAACAGTTTACAGATGTGTGAGGATTCACATGCATGGATCCAAAAAGCACCCTAACAGCATGTGGCACTTGAAACCAGAAGAGAGCTAGAACATGTATTGTCAAATCTAAATGTAATCATAGAACCATAGAATGGCCTGGGTTGGAAGGGACCCCAAGGATCAGAGAGCTCCAACCCCCCTGCCACAGGCAGGGACACCAACCTCAGGCCTGGAGCTACACAAGGTTGCCCAGGGCCCCATCCAACCTGGCCTTGAACACTGCCAGGGATGGGGCATCCACCCCCTCTCTGGGCAGCCTGTTCCAGCCCCTCACCACTCTCTCTGTAAAAAACTTCCCCCTAAGATCCAATCTAAACCTTCCCTCCTTTAGCTTTAATCCATCCCCCTTGTCCTGCCATTGTCTATCCTTTTAAAAAGTTGAATCTCCTCCTGTTTCTCTGCTCCCTTCAGGGACTGGCAGGCTGCAATGAGGTCCCCCTGCAGCCTTCTCTTCTCCAGGCTGAACAAGCCCAGAGTAATGGTTGTTTGAAATGGCACCACTTTCAAACACACAAGAAGAAGATATGTCTAAGATCCTGCCTTTTGAGTAATTCCCACCCTAAAGAAAAGGTAGGAAAAATTAAGAGAAAATATACTTCTACTTTATTTATCAGCCTTAGTATCAGCTGTTGCCTTTATTACAGGTTCTGAGACACCTATACCAAGATAAGAACTAAAATGGGTATTTAACAATTAATTAATCTCTGATGATAAGATGTTAATGGCTTGCTCAATATATGCTTCTCACTCTATGATCATGACTCAATTCAGTCTAAGAAGTCTGTGCAAGAGCTTTGCCTGTAACATAACATTCAGAGTCAGGGGAGACCAAGAGCTACTACACCCAAACACAGATAAAATAGAATCAGCAGAGACACCCTTCCCATCTCCACAGAGGACATGGCATGGAAGGACCAAGCCCTTTGGGCAGGACTCCATTACTCTAAAGCTATGGGAAAATGTGAGTGAAAACAGCCACACTGATGACAACCAGCATGTTTTATCCACATGGTTTACCCAAACTACTGGCTAACTGTCCAACTCCCAATCCTACAGTCGTACTTCTGGATACTGAATTGCAGTAGCAGCACCTCTGGCACAGAAGGGGTGTCTGAGGCACTCTGGATCTACTCCACCTAGCACTTCTAGAACATGTTAGGCTTCACCTCTGTACTGAAGATGAAGACAGCTGAGGGTGACAATATAGGGCACCACAGACTGTATATAATCTGCAAGCTACTGCTTGGTGATCATGGCAGTTTCCCAAGAGAGGTTTTATGTAATGGGATCTTTCATCCCCTCCCCCCACTTTCTTATTCCAATTTTCACACCCACACTACCACCTCCCCCCCCTTATATTTTATTAAATTTCAATCTCTCTCTGGTAATAGCAAACAAACAGAAAATGAGAGCAGAATATTATATCCCATAGCATCACAGCAGCTTGAGACAGACATATCAACACAATTGAGTAGAAGAGGGGAAGCTCACACCAGGTATTGCCTTCCCTCATAAGGCAAATATATAGACAGAAGGAGCACTTGCACAAGCAAAGAAAGCTCTCAGTTTGCTTGGGTCTTGAAACAGAGTACTGGAGCAGCCTACACTTCAACTCAAGTGGCATAAAAGAGGTACATTATGGCAGTCAGTGTCTCCAAGGATAAGCAGCAGAAACAGATTATACACCCTGACATGCCAGGCAGAGTCTTGTCCCAACCTTTGCATCTTATGAAAACTGTGTCTTTGTGCATGTTGCATGGCAAGAGCCATGCAATATACAGATGATGCCCAAGGTTAAGTGACTGGACTGCAACTTTGTGCAAAAAATGAACAGCATCTCTGTGATTTACTGTAGAACAAAGCCTAACATTTTGTATATAAAACCATTTACTATTCCATTTCCCAAAATACAAACTTGAAAAGCAAAGACACAATGTCTTTTTAATCTAATTGCATTGAACATCTGGAAGACATACTGCTGGTGAGAATCTTTCCTTACTAGCACTGGATTGGTAATTCTCTCTTTCACACTGTATGGCTCTGGAATCAACTCTACTGTTCAGGAAAAGCCCAGTCTTCCTGACTGAGATTGCTATTTATACTGGATGCCCATTAATTGCATTGCTTAGAATGATTTGCTGTGGGTTTTGGGTTTGGTTTTTTTTTATTCTAGCTGCATTATGTCGTGATCTGATGATTGATTGGGCCCGGTGAGCAATCATGAGCCCAAGCCTATTGCTGCTAGCTTGATAGAGTGTATATCTCTATTTCATATTCAATAATGATGAATGGTCATGGCTTACATTTATATAGCACCTTTCATCCAGAAAGATCCCAAAGCACTTTACAAATTGATTTACTGTGCAAACTATGGGGTTTATTCTCCGCTTCATAAGCTCATATAAATCCCATTGAGTTACTTGCACTTCATCACAGTACTTGGTATTGCCCAAACAAAGTGCAAGCAGTTTTTATAACACACCTAGGAGAGAGTCAGGAAACACCTATAAAAACAGGCAAGTGTTCAGAACCTCAGTTTTATGTTTTATCTAAAAGGCAGCAGCTTTTGTAGCAAAGCATCTCCCTAACCCTGGGAAAGTGCTACTTTCTGCACTGCTAACAGGGATTCCTGCAGCAAAGCATTAGAGCCAACGGGATCCTGGGGTGCATCAGGAGACGTGTGGCCAGCAGGTCCAAGGAGGTGATCCTCCCCCTCTACTCTGCCCTGGTCAGGCCCCACCTGGAGTATTGTGTCCAGTGCTGGGCTCCCTGGGATAAAAAGGACAGGGATCTCCTGGAGAGAGTCCAGAGAGGAGATACAAAGATGATGAATGGCCTGAACATCTATCCTATGAGGAAAGGCTGAGAGAGCTGGGGCTGTTCAGCCTGGAGAAAAGAAGACTGAGGGGGGACCTAATCAATGTTTATAAATATCTGAAGTATGGGGTGCAGGGGGAATTGGCCAGCCCCTTTTCAGTGTCTGTGGGGATAGGACAAGGGGTTGGAGCCCAGGAAGTTCCACATCAACGTGGGGAAGAACGTTTCCCCAGTGAGGGTGCCAGAGCCCTGGGACAGGCTGCCCAGGGGGTGTGGAGTCTCCTTCTCTGGAGAGATTCCAGCCCCGTCTGGACGCCGACCTGTGCAGTATGAGCTGGGGAGCTGCTTTGGCAGGGGGATTCGACCTGATGATCTCTTGAGGTCCCTTCCAACCCCTATGATTCTATGACTCTGTGATTCTTTGGCATTACCAAGGGCTGAACCTGCCTGCTCACATGACAGCAGCTACTGCCTCAGGGTGTAAAACCCAATCAATTCCTTCTGTTTTTTGTTTGGTTTTAAACTACTATTAACCAGAAAGCTACTAGCAGTTGAACATCAGAAACCATCAATATATATGGGTTTCTTCTGGGATGCAGAAGAATGAAACAGGAGGAAGGCTCAGGCAACCTTTCTGGCAATAATTTTGAGCAAACACTTAGCTACAGCATGATGCTCTGCACTAATGTTTTAAAGCAAATTACCCAGTTGTCATCTTCTCTGTTTAACTTGGGGTGAGGAAGGGAATTCACCAGGTATGTGCTTGGCTTCAGCAACTGCAGGTGTTCCCCACCTTGGTGACTAGTATGAGGGAATCCCAAACCTAGAACCTAGCCCTCACATCCTCCAAGCCTGAGTGATATAGTGAAGTGGGGAACTCATGACTGAGATAATAGGTAATCACCAGAAGTACTTTTTCCCACATTCTCCACTAGGTCTAAAAGCTTTAAAGGAGTGATAGCATCTCTACCTCCATGACTTTGGCTGAGAGTTTAGTGTGGTAAATTAAAAATAAATAAATAAATAAATAAATAAATGCACAAGATCTCAAATAAACATGGTACCTGTGAAAAGGAAATGCTAAGAAAGGCTTTTACAAGTATGCTGCATGCATAAGCTGAACAAGTTCCCCAGTACCCTTTGTTACCTGTTGTATCACTTCTGAAATGGCTGTAGTACCAATGCTGGTTGTAATCTGATCAAAACCAAAGTCATGTCAAGTTATCAAGCATGAAAGACCCACCTCGTGGGGGATTTTAATAGAGATGTCTTTTCTTGGAACCCAAAAAGAAATAGCTCACTGATATTTGAAGGTAAAAAGGGTATCAATCTAGTGCTAGAATTACATACAACTTCCTGGTTTTGACCACTGTAGTTTGTTTCTTGTCCTATCAGAATTACCATGTTGACATACTTCAGCAATGAGTTCATTTGAAAAAAACAGAGAAAGAACAAACCTTTCCCTCTTCTACTCCTTATTATGGACAGTTTTCCAAATTCTTTATTAGTGTCAGATCAAAAAAGGAAGATGACAAAGGTTAAGACAGGGAAAAAAAAAATCCCTCCTTGAAGGCATGAGTATTTTGAAAAATAAATCTACCAGATGGATTCACAGCATCAGGCTGAAAGGCCCCATGTAACATGCATTCCTAGGGCAGGGGCAATCACATAGGAAGCACAGAAGGATTTGTCCAGCAGTTTCAGAATACATTCAGGCCAATATAGCTGCAGTCAGTCCCTCAGTCATGCACGTCCCACCTCTGTTTTGGTCAGCTCTAGCAGCTTGCCCAATACCTATGAAATCTTTTGGGCAACAAACAATGTTTTTAAAGAGTCTATAGGTGGAAATGTCTTCCTACATCCCCCTGACATGGATATCCTGCCCCTCTGAGCTCAGTGGAAGGTGGTTACAGTCATGGCAAGTGAGATGCTGAAGCACATGAGAGCCTCAGAAATTTCCTGCAATATAGGCAGAAAGAATGTGAGAAAAGCCTTGCTCAGAAGCAATGTTGAGGCCAACGGGGAACCTGATCCTGCTGCTCACCCATGGGCATGAAACCACTCTGAAGACTGGTCTCCCACATCACTGAGCGGGGTAGCATTTCATTGTTCCCATTTGTTATTTATATCTTAGATGTAGATCTCAGTCATATATAATGCACAGCTGCATTTAGCACAGGGCTTAAGTGGAGTCCAATTCTTTTCTTGGCTATCTCCCCTCTGATACTTAGATATGTCAAACAGTAAGAAGCTTCTCTTCAGAATATCTGCATGGGAGGTTCATGGTGTTAAAGAGCTGCAAGATGATGGATAAAGCCTAAGGCTGTATCATCATTTTTGGGGACCACTGTGGTGTGACAGTCTCTTATCAACCTAGCTTCCACAACTTTTGTGTGGCTAAATTTCAGCTTATCTTTATTTCAATTCAGATTCTTCAATTTAATCATAAACTTTACATTTGCACGCATAAAGCAAGAACATTAAGAACATTTTGATACAAGTGACCTGCTTACCAAGAGGGGAACCCTAAGCAACCTTCCAAAAAGGGGTTAATTAAGGTGTATATTAAGATACCATCAGGATCTTTATGGAGACACATGGCAGGAGAATGAGAGACTGTGGGAATTAATTGCAAGAAAGGAGATTTTGACTGAATACAAGACAGTCACCCTGAATAAGCAGAAGAACACACGACCTAAAGAGACTGAAATATCCATCCTTGGGGGATTTCAAGATCCAGACTGATCCTTCCTGCATAAAAGCCTCTGCCCATCTATCACTTTTACAAAGCCCCTCCCTCTCTTGTTTATTCCTTCTGTGTCTTATGTTCTGCATGCCAGTGGGGCTCCTTCTCCTTTTGGCTTTGATAAAAGTAGGAGGGGAGTGAGAATAAGAGCAAGACACTCAGTTCTGATCTGTAAGGTGACAGTGGTCTTACTGGGCTACATCAGAAGAGGAGTGGCAGCAGGGACAGGGAGGGGATTGTCCCTCTCTGCTCTGCCCTCCTGAGGCCCCAGCTGGAGTCCTGTGCCCAGAGCTGGGGCCCCAATACAAGAGAGATGTGGAACTGTTGGAGAGGGGTCAGAGGAGCCACGAAGATGATGAGAGGGCTGGAGCAGCTGCCCTACAAAGAGAGGCTGAGGGAGCTGGGCTTGTTCAGCCTGGAGAAGAGAAGGCTGTGGGGGGACCTCATTGCAGCCTGCCAGTCCCTGAAGGGAGCAGAGAAACAGGAGGGGATTCAACTTTTTAAAAGGGCAGACAATGGCAGGACAAGGGGGAATGGATTAAAGCTAAAGGAGGGAAGGTTTAGATTGGATATTAGGGGGAAGTTCTTTACAGAGAGAGTGGTGAGGGGCTGGAACAGGCTGCCCAGAGAGTTGATGGATGCCCCGTCCATGGGGGTGTTCAAGGCCAGGATGGATGGGGCCCTGGGCGACCTTGTGTAGCTCCAGGCCTGAGGTTGGTGTCCCTGCCTGTGGCAGGGGGGTTGGAGCTCTCTGATCCTTGGGGTCCCTTCCAACCCAGACCATTCTATGATTCTATATGTTTGGACAAACAGACACAGAAGATGAGATCAAGATCCTGTTGTGGATCTCACAAGAGCAAACCTAAGTATTTATAAGGAGGAACAGACATGCTGGTAAAGTAGCAATAAATTTATGATCTGTTATTGTAAATGTCATAAAAGCCCCAGAATTATCCCATAGTTATTGTTTGAGGTTGGGATACAGTTTCTCCTAGTCATGGGTTCCACAGCTTGACCAAGTTCTTCTAGCTGGATGGCCCCAGGCTGACACCACTGAGGCAGGGCACCAAAAGGCAACTCAACACCAATCCAGGTGGCTACAACTGCTGCACCAGAAGTGTCAGGAAAATTAAGGCTATCAAAAAATCAAACCTCCAAATCTTGCAGGAGACACTGATCAATCTATCTGAGAAAGTAGTTGGAGATTTTTTTTCTTTTATCCTGGTAACAATGAAAAGACGTCTCATCAACATTAAAAAGCAGGTGACAAGAAAGGAATTGTAAATTAAGGAAACCACATCAAATTAATTAAAGCAACAGTGTCAGAGGCTATTTGCTAAAAGAATAGCTCTCCACCTCACAAGAAATGCCAGCAAAAATGACATAGAATTTTACTGGTACTCAGACCAAGATTCTCCTGATCTAGGAGGATTCCATTACTCCATATCAGGAGATATATTCACAGGAGCAGGGATGCCATGGAGACCTGCATTACTCTCCAAAGCTTTATCACATGGATAAAGAGAAGATTCTTGCAGCCCTCCACCATGCAACTACTACTTGTTCACCAGCACCAAGCTCACAACTTGTCAGCACTTGTGATGGAGACAACATAATAAGCCATTTCAAAATTTAAAAAAGTACTTTGCAAAACTTCAGAAGAAAAGAATGTGGCTGGTAGTGCTCAAAGACATTAAGTTTTATACACACAAATAAGAGCAAAGCCATTCTTGGCCTTTGCAGGCAGGTAAATTTGGACAGAACATAACAGTACCCATCACAGTATGTAGCCAAAATCTCAGTATCCGGTTTTATTAGCCTAAAACATTATTGGATCTGCCTTGAAAAAGCCTTCCATTTAGCCAACAAACTTTCCATCCTGCAGCTCCCCAGAGATGGTGAGATACAAGCCCACAGCATTCAGAGCTACATGTCTAGTAAAACCCACCTAGGTGAATAGGACATGACAGCACCCACGATCATTGCAACAACAGGAAAGGAATCCACAAACATATGAATTCGGGCCTGGGAAAAGAGTATTTTACAGGAGTTTGTTATAAAAGCAAGTGGGAAAGCTACTACCCTAGTCCTGGGGCTTTTTCTTTCCCAAAGCAAGCAAGTGGGAAAGCTACTACCCTAGTCCTGGGGCTTTTTCCTTCCCAAAGCAAGCAAGTGGCAGAAAGTATGAGTCCTATTTGTACAGGGAAACACATGATCCTCTTCAGTCTCTCAGCGTGGAGGAGCATGTTGAACCACACCATCCCCCTGCAGCCCTCCCTTCCTCCCATCCGCCGTAGATATACAAGGCTAAGTTGATGAGCTGTTCAGCTTAGTGTGAAATGTGTTACATTTTCCCCCCAGCTGCTTCCTGATTGCAGTATTTACTTTTAATCTCCTCTGCCTCAATGCCCGATAAAAACTTTGTCACATTAGATGGTGACAGATGGGAAAGAGAAGGGGGGGATCACTGCAAAGGAACGTCCTGGCTTCCCAATAATTTTTCACAACGCCAATTATGTCCTTCAGTGCTTCCCGGCATGTGCACCCATGTCAGCAGAGAAGGAAATAGAAAGGCATAAATAAAGACAAAACCAGGCACTGCGTGGCTTTAATCTGCAGAATAACATTTCTCATTTGGGTGAAATATTGTTGGATTCTCTCCTGTGCTGGGAATGGAGACACACACACGGACACGTGTGCGTGTATATACACAGACACACTGATGCTCAGAGCTCACAGCTGCTTTCCTTATGCCTGGGTGCTACCATCCTCGGAAGCAGCTCTTTGGCTTTGTGAACAGAAAAGTGCAGATATGTCTCTTGCTTTTTGAAAGGTATTCATGTCCAGCAAGCCAAATAATAACTGCTTGTATCAGTACAGGCTGGGGGATGACCTGCTGGAGAAGAGCTCTGTGGAGAAGGACCTGGGGGTCCTGGTGGATGACAGGTTGGCCATGAGCCAGCAGTGTGTCCAGTGCTGGGGCTCCCTGGGATAAAAAGGACAGGGATCTCCTGGAGAGAGTCCAGAGAAGGGCTACGAAGATGATTAAGGGCCTAGAGCATCTCCCCTATGAGGAGACACTGAATAAGCTGGGGCTGTTCAGCCTGGAGCAAAGAAGACTGAGGGGGGACCTAATCAATGTTTATAAATATCTTCAGTATGTGATGCAGGAGGAAATGGCCAGCCCCTTTTCAGTGGTCAGTGGAGACAGGACAAGGGGCAATGGCTGCAAGTTGGAGCACAGGAAGTTCCACACCAACCTGGGGAAGAACTTTTCCCCAGTGAGGGTGCCAGAGCCCTGGGACAGGCTGCCCAGGGGGTGTGGAGTCTCCTTCTCTGGAGAGATTCCAGCCCCATCTGGACACCGACCTGTGCAGTATGAGCTGGGGAGCTGCTTTGGCAGGGGAGTTGGACCCCAGGAGCTCTTGAAGTCCCTTCCAACCCCTATGATTCTATGAAATCTTGTGCTCTTCAATCCAACCACCATTGATTAAATTAAATATGAAGATTCTGATCTTTAGAAGGGAAAAACTGTTCTCTAGAAGTTTAAGATCATGACATATTTTGTACCTGAGGGTGCTGGTAAACATCAGTTTCCAAGCCTCATCCTGGATGTCACTACATTTGACACTCTTAGATGTTTCATCCAAGAAACTACAATGGAAAAGTCTTTTGAATCTGAGTTACTTCTTGCTTCAGTCTCCAAGAGACATGAAATACAGTAGTAACAATCTGTATTGGTGAAGATACATGTAGCAGCAGCTGAAGGCAGTCATGGAACCAAAGGAAGAGGGCCTTAGGATGAATATGAGACAGGTTTGACCAGGGCTGGGATTTAGGTAGTCCTACCAGGACAAAGAGCCTACATCATGTTTGCCCTGGCTATATTCAAAATATGAGACTTTATATACATTCTTTGTAAACAAGGGGAAAAAATATCAAGATAGCACTTGCCCAGACATTTTTTTCTTTGAACTAAGAGAACCAGACATGATTTGGATCACAGTTATTTCTTACTTCTTGACAATCCTGACCTAGTCCAATACAGGGACAAGAGTTTGGTGGCTTCCATTCAAAGCAGAATGGACAGGTAATGTCCCAAAGGAACGCATAATGAGACAAGAGAAGCTGCTTTAAGGTATGATGTGTAGCAACAGAGGTGATGAAAGGAGAGGTGCCTCAACAAGAAGAGTGGGAGTAGTGAGCCTTCCTAACAAGGGGAACATACTAATGGTGGTGCACATGAATGTTCACAGGTAGGGCACATTCAGGCATCTTCTGGGCCTGCATATTGCCAAAACAATGTTTCTGTCCACATTACATATGAAATAAGATAAGTAACTATTCTAGCATTATTTCTTGGAGACAGCTGAGATGATTGTGTTGGTGGGGTTCCCTCTGCTCTTAGGGAGAACGTACAAACCCGTTGCCCTGCTTGAAGTAAGTTGGAGGCAGATCTTGGGGTTACTTGATCTTCTTATTGGAATAAAAATTAATGATTAGCATTAAGGTCCTATAAATTCAATCAGTAATTAGTTGGTGTTGGAAGTCAGAGAATTTCCAATGTGCAGAAGAACTTTTACACAGTGAGGGTGAGGGAGAACAGGGACAGGCTGCCCAGCGGGGGTGGAGTCTCCATCTCTGGAGATATTCCAGACCTGTCTGGAGGCCTCCCTGTTCAACCTGTCCTAGGGGGGGGTTGGACTTGATGATATCCGGAGGTCACTTCCAACCCCTACAATTCTGTGATTCTGAACAGAGCCTGAATTGTCATACCAGGTGGCTTCTGGGTAGCTATAAATTTGGGCATCAGCCAAGGAGTTACTCATTCAGTCTCTGGAAAAGAAAAATGTGAAGGAGTCCCAGGGCTCACAGTTAGAAGGCTTAGTAGATATCAGGCAAAGCACTGTGAGCCATAAAAGTGGTGAAGAGTAAGGAGATATCAAACATCAAGGCAAAAAGGTTTAAGAAAGACAAAATGGAAAAACTCAGATCTGAATAATTTTTAAAACTCTGTTGCTTTCCCAAAGGTCAAGGACTGGGAGAAAAAAAAAAAAGGAAAAAAAAGCAGATATCTATCATCCTAGCACTCTTTGATCTAGAAGTGTCTTTTTCTTAGGCACTAGAAGAGCTGAATCACATTTCATTTCTCTGACTCTCCCTAGAGATGGGAAATTTGTTTTCCTTGAATCTGTTCTCATTTACAAGTCAGGTTATAGGAGTGGGACTGTCCTGGGAATTAGGAGCAGAAGAAACATTTTCCTACTTAAATTTTGGGTTCCTTCTAAATAAGAAGGGTTAGAAGCCCATATGCAAAGGTCTCTTTCATTCTCAAGTTTATCAAGCAATACTCATGCCATCCTTTCTCCTCTCAGTTTAGCTGCCTTACCTTCCACTCTTTTGCACAAAATTATGAAAGGCTTTTTTGCTCACCTATCTTAAAGCTTGCACTTAGATTGAGACTACTTCAGCACAATGTTAAGAGAATTAGTTTGTTTTTCCTGTTAAGATGTACATTTTCACATTCCTCCCCCCCCAGAAAAAATCAGAGTTTCCTTCATTTCAACACAATAAACTTCCTAATGATGGAAGAAAAAACAACTGCCAGATATTCAGTGACCGTGTAGCTCTGCACCAGGAGGATTCCACATGCCACCCCATTAACTTCAGTCTCTAGAGGAAAAAGAGGAGCTCAGCTTCAATATGCACTCAACTTTGCTCTGCCCTGACTTTCCTCAGTGAGCATCACCAGTTCCTCAGGGGATACACTAGCTCCTGAACACAGCAGAAAATGTACTTGGTTTCCTCTAACCACATGCCCCAGCACAGTAACACAAGGAAGCAAGGTAAGCTAACCTTCCAAGTCAAAGGTTCCTACAAAAAGTTACTACAAAGGTTACTCTTTCTCAACATAGAGTATGGAAAGTTATATTAACATGATAGTCACTATATTACACTATATAAACATGTAGGAAGGTCTTGCTTGTTTTTCCAGCCAACTCTTGAAGGAATTGCTTCTTGAAGGAAAAGAATACCAAGAGCTGAACTTATCAGCCAGCAACCCATACAGCTGTCCAAGAAACACCTATGTCACATTTAAGGGGTATTCTGGAATTCAAAGAATGCTTATCCTTTCCCTGCTGTGTGAATGTGTGCAACACTTAAACCTGTAGCTTCTGAGAACTTCCATATATACTTTGCAACATGCTTGTCAAGGTTATTGTCAACAATAGCACATGAATATAGCCTATACTTTTTTCAACAGCTGAGGAAGTCCCATCAGATTTCAACTGAGATTTAGAGGCCTATGGAAGGCAGGTAACAATTCCCAAACTGGTTTCTCTTCAGCCATTGTGAGCAGTTCATCCTCAGTTTGTGTAACTCAAAGCAATGATGGCAGGGGAAGTAGTCTGCAGGGAAATTTTGCCTGACCCTTACAATCTCAAAATTACAGAAAGTTTACTGTGGCGCCCAGCAGAGAGCAACAGGCAATTCAATATGAATTTTAGGTGAAGCCATTTTATTAGGTGAAATCACACAGATTCTAGACCTTTATTACTGCAAACATGGCACACTAAAAAACTGCTAATTGGTTACACACACTGTTCACACCACACTGATTGGTTAGTAATTATAACGAGTTCTGATAAACCTATCTCATAGCTAAATATAATTAGTTTATCTTTGATGCCTAAAAGCATCCAGACACCTGCTGGTTTGACCATCTTGCTATGGTTGGTTCCTAACATGTTCCATTACTCCCAAATCCCTTCCCATAACTGCTTCTTGGTTTAGGGCAGCCTGTACCCCTATCAACAAGGCTGCTGTGTTTTGAGAATGTGATTATTAGGATCCTCTCAGCATGAGGAACTTTTCCTGTCTCATGGGAACAGAAGAATATTGTCAGGGCCTAAATCTTGGGAGAAGAGAGCTAGGCTGCTAGTAGGCCTGCTGTCTTCCCCGACAGTTTACCATGGTCCTGTGCAGACCTCACCCAACCTCAAAGCACTCCAAGAAGAGTAGGTGACACACCAGAAGGCTGTGCTGCCATTCAGCAAGACCTAGGCAGGCTGGAGAGTTAGGCAGGTAGAAATTTAATGAGACACAAGGGCAAGTGTAGAGCCTTGCATCTGGGGAAGAACCACCCCACGTATCAATATAGGTTTGGGACAGACCTGTTGGAGATCAGTACAGGGGAAAGGGACCTCAAGATGACCATAAGCCAGCAATGTGCCCTTGTGACCAAGAAGGCCAATGGCATCCTGGTCTGTATTAGAAAGGGTGTAGTTTGTAGGTCAAAAGTGGTTATCCTCCCCTCTCTCCTCTGCCCTGGTGAGACTGCATCTGGGATATTGTGCCCAGTCCCAGGCCCCTCAGGTCAAGAAAGACAGGGCACTACTTTAAAGAGGCCAACACAGGGCCACAAAGATGATTAAGGGAGTGAAACATCTTCCTTAGGAGGAAAGGCTGAGGGATCGGGGTCTCTTTAGCTTAGAAGAGACTGAGGGGTGACCACATTAATGTTTATAAATATGTTAAGGGGGAGTGTCAGGAGAACAGATTCAGGCTCTTTTCAGTGATGTCCAATGATAAGACATAGGGAAATGGATGCAAGATGAAGAATAGGAGTTTCCATGGAAAGATAATGAAAAAACTTTTTCACTGTGAGGGTGGCAGAGCACTGGAACAGACAGTCCAGAGAGCTTGTGGAGTCTCCTTCTCCAGAGCCATTCAAAACCCACCTGGACATTCCTGTGTGACCTAATCTAGGTGATCCTGCTCTGGCAGGGGTTCAGACTAGGTGATCTTTCAAGGTCCTTTCCATCCCCTAACATTCTGTGGAATAGAGGCATTGTTGAACACATGGACACAGGTGATAACTGTGACCAGGGCAACAAATTAAAAAAAAAAAAAAGGAAGAGGAAAAAGGAAAAAGAAAGAAAAAGTAATTGGTAATAATTCTGGTGGAATGGTCCAAACTGTTTTCCAGCTACAACTCCCAACTGAAAGGTCACTGCAGTCAGTGGCCCTCAGATCACATCAGCAGACCAGAGCATCAAGACTGGACCTATGTGTCCCACAGAACAGGAGGAAACAGTACAGGAAACTACTGGATACGGTCTGTGGATCTTCTGCAGGCAGTGAACCACTGCCACACAGAAGAGGGCTGCTATGATACAGAGGCTAAGCTGAAAGAGGGCACCCTGCTCCCACAGAACCAACGAGTAGCAAACCCACAGACTTCAGCAGGTTACAGCAGCAAGCTCACTCAGATAAGCAGAGCTTATAAGCAGGAGGGCATTCAACGTTTTCAAAGGATAGACAATGGCAGGACAAGGGGGAATGGATTAAAGCTAAAGGAGGGAAGGTTTAGATTGGATATTAGGGGGAAGTTTTTTACAGAGAGAGTGGTGAGGGGCTGGAACAGGCTGCCCAGAGAGGGGGTGGATGCCCCATCCCTGGCAGTGTTCAAGGCCAGGTTGGATGGGGCCCTGGGCAACCTTGTGTAGCTGCAGGCCTGAGGTTGGTGTCCCTGCCTGTGGCAGGGGGGTTGGAGCTCTCTGATCCTTGGGGTCCCTTCCAACCCTTGCCATTCTATGATTCTATGATCTGAAACATTAACATTAGAAACTAGGACCTTCAGCCCTCACCTTCAGGTGAGGAAAATCCCACCTCTTTAAAGAGGTTTCAAGAGCAAGTTTTGTCCACAGCTTGTTAAGATGTGAACTTGAGCCCTGCAGAAGCAGAACACGGGTCCTTTGAGCTTCTGAGGGTTTGTGAAGGCAAGGGTAGTAGGCTTCAGAAAGATTATCTCACAGCTCGAACTCGTTAATGAAAGAAATAAATTAGCCAAGCTCATTTTTCAGGGAATTCTTGTGTAAACTGGAAATTTTCCAGTCTGTGAGCCCCGCACTGTGCTAACCCATAAATCACAGCAAGCAGGTTGTCTGTATAGTGAGAGCAGCCACGTTTGGAGATGGAGGGTGGGGGAGAAATCAGCATATGTTCATGAAGAAAAAAAATATAGAAGCAAAACAGAAAAAAAAAGAATTCCTCCCATACCCACCACTGGAACAAAATAAAAGGCTTGGCCTCAGGCACTGGAACATACGCTATCTGCAAAGAGTCCCCCAAACCAGGGGAAGGCATCTGAAACAGGTCAGCTTTTAATTGAATACAATATTAATTACCGCGTGCACCATTAACGGTTTGTGGGATTTGACTAATTAATGTAATAGTTTCTGAGTCACGCTCATTAAATATGAAAATTACGCCGGTGAAAGGTATCGGTTTCATTATCAATCTTGTATGGACAGGAGTGGGGGTAGGGAGAGGGTGCAATGGAAAGATTCCCACCCTGGGTTATTGTGTTATTAGCACTCTCCTCTTGGAATCGGGTCAGGTGGTCAGAAGGAATGGCCAAAGTGAAAAGGAAAGAGGCAAGGAGAATAGGAAGCATTGCCAGTGTCATGAGCTAGTGGCTGTAAGTCAGGACCCAAAAGCTATCCAGATTAGAGTGGATGTACATTTTTTTCTTAGTGGACAGAGCTGGCTGATCTGCATGTAGCCCCAACTACTGCCAACTATTTGTTGGCAGTTCCCATTTGAATCCTTAGTTTCCCTGGAACAAGCATAATGAGACACCGATGTTACATGGGGTACTTAATTCATTAACCCATGTAAAGCACATGGCAGTTTCAGATTGGAAAACTATAGGGAAGGTAATTGTCACTCTTAAAAGTCAGCTCCAGAGCATAATGATGCACCAAGGATATGTTGAGATATACTGTCATGGGACACACTGCTCCCATGGGGCAAAACTGTTACAGGTTGGCCATGAGCCAGCAATGTGCCCTGGGGGCTGAGCCAATGGGATCCTGGGGGGCATCCGGAGGAGTGTGGCCAGCGGGTCAAAGGAGGTGATCCTCCCCCTCTACTCTGCCCTGATCAGGCCCCACCTGGAGTACTGTGTCCAGTGCTGGGCTCCCTGGGATAAAAAGGACAGGGATCTCCTGGAGAGAGTCCAGAGAAAGGCTATGAAGATGATGAAGGGCCTGGAGCATCTATCCTATGAGGAAAGGCTGGGTGAGCTGGGGCTGTTCAGCCTGGAGCAAAGAAGACTGAGGGGAGACCTTATTAATGTCTATAAATATCTGAAGTATGGGGTGCAGGGGGCAGTGTTGATGTACTCTAGAGGGAACAGCCATCAGTCCTGTATGGGAAGAAAAGTCACCTGCATGTAGGATATCTGGGGGTAAAAAAGGAAAGAGAACATCAGTGCTCCAGGGTCTCCTTGTGCTCTACATACCACAACAGAGCAAAATAGAGAGGCCACCTTCTAGGCCAAAATTTGAGAATAAGTACATAGCTGAGATGGGAGGAGAGGAAAAAACCCCAAAACCTCAAGAGTGAGATTAAAGTCTAACATCACTTAGAGGGACCATTTTTCCAAGCACCACAGAGGAAGGTAGGATCATCACCCTTGCTAACACATAAACACTGCACACTAAGGCAGTAGGAGGAGCAGAGATAATGCCAGTGCTATTATTTTTGTAACAGTCCTCTTGACTGATTCTTAACATATTTGGCACATGCTGTGGGGGTAAAGAGAGGAAAGGGGGTGGCCTTGTGCCAGAGCTGCACACCTTCACATTCATGCAGCAGATACACATCAGCCTGGAAGGCCCAGATACAAAGAAGAGATGCCAGCAGGAAAAAGCAGAGAGAACACATGCAAAACCCAACAAACATCACAAATCCCTGATTCTCTTTAAGAGGTGTGGGAGAGAGAGACCAAGCAGTAAATCTGTAAGAAAGAGGAAATCCCATACACTAACTTAGTTGGGGCTTTTATCACTTTGTCTAACAAGCAATATCTTTCCAATTTATTTTTTCTTCAAAATAAATGTCAATGTTCTTTCTGAACAGCATCAGCCACAGGAATCTGTGGCAGAGCCTTTTGAGAATTGGTTAGATTGTGCACACTCTGTTCCTCTTTGGGCTTATACACAAACAAGAACAGTTCACAGGCTCATGTAAGGCATTATCCCTTCTCCACTGTACATCTTGAGTCCAGTCACTCACACATAAATATTCCTTCACATTCCAGCATCATCACCCTGCAGTGAGCAAGGAAATCAGTTCTGTTTTATACAGGATCTGAGTGCCATGGGCTCTGAGAAAGCTGCAAAAGTTGGAAGGGCCCTGATATAATTAAATCCAAAGTTTTTATTGTTATTATTACAGCAAGTCTCTTTGCAACCATGTGAAAAAGTCTCATGCAACCATGTGAGGGGGGTGCTCGGGGGTGCTGGGCTCGGGGAGTGCTGCGTTCGGGTCTCTGAATCTGAATCGGTTCGGGCACGGCTCAAATGACATAGTGGGGTGAGAGGTTTGCACTGTATATAATAGCACTGTAGCTAGTTGTTTTCATATTTTCTCCTGTTGTTTAGTAAACTATCCTTATCCCAACCCGAGGGCCTTTGTTTTTTTTTCCTTGCTCATAGCTCCTCGGTTTCCTCCGTTCACCCATCCTCCACCTCTTAAAGAGGTAGGGGGCTTCTTTTTCTGACCTTTGTGGCCCCAGCTTTCCGCTGAGGTTTAAACCACAACAACTTTGCTCTCCTTTACACCACAAGTAATCACTCATTTATGGAGTGAGAACAGGTTCCTCCTGTGAGTCAAATCCTATACCAAATAAGAACTCTTCTGGTCTGAAACAAAACCTCATACAGATGGTATTTTCTTGTCCTCCTTTATTCCAGGTCACAGGGTTTCACTGAACTTCTTCCACCTATTATAAAGATGAGCTTTGCATTTTCAATCCAAGTTCATCAAAACCACCAGGGCACTACTACCCTGCAAGCTACCTTCAGCCAGCTCTAGAGTATTTTGATTACACTTCTGTGCAAGTTTCAGGGATGGAGAGAAGATCTGACTTGTACTGCTCCCCTTCTCACTTTGCTAAATGCAGTTCAATCCAGGCTTACAATGATCTTTGTAAGGAGCTTTTCATCACAGAAGTTATCATAGAACTACTGAGTTGAAAGGCACCCATAGGGTTAATATGAAACATTTGGGTCAGGAAGCCCCTAGTCTGCTGGATTACCAAACACTGTTGGTTTTCCCAGAAGCAGTAGTGCCATTATCAAACAGGATACCAAACTCCCTAAGTTCTTGTTGAAACTTTTACAGCTGCTTCAATACTGCCATAGTTCCCACAGATTTTGTCAGTGAGGGTAGAGAGGACAAAGATAGAAAGTTTCACTACCAAAAGCAGTTAAGGTACTCTCCTCTAGGAAGTATGTTGAAAAACCATGCTCAGCCCCAGGCTTCTCACTAGCACTGAACAGCTTTTATCAGCTCACACTTACTCATCATTTCACTGACTATATCCTCTACACACTAATTTGACCCTTTTCAGTTCCTCTCATTCTCCCCAGCTGTTTTCATGCATCTGCACTAGTGAAATAGGAAGAACTTTCCAGACTGGAGTAAAGGCCAGGATTCTATATACAGAAGTCCTGGCTGGAAAAGAAAACCCACACATGACATGGAGCAGTTTGTGCTTGGGGGAAAGCCTCTGCAGCTATGAAAACACTCGGGTTGCTGCTACCTAATCAATATATGCCATGGCCGCCTCTATCTCCCATAATTTTTGTGAGTTCATAGTGGTTAATGAATTTAGCACTATATACTGTGAGATATGCTGTCATTGCCTGTTATCTTTCTATTTCATTTTAAATGGTTCTGTAGCTCAAACATATCTCTGAAAGTCAGTGTTCCCAAATGAACATGGCATTAGACACCTTCAACTTAAGTTACAAGAGCAGCACAAAGTAAGAACATGCAAGGTAATACTCAGTTAAACTTTAAAGTGGGCAAGCATGGCTATACTGAATCTGCAGCAAATTATTACTTAAATATCACCCAGATGAAGGCAATGGCACTGCCCTTCAGATCAATAATGTTCCATATAATGTTCTAACAGACATCAGAAAGTCAACCACCAGAGAACAGGAGGCCGTGGTTGTTTTGTTACACATCTTTGGTGTTTTAGGGGTTTAAGACAGGGATCTCCTGGAGAGTCCAGAGAGGAGCTACGAAGATGATGAAGGGCCTGGAGCATCTCCTCTATGAGGAAAGGCTGAGAGAGCTGGGGCTGTTCAGCCTGGAGAAAAGAAGACTGAGGGGGGACCTAATCAATGTTTATAAATATCTGAAGTATGGGGTGCAGGGGGAATTGGCCAGCCCCTTTTCAGTGTCAGTGGGGACAGGACAAGGGGCAATGGCTGCAAGTTGGAGCACAGGAAGTTCTGCACCAACATGGGGAAGAACTTTTCCCCAGTGAGGGTGCCAGAGCCCTGGGACAGGCTGCCCAGGGGGTGTGGAGTCTCCTTCTCTGGAGAGATTCCAGCCCCATCTGGACGCCGACCTGCGCAGTATGAGCTGGGGAGCTGCTTTGGCAGGGGTGTTGGACACCATGAGCTCTCCAGGTCCCTTCCAACCCCTCTGATTCTATGTCAGCACCAGCCAACAAATATATTTAGGAGATAACACCTAATTGCTGCCAGTACCTAATTTAATTGTTACAACTGTACAGACTTTATTTATGATACCATGACAAAGTGGCATTTATCTAAGCAAAATTGTAAGTAATTTATTCATCATATCCTCTTTTCAGGACCAGACTTATGTCAATAAATTCAGACTCTTAGATTCCCCCTCAAAGCATCATTCTACACTTTCCTTCTGAAAAGAGGACAAGAATTGCTCAATGTAACATGTAAAGAAAAGAGGGGTAGAGCTAATGCAGTAAAGTGGGGTTTTTTCCTTTTTTTAAAGGATTATATTAAGGCTCAGGGAAAATAAGGATATGATCAGTGGCAGACAATATGGCTTCACTAAGGGTAAAACATGTCTAACAAATTTGGTGCCGTTCCACAATGGGGTTACAGGTTTCTATGGGAAGAGCAACTGATGTCCTCTACCCAGAGTTGTACAAAGAGCTTGACACTGTTCCATACAACATACTTGTCCCAAAATTGGAGAGACATGGATTTGATGGATAGAATATTTAGTGGATTAAAAATTGACTGGATGGTTACACTCAAAGAGTTGAGGTCAACAGCTAAATGTCCAAATGGAGACCAGTGACAAGTGGCATTCCTCATGGGTTGGTAAAGAACTGGTACTGTTTAACCTCTTTGTCAACAACATAGACAGTGGAATGAATGAGTTGTGTATGTATCAGTTTGGTCCCCTGCTTGTTCAGGCAAGCTGATTATTAGAATTTCCACATGGAAAGGATATATTGATCACATCATGCATTATGTGATTTATGAACTTATAGAAGGAACTGTCTGTCTTAGCACAACCAGGCAGCAATGTGTAGAGCTATCTAAGCCAGATCTCTGGAAAGAAGTGTTTGCACTGCACAAACATGAGATGCAAAATGAAACTTAAGGCAGGAAGCAAGCCAAAGTCAGTGGGGCTTGCAGTCAGAACAGCTTGCTGTCCCATGCAAGTCAGGCAAAGCATTATTTGCCTCTTAGTCATTAGCAGCAGAAGAAAAACAAGTGTTCATTTGTGTCAAATAGTTTCCTCTGCTGGTGGGGAAACCTAAAGTATCAGCCATCAGTAGAGCTAACACATTAGGAGGAAACTTATGCTTCTCTCAAGTGTTTTACTCTTTAAGTAACATGGGTTTGAACTACCCAAATAATGTATAACCCTTTCCCTAATAGCATTCAAGATCTAGTCAGAAACTCAAGAGAGAGAGCAAGTTGAAGGTCTCAGGTATTTGAGACACATGTTATCTACCAAATTGAAAAGACAGATTTGGGACAAGACTCCAAGAATTAGAGGATAGCCTGCCTTACCAGGCACAAGGCAGCACTTTAGTAAGCAGAAAGACAAGCACAAAGGCAGCTTATACCCAAGTCTATTCCCACTCCTGGCAGTAGCTATGTGATGAGCCTCTCTCAAACGGAGCTTTCACTCAAGTCAGCTCTGTACCCCACAGACACACTGACAGACACCCTTGGCTGCTGGGTGTATATGGAATATTTTCAGAGGGGAACAGGTCAGTGAGGGACATTAAACTCCATACTAGAGAATGTTGCATGCTCCATAATTTTTCTTTCTCTACAAAATATCTACAGATGATGCTATCTTTATTCCTTCATAATAGGAGGCAAGTACAATGAATGGAACTGACCTGCACTGCAGCATTCTTGCCCGTGCTTTGCTTCTTTTGCAACTCCTACTTAATTTCTTTCAACAACCCCACCTCCAAATAGGTTCAGAGAGCAAATAAGAGCATGGCAGATCACTACAGATATCTGCAGGAATAGGTCATCACAGGTAGAATCCAAAAAGCTGCCCTGAAAAATAGTTCATAGAGAGCACATAGTTCACAGCTTCTACCAGCTGCATATGTTCTAGAGGTTTGTCCAGTCTAGTTGTAAACTTATGCAAGCAGCAGAGATTGTGTCACTCAAATTGTTTTCCCATCTTTGCTCCAAGATTTTTCTTTGGTTCCAGTACCCCTCCCAAAAAGGATCAAATGCTACTGTAAGCTTAAAACAAAGAGCTTGTTTGCAGGCTGAAAGCACTTAGTTCTCTCTCCAGTCCCTGATCAGTTCTTAGGTTTCTCACTTAGACATATTCAGGTTCTTGATCCAGAAGAGGAAGTGCTGTGTCTACACAGCAGGCAGAGCAAAGAGGGAGAAAGTAGCAGCCATTCAGGAAAGCAGTGATGTAAGGCAGACTCTTGTTCTGAAAGAGATCCAAGAAATGCTCCTTTCCCCTGTTCACACAACAGCATTGCTGTTACAGTAACACAGAACAGCACTTCTGCAGCCAGGCAGGTGTACCCTGGATTGCTGAACCTAAGCAGGTCTTGAACACCACTTACTAAGCTGTGAGGGACAACACTGCATGCCAGCACTCTTCTCCAGCAGAAATGCTCAAGAATACTTCTCTGTTTTGGCCCCTGTTTACTTAATTACACACTCCAGTCCCAAAAGGGCAGGCTCTACCCATCAGGATCCTTTCTGAGAGGAAACCAGGGGCCTTACTGGCTGTGTGCTGCTCTACAAAGATCTGTGGATCATTAACACAAGCAAGCCTCCAGCTCCACCATTAATCACTGGCTGACTCGGCACCTGCATTCTGCAGACAGCCTTCACTGAAGAAAGTTTGCAGCTGGCCCAGCTCTGGCTGAGCTTCCTCATACCCACCAACTATCTCCCCTCTCCATTTGTCAATTGTAAGTGATAATTTCTATTCAATCTGATACATATTATAAGAATATAAACAAATGCCTCTCTCTGTATCACGGCTGCAATCACTTCTCTTTATAGCCATCATTTATTACAGGCAGACAGGTGGCCATTCAGTGGAATGCCAAAGAGGCTATCACCTGGACAATCACCAGGAAACACACTCCCATTTACATTCTTCCCAAGCAGACAGCCAGAGGTGCATGTGATTTCTGGAAAAACTTCACTCTGCTCCAAGATTTTCCTTTCCCAGCTATGTAAGCCACAGGAGAAAGTCCTAATATTACCAGCTTAGCCCATCAATGAATAGCAGATTTTAAATTTAAACTTATTTAGCACTTCTGGAAATAGGCATAGGTTTGAGGAAGTTTTGCCCCCATTGCTTCATTGTATATCTTACCATTTTGATGATACTTTTTTTTTTCTAAATATGGTTTGATATACTTGATTAATATATACAAAACACTGGGATGGTAGCAGCTTTGTTGCTCAAATGGAGTTCCAAAGAAGGCTTCTTATAATACATACAAACCACTGGGATGGTAGCAGCTTTGTTGCTCAAATGGAGTTTCAAAGAAGGCTTCTTATTACTGCTAGGTACATGTAGTATTTAATTTCAAAAAAGACCTTGGAATATAGGAATCATTTCACCTCCCCTTAAAACATTGTCACCTCTAAAACAGGTACCTGTCAGGTTACTTCACAACTCACAGACAGCACCAGTCAGGACAAAATGAACAGTCCTGCAGCAACAGCACTTACACTGAATATAATTAACACATTAGTCAAATTGTAGAACAATGATGTTAACATCAGCTCTTGCCTCAACATGAAAGGGCCCCAACTTTAAACTGCCTCTGAGACACTGCAGTCTCACAAGCACAGTGTAGTCAGAGACCAGTGCAGGATATTAGTTCAGAATACAGTTGCATAATTACAGGTTGAGCACAGCCCTACCAGCATTTCTGAGAACAGGCCCTGTGCTCCCCATGCAGGCACTGGTATTCATTAACTTGTTTGAACACAGCAAACTGGACTTTTGCACAGAGTGCTGCAAGGACAGAGCAAGACTGGAGCAGAAGAGTTGCTGTAGGATCTTGTCATAGCTTTTAGTGTTACTAACTTCCCATCATTCTCAAGTGATGTAAGATCTAATGTCAGAGCAAAATGAGCATTATCCAGTTCAAAAGAACAGAGAGACCAGAGGTCCATCATACCAAATATGCCTCACCAACAACTACCCCCAGATGCTTGGGAGCCTACCTTCTCTACATATGCTCTTCTAGCACCTGGTCCTTTCAGGAGTTCATAAGGCCAAAGGCTGCATTCCAACCATTCCATTTATTAGCCAGCAATGGATTTGCATACCTAACCTCATTTAGATTCTTGGTCCCCCACAACATTCAATGAGAACAGATTCTACTGCTAAATTCAACTTGATACTTAAGAGTATTTCCTTCTGGTTTTCACATAGCACCCAACAAAACCTCTGTAAGTGTCAATTACAACTGACCACTTGTTTCCCATCATGCACCTATTTCTCTCCAATGCTGTTGTCCCAATAGGCACAGGTAAGAATTCCTTTACCTCTGCCCAGCATAGCAAAATAATTATTCAGTGACACCCCAATCTATCAGCAATGTAGTCACATTTTATGTCACAAAGGCAGGCACCCACCTTGAGATGTCAATGCCCAGCAGCTCTAGATCTGCAGACCTAGGCAAATCCCTTTGCCTCCTTTAACCCACGTTTTCCTACCTTCAAGGTTAAAAATACTTTCTTACTTTAGGAACACAATCAAAAGTTACACTATAAATGCTTGAAAAGCATTTTGTGAACACAAATAAAGGTAATCCTAAATGTCTTAAACGTAACTCCCCAAATTTCCTGTGGTCTACCTGAAGTTCATGCTGGTTAGAGGTGGGTAAAACCAAAGGACAACAACTCAGAAAGAGAGAAGTAATAAAGCAAATCACTTCAGCTTATGATCTGGAGGTGGAATCAAGTCAGCTGTGGTTGGTTGACCTTGGCTGGAGGCCAGGTGCTCACCAAAGCTGCTCTATCACTCCCTCCCTCAATTGGACAGGGGAGAGAAAAAAAAATAACAAAAAGGCTTGTGAGTTGAGGTAAGGACAAGGAGAGATCATTCAGCAATCACCATCATGGGCAAAACAGACACAGCTTAGAAAAAATAATTTATTACCAGTCAAAAATAGAGTAATAAGAAATAAAACTAAACCTTAAAAACATCTTCCTCTTCCACCTCTCCTTTCTCCCCAGGCTTAACTTTACTCACCAATTCTTCACCTCCTCCCCCTCAGCTGGCACAGAAGGATGGGAGTGTCTGATAAACTGAAAAATGATCAGTATATCAGACATTATCTCTGCTGCTCCTTCCTCCTCAGGAGTACAACTCCTCACACTCTTCCCCTGCTCCAGTGTGGGGTCCCTCCCATGGAAGACAGTCCTCCAAAAATTATTCAAACATGAGTCCCTCCCACAGCCTACAGTTCTTCACAAACTGTTCCAGCATGGGTCACTTCCATAGGTGCAGACCTTCAGGATCAGACTGCTCCATCATGTGTACCCCCCAGGGTCACAAGTCCTGCCACAAGACCTGCTCCAGCAAAAGCTCCTCTCTCCACTGGGCCACAGGTCCTGTAAGGAGCCTGTTCCAGAGCAAGCTTTCCATGGGGGCACAGCCTCCTTCAGGTACATCCACCTGTTCTGGCATGGGGTCCTCCATGGGCTGCTGGTGGATATCTGCTCCACCATCATCCTCCTTGGGCTGCAGGGGGGCATCCTGCCTCACCATGGGCTTCTGTAGGGGAATCTCTGTTCCAGTGACTGGGACACCTCTTGCCCCTCCTTCTGCACTGACCTTGGTGTGTTCAGAGTAGTTTCTCCCACATATTCTCACTCTTCTCTCTGGCTGCAAAAACTGCCCCTAAATAGTTGTGGAGGTTTTATCCCTTCTTAATTCTATTAACCCAGAGGCATTGCCACTGTCACCTATGGCTTGGTGACAGCTGCACATCTCTTAGATGAGAGCTGCACACAAGAAGATGGCATGTGACTTTCAGCATCATGAACACCATAGAACCATAGAATGGTCTTGGTTGGAAGGGACCTCAAGGATCACAGAGCTCCAACCCCCCTGCCACAGGCAGGGACACCAACCTCAGGCCTGGAGCTACACAGGACCCCATTCAACCTGGCCTTGAACACTTCCAGGTACGGGGCATCCACTACTTCTCTGGGCAGCCTGTTCCAGCACCTCACAGCACCACCATAAGGCACTGTAATAATATTCCTCCATGTAACAACATAGTTTTCTCAGCACCTGTGCTGAGTTCTCAGTTTTCTGTGCACATGGCTGTGTTTGTGATCAAAGGACACACTGAAGCCCTTCCCAGAGGAATCAGCTTAGAAGGATGCAGTGATTGGGAGTGAGGATACAGACAATTGCATGCCAGAGAGAAAGGCCCTGCTGACACTACTTTTGTGGTGGTAGCTGTCACACTACAAAGAACTGGAGTCCAAAGGCCAGTTTGCAAACTTATCTGCATCAGAGACAACCAGAGATGAACGCAATAATCTTAGGGTATTATTCTACAACCTGTGTTATCTACAGTCTATAAATTTTTGATGCTGTGCATAAACATTGGCTAGTGAAAAGTTGGGCTTTCTGCATTTTTAACTTTAAAAAGTGATAAAAAAAAAAGCCAAATTCCAAGATTGTTTGCCAGTTTGCTTTGGTTGGTTTGGTTTTTTCTTTAGTCTGAGGTTGACTTACAGCACAGAAAATGTGGAGGTGCAATACCCAGATCTGTAACACTTAAGAGTCCAGACTGCAGAGCACAACTGGGAAAAGGTTGAGCTCTCTCCTGTGATGGCTCAGCAAGCAGCGGCTGAGTGCTGCTCACTCCCAGAGGAGATAAAGACAAAGGCTCCATGGGTTGGGATAGGACAGTTTACAACAATAACAGCCCACAGCAAATTACACTCACACCCAGTGATAAAACAGAGTAGTTTATGACCTGAGGATAACACAAAGTGCTACACAAGATGAGAACTAACCCAACACCTCAACCACACTCAAACTGCCTTGGAGGTATCCAGAAGCACCCTTCCCAGCACCTCTTATAGGGGAGTGATGTCAGGTGGTGTGGAAAACAGCCAGGGCTAACCCAGCTCACCTGTGCTGGCTGCTTATGGAGGTTAAATCTGGCCTGGCCAGAACCAGGACATCTCCATATCAAATAAGCTTCACTTAGGATAGTCCTAGAACTCAAGGTCAGAAAAGACAAGCTCCAACAGCAATTTGGTAAACAGTTTGACATCACATTGCAGGTTCATCCCCAAGTCCACAAACTCTCTCTTATTTCCAGGCATCTTCCCCACTAGGAAAAATATGTCGGATGAAAGTAAACATGTACACTGAGACCTTCATCTAATTTTCACATATCTAAATGCAATGTGTTTCACTTTGCACAGACAACCTGGATTAAATGGAAGTTAATTTTAAAAATCCCTCTTTTTTTCTGCTTAAAACTTAAGACTTGGTAAAGGAGGGATAAGAAGACTTTTTAATACTCTTAGACGGTGCTAAAGAGGACCCATAAATACATCTCTTCTTCCTGTGATCCCATTCATCTTGCTGCCTTTCCTACTCCTCTTTGCCAACAATCAGATCCCAGTAAACAACCTCAAGTGAAATTTGCAACTGTCAGATAAACATTAAAAATGCTTCTCTTGTCCTTTCCCATTGATAGTCCCATTAATATTGTAATAGAACAAAAAGTTATGAAAATGAATGCATGCTGTTTTTGGAAGTGAATGATGCAGACAGCAGCTGTGAAATATATACACTTGAATATGCATAGACAAAGAGATGCAGTGCACCCACAAAGAAGTGTGTATGCACTTACATGTAATATTTTAAGATACAGAATTCAGTTCTCACCTTATGCTACTGTACACTATGAAGCAGCTCTATTGACTTTTGTCTGGTGTAAATTCAACACAAGTCAGAATTAAACTACTATGGCTTTTTTTTATAATTTTATTGAGAAAAATACCATATCTGTATAATTTTTCTGTACTGTTATTTTTTTAATCTTTATTTTGAGTCAGAAGCTAATATTAAAATCTGAATTGCCTACTTATTTTGGCCTCACACCTCCTGATTTACAGTATGCAAATACCTGGTTGTATGTCTATATAAATAAAAATAAATAAATCTGTACCTCAAACTTAAGTGAAAGAGTATGAAAAGTAAATCATAAACATTAAACTCAAGCTCTTTTATTCAAACTTGCCATTTAAACACATATTAATTCAAACAGTATCCACTAAAAGGCTCCAAAAAGGAGCAGTCCATTCTTCCCAATCCCACAATAAAAATGTTGTATCTGGTTTCTTCTGTCTAGCCAGATCCCCAACTGAAATCATTGACAGTTCTGCAAAATGAAAGACTTCAAATTTGAATCAGGTTTCAAATTAATCCCCAAATTGTCTTAAAACATTGTTACTGTTGCATTTTATATATGAACATATATGTGTGTGTGTGTGTGTGTATATATCTGTATATCCATATTTATGTATTGGATTTTCCTGAAGGGCTCTAACATTACCTGAGCTTTTCACATTCTGTTTCAGGTTTTTCTGTAGAGATAATGGCTTTGCATGATTTTAATAAAATGAGAATTCTTCAAGAGAAAGCAGGATTTCAGAGGCTGGAGTTGTAGGAATACTCCCAGGCTGAAAGGCAGCTGTGATGGGTTACTAACCATGCATGGAGACTCCACAGAGACAAAATCTATCTGAGAGGCTTTTCCCACGTATACAAGACATGGTGGGTGAGAAACTTCCCATGAGCCAGCAGTGGCTCTGGCAGCTCGCAAGGCCAATGGGATCCTGGGCTCCATCAGCAGAGGGGTGGCAGCAGGGACAGGGAGGGGATTGTCCCTCTCTGCCCTGCCCTCCTGAGGCCCCAGCTGGAGTCCTGTGTCCAGAGCTGGGGCCCCAATACAAGAGAGATGTGGAACTGTTGGAGAGGGGTCAGAGGAGCCACGAAGATGCTCAGAGGGCTGGAGCAGCTGCCCTACAAAGAGAGGCTGAGGGAGCTGGGCTTGTTCAGCCTGCAGAAGAGAAGGCTGCAGGGGGACCTCATTGCAGCCTGCCAGTCCCTGAAGGGAGCAGAGAAACAGGAGGGGATTCAACTTTTTAAAAGGACAGACAATGGCAGGACAAGGGGGATGGATTAAAGCTAAAGGAGGGAAGGATTGGATATTAGGTGGAAGTTTTTTACAGAGAGAGTGGTGAGGGGCTGGAACAGGCTGCCCAGGGAGGGGGTGGATGCCCCATCCCTGGCAGTGTTCAGGGCCAGGTTGGATGGGGCCCTGGGCAACCTTGTGTAGCTCCAGGCCTGAGGTTGGTGTCCCTGCCTGTGGCAGGGGGGTTGGAGCTCTCTGATCCTTGGGGTCCCTTCCAACCCATGCCATTCTATGATACTAAGACCTTAGGTCTCTGAACAAAGCCCCACTGCCAGTCATATTGTTCTAATTCCTAATATAGTGAAATTGCATTGGGTCATTTCATATTGTCAGGCTGCATGTAGGTGTCCCCACTCATCTATTTCTGAAGTCTCTTAATGTTCACACCTAGAATTCACTCTCTTCTGAGCCTTGTACTTTTCAAATGCCAAGTCCTACATGCCTATAATTCTATATGCAAGCCAAAAGATATTAAACTGGGAACATCAACTGGATCTTTTGAACTCAATGGTTCTCCACTGTTCAGGTCAACTATCACTTTGCACAGAAACCATTCTTTAGTTGACTTATATTAAGGAAAGAACAACAAAAAATTTATATCAATTTTATACAAATTTATATATATTTATATAAATTTCTAGCATCACAAGAATAGAATGTCAACATTCTCAACTTGCCAACAGTCTTGAAATGCGGTGTATTTTTTACCTGTTATGAAACATCACTGTAAAAGCAAAGTTGTTTTTTTGATGTTCTCATCAAAGTCACAAAGAGGTCAGTCCACCTTATCAGATTTCCACTGCTCTAGTGCCTTTTGAACTGAAATCTGCTTCATTCATCCACTCTGAAATATTGATTATGGAAAAATTCCACTTTAGACTTCCGCTATTTTAATCACAGATGACCAAAAAGTAATCAACTTCTGGAATTTATATTAAAATTTCTCCTGAGTGGCAGTCAAGCTAGGCATAAGGACTCTAGTTGGATGAAATTAAAAACTCACATGTTGCAAACTTTAGCTTAAAGTAGCTGTGAGCAAGGGACTGTCCTGCAGCCACGAAATTTGGATACTCAAGAGGTACTGTGTGTCCTACTACAATGTACTCCACTGATTTAACATAAATACAATGACTGCAGTTGGTCACTCTTAAAGAATGTTTCCCCAAATACCTCACAGGAAATGTTCATCATATTCCTGGTGCTTTTCTTTGCAATGTATTGCCAAATGATCATTGAACTGATAGTGCACTACACTTAAACTAGAACATGGTCTTACAAAACCTACTGGCTACAAGTTGCCAGTGAGTGCTACACTTCAACAGCACCATTTACTGGAAGAGTATATATAAAGACATGAAGTTCCTTCACAATTAAATATTTTCTTTTGCTAACAGTTTATTCACAAAACAACTTTCTTGTTCTAATTCTTTTTGATTTAGAGTTGTGACCATTTATACAAACACTTTGCTCAGATTCATTAATTTAGGGTTTGAATAACTGCTTCTCTTCCTGTGTGGTTATGCCCCTTTATTTTGTACCACGTTAGCATTCTGATGCCTCAAAATGATGCCCAGAGAAGCAGTGGATGCCCTGTCCCTGGCAGTGTTCAAGGCCAGGTTGGATGGGGCCCTGGGCAACCTTGTGTAGCTCCAGGCCTGAGGTTGGTGTCCCTGCCTGTGGCAGGGGGGTTGGAGCTCTGTGATCCTTGAGGTCCCTTCCAACCCTTGCCATTCTATGATTCTCTGATTCTCAGAAAGCCAGAACCAAAACTCACCAACCTTGGTGCCTCTGAAGCAGGGATCCTTTATTGCAGCGCTGGGCACACAGGGGTTCGCTCCTCCAAATGTGTGCCCCCATTAAAGCCAAATTTCCCATATTTATACAGATTAACTGTACATATTCATTATAATCTCTAAGAAAAGGCAGGGTTATGCAAATTATTTCCAGGAAGTCATTTCCATTAACTCCTCCCAGATGGAGCATGCTCAGTGACACTCAGGGGTTCTCCCAGTGGTCTTCAGGGATGAAGGCTGGACATCTTCCTCGCTCTCAGCACATGGTTTTCTCCATGCTTATCTGGGCTCCCAACACCTGCACCAACTAGTTAGTTTTTCACTGAAAACAAGATATATTCTGTCTTTTAATTGGTCATTAGTCTCATTATTTATGACTCCTCTATCTCCTACTTCCTCTAGTTCCAAGGCTGTTGCACTATTATGGTTCAGTTTTGCAGCCACTTTCATGAAACAGCTGATGTGCTTACAGCCAAATTCTGCTAAAATTCAAAACTATTCCTAAAAACACACAAATTCTCACTTCTTTATCTTCAAGGCTGTTCCTGTTGCATTGTTATGGTTAAGTTTTGCATCTGCTCTCACAAGCAGCTTACACAGTTACAACTTTCTCTTAAACCAGTCTATCCTTAAAACTATGAAAATTCTTATATTAAGGTTATATCAATTGTCTCTTAAGCTACACCTACATCAATCTATCCAGCATTATTATATTTCACTAAATCAGTCACAAAAATATTCTCTTCTGTAAGGAGAAAGGTTACCTGGGGTCTTGCACAGTTACCCCACAATTCACTACAAGCCAGTTTCATCTCCAGTATAGCTTTCTGTTCAAACATTCACTGAAGCAGGTCAGCCTACATCTCATGGCACAAAGAATCAAAGAGTTTTCCACTGACTTGCCCTCATGCTGTCATCTGCACGAGGGCACTATGCCTATAAAGATTTCCCCTTCTCAGATGAGATTTTATGCCTATATAGCATTGGTAAATACAAAGCAAAAGAAAGAGGAAACATTAAGAGCTGTCAGCTGCTGTACATGCCCAAGAGTAATAGCTATGAGACCCTGTCATGGAGGCACTTCTATGAGCAAAGGATTCACCATGCCTTTGTTGAGATGGAAATGCAGCCCACAGCACAAAGTTCAGCCAGAATCTGACACTGTTTGCAGTTCTTTTTTTTTCTTGAGCCTCAGGGAAACAAGCATGATAGAGTCAAGACAGAGCATAGGGCAGAGCTGGAATCCTTCTTCCACTTACCAAAGCATCATAAGAGAGCAAGCATCAAGGAAAATAAGCACTATGATGATCCATGCATTAACTTCCTGCCCTCCAAGGTCAGCATTTCTTAAACCATCCAGGACATTACATTCTCTGCACAGTCTCCAGCCATTTAGCAATGGATGGCAAAAGAAGCTAAAGCTCTAATGGGATGAAGTGTCAAAGAGAGCTTTTTATTTAAAGAACCAGAGAAAAGAAAAGAAAATGGATATTTTAACTTTTATCTTGGAGTTAGTTAATATTCACACTTAACTGCTGAACTGGCTAAATTCTTTTCTTTTCTTAAGGACCTTTATAAATTTCATCATTAATAAAATCAGACATTCAATTAGCAGGGAATTTCTGATTGCTAACTGAGATTTCCTCCCCCCCCCCAATGGTTTCTCTTTTTCACTCTTCCTACTCTCTCTTTTTATTTTCCCCTCCTACCCCTGTGTCCCCCCTTCCCTGAAAAACCAGGGGAAAGTGAAAACTGACTCCATTAACCTCTGTCATTACCTAAATCCATCTCTTAATTAATACGAGTTAATATGATTAATCAAAATAATGAGACAAACCTATTAAATTAGGGTGTTTAAATTACAAATGGAAGTGGTAAAGGCAAAGGGGCTGATAACGAATAGCTGCAGTCAGGGATGGGGTTAGCTCTTGAAATGATATGTGACGATCAGCAGAGAGAATCAAGAATGAGGGGAAATCAGCAATACCCATGTGAGAAAAATATTCTACATGCAACAAAGAATAATGTTGTTCAAATGCCTGGTAGCATTTCAGAGGATCAGCTGTGTTAAAATAATATTTTAATCCCTTTCCCAGTGGAATATCATATAGATAACAGTACAATCATCAGATCACAGAATCACAGAATTAGAGGGGTTGGAAGGGACCTCAAGAACTCATGGGGTCCAAACCCCCTGCCAAAGCAGCTCCCCAGCTCATACTGCACAGGTCGGCATCCAGATGGGTCTTGAATATCTCTAGAGAAGGAGACTCCACACCCCCTGGGCAGCCTGTCCCAGGGCTCTGGCACCCTCACTGGGGAAAAGTTCTTCCCCATGTTGGTGTGGAACTTCCTGTGCTCCAACTTGCAGCCATTGCCCCTTGTCCTGTCCCCACAGACATTGAAAAGGGGCTGGCCAATTCCCCCTGCACCCCATACTTGTGTGAGCTTCCAAAGGGTTGGATCGTACAGATTGTGGCCAGTTAGAGGTCACCACTAGCAGTTTGCTGCAAACTCTGAAGCATTTTCTAATCATGTTAAAACTGCCCCATGGACACAAGGTTAGACAGGTTATATATACATTTCTACACTGGAGACACACAGCCTGAGAAAAAGCTTGCAGTTGCAGTGCTCCATCTCCATCATTGACTTTCTTTGATACCTCAGGTGAGTTCCATGAACTTCTCTTGTCTTGCTTGGCTGATTCAGATACTCTATTCCTAAATGTAGCTCCCTATTTTCCCTAAACAAGAATCTTGAAATATGGTAAGCTCTGTCACTGGGGATCTCTGAGTGGTGAAGGGAAGTGATGCCAACACCAACCTTTCTCCAAGAGCTCACTGATAGAGTTTCTCATTGGATTTCCATCACTCAAATACATGTTTGAGCTACAACCCTGAAATCAGTTTAACTCTCTTGTTACAGACCACAAATTAAAGTAAATATAATGTCTCTATCATAGGTCACCATGACAAAAAAACCCCTGATATTAGTTTTGGAAGGTGATCATGAGGAGTGTGAAGCCTTCCTTTTGGAGAAATCCACTGGTAGTTTCTATTCCAGTCAAAACTATCAGCAAAGGAAATAAATGTAGTGCAGGACTGATGCAGATAGAAAACAGCACTGCAAACTGCTGCCAAAACAGTTAGACATCACACAGGGGGAGGTGGTGGTGTCAACAAGTATTTCTGGGGGACAAGGAGCCCCTAAACCAAAAAATAAGTGGGAAGAAAACAACCATGTAGATAAATTTCAAGACCAACTCCTTTGTATGTTTAGTATATCGTTTGTGATCTCTGTATAAACTTGAGAGCACACTAGAGGCTGTGGGGTTAATAAAAACATAATTGATGGAGACATCTTGCAATATGTGAGTAATATGTGACTTTAACTGCCTTTAAAAGGCTGCAACTGGTCAGGAAGGGCTCCAAGTAACAAAAGAAAACTCTGTCTACATGGCACTGCACTGAAGTGACAGCACAAAGACAGTGGGATAAAACCAGGAGAAAAAGAAAGATCCAGCAGGAACTCAATAAGGGATGAATAAGCTCAGAGATGGCTCTTTAAAGTTGTTTAGCCGTGGGAGATAAGAATAGTAGGTCAGGAAGGTACAAGAAACTTGTATTTGTAGCCCCAAAACATTCTTTCTTAGCTGGCTTTAGATTGAATTTTAAGAGGTGTTGGTGAGGTTATGGCTGGCAGCAGTATTTTGTGAGCGCAGCTGCCTCACCATTGGCTCATCAGAAGATGCTGTGGAAACCCAAGGAAAGGAGTGTTGAGGCAGCTAAGAAGGAGCTTCATTATTAATTATAATCTCACTTTGAGCATTATGTTTTATTTACTTTGCCCATCTTTCTAGCTTCGTCACTGAAATAGGCAAAGGTGCAATCTTTCTCCAGGAGGACACACAATTTCTCAAGTCAGCAATGCCCAATTAATAAGGTCATGAACACTTAGAAAATGATGGGAAGGAGGAAAAAAAAAAAGGGGGCAGAGACAAGTTTCAGACAGCAGTGATACACTGCAGTTGAGTCATTATTATTGAGTCATTGTAGAACTTCAACATTCTACATTAATGGTAAAGAAGTTTGGAAAGAGTATTTCCAGCACATGATGTGGAAAGGCAGAAGTATTTAAAGGCTGAGGGCTGAAAGGCAATAGGATGAAATAAAAAGACTATCTCAGATACTCCATGCTTGGAGGAATGAGCAGGATCTACCAGTGTGTAGTACAACTGGTGTCAGACAAACACCAAGTGTTTATCAATTGATGAAGTGAACAAATAAATAATGTTTTGAAACACCTAATTCTACATAATTGATCTGCTGGTCATATAGCACCAGAGAAGCACCACCTTCTTCTCAGCCCCCTCGAAAGGCAGCACAACCATAGAGACAATATGCTATTCCATGTCTATAGCCAATGCCAAGCTTGATGGACACATAGCTAAAGACTGCAGACACACTAAATCCTATTGGGGGGGGAAAAAAAAGGTTTTTATTGCCACATCCTGCCTCTCTAGTGTCCTAGAGCCACCCTTGGGCCTGTGCCATTTCTCACATTTTAAGTAAATTTTTTTGCCACCAAACACAAGCACTTTACAATACAGCCTTCTAGAAAGGACACCCTTCTAGATAGAAGGATCTAAATAATGTAGACCTTATCTGATGGCCAGGCCATGGGCTAGGATAAAGTTCATGCCTACTTCTGGGTGACAGAGGTAGAATGAGGAAAAGAATTGAAGTTTTCTTTAAAACATAAGCAGAAAATTAATTTTATTGGCTGTGGGTAGATAATGTATTAGTGTGTTATTGTCCCTTTTGGGTGGAGGGTTAAATCAAGTTCTTAAAGTATGGATGAAAGAGAGATTTCATTCCCTTTCTGCATACACATGTCATACACATGTCAGCAAGGACTCGAATCCTGACCTCCCTTCTTGCCCAAAGGAAGCAAGAAACTTGTCCTCAGGCAGCCTATATACTATCAAGCTGAGGAATGGTCATGTTCCTCCCAGTCCCCTCTCCTATCCTACACCATCAGTGTCTGCTGCTTGAACAAGAATCTCCTCAGAGGACAGTCACCAGGCAGCCTTGTCTGAAACCTCTACCAAGTGCCTATCGCCCACCCTGATGCAGGAAGCCTCTTTTACTTAAATCATTCATTTACCACCTTGTCATTCACACAAGTGTCCTGACCTTCAATTCCCAATAAATTTTGAGCTTGTTAGTCAGGTCTCCCTCTGAATTAAGTTTTTTGCATATTACCAAAACAGTAATAAGCTGCTTAGTTTGTTCAAACTGATTCTGGACTGTGAAATGGTGATAACACAGCACAGGTAGGAGCATTCTGATTTCAAAGAGGAAGTCTGAAAACACTCCACACTAAAGCCTCATTCAGAGCCATTCAGATAAAGGCTGTTACTGACTAGTGGTTTTTATTTTTCACCACAATTTATCAGATGAACATTAAGCAAAGGACACAAACATCTCTGGTTTAGGAAGGTCTTCACTACAAGAAGATATTTAATCCTTCTTCACTTTTTTAAGGTATGTAATCCAGGTTCACTTTACAGTGCTAGTTTCAAAATGCTCTACATGTATAGGCACAGCTGAGAATCTTACCTTCACAGGAGAGCAACAGAGGAGAGGGGCAATGGAAAAGGTTGCTGTTGCTTATGAAAAAAATGGGCAAAATTGAAAAGTTTGAATAGAGATGCTGTGATCAATTCCCACCCTCTTTTTTTCTTTAGAAGAACGACTTCAGTGTCCAGTTTTCAGACTTTGAAAAGCTTCCACTCTTTTGTTCTCAGCCTGGAGAGCAGAGTGGAGAGATCTTAAATTTCAGCTTAATATAGAGTTATAGAATCTAAAGCTGAAGTCAGGAGGTAGGATTACACTTCCCTTCCTGATATGCTTGAGAATTTTCCAAAAATTCTGCAGGTTCTTTGCAAAACTGCACCATGGAGCTGGCACTGACTGACCTGTAATCCAAAAGCCACGAAGACCAATCTGGAGAAAGAGCAGCTTTGTCTAGCTGCCAGTCCTGCCATCCTCTATAAACACTGAGAGTCCATCTCAGTCTCTGTCTCTCTGTTTCCTCAACCAGCAGTAGAAGACTGCACAGTTGAAACATTTAACCATTATATTGCTGGTGAACAAGGCACAGAAAGATCCAGGCATGTCTCCTATAGGCCTCCTGCCTTTGCAGGCCTCACCAGGAGTACTAAGCAGTTTGTCAGCAAAATCTGGCAATACACCCAGGAATGTCTCTCAGAGAAAAGGAAATATTTTCAGATCCACTTTTAATCTTTTGGATTATTACTTCTGGGAGTGCAAGAGGACCCTCTGCATCCATTTCTTTAAGCTCTTTGCAAGTCACTGCAGTAGCTTCTAATTATCTAATGGTTTGTTTGAGCCCTGGCCTCTTTGCCAACACTACTGTCAAGGGGGGCAGCCAGTGCCAGCCATGATACTGATCCAGATGTCCACTGGCAATAGACTGGGACAAACTCACTCCAAAGGTCAAACAGCTATTTGAAAATTCTTTCCAAGCAGTGGTGGAGCTGGATGAAAAACAGTGCTGTAGAAGTGACCTTGCGCTTACATGAAGCAGTACCAGGTGTCTGGAAGGACACAAATCCTTGCAGGAACAAGCAAATATATCAGTAGTTGTAGGAAGTGGGAGGTGGTGAATCAAATATCTCCTCAGATCTCTTTTGATAGTACTGATTAGGAGCTCTGATCCATGTGAGAAGAGAGGGGAAGTAGCCATGTACCTGAAACAAACAGCCCTAAGAGCTGCTCCAAAACAATAGCACTGAAAATAGGAAAAGTAGAGCAAATGTAATGGCAGGACTTGCTTCCATGCTGGCCTAAATCCCAAAGTTCATGTCTGCACACAAAAGCACCACAATCCTTCAACAGGTCCATTCCTCCTGCACACAGAAGGGAAACAGGCAAAGGAAAGGGTGTGTGGCCTTTTGCAGGCACACACTGCATTTGGGAGAGGATGATGCAAACCTGCCAATCATCCCTATGATTCCAAGTAAAATCCCTTCATTTGACACATGCTGCAGCCCAAGTAAGAAAGGTACTCAAATGAGAAAAATGGCTTATGCAGCTGCCAGAAGTCTGCCCATGCTTGGGCAACTATCTAATTATCTCCTTACCATCTCCCTCTCTATCTATTTTTCAGCACCTTATCCATAGAACTGCTCATGGGATTTTTTTTTCCCCTTCTGTCTTTGGTATAACCATCTTTGTTGGGAAATACCCCATTTGTTGAAATCTACAAGTTTTGCAGGAATTCATTGTCCTGAAGAAACCCTTACTAGAAAAGGCTCCCTAATTTGCATTGAGCAATACAGAAGTCTGCATGTAGGAGGAGACCTACATCAGATATGAGAGATTTGGGCTCAAGCTCCTCATCTACTTTTCAGGACCTAAGACCCAAACTTGGCTCTCACTCAGCATAGTTAAATGCCTTGATTGGTGTAATCTCTTCTTCTGGGAACAGTCTCTTTTGCTGGAACTCTTTCACTCTGTGTGAATTATTAAGTGCTGCTTTGGCAAGGCTCAGACCAGGACCTGCTATACAACTGACCTGTGGAAAAGCCCAGATCAAATCTGCTCCAGGAAATAGTTGCAGTATTCCACACAAGAACCGTGACCACTTGGATACTGTCTATCCTACAAGCCAGGTATTTCTCTTTCCCTCTGGCAAAGCATCATGGAGTCAAATGTGGAACAGAAAAAAATATGAATCACAAAATAATTCATTGGATTTGAGAAAATGAAACATATCTGAGAAAAAGTCTCAGTCCACAGAGACTCTTGTAGGCTTTGCTGTCTTTTCTTGCCAACTGTGAAGTTGCTCTAGTCAAGTACTGGTCTGAACTGAGGATGTAGAAGCCTTTATGAAGCCATTCTTCCTGCTTGCTCCAGGTTCATTAGCAAACAGCTAAAAAGAGCTGCCATTTCTTCCAGCCAAATTAAGATGAAAGAGGAGGGCCAATGGGAGTACAATGATCTGAGAAAGGCTTAAAACATTAATGCCATTAATTCAGTGGTAGTGCCATTACAGAGAAAGAAGGCAAGGGTAAAGGGCACAAAGTGGTTGCAGGGGTCACTGACCCTGGCCACAACCTCAATGGGAATGCAGGGATACCACCAGGAAAGCAGCACTAGTACAATAGGATCAGCTGGTGCCACAGCTCAGTGAATCCAACTCCATTGGAAGCACAAAAAGGAGAAGACATAAGCCCATGTCCATTATGAGAAAGAAACAGGATGGTTCTTTTGTGAGGGGGACACAAGCTTTGAGTGTTCAAAACAGCAGTTTTGGCTGCAAAGGGTTTTGCCTAGTCTCATTAAATCTTCTAATGGGAAATCTTACTATAAAGAACTTCCCTCAGCCCCCATACACTGTTTTTTCTCCTCCCTATATCTCATATCTTCTTGTGCCTGTTTGTTCTCCATCACTGCCTATTAATTTTCTTTCAAAGCCTCTAAGTATGTCCAATGTCTCCCCTCCTTTGGATCTGCAAGCCAAGAGGTGCAAACCAGGGGGTCACAACAGAGCTTTTTCCTACTTCAATGTACTGAGACTTACTTAGCTCCCTTTTCATTTCCCACAGCTTCCCATATTGTCTCCTACCAGTAGGGAAAGACAAAAATAGCCTACACAAATTCCGTGTTGAGGAAGAGGGATCTAGAGCAGGGTGGACTAAGCAAAGTCTTCAGAACAGTCAGGAACTCTGGGTTGAGGAGCCAGAAAATGAGACTGAGATAGTGCAAGTTGGCCTGACTTGGCAAGATGACTAAAGTTGGCAGGTTGGAAATACACCTTAAGCTGTTAACAGAATCATAGAATTGTAGGGGTTGGAAGGGACCTGGAGAGCTCCTGGGGTCCAACCCCCCTGCCAAAGCAGCTCCCCAGCTCATACTGCACAGGTCGGCGTCCAGACGGGGCTGGAATCTCTCCAGAGAAGGAGACTCCACACCCCCTGGGCAGCCTGTCCCAGGGCTCTGGCACCCTCACTGGGGAAAAGTTCCTCCCCATGTTGGTGTGGAACTTCCTGGGCTCCAACTTGCAGCCATTGCCCCTTGTCCTGTCCCCACAGACCACTGAAAAGGGGTTGGCCAGAAAACACACCCATGGCTAAGAGGGAAGAACAATGGGGGTTTGCAAGTTATGTACATATATACAGGGAGAAAGAGTATATAGATATACACAGTGTATCAGCTGGTTTGTTCTTTTTGAATACTGGCACAGGGAAAAACAGCAGAGTTTCATATGACCTCAGTATGACTCAAGGACAGAGATGATACTCAGTCAACAGAAAACCCTTCAACATGTTGTTCACTTCACAGAGTCATACTTAAGGGCACAAAGATCATGTGGACACCCTCCTTTACATTTCAGGCCACAGAATAACACTTCGAGCACAATAGCAATGAGATAAAATGATGCTTTCATTAAGGCACTGGTTAAACATGCAAAACAAAACCAAACCTTGCTAGTCTTTCTGTTGAAAGAAAAGTACCTTATTTTTCATATAACCTACACTAGAAGTTTTAATCTAAACTGCTTTAGCTTCCAAATGTTGGTTCCTCTTGTTGTGAAAGGGTCCTCTGATCATGGTGGGGGAAAAAAGTGTACCTCATATTTTTTTTCTCCATGAAGGTCCTTCTACACTAAATAAGTCACTTCTCAATGGTTTTGAAACTAACCAAACTTAAGTCTATTTGCACATTCCAAGTCATCTTGGTGTCTCTGCTGCGCTCTCTTCAGTTTTTCTGTCTTCCTTTAGAAACTATATATGCTATATGCTGTATTCTACCAGCAGTTTGTCAGTGCCATACCTGTAGGTTAAAAATCACTCCCACTTCCTGCTCCTGTGCTCAACTGTAAGGAATGCAGTAGCCTTTTTTCAATGTATCTACAAAACAGAGGGCTGCAAGACACAGTACTTGCTCCCAAGTGCATTACTTTGGATATGACTGCTAATACATATCTTGCTAGAATTAGCTTTCTTTGTGAGCTAATCACTTTATATAAAGTTTTTCTCATTATTTATTACCCTACCAGCCCTGTGACATTGCAAAACTTAAGACTCACCTTTAAACTACAGTTTATAGTTACTTCCAAATCATGGATGAACCTGTTGAATAGCATTGAACTTGATATCAGTTCTTGTTAAATCCCCCAGACAATATCTCATTCAGTGCTACTTCCCACAAATGATGCCTTTGAGCTCTCTTAGCTAACCAGTTCTTAATTCATTTAACAGGCACTTTACTGATATCATGTAATAATAAAATTTTAGCCAGACTATCATGCAGTACTAAGTCAAATGCTTTGTGAAAGTATAAGTACATCGCATCTACACAATTGCCTTTAAAAACCCATTCTTTGAGATTACATTCTTGAGATCAAGTTTGTTTGACAAGGCCTAGTTTCCATAAAGCTATGTAGACTGCATTAATTATATCCCTATTCTTTAGCACCTGATTTCCATATCAGATTTTCCATTACTCCCTTGTTCGTTTTTAACTTCTGGCATACAAAGGCAGGGCAGGCTGCAGTCACAGCATAGTTAGGAAAAGAAGGGGAGAAGTGCAGGAGAAGGGATATGTAGTGATGGAGTCATTCCCAAAGGCACAACCAAACAGTACTAATAGGAAATTACACCCCTCTTAGCTGGCTTCCATTCCATATACAAGGTGAATCTTCTCCAGGTGATCTCACAGCGCTTGAAATAGTAAAGAAATCCACAAATGGAACAAAAGCTAATAGCAGGAATTCAGAGATTTCCTAAGACCCTTGACTTGCTCACTTAAAAGGTTTTTCACATTTTAGATTTGTTGAACACTCCCTTGTGATTCATGGACAGGAAGGGCCCATGGACTGTGGTGTCAGGCAGAGAGCAGCAGGCAATTCGATATGAATTTTAGGTGAAGCCATTTTATGAGGTGAAATCACCCAGATTCTATACCTTTCTTACTGAAAACGTGGCAAGCTAAAAAACTGCTAATTGGTTACACACACTGGTCACACCATATTGATTGGTTAGTAATTATAATGAGTTCTGATAAACCTATCTTATAGCTAAATATCCTTAGTTTACCTGTGATGCCTAAAAGCATCCCCACACCTGCTGGTTTGACCCTCTTGTTATGGTTGGTTCCTGACATGTCCCGTTACTCCCAAACACCTTCCCATAACTGCTTCTTGGTTTAGGGCAGCCTGTACCCCTATCAACAAGGCCGCTGTGTTTTGAGAATGTGATTATTAGGATCCTCTCAGCATGAGGAACTTTTCCTGTCTCATGGGAACAGAAGAATATTGTCAGGGCCTAAATCTTGGGAGAAGAGAGCTAGGCCGCTAGCAGGCCTGCTGTCTTCCCCAACAATGGATCTGGATCCTCATGTGATACACAAGCACCTTGTGCTTTCCAGATATAGGGCAAAAATTTTTTTTGCATGTGTCAGGGTTCTGCAGAAGTTTGATAAACTATGCAAGTTTCAGAGGGATTTTTGTCTAGCATGTACAGCTTTGGAAGTCTTTTCCCACCATGGGTTGAATTATGTGATTGTCTCCAAACAGAGAAGCCTGCCCATATGAGATTTATTTGGTTTACATAAAATAAGTAGAGACAAACAGAGCCAGAGCACTGAAAAGGTATTTCAGCTCTGAAGGTTTGTAAAACCTTTAAAGTTTTAAGCCAGCAAACAGGAGCTGATAAATTAGTATGACCTTGCAACAACCATGTAACCTAGTTCTATGCCTTGGGGCCCCCATCAGTCAGTTCACGACTTAGGGCCCTGAACCTGTTTATAGGACAGTGGGACATTTAAAACATACCTAAGTACATTGGAGTGCTTTGAGAAAAAGATATTACAGGACTGCAGGGCATCAGGTTTCATGCACCAGTCATCCCCTGAACACAGACCTATACTTCTCACCACATTTCTCAATTTCCTGCTTTCAAGGTCTCAAAACTATTAAAATTGGTGTCATCAGGTGGCACTTGTTGGAAACTTGAAGCTACAGCCTACCATCCCCAGCTCTCAGCTCTGCAGTCTCTGCAGCTTTTGGCAGTTTCTTCAAAAGATAAAGAAATTGGGGTCGCTGTCAAAACATAACTACTCTGCTGCGGCTGAATACTCAGTGTTTTTGTGTCCATCTGTTACTACATGGCTGTACAGGAAGGGTTCAGGAACAAAACCTTCCATTGAGGCAGAAAGCAAGACAATTAACAAGCAGAACTGCTTTGACAAGTGATAGGAGTCATTCACAGCCTTGCTTGAGTTAGGAACTTCTCCGTGAACCCTGGGAGTACTTACACAAAATAGGCACAACTTGCCAAGCCTCTTTCTCCTAATGTGCAAGGTATTTTTTACACTCTCCACTAGTGTCCAGGGATGTGTTTTTTCCCAGGTGCCTCCAAACTCCCTCATGAACTGCAGGGCAGCTCAGATCTGAGAAGCCAAAGAGTATACAGAGCTAAAGCTGGCTCTGAGCTTAGCCCTTTCTCTTGCACAAGCCGGAAGGCCAGAGCTCTGAGCTGCACCATCTGGTTAATGGCAACGAAGACAGAGCATCAGAGGTGGAGCCTAAGCACCCAAGATGTTTTCATGCAATAAGACGACCTTCAATCGATACATTTCATGTTAGCTTGTCTTCTACCTACCTTCCCTCTGATATGAAGGCCTAATCAGTCCCCTACTGCAGTTACACAGTCAATAGATCGAACTGTATTCAAGGATTGCCTTGCCACCTTGCCTAAAATGACCGGTAACTCATCCTGTCTCACCACGGAGCTAGCTGCTGTGTGCTAAGCTGATGGCAGGAGGCGGACTAGGACTTCCCTACATCTCTGTTTAGTGAAATGGTGGCCTTTAATGGAGGCAAACGTGAAGACAGTGATTTTCAAAGGTTTCCACTGCACCTTTCAGTGTGCACTGCTCCCCAGGGTAGCCAACATTAACTAGTTCTGTTGCATTCAGAGTGCAGAATCAGGGCATCAGGCTCTCCCAACCATCTTCATGTAGAGCACAGGGAAAAAAAGAAACTGGCAGAGGGCTGAGCGATGATGGTGGCAGAGGGCTGAGTGATGATGGTGACAGAGGGCAGCACCCCAGTACTGAGCGGGGTGACAGTCTCATTCTCCTTCTCTCCTCCTTGCTGCCGGGTAAGTTACTAAAAGAGAGGTGTAAGCTAGAGCCTGTAGCACTCCTGTACCCCCATCGCGTGGGCCGCCAGCAGCTCCCGGAGTACCCTTGCAGCAGCCCTGCCCCTAACCCGCCTCTCTGCAAGGGACCTGAGGCTCCGCCTGGGCACAACCGCCGAGGGAAGCCCCGCCTCACCTCCCCCCTCACCCTCCTTCCCGCAGCTCTCCCGGGGCGGCGCAGCAGCTGGCCCGCAGGTTTCCGCACCCGCGGGCGTACGGAGCCTCCCGGCCCCTCCCGTCTCCGCGCTCCGCCCCGGCCTCTCCGCCGCCACAACCGTGAGGATTTGGTGCCTCTCGGTGGCTGCTCCTTGAACAGCAGGAGCCAGCCTCCCTGCCCGCCCACGGGCAGCGCTCCCGGCCCGGCCCAGCGCTCCGGTCCCTCTCCCAAGAGCTGTCGAGAGACCTCCTGTTTCTCCTCAGCAGCACAAGCACAGGGCTGCAAGCTTGCTCTATTTCTAATCACAAGCCAGAGTTAAAATGGCAATAAAGGCTGTTTGTTAAGTGGGTGAAAAGGTCTCAGTAAGTCTTTTGGGAAGGGTGCGGAAGCTCCCTGTCCCTGCTTGATGCCTCCAAAGAGCCCAAGGAGGGAAGGAGGGCAGAAACGAAGGGAGGGAGGGAGGGAAGAAAGGAGGGAAGGAGGGAAGAAAGGAGGGAAGGAGGGAAGAAAGGAGGGAAGGAGGGAAGAAAGGAGGGAAGGAGGGAAGAAAGGAGGGAAGGAGGGAAGAAAGGAGGGAAGGAGGGAAGAAAGGAGGGAAGGAGGGAAGAAAGGAGGGAAGGAGGGAAGAAAGGAGGGAAGGAGGGAAGAAAGGAGGGAAGGAGGGAAGAAAGGAGGGAAGGAGGGAAGAAAGGAGGGAAGGAGGGAAGAAAGGAGGGAAGGAGGGAAGAAAGGAGGGAAGGAGGGAAGGAGGAAAGGAATTTTTCTGAATGGCAGGCAAAAAGCCACCAGCCTGAATTTCCTTCAAATCCCTATTTAAACACATCAGGGAAAACTTAAAGGAAAACAGCAAGTCCTGGTGCAGCCTGCTGGCTGAGCAGCTGACTGGAGAGCTCCAGGCATTAAAAGGGGCAATTCAGAGGGAGCCAGGGGGGGAAAAAAAAGAGGTGATATATACTCCCTGAGGTATACAGCCTGGAAGTAATATGACACTGGAGAAAAGTGGAACATAGAAGGAGAGAGGACTCCAAGTACTATGCAGGTTCCCATAGGGGTACAGACATTTTAGTGTGAAGCAGAGGGACAAACACCCATCTGCTGACATTACTCCACCCATTTTCACTGCTAGAACCTGCAACCAACTGTTTGGTAGTATAGATTTATGAAGAGAGAGAAAATAATGCTACATTCAGCTAGTTGTATTATGACAACACAAGAGGATGACCTGGCAGGTAACACAAAGCAAAGGAGAATGCAGGCTGTGTATTAGGAAAACTTGAGCAGGCTGTCTCCCTTGGTATGATCAGTTTAATTCTATGAATGCTTGAAGACGAAGAGACACAGGAGAAAACAGTCCTGGGCTGCTATTATTAACTGTTGGAGAGGGTTCAGAGGAGCCACGAAGATGCTCAGAGGGCTGGAGCAGCTGCCCTACAAAGAGAGGCTGAGGGAGCTGGGCTTGTTCAGCCTGGAGAAGAGAAGGCTGCAGGGGGACCTCATTGCAGCCTGCCAGTCCCTGAAGGGAGCAGAGAAACAGGAGGGGAATCAACTTTTTGAAAGGGCAGACAATGGCAGGACAAGGGGGAATGGATTAAAGCTAAAGGAGGGAAGGTTTAGATTGGATATTAGGGGGAAGTTTTTTACAGAGAGAGTGGTGAGGGGCTGGAACAGGCTGCCCAGAGAGGGGGTGGATGCCCCGTCCCTGGCAGTGTTCAAGGCCAGGTTGGATGGGGCCCTGGGCAACCTTGTGTAGCTGCAGACCTGAGGTTGGTGTCCCTGCCTGTGGCAGGGGGGTTGGAGCTCTATGATCCTTGGGGTCCCTTCCAACCCAGGCCATTCTATGATTTTAAAGCAGGGCTTTACAGCTTTTGTACTGTTTATCACCTGAATCCCTGCATCCTAATTCTAATCTGATTTTTGGCCAAACCAAGATTTTTAACGTGCAATGGACTTCCTAAATATAATTCTCATCCTCTGCAGGGGAAGGGGGAAAAAAAAGCAGAATTAGCTTAGAAGAAAACATGCATACCTCCAGGCACAAAGAATATGATGAGATTATGAACACCTGCCTGCCAGCAATAGTAGAATGAAGATTACATTTTCACCACTTTCAGAGTAACATGTATACATGTAACCTACTCAGTACCTGCTCCTTTCATCAGGCAACAACCACTGCTGCTGCCACATGACATGTAGAATAATCTGCCAAGCAGTTTAAGCTTATGTTGAACTGTAAAGTAGAACAGCTGAAGTGCAGAAGCCTATTCCCTCATGAAATTTTAAAAATAATTTGTTTAAGAATCAATTTGAAAAGAGCAATCACTGCAGGTTCTGGGTTGGCACTGAGAATCCATATAACCCACTGTCCAAAATTACGGATTCATTCCTCGTTAAAACAAGAACCTGACTTTGACAAAAGGAGCCTTTTTTTCTTTGTACAGGGAGGTGTTTTGGTTCATTCAACAAGTTCAATTCAAAGGCTTGTCACTGAAAGCTGAGAAACCACTTGGGAGTTGAAAAAACAGGAAAGCTCATTTTTCTTTTACAAAAGATTAAGAAAAATAAGGTGTGAGAGTGTAAATTAAGCGAGCTTAAAGTCCTGAAAGACATGAACAAACAGAAACAATCTGTTCAATTCCCTAAGTATAGATGGATTTATTTAGACTCAGATTTCAGTACAAAATATTTTCTTATAGTTTTAAGTGAAATTACCTTCAACAGTCTGGATAGATAACTAATAATAATTAAAAAAAAACAAACCTATTTGTGCACTGTAATTGAATTCCAATTTCAATGCAATTAGATTTTGACACAAATTAATCTTCTGATAAAAATGAACCCATGGTTTTCTAGCATAATAAAATGCAAAAATTAGGATCCTAAATGTGTGTACACTAAACTGTATCATTGCTTGATTCAAACTGGTACACATATAGTATATCCTCCTGGTCAGGAGTAGTATCATACTTAGTATACCAGTCTGTATGTACTTGCCAAAAAGGAGGGCAGTAGTGAAAGACCAAACTAAAGTTACTCTTTCCTCAGCAATTTAAATTGTAAAATTGCATTACAAGTTTAAAATGGATTCAAGATCACATTTCCTGTTTCTCTGTTCAAGACTTTGATCTGAATCCATATCCTTCTGCAAACTGGACTGGAAATAAAATAGGACAAAGAAATTGGGTTCTGGCTGAATTTGTTAATCCAAAGAACAAGAGAATGAATCTGATGGATTATATTATTACAAATTAATTACAATATTCCTGGAGTTACCTGGTGTTCAACAGTGAGAAAAATCTTGATTCGCTGTGGATTTTGAAAGTCCTGCTTGGGGAAACAGAAGTTTAGTTAGAAAAGCAAATAGAGAGGCCACTTCCTTTCCTAACTCCAGGCAACTAAGAAATCTTACAAAGTACCAATACTCTTCCTGATCCCTGGCACATAGGAAAGACAGGAAAACCTGTCCATAACTCTTGTCTTTAGTTCTATGCACATAGAGTGCAAACCAAGCTTCTAGTGCCTGACTGGTCGATCTCCCAGGCTGCTACAGCTAAAAAGAATTCCTTGAAATAAGTTAAATGCACTTTTCTGGTAGCAGGCAGTTTAAAAGAAATTACATTGTTGGTAAATATTAAAAATACCATCATAACAACTCAAAAAGCCATGGTTTTGATTAAACAAGGAAAAACCCCATAGGTTTTTCAAATTATATTGAAAATTTATAAATGATACTTTTAAGACTAGACCAGAATAGAGAGAACTTCCAGCTTCCAAAAATGTCTTGATTCTGAACACTAAATTGTCAAACATTTACTAGTCACCAGGCTGAGTGCTGCTATCTTTGTGCAGTTCAAGATTTAGTATTTTAGATCATAGATAGTGGTCTAAAGAAAGGTCCAATATCTTGTTCACAACCAGATGGAAATATTACATTCAAAGAACTGTTGGGTTTTTTGTGTCCAGATGGATATCTGTTAGTAGAAATCACTTTCATTTCTCCATAGACTCCAACAACAGTGAAAACATAGAATTATAGAATGTATTAGGTTGGAAGGGACCTTGAAAGGTCATCTAGTCCACACCCCTGCAGTAAACAAGGGCATCTTCACTAGATCAGGTTGCTCAGAGCCCCATCAAGCCTGACCTTAAATATCTCCAGGGATGGGGCGTCCACTATGTCTCTGGGCAACCTGTTCCAGTGATCCACCACCCTCATAGTGAAGAGCTTTTTCCTAATAACCAACCTAAATCTACCCTTTTCCAGTTTAAAACCATTACCCCTCATCCTACTGCTACATGCCCTTGTGAACAGTTCTTCCCTAGCTTCCCTACAAGCACTTTTCAGGTACTGGATGGCCACTTTAAGGTCCCCCAGAACCTTCTCTTCTGCAGGCTGAACAACCCCAATTCTCTCAGCCTCTCTTCATAGGAGAGGTGCTCCAGCCCTTAACTCTTCCCAGCAAACAGCCTAATGAAGGCAGGGGACTTTGCAAATCAATCCAAGTAGCAGGCACCTAAAGACTGAAAGTTTGATTTTGTCTGAAGGCATCTGTCTTAATAGTTTACTCACCTCGTTCCCTAGTGTGCTCTATCTGCTCTAAAGAAAAAGCTGTGTTTTGAGTCTGTTAAAATCAGCAAGCAGAAGTCCCATCACCTTCTTCAGGGCCTGCAGCCTATGCACGTTAAGAGAAAGCACACAGCACTGCCTTGTGTAATAATGCTGAGCACCCTGTCAGCATGAGGCCATCATTACAGAAAGAACAGAAATCCCTCCTTGAGGCAGTTCTAAGACAAGAGCATCCATGTGCAAGAGAAAACAATACCATACAGCAGCTACTCTTCAGGCATACTGGATTTTCACAGAATCAGAAGGGTTGGAAGGGACCTGGAGAGCTCCTGGGGTCCAACCCCCCTGCCAAAGCAGCTCCCCAGCTCATACTGCACAGGTCGGCGTCCAGACGGGGCTGGAATCTCTCCAGAGAAGGAGACTCCACACCCCCTGGGCAGCCTGTCCCAGGGCTCTGGCACCCTCACTGGGGAAAAGTTCTTCCCCAGGTTGGTGTGGAACTTCCTGGGCTCCAACTTGCAGCCATTGCCCCTTGTCCTGTCCCCACAGACACTGAAAAGGGGCTGGCCAATTCCCCCTGCACCCCATCCTTCAGATATTTATAAACATTGATTAGGTCCCCCCTCAGTCTTCTTTTCTCCAGGCTGAACAGCCCCAGCTCTCTCAGACTTTCCTCATAGGATAGATGTTCAGGCCCTTCATCATCTCTGTAGCCCTTCTCTGGACTCTCTCCAGGAGATCCCTGTCCTTTTTATCCCAAGGAGCCCAGCACTGGACACAATACTCCAGGTGGGGCCTGACCAGGGCAGAGTAGAGGGGGAGGATCACCTCCTTCGACCTGCTGGCCACACTCCTCCTGATGCCCTCCAGGATCCCACTGGCTCTCTTAGCCACCAGTCATTCTTCGTCTGAATTCATGACAATGAAGTGTTTAGGTGCACTGGTTCATGCCAGGCCTTATGGTGTCTCCATCAGAGGGAATTCATCCCAGCTGAAACAAGGGGTGCACAACAGCTCACAAAATCAGGCAACTTCTTTAGAGCTTAGCAGAGTCAAGAACTGACTCCAAGGTCCCAGGCTTGGAGGAGCATGCTCAAAAACATTTTACCAGCAGGGATGCCCAGTCCAAAACAGTTGAAGATGACTGCACTATAAAAGCAGACAGTCAATATCCCTCATTGGAGCCATTTCCCTTTACTGCAGACAGAAAGATTCTCCACCTAGAGGCCCCTTTGTCCATTCCATCTATGTGCAAACACAAGCCAATGCTTAAGAAATACATTTGGTTTTGCTGCTTTATCAGAAATTGCATTGAGAGTGTGGTTGCTGGGAGCTCTTCCCTGTCTTTTCTTAAGACTGGTCTCATATTGTTAGTCTTTAAGTAGTTTTTCTCTCTTTGATGTTTTACCCAAGTGAGTTGAAAAACTGACTAGACATAGTGATATCCTCAGCTAATATCATCCTTCTAATCTACTGAATACTTTTGTTTCCTTTACAACACTCTTGCATACAGTATAAGAGGATCTATTTCCCTTACACTCTTTACCCCAATTCTGTAGGTTTACAAGCTTCATCATTTCACTACATGTGTTTCAGCAGCTATTTCTTCATTTTATACTTCAAATCTGTGAGCAAATTTCTGTTGGATGTTTTATGCTCGTTTGCACTCTCTCCTCTTGGAGGTGACTGATCCATCCAGTCTTAATTTGACAGGTCTGTAGGATTTGTTTATTCACAAATAGCTTAGTACTTTCTCCCACTGTGTCATCACTCATTCTTTTTCAGGCCACACATTTTGATTTCTGTAAACCTGTTCCATTGGACAGGAATACTGATATGTCAAGGAAATAACCCATCAACAATTTAAGAACAGTGGGGTTTGTCCTGTTGTACAAGCTGGAAGAAGTGCATCTACCCAAGAGAAATTTGTTTATGATGAGTTGAAAGTTCAATAACTGACTTTGCATGATATAGAGTTGTTGAAAGGCCAGAGAGTTTCAGCTGTGGTCATGTCTACTAACATTTTATGGGCTGCCTTTTGTGTGTATTCTGATTGATGCACATTTGCTGTTTCCCAGAAAGAACAGATACTCTCTGGGGGTGGTGGTTCTGGCTATAATCCATTTTGGACACCTGCCAGCTACTATATTGGAGGAATTTTCTCTCTGAGAGTTCAAGCAAATGAAGAGAACATGATTTCTTGTTGTCACACATTTTTGTCCCTTATTACAATGCAGGAATCATCAAAGATAGGGCAGTCATTGCAAAAAAGCCTTCCTGGGACAGATTAAGGCAATAATCTTGGGCAGTATGGTCTTCCCTTATGTCCTGGGATGAGACTAGAAAGTATAGTCAGCCTGTCATTTCAGTGACCATACTTTTCTCTCTGAAATCAAATCAATAATTACAGATTGATTAAAAGCATTTGCAAACTCCCTGTTTCAGAATTCAACTTGGGACATGACAGTATTCTCAGATGGCATCATCCCATGGAGAAAAATAAAAATCAATGGATATAACCTTTCTGGCCTCTATTTCAAGACACTGTCTGGTTGCATTCTGCATTTTAAATTTAATTTTGCAATAAAGTTAATTTTTAAATGGTATTCCTTCTGAGACTGTGGGGAGCTACAGGACTGCTTTGCTTATTCTCCCTTGGGAATCTCAGACTAGACTGCCATGTTCTAAATCATTTCTCACAGTCAGGCCCTATTAATCATGCCAGGCTTTGCACAGCTGGGCATTATATTCTCCACTGATATTTCCATATTTTTTTTAACGGAGCTGGAGGGATTTTCAAGTTGAAAACTATGTGTCAAATTATCCCTTTCTCATAGAAATCAATTCAGTAACATTAAAAACTATAACATCTTTCAAGGCAAGGGTCAGTATCTTCTGTGTTACTGCAGTGGCTGGACCCATGTGCTCCTAGCTCATCCCTGTGGTTTTACCTCCTCTGCATGCGTAAGTAAATCAGAAGAATAACTAACCCACACATACATGTTTCCACCTCACTGGATGTGTACAATCCAGCTGGAGGGAGATGAGGACATATCTGCATCTTCTAAAAACAAGCAAGAAACACAGCTCTAAAAATTGTTTAAAACTCAGGTTGATAGGAATGGCAGCAAAGCAAAGGCTCCACAGACCCATTGCAGGATTCCAAGATAACCAGCAACCTTCACATCCTCCCATGAAAGACCCTCCACCAAGCTCCCCATCTGGCTTCTGCATGCTCAACACCAACCCTCTTTGCAAGGCATAGAGCCGTAGCACACAAAGGGGTTTTCCATACATTCTCCACTTATGGCCTTATAAGGCACAGATACTACTGAGCCTCAGGAATCAGCTCACCCAAGACAGCAGCTATAAAATGTGGTGTGCACTAAATGGCTGTACAACAGCTATATACAGTCATGTCAAGACCACATTCTATCTGTAGAAGCACTGCTCTTAGAATGACTTCACATCACCCCATATCTGTCCTTAGATCTCTCCTCAGTGAGGAGAAAATTGCTTGAAACATCCATCATATACTCGAGAGATAGAAACACTTTCTGATGACAATTTCTGCATTTCCTTGCCTGGATTTTTCTTTTTCTTTTGATGAGGGAAAAGGGAAGTATGAAAAATTACATATTTTTTATGTATAAAATACATATACTCTCTTATGTTCTCTTACAGGTGAAATAGCATGGACTGGTAGATCAACAGTAGTATTTCTTACTGGTTAGGAAGGCAGAGGCTACCTTCCTTACTGAGGTGGTGTCAGGGAAGACAGCAGGCCTGCTCGTGGCCTAGCTCTCTTCTCCCAAGATTTAGGCCCTGACAATATTCTTCTGTTCCCATGAGACAGGAAAAGTTCCTCATGCTGAGAGGATCCTAATAATCACATTCTCAAAACACAGCAGCCTTGTTGATAGGGGTACAGGCTGCCCTAAACCAAGCAGCAGTTATGGGAAGGTATTTGGGAGTGACGGAACATGTCAGGAACCAGCCATAACAAGAGGGTCATACCAGCAGGTGTCTGGATGCTTTTAGGCATCACAGGTAAACTAAGGGTGTTTAGCTATAAGATAGGTTTATCAGAACTTGTTATAATTACTAACCAATCAGTGTGGTGTGAACAGTGTGTATAACCAATTAGCAGATTTTTAGCTTGCCACTGTGCAGTAAGAAAGGTATAGAATCTGGGTGATTTCACCCAATAAATGGCTTCACCTAAAATTCATATTGAATTGCCTGTTGCTCTCTGCCGGTCACCACAAGGTGTTGCCTGCTTTAGAAGGTTGCTAGTTTACAAGGATTTGCAAGGATGTGTCCATCACATCAGCCAGCAGGTACCAATCTCTCTGGCCATTGGAATTTAGGAAGGGGGAAATCAAGTTCACTTCCTGTGAAAGGGCTCTCAGTGCTGTTTGTAGGCCAGGGATGCGACACTAGAGAAACTACACAGACTTACATGACACATGTGGGATTAAAGGAACCCCCACTCTCAGCTGTACTAACACCTCCAGGAAACAGCAGAGCAGACCATTTCAAACAGACTTTCACAGTGAATGAACACTTGGAAAGAAAAGATAAACATTCAAAAGAGATCACAATTAAAACAAGGCAATGCAAATTCTGTAAGCATCTTCCAACTATCTGAAAATCAGAATGGACAAGAACAAGGAGCTTGAATCTTCCATTTCTATCAGACAAGTCCTTTCCAAGCAGTATTGGAAGATAAGACAGTCCAGTGAATTATGATTGAGACAGCTTTTTATTTTTAGGTAACCCACATCAACCTGATCAAAGGCACAAGCTTAGATGCCAGTGATACTCAACAACTACTGGGAGTCACGTCTGCATGAAATGAATAGGCAAATTTTAGCACAGAATCAGGAAGAAGGCAGAGGAAGTCCAAACATCCAATGCAATTAGCAGACTGCCAAGAGCCTGATGGATCATGCCAACTCCATCCCCCCATAGCTGCAGATGGTATTTCTCCTGCTCAGGGCAGAAATAAAATTATTGTGTAGTGTGAGTATGCAGGGGTTCTCATTCTCTGTTCCTGGAACAAGTGCATTAAAAATGCATTAGGTGGCTTTCAACGCATTTATTTTTATTTCATTTTATTTATTATTTTATTTATTTAATTTGGGGGGGATTAATTTATTTTATGGGGGGAAATGCCACATCCTGAACAATGCCGCAGGATGGAAAAATTGATAAATAACATTATTCAAACCTAGAATAATGTAAGAGTCTCCTCTTGGTTTTGGATTCAATATAATGTTCATTGCCCTGTCTATGGAGGTCACCTCCTTGTTATCAGTTCCTGCTAATTAAAAGATTAGGAGATCAGGAAGGTCACCCTGAAGAATCAGTTATTACTAGCACTAACAACAGCTGGCAAAGAGGCAGACATGTGACTAAATGTCCTAACCCCCTTGCCTTTACTTAGCTTTCAAGTCTATCACAAACTGTGAGGAACTGGACCCAATGGTTAGCATGATCCTTTCTAGTTCTAGAGCCTATGACATTCATTTCCACTCTTCTGGCAAATTTGATCCTGCTGATGTTTCAGCAAGAACTGCTTTCCAAAAGACTGGTGTATGCAAGCCCATGTTTCCAGTAACAACCTTCCTGGTGACTAATATAGAATCACAGAATCAGAAGGGTTGGAAGGGACCTGGAGAGCTCCTGGGGTCCAACCCCCCTGCCAAAGCAGCTCCCCAGCTCATACTGCACAGGTCGGCGTCCAGACGGGGCTGGAATCTCCCCAGAGAAGGAGACTCCACACCCCCTGGGCAGCCTGTCCCAGGGCTCTGGCACCCTCACTGGGGAAAAGTTCTTCCCTATGTTGGTGTGGAACTTCCTGGGCTCCAACTTGCAGCCATTGCCCCTTGTCTTGTCCCCACAGACACTGAAAACGGACTGGCTAATTCCCCCTGCATCCCATACTTCAGATATTTATAAACATTGATTAGGTCCCCCCTCAGTCTTCTTCTCTCCAGGCTGAACAGTCCCAGCTCTCTCAGCCTTTCCTCACAGGGGAGATGCTCCAGGCATCATCTTCGTAGCCCTTCTCTGGACTCTCTCCAGGAGATCCCTGCCCTTTTTATCCCAGGGAGCCCAGCACTGGACACAATACTCCAGGTGGGGCCTGACCAGGGCAGAGTAGAGGGGGAGGATCACCTCCTGTGACCTGCTGGCCACACTCCTGATGTCCTCCAGGATCCCATTGGCTCTCCTGAACTGCAGTTCAACCTATAGAGACACATGCATAATAAAGGGCACCTTTCTCTTTGGTTTTTCCAGGCAGCTCTGGGTACTGTAGGTTTAGACATGATGGCTTCAATAGCAAGATGGCAATGTTGTCTGATCTTAGTAGCACAAAAGAGATCTCATGGGCCTCTGATTGCTTTAACCTTTAGCCTTGGAGAGGTCCTGGTCTGCTGATGGTATTGCTCCCTCATACAGAACAGTGCCTCCCCATTTTGTGAGCTTATTCCATGCAAAACAAGCCCCTGTGTTAAAGACTTCTCACAGCATTAAACTTTCTTGAAAGTCCTTTGATAGCCATGGATAATAAACACTGTGAATTGCAAAACACATTAAGTATTTTGGAATCATTTCCACATGACTTAGTCCATGGTGGGCCTTCTCTCAGACAACTACTGTAAAACAACCTTAGTCACAACCTATCTCAAAACAATTTCCAACATGAAACATCCTGTAACGGTTCATGAGTTGCCAGGACCTGGCACAGGCTGCCCAGGGAGGGGGATTGAGTCACCTTCCCTGGATGTGTTCAAAAAAAGGGGAGATGAGGTACTTGGGGATCTGGTTTAGCTTAGGATGGGATTGGTTGGACTTGATGATCTTCCAAGGTCTTTCCCAACCTTGTGATTCTGCGATGTTTCCACAACCCTTAGCCACAATTCCAGAAACATTCTACCAGTGACACATCCAGGAAAAGGAAGTAGGTGTTCCTGCTAGGCCATGAGCAATAGCTCCTAAAGCTCTCAGTAGGTGTGAAAACCACTTTCCACATTCCAGGCAATGACTGTCTTACACCAAGAGTCCTGCTTGGGGCCAAAGTTTGCCAACCTGACATGAGAGGAGTTGCAGGTGCTCCAAACCAGTGATGCAAAGCAAAGCTGAGCCTGCCCAGGTATCTTCTGTGAGACCAAAACTGCTCAGCATCTTAAAAACCTCCTTGCAGCCTCTTGAAATCTTGACCCTTCTGCAAGACATGAAAGACAGTTTGAAGGCCTACACTTTGACAGCTTGCATATAATATGTAATCTAAACATTAAATTCTGGTTTTCTTAAAGAAGCTTTATAATCCAGTGATATTTAAGATCAGATATGACATTGCATGGCTATTTAATGGAAACTCTGGACATTATAAAGGGTAGAATTTTACTGGTCAGCCAAGATGTGTTGTAGGTGAGGCTCATCTTACAGCTAAGCTCACAGCAGTGGGAAGAAAATTTAAAAGGCTGCAAAACAAATAATGGAAATAGACAGACACTGCAGAAATAGATAGTTCCTTAGTGCAGGAGCCTACTTTGGTACAGCAGCAAGAACAGAAGAGCAACAAAATTGTGTGAGCAACAAAAATGCTTCCTTCTAGGGAGGTTTACAAAGAGAGAAGAAGATGCTTCCATGGCAATAGAAAAAATTACAGTCTAGAGTTGGTAAGTGTGCTTCTGTCTATATTCCCATAAACTGAAAACAAAAAGGCTTCCACAGGAATTTAAAAAGTAAATAATAATTAAGAGTTCATAATCCAAAGACAACTAAACCCTGCCCCTCCATTTTGCTACAAAATATCAGAAACACAAAGTGTTTAGCCCAATTATTTCTATCACTATCCATAGTTGATTTTATTCTTCCCAATTTAAAGTTCTTTGAAACAACCAGACCTAAAGATGGCCAGATTGTTTATCTTCCCCAAACTAAGAGGACCAGCTGACAGCCTCCTTGGCAGAAAGACTGGCAGTTGTCTTCTGTAATAAAGATTTTATGTCTGGATTCCTACATTAATAGCTGCAGCCACAGAACCAAAAAAATTTTGTTCCAGTAAAAACTGTCAAGTTGGTAACTCTGGAGACTGAAGTGTCTCATTTATCCACAGAACAATTAAACACTGGGCAGGTTTCTTCCAACTATGCCTTTCAGATGTTACTCTAATAAAAATCTCTGTTCTGAGGCATCTCTGCTGGGGTGAAGGAGGATTTTTTTCATGGCCATGGATCAAACTGTCAATGGAAAGGGGCAATTAGTACAAATACCTGATTGCAGATGTGCTATGGGAACATCTGTCTCAGCAGGAATTACTGACATCCAAGACACTTTGCAAAAGCCAAAGAACAGGCAACAGATGGCAGCAATTTTCAGTCACCAGTGACTGGCTTGGACCCCTTTCTAGCTAACAAGTGTGAATGGCTCTATTATCTGACCCATTCCCTTGGACTTCTACATTTATCTAAAGTTGAGAGAACAGCACATTTGGTGACAGCTGGTTTTTAAAATTACATAATGAAAACAGAGCCAGTTCCAGCATTTAATTCCCATCAAGTTCAGCGGGAGAGGAAGGATGCATAGCTGCTCACAGGATCTGACACATCTTGTCCAGTGGCCAGAACGGTGACATATGTGCTCAGCTAAAAGGCTCAGGTATTTCAGTGGATGCATGACTTTCTACCACAAGTCTGACAGACAAAGAGACCAAAAAAGATGTAGAGTCTGGCACCTGGGGAAGAACAACCGTTTGGTTCAGTACAGGCTGCGGGTGACCTGCTGGAGAAGAGCTCTGTGGAGAAGGACCTGGTGGTCCTGGTGGATGACAGGTTGGCCATGAGCCAGCAGTGTGCCCTGGGGGCTGAGAGAGCCAGTGGGATCCTGGGGTGCATCAGGAGGAGTGTGGCCAGCAGGTCACAGGAGGTGATCTACTCTGCCCTGGTCAGGCCCCACATGGAGTAAGTTGGAGCCCAGGAAGTTCCACACCAACATGGGGAGGAACTTTTCCCCAGTGAGGGTGCCAGAGCCCTGGGACAGGCTGCCCAGGGGGTGTGGAGTCTCCTTCTCTGGAGAGATTCCAGCCCCGTCTGGACGCCGACCTGTGCAGTATGAGCTGGGGAGCTGCTTTGGCAGGGGGGTTGGACCCCAGGAGCTTTCCAGGTCCCTTCCAACCCTTCTGATTCTGTGATCCTGTGATTCAGCCTTCAGCAACATTGCAGAGAATTCTTTATTCCTCATTTTGTTAACCTATAATTAGCACTTCCTGTGCATGGAAACATGAGCACTATATCTACCCACTTATAAAACCAACCCACTGCCTGAACACCTCCCCCCTCCAAAATCCACAGAGCAAGACAAAGAAACGTTTAGGATTCCTGACAATCTACTCCTTTCCCAGCACAGGCTAAACAAAACCCTGGTATCTAACAGGCAGATAGGATGAATTAACATAACCACTTCTCCACACAGCAATTAGCAAATGAAATCAAAACAAAGGAAATGTCCTCCATTAATCTTGCCCTGCCAAAGAGCACCCGACTGCCATATAATCCACAGCAATTAGCCAAATAATGGGAGCGCAAGAGATTTATCTTGAAGCAGGAATTAGGGAGGGCACGATTAATGTACTGTACATCAAGAGTGCAGGCAAAAGCTTGTGATCCCTCAGCACAGGGTTGGTTGAGGAAACTGCAAAGCTCAGTAGCCTGGAACCAGGTTGGAACACATACACCCCAATATTCCCCTTTAATGCATCCTGAATAAGTCTGATTGACAAGCACTGCATATGGGAAAATCATAGAATCACAGAATGGCAAGGGTTGGAAGGGACCCCAAGGGTCATAGAGCTCCAACCCCCCTGCCACAGGCAGGGACACCAACTTCAGGCCTGCAGCTACACAAGGTTGCCCAGGGCCCCATCCAATCTGGCCTTGAACACTGCCAGGGACGGGGCATCCACCCCCTCTCTGGGCAGCCTGTTCCAGCCCCTCACCACTCTCTCTGCAAAAAACTTCCCCCTAATATCCAATCTAAACCTTCCTTCCTTTAGCTTTAATCCATTCCCCCAAAGAAGATCAGAACTCGTAACCAAAATTATAAAAAGAAGCCTCAGTGGTGCACCTAATAACTTACCAACATCTTCTGTTAAGTAGTAACAGAAAGTTACAGTATTATTTGAAAAAAAAAAATAAATCCATGGGTATGCAAAAAAAGGAGGTAGTAAAAGAGTAGAGATATTGAAGGTATTTCCCAGCTCACAAGCATGACTCACCTACCCCATTAGGCATAACACCAAGGAAGATATGAGCCCAAATTTGTAACATGGGGTCCCTTCTTAAAAGACAAACCAGAATAACACCAAACACCTCTTGCTTTTGTTGTTTGCACCTACACTGTCTCTTAAAAAATCAACCAGCTGCTTTGCAGGATGATGTGAAATAATTGGCAGATCAAGTTCCATGGTCTTGCTTGGGCTGCTACAGAACAGCTATCTTCTAGCCAGAGGTGACCACAGGTTATATATGCCTGTTCCTGAATTGTAAGGGGGTTTGTAAGTTTATTGTATGAGGAGGATCCAAGATGTCAAGGAGTTTAGGTGGTATGGCCCAGCAGGATGGAAAGATCCACGGAACTGCTGAGACAACTGCAACTGTTCATCACTATGTTCTCTCAGCTCTGCACTCCATGGGAGCTGAAGCCAAGTAAGTTCTAGAATAGCATCTCCAAATGATCCTATTTTATGAACTAAACTTGATGAGAGTGAAACCTTTAACATTCTGTGTATTTCCTTTCCCACTACTTAGACCTTTTGAAATCAGAAAGCTCTGTGCTCCTTCACATTTGATCCTTCTCTGTTCTTTTTCCCATTTGGCTGTTGTGGTTTTGGGTTTTTTTAGTGGGGATGTAGCTCAAAAAAAAACCCTGCAATGCAACTGGGAATTTGAGAAGACTGAGTTGTACAAAGCTAGACAAAATACAAAGCCCCTGGTAGGCAGATCATCTGCTACAGGGCAGTGAAAAGTCTCAGCATGCAAAACACATATCTAGCTTAGTATTTGGCAATTTGAAGATATATTTTCCTTTATTCAGCTTCCTTTTTCCAGGGTCATGTGAAAACTGAATACTAAACATGGAACAGCTTACAAGGACACAACTAAGCCCTTATGTATATTTGCATCAGAAATAGACAGGGGAGAAAATGAAGAAGAAAAACTATCTGAAGATAAACAATCTTTGTTCTAAGCACCATTAGGTAACACAAGTCTTAAGGTCTGTGGCTATTTTAACAAAATTAACAACTCAACATAAGAGTAATACCCTTAAACAGTCCAAAGCCACTCACACTATGACAAGCATAAAGGTTTTCTATCATCCAACAGGCTGGCACAGGAGAAGACATTTAAAGAGATTTATAAAGATTAAGACCTCTGCCATAAATATCTGTGCCAAAATTTTACTATGGGACAGTAAACAATTTATAGTCCTGTGACATTAAGTGTAATAAGACACAGCATAGGAACTGGATTCAACAAAGGACTTCTTTCAAGGATGCTTTCAACACTTGTGGTGGTTTGGCCCTGGCTGGAGGCCAAATGCCCACCAAGCCGCTTGCTCACTCCCAGAGGAGAAACAGGCAGAGCCACCATGGGTTGGGATAAGGACAGTTTACTGCCAAATATCAAAGTAAATACAGAACAACAGTGGCTGGTTACACAAACACCCAGTGCTAACACAGAGTACCTTATTGAACCAACACTTACAGAGGGCTGCCCAACAGCAAGAACCGACCGACCCGACATCCAACTCCAACTGTCCTAGAGGCAAAAACCAGCCCCCACCCTTCCCCAACCAGCTGCTTTTATGGGCAAGTGGTGTCAGGGGGTGTGGAAAACAGCTCTGGCTAACTCAGCTCACCTGAGCTGACTCAGCTCACCTGTGTTGGCTGACTGGGGAGGGCAACCCTGGCCTGGCCAGAACCAGGACAACACTGAAGAAAATGCAACATTAACCAAGTGGAGTAAAAAAGAGTCCAGACTGGGCATACTACTAAAATCAATGCTGAATTGATGTGCAAATACCTTCTTGTCATCAACTGAAATATTAACTTAGTAAGCAAACCAACAGGAAATTTGTTTGGGGCAACCTGTCTCATAGGTGTTGCTGTTACTGGGGCTTTCAGTACACAGACAGCTCAAGAGGAATTCTGAGGGCTCTATAATAAGATGTATTTTGATATTATCAGATTTAACCATAGATGAGAGCTTTACTCTGCAAAGAGCTTGGTAACAGATTTAACCATTCTCTGCTGAGAATACATGGCTTCATAGATTCCATCAACTGCCATACTACTGTATCTTGTCTGCTCATAGAATCATAGAATGGCATGGGTTGGAAGGGACCCCAAGGATCACAGAGCTCCAACCCCCCTGACATAGGCAGGGACACCAACTTCAGGCCTCCAGCTATTGCCCAGGGCCCCATCCAACCTGGCCTTGAACACTGCCAGGGATGGGGCATCCACCCCCTCTCTGGGCAGCCTGTTCCAGCCCCTCACCACTCTCTCTGTAAAAAACTTCCCCCTAATATCCAATCTAAACCTTCCCTCCTTCAGCTTTAATCCATCCCCCTTGTCCTGCCATTGTCTGTCCTTTTAAAAAGTTGAATCCCCTCCTGTTTCTCTGCTCCCTTCAGGGACTGGCAGGCTGCAATGAGGTCCCCCTGCAGCCTTCTCTTCTCCAGGCTGAACAAGCCCAGCTCCCTCAGCCTCTCTTTGTAGGGCAGCTGCTCCAGCCCTCTGAGCATCTTCGTGGCTCCTCTGAACCCTCTCCAACAGTTCTACATCTCTCTTGTATTGGGGCCCCAGCTCTGGACACAGGACTCCAGCTGGGGCCTCAGGAGGGCAGAGCAGAGAGGGACAATCCCCTCCCTGTCCCTGCTGCCACCCCTCTGCTGATGGAGCCCAGGATCCCATTGGCCTTGTGAGCTGCAAGAGCCACTGCTGGCTCCTGGGAAGTTTCTCACCCACCAGAATCCCCAAGTCCTTCTCACAGGGCTGCTCTCCAGGAGCTCTTCTCCCAGTCTGTATCTGTGTCTGGGATTCTTCCTGCCCAAGTGCCACCCCTGACACTTGGCAGTGTTGAACCTCAGTAGGTTCCCCCGGGCCCATCTTTCCAGCCTGGCAAGATCCCTCTGGATGGCTCCTTTCCTTCTAGGGTGTCGACCACACCACTCAGCTTGGTGTCATCCACAAACTTGCTGAAGGTGCACTCAATTCACTCTTTACACACAGCAACTATAAAAGAAACAAATAAGGAAATGGAGACAGAGTGAACCCACAAGTCATTCCTGAAAAATCCTGCATGGACTCACATTTCTAAACCTATAGTCTTGCAGCTGACATGTTTCAATAGAGCACAGAACTTGCTTCCAAAATCTGAAGTCTGTCTCCTAGTTCCAATGTATCATACTTCTAGTTGGAAAAAATAATGTGCCTTTCTGGAAACAAAAATAGTATTTGAGAGGAAAGAATTGATCAATGTTCATCTAGAGGAGTTTCTAAAATTTCACACAAGGGTTAGGAGCAATTTGAAAGACTCTACTCAATAACTGTTTTCTCTCCAAATCCCCCTTAAATTTCATTCCTTCTCCTTCCCTTCTTTCCTACCCCCTCCTGCTCCTCTCCAGAAAATCTGAAAATCTTTGAGCTTCACAAGGAGGACCTGTACACTCCTGAAATATACTATATATTTATATATATATATATATTTTATATATATATTTATATATATAAAGTGCCTTTCACAGTACTGATAAACATCAATGTGCTTAGCATACACAAATGTGGGAAATGGCCAGAAAATAACTCCAGTGAAGCTATACAAGATGAAGCTTCAGCTCTCTTGAAGTTCTCACAGATTTAATCCTCATTTCCCTGGAGTTTCATCAGCTGACCCAGCAGGGTCACTTTGCCCCAGCTGTGGTAATCTGAGGTGGTTTCCCACAAAATCAGTTGAACTGTTACTCTAGCTCATGTAACATTGCCTTTACCATTGCTCCCAAGGGTCTCTCTCTTTTTTTTGAACTGTTAATTTACTGTGCTTCATTGGTATTTTTACAAAGACATGACAGGACAGAGGATACTGTTTCTGGTTTCCTTGTTCCAGCATACAGCAGTTGTTTACGAGGCACTGAAGAGTAATGAATCTGGAACTGTTTGCCACTCCCCAAAAGCAGGAGAATGTTCTTGCCATCCTGCATTGGAGATCTAGTTCTAAATATGCATGAGAAGACAACAGCAGGTGTCCAGAGACGTGGCCAGGCTGGAGAGCTGGGCAGGGAGAAACCAAATGAGATTCAACAAAAGCAAGTGGGGAGCCTGGCACCTGGGGAGGAACAACTGCATGTATCAGTACAGGCTGGGGGTGACCTGCTGGAGAAGAGCTCTGTGGAGAAGGACCTGGGGGTCCTGGTGGATGACAGGTTGGCCATGAGCCAGCAGTGTGCCCTGGGGGCTGAGAGAGACAATGGGATCCTGGGGGGCATCAGGAGGAGTGTGGCCAGCAGGTCACAGGAGGGGATCCTCCCCCTCTACTCTGCCCTGGTCAGGCCCCACCTGGAGTATTGTGTCCAGTGCTGGGCTCCCTGGGATAAAAAGGACAGGGATCTCCTGGAGAGAGTCCAGAGAAGGGCTACGAAGATGATTGAGGGCCTGGAGCATCTCCCCTGTGAGGAAAGGCTGAGAGAGCTGGGGCTGTTCAGCCTGGAGAAAAGAAGACTGAGGGGGGACCTAATCAATGTTTATAAATATCTGAAGTATGGGGTGCAGGGGGAATTGGCCAGCCCCTTTTCAGTGGTCTGTGGGGACAGGACAAGGGGCAATGGCTGCAAGTTGGAGCCCAGGAAGTTCCACACCAACATGGGGAGGAACTTTTCCCCAGTGAGGGTGCCAGAGCCCTGGGACAGGCTGCCCAGGGGGTGTGGAGTCTCCTTCTCTGGAGAGATTCCAGCCCCGTCTGGACGCCGACCTGTGCAGTATGAGCTGGGGAGCTGCTTTGGCAGGGGGGTTGGACCCCAGGAGCTCTCCAGGTCCCTTCCAACCCCTACAACTCTGTGATTCTGTGACTCTATATGCTCCCACAGAGTCTGTCTCCTGCCCATCACAGTCAATACATTCCCATGATGCAGAGGTCAGTACAGACCTGCCAACACAGCCCAGCACAAGCTACAGCTGCATCTCCACCTAGTCACTTACAGCAGGCTTTCTGACAGCATTTGTTTCAAGAAAAGTAAGGGAGAAAAAAAAAATGGCATTCGGCCAGTTTACCTGCCCCACTGCCTTACAAAATGAACCTCATAGATAAACTGGTCAAGGGAGTGGCTGCCTGGTTAATCTAGCTAGTTGCTTTCCTGTTTGTGACAGTTACAAAGAAGTTACTGTTTGTCACCCATTTTCAGTCATTGGCACAGTAGCAGATTTCTCCCTTAATCCATTCCTCATTCATCCTTTTAATGCCTAATCACCTCCACCAGCTACTGTTTTAATTTCTCACATAGCTGCCTGAAACTCCTTCAACATGAGGGCTCTCATTGCCATACAAGTATAAGGATGAATTCCTAAACTTCCTTGTTCACATAACATGAACAATAAACTTGGTGCAATGCTGGCAGCTTTAAGAGCATGGCCTGGCAGAATTCAGTCTAGTCTAGGCTGAACAAAGCAGCTACAGCCACACAGGACATTCTTGATTGTCCATACTCTGCCCCCAAGCTGGGATACTACTGTGCATTAATTTGACAGCAATAAAATAAAGGATAATTGAAAAAGAATCCTATATGACAAGATTTTCTTCATAACAGACAGATTTGGAAAGAATGAAGTTCTCTTTATACTGACTGTTGAGATTCTCCTTTGTGAAACTGTGACAAATCTAATAGTGCATGGGGAGGTATTTTTTAATAGAGCCAACAGACAGATGGATGAGGTTTTAGAGAGACAGAGACAGAAGTGTATAAACTTCAGCCAAATACAAAGAATGAGAAAATGCCTGGAAAAACAGAACTGAGAGGAACTCAGCACAGCTTGGTATTGGGAGCTGAACTTGCAGCTTTGACAAGGCTGACTTTAAGGCGACCTTCAGTGGAGCTCCTTAACAGTGTATGCTGGGCAATCGCTGGTAAATCTTTATTAATTTTAATTGGCGGCACCCATTTATAAGAACCATTAAAAAGGATAAATTGAGCCCATCCGGCGTAATGTCTTTTGTTAATTAGTTTGTCAGCACTGTTTTAATATCCCCTAATGACTTCATATTTCAGGCCTGACATTAAAGGAGACGCTGTGAGAAAGGAAATGGTCTTATCACCATGTACATTTTTTTCTTTTTTTGAACAAAAAGTGTCCTTCCAGGCCTGACCAAGGTTAGGTGTCATTTAACTCAGACAGACAGGTACCACCAGACTTGGAAAGGCCCTGTCATCTTATCCAAACTTCACCTTGTTACTGACCAGCATGCTCTGCTGAGATATTCTCTCTTTACAGACCCACACAACAGCAGAAGAAATTCAGCCATCAGTACCAAATTCCCACCCCCCGTAGCTTGTCATGGGCTTGTCTCTAGCCTCAAAGCACAATCATCTGAGAAAAATACAGGAGAAACCTGAGCTACAATGGCAGCAATGCCTCCCTTAAGTACATGCAGGTTAAACCCTACAAAACTGAAGTTCTTTTGATTCACAAGGACATGCCCAGCACTGATATGCTCATCTGCCTTGGGGACCACAGTCTCACAGATGAGAAGCTGATAGGATAAGAGCATCTCTAAAGAATGCTTTGTGTATGAGTCTGATTTGTAAAGGAAGATGAAGGAGAAATTACTTCTCTAGGTATGATGCTTGGCCCAGAACAAAAGGGATTGAGCAAACCTGTTATTTTGGTGGCAACAGTTCTCCTTCCTCCCTTTTGCTCATCTGCATTTCTTGGAATAGCACACTCAAACTGCAAGCCTGGGAGATGATAAACTTGAGTTCAGTGACAAATGCTGGAAAAAACATGGCTTTTCTACTTCTAATGAGTACAATATTTTAGATCTTTATATCTCAAAGAGACACATATTTTATAGTAATAAAAGCAACTTAGCACAAACATGTAACCCTCTCTCCTGAATATCTATGCACTTGGGTAACTTCTATTCAAGGAAGAAGTGTATATTGTGAAGGCCAGGAGAAGGATCAACTGTAGTCATCACAGAAGGTAATGCAACCAACCTATCTTTGTCCTAGAGCTCCCTTTATGGGGTTACCTGGTTTTCTTAGACACCACTGTCTCTCTCCTCACAGTTCTGCAACACATTAAATGTCTTTGAGCTGATGAATACTGGAATCATTCACCTAGGGAAGCATTTCCTCACTGTGAGGTCCACAGCAAGTTTTATCCCTGCTCAGTTTCCTACAGTAGTTTGATCAATCAGCAGGGCAGATCCTGAAATTATGTTGACCCTTTTGTCACTGAAAGGCTTGTCTTGACAGCTGGATTCTGTTTGGTTGGGGTTTTTTGAAGATTACAAGAGGTAAGCAATAGGAGGCAAAAAGCATCTTCCACCAGTTAATATCACACTTGATACTTTGATGTCTAATATTAGATTAAGTCACACAAGGATGAAGTGAATAAGCAAGAAACAGCTAAGGAGAAAAATCAGCTTTTCCTCTGCCTTACACAGCTCTGCAAATCATTAATAATTCCATTCATGTTAAGGTGTTTGCATTTACACTGCTAATAGTAAAAGGAAGATTAAAACTGTAGCTACCAAAATAGCAATTGTTTTCCTGAAATTTGAGGGTAATGCATAAATGGCTCTTTTTAAGCATCAGACTGAGAATTGTAAAGAGACTTGTTCCACTTTATTAGATCACCTTTTGGCAAAACACAAACAAGTGATAACTCTAAAGACTGAATCAGTTACTAGTAATTATTACTGAGCAAAATCCTTGCCTCAAAGTCAACAGAAATCCTGCTGTAAAGGTTTGGAGAATTACCAGGTTTTACTTTTTTTCCATTAAAATTTCAGGCTAATGATTTCACCATAGATTTTTTTTTTTTGATGGATACAGAGTCACAGCACTTGAATATTAAAAGCTGCTTGATGATCCCACAAAAGCCATCCCACTGTCACTGCAAGATTGTGCCACGTTTCATGCAGATTTAAAATTTTCAGGGGACTGCTAAAACTATGCCCTATGTGAAGCACACAGGAAAAGTATGCCTAGGGTGAAATAGATATTCCCAGCAGGCTGAACACCTCTTTGAATGAGCTGCCTTTGCAGATAATAAAAGTCTTGATTTTTTTTTTCTTCCAACCAGCCTGTCTCTTGTGCACTGATGTACTCTACAAAATTCAGCTTTTTATAATCAAAGGTCTGCATAACATTGCCAGCAGAGTTGGTACTTGAGAGGCTGAGGGAGCTGGGCTTGTTCAGCCTGGAGAAGAGAAGGCTGCAGGGGGACCTCATTGCAGCCTGCCAGTCCCTGAAGGGAGCAGAGAGACAGGAGGGGATTCAACTTTTTAAAAGGGCAGATAATGGCAGGACAAGGGGGATGGATTAAAGCTAAAGGAGGGAAGGTTTAGATTGGATATTAGGGGGAAGTTTTTTACAGAGAGAGTGGTGAGGGGCTGGAACAGGCTGCCCAGAGAGGGGGTGGATGCCCCGTCCCTGGCAGTGTTCAAGGCCAGGTTGGATGGGGCCCTGGGCAACCTTGTGTAGCTGCAGGCCTGAGGTTGGTGTCCCTGCCTGTGGCAGGGGGGTTGGAGCTCTCTGATCCTTGGGGTCCCTTCCAACACATGCCATTCTATGATTCTATGATACTTAGGCTCCATTTTGCAGCTCTGGCAAATACAAATTCCCATAATAGTCTTTCCTTTCTATAAAACGTCATTATTCATGACAAGCCTATTTCCCGTCTTCACATGAGAACAAAACCTTGTATTTTGATTGTCCCAGTATCTGCAGCTTTTGTTGTACAAAAGAAATGATGCCTTAATTAGTTTCCCTGTTGCTAGCTGGAAAGTGAAGGGACATTATTTTCTTCACATACATTAATTAACTCAGAGACTGTTGAAACTCACCTGGAAACTGAGAAAGAAGGAAACTAATATTCCTGTTTCCAGTCACATGGAAAAGAAGAGAATGATACCTACTACAGCCAAAACAGGGCAAACTTTGGTCAACATCTTCCAGTCTATTCCCATCTATATTCCAACACTATTTCCACTTATTGCATATTCTTAAGAAATTATAATTTTTATAAATCCAACCCCTGTGCATTATATATTTCAATTATTTTAATAAAATTCTAATCATGTATTACATATTCTTAAGAAATTATCATTTTTATCCCAAAATGCAGCCTGACAAATGAAACACACACATGACTGTTTAATTATTATTAAGTATTTGAATTTCTGAATTTTAAAAATTATTTATTTTTTAAAAGTTTGAAAATCCAACCCCTGTCATTATATATTTCATTTTTTAAATAAAATTCTAATAATTCATTACATATTCTTAAGAAATTATAATTTTTATAAATCCAATCCCTGTGCATTATATATTTCTATTTTTTAATAAAATTCTAATATTTTATTACATATTCTTAAGAAATTATAATTTTTATCCCAAAATGCAGCCTGCCAAATTAGACACGCACATGACTCTGTTTAATTATTTTAAAATATTTTAATTTTTGAATTTTTAAAATTATTTATTTTTAAAAGTCTGAAAATCCAACCCCTGTGCATTATATATTTCAATTCTTTTAATAAAATTCTAATAATTTATTGCATATTCTTAAGAAAATATCATTTTTATCCCAAAATGCAGCCTGCCACATTAAACACACACATGACTCTGTTTAATTATTTTAAAATATTTTAATTTTTGAATTTTTTAAATTATTTCTTTTTAAAGGTTTGAAAATCCAACTCCTGTGCAGTATATATTTCAATTATTTTAATAACATTCTAACAATTTATTACATATTCTTAAGGAATTATAATTTTTATAAATCCAAACCCTGTGCATTATATATTTCAATGTTTTAATAAAATTCTAATCATTTATTGCATATTCTTAAGAAATTATGTTATAAATCCAACCCCTGTGCATTACATATTTCAATTATTTTAATAAAATTCTAATAATTTATTGCATATTCTTAAGAAATTATAATTTTTATCCCAAAATGCAGCCTGCCAAATGAAACACACACACACACACACATAACATGACTAGTCTAAATAAGCCTACAATTTTATGACTGTATATGAACAGAACAATATGTAAGCCTCACCCATGACATCCAGACCCTGTAAGTTCCAGCAGAGTTTTCCTGACTGGTCCTCTGGGCTGGTTCTGACCCGATTACCTGCCAGGAATCATTGAGGAACTTACACAGATGTATACATGTGCCTGAATTACTCAGGGCATATGCTGAAGCTTTTCCTTTCCCTGACAGAATAGCAAGTTGGAGGAAGACAGAGATCACAACCTATATTTACAAGAGCATTTAGCATTACTCATCTGTGGAGCTTTGGGAGACTTTCAGACATGACCTCTCAGCACACACACTTTTCCTCTTTGATTTGCTGTCTTCTGGTATCTATTTCCAGCCCCACATCCATAAATACCTATAGAACCTATTCACACTCCTGCAGCAGGGGCCTTCACAGCACACACACAGAGGAGATCTGACACTCCTGGGAAAAAGCAGAGCTGTTCAGTGGTACCACATACACTGTACTGTTACATGCAGGAGCTGAAGGAGACAAGGAGTGCCAACAGACCTCCCAAAATGAGAACAAAAGCTACAAAATCTGGTTTTTTGCAGTAAATATGAATCCTTTTTTAGGAAAACAACTAAAAAGCCTGAAGGTAAAACAAAGGTAAAGTCAATCAAATGTGGTTTTATTTAGCATATCACTTAAATAATTGATTAAACCCAAGTTCAAAATGAAGTATTTAAAAATCATTCCACAAAAACAACTGTGAAAATAACCTGAATTTTTAGTACCTGTTTTGAATGTTCAAGAGATCATGGGCTAATTTTTCATCAGAATCAGCTTTTGTAGCTTATATCTCAGTACTGGAAAAGGCAATTGCCTGATTTTCCCTCAGGGGAAAAAAAAATAACCCACAGAAAGAAATAGAATGTCACATGAATTTGTGTAAAATCACAAGTGTCTTTATTTAGGACCATCATATGCTCCTAAATCCCACCATTGCTTAGCCAGCAGCTCCTTAGTCCTGCATCATGCTGAGCACTTGGCATCAAAGGAGACTACTGCTGTGTTAGCTTCCACTTACAGATAAAGGTCTCAAACCACCTTATACAAACTGTCCAATATCCTTATCCTCATTTTGCAGAGAAGAAACTGAAACACAAAATAAGTTGTTTGATCTTGGTGGCAGAATCAGGATATGTCTGCTTCTATTTTTCCCAGTAAAATTCCTTTCTTTTTATTTTTTTAATATAAAGGACTAGAAAGTTGATGCCACATATTTCTCAGCTCTCCTTTGACAAGAAAACTATTAAACCTCTCCAAAGTCCCTTATTTTCTTCAGTATCCTCCTCCCTCTAACTTTTCCCCAAACATTTCTTGGTCACAAGGGATAGAACCCTTCCATACTAATATTTCTAATGAAAAATTCCCCCTCTGGCTTCAGACCTGTCCCTTACAATCTCACAGTTTTCTCTTAGCCCACTGATTTCCATCATGAGAACAGTCACAAGAGTAATAAAAATCATTTTGAAAATAAAATGGTTGTATAACAAAGTTATAAATAGGAATAAGGATATATATATATTATTCCTATATATATATATCTTCCTATCTATATAGATAGATATTCCTAGATAGATATTCTCATATATATTCATATATATCTATATCTATATATTATTCCTATATATATTCCCATATATATCTATATATCTATAGATAGATATATATTCCTAGATATATATGAATATATATATCTTATTCCTATAAATAGGAATAAGATCTTTATATATATTCCTATATATATCTATATATCTATAGATATATATTCCTAGATATATATGAATATATATATATATCTTATTCCTATAAATAGGAATAAGATCTTACTGAAGTCAATTAATAGGTGCCCATGGCCCTTGTTCACTGGGCTACACTAAAATTTTCTCAGAAGAGAAACTAAGCAAAGTCAAGCAAGCATGAAGATAAATGTCACTATAGGGAATTGTCTCCAAACCTCTGATAGCTCACCCCCATCCCTTGTCATCAACTGTTATTCACATCAAATAATCCCTTGAGTAATTCATGTAAATAGTCTTGATCTGCATCCTATGTACAAAGAGCTCCTTCCATGCATTTTGTAATGCCTATAATCTTACTTCCACTCTCCAGCCAAAAAAAAACCAATGTCATTTTTGACTCAATTTCTTGCCAAGAAGCTCCAGGTTGACTTGTGGCCCCATTCCAAATTCACTATGTGCAAGGAGATCTTTCAATCAACTTGGTCACAACATCGTTTCAAAACAACAGGGAAGGGACCAGTTCATTTCAGATTTTGCCTGAGCAATCCTGAGCTAACCCTAGTATTTGCCTACCTTGAAGGACCAACATCAGCTGGATCCCTCTAATGATCACAGAATCACAGAATCAGAGGGGTTGGAAGGGACCTCAAGAGCTCCTGGGGTCCAACCCCCCTGCCAAAGCAGGTCCCAGAGAGCAATGGTGGTAGGACCTCTGGGGGGACATATTTCAGAGGGGAAAATCAAAATCAGTAGCAGCTTCTTGCAGCCAGAGAGAAGAGAAAGAAAATACAGAGGAATCACTGCAGTCACAAAGACCTGGGGAGGAGAAGGTGGAGGAGGTGTTCCAGGTGGTGGAGCAAAGATGGAGAAGCCAATGTGAGGTAGGATGTCTCCCTGCAGTGCATGGAGGATGGTGGTGGAGCTAAGACCCACCTGCAGCCCATAGAGGACCCCACAGCAGAGCAGGTGGATGCACCTGAAGAAGGCTGTGACCCCATGAGAAGCCCACACTGTGTCTCTTGTAATTGGACAAGGGGTAATGGTTTTAAACTAAAAGTGGGCAAATTTAGACTAAATTTCATGAAGACATGTTTTATTAGGAGGGTGGTAAAACACTGGAACACATTACGCAGAGAGGTGGTAGGTGCCCCATCTCTCAGAACAATCAAGCTCAGTTTGGACAGGACTCCAAGGAACCTGATGTCCCTGCTCACTGCAGGCAGTAGGACTAGATGACTTTTAAAAGTCCCTTCCAACCCAAAGCATTCTGTAAGTCTATGTCACAAGTATTCCCTGTAGTTTGAGCGCCTTCTAATGGTACAGGATAGTTCAGGACACAGTGGAAGGCTTTGCAATAATGAAAACCAACTTTTGCTTCAGATTTCTGTGAGTCCTTGTGGGTTGGTGGCATCTGGTACATAACTGGAACCACATTTTTTCCCAAAGGATTTCATGTGCTGTTTGCACACCCTGTAAGATGAAACAGTATGCAGTAAATGAGAGCAATGTGATCTGCTTTAAAAGCACACTACTACTCAGAAACAAAGCACTAGAATAGATGCAGTCACTTTTTAAGACCACTGTCTCTCTCTCTCTACACTAGTTTATGGATCAAGCCTCTACTAGAATAAAGACTGTACCTCCATCTTCGAAGCATGCTGAAGCTGGGCTTCACTAGGATAATCCAGTTCACAAATACCAGGACAAGGCACTTGTAAGAGTTCATAGAATCATAGAATGGCAAGGGTTGGAAGGGACCCCAAGGATCAGAGAGCTCCAACCCCCCTGCCACAGGCAGGGACACCAACCTCAGGCCTGCAGCTACACAAGGTTGCCCAGGGCCCCATCCAACCTGGCCTTGAACACTGCCAGGGATGGGGCATCCATCCCCTCTCTGGGCAACCTGTTCCAGCCCCTCACCACTCTCTCTGTAAAAAACTTCCCCCTAATATCCAATCTAAACCTTCCCTCCTTTAGCTTTAATCCATTCCCCCTTGTCCTGCCATTATCTGCCCTTTTAAAAAGTTGATTCCCCTCCTGTTTCTCTGCTCCCTTCAGGGACTGGCAGGCTGCAATGAGGTCCCCCTGCAGCCTTCTCTTCTCCAGGCTGAACCAGCCCAGCTCCCTCAGGCTCTCTTTGTAGGGCAGCTGCTCCAGCCCTCTGAGCATCTTCATGGCTCCTCTGACCCCTCTCCAACAGTTCCACATCTCTCTTGTATTGGGGCCCCAGCTCTGGGCACAGGACTCCAGCTGGGGCCTCAGGAGGGCAGAGCAGAGAGGGACAATCCCCTCCCTGTCCCTGCTGCCACCCCTCTGCTGATGGAGCCCAGGATCCCATTGGCCTTGCGAGCTGCAAGAGCCACTGCTGGCTCCTGGGAAGTTTCTCACCCACCAGAATCCCCAAGTCCTTCTCACAGGGCTGCTCTCCAGGAGCTCTTCTCCCAGTCTGTATCTGTGTCTGGGATTCTTCCAGCCCAAGTGCCACCCCTGACACTTGGCAGTGTTGAACCTCAGTAGGTTCCCCTGGACCCATCTTCCCAGCCTGGCAAGATCCCTCTGGATGGCTCTTTTCCTTCTAGGGTGTCAACCACACCACTCAGCTTGGTGTCATCCACAAACTTGCTGGGGCTGCACTCAATCCCATCATCGATGTCATTGATAAAGATGTTAAAGAGAACCATCCCCAAGACAGACCCCTGGGGGACGCTGCTTGTCACCGGCCTCCACCTGGATATTGTTCAGTGGGCATCTGCCTAGAAAACAGGTTTCAAGAGATTAAAGAATTGCTGCATGACCTTCCAAGAAATGCTGCTTCCCTTTGCCTTGTCTGCCACAGGAATCTCATTAACAATCCCACACACTTGTATATCCTTTAAGAAACAAGTTTTCCCAGAAGGAAGATAAAAACCATAAAAGCTAAAACACCCAAACCAAAACCATCAACACCCCCCCTAAACCAACACACACACCCCAAAAAGACCCCCACACACCACAAAACACCCCACCACACCACCACCAAGGAGTTGTTGGCCTGTTAGTTCCATCTGTGCTACATAGATACCAGTGAGGAATGTTAATAACACTGCCTATGCTGCATGGAAGGTGCTGAAGTCACAGTGTATTTATTGCACATGAAAACCTGCTGAAAAGCAAGGGGCATTTTCATTGAAGTAAGAAAATCCCTTGTGTAGTGTCACTTCATAAAAGCAAAAAGCCTGGAAAGTCAGCATTTAAAAGATGGACAAATGTGATAACTTGTGATATTTGAAATATTTGATGGTTTTGTTGTTACAGAATTTTTATGCTAATATTAATCAACATAAAAATGCAAGGAAACAGCGTTTTGTTATTGAAAGCCAAAGTATTGAAGATCTCTCCATATTTCTGCTGTGCACAAGGAATCAACTCCTAACAACATAACTGTGTCACAGGAAAAATAAACCCAAGTACTGCAACTGCAGAGCTCCTGGAAGGAGGATTACACAGCAGAGGGAGCAGTTGCCTCAAGTCACCCTTTTTTCTTCCAGCATTAGCATTGCTGTAACTGCAAGTTAGATTCTGAGTTTGTAGACCAATGTAGTAGCTTTTATAAGACCAAGCACAATAGCTGGGGGGGGGGAAAAACCCCAACCAAAAACCCAACCACCTTCAAGAACAGAAATCCTTTCTGAGTTCATATTGAGAACAAGAATTCTGCATTTACTTAGAGAGGTATTGCCAAAGCATCCAAGAGAAAAAGCAACTGGTACCTGTGAAGAAGGAATGTTGTGTACTTCTGTTAAGGGGGAAAAAAAAGGGAGAGAGAGAAATAAATAGAAACACTGAGAGTTTATGGGAAGGAAGATTATCATTCACTATAAAAACAGTATCCCTGCTGAGTCCACAGTTTATGGTGACAATTTTAGTTCCTAAGATTGTATTTAGAAAGTGTTTTAAGAACAAGAGTTGATATATTGGGGGTATACCAACCTCACATGTTTATTCAGAGAATCACAGAATCAGAGGGGTTGGAAGGGCCCTGCAGAGCTCCTGGGGTCCAACCCCCCTGCCAAAGCAGCTCCCCAGCTCATACTGCACAGGTCGGCGTCCAGACGGGGCTGGAATCTCTCCAGAGAAGGAGACTCCACACCCCCTGGGCAGCCTGTCCCAGGGCTCTGGCACCCTCACTGGGGAAAAGTTCTTCCCCAGGTTGGTGTGGAACTTCCTGGGCTCCAACTTGCAGCCATTGCCCCTTGTCCTGTCCCCACAGACACTGAAAAGGGGCTGGCCAATTCCCCCTGCACCCCATACTTCAGATATTTATAAACATTGATTAGGTCCCCCCTCAGTCTTCTTTTCTCCAGGCTGAACAGCCCCAGCTCTCTCAGCCTCTCCACATAGGATAGATGCTCCAGGCCATTCATCATCTTCATAGCCCTTCTCTGGACTCTCTCCAGGAGATCCCTGTCCTTTTTATCCCAGGGAGCCCAGCACTGGACACAATACTCCAGGTGGGGCCTGACCAGGGCAAAGTAGAGGGGGAGGATCACCTCCTGTGACCTGCTGGCCACACTCCTCCTTATGCCCCCCAGGATCCCATTGTCTCTCTCAGCCCCCAGGGCACACTGCTGGCTCATGGCCAACCTGTCATCCACCAGGACCCCCAGGTCCTTCTTCACTAGGTGTCTGTAAGAGCTTGTTCTGGTATGTAGTCACTGCTTAGTTTGACCTATGAAGTTTCCAGGACGCCGTTTGGTGCAAAGGAGGAGTGAGGTTTCATTCTTGGCAGTGAAAATACAGCAGCTGGAGATGTGGAAGATTGACTCTGGGAAGTATTATTAAGAGACAGGAGGACACTCCAATACAGAATGGACCCAGAAAAGGTGCTGCAGGCCTCATAGCACTGTGTGTACAGAATATTAAGAAAAAGTTTGCCCCTTACCTTACTCAAGTAGGGTCACCACAACATAAAACTGTAGTAGCTCACAGTATTTACACATGAATATGCCAAAAATCAGCAATAAGATGAGAGCAGGTGGACACAGTCAGTAATTTTTATTAATATCTAAAAGCAACACTTGCTCTCATTCCGTTTTTAAAATCTAAAAAGAGGGGAAAAAAGCAGTCTGCTGCCTACCAGACTATATAGTCATACTTGTTTAGTTAGATCAAGTGTTAACCTTAGTTATCTTTTTTTTTAACTCCCTTTAATTCTTACAACTCTAATAAAAGTAAACATTTCATCCTTCCCTATCCAGTCAAATCAGTTACAGGACTGAAAACTGGAAAAAAAAAAGGATATTTGCTAGACACAGATCTCAAGAAGAGCTATTCAGTCATCTGTGAAAGAAATAACTCATCAATTTATCATTAAAAACATTATCTGGATTAGTCTCAGTAAACCAAGACAATTTAAATTGTAATAAGATGCTAGAAGTCAAGAATAGTGACATTTAAGAACCACCTTTACCATAACCACATCACCTGAAGATAATCTCCACCCTTTTTAGTGACTAGTGAGCAGATAGATGCTGCCTGCTGCATCAACTTCCACTGAAGATCCGCTTCTCAAAGAGGGCATCAGTGTTCTGGTCAGAAATCAGTGCAAGTGACTAAGTGTGGCTGCTAATTGTATCTGCCCTGCAGCTGGCCACATTCTCACTATGGCTATCCTGTCACATACAGGAAGGGTACTAACCACCAGGAAATGGAAAACAGCTCTACACATTCATCACTGAGACACTCAATAATCCCTCCAAAAACTATGAATGGGTTACCAGCCAGCATTGTAACCCAAATGACCAGAAACTCCACATGCAACTAGTGAAGATCTGGCCTTTTGTAACTGCTGGTTTCAGGCCAAGAAAAAGCTAGACATTCATAGGGATGGCTGTGAATTGGCCAGTCTCCATCCACACACACACACAGAAAGCTGCTGCCATCCAACCCCCAAAGCATTCTTGGAATCTGCTTGCTACAGTTTTAAAAAAGGTCAAATAGAAGGGTCTCAAAAACCAGTTATGCTGAGCTCACTCTGGCTGTTTTCATTGAGCAGCCAACTCTGCCTTGTGACAGACAGCTGGGAAATGCAGCTAGAGCTTTGCATCCACATTTAAGTACTTTCCTGCAAGCATGTGAACTGTGCAACAGGAATTTAGAGGATGGAGCAGCTGCACTATGAGGAGAGATTTCTCTCCATAATTTGGAGACATGCAGGCTGAGGGGGATACAACTGAGAATTACAAAATGATGAAGGCAGTGGATAAAGTGAGAGCAGGACTGTTACTCACCAAACCTTGCAATACTAGAAGTATGGACAGTGACTCAATGCACAAGATAGGTTTAAAAAGGCCAAAACCAGTTAATTTTCCTTTCCAAACACAGCAAGTAGTGAATTTTTGGCCTCATGGGACTGAGACCAATAATATCAGCAGACTAGACAAAAAGAGCAGGCTACACAAAGAGAATTAATTTATGGATGCTGGTTCCAAAACAGGTTAGGGAATGGGCACAAGTGTACCTCCTAGCAATCCCAATCCAATGACTGTGGATGCTAGGAAAGAATCATAGAATGGCATGGGTTAGAAGGAACCCCAAGGATCAGAGAGCTCCAAGCCCCCTGCCACAGGCAGGGACACCAACCTCAGGCCTGCAGCTACACAAGGTTGCCCAGGGCCCCATCCAACCTGGCCTTGAACACCCCCAGGGACGGGGCATCCACCCCCTCTCTGGGCAGCCTGTTCCAGCCCCTCACCACTCTCTCTGTAAAAAACTTCCCCCTAATATCCAATCTAAACCTTCCCTCCTTTAGCTTTAATCCATCCCCCTTGTCCTGCCATTGTCTGTCCTTTTAAAAAGTTGAATCCCCTCCTGTTTCTCTGTTCCCTTCAGGGACTGGCAGGCTGCAATGAGGTCCCCCCGCAGCCTTCTCTTCTCCAGGCTGAACAAGCCCAGCTCCCTCAGCCTCTCTTTGTAGGGCAGCTGCTCCAGCCCTCTGAGCATCTTCATGGCTCCTCTGACCCCTCTCCAACAGTTCCACATCTCTCTTGTATTGGGGCCCCAGAATGAGGGGAATACACTACATGAAACTGTCAAGATCATGTCCTAGCCCTACATAGCATTGTCTGCTGTTACCACCCATGGAAGAAACATTAGTCTAGGTGAGCCATAGGTTTGACACAATAGGACATTTTGCCTGTTTTTATGCACCAGCCATGGCTGCAGAAAGGGCATTGATGCTATAGGGCTAAGAGGCCTGACCCACTGCAGGAAAAGCAGTTGGTGTGGCTTTACCTGTAATTGCTATTGTATCACACACCACACTTGAAAAACATGTGAAGTTAGAATTCAATAGGCATGCATTTTGAACAAGTTCTGCTACCTGCACTGAATCTAAATGCAGAATGGTTTCTGTCCTATCCCAAACTGGAAAGTTTGGGAAAAATTCCTTTGCTGCTCTTCCCTCTGTGCAGCTCCTATCCCTAACACTCCCTGCCCCAGAGGAACTCAGTGATAGCACTGAGCTTTACCCCTGTGGTAATATAGATTTCTCCACAGCATTTGCATCCAAACAAACTCACATTATCGCTTCATAAAGGAGTTATCTAACAAAGACAAGCCTGGCCTTTTCTCACAGCATGAGAGCACAGAGTTGTGAAGTCATTTGCTAGCATTCAAATCCATGCTGGCTTCCTCTGAGCACAACAGATTCCACCTGTTTCCTTCCTTCTCCTTTCAGACCCTGCAGCTGTGAGTAACACACAGAACATCTGCCACACAACCCTTTATCTTCCTCTCTCCATTTCTGCACCCCTGAAGAACTGAAAGGAAACAAAACTAGGTAGGCTTATCTGGATGTATCCAAGGCCAAATCAAAGACTCAGGCTGACACAGCTACTGCTCCATATAGGTATTAAATTCCTCCTCTCTTCCCAGAATTTTCCATAGCTACATATGTATTTATATACTATACATCCCAAAAGCTTCTGGAGCACAAGATTTACCATATTACTTTAATTATTGTCTCAACTCAGTGGCTGCTAGTCTAAACTTGACCCATCAACCTACCCAACTCATGCTATTATGGATGGGTGGGGGAATTTCTGACTATGCTTGTGACTTCCTAGGAAGGCAGAGAAGACATAGATTGGTTTCATTTCAGTGGAGCCCACTCCTTTCTTAAGTCTGAGGAAATATCTGTTTCCATTCTCTCAGTAGCCTGCCAGGCCAGTGGGAAGGTACATATTTCATTACAGAGATCCATAAAATATGACCATATACTACCTCATTTCTTGGCATTCCAAATTTAACCTGAAATCACAGTGTTGTAGAACACAAGAAGCCAAGCACTGAGCTAAAGAGATAGAGATTTTATCTAGCTCCTGCTTCAGTGGGAACTGGACAGCTGGAATTTGTCCATAAGTATTTGACAGGAAGATTTGTTACACTGGTCCAGTAGCCCAGAAAATGAGTCCTTGGAAATTACAACAGGAAAGAATGTATTCAATCCAACCATTTCCTCCACCAGGCATCATACAGGTATAATCTATTTTGTACTCTTAGACAGAATCCATCTGACAAGATTGCCTGATCCAGCTGGATGATGTGAGGCCCTCCTGAGGCCCCAGCTGGAGTCCTGTGTCCAGATCTGGGCCCCCAATACAAGAGAGATGTGGAACTGTTGGAGAGGGGTCAGAGGAGCCACGAAGATGATCAGAGGGCTGGAGCAGCTGCCCTACAAAGAGAGGCTGAGGGAGCTGGGCTGGTTCAGCCTGGAGAAGAGAAGGCTGCAGGGGGACCTCATTGCAGCCTGCCAGTCCCTGAAGGGAGCAGAGAAACAGGAGGGGATTCAACTTTTTAAAAGGGCAGACAATGGCAGGACAAGGGGGATGGATTAAAGCTGAAGGAGGGAAGGTTTAGATTGGATATTAGGGGGAAGTTTTCTACAGAGAGAGTGGTGAGGGGCTGGAACAGGCTGCCCAGAGAGGGGGTGGATGCCCTGTCCCTGGCAGTGTTCAAGGCCAGGTTGGATGGGGCCCTGGGCAACCTTGTGTAGCTCCAGGCCTGAGGTTGGTGTCCCTGCCTGTGGCAGGGGGGTTGGAGCTCTCTGATCCTTGGGGTCCCTTTCCAACCCTTGCCATTCTATGATTCTCTCTAAGTCTCATGCAGGACTAGAATCCTTCCCAGTGGAGTGAACAGTGTCAACTCTTCTAATACTGAGAGGAATAAATGAGAGAGGTTCTCAACACAAGCAAACAGATGATCTTTGCCAAGATCAGTTGATTTTCAAATAGTTTTTACTCACAACTGAGCTATTCAGGGGATGGCCACCCTCCAACACCTTAGAAAAGAATCATAAGGCCACATGATCCTAAAGTCATTATGCTTATGGGAAAGAGGTAGTAATGTAAAACTATTTATCAAATCCAAAAAACAATTAAAACAGAGACAGGAAGACATCAGAAATTGTTTAGAGTAATCAGGTCTCCTTGGCACCAGTCATCAAGCCAGAAAGTTACTGCTTACCAAAGGCAGATAGCACACAGAAAAACCTGTATTCATCAGAAATCAGAATTAAATTCAAAGTTTTATAAATTCTAAGTGAATAGCAGGCCATTTATTAGGAAATGCTTTCCTTTTCACCATCCTGAGGGAAAAAAAAAGTTAATTATGCACATTTTCAGTACTAACCACTAGATGCCACTCCTCACGTTTTGTTCTCTGGAACAGATTCTACCATCTGTAACATTTTTACCCAGGAAAAAAGCTAAATAATTACTCTAGGGAGAAATAGTTAAATGGTCAAATATGACAAAGCTTTCACATACATGGCTTCTTCATAAAGCCTGAAGAAAAAAAAATAAGCTTTCAAGTTATAGCGTTATAGGTTATAGGTTATAGCGTTATAGGTTATAGCGTTCTGGAGCACTACTTCCAGTTGGAGAGGGTGAAAAATGTGAAAAATATATTCTCCATAGTAGAGACTTGTTAATAAGTAATGAATAATTAATAAATAGATACTTATTAACTAATTAATTTCCAATTCAGACACTTACCAAGTTAACAACTTGGGTAGAAAGCAGCATCTCTTGTGCTTCTGCCCAGGGAGGTGGTGGAGTCTCCTTCTCTGGAGATATTCAAGACTCGTCTGGATGCCTATCTGTGCAGTATGAGCTGGGGAGCTGCTTTGGCAGGGGGGTTGGACCCCAGGAGCTCTCCAGGTCCCTTCCAACCCCTACAACTCTGTGATTTTGTAGAGTCCATTATACTCCCAGAGCATGAGCCTTGAGCCCTGCAGTATACACCTGATCCAAAGCTGGGAGGGGTGGCTGACACGCAGGACACTGCGCTGCCATCCAGAGACCTGGCCAGGCTGGAGAGCTGGGCAGGGAGAGACCAGATGAGGGTCAACAAAAGCAAGTGGAGAGTCTGGCACCTGGGGAGGAACAACCACATGGATCAGTACAGGCTGGGGGTGACCTGCTGGAGAAGAGCTCTGTGGAGAAGGACCTGGGGGTCCTGGTGTATGACAGGTTGGCCATGAGCCAGCAGTGTGCCCTGGGGGCTGAGAGAGACAATGGGATCCTGGGGGGCATCAGGAGGAGTGTGGCCAGCAGGTCGAAGGAGGTGATCCTCCCCCTCTACTCTGCCCTGGTCAGGCCCCACCTGGAGTGTTGTGTGGTAAAATTCTTTAAGGATAGGGCTAGATTTATCATAATTTGACTGGGATTCTCTTCAGAATGTGTATTGCTTTCTGTTCTTCATTTGGCATCCTAATGTGCCAGCTTTCCTCTAAGCAAGGAGATATATAGGAGAAGAAAGCAAAGACAAAAGACATTTTATATTGGTAAAAAACCCCAGAGATATATTCTAGACTACTTTCACATTGGCAAGTGCATTTTCTTTCATTAAGGGCCTATATTTTATTTATAGGCAGGAAAAAAAAAAAGCAAATAATAAATATCCTATTTAGTAATCACATTCTCTGAGCATCTCCAGCTTGAACATTTAATTCCATAGCTCTGTATCAACTCACTCACATTTAGGTCTTCAAAACTCAGCTTTTTTTAACAAACAGGTGGTGCACAAACACTCTCAACTCAAGCAAAGTGCAGTCTCTCTGATCCCTTTTCTTATCATAGAATCATAGAATGGCAGGGGTTGGAAGGGACCCCAAGGATCAGAGAGATCCAACCCCCCTGACACAGGCAGGGACACCAACCTCAGGCCTGGAGCTACACAAGGTTTCCCAGGGCCCCATCCAACCTGGCTTTCAGGCTGGAAAGATGGGCCCGGGGGAACCTACTGAGGTTCAACACTGCCAAGTGTCAGGGGTGGCACTTGGGCTGGAAGAATCCCAGACACAGATACAGACTGGGAGAAGAGCTCCTGGAGAGCAGCCCTGTGAGAAGGACTTGGGGATTCTGGTGGGTGAGAAACTTCCCAGGAGCCAGCTGTGGCTCTTGCTGCTCGCAAGGCCAATGGGATCCTGGGCTCCATCAGCAGAGGGGTGGCAGCAGGGACAGGGAGGGGATTGTCCCTCTCTGCTCTGCCCTCCTGAGGCCCCAGCTGGAGTCCTGTGTCCAGAGCTGGGGCCCCAATACAAGAGAGATGTGGAACTGTTGGAGAGGGGTCAGAGGAGCCACGAAGATGCTCAGAGGGCTGGAGCAGCTGCCCTACAAAGAGAGGCTGAGGGAGCTGGGCTGGTTCAGCCTGGAGAAGAGAAGGCTGCGGGGGGACCTCATTGCAGCCTGCCAGTCCCTGAAGGGAGCAGAGAAACAGGAGGGGATTCAACTTTTTAAAAGGACAGATAATGGCAGGACAAGGGGGATGGATTAAAGCTAAAGGAGGGAAGGTTTAGATTGGATCTTAGGGGGAAGTTTTTTACAGAGAGAGTGGTGAGGGGCTGGAACAGGCTGCCCAGAGAGGGGGTGGATGCCCCATTCCTGGCAGTGTTCAAGGCCAGGTTGGATGGGGCCCTGGGCAACTTTGTGTAGCTGCAGGCCTAAGGTTGGTGTCCCTGCCTGTGGCAGGGGGGTTGGAGCTCTCTGATCCTTGGGGTCCCTTCCAATCCATGCCATTCTATGATTCTCTGATTTCTCTGTTGGCAAGAGTAGCCCTTTCATGTTTTGCAAGGATGCTGCAGGCGTACAGACAAAACCACCAGGGAAGCAAAGGCAGAGCAGAGTACCAGAGAGGAGGGAACACAGCACAGATCTCAAATGCAAGCAGCACCTGAGCATTTATTTGCTGCAATTTTATCCCAAGCTTCAGAAAAAAAACCCTTACCACTAAGTGACAAAGTTAAAACTGGAAGCAGTAAGGACCAAGCTGTGAACAGAAAACTGCTCAAGACAAAATTGACCAAGAAAATAATTTTAAAATCTCTTGAGGAAATACCTTTACTCTTGAGAGATGCAAGTTTATTGCATTAAATACCTTAAATATCTTGAAGAACAACAAATTTATCCTAAGAAAGGTTACTACTCAGGTTCAACAGGGATTTTCTGATTAAACCAAAAGAGAAAGGCCCCATTTCCAGAATGTACTGATGATCTGCAGAGTCAATGATAAGACAGACTGAAGTTCAAATAGCATGCATGACTAGGCTTGGCCCAGGGAATTGAACCTAAAGCTCAAAGTAAGTTCCTGGCCTGGCTAGTCTGGGAGTAGTGTCTTTTGTTTGTGTAACTGAATGTTCACTCTGAGCCATATAAGAAAGACTCACATTATAGCCTGAGGTCAGCACACCTGTGTGGATGCAAGAAATAAATGTTTAAATTTCTATTTCACACCAAGGATTGTTGGAATTTGAAAGCAGTTCTTAAAAAAAACCAAACCAAACTAGATAAATACCCTGCATGTTGGTGTACTCATTCTGGTTCCAGTTAAATCTTTCACAAGTGTCTGTTCTGCACCTGTGTAAAACAGGAAAAAAGTTTTAGGGGCCTGAAGCCTGTTTCCTCACAAACTCTAGAAAAAATATCAGACAGAAAGAAAACTAAGAAGGTTATGATAAAAGAACCTTCTTGCTTTATCCAAAAGCTCACTGTAGAAGATAATTAACTTTAAATTGATAGTAAGTGTATCTGATTTTATGTTTCATGATTTTTTTGCTAGTGTAACTTCAGGTCTAACTGAGTTACATCAGTTTAGCACTTATCTGGTAAGCTGTATAAACTCTTCTGTGACTCTTACAACTGGAGTTTACCACTCTTTTCAGAAAACAAAGCCCCTTTTCCTCCCCAACTAAGTAGAATGCTTTATACCTGTTATCTGTTCAACCTACTTTCACTGAAGTTGGAGTGAAGCTGTGTCTTTGTCTGAAGGAAGTAGCTGAACTTCACAAAGTCTTTCTACATACAGTTCTTCCACTTGTCACCCAGGTATGATTGTGCTTTTTCTGTTCCCTAGTTGGGGTAATCTTCAGATACCAGCTCTGCACACAACCCAAAACTTTAGCTTTTGGTCTCACACCCTGCCCCTAAGCTGGGGTGGCACAAAACAGACAAGATGATGGGCTGTTTGCTTCCCTTCCCAACCCTGAAACTCCACACCCAAGCCCTCTCCACATCCCTTTCATCAAGCAGCGTTATTATGAAGGACTCCAAATAAAACACTCTGGTTGTCAAGTTCCAATCACCACCTGCAGTCCTCTCCTCATTCCACTGAGTCCAAAGCTTCCAGCCTGCTTGAGTCCCAGCATGTGAACCTCCAAGTGTCAGATGATGCACGGCTGGATGGGACAGAGAGGACAGAGAATGCCACACCACAACGTGCTGGGTTACATGACAACGCAACAGGCCAATGATAAAGGAAGATAAATGCAAGAGATTCACAAAAACTTGCTGTCATTTGATAACTTGATTGAATTTAAGTCTTAGATCTGATCTACACAGTAAGAGTAATCAGTATGACTGCACCTGAATAGGAAAGTGTGTGGAGTCACTGCATCAGTCTCCAACAAACTTGCTCTTAACTACCCCCAGAATAGGGCTATTCTGGCACTGCTATGCCAATCAATCTTTCAGGCAGGCTAAAGGCTACGTGGGCTTTGCAATCAAATAACAGAAGCTTTGCTATTATCTTCAGAGATAGTCCTGATTAGAAACAAGGCAAGAGCTGAATTAGGGGCAAAGGTAGAATTCCTGCTCTGGGCAATGATCTACTGCAGCATATGCACACTGCTCAGCAGTGGACTGATCTCATGGGGGTTTCCACTGCACAGGATGGCATTTGTGTGAACAGGCTAAAGGAAATACAGTTGTGAGCTGAAGGAAACTAAACACAGATAAAGAAAACACCACAGAAACAAAAAATACCAGTTAAAACATGAAATTCAGCCCTCTAACTGAGAGAAGCTTAAAAAAAAAACCAAACAAGCTACCAAATCTAACACTTAAAAAAGATACTGTGCATACTGTGTTAAAAAAATACTACAAAGAAAACTTCCATTAAACCACTCTGCTCTGATGTTCCCCCCTGATACACATTATTTCTCTCCTTTAACTGCAGTAACTGGAATTCAAGAGGTTGTGTGAGCAAAGGTCATTCATGGAAGTGATTTGAGTTTACTTCCCTATCAAGATAGTCCTTCATATCAGCAAAAACTCTCCCCACCTTCAATGGTCAATATTTTAGGCCACTGATTTTCAGGTACAGAAGAAAGGGATTTTAACAGGTCATGTAGGTTCCTCCTTCCAAAAGCAGGATCAGCTTTAAACCACAGAATTGGTCAAGGTCAGGTTGGACAGGACTCTAAGCAACCTGATCTAGCTGAAGATGTCATAGAATCATAGAATGGCCTGGGTTGGAAGGGACCCCAAGGATCAGAGAGCTCCAACCCCCCTGCCACAGGCAGGGACACCAACCTCAGGCCTGCAGCTACACAAGGTTGCCCAGGGCCCCATCCAACCTGGCCTTGAACACTGCCAGGGACGGGGCACCCACCCCCTCTCTGGGCAGCCTGTTCCAGCCCCTCACCACTCTCTCTGTAAAAAACTTCCCCCTAAGATCCAATCTAAACCTTCCCTCCTTCAGCTTTAATCCATCCCCCTTGTCCTGCCATTATCTGCCCTTTTAAAAAGTTGAATCCCCTCCTGTTTATAATCTCCCTTCAGGTACTGTCAGGCCGCAATGAGGTCCCCCTGCAGCCTTCTCTTCCGCAGGCTGAACAAGCCCAGCTCCCTCAGCCTCTCTTTGTAGGGCAGCTGCTCCAGCCCTCTGAGCATCTTCGTGGCTCCTCTGACCCCTCTCCAACAGTTCCACATCTCTCTTGTATTGGGGCCCCAGCTCTGGACACAGGACTCCAGCTGGGGCCTCAGGAGGGCAGAGCAGAGAGGGACAATCCCCTCCCTGTCCCTGCTGCCACCCCTCTGCTGATGGAGCCCAGGATCCCATTGGCCTTGCGAGCTGCAAGAGCCACTGCTGGCTCATGGGAAGTCTCTCACCCACCAGAAACCCCAAGTCCTTCTCACAGGGCTGCTCTCCAGGAGCTCTTCTCCCAGTCTGTATCTGTGTCTGGGATTCTCCCGGCCCAAGTGCCACCCCTGACACTTGGCAGTGTTGAACCTCAGTAGGTTCCCCCGGGCCCATCTTTCCAGCCTGGCAAGATCCCTCTGGATGGCTCTTTCCTTCTAGGGTGTCAACCACAATGTCCCTGCTCATTGCTGGGGGGGGTTTGGACTAGATGACCTTCCAAGGTCTCTTCCAATCCAAACCACTCTATAATTCAGAAAGATGCTAGTTTGTCCCATGAGGCTTTTCACAGAGCTCTTGCAGGAACACAGGAAAGGGAACCCACTCCTGAAATGTTTGCAGAATGGAAGTTAACAGCACAGAAAAGCTTAGATCACAAAGAGTTAAGCCAAGATAGATAAAGACAGCACAAGCCCTCTTCATGCTCTAAGCAACTTTTAGTGTTACATGGAGGGCTCCAGTTCACACTAAGAAAATGCATGTTAACTAAACTATGAAAGTAAGAATCTAAAGTTGCTATCAAGAACTAGAAATCTCTGGCAATCATTTTAATTGCTCCTATGCAAATTATCAAAAAAGACACTGCTTAAAGAACAGTCTGATGCTTTGGAAGATCTAAAAAAAAAGATACAAGCACAGATTGACAGAAATTTAAAGAAATATTAATCAAAATGTAACAGACATTACAAAACACAAAGTCAACACCATCACTACCCATGTTTAGAGAAACAGGTTCTGGATCCCCTCCAATAGAGACAAAACTCACAACTGACCCAGGAAAACACAGAAGATCATTTATTTTTCAAGTGCTCTTTATGCCACTCGAATAGTTTTGCCAAATGTTTTATATCTTATGAAACAATGTCTTTATTCAAAGTAGATCTGCCTTGATTTCAATCCTGTATCAATGTTATTTTGTTCTTTCACTAACAGCAAATCTTAACTCTGTTTTAGCAAAGCCCCCATTTAAACCAATCTCAGGCATGATCCACAGAGCATCTGCATAGCCTTTCTCTACAGAGCAGGCAAAAAGGAGAGATTCATACTGTTATTAAATAAAAATTAAAAGGTCTTCTGGTCCCTTATCAACCTAGTCTCAATAATCTGCTGTCAGAAATTAGAGGCAGTGTTTAGCATCCAGTGCACAGCTGGTGCCACAGGTAACAACATTTGCAAGGAAACACCATCTGTGCAGGAAAGGCAGCAAAGTCTCTGTCCTCTGCTGTCACCTCAGGTAGTTCAGTCCCCTCTGCAGGGACTGGCTCACTCACCATGGCTGTGCTCTATTCTTTCCCAGCTAAACAAAAGTGTAGTGCCATGTTATTACCTTAAAATATTGATCCTTTGCTGTTGCAAGGTTATTGAAAGCATTGGGCAGAAGGGAGGGACAGTGACTAATGATTAACATAAGCTGAAGCAAAAATTCCCTGACAAGCCTTATTTTGAAGCCTGCTCATGATTATCAGCTACGTTTTCTCCAACTGAGATTTGAGAATATATTTTAAAGCATCAAAGATACAAGGATTGTAATTTCATTTCTACTATAACACATTGTTTTCATTTTAAGGAAAAAAAAAGAATGGTTAACATGCCAAAAATGCCAACTAGTCTTCACAAAATCTCTGGCTGCAAGGCAGGGTTATTAGCATTTCCCTCTTACAGATAGGTAAGATGCACTTGGGCCAGAGGAATCCCAGACACAGATACAGACTGGGAGAAGAGCTCCTGGAGAGCAGCCCTGTGAGAAGGACTTGGGGATTCTGGTGGGTGAGAAACTTCCCAGGAGCCAGCAGTGGCTCTGGCAGCTCGCAAGGCCAATGGGATCCTGGGCTCCATCAGCAGAGGGGTGGCAGCAGGGACAGGGAGGGGATTGTCCCTCTCTGCTCTGCCCTCCTGAGGCCCCAGCTGGAGTCCTGTGTCCAGAGCTGGGGCCCCAATACAAGAGAGATGTGGAACTGTTGGAGAGGGGTCAGAGGAGCCACGAAGATGCTCAGAGGGCTGGAGCAGCTGCCCTACAAAGAGAGGCTGAGGGAGCTGGGCTTGTTCAGCCTGGAGAAGAGAAGGCTGCAGGGGGACCTCATTGCAGCCTGCCAGTCCCTGAAGGGAGCAGAGAAACAGGAGGGGATTCAACTTTTTAAAAGGGCAGATAATGGCAGGACAAGGGGGAATGGATTAAAGCTAAAGGAGGGAAGGTTTAGATTGGATCTTAGGGGGAAGTTTTTTACAGAGAGAGTGGTGAGGGGCTGGAACAGGCTGCCCAGAGAGGGGGTGGATGCCCCGTGCCTGGCAGTGTTCAAGGCCAGGTTGGATGGGGCCCTGGGCAACCTTGTGTAGCTGCAGGCCTGAGGTTGGTGTCCCTGCCTGTGGCAGGGGGGTTGGAGCTCTCTGATCCTTGGGGTCCCTTCCAACCCTTGCCATTCTATGATGTAATACAGCTCTAAAAGAATTATTTAAAGCTTCTTCACCCTGTCCTTTCCCCAGTGCAGTTACTGGAAATATACCTGCCACTCAACCAAAATGCAGATGATGTTCCCCAGCACACCTGCGCACTGGCATTGCATCATGACTGGCACACTTCCAGTCCTGTGTCTGTAGGGGACTTGAGGATCACTGGGGAAGAAGGGACTGAAAACATGGGAGGATATGAACTTTTCTTACAAAATGTGTCCCAACAGGGGGTGTAGAGTGAGTCCAACCACAGCCTGTACTGCCTTTTTAGATAGAAGGAATCATCTTTTACTGATCTCCACTTTCCCACAGGTAAAAGGCAAAGATAACCACAACACTAACAACCTTGCTCAGGCAATAAATCAGTGCTGCTTAAGATCCCCACTGAAGTAGAAACCCTTATTCAGTGAAGAAGTATACGTTTAACATTACAGAAGTCAATGTATGCTGATTGAGGGAATGCTAGTGATTTGTTTGGAAGGCAGAAGCAGGGACATGCATTTAGCTTAATTCTCCTGAAAGGAAGTCAACCTTGCAGCAATTTGGACAACACTTAAGTTCAACAGAGATGCTGTGTTCAAGTATTTCGCCCACAGAAATTATCTCATGTGAAAATCTGCCCACAGAGCTTTACAAGAAAAGGCATTTCTCTCTGATATCCTCTGCCAGACTCCATAAAAGGTATTCCCACTTCTCAGGACACATCAAATCCCATGGCAACCAGACCAAGGATGTATTTCCCTCCTTCCCCACGCTGATGCTAAACGACAAGCCCTTTGTTTGGAGTGCTAAATGCAAGCATTTCAAGATGCTCTTTGGCAGTCTCCTCAACAGCTAACCTGTTACGTTGCACACACTTCTATTAATCAGGGCTTAAAGAACACTTTCCTATTATACTAGAGCTTTCAACGTGGATTAATATTACAGGGTGGAGAGAAAGCACAGCCAGCAGGTCCTGCCCATGGCAAGAAATTACCAGACTCCTACAGGAAAAGACACAACCATTGTACCAGAAACACACTGGACAAGAACAGGCTTCCACAGCTCTTGTGTTTTGGGAGGAACCCCCCATCACAGGTGTGCACTTCACCACACTAGAGGAGGGCTGAAATAGAGAACCGTAAGGCAGGCAGAGCAGAGCACACAGCCTTTCCTTTGTGATGCATTCCCCAGGCCTTATCTAAAGATGTGGCCTGCAGGTCTCCAGGCAGAAGAGCTCTGCTGGGCCTCTCCGATGAGACACACTTCATGGGGCACACCCAGAGAGCAGCCAGACCCACTTTGTGCCACCTGGTAAGTCAAAACAGGGGCTCCCCAGTTACCTTCCCTGCCATTCATCACTTCCCACCCAGCAATTTTATCCCAGCTCTTCTGTTCCTCAGTGTGGAAAACTACCCACACCTCCAGTGGGGCTTTACCACCCGGCAGGCCTCTCCTCTCCTCGAATCATAGAATCCTAGAATGGCAAGGGTTGGAAGGGACCCCAAGGATCAGAGAGCTCCAACCCCCCTGCCACAGGCAGGGACACCAACCTCAGGCCTGGAGCTACACAAGGTTGCCCAGGGCCCCATCCAACCTGGCCTTGAACACTGCCAGGGACGGGACATCCACCCCCTCTCTGGGCAGCCTGTTCCAGCCCCTCACCACTCTCTCTGTAAAAAACTTCCCCCTAATATCCAATCTAAACCTTCCCTCCTTTAGCATTAAACCCTCTCCTCTCCCTCTCCCTCTCCCTCTCCCTCTCCCTCTCCCTCTCCCTTCCCTCTCCCTTCCCTCTCCCTCACAGCGACCGTTACCCGGCCGCTCCGTGGCCCCGCCCCCGCGGCCCCTCCCGCAGCCTCACCCCAGCGGCTCGCTCCCGCCCCCCCGCCCCGCCCTCCTTATCGCCCGGCTGCAGCCTGCCGGCCTTATCGCCCGCAGGCAGCGGCACCCCTACCTGCCTTGCCCCCCCCTCCCCCCGCCTGCGAGCCAGCTCTGGGCACGGCGGGGGGCTCCCGCCGCGACCCGGGATCGTGCGACCCCCCCCTCGTCGCCCGGATCGGGTGGAGCGGAGCGGAGCAGCGCCCAGCCCCGGCCCAGCGCGGCGCCGCCCCGCGCGGGGGCTTTGTTACCCCGCATGCAGCATCCGCCGGGGAGGCGGCTGTCCCCGCCCGGCCCCCCGCCCCGCGGAGCGCTCGGGAGGCGGCGCGGCGGGGGCGCCCCGGCGGCAGGCCCGCCCCGCGCGGTGCCCGCCGTCACTGCCGCGGGCGGTTGGGCCGCCGGCGCCTCCCCCGCCGCGGCGGCCTGATGCGGTACCCGGCGCCGCCCCGCCCGGCTTTTTCTCCCCTTTTTCCCCGAACCCCCTCCGCCTTGATATCTCCGGGGGCGAGGCGGGGGCGGTGACGCCCCGTGCCCGCTACGCCGGCCATGCGGGGCGCGGCCCCCGGCGGCCCGGCGGCGGGCGGCGGGCGCTGAGCGCGGGCGGCGGCGATGCCGATGCCGGGGGGCGGCGGGGCCGCGGCTGCCGCCAGGCAACCCCCGTCCGGCGAGGCGGCGGCTGCGGCGGCGCGGGACGAGGAGCAGCAGGAGGAGGAGGGCGAGGAGGATCTCCGCGACGGCGGCGTTCCCTTCTTCGTCAACCGCGGCGGGCTGCCGGTGGACGAGCCCACCTGGGAGCGGATGTGGCGGCATGTGGGCAGGATCCACCCCGAGGGGGAGCGGGTGGCGCAGAGGATCCGGGGCGCCGCCGACCTGCCCAAGGTGAGACACCCCCCCCCCCACACACACACACACACACACAGAGCCCAGGGCTGGTGGGGCGCGGGGTCCCGCCCGGGCCGAGCCGTCCCTTGCGGGGCGCAAGGGAGGGAAGAGGGGAAAGGGCGACATGCCGCGGGGAGGGGTTGCCCGCCTGCCCCCTTGGAGGCCGGGCTGCCCAGCTCGGGAGCCATCCCTCGGGAAGAGGGCCCCTCGGGAAGAGGGCCCCCCGGGGTGCTCCTGCAGGAAGCGAAGCCGGGCTGTAACTCGGAGTGCGGGAGGGTGTCAGAGGGGGGCTCTGCCCTGGCGCCCCCGCGGCACCCTCCTCTGAGGCCTTGCTGGGAAACAGAGTCGAGCTAGCTAAGGTGTGGGCCTCCCGGGAGGGACATGGATTGCCCGAAGAGAAGGGCTGGATACATGATGGAAAGAGGAGGAGAGTCAGATTTAGGAGAGGCTGAATACTGGAGGTGGAGGATGAAATAGACGGGAGCCTTAGAACCGGTATTGGGGTGCAGCCCCCCTCACCAAAAGGCATCCTTGCACAGAACAGTGTCCGTCAGACAAGGCACCTTGGATGCCAGAGAGTTTTAAGAGGAGTTAGTGAACACTTGCAGAGCTTGTTGCAGGTGGAGGGTGAGATGTTTCAGTTTCCAAGTGTGTTCCTGCCCTTGCTGCAGAGGACCCTACAGAAAAGAGGAAGGGGTGATCATCTCACTTAACCTTCTGTCATATATGGGAACATTTGGATCTGAAGTCTTCTGATTGTTCCTATCTGTGTTGCACCTCAGCCAGATACCATTCTTCCCCTTCCATTGGCATCCTGTGAACAAAAGGCACTGCAAACATTTGGTGTGTGGCTCCACGGGTGCGTTCTGAGCATACTCCCATCATGCTAACCCAGGAAATTCAAATACAAAAAGATGAAGCTTTTGTTGCTCAGGCTTTTTTAGCAAGGACTTACCTCCTTGGAAAGGTAATTTTAAGTATGCAGGAGCATGTTATTATATAGTTCACTGCTTTGCTATCCACAAGGAACTCTGGAGCAGCCTGTGATGCAACATCCTTTGTGCAGTGAAGTTACAGGCATCTGTGGCAGCAACCAGAACAAATCCTGAATCCTGATTACAGTCCCTATTCTATCCCCCCCCTAGACTTTTCCTTCCCTTTCAGATTTCCTTCCTCTCATCTGACTTTGTCCCCAGCCTGGGTGAAGGCTGAGAATGTGTTTCAGACCAGTGAGAACATGCACTACTTAATTTCCTGACAAAAAGGGCTGATTTGGCTGGGAGAGGTGAGGGAAATGGAATGAGTTCACTAATGGGAGTCCAGTGCTTGAGAGGGGGGGAAGTAGAGTGTTCAGTCTCTGGTTTCAGTCTTACTATGAACTATTTCCTCTGTGCTCACTGTACAGTCTTGGTGCCAAAGGGTTGCAGTTAGGCAACACAAGAGCTTCTTGCAGTAACAGGTAAAATTGGGCTCTGTATTTTTTCCTTTGCATTTGCTAGCACCCCCAGGAACCAGATCTATAAACTCTGATCTGCAATCTGGGATCCCATTCCCAACCTCACCAGGCATACAGCTGAGAGGATGCTGCAGGAAGCAGCAAGGATGGATGGGCTCTGTTTCCCTAGCTCCTTCTCCCTTCTAGGGATGCATTTTTATCTTTGAAGGCTGCTTATATCACCACATGTCTTCAAGCCATCAAGTTTCTTTGCCTGGCTGTTGCAACAGATGAGAATTAGGGCATTAAGTGTACTCTGCAGGGCCAGCTCCTCTGAAAAGTCAGATACTCTCCATGTGCTGGGGGTGAATAAGCCTCTTTAGGTGTTGGGAACTGGACAGTGGTTTGCCTACTCCCAAATTTTTTTGGCAAGCAGCCAGTATAGGGTGTTGGGGGAAGTAACTCTCAAGAGAGTTGTCAATAAACTAAATACTGTCAGACAATGGCTGATGGAGGCTGTAGTCAGACTTGATGAACGTATTCACAGATCAGCTGCAGGGGCTGTGTCTTTCACTGTGCTGGAAGAGCTCAGAGATCTCCACTGGTCTCCATTTCCTTCCATGAGAGTTGGGGTGTCCACCAAGTGAGCTGTGCTGCTGTGGGAGGACACAGTTGATGTGTGCTAGGCTTCAGAGTGCCACCTTCCTGTAGGTTGTTTCCTTTCTAGCTACAGCGACAGGTATTGCTTTGCTGGGACCATCAAACTGGTGCACACTGGAAATGCAAAGTGATGTGTGCTTGCCTCATTTGGACATAATGGATTTTAAATGAGGTGGTTATGAGGGCAAAGACAGAAAGAGTTGTATCTAATGGATTCATATAGAGAGAAAGGAAAAAATCCAGTTTCTTTAGTCTGGGACTGGTATTGCTCCCATGTTGCTTGCAAAAGGGAGATTAGGGAGGTGCTTGGGTACATACAAGCACCATGAAAGAAAGTGTTGCCAAATGAGGTTGGCTAAAAAAGCCCCTCTGTGATAGAGGTAATAGTGGAGCTTTGTCTGTGCCTCACTCCCATCTGCCTTGTCTCATGTACACCATGGCCCACCGTGTCCATGAAAATCTCTGGTGTTCTCTGGAGCCCCTTTCTGAAAGCAGAGTCCCAGTCCCATGGATGCAGCCAGCCTGACAGGCTGTGTGCAGCTAAGGACTGGAGTGACACAACCCCTCCCTCCACACAAGTGATGAGGGATCAAGGATGTGTTCAGTCTGCTAAGCCTGGCAGAGGTATGTGCTCTGGGAAATCTGGGCTCTCTTTCCTAGCTTTCTCTCCAGCTTTCTGAAAACTAAAGGGAAATCAAAGTTGATGTGATTTTTCTCTCCTTTTTCTTGTTACAAATAAATTCCTCTCTGCTTTCTGGAGGATTGTGGGACTGCCTAATATTTATAGCCCTTCTGAGATGTGCAGTGGATGATGCTGGGTAAGAACAAAACGTTAAGGTCTTCCATCCTGTCAGTGTGGGACTGAGGGATGTAAAACTTATTCCTCTCCTCCTGCTTCTATTGCCCCATTAAAATGCTATAGACCTGATGCAAAAGGAACTGTAGCCCAGTCTGGGCTGCAGGCCCAGATCTGAGAGAGAGAGAGAGAGAGAGAGCATTCTGTACTTTCATCAGTTTAATTACTTGAGGTGCAGAAGGCTCTTCTGCATTAACTAGTCCCCTGCTGAACTGGTTGCCATTGTGCTGTCTCAGTTTTGCAGTCCTCTGAGGAAAAGGGAACCTAGGGGCCAGTACTAGTAAAGGGAAGGGTAACTACCCAGGATCATTACTCTGAGCTGTCACCAGGCACTTAATCCGTTTGTCTTCACTGAAAACACATGAAAGTCACCCTGCTGAAGAAATAAAACAAAGTTAAATAGTCAGCCTGTCCTGGTTGTTGCCCCTCTTTCATTGTTTCTGCCTGGAAATGATTTCCTATGACTCAGTGTGTCAGCTCACAGCATCCAAACTGACTCAGCTCGTGCAGTTCGAGAGATGGCTCCATCCCTGCACTGCTCTCTGGAGCCTTCCCTGCTCCTGCTGCATCTAAACAAACCCACTTTTACATCTGCTCCCACCGTTCCTGTGCCACCTCCTGCCAGCGAGCCAGCTGGTGCCTCTGCTTGCTCCAAGCAGGGTACAGAAATGAAACACTGGAGACAGCAATTGGCACCTCCAAGAGGTGCTAGGAAAAGGGCTACCAGTGGCCAAACAGTGCTACTCAGGTTTCCAAAAAGACTAAAGAAAGATCAAAACACAGGAGAGAGAAAACGAACAGAGACTGAGTTTAGCTCAGTGTTTATGTGTTCATGGTCTTTGGAGTTAGGGGTGAAAAACACTACAAGGTGACAGTTTCCAGAGGCAGTGACAGCCTGTATCTCAAGGTTGAGCACTCTCTGGCCCCTGGTCTCTGCAGGCACAAGCAGAGTACAACCATGTGGCAAACCAGGACAGGGAACCGATAGGACTTCAAACTAACGCTGCTTGCTGGCTCAGCTTTTGGCTGGTTCAAGGTGCCTGACCTCGTTCCCCAGTCACTTGTGCCATCCCAAGGCAAAAGGAGGAGGTAATGGAACTGAGTGGCCACAGAAATGCCCATGCAGGGTGATGAGTGGCTAAGTAGTGATGCTGGCTGCAAAACCATAGCCAGCAGAGGCAGTTGTGCACAGCGGAGTGGAAGGACAGAGGGAAGATCTGGTTCTGACTCACTTTTTCTTAGCTGGGGATAGCCCAGCTCTGGGGGAAGTCTGAGGAGGAACTGAAATGCTTAAAAAACAAACAGCTGGGAAAAGCTGCAGTCTGGTGTCAAAGGAGTGTGTGCAAGGCATGAGCTGTCCTTCAGAGGGAACATGCTGGGCTCTTTCTCCAAGCCTATCGGTCACACTAAATTTCTGTCTTCATTACATTTGTCCTGTAGACAGGGCCCTTCTCTTAGACACATTTTCTCAGCTGCTGACAAGGCTGCAGTTATCCCCTGTGGAGCAAATGGTGAGGAAAATCTGACTGGACCCATACAGCCAGCAGTCAAAATGGTGAACTTTCAGAAGACCTTTTCTGACCATGTAATTCGAAACAACAGGCACTGCTGGGGTGGGGGTCCTGATGCTGTCAAGCATGTGTCCTAGTCAATGCCAACTCACCTGAGAAGCCAGGAGGTGGTGAGGGACCTTTATACCCTTCCTACAGTGGCTTCAGAGAAAATCATTCTCCATTTCTGCCTTTCTCTCCCCTCTTGTTTTTGTGCTTTCCAATTTTCATACTCAAATGAAGCCTCGCTGTCCTGGGTGATAGCTTTGCTGTCTCACATCTTGCCTTGGCAGTTGATTTTATCTCTTTCTTCCAATGTAACATTGCTTAAAACAGGACCCTTTTACAAAGTTTCTCTTGCAGTTCAGTGGTGGTGCTTCATTCTGAGTCCCTTCCCAGTTACCAGCGTGGCAACAGAGCATTGTTGCTGGTGTGGTCACTTCAGGCAGTAAAATGGGGTTGGTTTTGGAAGAAAACACTCCCTGTGGCTATGTGCCACTGAGTTCTGCATGAAGCTGTAAAGGTTTGGCTGCACCAATTTAACTTCTGCTCCCCATTTCAGATTCCCATACCAAGTGTGCCTGCGTTCCAGCCATCCACCCCCATCCCTGAGCGCCTGGAAGCTGTACAGCGCTACATCAGGGAGCTTCAGTATCCTTTGAGGTTTCCTTACTCACCCCTGTGGTAACCAGGAAGAGAGAGCAAGGGGAATTTCCTTCCCTATGGAGAACAGAACAACTCATTTTGTTGTAGCTGGAGGGCAACTGTAACTTGCTCCCTGAAAAGGGGAAGCTGGATTTGGGACCACCTTTTGTTCTGTCACTCTGTTTCCTGCCCAAGTTAGTGTTCACTCTATGTAACAAATGGATGTGTTGTCCTTTCCCCACTACCCACTCCTCTAGGCCAGTGGCTTTAGAGTGCCTTTTTCATTAGAATACATTTATCTGAGAGCCTGACAACTGTGTCTCAGGCTGCAAACCCTGTGACCTCACCATTGAGGCATGGGTGAGCTGTGGTGGTGCTGGCATCCTCCATGCACACTCTTCTCTGTAGCTGTCCAAAGGATAGTCAGCCACACTGATTTTGTGCATCAGCAGCAGCCTGCTGCTTCACATACAGAGCAGCCTGTGTGATTGTGTCCTGGGAATGAGACTTCTCCATCCCTGTTGTGCAGGACAGCAGGTATGTGCTGTGCAAGCACAGTCTAATCTCACTGATGAGATCCAGAGCTAGCTCTGACTTCAGCCCTAAAACAAGGTAAGAAGGCAGATCTTCAGGCATCTCTCACCTATCTAAGCTGACTGCACAATGGATTGAGTCCCAGTTTTAGAATAAGGGATGTTTCAATGCATTGTGCATTCTGTGCAGTCTGGAGCAGGCAGAGATCTATGAGTCTTTGTTCTGCCCTGGCAACTGGAAAGCTAAGCATGTGCCATCAGCATGGACCTTTGGGAAATGGAGTGGAAAACTGTGTGTGAGGAGGAGAAAAAGAAGAATGACAAGAAGGTAATACAGTGGAAGTAAGGTGGAACTATAAATCGCAAAAATCTGGGGTGGGACATCACATGGGGTGCATCAGGAGGAGTGTGGCCAGCAGGTCACAGGAGGTGATCCTCCCCCTCTACTCTGCCCTGGTCAGGCCCCACTGGAGTGTTGTGTCCAGTGCTGGGCTCCCTGGGATAGAAAGGACAGGGATCTCCTGGAGAGAGTCCAGAGAAGGGCTACGAAGATGATGAAGGGCCTGGAGCATCTCCCCTATGAGGACAGGCTGAGAGAGCTGGGGCTGTTCAGCCTGGAGAAGAGAAGACTGAGGGGGAACCTAATCAATGTTTATAAATATCTGAAGTATGGGGTGCAGGGGGAATTGGCCAGCCCCTTTTCAGTGTCTGTGGGGACAGGACAAGGGGCAATGGCTGCAAGTTGGAGCCCAGGAAGTTCCACAGCAACCTGGGGAAGAACTTTTCCCCAGTGAGGGTGCCAGAGCCCTGGGACAGGCTGCCCAGGGGGTGTGGAGTCTCCTTCTCTGGAGAGATTCCAGCCCCGTCTGGACGCCGACCTGTGCAGTATGAGCTGGGGAGCTGCTTTGGCAGGGGGGTTGGACCCCAGGAGCTCTCCAGGTCCCTTCCAACCCCTACAACTCTGTGATTCTGTGATGATGACTTCCTTCCACTGGTGTTTTATCTGTGGGATCGTGACAACTGTGAGAATGGTAACATGGAAGTTCTTCAGACAAGTGTTCTTCAAGCTCTACTTTCCAAGCTGCCAAGCCCTTAACTTCTTACCTCCAGGTACAATCACACTGGGACACAATTCTTTGAGATTAAGAAGAGCAGACCTCTAACTGGGTAAGTTCTGGCAGCCCCTACATCATTTAATCCTTGCTTTAAGATGTTGGAGCCTTGCTTATACCCACTGCTTTGTCTTCAATTCCCTAGCCAAGGTCTAGGTGGCACTCAGGGCTTTCAGAACTGCAGCTCCATGATGCTGTAGGTGATTCTGTTGTCTGGGGCATGGCTGTGTCTGGCCTTTCTCATGGACAAGAGTAGGTTTTATTGTCATGAATCAAGAAATCCAAAAAAATAATGTAAATGCATTTCAAAGACATGCAGATTCTGTCTGCTTCTAATTGGAATATAACTATATGAACCTCTGATGGGTTCTGAAATTAGGTCCTGCCCTCAACAAACTTTGTAAAAGCCAAGTATCTTTACAGGTCTAACTCCATAGCTCCTGGGAGTGCCTTTGCAGAACCTAGGCTCACTAAGTTTTGGTGTCTCACACTTGGAAGGAAAATTCTCCTGACTGCAGATTTTGGCAAGTGCTGTGCCCCATAAGTTCCTGGAGATACACATTTGGAGTTCATTGACTTTCTTGGCCAGCATACTGAAGCATCTCCCAAGACTGGCTTCTTACTACTGGTCTGGCCAATAGCCTTACGTGACCCCAGATGTCTTGTGCTGTAAGCACTGCAATGTCTCCTCCACAGGATCTGCTAAATAGAGAGTAGAGTTGATGCCAGAGAAGAGGACTTCACTGTCCTTAAACCTTGGGAGGGAAACATTTCTGGCTACTGGTGCTTTGAGGCTACTGCTTGTGGTCACACTGGTGTCCATCCAAGTGCTGTGGTCTCCCTGAGAACAGAGGCTGGCCTAGTATGCAGCTCTGCTCTAACTCACTGAAGGGAGTTCCTTGTAAGCAGCGACAGCATGTGGTAGAGATCTGATTTGGATTTAGTATCTTCCTTCTTCTCTTCCCTGTCCTCAGTGGGCCACCTTCTCACCTGGAAACCTATTAGGTATATAGGGCCAAACTGGTCACACTTGCATAGCACAAGCCCTCTAACTGTCCTTGTCTTTCCCTTGTCCCACTTTGCAGGCTGATGGACCTGGCCAAAGAAATGACCAAAGAGGCCCTGCCAATAAAATGCCTGGAAGCTGTGATCCTGGGAATGTATCCTTTCCTGTTGGAACTGCACAGCTGCCCATCCTTGGTTTTCTCCTCCACACTCTTATGCTTTGAGGCTGCTGATAATACTGTCACCAAAGCTTACATCCCTCTGTTTTTCCTCCACAGTTCTCCCCAAAAAACCCTACAAATAAAATCCAAATCCAAGGATTCCCTGAAATACCAAAGCTAGTCCTTCAGAGTTGCTCATCCTTCCCCAAGAAGGGTGGTGCTGCTCTGGACAACTCTACAAGGGAGTAAAAGATAAAGGAAGGACCTAAGAAACATCTAAAGCAGGGCAAAAATCTTAGCTAGAGTTAGGTCAGGAAGTTCTTTATGGATAACGTTGTTCCCTTACTGTGATGTTGCCTGCATGGGTTATACATTAAAATAAGTTAGGGATCCTCCCCAACTCCTAATTATGGTGCATGTTACTATATTATTATGCATAACCCTGCCTGCCAGCTTAGGCAATACCTTTATTAATTCCAGATATGTCATCTTTGGGTACACATCTTTCCCAGCTATCTTCTGGGCTAAGTCTGAGTCATTTGGGCTTATAGATTCTTGATGCAGATTGGCAAAGCCATCTGGAGAGGCAGAGATGGCAAGGCTGAGAAATATTTTGTCCTGAAGGTTCCTCAGTTTGTGTGTGAAATAGTAAAACAGATTAAAACAAACTGAGGGGTAATACTACAGCATGTAGAGTTTGGGAGCTATGGAATTATAGTATGGTAGAGGTGTTAGCATTGCAACTTCTGCATCACAAAACTGCATCACAAAACTGCCTCCAAATTAACCTCCCTTTGTTGACTGTTTTGTGGAAGAGATCAAGTTTGGTTTTCCCATGACCTTAGATGAAAGTAGGGCAGGTTCAATGAGCTGGACTGTTCATCTGGAGAACAAATCCTGCTTATGTCATACCTGAATCAGTGGGCAGTCTGCTGAGCAGGCTGGGAAGGTTTGGAGCAAGAAGTATCTTGTCAAGAAAAACGGTATCACTGGTTGTTTCCTGAATAGTGGCTGTTGTCAGTTACCTCACCAACAACATGACCACGCTGGACCGTTTCCCCATCAGCTTCAAAACCCACTTCTCAGGGAACTACTTCCGACACATTGTGCTGGGGGTGAACTTTGGAGGTCGCTATGGGGCACTTGGCATCAGCCGGCGCGAGGAGCTCATGTACAAAGCACCTGTCTTCCGCACCCTGAGCGAACTCATCTTTGACTTTGAGGAGGCGTATCGCCGCTGCTGGCACACTCTCAAAAAGGTGAAGCTGGGACACTGTGTGTCCCACGACCCACACAGTGTGGAGCAGATTGAGTGGAAGCACTCCATCCTGGATCTAGACAAGCTAACCCGGGAAGACTTCCGCAAAGAGCTTGAGAGACATGCCCGTGATATGAGGCTGAAGGTAAGCAGCAAGTGTGGAGAAGCGGTTTGCTGCTGCATCTGCTGGCTTGCCTAGTTGACAGCAGGCTGGGGGAAGGCAGGGGCAGGAGGCTTTCCTAGATTGCAGTGGAGTAGAGGGTGAATTGGAGGCTGGGGGCTCTTTTCCTCTGGATACAGGCTGGTCCCCTAACAGACCCTTGTGCAGTACTGTGCTGCGATGAGGTTGGGCTGTGTCCTTGGAGCTGTAGCTGTCACTGTAGCTTGTTTCTTCTGGCTCTTCCATTTTTTGATGCACTTGCCTTGCCTTTTTGTCTTTTACTTTCATATAATTAATTGTTTCTATGTTTTCTTTTCTGGATACGACTCGTATTGATTTTCTGCTTCTGTTGCTCTTCAATTTTTATGGCAGATTGGCAAAGGAACTGGGCCACCATCTCCCACCAAGGACAGGAAGAAAGATGTCTCCTCCCCACAAAGAGGTCAGGCTAGTCCCCATCGGCGCAACAGTCGCGGGGACCGACGGTGAGTGGAGCTGCTGAGCCAGTGACCTGTCTATCTAGAGCATTTCTGGTTTCTCACAGACTCCAGCTTGCTGCCTGGTTTTGGATCCTTCTGATGTCTTACTGAGGTTCTTTATAACAGGAATACTTCTCTGATCTGCAGTAGCATTCTTCCCTAGTCTGTGTCTTTGTGAGTTTATCGTTGCCTGGGGAGTGAGGGGAGGAGATGGAGGGTTTTGTATTGGCAGGGAAGAGGAAGGCATCTCAAATAGACAGTTTCCTTGGTAGCTGATATTTAACCTTTCATGGAGGTCTGAATTCTGGTGTCTCACAGACCTGTGCCCCAAAGAGATTCCAAAAATTACACTGGAGCAGATGAGATTGTTTTCCTGAAACTGATATGACACCAGAGTTGTCTTTCTGCTCTCCCTAACCTGCACTCTCCTCTGTGGAGATCATTGGGAGTTACTGGAAGTTGCAGAGAACTCCTGCCCTCAATGGTGTAGCATAAGTCTGAAGCTTTCCTACACCTCTTCCTTTGCTGCTGCCTGTAAGTGTAGCAACTCCTGACTGAAAAAAGATGTTTCTCAATAGTTCTTACCCTCTTTACTCACAGGCCATCTGGTGAGAAGAAGCCTGCCGATTCCAAAGCCATGCCAGACCTCAATGGGTACCAGATCCGGGTGTGAAGAGTTGTGCCTTGTGTGCCCTGGCTTCACAGACTTCTGGTCACAACTGGGACCTCGATCCATCTGCAGTGATTCTGACAAAGGGGACAGGGGAACATAACAGAGTGCTGATCTTCCCAGGTACTTCCTAGTGGGCCAGTCCCAGAGCTGGATCCCATGGGTCCCAGAGGATTCACCTGCCTGTTTCTGAGAGAGGTGTCCATCTTAATTCACTGAAAAAAAGTTTGGTTGTTTGGGGTTGGTTTTTTTTAAAAAAAAAAAAGAAAAAATAAAAAAATTATCTGTACATTGGTGGGAGTTTTCTGCAGGAAGAATACAAAGTGAGTGGGGTCAGCAGACTTGCTATCATTTTTTTTTACATTGCCAGCAAGTAGATGAAGCATCTTGTTGACAGTACTTCTTCCCCATCTCCACAGAAGTTTTCAACTCATGCAAGGCCTGCAAGGTCTGAGGGAGAAGTGATGCTGGAATGGAATGTCCCCTGCATCTTGTGCAAAAACTCCTGGTTTTGTAATTATGAACACTTTGTTTAGCATTGCTCTTGTGAGAGACAGGGCTGAATTTGCTCAGCCCAATTTATTGATCGTACAAGGGCCTCTCAGCCAGAGAAACCACATCTTGTGTGTTTAGTCCCACCTGTTTCAAAGCATTTCATTGTCTCTGGGGGGTAGACAGTGGGATGATGATCCTTTTTTTACCCACTGCAGTGCTGGGGAGCTGTTGCTGTAAGTCCTTTTGTGGTTGAGTGGGTCAGGACATGTCATTGCCCATGGAAACAGGCAGAAAGCCCTCCATCGTCTCTGCAGTGAAGGCAGGAGCAGGCAGGGGCTGGTGGGAAGCCTGAACTTTGTCATCTCTTATCAGCCTTCTGTTAACTTCCAGTGACTGCTACTGTGAAAGCTTGCAGAAGGCCCTTCAGTCACTGCAGTAGAGTTGTAAGAGTCAATAGTTAAGGAAGGATTTCATGCTGTGAACAGGTTTTACAAGCATTTTTCCTTCCCACGAGGGTCTTGCTCATTCCTCGCTGTAGTGTTAGTGCTTGAGGTACAAACACCTGTTGGTGGGAAGCCCTGCTCAAGGAGATTGCTGATGGTTTCCCAAAAGCTCAGCCTGGAGCCTCCTGAAAGTAGTTGCTCACCCCAGTCCCAGACCTGTGTTTGTTCTGGCTCTTCAGCCAGCTGCAGTCTTTAACAGCCCCACTTATGCTAGCCTTCCCCAAAGGGCTAGGCCAGGCCTATCTGCCCAGTCACAGCCTTGACTCTTCCTACACTTCTTTTCAGGGCTGTTGTACTAATTAAGCACCCTAATGCTTGTCAGAAATCTGGAGGGTTGTCAGACCTCTCTGAGACCTAGGGCCTGGAAAGAGCAGTGTTGCCAGAAGTCAGAACAGCATGGCCTTTAGGTCACTTGGATACATGGATCCAGAGGATGCAAAAACAGAGCTTGGGCATGGGAATGTCGTTGAGAGACACTGTCCTGTTTTCTCATAGCACTGACAAGGAGCTGACCTTTCTGAAACACTGCAATTTTCATTTTGTTAGAACTGGGCTTATTCTTTCCTGTCAACTTGTTAGAAACATGATGGGAGCTTAGCACTTCCAGGTTTCTTGTTGCAGCATCTTGTGCCAGGCTGTGATATAAGCAGTGCTATTTTGGTGGCAGAGAATGGGTTCTTATCCCCAAACAAATCAGCTCTTCTGCCTAGTTAAAGCAGTGTTAATCCTTGAAGCACCACCCACAAGCGATTTAACTCAGGCCTTACAGGTTCCTAATTGTACATCCTTAACTGTGATGTAACTTGGAAGGCACTACATCCATACCACTGCAGTCTTTCTTTCCAAGCTCTGGTTTTAATCTTTCATTTTCTGCAATGCTGAATGATCAGGACAATTCATAGGGAGGTGGCAGAACTTGCTGCTGAGTTTATCCAAAATCAGGCTAATCCAGAAGAGGATTCCAGTTTTCACAGTGCAGTGCAGTACCTGCTCCCTCCCTTGCACTCCAGCTACATGCAACAATTTGAAATTAGCAGTAGCACATCAAGCACCCATTTGAATGTGTCCTCTGGTCAATTTTGTGTGGCTGTAAATTAATGTATTTAGTGTCTAGATGCTAACAGTGATGTTAGCTGTAAAGATACCACAGTTACCTGTCAATAATACGGGTCACTTGGAAGCCACAAACTGCCTTTGCATGTTTGCTATGCAATGGACTGAGAGTTCAGGTGCCACTGTGAATCATGTGATAAATACAAGCAGCAGTCAGCAAGGGAGACTGGATGTCAGGTTTTATTAAAGTGGATGAAATCCAGAAGAAAAGAAAAAAATTCATCAAAGTCACTTAGATAAAACTTGGGTGCATCCTCACCATGGCTTTTGGTTGGTTGGTTAGCTCATTCAGAGGAACTGGAAAGCTCTTGGGAATAACTAGTAGATTCATGCAGAGGATACTGAATAGCTGCACAGTCTTGAGTGTTTTTAGATGGAAAGGAGGGGAATTGATTGAGGGGAGGAAGACTTTAAAACAGATGGGGCAAGTGAGGGGTCAGCCTCCAGCTAATGATGCTTTCTTGAGAGCAGGGCAAAAGGGATACTCAGCAGTGTTAGGTAACCAGGGCAGAATGGCTTAAAACAAAATGCTTTGTTTGACCTGGTAATTAAGTGCTTTCCTGCAGGATGTAACTAAGGCCAGTAGCTTAGAAAACCAAAGGAAGTGGATGTTTAAGGAATGAATGACAGGTAGAGTTCAAGGTCTTCTAATTCTCAGCTGTAGCCAGATAAGAATAGCTTGCTTCAAGATTTAGTTGCACAGTTATGTTTGTTGGGAGGATTTTAATTCTTCTGCACCCAATGTTGATGATGTGTTGACAGACACAGGAACAGATGTGAGCCCTCTACTAGGGTCACTATTGCAAGCCTTCTCTGTGTGGTAGAATTCCTGCCCCATACTGTTCCTGTATCTCCAGTTTAGCAGGTGGTGCAAGAAACTGGAAAATGATTGAGGAATTCTTCTTCTTCTTCTTGTTTCCCCCCATCCTTGTAACAAGATGAATCATGTCAATAAAAAGCTTTGCTTGCTTGCTAGCAAACAAGACAACATCCCTCCTGTGACAGAGAGGATTGGAGCAATCCAGTTTTAGGCCATTAGAAAGCTGAGGGTACAATGAAAGACCAACTTTTGCACATCCACTTCTTTCCTCCCTCTTCCACCTGCTCTGGCTTCTGGTCTGTCTGCCTTTAACCATAAGGGGAAAACAAAAGGCTGGTGAGGAGTGTTTTTCACTTCTGCAGTCCTTAGAGCTGCAGAGAAGGAATGAAAATAAGGAACTAGACTGCAACTCCTATTCATTAGTGCCTGGAGAACAAAAAAGGATCTTGAGTAGTCTTATTAATTATTTAATGTTAAATATTAATATGATTGCTTGTGTAGCTCTGGGGTGTAAATGTCACTGTTTGGTAGGTCTCATCTGATGTCTGTTCTGCAGTACAAATCCTTCTGAGCTCTTAGAAGGGAACTGTCTATATACTAGGGATAGATAGATACTGCCTGTGTTGTAGTAAAGCCTAGACAAGCTTTGAAAGACCTGCTAGCTGACCTACTGGCTAGCAAAACTATTTTAAATGTAATGCAAACCTTGAACTAAGAAGAGGTCTTTATACTTTTATCTAGACAAGTCCCTTGATACCTGGCCAACTGTATTTTTTTTAATGGATGAATGGATTAGTGAGCAAATCCTTCTGCTCTGATATAAACTTCATATACTAAAGTGTGGGGATGGGTGTCCATCAGTGGATGACATGCTAGCCTTTTTTAACTCTGATACCATAAGCTAAATGAGTCTTTAGGAGCTTCAAGGTATGTTAGCAATTCTTTTACCTGTGTGCCATTGCTTTGTGTGGGTCAGAAACATAGTATGCTTGGAGCTGCCAGAATAAATGCCTCCAGAACTGGGGTTGAAACATAGTTTCTGTTCCTGCACTAGTCCTGTTGCTCTTACCAGAGCTGCTTAACTTTATTTTTTAAGTGTTTCAGGTGAAAGCCTTAATCAGGCACCTGCCCCTTAAGGTGGGCTCCCATGTGGTGTTGTATAGACTGAAATATAAGATAGTCCTTAAAGTTGTGAGGTTAAGAAACCATAACAAACAGAGGAATGCTCCTGTTGCCAAAGGGTAAGAGTCTGGATTAGATGAGCTTGACCTTGCTCCAGTGGCCCTGGCTAGTCACTTCAGGTGGCTGCTTTAGCCACAGGCTCCTTCTAAGTGAAGTGGCATTTCAAGTGGTCCTGATGATCAGGCAGCAGACCCAGGCAGGACGAGCCCTGTGCCCCAGGCATGCTGTGTGTGCAAGCCTGGCAGAAGGAACACCCCATATTCCAGTGGTCTTGCCACCATGAGGACTCACATTATGGAGTTGTAACTTAACCTTAGAAAGCAAGTGCTATTCTGGCTTGGGGGCTGCTCTGCCAGAGCAAGGTGGAGATGTAGGTCCCTCTACAGCCAAGCTGAACTCCTTAGGGAATTTGATATTTTTGTCTGTTTTCTGAGCAGGTGTTTACTTGTATCACAACCACTCTCCTTCAGTGGTGCCCTGGCCCTGTCTGCTCAAAAGCTACTGAATTTGGGCCTCAAAGGCTACTGAATCCCCCATAATCTCTGCAGAGCAGTTTCCCTCCAGGTCAGGGCTGAGATGGTGCTAGTGGGACCAGAGTGGTCCCCTTCCATGCACATCAGTATTCTACTCTAGCATTGATAGGGTGCTCCCAAACCATTTACATATTTATCACTGGTCCAGCTCAGAGCTAAGTAATGGAAGGTTTCTTTCTTTAAGAACAGTATCATGTGTGTCTTTTTGTAATTAATCAGTGTGGTTCTGTGTTCTTATGTAGCCAACACAGAACTTGTATTTAGATTTAGTTCTTACTGCACTTCCCATAGCCCTCATGGTGATACTTCTTCCTGCTTCCTTTGACACTTAGACAATAAAATTCCCTCTGTACTGCTCTCAGCTTGTGCAGAGAAAACAAGATGTCTGTACTGTCTCTTTCTTGCCAATTTAAACTTTCCCATTGCCAGTCAAAGGCACAGCCTGGAGTGATGGCATCAGACAGATTGTGAATAGATGCCCTGTACTAGCAACACTATGGAAATGGAAGAACCCTCTTTCTCCTTCAACTGGAACCAGTGAGTGTGTCTGCACACTCAGTGGCAGCTGCCAGAGAGTAAGAAGTATGTATGTGGCTGCATAGCAAAGGTTATAACACATCCTTTCCTCTTGAACTTCAACAAAACTTGAACTTCCTCTTGAAATTCAACAAAAGCAAGTGGAGAGTCTGGCACCTGGGGAGGAACAGCCCCATGTATCAGTACAGGCTGGGGGTGACCTGCTGGAGAAGAGCTCTGTGGAGAAGGACCTGGGGGTCCTGGTGGGTGACAGGTTGGCCATGAGCCAGCAGTGTGCCCTGGGGCTGAGAGAGACAATGGGATCCTGGGGGGCATCAGGAGGAGTGTGGCCAGCAGGTCACAGGAGGTGATCCTCCCCCTCTACTCTGCCCTGGTCAGGCCCCACCTGGAGTATTGTGTCCAGTTCTGGGCTCCCTGGGATAAAAAGGACAGGGATCTCCTGGAGAGAGTCCAGAGAAGGGCTACAGAGATGATGAAGGGCCTGGAGCATCTCCCCTATGAGGAGACGCTGAATAAGCTGGGGCTGTTCAGCCTGGAGAAAAGAAGACTGAGGGGGGACCTGATCAATGTCTATAAATGCCTGAAGTATGGGGTGCAGGGGGAATTGGCCAGCCCCTTTTCAGTGTCTGTGGGGACAGGACAAGGGGCAATGGCTGCAAGTTGGAGCCCAGGAAGTTCCACACCAACCTGGGGAAGAACTTTTCCCCAGTGAGGGTGCCAGAGCCCTGGGACAGGCTGCCCAGGGGGTGTGGAGTCTCCTTCTCTGGAGAGATTCCAGCCCCGTCTGGACGCCGACCTGTGCAGTATGAGCTGGGGAGCTGCTTTGGCAGGGGGGTTGGACCCCAGGAGCTCTCCAGGTCCCTTCCAACCCCTACAACTCTGTGATCCTGTGAACTGCCATCAGTCATGCTGGATAGATAAGAGATCAGTGGATGCAGCAACAGAACAGAACACAAAGCTGAAAGGGTTAACACAAGCCTCTGTTTGCACTGCACTTCTCTTCAACACATGATCCAGTCTCCCTTCCCTGGCTGAAAAGCAATCCTGCTTAAGGTCTGCAGTTCAGTGGCCTTCCAGACTAATGACCTCACTGGGACTTCTCAAGACAAATGCTGGGTTAATAAAGGACAGTCAGCTGCAAGACTCAGTGCATTTCCCCAGCAAGGGGGATCCAGCTTTATTCATGCTATCATCTTTCAGGCATACACATCCCTTCTCTCTAGGGAAATGAGTAATAGCTGGGACCAGGGCCAGGACACAGCCAAGCCTACAGCATGTAGAGGAAAGGAATAAACATCTCCTAACCTGTTACTCCAAAGAGAATGGCACATGCAATACTCCCTCCCAGCTACCTTAATTGTGCCCACAGCTTCTGACCTGAGGGGAAGTAACTGCACAGTACCTAGCAGATGGTATCAAGACACAAAGAAAGTAGCCACTTCATAAGGCTGCATGGCCTGTGCTCAAGCCCAGGAGTTGACAGTAGACTTGAGCAGCAGATGAAGGCTGCTTGTTCCCCTATTAAATGCTTTAAGATTAGTAATATTTGTTAAAAAAATAGTAAAATGCTGTGACACCTATAAATCTCTACTTTGGCTGCTTCCTTGAAAATACTCTCTGCACCATATCTTAACAGAATCTGCTAAAGATCAGGTAACTAAACCCCTTGAGATGGGGGTGAGGGGTGGGTGATAGCTAGACAGTGGAGTGAGAAAGGCAAAACAGTGACTTGGCCATAGCTGAGATTAAGAATATGACTTTCTGCTCTCCCTTAGATCAGGCTTTCCTCCCTGCTGCAGATAGTTCTAGGTTTTTAAGTCAGTTAGACATTATGCTACTTGGACCTGAATGAAAAACCTCTGTCTTGGAAAGGATACACAACTCAGCAAAGCAGCAATTAGAAAAAAAAAATAAGAAAAAGAAACCCAATCACCTACTATGCTGAGACTGCAAAAATGAAGCCTCTTGCATGCCTAAAAGCACATAGAAATCTATTCATGAGAGAGTGAGACTGAGCCTTAACAGCACCCTTCATGCTGGATGCACTGCAGGGTTACCAAACACAAAGGCATATGGCACACTGTGGATAGCAGGCCATTCCAGACTTCAGTTAACTCAGCTGACTTGGCTTTCCTGGCTTGTATTTTTATTTTGGCAAAGAATGACTCCCATCCTATCTCCAACCTCACTCTGGGAGGAAAGGAGGAGCTTTAGAATAACCACCACCTTAATCTAATCCCAGTTCAGGAGCAGCTCCTCTAAGTGGCTGGTAACCAAATAAACTTAAGACTGCTGTAGAAGGCTTTCCATCCAGAAAGAAAGGACCAAAACCCCAAATAACATTGCTCAGGCTTGAAGTCAAGTATTTTTTATGTATAAAAGGAAAGGCTGGATGGAACAAATGCATCTTTTGTTGTAGCACATGCCAGCAAATAGTCCAGTCCTCCCATTTGCCACCTCAGCACCTTTAAAGCTCCTGTGTTTGTCTAACCAGAATTAGGAAAAATTTTCCAGCTCTACTATACAGCATTCCTAGTCCCTTAGAGCACAATCATCTGCAGTCTAGAATGGAAATAAAATAAACACATTTTAAAATAAATTAAAGGAAAAGGAGCTTCAAGACCAGAATGACATTTTCAGTGGCAGCTGGAGGGTAACTTGCCTTGACAGGCAAAGCCAAAGTCATACAGCTAACAAAAGGCAGGAGCTTGAGGCTGCCACTGTTCCATCAGTCATCTTGGTTGTCATTGCAGCAGGTGAGTTCTCTGCAGACACTCAGTCTCAGAGCTTGAAGCACATTGCAGCTTGTGCCTTTCAGTGTGAGGCTGCTATGGAAAGCACCACAGGCTGGGCAGCTACAGCCTGGTGAGCAGCAGGTCATGGCCAGCTCTTAACTTGCACAACTGAAAGGAGATGGTATCCCACTATGGCCTGTGTCCTCCTCCTTCAGATGAGCCACAAAAGGCTTTATCTGCATTTAGATGAACCTTGGATATGTCTGTAAATTCCTAACAACACATCCAATGAATGTTTATTAGTGGGGTGGTGGCAATGGAAGGAGATGCTGCCCTGCAGCAACACCCTGCTTTGCAGACTGCCCTCACCACTCTCAAACATCATGAGGAGCAGGGCACATACCTCACTCTGCTCTTAAAAGAGATTCTCTCTCAGATGCTGAACAGTGCTTGGAGCCTCTAATGCACTCCTCAAAGAAGAGGAACTAAGGTAAAGTAGATTTCAGAGTTCTGCCTTGCTTCACAAAGCCTGTGGCATACAGGGTGTTAGTGTCTTAAGTGCTTTTAGTTTGTTTTCTATAACAAGAGTTGTTCCCATCTAAGTATTGAATTCAGAGCTCCCATCCCTCCCACTTAACCCTTCAGGAGTGAGGGAGCCCACTATCTTATGGCTTGACACTCTTTAAATGCTGAGTTTCTAATCAGACTTAGCCCTAAAGAATTCCACCCATGGCTTTAAATGAAGAAATACAGCTGCAGAAAGAAAGAAACACCAGGAACTCACAAAGATAACTGGAACAGGCAGTCATGGGAAAACAGCTGCTGGAGGGATCCCTCACCAGGAAAAAGCATGGAGAAAGAAGACCTCAGGCAGCAGCCAAGTGCATTTCTTGAGAAAGGGAAAGAAACTAGAGCAATTCTATTGTTTAGCACTCCTCCTATCCCATGTCATTGGGAAAACTGATTATAAAAGGGCATCCTCCTGAAGTGATGAGCTTCAAACTCTGAGAAAGTGAAGTTCAACTTCTATCTAAACAGCATAACTAAATACAGCTCAGCAGCTGTGGTGCAATCTGAGCTGCTGTCTATCCAAGACACTTTGTCAAATGCATTTGCCTCTACAACTGCCTGCTCCTGCAGCTTTGGAGGCTGGGGACGGGGTACATATGCACACTGCCAGTGGTCTCTGTCATCCCCTCCCTTAGGTACCAGTCTCTCTAAGCTCTACAGCCCTACTTAAATTGTGTGGATGATCCTGTCTCTACAATCCCTTCCCTTTCTGAGTACAGCTGATAGTCCTGCTGTTCCATTTAATAACCATTTACAGAGCCCTCTGTATTTATCAGAAAGCTCTGCTAATTACAACTCATCACACATTTAGGTGGGGAAACAGTGTTCAGAGCTACATTTGGAACCCTGGTTCTGCTTCCCACCTCAAGTTGTTAATTACCACAGCTACTGTCAAAGCATCACAGAACACACTATTTTCTCCCTACAGCTATGTATTGTTATTGTAGAAGTGGGGACTCTTTCAACCCCATCTCCAAACCTGTCCCCCAAAGCTGGTGGCATTCACAGGTCTCCAGCTCCATTTGAAGTTAACTCTGAATTGCTTTAGAACACAGGTTCCTTTCTATCCTGAAACAGGTCAGCTCTGTAAGGGTCTGTACCAGAGCTTCAGGGACAGTGGTCAGAACAACCAGGGTGATCAGCTCTTCAACCTCACCTTTGTATGTCTGTATGCAGTCACCAGCAATGGCCCTGCATTTCTGCAACAGTACATGAATTCCCAAGGAAGTGTGTGTTGCCCAGAGCTTCAGGAGCCACTGGTCCCTCTGGGAGCTTTCTAACCTTCAGAAAGAAGAACCAGAGGATTTGCAGGCACTGTCCTGGGGTTTCTCAGCACATGATTCCATACCCAGTGTTCAACAGCTTCACCAAGCTGTATGTAAGTATGAACTTAACCAAGTTCATACCATACTATTTCAAAGCATTAGTTTCACTAATTGGAACACAAGCTTTTCAAAGTATATATATATATATAGCTGGGACCTTAAAACCTCCCTCATGCAAGTTACCCAAAAGAAAAATCAAGTCTTTGGTTTAAAAAAATCGAATGCTTCAGCCAGTGCAAGGGCAACCAGCTCACCTGAGGGTGTACTGAGCACACCCTACAGCTCCCAACAGGTGGGGCAGGAGGGCTGCTTTCACACACACACACCTCTCATCAACTGACCACCAGACCCAGCCAGCAATTACAAGTGAAGCAGACAGCCAGAGTTTTAAGTGCCAACACTGAGTCACAATGGTTTTTTGCTTTGCTTTTGGTTGGTTGTTTTTAAACCTTCAGTGTCTTCCAAGTTTCCTATTACAATGTTACCAGCTGGTGGGAGTTATCTGCAACCAGGCTGCTTTCTGGCAACCTCTTCAAGCTCCAGAGAAAATAAAAGCTCTTGGTTGGCTGATTTCCCTTTCCTTCCAGCCCTTTACAAATACAACCAATTACAAAACCAGAGTAAGAGTCCTCACAGAAATCAGTGCAACTGCCAGGCACACAGAGCCATAGACATGCACTGCGCTGCAACCCTCCCCATGTATAAACACCAGCACCCCACCAGAAGCAGTACCTGTGAAAGCAGGGGCAAAGCTGCAAACTTCTTCAACCCCAGACTGCTGTTTGCTTATGCAGACTCCTACATGTTACCCCAGCTGGGGTAGCAAAAGCCATCCCCATATCACTAGGCAAATGCCACACCATCTGCCAGGAGGAAGAAAGGAATATGCAGTCCTTACACAATCATATGGGCATAGAACACAATCCCCACACACCCTCCTTGTTTCTGTACAGTGTACAGCAGTGAGCTGTAAAAGATCAGCAGTACTTGCTTTCTTTGGGAGGAGGGGAAGGGTTCCTGAATGCAAACCATTTTGCAAGACAAACCCAAAGCCAAACAAACCACCTCTGGAACCTGGGGATGTGCTGGCAGGCAACACTAGGCCCACTTCCCTCTCTCCAACCCTCATTACTACTATCTTGTGTGGCTAATTTTTCCTCTCCTCTTTCACATCCCAGCCAGCAAAGCCTTGTTGAGCAAGTCCTCAGAGGGTTCAGCTGCCAGGCATCCAAGCTACTACAGTTACTTTGTGTTTTCTTAGATCAGAATGTTTTATTTTTAAATAAAATAACATTTAAAACATTAAAGCCCCCCCAATATAACCCAGGAAGAGAGAACAACATTTCAAGTTTCCTTGTACCTTCACACAAAAGCCTGAGATGAGCCCAGATTTCCCTGCCTCATGTGTGAGCAGAAGACTGGTAATGTTTCTGTCAATATTGCTCTCATCTCTCACAGGACAAAAAAATAAGAGAAAACCCACTAAATGCCTGGCTAAACTGGGGAAATGTACCTAGGAACAGGTACAGTTCTGTTGGGTTTGTGCCAGCCCAGCCACTGCTGACAAAAGTACACTGATAGGATACCAAAGCTACACTGGGATCCAAGCGACTGACAACCTGGCTTCAAGCTACACAGCCTTCCCTTCCCTCCCAACTCCTGTCAAGAGACAGGAGTTAGTGCTACAAGTTCTACCTACCAAAATGTGGCTGGCTCCAGAAGAAGGCAGTAGCATGAGCTTCAGTCAGGTGTAGGAAGATGCTACAGGTTGGCTATCTGGCCCCTAGCAGGCTGAATGGAGTGACAAGTATCAGCTCTTCCATCTGATGGCTCTGCTGCCTCTCACATGCTTTCCCCTCTCTTTTGGAACCTCACAGAGCTACAGACTCCTGGAGCTGTCATGCCTTCCAAGATTATTTTTTCCACCTTATATTTACTGAAAAAATTGTACATATTTTTCCTACAAGTGCCAAGCTAGGTCCCATTCTGAGGCTGCTAGAAAGAATAGAGCCTTCTCCAAGGCCTCTAGACTTTTGCTGCAGGTCTAGAGCTCCTGCAGCTGGCTCTGCAGAACCCCTGGCAATCCCATTCTCTGGTCCATTAGTCAGAGCAAGCAGTTTCTTGTAGAAGCTGTTCAATGACTCAAACCCCTCTGCCAGCAAGGCAGCCCTTACACGGTGTTAAGTAAAAGCCACTTCCAAGCACTTGTCACCGTTCTCAAAGGCAACAGAGCAACTAGCCCTGGAAGGACCATACTTCATAACCTATCACTGAGAAATTCAAAGAACTATTGTTTTGGTGTGAAAGCACAGTGGTGCATCCATCCCCTGCTGCTTGGCAGCAATTCAGTAACCAGAAGGAGGCAGTGTTGCCTCTCTCTTCCTCAGCAATTTGAGGCTCTTGCACAGGGACAAACACGTTCCCGCAGCACAGGAGTATCTGCTGAGCCAAGCAGGGGAACAAGGATCCCTTTAAGAGGTGGTAATGCCTGAATATAACCAGGAGCCCTCTGGGAACACAGCTCAGGTTTGGCAGAGACCTACAAAACACCAACGTGTAAAGCACTGCAACTCTCCCATCCCTGCTTTTGTGTGGGTGTGAGTGGGGGAAAGGGACTTTTAGAGCATGACAAGGAAAAGAGTTTTCTTGCAAGCAGGGTGTGCAATCCAAAGCCTCAACTGCTGTATTCAGAACAGCTTTCCTTTAGGGAAAGGGAACAGACACTAACCCTCTCTGAGACCAGAGATCTCCAAGCCAAAGCTAGCCAGCAGGCAGAGATGATCAGAGGAACAGAACGTGTTTGGTAAGCCATGTGCCATCAAGAGGACATCTTCAGAGAGGAGGGAAAGGCGGCCGAGCAGCTTCAGGGCTCCATCCTGGTACAGCCGGCGACCTGACAAAGACAAGGGAAAGAAACATCAGCCAAAGGCTGGGGCTGTAGATTGACTCAACACTCAGAGGGACACTTGTCAGTGCTTTCCTATTCTTTCCCAAATGAATGAAGACAGCCTGCACAAACACTGCGTGCACCTCTGAGCCTAGATGTGAAAGCAGTGAGCACTCTGTAATACTGCTGTTGAATGGTTTCGTACACTTGTAGGCAAAAGAATCAAGTCTATACTAAATTCACCAGGCAGTTGCTAACAAGAGAAGTTCCTTTCATGGTACTAACTCCTAGAAATAGCTTTAGATTATCCCCTGAGGCAGAGTTAATCTTTTCATTCCTAAACTTCTCACCAAAGTTGAGTCTGATACAATCCAAACCAGCCCAGAGACGGTTCTGATTTATGTGTAGCCGTTCATCAACCTAACTCCTGTTTCAGGCAGCAGAGAGGTGGTGCCATTGTATGGTAACCAGTCACCACGTCCTAAGTAAGGCCAGTGTGTAATCTCAGTCAGACCAATAATCCAAGCCTTTGAACTAAGGACCCAGCACTGCCTGTTACCAGGCACACAAGTAAGGTACTGGCACTAAAGAACAGAACCCATTCTGTTCTAGCTTCCTCAAAAGTCTATGTGAACCTAAGCTAAGCAGCTTTAGTTTCTCCACAGCAAAGAGAAACTGTGTCTTCTCACAATACCCAAGCAAATGTCACTCCCACTTCATGCATCATTTCAGACAGTCAGACCCTGCAGACCCACCCACCTTAACCACACACGCTGCCCAGCACAAGCTGCAGGCTGGGATGCCGCACAGCCCTCTCCCAGCATCACAGAGATAAGCCCCACCCTGCCACTGCCACACTCACCCCCCCTGCTGCCATTCTCCACAGGCTTTGCTGAGTAGAAAATATAATCAACGGTGGCTCCAAGCCCCATGGGCATCGTTGTGACCTCTGGGCGCCCCCTCTGGGGCAGGAAGTGGCTGTAGACAGAGGTCAGGTTGAGGCCATGCTGGATAACACCTGAAGACCTGCACATGAACAGCCAGTTTACCAGTAGGAAGGAAAGAGGATGATGCAGTGTTCAGCATTGCAGTCACAGCTGAAGTTGGACATTCCCTTGCTGATGCAACAGTCTAAACTATTTCTATTTGTGAACACACAGAAGACAGTCTGTCAGAATTATTCACCCCACTTAAACCAAAGTGGACTATGAACTTCCTTTGTCTCCAACACCCAGTCCAGTTCATGTCCTTCATTCCCAACCTCACCAAGCCAGTGCTGATGGAACAGCACACAGCTGCTGGGACAACCTTGGGTAGATCTGGCTTTTCCAGATCCCCTTCCTTACTCTCTTCCACCCTCACATTTATTTCAACCTCTAACGCTGCCAGATTTTCAGTGTGCAGGAAAAGGAGACCAGACTTGAAGAGTGGGGCCATTGAAAGTGCCCCAAATTACCTTGGGACATATGGCTGAGGATCAGGGTCTTTCACCAAAGCAGCAGGCTTGGGCCAGTGTGCAGGGCGGTCTGCAAAGGAGCAAAGAGATTCCAGCCAGACCTACACAGATCCTCCAGGATGCTGCTCATCCCAAGTCTGAGAAGCTTCGACCAAGACCAAACGAATCTTATTGCCCAAGAAGAGCAGACAGCTTCCAGTCAGAGGCACCTTCAAGAAAAATATCCACAAGAAGCCCCAGCCCTAAGACTATCAGGAACTTCCTGAGTGCAGATCACTGCAAACAACTGAGAAGTCATGTTCTGTCCTGCTAACAACATGTCCTTAAAACATTTAATATTATTAAGGCTCAGGATTCTTAAACGTTTGTTCTCAAAGAAAGTTCATTTGTCTGAGCCTACAGCTTACTCAAAGGGTGTCTAGAAAGGCAGAACATAAATTGAGAGAGCAAAACAAGCCATGTCACAAGGCCCAGAGGACTACTGTGTACCAGCATCCAGAGATATCTATGTTGTGGCCATCATGACATTCCAGTCTTCACAGTTGTTCCCCACAAAAAAATCTTGAAGCAGGGAAAAAAAAAAAAAAAAAAGAATTTTTTTTTCACATTGTATCAAACAGCCTCCAAAAGAGGCTGAATTTCAGTGCACCTCAAGGAACAGTCAGTGTGTGTGAAGGTGGTGAGCTCTCATGGAATCCATTAGCAATCACACAGCCACCAAAGGTACCCTCCTGCCTTCTCTTTTCCTCACCAAGTAGTACCTCCACCTCCCTCACATTTTCATGAGAACTGAGCTAGGTGAATCCCAAGCTGAAAAGCCTCCCATGAATACCTGGTTTAGCATCTGTCACACCTTCCAAGAGCACCAGGTGTGGTGGTCGTTCACAGGCAACATCACAAAAGTGGAACTGGAGCAGGAAGTCCCGGCTGTACTTACGTCTGCCTGCAGAGGAAAACACAAGTCACTGCAACACAGCCACACCTACAGGGGACACCTGCATGCTCTTCAGACCTCCCTAATGTGACAGAGGTTTCTGTGACCTAGCACTCTGATGCCATGAGAATGGGAATCACTTAATAACCTACATTGAGAACATCTATGTAAATCTAGAAGAACAGAGCACAGTTATTGCTATCCCTTCAGCTAATGCAAGAGTCACAGTCAGCACCTTGATGAAACAAACCAAAAGTGTCCCCTCTGAGACACAAGAAGCTCAAGGGACTTTGAAGCAGCTCTGTTAGTGTGCAACTCAAGGAAACATCTGCCAAAAATAACCAGTTCTGGAGATCAGGTTGAATACAAGTTCTACATTAGAGCTTCCAACAAAAGCTAGTTAGATTTGGCTCCTTTTTTTTTTTAAGTCTGCTCTAAGAGAACAGCAGAGAACAGTCATCACTGTAACTGGGCTCTCATGAATGACTTCCTATTATTAGTGGTGTGCAGATACTGCCCAAAACTGCTCCCACTAACACCTGCACCTGCAAGCTGTGGCTGCTGAACATGGCTCACAATGGCACAAGTGTATAAATCCAGGAGTATGAAAGAGATGTAGCATGATGGTTACTGGCAGGGGAACATTCAGCTCCTGGCTAGAGAAAGAAAATGGCAGAAATTGGGCTACAGCAATAGACTCCAGAAAAAATAAATTTAATTCATGTATTAAGGAAAGAGAGAGGAGAATCTTTGCAGAGGGCCTAATGCAACTCAAGCTCAAGCTGCTCAGAGAAACAGCAAGGCCCAGACACTGTTTCATCCTCAGCAAACTCATGTTCTCAGTGCACACTGGCACTCACCCGACTTCTTTGGCTGGCACAGAGCGACATACTGGCAGTTGTCTGTTACCCCCAGCGAGCTTGGCCACAGTGGGGCCAGCAGCTTCCGTTGATAAAACTGTTGGGAGAAGTCCTCCTGACCAGACACCTGCATGAGGTCAGAAACAGGAAGATCAACACACAGAGCAGAACTTTTGCAAGGCACAGACAATGTACGTACAAGCACTTGCCATGAGCAAAACAGAATACCCTCACAGAAAGGCACTGACTACACTGCTCAGCATATGGTGAGGATGTAAGAAACCTTTAGCTGTGGGGAACAGATACAAATAGCTAAAAGTCACCTCAAAAGACATTTTGCAGGCACCTATTAAGGCATCTATTACTGAACTGATGATTCAGCTTGAAAGCCAACAATGTATTTGATTGTTGATACACGGTTGCAGCTAATCACAAGAGGCTCTACTATAGGTGCCCCTTGCAAACTGCTTTCAGATCAAACTTCCTCATAAAACATCAGCAAGTCTTAGGGGAGGTGTAGTCCTCTATGGTTCCAGTCACCCTGGCACAAAAATCCCATAACAAGGGAGAACCAGGACCTGAAATTAAGTGGTCTATTATCACCGGTCTGCCTCAAGAGAATCCAAAAGAGCAGTGGTGGAAACAACTTGCACACATTTGTCTGCTTCATTCCCTAGCAGGCCTGGAAGCACTGGGGAAGACTTCTGAATAACTGAATTCAATACTCAGACTGTTTCTGCAGGCATGCATTTCTCCAGCAGCATGCAGGAAAGAGCTGCCAACCCCAGCTCTGGCTGGCACCTACCTTCCAGGCTGGCATCCCCTGGTAGGAAAGTTCACCGTTCCGAATGAATTTGTAGAGTGGAGAATCAGGTACAGAGTTCAGGTCTCCACACAAGATGACAGGATAGTAGCTGCCTTCAGTAGTTCTGGCAATCTTGTCAATCTCTGCTAGGAGCAAGGCCATCTGGGCCAGTTTGATATCTCCGCGACGAGGGTTGAACAACACATGAGTGTTGGCAACACACAAAGGACTGACTGCCTTCAGATCACAGCCCTCTGGGAGCAGAGGCTGTAGCAGCAGCACCAAGCCCACGTTATCCCGATTGAGGACATCCAGGCCAGGCCTGAAGTATTCTACGGGGCTGAAGCTGATCAGCTGGAACCTGCAGTGCTTGTAGCACACTGCACAGCCATCTGTCTTCGTCCCAGTTCTCCGTTTATAGAAGCATGCAAACCCTGAAAAGAAACCAGCACCTATTAAAAGGTCTCTCTGGCTGCTACCTCAGGCATTCCTACTACATCTGGGTACAGCATTATACCCAACCCTGTTCCAATAATCAATTTACCATTTATCATTTAGGGTATTTCCTCTCTCCTTGTCCTTCTAGGACCCTCACAGTTTTGTTACTCTGACAAAGATCAATGACAAAAGAAAGGGTAAAGATCCAGGCAGCTGGTTCAGAAGTATGGGCCAGCAGCCACTTGCAAACACGAGTAGCTCTCTCAAGGCTGAGTGCTTTGAAGACACTACACAGGAATCAGTTCCTGGCCAGACCCATCAGCTGGAGGTACAGACACAGAAAAGCAAGACATACCCATCTCCCTGAACGCTGGTTCCAGCTGCTCCCAGTAGTGGTTCTCTTGCACCTCCTGGAGACACAGAACCTGGAAGGAAGGCAGAAACCTCATCAGGATTTGCTTGTTACCTTGTTTTGGGGAAGGAAGAAACCAGAAAAGTGCATTCACATACCAACCCCACAAAACCAGAAAGGTGATCACTGCAGCTCCTATTCTGTACATTCTAGACAGAGAGAAATAACTTTCTGGGTCACTTTAGCTTATTGTTCTTTTTTCCAGTGGTGAGGCAGAAGATCCTTTATCACACAAAGAAGACTCAAGGAATAAAGTCATTAAGTGTTCTTCTATGCAGGCTTCCCCTCTTATTCTGCCATATAAACCTGGTCCTTTCTTCCCCAAACACACATTAGGTCTTTTTCCTGTATTTCTGCTGCTTAAAGAACTTAAGCCCTGCTATCAAAGTATGACTGGTTTCTACAGTAACACAATCAAAGCAAGACAGACACTCAAACCAAACACAGGGGGCCTCAAACACTCTCAGAAGAATCACTGTTCCAGTGATATCTTCCTAGGACTTTCCCCATGCTTTTTTTCTTCTTTAATGCCATTAGATCAAACAAGGAATTCAAATTCTGGTGACAATGATGTGGGAAGGGCTCAGTCATACTCACATCAGGATCCCAGTGCTGGATCTCCTGCAGAAGGTTTGGAAGGCGATAGTTCCAGTTCAGGATGTCTGGATGACAGTGTACATAGAGATCAAGGCCCTGCTCCACCAGGTCCTGGGCAAGGATGTTGTATGACATGACACGAAATTCAAAGAGAGGAGTGTTTTCTGAGACCTGCTCTAGCACACAGGGCTGGACAGTAAGATCCTCCCAGTCTCTCCACAGGATCTCTATATGCAAGAGACAAAAAGCCAAGTTACAGCCAGGCTGGGTACCCTACTGATAGCATTCTCATTCTCCAAGCTTGGGTGTTCTACCCCTCTGAACAAACCTTCCCCCACTAGTGCTATGGATAGGTGTCAATGGGGATGAGCTAACAGAGGAGCAGAGTCAGGGTACTGAAACACTCGAATGAACAACTTCTGGGTGGTTTTCATAGTATAAACCCAGCACTTGGGAACAGTTCCTGGGAAACGAGCATGTATCAAAGTTCAGGGCAGACAGCCTAAAAGCACAGGAATGACCATGACCAGCTGCCCCTCAGCAAAAACTTACTTCATAGTTTTCACTAGCAGATCCTGTCAATTCTGCATGGCCAGAATCAATCAATGTCTTACTGACAGCAAGTCTGGACACAATAACCCAACCACACTCACTACCAGTGGAAATCCCAAACCAAACATGAGAACTGGAGCTGTTACTACTGACCATGGTAGGGTACCTCTGTCGGGAGAGGACAAAATTGTACCGTATCCTGAAGGGGCCAGGCTGGGGGGTCTGTTGGCACTGTCTCCACATCACATGCTAAACTCCAGGCCAGCACAGCTGGGTCATCATTCTGCACATCTGCACTGACAGTGGCACAGCCAGCTATCTGGTGATCCGTCTGTGGCACCACAGCTGCCCAAGGGGCACTGTCTGCTACAGCCACTGGCTCCTCTGCTGGTAATTTTGTCAGTTCAGTCACTGCATGTTCCTGCAATTCTGAAGAAGCCAAGGTGTGTAGATCTGTGAGCTGCTGACCAGCACACTGGGTGACTTCTGGAGACGTATTCAGGTCACTGAGGCTAGTCATCAATAACTCTGAACCTTCTAACCAGTCGCTAGTGAGTGTAACTGATGCTCTCCCAACTTCTGGAGGGCTCTCACTGGCTGCCAAATTCCCTGCTCCTTCCTCCAGCCACTGCTGGAGAAGGGCTTCTTGCTCTTCTGGAACCGATCTTCCTCTGGCTGCAGCAAAGACGTCTTCTATCTGGGTGGACGTGCTCTTCGCCAGAAGCACATTCTTTCGGCAGGTAAAGAAAGCATCTGCCATTGAAAACCAAACAAAACCAACATAAGAGAGACAGAAATCCCCTCTCACTCTTTGCTTTTTCCCATGCTTTTACTGTACCTCAGTGCAATGCAACCATTCAGTGCAGCAAACCAAATTACTTCTCCAAAGGAAAACAGTTACAGCCTGAATAACTTACCCTGCCTCTTTCTGAAAGCTAGACCACAATCCAATTCCAGTCATGTTAGTCAAAGTCACTGAAACCAGGCTGGATGGCAATGGCTTTCCCAACTCTAGGGAATGCAGATGTAACTCACCCAGTGCCACAGCCAGCCAGCCAAGCTAAAAGGCCTTGTGGAAGCTATCAGCTCCCAGCAGCACCTCTAAAAGCAGAGTCTGTAGAAGTTAACTGATGGGGCACATAGACTAAGAAGCCAAGCTCATGTAAATGCCCACTTGGAGGAAGTTTCTTTCCAGGGATTGAGTAAGAAAGTAGTGTTCAGCTCAGAGGATCAAGCATATCACAACAATGTGTTGTAGGAGAACAACTGTTCTGTTATTAAGAGATAAAAAATAAAGATACAGAGGGACCAACACATAGCCTTATTAGAGAGAATATATGCACAGCAGCAGTCCTGGTAAGAATTACAGATCACCTGATGACTGACATTTGTGACAAAAATTTTTTTTAAAAAGACCAACTCTGTTGTGAATATATCACTCAACAGTACTAACAGTTGGTGGGGTAAAGTAGAAAAGCCAGGAACTGTTTTCACTTGCATCTATGTAAGAGATGACAGAACTTACATTTTCCTATGAATTCTGCACAGTCTCTACTGTTGACTAGCAACTTCTGTTGTCTACAAATCACTTTTTCTCTACTGTATCCCTGCAACAGTCAGTAAACCGGTGCAGTAACATTCAGGAGTCAGCAACATTCATGTATGCTTTTGCTCTATCTTTTGTGTCAAAGCTTTCTGTATGTGCCAGAAACGGAGCTATAAGAACCATAGAACCATACACCTCTCTGTAGTTTGGCAATTAAGTTCACAAGCATCTGCAACACCAATGCAACCAAGGTATTATTATAGGCATATACACTAGTAGGCTACGGCTCTTATAACAGAACTTGTTATTACAGCACAGGAGCTGAATTTGTGAGGAGACAGAGGCTGCTACAGGCCGGGGGACAGTTTCAGGCTGGAGGGTGGCTTTACATCAGCAATCACCAGAGACTGAGAAGTAGATCTAGGAAACTAAGTGAAACAGTGATGCATGCAAAGCAAGAGTCTGTCCATGAGTCACCTGGAGGTCCTTGGGGAGTCACAGCCGCCAAGGCAGCCCACCTCCAGAGATCTCCCCACAGCTGCAGTGCACGTCTGGGGCAGGAGGCCTGAGCCTCCAGGCAGACGGCAGCCTGCCACCGCAGCACAACAGTCGACAAGCGTTTCCCTCAAAACCCCAGTACTCTGCGTTGTGCCGGGCGAGAGCAGCCCCGGCCCGGCACAAGTGCCCACAGCACCCAGGCGGCTGCCCCAGGCCCCGCCAGCCCTCCTCCCCTACTGCCCAGGGCGAGGGGCTCCGGGAGCTATGGAGGGAGCCGCCCCCTCGCCAGGCCGGGGCAAGCGAGAGGCATCCGCACCCCGCCCCTCCGGGCCCCGCCGGCTCCCCCGGCCCCCGCCGCCGCCCGCCCAGGGCCGGGTTACCTCGGAGGGCCCGGAGGAGCCGCGCCGCCGGCAGCAGCACGTAGCAGAGCACGGTGCCGATCATACCGTCCCCGGCCCGGCCCCAACGAAGCGACGCGCTGCGCCGACTCCGCCTCAACAACGACCTTACGGCGCGGCCTGGGCCTGAGCCCCGGCGCCGCGCAGGCACTCACCACGCCGGGCCGGCACCACGCTAAGGCGCCGTGCTCGGGCCTGGCCCTCCCAGCGCGCTGCTCCGGGGCTGCCTCACCCTGGGAGGGCCGCAGCCGGCGGGTGGGACGGCCCCGGCCGGGGTGGGGCCGTGCCCGCTCCGCTATGGGGCAGAAGAGCAGCCGGGGCCCAGGCCTGGCCTCGCCGGGTACTCGCAGCCGGCCGGGCTCTGCGGCAGGGCCCACACCCGCGCTGTGCCGGGGGTCAGACGGGATGAGCCCAAGCAAGGTGGCAGCACCGCTCCGGCCCCGCCGTCCTGAGCCTGTGCTTGCGAACTAAAGCTTTCACCCCCCATTCCCTGGGAATCCAAACAAAGGAAAATTTCCAGGATGGTTTTTTTTCCCCCCTGGAAAGGTACTGAGTGAGGAAAGTCCCGTGTGCTCCAGATGAGTTAATAATTACACGGGCTTTGCACACACAGTCTGTGATAACCGAGGGGTTTTGTCCACTGTGGACAGGCACCATCAGGGGTGGGTTATTAAAAGCCCTGCAGGAGGGTGCTGCCCCCCTGCAAACTGCTCTCAGGTAGCACAGCTCTGCAGAATCATTCCCTCTCCCTTGGCCCTGAGCACACTGTGGCATTGGCAAGGTAAGACCCGTCACACGTTGAAACCAGAGAGTTTCATATGGAAAGAGAAATGCTGCTGGAAGTCAATGTTCTTAACGTTTTGCATCATCCCACATTCGAACGTGTACAGCATCTAAAGGCCAACAGATGGAACTGAGCATGGATACAGCTTCTTACAGCAAGTACACACTTGATGTGTGTAATGGAAGGGTTTGGGGATTCTGGTGGGTGAGAAACTTCCCAGGAGCCAGCAGTGGCTCTTGCAGCTCGCAAGGCCAATGGGATCCTGGGCTCCATCAGCAGAGGGGTGGCAGCAGGGACAGGGAGGGGATTGTCCCTCTCTGCTCTGCCCTCCTGAGGCCCCAGCTGGAGTCCTGTGTCCAGAGCTGGGGCCCCAATACAAGAGAGATGTGGGACTGTTGGAGAGGGGTCAGAGGAGCCACGAAGATGCTCAGAGGGCTGGAGCAGCTGCCCTACAAAGAGAGGCTGAGGGAGCTGGGCTTGTTCAGCCTGGAGAAGAGAAGGCTGCAGGGGGACCTCATTGCAGCCTGCCAGTCCCTGAAGGGAGCAGAGAAACAGGAGGGGATTCAACTTTTTAAAAGGGCAGATAATGGCAGGACAAGGGGGAATGGATTAAAGCTAAAGGAGGGAAGGTTTAGATTGGATATTAGGGGGAAGTTTTTTGCAGAGAGAGTGGTGAGGGGCTGGAACAGGCTGCCCAGAGAGGGGGTGGATGCCCCATCCCTTGCAGTGTTCAAGGCCAGGTTGGATGGGCCCCTGGGCAACCTTGTGCAGCTCCAGGCCTGAGGTTGGTGTCCCTGCCTGTGGCAGGGGGGTTGGAGCTCTCTGATCCTTGGGGTCCCTTCCAACCCATGCCATTCTATGATTCTAATGTGTGATCGTGGTAGCCTTCTTCCAAACTCTCTTTGACATGGGCACTTGCAATGAATGAATCATAGAATCATAGACTCATGTCACCACTGACTCTGTGTTGACTGATGAGTGCTGCCAAACTGCTCCACTGATGGTCACCCGATGCTATCTCATGAGTTACACTTAGACAAATCAATTTTTGAAGGACAACCTGCCTCTTATGCTATGTGTGTATGGTGATTAGTGTAACAACTGTCCACAGCTAAGACCTGAGATGATATTAAATCATATATAAATAATAATCCCAGCAGTCTCATTTTCAAACCCTCAGTTATAAAATACCAGGGACTGGAGATCACAGAATCACAGAGTTGTAGGGGTTGGAAGGGACCTGGAGAGCTCCTGGGGTCCAACCCCCCTGCCAAAGCAGCTCCCCAGCTCATACTGCACAGGTCGGCGTCCAGACAGGGCTGGAATCTCTCCAGAGAAGGAGACTCCACACCCCCTGGGCAGCCTGTCCCAGGGCTCTGGCACCCTCACAGGGGAAAAGTTCTTCCCCAGGTTGGTGTGGAACTTCCTGGGCTCCAACTTGCAGCCATTGCCCCTTGTCCTGTCCCCACAGACACTGAAAAGGGGCTGGCCAATTCCCCCTGCATCCCGTACTTAAGATATTTATAAACATTGATTAGGTCCATGCAGTGATTTGTCTCAAACCCCACAGATGTCTCTGGCAAAGCACAGAACTGCATTGTGGTCTCCCTTCTGCTGCTGTAGTAAGCAAACCTCACTGGTTTCTAGTCAGAAAATAGAGGGTGTTCTCCAGAGGAAGGATCTGCAACATTAAGGACTGATGATAGCCCTTTAAAACAAGGCTGTTCTTTAAAAGGAAAGTTTTAAGAAAGTATCTTCAGACCCAACCCACTTCAGGATAATCAGACTGAAATCAGAGAAGAATGTTAGTTGGTCCCACAAACAAGCAAGTATCCCAACAGTCACAGTTGTTTGGCCTACACTAGAACAAACATTTACAAACCTTGGCAATAAAATCAAAGCTGACAATGGTCATCTGCTTCAGGGTCAAACCTTCCACTGGGTTTTGTGGCATTTTGTTCTATATCCAAATAAAACCCTCCCATGGCCTCTAGTGACTGGACTACTTGAGACATTTATGTAGAACCTAGAGGAATACAAATGCTAAAAATACCTTGTTCTTGGGGAAAGGGACTTTTTCTTCCTCTCTGTGTAGCCCGTATTACATTGTGTAGGCTGCATAAACTTCAAAATCTGTCCAAGAGATGATGTTTGTAATGGAAAGATTTCTGAGTGTATGTATTTGTTCTGCTCAACCTTTATGAGCAAGCCTCTTCTGTTACAGTTTTGATTTTAGCCTCTTGGAAAAGGTCACAAAGTCCTTGGTATAAATGATGCAAAATAAAAAGAACTGAACCAATTTTGGCACCCACAGTAGTTGGTGGGATGAATGAGCACTTGATTCAAAGCCCCATTAAGTGCTGACATGTTTACAAGCCACACTTTATTACCAAACATACCAGGAATTTGGCAGTGGGGAAGCCTGTTCAAGGCTAATAAAGCAAATACACCCCTTCTATCCTCATCTCCTTTAAGACTATAACTGCTGCAAACTGGTGTTCTCATGAAATTGTACAAACTGGAAAATGAACTCAAAGGAGAGGAGAACTCCTACCAGCAGCCTGGCACAACTTTGTGGTATGTCCTGGGGGGTAAGGGGAGGTTAATAGCCAAACCCACAGCTGTTCTCTTCTCAGTAACTGGGATCCAATGGGATCCCAGAGCAATGGGGTTTCCAGCACTGAATGTCACCCCTTGGCATTGGAAGGTGCAGATGAGGTCACAGAAGGGTGGTGCTGGCAGGATGGGGGGACAGGGCAGCTGCAGGCTCTGCAGGGCTTTCTCATGACACCTGGGCAGCCACTACAAGTGGGAAATGGTTTTCTCCTGTTCATAAGCAGTATAAATCAAGAACGTAGATCTTACAAGTGGCACCATTCCTCCTGAAGATGTTTTCATTGTAGCCAAGAGGCCATTTTTTGGGTGTGGGTGTGAGGAAACTACAGCATCTGGAAGGTGGCTGGGAACTTCTCACAGAAGAGAAAAAGCAACTGAACCCCCTGCTCACTGCTGCTGCCATGGAGAAAGAGTCTGAGAAGGACACAGGTGCAGTGCTTACTTCCTAGGAAACTCACTTCAGAAGCAGTCAGAAATGGCCAAAGGAAAATCACCAGCACCCAAGAGGGATGCTGCTGCAGCAGGGTGATCACCATGGGGGAAGGCTTCCCTTCCCCAGCCACGCAGCAATGAGGAGAAAGGTGGTGAACTGGGATCCAGGGTGCCCAGAGACAAGAGCTGCCATCCAGGAGCAGATTCCAAGAAACAGCATGTATGAGGAGAGAGCTTGCCAGTACCAGCTTCCAGGCAACTCTGCACAGCTGTCCCTAAGGCCCACAGGAGATACTGGTGCTCAGCACCCTGTGAGCCCAGATCCTGTTTGAGCCCTCCATCGCCCAGAAGGACAGGCAGGGTGTGAGGGCAGAACAGTCTGCTGAAGTGGCTGCTGTCAGGCTGTGCTTGCACACCACAGAGCCAGGCTCTGCACCTTCTCACTGCATTTTTTTTCCCCAACTCCCAGCTCAGCATTAATGGTGGCTCTGAAATTTCAAAGCCTCCTCTGGCCTGTCACTTAGTCCTGACAAATTCATTTCATCCTGCAATTACTGTAAGGTAGTCTGCCATGCTGAAGGAAGGCAGATTGCAGTTAGGTACCAGGAAGCCATTCTTCACTCTGAGGGTGGTGAGGCCCTGGCACAGGCTGCCCAGAGAAGCTGTGGCTGCCCCCTCCCTGGCAGTGCTCAAAGCCAGGTTGGATGGGGCTTTGGGCAACCTGGGCTAGTGGAGGGTGTCCCTACCCATGGCAGGGGAGTTGGGACTCAATGATTTTAAGGTCCCTGACAACCCAAAGCATTCTATGACACTTTGGTTATCGTTTCTCTGTATTTAAATAGAATATAATGGAATTTATTTAGTGTTAAATAATAATTTTCCCTAATGGTAATAGATAAGATCCATTCTCAGATAATTTGCACAGTTTCAAATTTAAGTTTGTCTAAATAGCCTTATTTTTCTGTAAATGTAGGGGGGGGGGGGAGGGTGTCTGATCCAGCAATAATAATTTGTTGCCTGTTTGGGATTAGTCCCTTTAGATAGCTTTTTCTGCAAACAAGGTTTTTCTTCCTTGCTACAAACTCTTGAAACTTTGACTCTTGAAGTGGGATCTGATAAAATTAATTACCTGCTATCCAGCCCACGCAATTAGATTAAAATTAGGATTTCTCACAGGGTTTTGATGGTATTAACTTTAAAAAAATATTATCACTAGGAAATACCTGGTCAGTTAATAATGGTTGCTGTTTCCCCTTACATATTGTCTTAAATAATTGTGGGTAAAATGATGGCTGAATTTGATTGACAGTAGCAGCTAGGAAAATGGTATAACTGTTAATTCTATGCTGTTCCAGAGGCAAATGTAAAAATGTCTGGTTGTATTGCTTTTTTCTTTGTCTATTTATATTAGGATGGAGAAAAAAAAATTAGGTATTTTATTTCTTTTTTTTCCACAAAGATCTAACATACTTGTTTAGAATTTCTCCTTAAGTCTTTTGATATCAAAAGGCCTTTTGAGGTTCAACACTGCCAAGTGTCAGGGGTGGCACTTGGGCCGGGAGAATCCCAGACACAGATACAGACTGGGAGAAGAGCTCCTGGAGAGCAGCCCTGTGAGAAGGACTTGGGGATTCTGGTGGGTGAGAAACTTCCCAGGAGCCAGCAGTGGCTCTTGCAGCTCGCAAGGCCAATGGGATCCTGGGCTCCATCAGCAGAGGGGTGGCAGCAGGGACAGGGAGGGGATTGTCCCTCTCTGCTCTGCCCTCCTGAGGCCCCAGCTGGAGTCCTGTGTCCAGAGCTGGGGCCCCAATACAAGAGAGATGTGGGACTGTTGGAGAGGGGTCAGAGGAGCCACGAAGATGCTCAGAGGGCTGGAGCAGCTGCCCTACAAAGAGAGGCTGAGGGAGCTGGGCTGGTTCAGCCTGGAGAAGAGAAGGCTGCAGGGGGACCTCATTGCAGCCTGCCAGTCCCTGAAGGGAGCAGAGAAACAGGAGGGGATTCAACTTTTTAAAAGGACAGATAATGGCAGGACAAGGGGGATGGATTAAAGCTAAAGGAGGGAAGGTTTAGATTGGATCTTAGGGGGAAGTTTTTTACAGAGAGAGTGGTGAGGGGCTGGAACAGGCTGCCCAGAGAGGGGGTGGATGCTCTGTCCCTGGCAGTGTTCAAGGCCAGGTTGGATGGGGCCCTGGGCAACCTTGTGTAGCTGCAGGCCTGAGGTTGGTGTCCCTGCCTGTGTCAGGGGGGTTGGAGCTCTCTGATCCTTGGGGTCCCTTCCAACCCATGCCATTCTATGATTCTCTGATTCAGAGAACAGGCCTGGGTAACCCGACACAAGGGGAGGGATTTTTAGCTGGATCCATCTCTCACAAGCCGAACACCAAACCGTGGCTTCTCCATTGGCTCCTGGTCTGGTATAAGCTCTGCATGAGGCAGGCTGAGCAGAAAGCTGTCTGCAGCCCAAAACTTGGGGAAAGGAGAGGGTGATAAAGGAGTCTCCAGACCCATCACTTCCCAGTGTATGGGTTTTAACACCAATAATCACAATCCTATGCTTTCCAAATTCCTGCTTGAATTATTATCATCTGTGTCAGTGCCAACTTCTGCAGCTCCACAGGGGCTGCAGGGACCACTTCTGGATCCACCTCAAAGGGCTCAGTCTGCACACTGCAGGACTGGCTGGAACACTGGGCACGAGAGCCATTGTATCAGAGGATGTACAGTCTGGATGGGTTTCATATAGCATAGACAGCCTGTTCCCCCCAGTGGGAAGTTTATTTTTATCAGGATGATCAGCATTGCAGGGCTATTAAACAAAAAGGATCAGTGAATACTGTCATAATGTTCCAAATCTTTGGTCTCCTGAGTTTTATACATGAGATTTAGACCTATTTTCACCCTTTTTGTCTTTCTTGCACTGAAGTAATGCACATAAGCCCATCATTTGAACAAATAAAGTCTGGCAGAAGGAAAAGGTCTCAATGAAGGAGCTGCAGCTGCAAGGCTGGTTGAAATACAGTGATGTGGGTGCCATCTGGCCAGCCTTTCCCTCACATAGGTTTGAATGAACAGCTGAACTGCAAGCTCCACGTCACACAACAATGCTAAGTGACACCCAAGAAGGGTACAAAATTACAGGTCATTAGCCTGCACCTCTAAAGGGAAATTAGGAGTAAGGGAATAAGGTAGTAAAAGCAGAGACAGGGAATGAAAAGGAAGATTTGGAGTAGGAAAAAATATGTATCATGTTAATAGCCAGAAATGGTTTTGACAAAGTTACTCTTCATTATTTTTGTATGCATTTTCCTCTTAAAAGGAATTTACCAATTCTCCCTCTCTCCAGCTATAAAATAAATTATGAATTGTAGGCAAGACAAGCTGTATCACTTCCAGTGGGTCTAGTTACACTCAGTCCCAATATACAATAGCATTCAAACGTTTTCTCTTTTGCCTTGCTTGAAGAGAGCATTCCCAGTCTGGCCTCAAAGTCAGCCAACAGTGTCCTGCCCAGGCATGGGAAGTGTGAGGTGGTTCAGGAGAGCTAGGAGGAAATGGCATGCATTTGGCTTGTGGGTTTGGGGGGGAATGGGATGAAGAGGGTAGATTTGCTTTCCTTGGTAGGCTCAGGAGTTGAGAAAGGGGAAAAAGGCAGCTCTTGTGGGAGCAAAAACCTAATGCAGTCCCTAAAGACCTAATGTGAGTCCCCCTATATATGGGCTGCAGAATTTGGGGAAGGCTTTTTCCAAAAGCTGCCAAGCCATTGCTGGTCTGCAGATCTGTACCCCCAGAGTGAGCCTGTCTGCACACCAGGCCCAGCTCCCATGCTCAGGGAGCGGTGGGCACAAAGTGTGGCTGAGGAGAGAGTGCATCCACAGCATGTTGAAGAGGGGGACAGGCTTCACTCACAGCAGGGAGAGGTCTGTCACATCCAGGGAGCTATATCTGCACTGGGCTTGCATTGACAACAGGAATTTGTTTGGTTTCATGGCAGACCAGAATGAAGAAATACCTGAAATCAGTGAGTCTCCAGAGTCTGTGTCCCTGGCTGATGCCTCCGCAGAGAAGGCCACACAAGGTTCTGACACTGACCTAGAAGTGGAAGGTGAGTGTTTGCTGACCATCTTCCCTCACTAGCCTTTCCCTTACAGTCAGAGCTGTACCTACCAACAAAAGGTAGGTATCCAAAATGAAGACCAAGGACACAACCCTTGTGGGTGAGAAACTGAACATGAGCCAGCAGTGGCTCTTGCAGCTCGCAAGGCCAATGGGATCCTGGGCTCCATCAGCAGAGGGGTGGCAGCAGGGACAGGGAGGGGATTGTCCCTCTCTGCTCTGCCCTCCTGAGGCCCCAGCTGGAGTCCTGTGTCCAGAGCTGGGGCCCCAATACAAGAGAGATGTGGAACTGTTGGAGAGGGGTCAGAGGAGCCACGAAGATGCTCAGAGGGCTGGAGCAGCTGCCCTACAAAGAGAGGCTGAGGGAGCTGGGCTTGTTCAGCCTGGAGAAGAGAAGGCTGCGGGGGGACCTCATTGCAGCCTGCCAGTCCCTGAAGGGAGCAGAGAAACAGGAGGGGATTCAACTTTTTAAAAGGACAGACAATGGCAGGACAAGGGGGATGGATTAAAGCTAAAGGAGGGAAGGTTTAGATTGGATATTAGGGGGAAGTTTTTTACAGAGAGAGTGGTGAGGGGCTGGAACAGGCTGCCCAGAGAGGGGGTGGATGCCCCATCCCTGGCAGTGTTCAAGGCCAGGTTGGATGGGGCCCTGGGCAACCTTGTGTAGCTGCAGGCCTGAGGTTGGTGTCCCTGCCTGTGGCAGGGGGGTTGGAGCTCTGTGATCCTTGGGGTCCCTTCCAACCCAGGCCATTCTATGATTCTATGAACCCTGACAGGGTCCTGACAACCACATGTAATCTGGCAATCGATAAAGGCAAGGGGGAGAATGAATATCCCTTTGATACCAGTCATCTTCCTTCAACTGCTTTCTATACTCCATGGCTATTCCTTTCTTCCTTCTTCTCTCCTCTAGTCCTTAACAACCAACACTTCCAACAGCCCGCTTGCCTGGGAAGCAGGAGCAGCTAGCTGAAACCAGGGATGGGGCTGAGGCTCTGTTAGTGCACTCCTGATGAAACACTGCATAGCAATTGCAGTCTGCATACCATAGGTTGGCCACAACTGTCCTAGACTTTTCTGGTGGCTCTTCTCTTTATCTTTTGCCTAGTGAAGTCAGTCCTCTGGCTAAATAAGTCTTTGAACTCATTTTTGGAACAGTAGGATTTGTCCATAATTTAAGATGAGAACGTTGAAACTTGGTATAAATGGAAGGAAAATCAAACCCCATAAGAATGCAAGAACAAAAGACTGTTTTGTTAGCAGCCTCAGACTGAACTGGAAAATGGCTTTGATGAGAGGGGAATTTGTCTTGAGGTCAGCTCACTGAATGTGTATAACAACATGGAGAAATACGAGCTCTTAAGTATGGGGTTTGAGGAAGGAATTCCAAATGACAGGTTTTTATGGAAATACCATTGCCAGCTGCACTGATATGTCTCACTGCAGCTGTGTCAACAACACCCAATGGCCAAGATAAGAATGCTGGGATTTTTTCTGCTGGTTGTAAGCCAAAATGTTCTGAGCTGCTCTAGCTTTGCTGGCAACATCAGCTGTGTGCTTCAATTAAGATTTTTTTTTTCTTTTTCTGAAGATGAAAATGTTTTTGCCTGATGTCACTAATTCAACAAGAAAGCTTTAGTCACATTGCAGGCTGGTGAGAAGCTGCAGCAAGTTACCTGCAGGAAGCAAGGAGGATAACTCCTGGAGGTCTGGGGTAAAGGCATGGGGAGAATCAGGAGATGATAAGCCTTGAAGAGTAAAACCCTACTGTTGTTGCATAGTGTTACTTAATTTTATTAATTTATTTCAAAGAGGAAGAACACTGAATGCATCATTCATCAGTACACTTTTTCTCTGTAGATCCTGAGAAGACCTTTGTGGGCATTACTACAGGCAGAGAACTGTACTTGGAAGCATGCAGGCTGATGGAGGTGGTGCCTGTCTCACACTTTATTCAGAACTTGGCCAAGCCTTACATAAACCTGAACCACCATGGTCTAGGACCTAGAGGTGTCAAAGCCATTGCTATTGCTCTTGTGGTAAGTAGGCAGGAAGAGTGGGGCCACTGTTCTCAAAATCAATAGACATTATAAGCCTCTCTCAGGCCTGGAAGCCTTCCATGATTCTATGATTCTATGACTGATAGCCCCCACTTTGGGTTCTGCATAGGGATGTGCTACACTCACTGATAGACAGGCCCAAGATGCCTGAATTGGAGCTTGGATTTGAATCTGGGTCTCCAGGCTGGCAGAAAGCAACAGAAATTCTTACCCACTCAAAACCTCTCCAGAAAAGCATCTCTTTTGTATGACAGTTCCCACTGCCATGGGTCTGTCACATCCCCACATCACTGTCCTGCCCAGGACCTTCAATGCTTCCTGAGGTTTGGAGGAAAAGTCCAGTGTTTGTTGAACTGAGGAAACTATCCCATTCATTCACTTCTCAGCAGTTTCCCTGTGTCTTTGTTTACCTTTGTGTCTTCCCAGTCCAATGCAACCATCACCCATCTAGAGCTGGAAGACAACTGCATCCTGGCAGAAGGAGCTCTATGCCTAGCAGAAATGCTACGAGAGAATTCTTCCCTTCAAGAACTGGTATCAAACCTGATGTAGTTTGTAGCCAAAACTATTGCTCACTACATTCAGTCATCTGAAAGAAAATCAATCTGTTCCACTACAATTTTAACCAAATAATCATTTTTTTTTCCTGGGCAAAAACACTGACATTCTCAAAGTCATGATATTTTATGCTGCTCTACTTTTAAAACATACAAGCTTCTGAAAAGCAGAAGTGTGCATGTGATGGCAATCTGGTGAGTCTGGAACTGTTCTCTTCATTAGCAGATGAGACAATAATTACCATCATTAAATCTTTTGAGTTCATGCTTAGCCAACAGAAAGTGTTTGGACAGGAACTTTCATTCTCCAGTATGACATGGGGGAAAGTTTTCCAAATTGATGAAGGGAATAATGCAAAGCTTTCAGGTAGAAATGTTGGGGTTTATATGAAACTGGGGTATACAGAATGCATTTTGTTATGCTAGGGGATCTGTGTTGCACTGGAAGAAAAGATTCTTGGCAAAATGACTCCTGGTTCACTGAAGACAAAGACCCATGTGAAACTGATGGCTCTAGGGCTTTGCACCTGCTAGGAAGGATACAGGGTTAAGCATACCTATAACTCATGCTAATTACTGCCTGGCTAACATTTCTCATGTTGCTTGTCTTGATATGCCCCTTGATATCTGGGGCATTAATAAGATAATAAATCTGATTGATTCCTTAGACTTATCCCTCTTATCTTCCCTTCTTTCTTCCCAGAACATCTCCAATAACCACCTAGACACAACAGGAGCTGCAGCCATTGCTGGTTTGCTTTTGGACAACGTGTCCTACCTCCATGCTCTTCAGCTCTCAGGTGGGCTGTATGCACCCAAACATTGATGGCAGTGGAAGTGGAATAACACATGTTTCATTCCAGTCTCTCATCCTGAGAATATTAGTCAGACTATGGACAAAATCAACCTTTCAGCTATGTGGCTGCTGGGAACCCAGAGTAACAGTGGAAATCTAGATTTATAGTAATGTGATTAAGTATTTGGCCAGCTCAACCTCCAGCACTTCTAAAAACCAGTCCCTTATGAGAAACTTAGATAATTGCTGGAGAGTCTCCCACATCTTGGGGTAATTCTGCTCTTTGAAGTGAAGGGGAATAGTGACTAACTTCTTACATCCCAGCATGGGCAATGAGCAGGTTCTGCCTAAAAGCACAGCTTCCCCCAGACCCCATCACAGCACCAAGGAAGAGATCAGTGTACTGTTAATCTACTTTTCTTCCACAGGAAACAACTTTGGTGAGGAGACTGCACCATTCTTTGCTGAGGCATTAATGGTGAGTTACCTGAAATCCAAGGTCATTTGCAGCCCTGGCTGTGCAGCAGACTCATCTTGAAACTGCTACTCACTTGGCATGATTTCACTTGGCAATGCCCACATGATTTCCTGGCATAATTTTGCTAAGTGCCTCTTGCTTACTTCAGAAATGAGAGGCTGGGAGGATGCAGCACAGGGTGGAGTGCATTCACATTTTCTCAGGACAGCTCTGAGGGTCTGGCTGAGAAACAAACCTTCAGGACTGTGTAACAGAACGACATCTGGCTGACAAAAATCTTCAGGAAGCATGAGTAACCCAGCTTCATGTAACTCTGCCACTCTCTAGTAAAAATAGGACTTGCTTGACTTCTCTGGTTAGTTCCCAGCTTAGTTTCAAAGCTTCTGCATCATTTAGCAGCACCAGAAGCTGCCCTCCAGCAAAGGCCTTGACCTGGTATCAGAAAGTGCTGTTGGTCAGGGTACAATGGTGGGAGTGAAAGGGGCAGGAAAAGAACCACAGGCTGTGCTGCAGGCCAGACCTGAGCTGTGTGAGGGCAGTTTGTGCAACACAAAGTCCTATTGCTTTTGATGTTTTGGGAAGATAATCACTGTGATGTTATATGCCTGACAAAGTTGCTTTGGGACACTCAGTGCTGCAATCTCTGTGCTGATGATCTCCCATGCACTGAAGATTTCAGTGTGGCTGATACACCTCTGTTTCATCTTCAGCTGGGGGCCTTGGCATGACATCTGCTTGCAGCTGGCTGGAAGATCTCATTGTCTCCACACATTTGTCTCTCTGCAGGGCAATTACAAAGTGAAGGAGCTGGACCTCAGCCACAATGAGTTCTCTGAGAAGGGAGGACAGCTCCTGGGACAGATGCTCGGTAACTTAACTCCTGCAAAGCTAGGAGAACAGGCACTGGGGGACCTGATGGTGTCAGCACAGAGAACATGTGTCTCTTTCTCCAGTAAAAATGCCCCATGGCCTGGTGGGTAGCACAAAGGACAAGGAACACAGATTTAGAGCTTCCTGCCTGGTGCACAGGCCCACCCTCATCACCACAGGTGACTCTGGCAACTTAGGCTAATGTATCAGAACAAAAGTGCAGGCTGAGAAACCAGAGTAACAGAGCAGCCTGTGCCACAGAGAAGGGAGCTGCAAGAGAAGTCCCTCAGGGAGCAGAAAGCAGAAAATTGCATTTTGCTAGAATCTAATAGGATCAGAACTGTTGGCTGGTTTAAGCTTTTGATTACAAACTTCAGGAGTGACTTCAATTTTTCTTAAGCAGCCCAAACCCTAATGGTTTGAGCCATTGCACAGCAAGCAGCAAAGGAAACAGATTAAGAAGAAATAAAATTAAGCTGCCTAATTTATCTGTTCAAAGTGAGATCCAGGGTGTGCTAGTAGCCCTAGAGAGGGAAAGCAAACAAAACAATTAACAGTCATTCTGTAATCTCAGGGGCTGTTAGTGCAGCAGGAAAGACTTGCATGGATGTCTGACAGCTCTTCTTCCCCCAGTATGTCCAATACAGCTGCTACCATAATAGCCACAAAGTGTGTGCTATGAGCACCCAATGTTCCTTGAGCATCTCAGTGACACAGTACCTCCAGATTAATTAATGCTTTGCTTCTTCTGGTTTCAATATATGTTCACTGATATGTATCTCTTTCTAATTACAGTCCATGTCTTTAAAAAATGGATCAATTAAAACTGCAGTGAGGCCAAGGCTCTGTGCCCTGCCTTGGACAAGCCTGCAGGCAATGCAAAGATCAGTAGGAAAACTGATGACCTTACTAACCAAGAAAAATGCCTCTCCAAAATTAAAGGTCTTACAGTTCTTCTTCCAGCTCACTTGAGAGAGGAGCAGCAGAGATTACTGCAGAATCTGTCACTTTTCTGTTTTGTTCCTTAAAGGAATATTTTTAAGTCAGCTAAACTCACCATCTGCCTCCATCCAACCTCCCATCCATGGAAAATCTGGATGAGAAATTCCCTCTGAGAATGAGAAGCAAGTGTTGGCAGCAAGTTCTGCCCCTCCCAGTGTTGCAGTAGACACAAGTGAATTCACACATACCCTGCTCTAAGTAGAACTTACACCATGAGGTGTGCTGTGCATGTGAATTGGCACTGGCACACGTACAGCTGGGCACAGCTACCATATGAAGCTCAATTCCTCTCTTCTGCTAATCCAACACACACAGAGTGAGTCTTGGTATTTCAGACGTGGCAAGGAGAATCCAGCCATTTTTCCCAGTGGGAAAAGAGACAGTGCCTATTAATACAGGCAATCCTCCCTCTCTCTACCTTCCTCCTTTGAAACTTGTTCTTTGATTAAGCCAGGAAAAAAAACCTGTGTTCCCTTTCTGCTTGTGATCAGCAGCCCATTCTCTGTTCCTTGGGTGCTGTGGACATCAAAGACTGTAGATAGAGGTTCCTCTTACTGCAATCAATGAAGGCTGTTGTTGAATCCATGGCAAACTTTCTCTTATATCCCATGTGAGTCAGCAGCTGTATCCAGACCATTCTTCATAAGCTAACATCTCAGTTTCTCTCTCCTAGCCACCAACACAACGCTGCAGATTCTGGACCTGAGCTGGAACCACCTGAAGAGGAAGGGGACAGTAGCACTGGGCGCAGGTCTCAGGGTAGGAATGCCCCTGTATTGTGATACCCTTCACACCCAGGAGCTGGTTGAAACATTGACTGGGGAGTCACATGGATGTCATCTACCTTGATTTCAGCAAGGCTTTCCATACTGTCTCCCATGACACCCTGATAGCAAAGCTGAGGGAGCATGGGATAGATGAGTGGACAGCGAGGTGCGTTGAGAACTGGCTGTGGGACCGAGCTCAGAGGGTCGTGATCAGTGGGGCAGAGTCTGACTGGAGCCTGTGACCAGCGGTGTTCCCAGGGCTGGGTGTTGGGCCCAGTCCTGTTCAATATCTTCATTGACACCTTGATGAGGGAACAGCACCCACCCTCAGCAAGTGCCCATGATCCAAAGCTGGGAGGGGTGGCTGACACGCAGGACACTGCGCTGCCATCCAGAGACCTGGCCAGGCTGGAGAGCCGGGCAGGGAGAGACCAGATGAGGGTCAACAAAAGCAAGTGGAGAGTCTGGCACCTGGGGAGGAACAACCACATGGATCAGTACAGGCTGGGGGTGACCTGCTGGAGAAGAGCTCTGTGGAGAAGGACCTGGGGGTCCTGGTGGGTGACAGGTTGGCCATGAGCCAGCAGTGTGCCCTGGGGGCTGAGAGAGACAATGGGATCCTGGGGGGCATCAGGAGGAGTGTGGCCAGCAGGTCCAAGGAGGTGATCCTCCCCCTCTACTCTGCCCTGGTCAGGCCCCACCTGGAGTGTTGTGTCCAGTGCTGGGCTCCCTGGGATAAAAAGGACAGGGATCTCCTGGAGAGAGTCCAGAGAAGGGCTACAGAGATGATGAAGGGCCTGGAGCATCTCCCCTGTGAGGAAAGGCTGAGAGAGCTGGGGCTGTTCAGCCTGGAGAAAAGAAGACTGAGGGGGGACCTAATCAATGTTTATAAATATCTGAAGTATGGGGTGCAGGGGGAAATGGCCAGCCCCTTTTCAGTGTCTGTGGGGACAGGACAAGGGGCAATGGCTGCAAGTTGGAGCCCAGGAAGTTCCACACCAACGTGGGGAAGAACTTTTCCCCAGTGAGGGTGCCAGAGCCCTGGGACAGGCTGCCCAGGGGGTGTGGAGTCTCCTTCTCTGGAGAGATTCCAGCCCCGTCTGGACGCCGACCTGTGCAGTATGAGCTGGGGAGCTGCTTTGGCAGGGGGGTTGGACCCCAGGAGCTCTCCAGGGCCCTTCCAACCCCTACAATTCTGTGATTGTGTGATCCCTAAGGTCTGAGCAGCATTCAGTAGCTCTAGCAAGGCTCTTCAACCGACAGAGGCAGTGAGCACCAGGAGAAAGATGGGAGCAGTGAGTAGGTCTGATGAGTTACATGGCTAGAGAACCCTGGTGACATTGCAGAGACGTTGGATTCATTAGAGCTGCCTGGGTGTGACTGGAGGGTTGCTCCTGTCCCAGTCAGGCAAGAAAGGGTGTAGTGGTACAGAAGATGGGCATGCAGTAGCTAAGACCTCTCTTCTCTCCCTGGAGGGCAATGCTGCACTGAAAATGCTCAACCTTTCTTGGAATGGCATTGGCAATGAGGGAGCACTGGCCCTAGGAGAAGCTCTCAAAGTCAACAATATCCTGGTTCACCTGGACATCAGCAACAACCAGATCAACAACGAGGGAGCCAAGAAGCTCTGCAGGGGCCTTGAAGTCAATGGAAAACTCAAAATCCTGAAGGTAAAATAAAGCCCAGAGAGGCCTGGAGGAATAAATGGAGGGAGCAGAAAGATCTGAGTCAGGAAGGGCAGAAGGCAGAAGTGAGCTGTCTGAGCTAGAACTGAAGGAAATTAGTATTGCTCTGGGTTGAAGGTGAGCAGAGTGGAAGGAATTTCTATCCCATTAATTTCTTCCAGGGCAACCAAATTGTACTGTTCCCTCAAAAGATATCCCAGGGACTGGTTTGGCATAACCCCACACCCATTATCCCCCCCAGTGTGGTAATGATTTGCTAAAAATGTATTCAAACACAGGAAAAACCATCATTGCCATGTCAGGGCAATGCCACAGCAATACCTAAACAACAGGAGTATTATCAAGTCCTAGAAAAAAAAAGCCAAAGCTGCTTGCTAGCAAGCCAGGGATCAATGATCCTGGAAATGCCAAAACTGAGTGACCAGCCAAGCTGGGTTCATAGGTTAGGGTTGAGAACTAACATGCCTTCCCAAACCAAAATCATCCTCTAGTCATTCAGTTCAGAAAAGTCACCTTGCTTATGAGCTGCACACTCAGCTAAATCCAACATCACCACCCCAAGAGCCTGCACACAGCAGTATCATGATTGAGGGCATCTTTAAAGGTGTTCATGTAGGCCTGTCATTGGACACCCCATCCCTGTAAATGACTGCAACCACACCAGTCTTTGAGTTTGCTGTTTTAGGTTATACAAATACATGTGCCTAACTGCCTTGCTCTTCAGCTGGCTAGAGGCAGGGTCACTAGGTCACATCAAGGCATTGCTCCCTCTGTAGCTGCACAGGTTGTGTAAGGAGCTGATAACACATGGGACTTTCAAAGCCAGGTTGGATGGGGCCCTGGGCAACCTTGTGTAGCTCCAGGCCTGAGGTTGGTGTCCCTGCCTGTGGCAGGGGGGTTGGAGCTCTCTGATCCTTGGGGTCCCTTCCAACCCTTGCCATTCTATGAGTCTATGAAAGGGTGACATGTCTTCTGCTGGCCACTGTTAACCAGAAAGTTTTCCATGAAATAGTGGGAGTGGGGCCTGCACAAGGTGGGGGAGAGGTGATGCTCACACACTAAGAGATGCACATGGCAATGCCAATCCCATAACACCAAATAGTTAAACTTTGTATGCCAGGGGCAGCTGATCAGCTGCCAAGAGGAGCCAAGGGTGCTGGAAATGTCCTGAGGGGCAGACTCCCACCCTGGGGGACCCTACCAGCAAGCACACATTCAAATGCAGCCCATCTCCCCAGCCTCTCCCTATCACAGGACTGAACATGATCCACATCACACACTCCTGAAGGCCAGATGTATTCCCTATGAGTGGAATATCACACAAGGAGCCATAGAGAAGCTGAGAAAGCAGCTCTGCTAGGAATTGGCATTGCTGAGTTTTGAGGGACAGAGGCAAGAGATGGTGAGATAACAGACAAACCCACCAAAAGGGACCACAGTTACTCCACAGCCCTGATGAAGAATGGGAAGATAGGGTCATCTTTGAGGTTACAGCATGCCTTCTTCCAGGCATGAAGTCCTCATTCTCACCATGTCTGGATCTATGTCTCTTCTCCCACAGATGACTAATAATCCCCTGACCATGGAAGGTGCCACTGCACTAGTCACATCTGTCAGTAAGAACCCCAGCTCCATGATGGAGGAGATCAACATCTCAGTAAGAGCTTATGTGCTGGAAACCCTCCAGGACCATACACTATACATTTTTAAGAACTGGGTGGATCACAGCACTGCCCCTTTCCAAAACTGGTTTGGGACTTGCTGTTTGTTTCATTTATGCACAGCCATTGATAAAAAGAAGCTACTATTTGGCAGCCCTTCTAGGAGCCATGTGGAAACTAGAGGGCTTTGGTGTAGCTCTGGAGAGAGTTGCCTGTAGTATCACCACATTTCACTTCCTTCCTTTTTGCAATAGAACAAGAACAAGGAAGGAATTCCCACCAGAGGATGAATTCCCTTCACCCCCCTGAGCTGTCTCCCTCCAGGGTAGCCTAACATGCTGGGTTCTATGAAGTGCTTTGATACCCTGTCAGTATGTAGGAGGAGTACAAGAATGTGGATGCTTCAAGGCATTAAAAGGAAAACAATTCCATTAAAAAAGAAGAAAATTAAAAATCCAAAACCCAAACAAACCAAAAACCCACTTAAAAGGAAGAGGAAATGAAGGGGGAAAAAATCAGAGAGGCCAAACCTTAGTATGCTGCTCTGAAGCAAGTTGGGAGCAGACACAGGCTGTTGTAACCTCATGTGCTGCTTCAAAAATGGGAGACATAAAAATGCTTCTGTGCTCCTGGGTGAGGACAGGGGTTTCATTGCAGACCAACACTGGGGAGAGGCCTAGGCACACATCAGTCTGGTCCTGGCCTTCCTATCCATGCATTGGTGCATCGTGGGAGCAGGTACAGAAGGTGTCAGGGGCCTCAGGGCCCTCCATCCACCTTTGGGAGCACTGTGACTCAAGAAATGAGCATTTTCACAAAGATTAGGTTTGGGATTTGGAACACAAATAATATGTTCACACTTGAAAGAGGCTTTAAAAAGTTCATGGGCAGTTTTGGAGACTCACATAATTGGCTTGTATCTAAGTTCCATCTGCTTGTGTTTCTTTGTCCTGTGGTCACTAAAACAAAGCAGAATAAATAATATTAATCTGTGGTCTTTTCCTGAGTATCAAGGGCTTTCAACAGAGATCATCTGAAGAACAGCCATTCCTCTAGGACAATTTTCCCTGCATAAATTAAGATCAAAGAGAATTATTTGTCAAATCTGCCAGGAGTCAGGCCTCATTCTACAAAGCAAAACTAAAACAGGCTGGGAGGAGGGGTGGTAAGGGACTTGCATTACAGGGCAGCACACTGCAGTACATTACAGTTCTGTGCACTGCTAGCTTTGTTACTAACAACCTAAACAACTCACAAACTTGTAAAGAGTCATGTATTTAGCTGAATTCTGAGAAATTAAAGGAATTATTGAAGTGCATTTATTTTAAAGGAGGCCCTCAAGAAAATGTGAGGCAAAGAGTTAATTAAGCATCTTCAATCCCAGCTAAATCTCACTATGGATCTCTGCCTTATTGGGTTAACAGATGCTCTCTTCACCTCACCCTTCAAAAAGTCTGAATTACCTGGCATTTTCCTACCTCAGTGGCATAAATTTATAAAAACATGTCTGTATCCTAATCAAATGCTTGTTGGCAAACATCTAATCTGTCTGGCAGACTTCATTCCACCTGTGATGCAGAGGTCTTGCATCCCAGTTCAGAGCATTTGCAATGATACAGCTCCAAAGGCCTTGCACTATCTTAAACCTTTAAGAAATTAGTGAAGATTTTCATCTTTTATAGGGAACTTAAGGGAAGACAGAAACAAAAACCTTTTCTGTCTTTTCCTAGTGAGAAATGCTTGTCTTTAAAGAATGAATTAGTGTCTCTGTAAGAGGAGTTTCCTATAAGGATCATATCTAGAGACCTTTGCGTGAGTTTGACAGCACGAGCAAAAGTGAAGCAGCTCATTCTGGGCTCCTCACCATCAGAAGGACACTGAGGTCCTGGAGAGAGTCCAGACAAAGGCAACCAGGCTGGGGAAGGGGCTGGAGGGCAAATCCTATGATGAGGGAGCTGGGGGTGTTTATCCTGGAGAAGAGGAGGCTGAGGGGAGACCTTATCACCACCTACAGCTACCTGAAGGGAGGTTGTGGAGAGGTGGGTGATGGTCTCTTCAGCCAGGGGACAGGAGATGGGACAAGGGGAAATGGCAAGAAGCTGCCCCAGGGCAGGGGCAGATTGGACATCAGAAAAAAATCTTTTCCTGGCAGAGTTGTGGGGGCTGGAACAGGCTGCCCAGGGAGGGGCTGAGTCACCTGCCCTGGGTGTGTTCAGAAAAAGGGGAGATGAGGTACTTAGGGATCTGGTTCAGCTTAGGATGGGATTGGTTGGACTGGATGATCTTCAAAGGTCTTTTCCAACCTTGTGATTCTGTGATTGCTTCTGACAACATTTCTAAGCATGACTGTTCCCCACATTCCTTTCATAATCTACTCTTGCTAGGGTTTTAACTTGCAGATATTACCAGAATGTTATAGCAGCCACGAATCAAAATAGCCAGCATGTGCCCACCCGCCCCCAGCACGGTGTGTTAGGCCAGACATGGTGCTTTGGAAATGCTGCTGGCTTTCTCATGGGGTCAAGTCCAGGCTGGGAAGCCATGGAGAGAGCTGGCAGCCAGCAGAGCCAGCTCAGGCTCTCCTGTGATGCATTCCTAGGGCTAGGACACTGTGTGCGTGGTGACATAGTGAATGGCTTCTTCAGAGTCACTCTGCATCCATAAAACACAGTGGTACCCAGACTCGTTCAAGATTGTCTTCGAGTAGCAACAGTCAGAGCTCACCACACAGTAGATCATCAGCATCTAGATGGATACTAAGAACAATAGTTCTTCATCATTGGGGTGTATCAGGAGGAGTGTGGCCAGCAGGTCACAGGAGGTGATCCTCCCCCTCTACTCTGCCCTGGTCAGGCCCCACCTGGAGTATTGTGTCCAGTGCTGGGCTCCCTGGGATAAAAAGGACAGGGATCTCCTGGAGAGAGTCCAGAGAAGGGCTACGAAGATGATGAAGGGCCTGGAGCATCTCCCCTGTGAGGAAAGGCTGAGAGAGCTGGGGCTGTTCAGCCTGGAGAAAAGAAGACTGAGGGGGGACCTAATCAATGTCTATAAATATCTGAAGTATGGGGTGCAGGGGGAATTGGCCAGCCCCTTTTCAGTGTCTGTGGGGACAGGACAAGGGGCAATGGCTGCAAGTTGGAGCCCAGGAAGTTCCACACCAACCTGGGGAAGAACTTTTCCCCAGTGAGGGTGCCAGAGCCCTGGGACAGGCTGCCCAGGGGGTGTGGAGTCTCCTTCTCTGGAGAGATTCCAGCCCCGTCTGGACGCCGACCTGTGCAGTATGAGCTGGGGAGCTGCTTTGGCAGGGGGGTTGGACCCCAGGAGCTCTCCAGGGCCCTTCCAACCCCTCTGATTCTATGATTCTATGATCTAAAAGGAAGCTGTAAAAATGCATTGGAAGGCTGTAATAGACTTCAGGAAAAAAATACAGTGTCTGATGCCTTGAGAAGCTCCCACAATGGCAGAGAACAGAAGCTTTCATGAATTTCCTGAACTGCCTTGAAATTTCCAACAATTAAATATATAACTAAGATAATACATGCACAGTTCCCTTGTCATCATGGGTATGGACACAACTGTAATCATATTTTTAAAAGCTCAGTCAAGGCCAAAGCCAATTTGTCAGAACTTAAATTTAGAAGAATCCATTCATGACATGAATAACATTTGCATTGACAGAGGACTTTCTAATATCCAAAACACCCTAAACCAGGACATTGTGCTGCTGGCCATTCTATAAGGGGTAAACCAGAAAGTTCAGAGTGTGAGTGCCAAATGGTGAGCCACCACTACCCTGTTCGAAATTCATAGGGAAAAACCCAGTGTTCAGGCCTTGCACTGCTGACTGGAGCCTCCTGTGAGGGTTACACAATGAAACAGAGCTTGACCAAAAGTTCTTTTCATCTGGAGGCACCTGGACCCTTCCCAGACAGGTGCATCTTTCCTGTCCGGGCTACAAAGCTGCAGTGTTGGAGACACTAATTCTTTTAGGCCTTGGATGATTGTTTGAGGGGTTTGTTCACTTTTGCAGAACACTGTGGCACATTTTGGCCATTAACTGCCCATCTTAACTGAATGGAAAGGAGACCCATCTGGAACTGTCTCAGGGATGAACATGCATCACTTGAATTGCCTAACAGAAGAGGTCTTTGGTGTAGATATTTACTTGAGGAATAACTACCTTGCATTAAGCTAATTTCTACATCAATCAGTAGAACTTTTTCTGTCTCAGACATGGAAAAAGAGAAAGAAGAACACTTATTTAGGGTTTGGCCTCCATGGAGTCCCTAAAAGTGAAGAGCAGGCATAGGAGAAGGGACCAGCCTTACGACAGAACGGATAATGTGGACTTTAGATGGATTTTTTACTACAAACAAGGCTTTGTTGTTCTTTGGGTATCAATGCTGACTGCATTTTCCTTCTTCCTACATACCAGAATGTGTTGGTGAATGAAACTTTCATCAAGTTGCTGGATTTGGTGTGTCAAACACATCCTGAACTAGATGTCATCTATGGTAAGGTTGAAGGCTGTATCACCAAGGTCCCCAAGTATCATCCAAGTCCCATGAAAGTGATTCAGGTGAGCTACTGAATTTTGGTCCATAGCTCTCCAGTACACAGTACATATGCTCCAAGCACTTGGAGGGATGGTGGTTGGAAGGAGTAAGCTTTCATTCTGGTGGATCAGGAACTTCCCATGAGCCAGCAGTGGCTCTTGCAGCTCGCAAGGCCAATGGGATCCTGGGCTCCATCAGCAGAGGGGTGGCAGCAGGGACAGGGAGGGGATTGTCCCTCTCTGCTCTGCCCTCCTGAGGCCCCAGCTGGAGTCCTGTGTCCAGAGCTGGGCCCCAATACAAGAGAGATGTGGAACTGTTGGAGAGGGGTCAGAGGAGCCACGAAGATGCTCAGAGGGCTGGAGCAGCTGCCCTACAAAGAGAGGCTGAGGGAGCTGGGCTGGTTCAGCCTGGAGAAGAGAAGGCTGCAGGGGGACCTCATTGCAGCCTGCCAGTCCCTGAAGGGAGCAGAGAAACAGGAGGGGATTCAACTTTTTAAAAGGGCAGACAATGGCAGGACAAGGGGGATGGATTAAAGCTGAAGGAGGGAAGGTTTAGATTGGATCTTAGGGGGAAGTTTTTTACAGAGAGAGTGGTGAGGGGCTGGAACAGGCTGCCCAGAGAGGGGGTGGATGCCCCATCCCTGGCAGTGTTCAAGGCCAGGTTGGATGGGGCCCTGGGCAACCTTGTGTAGCTCCAGGCCTGAGGTTGGTGTCCCTGCCTGTGGCAGGGGGGATGGAGCTCTATGGTCCTTGGGGTCCCTTCCAACCCAGGCCATTCTATGATTCATCCAAGTGGGAAATTCAGCCAGGTTCCTTCAGAAAAGTACATTCACAAAGGCTGTCACAATGTTCACATATCTCAGTCCATGCAGACTGACCAAGCAGATCCTTTGATTTTCAGGAGAAACCTTAGCATCTGACAACACTGGGGGGAAAAACCCAATCTGGATAGATGTTTGCTCACTGTGAAAAACAAAATGAGTGTCCATCTTCATCACAAGCCCACCACAATAGATGACTTGCATAGAACCCTTCACGGACAGCTGTGCTTTGCCATCAAAATTAATGTGCTTCATAAAAGTGGGATATGGTATTACAAGCAAACCCTGCCCTAAATAGAAAGTACTTCGCTTTTCAAGGTCTGTAATTTCTACGGATAGCAGCAGATGGTGCTGTCCTCCTTGCTGGAAGGCAATGCAAGCACCTGAGCAATGCTGAGTTAAATAACACTGTTTCTGAGCTGCTGTGCACATTTTTAGCTAATTGGGTGAGCCTTTGCTGTAGATACGGATTCATCTGAACTTCAGCAGCAGCTTGGGCTGTTAGCTCACATCAAAGAGCGCTGCTGTGCTTCACAGCTAGTGAGGCTCACCTTAGGATGCTTTGCAGTTTTTAACAGCAGTTATGGTACACAGATGTGTCCCCATTCAAACAGACAGGAGTTCAGAGAAGAGCAACTAAGGTGATCAGAGATCTGGGGGAGAGGATTGTCTCTGGAGTAGGCAGCCCAGCCAAGCTCCTGGGATGAAGACCAAATAACCACATGCAATTTTCAGAAGAAACAGTATTACTACTGAATTTTGTTTCAAGGTAGGGGGAGAAGGAGGTATAACTGAGAAGAATGGGATTAACCAGAACAAAAGAGGGTTGTTCTGACAATAGGGTGGCTGCAAAAGGAGCTACAGACTCATATATCTCAGTGACAGGGTGAGTAAAGGCAGGGTGACAGATGCAAGAATAAGGGGAGAGCTGGAGGCAGGTTCCACTGGCTGTTTCATGGTTATGCCCATGTTTTATTTCTGCTTCTCTTAGAACTACTTGAAAGAGCACAACCTACAGCTCTGGGACTTTTTCAGGAATATTGATAAGGATGGAAACATGAAGATCCCTGTGGCAACCTTCCGGAGAGCCATGATGCAGGTGTGCCCCTGAAAGCAGAGCCAGGATGCTCTTCTGTCAGGGTACTGCTCTGAGGAAACCCCTCTGCCACAGCAGAGCCACCAGTCAGCATTGCTGGGGACCTCATTCAGACTAAAAGGCTGGGCCTGGGTGAACCTACTGAGGTTCAACACTGCCAAGTGTAGGGTCTTGCCCTTGGGCCGGAAGAATCCCAGACACAGATACAGACTGGGAGAAGAGCTCCTGGAGAGCAGCCCTGTGAGAAGGACTTGGGGATTCTGGTGGGTGAGAAACTTCCCATGAGCCAGCAGTGGCTCTTGCAGCTCGCAAGGCCAATGGGATCCTGGGCTCCATCAGCAGAGGGGTGGCAGCAGGGACAGGGAGGGGATTGTCCCTCTCTGCTCTGCCCTCGGGAGGCCCCAGCTGGAGTCCTGTGTCCAGAGCTGGGGCCCCAAGACAAGAGAGATGTGGAACTGTTGGAGAGGGGTCAGAGGAGCCACAAGGATGATCAGAGGGCTGGAGCAGCTGCCCTACAAAGAGAGGCTGAGGGAGCTGGGCTTGTTCAGCCTGGAGAAGAGAAGGCTGCAGGGGGACCTCATTGCAGCCTGCCAGTCCCTGAAGGGAGCAGAGAAACAGGAGGGGATTCAACTTTTTAAAAGGGCAGACAATGGCAGGACAAGGGGGATGGATTAAAGCTGAAGGAGGGAAGGTTTAGATTGGATATTAGGGGGAAGTTTTTTACAGAGAGAGTGGTGAGGGGCTGGAACAGGCTGCCCAGAGAGGGGGTGGATGTCCCATCCCTGGAGGTGTTCCAGGCCAGGTTGGATGGGGCCCTGGGCAACCTTGTGTAGCTCCAGGCCTGAGGTTGGTGTCCCTGCCTGTGGCAGGGGGGTTGGAGCTCTCTGATCCTTGGGGTCCCTTCCAACCCTTGCCATTCTATGGTTCTATGAAATTCACCTATTGCAAAAGTTGAACCTTGAATAAAAGTTGAGACCCAACACAAACTCTGCGACACCAAATAAACACTACAGATGGCAGCAGTGATAATGGATCAACTGCAGAGCATCACATGAGCCCTATAAAATCACAGAGGTCAGCTCTTTGTACAGGATAGACAGGATCTTGATAGCTAATTCTACCTTACTGCTATGGAAAAGTGAGAAGAGGCATTTAAACCCTTGCCTCTACACACTGAGTAGACAGTTCTATTCCTGCCAAAACTACCATAGTGCTTGGGATCAGTAGCAATGGTCAGCAAACTGTGATGCCATTTAACACCAAAAAAATGCAAAAGGTTGTTATTTTAATCCTAAAAGAGTAAAATTGTCTACCTAGCACCATAGTGGATTTTTTCCATCCCTTCTTCCATGCATCAGACCATCTGCTCACCTATTAAAAGATGGTGGCTCCTGGTATGATCCAGAGGATTTTTCTGCTTGAAAATGTTCTTGCTAACACTTCTCTTGTCCTCTTAGCAGTCAAGCATCCCACTGGCTCGAGTCCAAATCAGGGAACTAGTGAGCAAGTTAGACCCGAATCACACAGGGACTGTGGACTACGGGTAAGTGACTCCACTTACTGTCCTGGCTTGTCTTTTTAAAATTTGGCTCAAATAAAAAAAAAATATATATCCTTATTCACTTTAGGAGGTGAAGGGACATATATTTTTGGTCAGTCCATTATTACTTAAGTAACAGGCAGATTGAATAACATCTTGCAGGCTTGGAAGCCCTGTTGAGCCAAACTAGGAGTCAGTCTTATTTCTCTGTTTGATAAAGTTGTTGTGAGAGTGCAGGGATCTCAGTGCTGAATGGCATTTTCATTCATGCTCATAAGCCTGTGTAAGAAGCATCAGCTCAACACTGTCCTCCCCCTGAAGCCAGGGTACGATTTGCAAAGACAGCATATCTGTGCCTTCAGACCTTTTCCTCCATCCTCAGGGACTCATTTTTCTCCTTCTCTCTGATCCTTCTTCTTAGGAGACCTAGTTTTCCCTGGAAACCCACCTTCAAACTACAGAACTTTTCATTCTCTTGAAAGTGCCTCTTCCTTAGTGCCTGTAGCGATCATGTCCAAGTTCTGAGAGCCTGAGCAGTCAGCAGCAAACTCCTTGGAGGTTGTCAGTCGCTGCAGGCTAAACCACTTGTCATTGGACCCGAAATTCCCCCTAGATTTCTTGTCAGTTCTGACATGTGACTCATCAGCTGAAAGCTCTATTAATCATGCCCAAATATTCCCATCCCTCAGCACATATTGATGGTTTCAAATTTATGCTGTAGTCTACTTTTAAGGCTAGAAGCAATAGGTCAGTTTTGCAAATGTCTTCACCTCCCAGCTTCCTAAGGTTTTCAAAGAGAAACGAGTAACTTTGTCAGATCTGTCTTTGTTCCTTTTCATACACTGCTGCTATACTTAAAGCATCCACACTCAGATGACAGACAGGCCTTAGACTGGTTAATCTTCAACCCTGGGGTTACACAGGGTTCCCAAATACTTTAGGCTCAAATTACAGAACCGTGGCTAAGCAGTAAGCAAATTAGGTACTGGTAAAACCCAGTGGTCAGCAAAAACTTCACTTGGTGCCATTAATGCTGTGAAGTTGATACATGAGGAAAAAGAAATACCAATACCTACCTCATGTCAAGCAGCTTAATGCATTTACAGCACTGTAGAGTGTGTGGTAGTGGTAGTATTCACCTTGTAGACAACAGTCAGAATAGTTATAACCTTTGCTGTCCTTACTGTTCCCACCTTGGGCTGCTTCTTCAAGGTTCTTTCAGCAGCTTTAAGATATCTGACAGGGAAGGTTTACTTTACTAAGTTAACACTGCTTCACCTCTTTCTTTTCAGTCACTTAAAAGAGCAGAAGTCAGCACAGAATTCTGTAGAAGGGGAAACTGAGAAGAAAAAGAAGGAAGAGCCATAAAAATAAAGCAAAGAAGCAGAACAGACAATGACAGATTACACAAGAAATTCTGGAAGAAAGCTCAGTGACCTTGGGCTTGGGGAGGCCCAACACTGGAGAGCTCTGATAGTCTAAGGTATTGAATGCTGAAATAAAATTGATGTTGCTCTACACAGCAGGTCTTTATGCTGTCTGGTCCTTTTGGTTAGGGACAGAAGAGATTGGTGCTTTGGAGCCAGTTGCCACATCAGTCCCACTCTGCATGCTGATGATGCTCAATTTATTTGCAGAGATGGAGACAAAAAGCAAGAATGGGGAAACCAAGAGAACTCATGTTTGTACTATCCCCTTCTGAGGGAGAGCAGATGGACAAGGAAAGCCCAAAGGATGTGCCCTGCAGACAACTCTACCAGACTTAGTGGTTCTAACAGGGACTTTTGCAAGAGGAGAAGAACTAAAATCCCAAGACACTACAGCTAATGTTGCTTAAAAAGTTATGGGTAATAAGATTTGTATTAAATATCTCCATGGGAAGAAGGGTGGAAACTGTAAAATTTTAAATGGCTGTTACTAAACTACTATTTTTTAAGCTATTTAAAGTTTCAACAACTCTGGAGAAGGAATGAAGGCCTTGTATCTATCCATATTTATACATAAATAGACATTATAAAATGTAAAAATACACAGGGAGTATATTTTGCCATGTACAACTGCCAGTATAGACTATACCACTGGAACTGGGAAATGCTGGCCCCTCTGGGAAGACCAGCCTTCAGTGGAATGGAAAAGAAGAAGCTGGTTACCATCTGGCAGGTCTCTGTCTGTTGCCTGGTGGAATAACTGGGGGTGTGTGGGGGGAGTAAACTCTCTGAATTAGAGTTCATGTGGCTCCAGTGGTCAGTGTGACTGGTGACATCGTGGCGTTGGGATGACAGCTCAGTACTCACCCCTGATAGATGGATGAGTGCTAAGCGTTAACCCATCACCCAGCTGATGCCTGTGACTCCCGGAATCTACTTGTGACACAGCTGGTGTCTCCTTCACAGAAGGAATTCGCTTTCCATGGCTGTCCCAGAGCACCGAGGTATCTCCTCACGGAAGCACACGCCAAACCGGCGAGGTCCTCTTGCTCCTGCACACTAAAGCTCGGGAGGGCGGAGGAGCGGCCCATGCCCACCGTTTTACCATTGGAGCCCGCTGACTCCCCAGACAGACCCAGTACCACCCTGCTCCCGTGGGGACAGGCCGTGCCCGCGCCGGCCCCTAGGTGTCGGTGCAGCCCCAGCAGTGCGGGCAGAGCGCTGGGCCGCACCCAGCCCTCCCTCCCCTCTACGGGGGCTGAACCCCCGGGCGGGCACCCACCGGCCGTGTCGGCACGCTGCTTGCAGCTCCTCTTCTGTAAACTACTCATTTGCTTCTTCCCCGAGACGCAGGAGCATCGTTTTAACTGTTGTCAGCCATTCCTCCCCCATCCAGCTCGTTTTGTGCTCTATGGATCTGACTGTAGTTACTCAGCAGTTTTTGGAGGGGGCTGATGTTTAAAATAGGCCATGGAATCACAGACTGGTTTGGCTTGGAAGGGACCTTTAAGATCACTCAGTTCCACCCCCCTGCCGTGGGCAGGGACACCCTCCACTAGCCCAGGTTGCCCAAAGCCACATCCAACCTGGCCTTGAGCACTGCCAGGGAGGGGGCAGCCACAGCTCCCCTGGGCAACTCGTTCCAGTGCCTCACCATCCCCATTGTAAAGAATTTCTTCCTCATACCCAATCTAAATCCAGCATCTTTTAGTTTAAACCCATTGCCTCTTGTCCTATAACTATATTCCCTGACAAGGAGTCTCTCTCGAGCTTTCCTCTAGGCCCACTTTAGGTACTGGAAGGCTGCTCTAAGGAGTCTTCTCCAGGCTGAACAGCTCCAACTATCTCAGCCTGTCTTCATAGGAGAGGTGCTCCAGCCCTCTGATTATCTTTGTGGCCTTCCTCTGAACTCGCTCCAACAAGCTCATTATCCTTCTTGTACTGGGGACCCCAGAGCTGGATGCAGTACTCCAGGCAAGGTCTCACCAGAGCAGGAAGAGGAAGAATCATCTCCCTCAACCTGCTGGTCACGCTGCTTTTGATGCAGCCCTGGACACAGCTGGCTTTCTGGGCTGCAACAGGACATCTCCAGGTCATGTTGAGCCTTACATCACTCAACATTCCCAAGGCCATCTCCTTAGGGCTGCTCTCAATCCATTGTCAGCCCAGCCTGCCTTTGTGTTTGAGATGCTCACCCATGTCCAGGACCTTGCATTTGGTGTGGCTGAATTTCATCATCTTCTACGATGTTCTTCAATGACCACAAATCCCTTGACCAAGTTTTCACCACCCAGTAGCCATGCCAGTGTAAAATATCTATGCCTCTGTCTCTCCCTCAGCCCCAAGAAATCCTTTTTGGAATCTTTTTTTTTTTCCATCTTAAGAGGCATACAATGTAAATATCAACATGTGCAGTGGAGATTTAAAGCCAGGGAGCTGGGAACACCCAATGATTTTGTATTTGCACAAAAAAAGAGAAAAGAGTGGAATTTTTTGGCATGACCAGCAACTATTGTTACCCGACAGAGGACATGATTTACAGCATCCCAGATTTTCCTCAAAAACAGGCCTCCTGGCATATCAGCAGGCAGATGTTCTAGGAGTCAGTTAAGCTGGATCAGGGGTGAGAAGTTTCTCACTTGGTTCCAGACTGGAAAACGTTTAAGAGAGAATAATGGGATCTTGGGGTACCTGATGGCAGAGAGCAAAGGTGTGCTTCGCTGTCCCTACAGCACTGTGTTTGTTCTTCAGAAAAGGGTGCACTTTGGAGTGAAGGAGTAGCACATGTATCACAGAATCACAGAATTGTAGGGGTTGGAAGGGACCTCAAGAGATCATGGGGTCCAACCCCCCTGCCAAAGCAGCTCCCCAGCTCATACTGCAAAATGTATACTGCTTAACATCTTTTCTTCCCCGCTGTGTCTTGGGTTTGTGTTGCCTCCATTGCACACACACATCTTTATCTCATGCAGAGTCCTCCTGTGTATTAATCACGCATTACTATTCCACTTAGGTTTGCACAGAATCGGCTGCCCAACTAAACTGATTTGTCCAATTATCACCTTTAAGATTCTAGATTAGCTACAGCCATCAAAAATCTTCTGTAAGACAACAACATAATCAAATAGAGATGGGTACTTGCCTGCGGCAGGTGTGGCTTTTATTTATTTCAGTGTCCACTTAAACTCCAGGCTCAGCAATGATGTGGCAGCTAGATTGTACCTTTACACCAGGAAAAAGGATGGTTTCTTTCAGCCAAAGAGTTTGAGCTGAAATTTCCATTCCAGAAAGGCTCGATAAATAAAAAGTATTTACTTTTCCAAACTCAAAATCAAAAAAATATTAGATCTCTGGGAAGGAACTAGATGCAACCTTCCATCCTCCTATGTGGCCTGATGCAATTAAAGTAATAGCAAAAAACTGGGAGTGAAAATTTTAGTATGCCAAATTCACATGCAAGCAGTGTGGTGGAGGGATGTAGTTGCAGTTTGTATTGTTGACGAGTCTCTCTGAGCACTCTCAGATCAATAAAGCTTTTTTAAGCTTGGCAACGGCATTTGTCCCCTTGCTGGGAATTCAGGGGAAAAACTGGTAGATACCGAGCAGGGGCGGACGGGGAGTAGAACATGAATTGCTCTGCTGATCCCCGCACCTGCGAAATGCTGCAGAAGGAAATGATTTGGCCAGCATAAATTAAGGCAGCTCTGAGACTCATCTAACATACCTCAGGAATTCAGCCTGCCAGCACAAAATTAGACAGCGCAGAAAGCTGGCTGAACATAATCTTTGCATCTTCCATGGCTTGTGAGAATGACAAAGCCAAGTGACATTGTCAGATCTCTTCCATATTAGAAACAAAATACCACTGTTTAAGTAACACGGTCTGAAAACACAGCATGCACACTGGAGCAGTTAATGTGTTAGCTGGTTTAGATGAACCTTTGGATCTCTTGCAGGGGAAATCATCTCTTTGTTGTGGATCTCATCCAGCAGAATGAGACCCAGTTCAGACTGATTTCCTAGGCGCCACTGCAACACTTAGAACAACATAACACTGCGTTAAAAAAGACATCGCTACTCAGAATCTCTGGAAATCTCAGAGTAAGTATAAAGACAAATGCCAACTATCTTAGCTTGTTCACATTGCAGATCTTTGATCTGTGTAGCTGAACTGGCCTAAAGGTTTTTGGCTTTACTTTCAAAGAAGACATCTCACAGGCTTACGAAGTGGGTGCACTGATACTAGTCCTCATCTTTTAAACTTGCATCAATAGATTTTTGTTCCAGTGGCTTCCCATCCATATGAGTACATCAAAAGGTGTTCAGTGTACATCAGTGGACATGAGCCTTGTGCAAAGGGGCATCCTGCAGCCATGCACGAAATCAAGCATCGTGGGACTGGGAGGGCGCCACGCACAATGCACTGCTCGGTGCAACTGAGATGCCTAAATCCCCATTCACCGAGTAAAACCTCCCCTGGATCTGTCACAGAATCTGAAGAGATGATGGAGTGCAGTTTGCAAGGACAAAATCTAATGTTTTCAGCATGCGGCAGCAGATTCTGGTCAATTGACTGATGTTAATTGTTTTTACGAGGATCTGGAAAAGGTCAAGATCATAATGGACATCTCAGTTCTTGAAAACATATGTTATGGTTGCTTTTTTCCTCTTATGTGGGTGACTCCTTTCCTATCAACAATAATGAAGGCATTTCATAGTTTCTTAATCTACAGAGCCCAGCCAAAGGATTGCATTCTGAATTTGGCCCACCAGACAAACACAAACAACCCATAGTTCATTCCTTGCCACCCTCTTTCTTGCAGGCTGCTGAGATGGCAGCTGGACGCATGCCACAGGCTCTGGTAGCCTTCTCTGTTCCGGACACTTCATGAGGACCTTAGTTTCTCCACTGACATCCTATTAGCTCTGTGTCACTCAAGGGATAAATATGCTAGACTTACAAAAAGGGGATATGATCATGGCACAGGACAAGGAAATCACGTCTTCCCCTATTTACCTTAATCACAGGATCCTCCTTCTAGGAAACTGAGTATGTGAATTCCCTAATCTATTTGTATAAAGTGTTCATGTGATGGAGGCCTTCAGAATATGGTCCTTCATAAGGGACTGAAACCAGAGCCAGTAACGATCTTCCCCAGTAAGGGAAGATCAAGATATTTCAACAGCCCTTTTTGCCAGTGGTTTCTCCCCAGCTCATCCTTGTGGAGCTGGTCTGGGTACATGTGCTGAGGAAGTCCAAGCAGGGCAGTTGGGGTCAGAGCCTTCCTGCTGTAGTACAACTCTCAGCGTAGCTACCAGCCCTCCTTCTGAGTCACCGCGGGGGCGCTAACGTGTCGATGCACCGCACACTGGCTTCTCTCGGTGCCCAAGTGTCTAGAGGCCCTACGCCTGGGCAGAGCTGCCCCTTTGGCTGCTTCTCCTCCCTTTTCCACCGAGCAGAGGGCGCTCCGCCCTCAGAAGTGGGCCCTCAGCACACTCCTGGGGTGGAACTTCACCCCTGGAAGGAAAAAGTCCAGTACACTCACACATACACACCCTGGGAGACCAAAAAAAAACAAACCCAAAGCTCAAAACAAACAGCGCGCTGAGAAAAGGTTTGTTGAAACCCTTGAAAACCCAGCCAGGCAACAGGCCTGTGAGGCAGCCGCCAGGCGCGGGAGGCCGCAGCCAGGCGCGGGAGGCCGCAGCCAGGCGCAGCAGCGCAAGGGGCAGCCCCTACTCGGGCTCCGCGGGGCCCTTCCCCTGCCAGGGCACCCTCGCCCACCCTGGGGCCGCCCCGGTCCCGCTGCCACGTTCCTGTGCGGTGCAGTGGAAAAGCCACAAAGCCAGCGGCTCTCTGGGAGAAGGGGGGGTGAGGGGGGTGGAGACAGACACAGGCGGAGTCAGGGCTCAAATTCTTGAACCTTTCACATCCTTTCTGTAATTTGAAACATACTTGTTCCCATTCCAGGAGGGTTTTTTTGTTGTTGTTGTTTTAAATTCCTTCCTTGAGGCAGTGGAAATCCGTTCAGAGGGGAGAAAAAAAAAAAGAGAGAGAGAAAGAAAAGAAAGGAAGGGAAAAAGCAAGCCCACTACTTATCAGAGGCTCCAAAACAAAACAGAGAAACGTGAGAGCTCAGCCCTCCCCAGCACAAGTGCTTGCGGGCTCAGATTTCCCTTCAGATGGGTCAGGGTTGCTGCAGTCACGGGTTTGGAAAGCAGCTGGTCCTGCCTGCAACACGGCGGAAAAATCCCATCTCTTCTGCAAATGGCATTTACCGCCTTTCACTGCTCCAGCTCTTGGTGTTCAAAGCCGAGGCAGCCATTTGCAAAAAGGTTGGGGCGCTGGTTTCTGTTTTCTACAGATCCTGGTCATCCTCAAAGGGTAATTCCCCTCTCCTCACTCCCAGCCCCTTCCACATGCCCTCCCAGTTGGCCTGTGAGTAAAGGGACATTGTGTGTCCCTCCCCCTCTGCGCTTCAAGTCGCACACCTACAGGCGCTCTCATTTACACCCTTCCACAAGACTGTCAGACAGACAGACAGTCCCCACGGTAGTGAGGGGTGTTCGCATACCAGAGAGAAAAACTGGCTAATGTGCACTCTGAAAGGTTCTGCGTGTCCCACTCATCTCCCCAAAAGGTGTAGAGCAGCACAGAGCACTCTATTGCATCAGCCTGGCCTTCACTGCCCACTCCTTCCCCCCTGGGTAAACCACAGCAGGTGACTGTGCTGGTCCAGCAGGACTTTGTGTTTGCTTTGCAATTACCAGGAGCAATTACCAGTGACTCCAAGTGCCAGCCCTGGTCAGAAGTGACCTGAAGCTGATGAGTTGCACAGGAGCAGTTGCAGTGCAGCAGCCTTGCCTATGCTGGCCCAGGCAGTGCTGCTAAGTTGTCAGGAGCATCTGTTGCTCTCCCATCCACCCAGGGATCACACCCTGCTCTTTCAAACCAGAAAAACAAGGGCAAGGGAAGAAGCTTTCATGTTTCATTGCCATCAGCGCAGCTCTCAATGTGGTAACATGGTATCACGCTGTTTACATGCATATGTATATGGATGGGTGTGAGCAAACCTTGAGGAAGGTGTGAGGTCTTCTGGGAGAGACTCAAGCGGGCACATGGGGGAGAAGTCATCCAGGGGGAAGGGCAGTCCATGGGCACAGGACATGGCCTTTACGTGCTGTTCTCCTCCCCTGTCACAGCTACTGCTTTGCATAGCTGGGGCAAGTTGGGGAACTCTTGAAAGTATTTCTGTGTCCTCAGCTGTATAGCTAGAGAAGGAGGAGGTGGAGCAAGACTCTGGAAGACAGAGATGGGGCAGAGACATTTATTTATTTTTTGGAAGGGACAGTGTGACATTTCAGGGTTTCCCCATAGCTGAGTTGTGCCTTTCAGCCATGTGCCCTGTGACAGCAGCTAGGTTATGCCCACTGGGGAACTCCTCTCCTTAACCCAGCTCCTGACAGCACAAATCACCACGCTGATACTTTGCAGATTGGCAGGAAATGCCACAAAGCCCATGTGTGCTTAAATATTTCATGTCACACAGCACATGATATTCTGGCTGCCTGAAATACTGCAGCATTTGGGCTCCCTCCCTCTGAGGAGATAAAGCATCCTGATAGCTGTGTTTATCCAGACACCCTCAAGACAGTCTTTGTCTCTGAAGCTGGACATTTGGAGCTTACAGCATCTTGTGAATGTTGCCCTCAGATGAGAGCCATCTGCTCAGGGCATCCCTGTACATCTCTCTGTGTCCATCTTTTGCCCTCAGCCTAGATTCCTGCTTTTCAGCCAGTACAACTGTGGCATGGTGTCTTTCTTGTTTATCACTTCTCATTTCTACCACTTTTTGCAAACAAGCCTTGGCTACAAATACAAATGCTCTGTGCTTTTTCTTAGGCATCTTGGATACTGAAGGGTTATCAGCGCTCTACCCAGGCCTGCATTGGCATTCCCCACCCTCCTCTAGATTACCCAGTTTGAGTTGCTATTAAACATGAGACAAGACCTCAGTTAAATATGCATTAAGCTAGTGACTTCTGGGGTGTTACCAACTTTCTAGAGATACCACATGTGACTCACTGAACTAGATGACAGACTGAATAATAAATTATTTCACTTGGTCATAGTTATCAGAGCAGGTTTGTCCTGCCTTTTTTACAGGGATCTCTGTCTCACAGGTAGCAAGCAGGCCAAATGAACTCGATTCCTACAGGCACTGCTCTCTGCAGTTCATTTTTACACTATTTCAGTCCCACATACTTAATTCATGCCCTGGTTAACAATAAAAAAAAACAGCAAACCAAAACAGTTCAGTCCCCTCTGATTCAAAGATTTTTGGAGGAAGACAAATTTCTTGCAGTCATTGTTCAGTAGACAAACTCTGTAGATGGGAATCTCATCCTAATCCAAATGGTGCATTATGAAGTGATGAGGAAAAAATCATCACTTGTCAGTTTTCCAGAAAAGAAAATGTCCTGGAGCATGGTCTTACTCCTCAGCTGCTTCCCTGTACCCGTCACAACTGCCAGGCACCATCTGTGGACTTCCACAGGGCTCATGATCCAAAGCAAGCAGCATGCCAGAGGTAAGCGGGCCAGAGCTTTAGTCTGCAGCTTGCAACCCTTGTAACACTGGACACCTCTAAAGGGATTCTAAGGGCTTCAAAAAGGCAGCTAAAAATTCTCCTTACACAGGGAGTTCTCTGTGAGATGCTAGCTGAAAGAGGCATCCTACCCATCTGCAGAGCCAGGTGGTACTTGGGCCACAAGCCAAGAGGTCCTTAGCTGTTCAAACTGGGGATCTTCTATCTTCAAGACTGAAGGAAAAGAGAAGCTCTTACCTGTCTTTGTCCCTATATCAGACCCTAGTCTTAAGGGATGCAGCTGGGATAGACACGCCAATAGCTGCAGGCAGATAGAAACCTTCTGTTTTATAAATACCAGCTTGCACCCCACAGGCAGGGAAGAGGAAAGGGCTGACATGACCTGGAAGAGGAAAGCTGAGGCTCGCCCTGCTGACAGAGCTTTGCAGAGGCTGAGAGGAGACACATTATAAGAGGTTGGCTGGAGTCACAATAGTGCTGGAAGCCAGAGGGGTGCAGACGTGCAAACATAGGGGCTCCAGCAACTCCAGCACTCTGTGCAAAGCAGTACGCACTGCTTCACATGGGCTGAGTGTGGGGCGCAGCTTTAGTTGCCTCATCTTCTCTGCTAACCTTTAGAAATGTGTTCCTGTCAAAGAGATAAGAACATGTAGGCAGGCTTGAAATGAGGACAAGGATCCTGAACCCCGTGTGACTTCTAACCACTTGTCCCAGGCACAGGCCAGGATTTTGTTCCAGGCTCTAGGAAACCCAAAGGAGGATTTAGCCACAGTGGAGGAATCCTCCCAAAACAGAAGCAGGGTGGTCTCTGGATGCAGGGAGGCAGGGATAACTGAACACCAGCCTGCCTTTTGATACTGATTTGCAATGAAACATTTTGCCTCCTAAGTCTGTTTCTCTGATTTTATCTCCCCTTTTAGAAAATGGCACAAATCAAGCTGAGCTGCCTCACAGCTTGTGGATGCCTGTACTAAACAGCCCTCTGAGGAGCGGAGTATAAAAGGGTAAAAATTAATGTGAGTCGTTGCAAGAAGGACCTGTGTCCGTGCCAGGAAAGGGTGTGATCCACAGCTCTACTCCAGTTCCATTCCACAGCCTGTTCCAGTCGGCTGTGACTTTTGTTAATCCCCATCCTGGGGCTAGAAGAAAGCAGGACCAACAGTTCAGTTTGCTCTGACAGGACCAAGCCCTGCTTGAATATACTAGGAAACCTCCTGAGTCAGCAACTCACTTGCTCCTACTCTTGGAATAGCTGAGATTCCCGGACACAGTAACTTGACTCTGCTTCTGGCTCAGGGCAGCCACTAGCTGAAAGGCAAAATAAAATCCCCTCCTGGCCCATTAACGAGGCCTATTCTGGGTTCAGGAGAAACCAGTCTGACTGATGAACTCCCCTGGCTCAGGGGCTCTGGCTGGGGCTGGGAGAGTTGTTCTTTCCTTATTCAGCAGACGGGAGGATGTTAATGGAGAGCATATGGGAGGGGAGGGAGTACTGTGGATATTGCTGGAGGACAGCCAGACTGAATCAAAGCCCCAAGAAGCCTATTCTCCATCCGGGCAACGCTAAAACAGGCCATGGAGAGACAAGAAGTCCAGCTGTGGTATGGGGGAGTTGGGAAAAAAGCCTTCTCCTGCCTTTTTACACCCACTCCCAGTCGGACAATGGTGCAGCATTGTCACAGAGTCCTGTAGGCCTGGCATTCACAGTGGAAGCCTTTCTGGGGAAGAGCGTGCCTCAGCCAGGCACCCCATCCTGAGAGTCCTGCCATAGACTTCAGGGAAGCAAGAACTGCCTCTGTGCTTGCAGAGTGCTGTGTAATTTATGGTGCTATAGAAATGATGAATTACAACAGTCTTGCAGGCTAGAGATGGAAAAGCCCTGTAACTCCTCCAGCCCATCTCCCAGAGCTGATGCAGGACTGCTGCCTCTCACACATTTCCTCACTTTCTGTCTGGACACATTTGGAACAAGCAAACAACTGAGTTTCCTATATTCTGCACTTCTTAATTTTATTTTTAAAATGAACCCCAGTGTGATTAATGCATTATGGGCTACCCAGACACTTGGATATGCCAAGCAGGATGGAGCAAGGTGCATCAAAGACAGCCCAGATCTGCCTTACCTTAAAGATAAAATAGAGGACTGGCTAGTGAAGATCACAGCTTGAACTCAGAAGCTTCCCATTAAGTAGGAGGGCAGTCAGAATCAGCTGCAGTAAAAATTAGATGTATCCTTTTTGGTTCCCAATGATCTGTTAATATAGCCATGACTGAGGCAGATTTTGGGCATCCATAATGCTTGGCCTCACGTCATTCACAAGAGCTTAATTAACTAAGGAGCCTGGCTTGTTTAGCCTAGCAAAGGGGGATATAATTGCAATCTATAAATAAATACTTCAGGGGCTGAACACATGTGGAGGAGGAAAGAGCTATTTAAAGATAAAGGACAATGCTGGCATAAGAGCAAATGGGTATAAACTAGCCATGCATGCATTTAGGCTAGGGATTGTCAGGTTTCTAATGCTGAGAGCACTGATGCTCTGTGTAGGCCTCCCAGTGGGTTCAATAGGGCCAAAAAACCAGTCTGGTTTTAAAGGGCAGTTAGATACATTTACTCAACAGATTGTATGAAATGGCTTGCTATGCAAAGAAGGAGCTGGAGTTACAGAATCATAGATGGCTTTGGTTGGAAAAGTCCTTTAAGATCATCAAGTCCAACTGTTGGACTTGAGAAGCCCAGAAGCAATGTCCTGAGGTTCTCTGGGCTGCCCTAAGTACGGGATGAGTTTTGGCTAACCAGCTATAGGGCCCAGTAGGAGCAAGGTAGGAAAGAACTGGATGACTAATAAAACCTGAGTTATTGAAACTACACCTTCACTTCACAGTGGGCAGATTATTCATTGAGGTATAACTGGAACCTGAAACTATCCACTCTCCAATGACTAGGAGGGGTGGCTTGGTTTAGAGAGGTTTGTGGGGACAAGAAGAGATTATCAGGTCAGTAAAAGGAGTCTGTGATGAGGTTTTGCAAAGACATAGGCAAAAGGAAAGAAGAAGAGAAATAAAAATTGGTTTTCCTGTGAGCAGGTTGAGGTTGGGAAGCCCATAGTTTTGTTTTGCCATCCTCAGAGGCAAAAAGATCTCATGAGCCAGAAAACCTTCAGCGAGGAGAACATGTTGTCGTGTTCTCCACTGGAGTAACAGCTCAGCCTGACCTCAGGCTGAGACTAATAAATGGTGCCCCTGCACACAGTAATCCTTCTCTGTGAAGTCATTTGCCAAACAGACAGTGGGTGTCTTTCCCTGTGGCTACCCTGCAAAACAACTAGAGTAAGAGAGACCTTGACCCTTGACTAAGCCATGATGGAGAGGCAGATGTCCAAATCTTAGCCGCCTTATCCAACTGGAAGCTATAACAATAAATCACATACTCCAGTTTACACCACCAGCACAAACAAGATCATGGACCTTATACCAGAGAAAGATGTGTTGTAATATAGCACTTTGTTTCATCCTGTTCCCACTGGGAGTAGAGGGATGAGGGTGGCCAGCAGAGACCAGACAGCTATACAACTGGCACAGACCTCTCTCGTATTGAGGGAATTTTCCTGTGGGAATCTCCTGCCTGTTTGAGTTCTCTCTATGCTCCATAACCAGTGCAAAGCAAATTTAGCAGAGACCAGAGAATCCATCTTAAAATGCCTTGGGGGGGACAGAGAATATGGTATAAATGGAACTGCAGCGATGTCTCTTCTAATTCTTGTAATCTGTCACCTAGCTGCAGCAGTGATAAGTGCTTTAGAAATCCACAGACAGTCTGACTATGATTTGATCACATTAGTGGTGGCCCATGCATCAAGAGATTCAGAGGTTTTATCCAGAAAGGCATTAAAATAAGGATGGTTGTGCTTCCAAATCTCTTTTGTCTGGGAAGAGGGTATCTCCTAAGGCTGGCTCTGCTCCTGACATGTCTCATTCTTTGCTTTTCCTTACAGATCAGAAACGCAACGCAAAATGCCTTGTCTTGCTATTTTCATCGTTCTGCTGTCGGTCTCAGCAGGGATCTGAGGCAATAAGGGTGGGAGGTGATGAGCTGAGTCAGGTCTGAAATATGGTTCCTTGCACTAGGAGGATGGAGATGTGGCTTCTGTTTAAGTCACCAGTTCAAGTCTTCCTGATGCTGAAAGGCGACGGCTGTTACACTCTCTCTTGAAATGAGCTACAAGATCTCCATCCAATTGCTAGCTAACTTCATGCAGCAGTCTAGGACGCTGAGAAGTGAGTGGAAGCACCATCATGTTGGCTAGGGAACAGCACACAGGGGATGGGAGAAGCCTGTCCTGTCCCTACTCACAGTTTCCTGGCTGTAGTGAAGCTTAGACATTTTTCATCCTCCAGGACTAAAGTTCTTGGCCTGGTAACCTTCATCAAGTTGAATCAACTTTAAAATATAGGAAAGAGGATGAGGGAAAAACCAAAATACTTTCCTTCAAGGGGGCTTTTATTTAGGATGCAAACTAAGATTTTTTTCCTTTGACCTCCCAAAACTGAAGAGAATTTATTGGTCCTTCTCACATTTTTAACTGACATTCTAATTTTCTTCACCAAAACGCTTCAAACATAGAGGACATCCATAAATCTATAACACACACAGTTTAAAGTGTTCACACAGCCTGTAATTGTAACTCTGGATTTGTACAATTCATGCATATGGTCAGCCATGTCAAGCTCTAAGGAATCTACCACTTCAGCCATCTCAAAAAGGCAGTAAATCTCAATTATGCATTGAAAGTGCTTAGGGAGTCTGGGTATTTATACCAATGAAATGCCAAAATATTTAACTGACATGCTCCATTTTTCACATTCATTTCCTAGCAGTTAATTTCTTTATGTGTGTTTTTTTTTTTTAAATAATTTAATGTTGACAGTTATATTTGGCTATTCTTAGTTTGCAACTGGCTAGGCCTCCTCTAGTCAAAACAGAAGTCTGAACAACTTCACACACATGGCAGCCTGGGCAGAAGACAGTGGAAACCTCACAGATATGTGTGCAGCCTGAATATAGTTAGAGGTAGATCTTTGGAAGCTCTGCAGATGTTTCCACAGGGGTGATTCATTGGAGTGCTAAAGTCTGTGCCAGTCCCCTGTGTCCACACACAGGGCCAGAGCTGCGGTGCTGTGGGGTGACTCAGTAGGGAGTGTTCTTCTGTGTCAGAAGCACTTTAAAGCACCTGAGGGATGTACACAGCTAGTCAGGTACACTGAAGGCTCTAAGGGGTGTCCACCATATAGTGTAGCTTAATGTTCAAGCCAACCCTAGTACCCAGAGCAATGCAGTTGCATTAATGTCCTTCTCTCACTGGGCTCCTTATCCTCTCTTTTAAATGTCTGCACTTAATACAACAACATTTCTTTGCTGACCCAAATTAGGTCTCCTATCTAATTTTGAGCATCTCTGTATGATACTGCTGGTGCCACACAGGCATCACCAGTAGCTCTCTCTATTGGAAGGGTGCTGCCAGGACCACATTTTATCTACAGACAGGATCCACTTAGAAGAGGCCAAATTCTTTCAGTATTGAAAGTGAAGTCACAAAAGGGCTGGTCTATAGATGATTTAGAAGTAGTTAACTAACTCAGACCAAGTTCACTAAGACTAAAGGAAGAGTGGGAGCATGTTCAGGGAGCCCAAATCTAGTCCCAGCTATTTGGCAACCCCAAGCATGAGGTTTCTGACACTGTTTTTGAACAGCTCACAGTGTTTTGATCATGACTGTCAGGCCCTTGACAGCCTTACCTAGGGCTCCCCCCACCCTGCCCATGACCCCATATTAGTCCACTCAGGGCTATCAGTACCTGTGTCAGCAGCACCACAGGACACTGGCCTCCAGCTCCCCATGTGGAAGCCAGCCTCATAGCCCAGCCTTAGCCTGTCCTCATCCCCAGGCAAAGGAGGCTCAGGCCAAGGCAGAATCTATACTGGTGAGGTGTAAGGGGAGGCTTCAGAGTTGCCCTGAAAGTCTTTCCATACAAAGCTGGGCTGTGGAAGATTACTTTAACTTTGCCAGTCAAAAGCTAGCAGCCCATTATGTTCATCTAAAGTTATGTATCAAAGATGGAAGACAACCAACTGTTTTTATGATTGACAGTAATATGGAAAAGTTGGAATAACAGCATCATGTGCTCCTGACCCTGAGAAGAAGTCTAGTCTGGCAGCAGGACAGCCACTGACTCTGGTGTTGCAGTAACATCAACAGCAACAGACTCATTCTGTGGGGAGGCAGCCTTGTGTGCTTTCTCATGGCACTTCTGGGTGCCATTAAAAATAAATCGATTCTGTAGCAATAGCATGGAACACAGGGGTGCTTGTAAGGGATCTGTATGCTCAGGCTGAGGCCGTACGCTCTGGGCCAAGATGGATGGCACACAGAGCCGGGTGGAAGATTTTGTCCCTTCCAGCTGCTCCTCATTACCATTTGCTTTCAGTAATTTCAAGGAACACTGTGGCTGCCTTTTCCAAGCCTCTGTCAGACTTGCTTCCAGACAGAGGGATTCAGGTGGCTTTAGCTGTTCCTTTTTTTTTTTTCCCCAAAGAAATCGGACTTGTTCCACCACAGTGTAATCAGGGCACTGTGTCCCCAGGAGGAACTCATTCCCATTTCCCAGCCCAGCACTGAAGGTAGGGAAGCTACAAAAATAAGTTTGCAATCTGCTGCCCACTGGAGCCAGCACTCTGAGGAGAAGGTTTAGAAATGAACTGCCTATTCACAAAGGAAGCCCAGCATAGTCGGGCCTGGCTTGTTCCATGAGGAGTACAGCAGGACTCCCGCCTCACTATCGAAATAATAGGAAGAGTACCAGGGCCTGCTACAAGATTGAGTCACAGGGGTCCAGAAAACCCAAAGCAGGCACAGATTGTCCCACCTCACTACCAAAATAATAGGAGGAGTAACAGGGCCTGCTACAAGATTGAGTCACAGGGGTCCAGAAAACCCAAAGCAGGCACAGATTGACCCACCTCACTACCAAAATAATAGGAGTAACAGGGCCTGCTACAAGATTGAGTCACAGGGGTCCAGAAAACCTAGAGCAGGCACAGATTGTCCCACCTCACTACTAAAATAATAGGAGTAGTAACAGGGCCTGCTACAAGATTGAGTCACAGGGGTCCAGAAAACCTAGAGCAGGCACAGATTGTCCCACCTCACTACCAAAATAATAGGAGGAGTAACAGGGCCTGCTACAAGATTGAGTCACAGGGGTCCAGAAAACCTAGAGCAGGCACAGATTGTCCCACCTCACTACTAAAATAATAGGAGTAGTAACAGGGCCTGCTACAAGATTGAGTCACAGGGGTCCAGAAAACCCAAAGCAGGCACAGATTGACCCACCTCACTACCAAAATAATAGGAGTAACAGGGCCTGCTACAAGATTGAGTCACAGGGGTCCAGAAAACCTAGAGCAGGCACAGATTGTCCCACCTCACTACCAAAATAATAGGAGGAGTAACAGGGCCTGCTACAAGATTGAGTCACAGGGGTCCAGAAAACCTAGAGCAGGCACAGATTGTCCCACCTCACTACCAAAATAATAGGAGGAGTAACAGGGCCTGCTACAAGATTGAGTCACAGGGGTCCAGAAAACCTAGAGCAGGCACAGATTGTCCCACCTCACTACTAAAATAATAGGAGTAGTAACAGGGCCTGCTACAAGATTGAGTCACAGGGGTCCAGAAAACCCAAAGCAGGCACAGATTGACCCACCTCACTACCAAAATAATAGGAGTAACAGGGCCTGCTACAAGATTGAGTCACAGGGGTCCAGAAAACCTAGAGCAGGCACAGATTGTCCCACCTCACTACCAAAATAATAGGAGGAGTAACAGGGCCTGCTACAAGATTGAGTCACAGGGGTCCAGAAAACCTAGAGCAGGCACAGATTGTCCCACCTCACTACCAAAATAATAGGAGTAGTAACAGGGCCTGCTACAAGATTGAGTCACAGGGGTCCAGAAAACCCAAAGCAGGCACGGATTGTCCCACCTCACTACCAAAATAATAGGAGGAGTAACAGGGCCTGCTACAAGATCGAGTCACAGGGGTCCAGAAAACCCAAAGCAGGCACGGATTGTGTCAGCTGCACAAAGGCAGCTGTCACCTCCTCCCGCCGGCCATTCAGGGAGCGGATGGCGAGCAATACATGGGCAGCCATCTTGTTTCCAGTCAGACTCAAACATCCCTGTTTGCCAAGAAGGAACAAGAATGTGTTGAGCAAAAGATTTAATTTCCCAGTGTCTACAGGGAAATCAACAGACAATGGGAAGCAACATAAAAAACATATACATGAAAGACTGTTATTTAAAACCAGTTGACATAGTCATTTTCAGTGGAATCTGGCTGGCTGTAGCCAGTATTTAATTCAAAAATTCCTCAGGAATGAAGGTCTTTTGCAGGCCAGCTTTATTTGGCTGGGGTTGGCCTTTGCTTTTTCCCACATCCCGCCTGCTGAAGTTAGAGGTTCATGGCAGGGAGCCTGATTCCTCTGCCTCTTCCTGTGCTGGACCCAGCCAGCCAGCATCACCTCTTTTTTAAATTGTCTGCTAAAACTGCTGTATGCAACAGAGCATGCTGGAGTGGGGCAGGGAAGGAACAGGATCATATGCTCTCCCTTCTAAGAGCAGAGGAAAAAATCACCTCAAGAATGATCCGTAAGGAGGCAACAAATTTAAAGACTCTACGTCCAGTCCAGGATGGGCTCTGTGTGGTCCTGTGGAGTAACAGCTTCCTGCCTGACACCCCAGTAAGCCATGAAATGCTGCAAAGAGAGGCTTTATCACACTGTGGACAACAGCAGCAACACACTTGCTGCTAGCACCAGACACAAAAAATTACAATAGTGACGTATCTAAAGAACCTTTTTAAAGCACTGACCAAAATACATTGGATGATCATTTTCTACCTTCTAAGGTATGTTCAGTTGAACTGGGAGCACTTAGAAACTTGCTTCAGAAACAATGGATACAACAGTTAGTCCTACTCAAATGTTCGGTACAGCAACACACGTAGCAGTTCAGAGAACGCACAGCAGGCTGCTGTGGTTGAGCTGTTCTCATGTAAAGCCCCTGACATGACAGCAGTAAGGTAACCAACCCAAACCCACCCTTAAATCAAGAATACCACTACACTTCTTTCTCATCCATCTCACTTGCTCTCATTCTGTCTCTTGGGATGTTCATCCCTGAGCCTACTAAACCCGAGGTATTGTCTCCCTCCAGATGTGCTTTTTCTGTTCTTTGAAACTGTTCATCAGAAAAACAAAAAAAGCCCTGCGTTGCTATGGAGACAGTATCTCTGGCACTGATGTACCCAGTGGGCGGCAGCAGCTTCCTGGCTGCCGAGACGCCCAAGGCCTGGTACTTGTGCAAGCTTCTCACGGCTGGGCGTGCTCTGAAACAGAGGGTTCAGCTTGGAATGAGGGGCTGGGCTTTTGCCAGGTGGCCAAGAAAATTGGGAAGTGGTGGATCCAAGGAACTGAGGATTTTAAACCTGAAAAGAAATGTCAAAGTGAGACTAAGGTGAATTTGGAGGCAGGCAAAAGCTATACGAACCCCGGAGAGGCGGTGCACAAAGAAAGCCAGTATAGCCTCTGTTGAGATGAAAACATTTTCAGAGGTTTGAAAGTATTTATAGAGACAATGCTGGAGAAACTAAGCAAGATCCTTTCACAGGAGGAGATTTTTTTTTTCCAGGAAAGTGGTGGAAACTCCATCTTTTGAATCATTTAGAACTTATATCTGCACTTGGTAAAGGAAATGATCCTCCGTCAGTCCCCAGGAGACACATGAAATGAGACCAATTAGGGTTTCTCCAGCTCTAAATACGAGGACTGTGCACAGACATACTTTATCCTTATTATCTTTGAAAGTGAAGATGAATAGGGTGTGCCCCAACTGAATTAAAATCAGGGCTTGCATTATGTAAAAAGCCAGAGTAGATGATCTGTTCTGTCCTTAAAAATCTTTTGAAAACATGAGCACAGGGTTACCAACCAACTGGGAATGCCTGTTTATGAAGGCCAGTCTTCTGGCCAGTGTCCACCTGATGAAGCCTCAGAGGACAGTGAGAATAGCAGGTAATCCATCCGGCAGTGGGTATAGTGTGGTATACAGTAACAGAAATTCCCTTGAATCAGGGGAGTGATCCCTAAAACCTGACACTTCTGGTTTAAGTGTACCCTGTATTTACCATATCTGACTACCACTCCTTTCCCAGGCAGGAACTGTTAGTGACCAGAGATTATCCAGACCATTTTGCAGCCCAGATCTAATAAACGAGCCACTTCTATTCCTGGTGTCAGATGGTGCATCCTTACTGAACTCACAGAAATCACTTGAATTATAACAATGAAACTCGAACTCTTTGGCTCTGCAGTGGGACAGGGATCCACAAAGTGCACAGAGTAACCCCACAACTCAAGATTAGACCATGGGATTGCTAGAAGAATCATGTTGTGGGTTGCCCCATGGCGGAGATATAGATGTGACCTTCTGGATGTGCTCAGAAGAACCCTGGGAAAGGTCTGGAGCATTGCCCACTCTCTTCTACATTTTTCTCCCCAGAGCAGTTTTACTTCATTACTGCTCAAGAAACTGAGAACGGCTGTTGACAGGAAGAAGCCCTATTAGCAGAGACACCCTCCTGGAGGTGGTAAGGAACAGACATTAGGCTGCTGTCTAAATCATGCAGCTGTCCAGCTGGCTGGGGCTTATTCCTCCTGACATCTGCTTTCTGAGGTACTGCCATCCATATTAGATCCCGTCAAAAGCCATTTTGCCACCAAGCTGCGCAGCTTCCTGGGACGTGTGTCGCTGCAGGGGGCCCACCATGCCCCATCCATCGTCCTGGAGAGATGACATCCACCCCAACAGGAGCGACCAGGGCCGGGGGGGGGGGCGGGGATTACAACGCCTTTATTCAGAAGCACTGGAGGTCTTTCCCCCATGGAAACACTCTGCATTTCTGGCTAAAATGGAACAAACTCCTAATTTGCTATGGTGGAATCAGAAATGCAGACACTCGTGGCATTTGCTCTGAAGTTATCTAACTTGGGAGAGCGTTCTCATCAGGGATCAGAGGTGTCTGACTGGATGACACCTTCTCAGAGGAGTCTGAGGTAAATAGGTGCTACAGGACGGGGGCTGAGAGTTCAGCAGGAGGTAAAAAGTGATCCCACAACCCAGTGAGTGCAGTGTTGGGCATGTGGCATTGCTAGAAGACTCATCCTCTTTTCAAAACTGAAATTCTTTTCCTGGCCCTGAACTAACACATGGCTTTGCTGGAGAACCATGGAATTAACTGGTATGCCAATCTGACCAATTTAATTTTGCTCCCTAAATTTTCCATATCATAGATGGTTGGATGCAGCATCCTGCTACTTCAAATGTTGCATAGCGTTGCTATGCTCTGTTAAATAACTTCCTTCTTCCTTGCCAGAAATAGCTACATTTCAATAGTGAGTGAAGAGATTCTAGTATTTATAGTCTCTAGAGCTCCTATTTGGGACCACTGAGATGTATAAACATAAAAGTTTGATTAAAAGTTTGCATAAAAACATCAAGGTTTGATTTCTCTGTCTGGAGAAGAGGCAGCTAACAGGGAGAAGCATCCACTATGGCCAGCTTAGCTACTCCAACAAAACCTGCCAGGTAAAGAACATTTCTGCCCAACCACTCTCTCCTCAACCCCTTCCACTGATCTTTGTGTTGAGATGGCCTGAAAGACACTACCCTGGAGCCTGAGGAAGGCTACTTCACTAGCGCTGTGGCAAGCTATGTTTTAGACTCTGTAACAGACCTTCAGCAGGCTGATGATATTCCCCTTCCTCAACGTCAGTCCACGGGACAGTAAGAGGCAGTAGGATTAGTCAGAGTCACTAGCAGGGCTACTGGGAAGGCACTGCCACTAGCAGGAGTGTCTGGGGAGGCAGATGTACCCAGCAATCCAGTGAGCTGTGTTCACTCACTCGAGGGCTGATTTAGCTCAGGGGTGGTAGTGAGACCTTGGCCCCTCTCCAGCTCTTTCCTTCCCCCTTCTCTCAGGCATAGCAGCATGGGTTGAAAGCAGGAAGACTGAAGAAAGCACAGCCCTACTTAACCACACATGGAAATAAAGAAACATCTACAGCAATGTGGGGAATCAAGGCAGAGGAGGTGAAAGGAAGGAGGGAGATGGGAAGGAGGGAGGGAAGGAGAGGATGGCAGAGGATCCTTTCCAGCCCCGCTTACAAGGTGCTGGATAATTCATGGCTCTTGTTTACACTGCTCCAGACCACATCACAGACATTCCCGGTTAATGGCTTCCATCTGGAGCAGCCATGTGCTGCCCAGCCTCCCCCTCACCATGCTGGGGTCCCTGCCAGCAGAGGAGTGTCTCCCTCCAGACCTTCCCACCCGCCTGCCTCTCACACACTGCTGTCACCCACCCGTGCATGCGCCGTCTCTCCCCAGACATGACTGTCAAGTTTCCATGACCCAAGATAAGGGGGCTGGGATACACCTCAGGCAGCGGAAAGCCCTGTTAAATGTGGGGCCCACAGGAAATGCGATGCAGGGACACCCAGTTGTTCTGCACAAGCTCAGCCGGAGTCCAGCAGGGATTATTAGTTCTGGCTCAGCATCAACCCTGCTGGACCTGGGCTGCTTCCCAACAGGACCACTCAAGTGTCTCCACATTGTGCTTCCCAGCTCTCTGGGTTTGGGAGGGTTTATTAGCTTGGGCGTGTTGCCAGACATGAGCTGCCTCTCTGCATCTCTGTAGCGTTTGAACTAAGAGAGCTTCACCGTGCTCAGAGCACAGTGGAAAGACACCTGCTTGGCTCTAAGGGAGCCCAGGTCTGGCCAGGTTGGTGCTAAGCCAGGCTTAGCAGGCCCTGCTGGATCCAGCAGGATTTGTGCAAAATCTCTCAGGTGTCTTTGAACTACAGCTCCCAGCCCTCACCTCTCCAGCAGCATGGTCCTGAAACAACCCCACTGGTTCTGCCCGGGGCAGGTTTATCTGTCTGGGCTCTGCATTTTGCATAAATGGCAAAGCTGCTCAGAGAGCTGAACTGGGTCTGGAGGCAGCGTGGCCACAGCTGCATGGTGCAGCACAACGTTGCAGTTCCTGAGTCCTGCTGGACCTGGCCTGGCTCAACTTTCTCTGCATCTGTGGTGAGGACTGAAGTGCAGAGGCAGAGCCATGTGTGGGCTCCAGGACCAGAACAGCAAGGGTGCTGGAGGACAACGGTGCACAGTAGAAGTGGAGTGGCCAGAGGAGACAGTAGCAAGGAGGGACTGCTACAGACCTGCATAAACTGCATCCAGAAGATACAGCCCTCAGATGGGTCAAGGGACAGCAAACAAGGCCTGCAAACTGAATTTAGACTGTGGGGTCTCCTTCTCTGGAGAGATTCCAGCCCTGTCTGGACGCTGACCTGTGCAGTATGAGCTGGGGAGCTGCTTTGGCAGGGGGGTTGGACCCCATGAGCTCTTGAGGTCCCTTCCAACCCCTCTGATTCTATGAGTCTATGATTCTATGACATGCAGAAGATTCAGTGAAGTTGGATTCAAACCCAGGCTACCAGAGCAGTTCAAGCTAATTTATTTATTTATTGAGTGTCCTACAAGGTCTTGGAGGTGTGGTTATGGGTTAAAGGGAGACACTTGGAGATCAGCTCCTCACTCTGCTCTCTTTGTTTCTGTCACGCTCTCTCTCATGCTCTCTCTCTGGCTAAGCAATACATTCCCAGCATCTGTCGAGTCTGATCTGCTCTGAGCTCCAATGAGAGGCAGGCGAGGAGCTGAGATGGGAATGAAACAGATTCCCGGTCCGTGACGAGGCGCTGAGCCTCCTCACCGCGCCCCACGCGGGTTGCCCTGTCATAAATCATCGTTTGTCAAACTCAATAAGCATCTTTAACACAAAAATGACGCTATCTCCTGGGAGCCCCAGGTGCCTGAAATTCTGCACAGATGTGGAGATACCAAAATATGAGGGAAGGGGGGAAGACAGGGAGGGAGGAGGAAGTCGGACAGATTTCACATGGCAGAAAGGGGATTCTTCTCTCTCCTCCTCTCCCTCGCCATCCCCTCACCCCCACACCACCACCACACATGCAGCCGTGTACGCTGTCTTCCTGGGAACGCTGCAGACCCAGCCCCTGGCACATATTCTGCACTCTGTAAAAGGAAGAAGCAGGCTGTGTATGCAATGTGGAAAATCCTTCCACTTTGGGGGTCCAAAGCCTATAACAAAAAAGCCCCCTGCCAGCCCAGGGACACAGGGATGGGAGGAGGCCCCTGGGGAACAGCTTCCTGCTTTGGACAGAACAGGTCATGGGGTACATTTCATTTGACATCACGCTGCTGCTGTTTCCACTCCCCCACCATCAACATGAGAGCTGAAGTCTCCGTTAGACACCCCATCCCTCATTGTGCAATAACAGGAGGCAGGAGAATAGGGCCACCTCAGGGGGCTGGGCTGTGAAATCTCACTCCTCGCTGGAGTGGGCTGCACGCTGCCCAGAGCAGGGACCTGCACTGCTGTAAACAAAAGCCTGAGTGCAGGGTGCTGTGGGGGCTGGAGCTGAAAGCAGGTTACCCACGTACAGGTTGCATTGCACTGTGCATCATCCATGCCTGAAACGTCACATATAAATAGGGATATATGCAAATACCCACGACAGCCATTTTGTCTCCCCCTGGGGACTACAGTGCCTGGCTCCAAAATGTAAAGTGCAAGTCTCTGAAGCTGCCTGAGCTGCAGTAGCGGAGCGGAGAGACCAGCATCCTCTGCAGATCAGGCACTCGGGGGACGCAGATCACGACACGCCGTCCCAGCCAGCTGAAGCTCAGCCCAGCTGCCCAAAATGCATCCCAGATGAGGTCCTGCTTCCGTGACACCCACCAGCCTGGCTGACACCTGGGCCAGCGTGGGGGGATAAAGCAGGCTCGAACAGCCATGCTCCAGGTTTTTTGCAAGCAGGGTCTGGGCATGGGAGGATGGCGTGGTGCTCCCTAGCCAGCAGCAGGCTCGCAGGCAGGCTGAGCTGCGTGGCGTTCTCTGCACCAGCTCGCACACAGCCCTGTTGTCAATGAATCATTCAGGTCACTGCAGACAGATCTCTAACCACCTATCACCGTTTATTCGTCCTAAGATACGTGTGCTACAGAGCAGCCATTTTAGAAAGAGTGTGAAGCTTTCCGAAGCCTTCTACAGAGGCTGTTCTGAATCCCTTTACTTACTGAGCCACACAGTTACCCTGATACCACAAACCTAATTGCTGAAGTTGCAGAGGGGCTGTATACAAGCCCATTAAAATTCCAAATAAGTATTAAGGAGATCTTCAGTAGATAAATATGCCTTGACTTTGAAGGTCAGAGTATTGATCGATCTGAAGGCTAGAAGCAAGTACGTCGTGCTGCACTTGTGATCCTCCCCTTGCTGTTATTATCATTATTGGCATTATTGTCGCAGTAGTGACACCTCAAGGACCTATTCAGGATCCAGATGCCATTACACAGGGGACACTGCATTCAAATGAGGAGATATGTGATGAACAGTCTGAATCAAAACAAAACCAAACCTATACATGACAAAGCAAACACGGCAAATCCTTGTGAGTCAAGCTCCGTGCCGCCGCAGCTGGGCTGCTCCCAGCACCCAAGCCACGCTGTTAGAGGGGCTGTAGGATCTGTGCACTGTATTGCAGTCCCTCCTGGCACCGGGCTGCTGATGTACCGGGGGACTAAGTCCATCCTGTAAACAGCACATATATAAATGCATCACAGATCTGTGCACTTGAACTGCCTTTGGGGCTGCTCCTTAACACTTTCCTCTTTCTCACCCAGAAATTTTGCCCAAGGGGAAAGAGAGGAATGTAGCCATGTGCCTGGGAGCAGCCTCCTGTTCCCACTCTGACCATGTGCCCGATGCCAGGCAGTCCCGAGCAAGCTTTACCCTTCGCAGGCAGGTGCCCTCACTCCAGGCACGCACAGATGGAGCGTGCGCCCCGAGCCGTCGCTCCGGCTGGTGCAGTCGCTCCGTGCCTGGAAGATGGTGTGCACCCAACACGCTCACCCTGCTGCAGCCCTCTGCCTTCTGCAGCCCTCTGCCTTCTGCAGCCCTCTGCCTTCTGCCCTGGCAGCTGCAGAGCTGGAGCCACGGTGGCAGGCAAACATGTTTCTGCCTGAGAGAAAGGCGAGAGGCCTGGTTTTAACCCAGTGCACATGGGAGGAGGAGAAGGGGAGCGCAGCAGGGCGGGTTGCAGCAGAGGCAGAGGGGTTTCCTGGGAACAGGGTAATTGTTGAGGCAGCTACCTATGGATCACATGTCTCCAGCAGCAGCGGGTTAACCTGAATTAACCCAAGGAAAGCTAGCTTGGGTGTGCCTCTGTGTTCTGGAAGTACACCCCACAACTCCAATAGGAATGCAGACCCAGAGAGAACTGGGGAAAGACAGACGTGGTACTATATAGGTCAGCTATTTCAGACATGGAAGTGATTATCTGAAACAGGGGTGGGGGGAGGTAGTCTTAAAGAAATAAATCAACCTTTTCCCCTGCCATAATTCCTTGGCAATAGCTTTCCAGTAGGATAATGCCATTTCTTTTTTTTAGCTCTGCAGGGAGATGTCAGACTTGAAGACTGATGGTGTTTCAGCTCTGAATCTTGTTTAACTTCAGCCATAAGCCAGGTAAATTCTGCTTGGTGAGACAAGTAAATGTTCTTCTTTAGGCTACCTTCCCAAGGAAAGAAAGCTTATGTGAGTGTGTTGCCTACACACCTCTCTCCCTTGTTGCCTCTTTAACACTGCAACGAGTTGCAGTCAGATTTCCTGAATTGTCAGGCAGTGAGATCCCAGGAAAAATCTCAGGCAGTAAGTTTCATGAAAATGAATGGCTGGATAAAGAACTGCAGCCCAAATGAATGTCTCCACAGAGGGGAATGGGGGCAGAATCCAACCGTGGTACGTGCTGGTAGCAGCCAGATGACCAGTCAGCCTGCGTGTACTGGTGCCCAGTCAGCACACCTGCAACTCCTGTATGTGCAGTTCCCTACCCAAATGGGGTGTTGTGAAGACACAGAGGTGTCAGGGGCTACAGTGCAATTTAGGGAGAAGGGTGTGAGCTTACAGGAGAAGCATCATCACTTACTTACAGAAGATTCTGTTTGTCAGCAGCACCTGTTCAAAGCTGCTTGAGGGTCTGCGCTGCCAGAGGCAATCTTGATAAGGACTAATCACTTAGTTCCTGAGTGTCCAGAATTCTGGAACTAATGCAGGAAGGGAAAGGAAGATTTAGATGTTTTTAGCACGTGGCTCCACAACTACTGAGCAAAATAGTAGTATCATAAACATACCCAAGTACCTGCTCCTGTCCTTCACTTCTAAACCTCTAGGGCACCGGTAGTAGAAGTTCACAAGCACAAAGCAAAGGTCACGATGCTGACAAGATATCTTTATTGCTAGACAACTCCCTAACCCACCCATGATAAATTAAGGCCCTTATTCCTGCTTAACCCATAACCTTTGTAGCAGACCCTGAAGGTCAGCCATTGCAAGTTTTCCAACCTGGGGGCAGGGGCAGGTATGAGACACACATTCAGAGGTCCCTTCTCTTCCTGTCTGATGCAGGAATCAGTTCACACAGCCTCAGCAGTACAGCCATACTCCCCCAGCACGGACACTCAGCAGTACAGCCATACTCCCCCAGCACGGACACACAGAATACTCTCACCAACACACTGCAGTGGAGATAAAGCTAATAGTTTACATGCAAACACACGCCCAGACATGTGTTCCTTCCCAGAGATGCCCCCTCCCCCTTGTGCTTTACACATTATATAAGAATGTGATTCTGTAGTGCGCTCTGAGGAAGGCGGCATTTTGCCAGCTTTCAAAATGGCCTCATTTATCACCTAAATCCCCTATGAAAGCTAGGGAATAAGGTTTGTAAAACAGCCCAGATTAATGAGGCTACATCTACATCTTAATAGCTTTTGTGTGCGCGCAGGACTTCAGTCTGGGCTTGTGAGCAGAGCGTGCTGCTGTGGTTTATGGACTCTCTTTCTTCCTCTTACCTGGTGTATCTGCAGGCGCTTGTGTTCCCGGCTCATTCTCTGCGTGCGCTGCCTCTGCCCAGCACACTAACCCTCCCTCTGCCACTGCAGCTGCTTATGCTGCACGCAGGTGAATTTCTCCCTGTGAGAACCTCCTGTTTTGCAAATGGGACCTGTATAGGGAAACCTATTTATGTCAGGGTTTTGATATCAGTTGGTGTATTTCTGTGTGTGTAAAGTCGCCACTTCAGTGCCGGCTCCTTAAGCAACAGAAGCCTGTGCTTCTTCCCCGTGTTGGGGGAATATCATTTCGCTGCTCTATGTAAGATTTCTGGTGAAGTAATTAACAGAAGCCTCCAGAGGCCTGGTTATGAAAACAAGGCTCCACGTGCCAGCTTCAGAGGAACCTTGTACTCCTTGCAAACTCCTCCAGGCAAGGAAGATATTGCAGCTGCAAAGGGAACATAACCCAGGGCAGGGAGCTGGGAGTGCAGAGGAGGTCTGCTTCTCAGTCCTTGAAAACAGCTTTAGCAGAAAGCTGGAAAACGCAGCAAATTAGAAAAGGAGGTTCCAGATGGGGTCTCAAAAGAAAAGGGCATCAGTTCCATCGACAGGGAAGATTAATTTTTAAATTGCATCCCAAAAAAAAAACAACCCTCCGAAAGCATTTGACCTGTGTCAGTCTAGTGGCCTCCATCATCTCCTGTGTGGAACTGAGGGAATACTTGGAAATTCCCTGCACAGAGTTTTCCCTGTGGCTCTTTCTTAGCTGCTTCTCCCTGGATTTCATTCACCCTTTCCTTATCCATTTCTCCTTCCACCGCTCTGATGAGGAGCTGCTGCTCCTTTCCTCCCCTCTCCCTCCCCCTGTCTGCTGTCAGCCATTTCACTTGGCTTTTTCTGCTCTTGCATTCACCGGAGCTGAATTCAGTGACAGCCCCTTGGCAATTTCCCTTTGCTGGTGACTCAGGTAATTGGATCTGGTGCCTTGGGGAGCTGCCAGGCATGATGTCACAGCTCTGCAGAAAAAAATACCCTATGTAATTGCTTGATACACTAGCTAATGTCTCATCCCCGTGGAGGGAGGAACTCTGAGTTTGGGGGTTGCCAAGATTTCAGAGACTCTGTGGTCGAGGTGACTAAAGAATTCTCTTTATTTTTTTGTTTACACAGGCTCTTACTTGTTTACTACATGCTCATTAACTGTCCCCTGAGCAGGGAGCCTGAATGGTCGGGATAAATACCACAGCCCCTTTATGAAAAGGGGAGGACCGTGAACTTTTTGTTAAACAAAAGAAGACTGGAATAAAGCATCAATGCAGCAGAAGAATGAACAGCTCTACACATGGTGGTGTGACCCCCATCTGGGTTTACTGTACCCTTTAACAACATTTCCTTACCAGCATTTAAATGCACTTGGATCATTCAGTTCTTCCAAGATGGTTTGAAGACATGTCTCTTTTCCTAGCTGCAAGGAGAGGCTCTAGAGGACAGGCTAGGGTTCAGAAGGGGTCAGCATTAGTCTCAGGGTAGACATCAGAGTGTATCTGAAATCCATTAAGGGAAGCAGCAAGATGAGAATGAGCTAATGGGTGATTCTTGCTAACGCACTAATAAAATGGAACTGAAGGTTTCTGGCTCTTCCCCACACTGCCCCATCTTGTTTGGAAAAGAAACTCCTGGGATCTCTAGTGCTCAGGAGAAGCTGACTGTTCCAAGGTCTGGTTTTCAGATGGTTTATGTTGGATCTCCTTTCTTTTGTAGACTTAAGGAGGACAGCCAGCAAGGACCTGGCAGGGTGAGATGTTTGGGCCCCAGCTCTCTTCCCACAGCTCATCTGCAAAGCTGAATCCATTGCTAGAGGTACTGATTGCTTTGCCAAGAGGAGGGGATGGGACTATGAGAATTCAGAAAGGAAACCTTTGATTGTCTTCACTGCAGAAAACATTCTCCCCAAGCAGAATAGGACCTGGATGTAACAAGGTGCTTGCAGATGCCTCAGAACCCCCCACAAGAGAAACAAAGCCTTGTGTCAGATACGACCTGCTCTAGGACTCCAGAGTGAACAGACACATTTCCTGCAAGAGCCTTTTTGTCCTCTCCACTACAGCAGCTGAAGTCATGTTGAACAACCTGGAAAATTCAGCAAGTCCTGAGAAACAATCAATCGTTTTTGGATAGGTCAACATTCTCCAGCTAGAAAAGATCCATCCTGACTTTTCCACCATGCTCTGTCCAATTCAGCAGATGATAATAACCATTCCACTGGGCTGGTTCTCACACAAGCACAAATATCATGTTTCTCAGCTCTCTGTCATAGCTGTTTGTTCAGGCAGGTCACCAAAAGCTGGATTAGGTCTCTTTCTGTGTTCTCTAACACCCTTGTATTTCTAATCCTCCCAGTCCAGGCCATCCCCTGCTCTCCTGTGGTTTTCATGAAGGGATGAAGTTTCCAACTTTGCTGCCTCAGTCCAACCCTCCTGGAGTGATTCACTAGCTGAGTTTCCTCTTTAGAAGTTAGACCTGTGCAGTGTTCAGGCTGTTCTGGGTGGCTGGGAAATGATTTTGACAGTGTCTGGAATAAGGCAAGAGGGTTTCAGTTCCCATTTTTCCAGACTCTTCCCTCCTCACACTCTGCCTCCTGATGGCAAGCTGGTGTAAGGGGATCTAAATGGTGTCACAGCCACAGAAACCTTCCAAGCTGATGGCACCACCCCACTTCTGGAGAAAGTGTTAGAGGTCTGGCTGGGGAGAAGAGGCTGCACCTATCTCTGGCCTCTCTTCAGGACCTCAGATAGCCAAGTGATTTAGCTGGCTTGTCCCAGTGACCCTGGCAGCACTGCTGGCTGTACCAGCAGGATACAGTTCAGCTACCTAACAGCCTAGTTAGGTGGGAGCCTCTTCAATTGCTGAGGGACCAGTAATGGCTTTAGAGTTATTTTTTTAAAGGTAGAAAAAGGGGAGGGGGAGAGGAAGGCAAATAATCCACTCAGTCTCACTGTGGTTAGTACTTTCATCACTTCTGTTATTAGTGGAATTTAAGCACTAAGTGGAGAAGCAATTTGCTGTGGAAGAGGCTGTTTTATCATAGTCTGGGGAATCTCCCTCTGTCCCTCAAGGCTGCACAGGGAACTCATGCAATCTCCAGTGACATTTGCAGGACTGAAAATACAACTTTCCCTGGCAGAACATTAAAAAAAAAAAAAAAAAAGCATAAGCATGTATTTGTGACATGAGACACAAACCCATCCCATTTTATCCTCCCAGATTCCTTCCTCAGATCACCTGAGATTCTCAGGCTGGTCAGAGATATTTATTGCTTCTGATTTCTCCCCCTTCAAATTCCCAATCAATCAACAGAAGCTGTTAATGGACATAAGGATTGAGAAATAACAAGTGACCCATAAGTAATCCATATATTTATCAGTGCAAAACCCACTGCTGCCTCTGGCCCAGGCAGCAGCAGCAGAGCAGAGCAACCTGAATGCTGCATTTGGGAGGTGGTGTGAGCACTGAGAAAGGTACAGCTCACAGTACAGCACACAGGGAACACAAGCTATCGCTGATGGAGGGAGTGGATCCACAGGCAGCCTGGCCAACCGCCCTCAAAACCATTTCAGGAGACTCCAGTCTGCCAGTCTGAAGGCAGGGTCAGCACATAGGAGGGGGGCACCCAGATCAAACCACCAGATTACCAAAAAAACCAACCTGAATACACACTCAGCCCTAGGGCAGAGAACAATTGCAGCAGCTGACTGCCTCGGCAAGCCCAGAGATCAAAGGACAAAGCACTATTAATTACTGCCATTATAATCATTACCAAAGTACCCAGTAGTCCTGGTCATGGACTGGTTCCTCACTGTGTGTTAGCTGGTGTGCAAACAGAGAAGAAAAGTATGGGGCTTGCCCAAGGAACACAGAGTTCAAATATTAAACAGGAGACAGCAACAGTGGGAATGGAGGAGACAGAGATGAGATAGAGCCACAGGTAGAGGAAAGCTGCAAGGAATCCAGACCAACCACTGCTGGCTCCCACCAGGGCAGCCTCTGAATTATCTGGCAAGGAGCAGGTTTGCTTGAGGGGCTGTATGATGCACACTGGTTCTTTTAATTCAGTGAGATGGTTTATAGAGGTGCCAGGTACCCATGGTGTGTGTCTTGTGCTGGAGGCACATTCAGGTTATTCAGAGTAAGGAGAGAACAGATCTCCACCTGGAAGAAGGCTGGTTGAGCTCTGGACAGTGCAGGCGCTCTGTAATGTCCTCACCACACTTTCCAGCACGTGTTGCCTGTTCTAATGCTGCCCAGGAGGGCAGAGACCATGAGCAATGTCTCCCTGCTGACCCAGGGCAACACACTATCTGTTCTCAGTGTAGTTCTCACAGTTCTCACCTTCCAAAAGCCACCCCACACCTGGCACTTCCTTCTCTCAAAGGAGTGGGCCAATGCTGAATAAGCTGTTCAGGTATCTGCAGGACTGGTCTGAGGCACAGCTGGAGATGACAGTTGTTTCTGTCCCTGCTTTGTGGAAAAGGACACCAGACACCTCTCACTGATACTGAACTCTGCAGGGATCTGACAGGTGATACACCCCCACACCAGAACAACTGTCCCTGTGGCACTCCTCTGTCTCCCATCAGTGGCAGCAGCCAGTCTATTTTTAAAATAACAACAAGGAGGCCATGCTCCTCTGAATGTTTCTAGTCAGAGTTATGACTAGCAAATGGTGGTACTTTAGATTTTACTCTGGTATATGTGCATGAAGAGACTACAATGTTTCAGACATCAGTTAAGGTGATCTCATCACTTCTGATCTCACATCTCCCTGCCAGGTCCCCTGGCACCTCTCTGAGCACTGGGAAAGGTACAGCTCACAGTACAGCACACAGGGAACACAAGCTATGGGATGGAGAGAGAGGATCCACAGGCAGCCTGGCCAACTGCCCTCAAAAGCATTTCAAGAGACCCCAGCCTGCCAGTCTGAAGGCAGGGTCAGCACATAGGAGGGGGGCACCCAGATCAAACCACCAGATACGGGTACATTAACCTCCTGTAGCCCTGTCCCATGCTAAAGACAACATCTTTGTCAAGAGGTTAAACATGAGTTTGGGAACCTCATGTTAGATCACAAATATTGACCACAGTTATCTGAGACAGGGATTTTTCTTACTTTAATAAATCAACAGCAATTTCAGGAGCAGAAGGCACAGCTCTCATCTACGTGAGGCATCTGAGCTAGAACCAGGCCCTGCTTGCCCCTGACTGTGCACAGTTGGTCTGGGGCAGGTGGCAGAACTGCAAAGCCTCTGACATGGGACTTTTCCACAGCCAGGACTTGTCCCCTGCTGCACTGGGAAATGACCCAGTGATAGCTGGGTCAAGAGAGATGTGGGACTGTTGGAGAGGGGTCAGAGGAGCCACGAAGATGCTCAGAGGGCTGGAGCAGCTGCCCTACAAAGAGAGGCTGAGGGAGCTGGGCTGGTTCAGCCTGGAGAAGAGAAGGCTGCGGGGGGACCTCATTGCAGCCTGCCAGTCCCTGAAGGGAGCAGAGAAACAGGAGGGGATTCAACTTTTTAAAAGGGCAGATAATGGCAGGACAAGGGGGATGGATTAAAGCTGAAGGAGGGAAGGTTTAGATTGGATATTAGGGGGAAGTTTTTTACAGAGAGAGTGGTGAGGGGCTGGAACAGGCTGCCCAGAGAGGGGGTGGATGCCCCATCCCTGGCAGTGTTCAAGGCCAGTTTGGATGGGGCCCTGGGCAACCTTGTGTAGCTCCAGGCCTGAGGTTGGTGTCCCTGCCTGTGGCAGGGGGGTTGGGGCTTTATGATCCTTGGGGTCCCTTCCAACCCTTGCCATTCTATGATTCTGTGATTCATGCAGGGTACAGTTTACTCAGAGCCACACAGCTGGTCAAGGGTGACACTGGAATTTGAAAGCAGAAAAGACATGACTCTCCACACTGGGTTTCCCAGCTCTGGGGAGAATTCTCCCACTCCACATGACTCCCTTATAACCACATCTGTGAGCACACCCTGCTTAAAGCTTCCTTTATATCTTTCTTCTGATGTCTCCACATTCCTATTTTGTAATGGTCTTGCTCCTATTTTGCTCATTTTCCCCCATGCACCAACCACCTCCTCAGACAGTGATTTTTGTTCCCATTTAAGAAGAGATTCCAGCCACTTCTTGGAAATTTCTATTTATATATCTCTAGGTCATATTGCTGGACAGAGCCTGTTCCTCACTATCAGAACATCTCAGCATCTTTAAAATATTTATCCCATGAAGGAGGCAGATCTCTGCATTTCAGAGGGACTAATCATAGCCACTAGCCAGTGCTAAGCATTCATACACAGAAAGCCAAGGACTAAAAACGAGACATTTTCAAACATTCATCTTACAAGTCTGACATTTCTGAAATGGTTAAAGGGTTGATTCTTCCATCTTTATCTGCTGTCATAAGGATGTGTCCATGGAACAAATCCTGAAAACAAAGTCTCATGACTCCAGGAACAACAGCTTGAAGAACAACTGCACAAAAAGAGACTGCCCTGTGCTTTCCAAAATGTCCACAAAGAGATATCCCATGGTCAGACCATTTGTCTGACCCAGTAGGACATTTCTTACACTGTTATATGGGTTTGGAAAACCCTTTATATTTATTAAATCCATTGCTACTAGATTTTATTAACACAGGGAAATTTAAATCCAATTATTTTTTGGTTTTGTCCATGAAACCTCAACTTGTTGGTAAGTTTATTCCTTTACCTTTTGCTTTCTTCTGTACTGGAATAATGTTTGCTGTGTCTCCTTTAACTTCCTGATACCACCCTTGGCAATGATGTAGGAACTGCTCATTGGCCTGTGCAGGGTGATGTGCCCAGACCATCAGTCTGCAGCCATTCTTTGGATGAACAGCCCCAGGTAACCTCCTTCCTTCAGTCAAAGGCTGCAGGTTCTGTCCCTAAGTGATGGATTGCCTTCCCTGGCCAACAGATCTCAGCAGAGGTATGTAATAAAGACATAGCAGTGGATCTGTGTTAGTTTATGGGATAACAATGAGAAGCTGGATGCCTAGCTAAGCAAGTATTTAGAGCCCACATGGGCTGGTCATGTGAGTAAAAGTGATTATCCATGTCTGGGAACAAGACTATTAAAAGAAGGGATGAGGAACTTTCTGACACTGGGAAGCACTTCAACTGACCAAAAGATCACAGAGTCACAGAATTACAGAGTTGTAGGGGTTGGAAGGGACCTGTAGAGCTCCTGGGGTCCAACCCCCCTGCCAAAGCAGCTCCCCAGCTCATACTGCACAGGTCGGCGTCCAGACGGGGCTGGAATCTCTCCAGAGAAGGAGACTCCACACCCCCTGGGCAGCCTGTCCCAGGGCTCTGGCACCCTCACTGGGGAAAAGTTCCTCAAACTGCTCACCTTTCAGAGTGAAAGAAAGAGAGCAGCACCCCAAAGGACATGTCATCCTCAGAAATACACCTAACAAACAGGCAAGCTGCCCTCTTAGTACAGACAATGGAAGATGACTAGGTGCCAGTTTACCCAAAGTCCTAGGGTTTAGAAAGCTCATGTCTGGTGAGGTGTATGCCACCCTAAATCCTTTCTTTTTAATTTCTATTTAATGAACTTCAGAATACCAAGAAAATTCTAGCACACTGGAGAAAGTAACCTGGTGTGTGCAAATATTTACAAAGCTAAATAGCATGCTGTGTGCCTTTCAGGCTGCCTAGCCTGGCATTAGCTCTGTGACACTGGGAAGCAGTTAGTGAACCATAAAAAGAAGGTGGCATGATTGATACCAAACAGTGTGACAATACAGAGTATCTTGTCCCACCAAAAAACACTGGGTTTGATGCATTTACAAATTTGGGTGATAAAGTAACTGGTACTAATACAATATATTTAGGTTTCTGTAAGGCAGCTGACATTGTCTTTTCTGACATATGGTAAAAAATAGCACTACACAAATCAGTGTTGCTCTTATTAAACAAATTCCATTCCTTCTCAACTGATATGTCAAAAAAAAAAGGTAATTGTAAATGGGGAATGATCATTATCTGTGAGGTATTCTACTGAGCACCTAAGAAATCTGTTTTGGGAGCAAAGCTACTCAGTATCTCTATCAATTAATGACAAGGAAAATGGAGAATCCCATTTGTGTGACAGAAGAATCAGCAGAGAAATAAATAATGATGGGCCATGGTACTTAGAAAGATCCAGCTGGAGAGCTTCATATGGTGGGCTTATCCAAACAACATGTGTCATAACTACAGTCAAGCACAAAGTCTTATGTCCAGCAAAGAGCTTCCAAAACAGGAGTGTCTCCAGCACTGCAGAGACCTGGAAAAATATTTAGAGACAATGAGAGGAAACAAAATACAGACATCTGAAGCAAGGATGCTGATTAGCTGGAAAGGGTTCTGAAGCAAGACATGGGAATGATATGAGAACCATAAAACACATCCCTCTGTGACAGATTTGGATGCTCAGTCTGTTTATTTAAGGCAGTTTGTTTACAGTCTCTAAGTGGATCTATAGGAAAGAGTTCTGACAGTGCTGAACTGTATCATTTTTAAGAAAAAGGCATCTCAGTAGCTGATAGTAGAGCTGGGCACAAGGCAGGTTAAGATAAACACAAAAAGAGTTTAACAGTGAGAACAGTTCTCTTGTCCAGGATGCAGGAGAGTTTCTGCTGTTTCAGATTTTAACTCAAGGGAAAGCTCAAAAATATGCTCCCACTCTGCCCTGGGTCATCCCTTACGTCACCTGGTGAGGATCTATGGACCCACCCAGCACAAAATCATAGAATCACAGAATGGCAAGAGTTGGAAGGGACCCCAAGGATCAGAGAGCTCCAACCCCCCTGCCACAGGCAGGGACACCAACCTCAGGGGATTGTCCCTCTCTGCTCTGCCCTCCTGAGGCCCCAGCTGGAGTCCTGTGTCCAGAGCTGGGGCCCCAATACAAGAGAGATGTGGAACTGTTGGAGAGGGGTCAGAGGAGCCACGAAGATGCTCAGAGGGCTGGAGCAGCTGCCCTACAAAGAGAGGCTGAGGGAGCTGGGCTTGTTCAGCCTGGAGAAGAGAAGGCTGTGGGGGGACCTCATTGCAGCCTGCCAGTCCCTGAAGGGAGCAGAGAAACAGGAGGGGATTCAACTTTTTAAAAGGACAGACAATGGCTGGACAAGGGGGAATGGATTAAAGCTGAAGGAGTGAAGGTTTAGATTGGATATTAGGGGGAAGTTTTTTCCAGAGAGAGTGGTGAGGGGCTGGAACAGGCTGCCCAGAGAGGGGGTGGATGCCCCGTCCCTGGCAGTGTTCAAGGCCAGGTTGGATGGGGCCCTGGGCAACCTTGTGTAGCTCCAGGCCTGAGGTTGGTGTCCCTGCCTGTGGCAGGGGGATTGGAGCTCTCTGATCCTTGGGGTCCCTTCCAACCCATGCCATTCTATGATTCTATGATAGCTGCAGCCATGGAGTGACAGGGAGGCTATGGAGGAGGGGAAAGAATAAAATTGCTGTATGGGAAGGCATTTGAAAGTAATTCTGTGGGTGGGGGTGAAGGGTGTTAGCAGTTCTTTACTTGTGTCCAGAGGAGAATATTTGCATGTAGTGGTGCAACTCTCTTTCCTCTCTGAAATCCTGATGAGTGTGTGACATGGAGTGTGTGAGTGCATGTTTACATGCAGGGGTTTCTTCGGCTCCTTTCATGTTTCACAGAACCTGGCTATGACAGCTGTGACTGCTGATTTGAAATGACCCCAAGTGAGACACCACACAGCCCTTTGAAATGAATTAATCTTTGCATCATTCTGATTCTGGGATTTCAGATGGGCTGGGGTTATTTTGTTGTTATTGCTGTTGCTGTCACAAGCTCCAGTGCACATACTTCAGCTCAGTCTCCACTCTGCATGACACATGACACTCAAAATGATAAGTGTGTGGCTACAGGTTTTGCCAACAAGAATCTTGGTCCAGTCCTGTTCAATATCTTCATGGACACCTTGATGAGGGAACAGCACCCACCCTCAGCAAGTGCCCATGATCCAAAGCTGGGAGGGGTGGCTGACACGCAGGACACTGCGCTGCCATCCAGAGACCTGGCCAGGCTGGAGAGCTGGGCAGGGAGAGACCAGATGAGGGTCAACAAAAGCAAGTGGAGAGTCTGGCACCTGGGGAGGAACAACCACATGGATCAGTACAGGCTGGGGGTGTCCTGCTGGAGAAGAGCTCTGTGGAGAAGGACCTGGGGGTCCTGGTGGGTGACAGGTTGGCCATGAGCCAGCAGTGTGCCCTGGGGGCTGAGAGAGACAATGGGATCCTGGGGGGCATCAGGAGGAGTGTGGCCAGCAGGTCCAAGGAGGTGATCCTCCCCCTCTACTCTGCTCTGATCAAGGCCCCACCTGGAGTGTTGTGTCCAGTTCTGGGCTCCCTGGGATAAAAAGGACAGGGATCTCCTGGAGAGAGTCCAGAGAAGGGCTACGAAGATGATGAAGGGCCTGGAGCATCTCCCCTATGAGGAAAGGCTGGGTTAGCTGGGGCTGTTCAGCCTGGAGAAAAGAAGACTGAGGGGGGACCTAATCAATGTCTATAAATATCTGAAGTATGGGGTGCAGGGGGAATTGGCCAGCCCCTTTTCAGTGTCTGTGGGGACAGGACAAGGGGCAATGGCTGCAAGTTGGAGCCCAGGAAGTTCCACAGCAACCTGTGGAAGAACTTTTCCCCAGTGAGGGTGCCAGAGCCCTGGGACAGGCTGCCCAGGGGGTGTGGAGTCTCCTTCTCTGGAGAGATTCCAGCCCCGTCTGGACGCCGACCTGTGCAGTATGAGCTGGGGAGCTGCTTTGGCAGGGGGATTGGACCCCAGGAGCTCTCCAGGTCCCTTCCAACCCCTACAACTCTGTGATTCTGTGAATTGATTATCTAATAATTTATTCTTTCAGGTACTGAAGCTAGTTGACTTGCTTACAATGTCTGCTTTTGCCCCTTTTTAAGCTGGGTGCTTCCCTGTCCTCTATTAATTCTATTTAACCCCTCCATACATGCATTAATGCTGAGCAAGTGGCTAAGTACCCTGCTCAACAACCAGTATCTCCACTGTGAGGCATCACTGGTTAATGCATTCCTGACTCAGAGCCCTGTTGGGTGTTACTGAGCCTTGTGAGCTGCTATGCCTTCAGAGATGTCTTTAGCTCATTTACTGCAGACCAACAGTTGTGCTTCAGCTTCAGATTTCTCTCTAAATGTAGTGCAGTATGGTCTGTAAAAGTAGATCCTGCTCACATTCAAGTTCACCAAAGCATTTTGCAATTGAATCCTTGCTGAAGAACAGGGATGCACCATGATCCTGCAAGTGGACTGCTTTATACATACAGGAGAAGGAAAGAAGTTTGAGGTGGATTGTAATACTGCATAGCAAAAGAAAAAAAGAAGACAAAAAAACCACCCCCATGGTGAAATTAAAACTCCTAATAGGTGAATGAGAAATAGTTAAAGAAAATCTGGAGAAGTATTTTATGCCTTGGTAAGGCTGAAGTGCTACAAACAGCACTGTCAGGCTTGCAGGGAAGGCTGAAGACTTCTGGGACTCTTCACATGACTTCTCCGAAGGCAGAGGAAGCAGGATGTCAGAAGGATGGACAAGGGAATGCAGCAGCCACTGAGCTCCTGTTAATCTAACGACTGGCACTGTAAAAATGCTGGTGGATATGTGTGTTTGATTTAGATTTTTATGGTTTAATTTCAATCAATAGTGTGTTCCAGTATCCCAAACCAATTAATGATTAACTACCCTTTTTAAAACCTTTCTGACACCGACACCAGGGCAGTGCTGGGACACTTTCAAGACTTACAATCCTATTACAATCCTCTTCATTCTCTTGGACTAAAGGTTTGTGGGCCTTCAAAAGGATGTGCATAGGAGCAGGGATAGCTCTCCCCATGCCAGACCCCTTACTCTGCCATTAGTGTAATCTCCCAGTGGCCCTGAGCTCTGCTGAGTATCTGTAGGTATTGGAGTGGCTTAGTGTTGAGTATCTGTGGGTACTGGGGTGGCTCAGTGTTGAGTATCTGTAGATATTGGGGTGGCTTAGTGTTGAGTATCTGTAGATACTGGGGTGGCTTAGTGTTGGTGCACTGAGAGCTGTGGCATGATGACCTTGGGAAGAGCAGATCGCTGCATGGGAGAAAGTGTCATTCTAAAGCTGCAGGATGGAAACATGAGAAAGGCTAAAAATTACATGACACAAAAGTCTTCTTGTCCTTTGGGCTGTGATGTCAGGTGGATCCCTGCTGCCATCAAGTCAAATGCTCTTGTGAAAGACATTAAAAAGCAGCTGGGAACCCTGTGGCACAGGACTTTATTTTGTTTATATATGGGACTGAAAGCCTACAAGGAGCTAGCCTGGCCTAAGCTGTGTAAGCAGGGACATCACCTATATAAGCATCTCTGTTTGCACTGCATGGAATTCCTTTCTCTCTGTGCTCCTAAACTCTCCCTCTGGAGCATCTGAGAGCAGAGCAATGCACAGCATCCCACTGGGCTGATTTTCTTTCACATGTCTCAGGAAAGGTAAAATCCTTTTTTCATTATAACTGATGTAATTGTCATTTTCAAGCTGTTTCTTTCCTCACTCCCTCTCTCTCATTGCTTTAGCTCTTTTCACTCATGCTTTCTTCCTGGTCTCTTTTCTTTCACCTTCTTATTTTTTTTCTTTGCTGTTTTCAGATCTGTCTTCAGTAAAGCCAGAGAAAGGAGATTTCTATCTTCAAGCACAGTGATCTGTAAAGCCATGACCCTGCTGTAGAGGATGCCTTGTCTTTCATTATCCCAGGGTTCAGAGGAACAGCACTATCAACAGACTGGAAAGATGGGTCCGAGGGAACCTAATGAGGTTCAACACTGCCAAGTGTCAGGGGTGGCACTTGGGCTGGAAGAATCCCAGACACAGATACAGACTGGGAGAAGAGCTCCTGGAGAGCAGCCCTGTGAGAAGGACTTGGGGATTCTGGTGGGTGAGAAACTTCCCAGGAGCCAGCAGTGGCTCTTGCAGCTCGCAAGGCCAATGGGATCCTGGGCTCCATCAGCAGAGGGGTGGCAGCAGGGACAGGGAGGGGATTGTCCCTCTCTGGCCCCAGCTCTGGACACAGGACTCCAGCTGGGGCCTCAGGAGGGCAGAGCAGAGACTGTGAACACTTTGGGGCAGAGACCCTTTTTCAGTATTATGGTATAGAGTGCTCCTGGTGCACGGTTAGGGCTCTGAGATGCTAGTGGGGAAAAAAAGAGACCCTGAAACTCAAGTTGCAGAGGAAACCTCCTTTGGCAATTCGTAATTGAGCTTCCCCCCATCCCTGACACTTAATAAAGAGAGACTGGGCTCTGGAATTGCTTGGAATTCTGAGATTTATTATTAAATGTTAGAATGGTTAGTAATTCCTTTAGAATCGGTGGTGTCTGTAATATTAGAGAGAGAAGACAGGTCCCATGCCCTAAGGGTCTAACAACCTAGATGTGAGTGGAGAGATCTAAAGTACATCTAGTTTGTTGAATGTCACATGTGGAGCAGGAAACAAGGGTAACTGCAGCACCTGAGGGAGGCGGGTACCTGAAGGAGACAGAAAGAAAAGAAGGCAGAATAAAAGGATTGAAAAGATTAAATTGGGTGAAGGAAAATGGAGCGTGCATGTGAAGAAGCATTCGTTCCCCCTGTGCAATGTGTGAGGCTGCAGAGCACTCTCAAACTTGATGGGCCTTTGGAGAAATATCCTTAATTCCAGCTCTGGGCCTCCGAACTGGAAAGCGCTCGCTTTACTTGCCTGCTGAGCGAACATACTTATTTACCATATGAAGGGAGTAACCCAACACTGGCCCTGCGAGGAACGCAATGCAGGGATTGCAAGGATGTCCCTATCCCTGCCTCTGGCTCTCTCATCTAAAGCAAACGCGACCAAACACTCCAGTACAAACAGAAAGAAGCCTTTGTACAGAACACTGCCCGCACCGCTGGCCTTCTGAAACCCCCACCTGAGTGGGTGGCAGAAGCTGCCGGTGGCTCCAGCCCTGCAGGAGGAGCTGCAGGGGCAGGGGCAGCAGCCCGCCCGCTCTCCGCAGCCCCGCAGCCTCTGGCCAGCAGGCTGTGTGCGCGCTCCGAGCTGGCCCCAGCTGCGGTTCCCTGCGCCTTTGACGTGTGTCTGTGTGTCTGGGTGTGTGTGTTACATGACTATAGAAGGAGCAATCAGTCAGCTCCCAGGAATCTTAGCAACAGCCGTCCCCAGAAAAGGCTCGTAGCAGCTGGAGCGGTGATGACTCAGCAGCATGGTCGCTTTGGCCTCTTGCTGATCCCTGGCAAGGCCAGCAGTCCAAGTTCTGGCTGCCTTGTTTGGGTCAGTGCTTTCTTGCTGGCACCAGGAGACAAATTCCTGGATCCTGCTGGCTTTGGCGTTAGAAAGCAACCAAAAATGAGCTGAAGGCTGTAGCCAAAAAAGTTTTTGTTCTCTTTTTTTTTTTATTTTAACAACAAATTTAAAAGGAAAAAAAAAACCCCAAACTGAACAAAACCCACAGAATCCTGTTAGGACATTGTAACAGAGGAGACAAATGGCAGAGTTCAGCTGTGGCAGATGTCATGGGGAAGGCAGTCACAAGCCAGGAGACCCGTGCCCTTGCCGCCCCTTGGGGAGGGAGGCAGATCGGTGGGGTTGGGGCTGGGCTGGAGACGATACAAAACATCACTAGAAGGTTTGTTTATTTTATGTAACGAGTTTGGGAATGTGATGTTGAGTAACTGTCGACATTTCACCTAGTTTTAAGGCACTAGTGCGATGAATCTATTTGGCCTTGAGTTGTTTTCGCCTCCGAGGATAATATGTTTATATCTAAGAGTCTCCCCACCCTCCTGCAGTAATTCCACTGCCGAGCGAGAAGAGAGATTGGGATTAAGGAGTCACGGGTCAGGACGGCGGGGCAGGAGCACCATCTCACTGGGGCGGCGAGGTGGCTTCAGAGGGGATGCTGAGGGGCTGCAGGATACGAAGGGCAGTGCTGCAGCCCGGAGCAAGATCCCTGGAGAGCTGGAGGGGGGGAGCGGAGAGCAGGCAAGGAGGGGCTGCAGGGGCTGTAGCTGGGCTTGTTCAGCCTGGAGAAGAGAAGGCTGCAGGGGGACCTCATTGCAGCCTGCCAGTCCCTGAAGGGAGCAGAGAAACAGGAGGGGAATCAACTTTTTAAAAGGGCAGATAATGGCAGGACAAGGGGGATGGATTAAAGCTAAAGGAGGGAAGGTTTAGATTGGATATTAGGGGGAAGTTTTTTACAGAGAGAGTGGTGAGGGGCTGGAACAGGCTGCCCAGAGAGGGGGTGGATGCCCCATCCCTGGCAGTGTTCAAGGCCAGGTTGGATGGGGCCCTGGGCAACCTTGTGTAGCTGCAGGCCTGAGGTTGGTGTCCCTGCCTGTGGCAGGGGGGTTGGAGCTCTATGATCCTTGGGGTCCCTTCCAACCCTTGCCATTTTGTGATTCTATAAAACCGGGAGAGGGGGGGGTGTACGTCTGGATTTTTTTGGCACAGGGCTGCCGGGAAGCTTGCTGGTCCTGTGCCGGGCTCCCGCTTAGTCCCTCCCTTTCAGGAGCACTAAAAATTCACCCTGAAACAAAAACATCCGTGTGTGTGTGTGTGTGTGTGTAACAATCTGCCTTCTCAGCAGCACCGCCGCCACCCCAGCATCGCTGGCCTCATTACAGGGAGCAGGAAATGAGTAAAACATAAATGACTCGGGAGGAGGCAGGAGGGGCCGCCGCGCTGCCCCGCTCCCCGCCGATGGCCGCCTCTCCTCGCCGTGCAGCGGCAGGGGTTGCTGGGAGGCTGCCGCGCCTTATGCAGATGTCGGGGGACCTCAAATGTCTGCCGGAAATTACAGCTCATGTCGGGAGGAGGGGATGGGGGGGATAGAGGGAGGGGGAGACGTGCGTTTCCCCGGCCGGGGAGCCCAGCGGGAGCCCCTCTCCCCCGCGCCCCCGCCCCTGAGCTGGGGCCGGCAGCTCCGGCCCTCGCCAAAGCCAGCTCGTAAATCAGCTCGGCAGGAGAAAAAAAAATACACGTAGGAAAATGTCTCGGGGGCAGAAAAAAAAAAATCATGTGAAAAAAACCAGCCCTCGCCCGGCGTGGCTTGCGGGAGGGCCAGAGCCAGCTGGTGCGGGCCGGCCCCACGCCGGGCAGGCGGGCCCCACGCCGGGCAGGCGGGGCTGCGGAGCGGGGAGGCGGCGGGGAGGAGCGCGGCGGTGCCCCCCGCGCAGGCAAGTCGCCCGGGTGAGGCCGTTCTCCCCCCTGGCTGGGAATCAGCCCGGAGCGTTTCCCAAAGAAATGCCCCGCGACCCGGGAGTCGCTTCAAAGATGAGCACCAGCCACTGGAGCAGAGCCAGGACGGCCCTCAAGTTTCTGAGTCACTTTCCTCTGTTTTCTTTGGTCATAACAGAGTTTTTTCCCTCACCCTGACAAAGGTTTTGATGGGGGAAATGGGAAACAAGGACAACCTTTTCTTACGGGGTTTTTAGAGCTTCCTTTGTTGGCTGGGTCTGGCAGAACATGAGTATGGCTCATTCTGAACACAAGGGGCACAGTAGTACCCCCCCCAAAAAAAAAAAAAAAGAAATTAAATAGCTTAAGTCTATTTTTGCACCTCACAAAGAAAGTGAATTACAGGGAGAGATTTACAACTGTCATAAGTCTGGTGCTCTCTGGAGGAGTTATCTGCAGAGGGTGGCCAGGGGATGCTATCAGGAAAGGCAAAAAAAAAAAGGAAGAAGAAGAAGAAAATAAAAGAGGTAGCAGAGGAAAGGGCAGGAAATCACAGCATGCTGAGGAGGGGGGAAGAAAAAAAGAGGAAAATGCAGAAAAAGACATCTTCAGGCCAGGGCCGAGGGGCGCCAGGACCCATCCTGCCCGGCCCCGGCTGGGCGCTGCGAGCTCCCGGCCAGCAGGATGCGAATGCATCGCTCGGACCCGCCGTCCTGGGGGTGCCGAACCCCGGCAAAACGCTGGGAACGGGGGAAGTGGTGTGGTGCGCAGCCAAACGGGTTACGGGAGGGCGTTTGATGTGTAGGAGAGCGCGTCAGACCGTTCAGATGCCCTGGGGAACGTCTGCCTGAATAGCAAGAGCAACACCTCAAAATGCCTTGAACGGCAAAGAGCACGGTGCCATATGGTGCGATTCCAGCATTACTCACCCCAAGGATCAGGCGCTTCCCCACCCAGTTACATCTGACCAGGAAATTACAGCCTGTGCTGCTCCCCGCCTGGCTGAGCGGCTGCCATATCATATGATACACACCAGAGCGGCGTGTCTGATGAAACAACAGAGCGATGTGTGCTTACTGACACTCTAATGCCTCGCAGAATAGACGGGCTTGGCTGGGTCAGACTGTTGTTCGGCATCCTGGCTGCGTGCTCCCTCTTGCACATCTTGCCATGAATTAGAATTCTGGATAAAAATTAAATCCTAATCTTCCTTTACGCTCAACTCTTCCCTGCTCTCCTCCTTAAGACTCCACAGCCAGCTCCTGTGTGGTTTAGGTATCACAATTCCTCACTCTTTCTTATTCCACCCATGCCATCTGTGGACAGACTTGAATTTTGACTCACACTCAGTATTCACAAGATCTTTCTACCGTAGCCATCCCATCTCTCATCTTTATTACTACAGCATTCACATCCCAGGTCTGATGTGCACCTCTCCTCCCTGCAGCACACAGCAAATGGAGCTACAGCACACCGTATTGTCTCGTTCCTCTCTTGAGTTTATCCACTGATTCCTACTTAACACTGAGTTTAAGGAACTTGTTATAACAAAAGTCACCCGTGCAAGACTGCTCATCCATCTTTCCCAGTTTGTTTCTCCCCATCTCACCACTAATCGTGTGAGCTCTCACCAGCCCTGCCAGTCTCCTCACACTCTTTCCTGCCATCTCTCCAATACACACCTCTTTTGGCTCCACCTTCTGCAGCTGCACCTCTACCCAGGTCAGCTCTCTGCAACTAAGGCAGTCTGATTTCCTCCAGGTTTGTGTTTCATCGACCCTGAGCACCAGTTGAAAGAAGGTTTTTAAGAGCTGCAGCCCATACAAATCTTCTGAAGGCTGAGAAAATATGAACTCCTATTGCAACCTTTTCCTGAGCTGAAGAAAAGGGCTTTTTCTTTTAAAGAAATTAAGCCTTTCTCAGCCAGCTTCTCATCCATCCAATTTGCATTTAGTTGACCGATGCATCAGAAACTATACAAGCATCTGACAGACATATGATGTCATACGTGCTCCCCCCGCCAAGATCTTGTGATCACATAAACCTTTCTTTGCAAAAGCAGACATAAATTTTAACGGCAAACCCATGTGCTGCTTCTCATTACATCCCTTCTGCTCTATGTTAATCATTTTGCTTTCACCAGTCCTCTGTGCTTGCCTTTTCAGACCTTCTACTCCTCCGGGCAGGGATTGGGCTCTCTTCTGTGCCTGGAAAGTGTTAAGTGCCTTATGGGCATAACAACAATTTAATTAGTTAATAAGTACTAACAATTTGCATTAGTATCATGCTTCCTGCCATGTCAGATCAGACCACTGCTCCAGCCAGTCAAACATGTCCCTCTTTCTTGTGGTGCTCTGAATTAATTGTCACCCAGCGGGGCCAAGGCCTCGCACCTGGCAGTGGTGGGACCCCCAGCCCGTCCCATTTTTGAGGAGTCTGCCCAAGGTTTGCTGGTTCGGAATGAATCCGTTGCCCAGCCACCCTGGGATCTGCACTCCTGCTGTTTAAAGAGAGCCTGGCGGCTAATTGAGCTTGGTAATGTATCTGCCGCAGTGAGACTTGCCAAACTGTTCAGAGGAAGGGGTGAGGGCTCTGTGACATGGCCAGCGTGGCACCGTTCTAGGACAGGCAGGGCAGAAGGGAGGAACAGGACTCTTCGCTGACCCAAGTCCTCTCATGCCTCCCAGCACTGGGGATCAAACCTTTCCTGCATGCAATTGCCAACACCTTTTTCTTATATATGCCTGTTTCTGCTTCAAACCAGAGAGCATTTGCTTCCCTAATGCCATGCAGTAGCAAATTCCACAGTTTATCCCATAGCTTTCTGCTTCAAGGAGGGAGAATCTGTACTTGATAACATCCAAGTGATCTTTTACATCCTGTATCAATCATATTGAATTAGAAGGAAAACTAGGAGTCTCCTGGAAGGGTTTGATGGCTTTACTGTGGAAAGAATCAGGAATGTGAGACTTGGGTGAAGAATTTCAATGAAAAGGAAGCCAGGAAGACCTTTGAGACAAGGTAGACACCTGTATTATATTTTGAGAGATATCTTTTATTTGTGCATCTTATACTCCATGCCCCTGCATAAAGCCTCTTTGTCTGACATTTCAGCAGAGAATCCTACACTGAGAGTCTGCAGATGGGTGATTCGGCACAAGGAGCAAAACATGCAGGAGAGGGGGAATGGGCTCCTCCTTAAACATGGTTCAGTTAGCTACCATTTGGTCTTTGGAGCATGACTGCCATCCTGCCAAGGATAGAGAAGGCAGTTTCAGGCGGTGGAAGCAGAGATGGGAAAGGATTGCACTGGCACTTGGGAAGACTGGGGGGATTATGGAAAGGGCTGTGCATCTGGGCAAAGCCAGGAACTGGACTGCTCATCTTATGCAGCTGGAAACTGGGGTGAACTTCTACTGGGAGGTGACACATGCCTGCTCTGCTGGCCCCTGTTGGACACAGTGCCCTCAGTGAGGGCCTGAGAGAAAGCCTAGTCCACCAGATGGTTATGTTACACTGTCCCAGGGGTTGTGCAAGATTAATAGCTGGTAAATGATGTCATACCTGGAGTAAGTTCTCTGTTGCCACTCTGGGGCAATATATAAGAATCATAGAATCACAAAATGGCAAGGGTTGGAAGGGACCCCAAGGATCAGAGAGCTCCAACCCCCCTGCCACAGGCAGGGACACCAACCTCAGGCCTGCAGCTACACAAGGTTGCCCAGGGCCCCATCCAACCTGGCCTTGAACACTGCCAGGGACGGGGCATCCACCCCCTCTCTGGGCAGCCTGTTCCAGCCCCTCACCACTCTCTCTGTAAAAAACTTCCCCCTAATATCCAATCTAAACCTTCCCTCCTTCAGCTTTAATCCATCCCCCTTGTCCTGCCATTATCTGCCCTTTTAAAAAGTTGATTCCCCTCATGTGGACCTTACTACTACAGGCACACTTAGACGATAGGAAGGAGACCTGTATTTTCTAATGGCAGCTCCTCCTCCATGACTGGAGCACGACCTAGTTGGTGGCTGAGATATCTGTTGTTTATAGGCAACGATTCCTCACAAACAAATCAACTAAATGAACAAACTGGGTGATAAAGTAGAGCTGAGAACTGCATTGTCCTCCTCAGAGTCATAAAAACTCATCCCTTTTACAACTGCTGAGTGCTTTGCCAATATCATGCCAAGGTGAGAGCAGCGGGGGGAAGGGAGAGATATTGAAAAGGAAAATAAATGGGCCAGGTAAACAGTGCTGCTGCTGCTGCAGCAGCCGCGGTTGTCATGGTGACCGGGGTGAAGAAGAGGAGGAGGAGGAGGAGGGAGGCGGGTTGATCGATAGTCCTGTGCTGGCTCATCTGGCTTCCATCCACGTGCTGCTACAGAGGGAGAGAAAATCAAAGAGCCACACGCGGGGCGGCCGGGGCTCGGATTCGATACGTGGCAGCAGCTCGATCAATAGCTTGTTGGAAGGTGGGTAATTGACTCCCCTTCTACCCAGGAGAAAGCAGTGCAGCGACAGAGATGTGTTCGTTATCTAGTGATTCTCAGCTCTACTTTATCAGCCAGTTTGTTCATTTAGTTGATTTGTTTGTTTGCTTGCTTGAGATCCCCTCTTCAGCCCCATTTCTCTGTCAAAGATGAGCACCAGCCACTGGAGCAGAGCCAGGACGGCCCTCAAGTTTCTGAGTCACTTTCCTCTGTTTTCTTTGGTCATAACAGAGTTTTTTCCCTCACCCTGACAAAGGTTTTGATGGGGGAAATGGGAAACAAGGACAACCTTTTCTTACGGGGTTTTTAGAGCTTCCTTTGTTGGCTGGGTCTGGCAGAACATGAGTATGGCTCATTCTGAACACAAGGGGCACAGTAGCACCCCCCCCAAAAAAAAAGAAATTAAATAGCTAAGTCTATTTTTGCACCTCACAAAGGAAGTGAATTACAGGGAGAGATTTACAACTGTCCTAAGTCTGGTGCTCTCTGGAGGAGTTATCTGCAGAGGGTGGCCAGGGGATGCTATCAGGAAAGGCAAAAAAAAAAAGGAAGAAGAAGAAAAAAAAAGAGGTAGCAGAGGAAAGGGCAGGAAATCACAGCATGCTGAGGTGGGGGGAAGAAAAAAAGAGGAAAATGCAGAAAAAGACATCTTTCTGAGGAACACACGTACTCACGAAGCACTGAGGCAGTGTGGGCTAATTCTTCATCTCTGCCTAGACCTGGGCAGGGAGCCCTGGCACAAGGTGCCTGCTTGACCTTCAGGCAGACAAGGCTGCGTTTTGTAAACAAGCCTGTAGGATACAGTAAGTTCACCCTCATGCTGAATAAGCTTCTGCAGGCATTTTCCAACAAAACATTGTGGAATTTGGGTGGCATGACCAGGACTTATGTTTTATATCTCCTATCAAAGCAAGCAGCACAAACGTCCCTATCACCTCCCCGGGGCGCTGAGAACCTAATTGACTTCAGCAGGGAAAAAACAATGCCACTCTGTGTGGTGCAACACCCATCAGCTAACTCTGAGCAGAAAATGGTAAATCTAGACTCTGAGATGCTCTGGGAGGCAAGGACCATCTGTTTGCTCTGTACTTGTCTATTGTCCAGCTTGCTGGAGTCCTAGTCTACAATGAGCATTTAGGCATATAGTAATAATAAGAGCAGTAGTGTCCATTGCTGGATAATTGATACTGCTTTGTGGAGCAACTCGCCCCTTAGGGTACAGCTAAGAAGAGGCGAACACACCAGAAGTATCAGTTCCTTCAGTTGCCTGGATTTTTCTCAGAGCTATCCCATCCAAATGCACTGCAGTTCGCTTCTGAATTAAAAATGAAAACTCATTTGCTTGGATTTCTGCTTCTCTTAAGTTAGCTGGCTGCAATCCAGCTCTTGGGGCTTGTGCTTTTAGGGTCTGATCCAAATCCCAGAGAAGTCACTGCAAATCGCTCCACTGATTTTAATGAGTCAAACCACTGTGTGAGGAGTGAGTTACCCTCTCTCAAGGCTTTTTATTTTTTTGGTTTGGCTTTTTTTTTTTTTTTTTAATTACTATTTCCTTTTCATGCTTTGAAGCAGTAGCAGGTGTATCTCACAGTCACTGGATGGAAATCACAGTAGGAAGAAGGGGGCTGTGGGAGCAGAACTGCTCCCTGTTGCACAACCTAGAAGGTGCAGGTTATATCAGGTGTTCCTAACAGGGTAGGGACTACAAGTCTTTTCCCTCCCCAGTATATCTGCCTCTGGAAATATTTACAAACCACCCAGAGATGCCTCTGCGCTCTGCAGAATATTTTCTTTCAGTTTCTTTGTGAGTGGGAAGATAAGAGCTTCCTAACCTCTGGGCATAATTTATGGCAGAAATAAATAGCAGGATGATAGAACAGCTCTAAAGTAAATTACTGAAAATATTCACCTGCCAGTTCTCCAAAGAAAGCAGGCAGGTGGGCGAGCCAGAATCAAGTCAGACTAAAAGCCTTAGAGGAATAGAGTAGTTTGTTCTAGTCAGAAAGGAACAAAAAGTGTTTGCAGCACCTGCAGGCTTGCTTCCTCTCCAGAAGGAGCCAGAAGGTTGGACAAAATATTAAATAGACAATGGAGCAGCCTGTAGTCAAATTTGCACATGGGCAAAATAAATAAAAGGACATGTAATATGCAATGTTGCCATCAAGCTGAATGCCTGGACTACCTGCCAAGAAGCTTATCCATGTGCTGAATCATTATGCCTGACACAGATGGGGAAAGTAACGGGGTACGTGGGAGACACGGGGAAGGCACGAGAGATCTTACGCATCAGGAGGGCTCCGGAGAACCAGCTCAGTGAGTCTGGATGCCTAATGTGCAAATTCAAGGGTCTGGCTACTGAAACGTAGTCTGAATTCTGGGAAGAATGAGGTAATCCAAATGCTCAAATGTTCTGTGAGCATATGTGCAAGGGGAATGATGTAATGCACAGCCTATGTCTTTCTCAAAAGGGATTTTCCTTAAAGGTCTCTCTGAGGCTCTGGGTGCTGTAACAGGGTGTATCATCTCAGCTGCTTTTCCATGAGGGCACTTTCACAGCAGTGTTGGGGACCTTGAAGACAGCATCCAGTCAAAACTGTGGTCAGTTACTAAAATGCCACTTTCTAGGAATTTGTGCAGGAGCCAGCCTGACAGGGAACAGAGCCCTCCCCAAAGCAAGAGCAGCAGGGATAAGTCAGGCTCTGTCGTTGGCAAAGCACAGGATTATCATAACACAAAGGATCCTGTATCCTAAAAAGTGAGGAGAACAACTGCAGCCTGGCGCTGGGTGAGTTACCAGTGGTGCTGTGTGTGGTGCAGACCGCACTTGCTTACCCTGAAACAAGGAGCATGAAGCCAGTCGGGGAGCGTCTCGCACCCAGTTGTCTGGCTGGCAGTCTGTGGGCTGCCATCAGGCCTTGACATTTTCTTTTGAATACCATCTTGGCAACAGAAGAGCTAGGGAAAGGTGATTAAGGAAGCCCTTGAAGGCTGTTTGTTAGTGTATTCCTGCAGACACTAGCCACAGGCTCTACAATTGCTTTTTATTTTTGGTCCAGTTAGGAGGGGGAGGATAGACTGGAAGGTTGCTTATGACTGTGCCTGCAGGTCATCACAGCATCCACAGGCATGGGAGAGAAGACAGTGCTGATTTTGGGTCCTTTAGCACAGGAGAAACTGGATACCTTGCTAACAACCTGACAGACTCTTCCAAGGAAAACACAGAGAACAAAGAGTGCATAGGAAAATCATCCCCTTTTAGAAGAGCAGCCAGTGGGCTGGAGATGCAGAGCCTGGGCTTTGTAAAGACCTGCTACGACTGATGTAAATCAGGGCAGTTCTTGGGAAGGTCACTGCAGCACTCAGATCCCCTTCAAATCTGGGGAGCATGACCATGGCTTCATTCCTTTTGCCTCGCTACCCAGAGTGAGTCCTGACCTGGAGCACTCAGTACACTCAGCTCAGAGTCAGTTTCTGAGCTGGAACAAGCATCTGCCTAAATCCTGTGTGTCCTACATTACACCCAAAATGCGCACAGAGCCTGAAGTATCTGCCTTGACCTTAGAGCACCCTCAACCTGAGAAGCCAGGCCAATGCCCATCAGTAATATAACATGAATTCTAAGCTCTGGTGCTGCAGAGATGCATTGTTGTATGATTAATGAATGCCATTAAACCAGAAAGCCTCCTCAGCCAGCAGTGAAAACTCAAGAGAAATACCAGACAGTCAGCTGCAGTCAAGGGGGCTGAATCAAAAAGAAAGAAAAAAAGAAATGCTTGTGGTTTAAGAAAACTGACTTTCAGTCTCCTTTTGAGATTGCCCCATCCTAAATTGTTAATCCACATTGATCCACTTTAAGAAGGTTGGTAGGGCTGCCTCACGCCTGTGCAGCTCCCCAAGCAGGAGGGCAGTGAGTCCCAGCAAAGACAGAGGAGCAAGTCAACACTGGTGCTACCTGACCCCTGTTCCTGATGGGGAAGCAAAGCCTGGACATTTTGACTCAGGTTCTTTTAGATGTAGCTGATGAGAAAGGTTGATGCGAAAAAAAAAGGCAGGTAGTGATAACTTCAGCTCCATTAGTAGCCCTGTTCCTCTGCTGATGGAATCCCACACGTGCAAGGAGTAAAGTTAGCTTCTACTTGTAAAGAACATGCACTTCAGTTAGCTCACCTGAAGCAAACTGGTGATTATTTGGGGTTTTACAGGGCAGATAACCTCTATCACTGATCACAGGTGCTTGAACGAGACTATACTTGAATATAGACAAGAACTATGTGTGTCTTTTGGCCACAGCACAGAACAAAGTGAAAATTTTGCTTATTAAGCAATTAAGCTTCCAGTTACTTGTGAATTTGGACCTTTTTTTTCTGGGTTAGCATTTGATGATATTTCACACTATGCAAGAAGCCAGGTGTTCACACCAGTAAGAATTCAGAGCCAGGGAGGATGTGGCAGACAGAAGAGCCTGGGGAGAAGGCAGAAACAAAGCCCAAAATGTTGGGAACCTGGACAAAAGCAGGCGTTGGGTAGCATCAGTGTGTGAGGAGGGTGCACCTCTAAGCAGTCAGGATTGCAGATGCCTCCACCCCTGCACTGCCACACGGATGGTTTTAAAGCAGAGCCAGTTCCCATAGCAACAGCACCTGCCAGGGCTGCCAGCCCTGGGGATGCAGCTCCTGAGGATGGGAAGGAGCAAGGCTGCCCCCCCGCACTGCCCGAGCCAGCGGCACAAAGCCCCGTCCCAGGTGAGCTGTGTGGCTCCCGGGGCAGTGCCTACCCCGTGAGGAAGGCCAAGAGCTCTTCCCCTGAGCCCCCAGTGAAAGCTGCATCAGCTGAACAGCAGCTCCTGCTTTGAAGCAGCACATTAGGTGATTTTTTTTGATTCCCTGGGAATGAAGAGATGCTGAGCTAAACTTCATGGTGTCGCACGACAGGTCAGAGGCCAGGGGAACACACAAAAGCACCCCTGGCAGAAGGGAACAGAGGGATCCCCACTTCCTGACATAGCCCCAGACAATTCTTTCCCCTTGCACCTGCCTTCTGGCTCCTTTTTTTTTTTTTTTTACCTACTACTGCCTTTCTGCTGTTGATTTTCATTCTTCCAGCACTCCAGGAAAATCTTCTGCTTTGTAGGCGTGATGCCAATGGAAATCGATGTTTACCAGCTCTAGTAGGGTTCATTTTCTTGCTTGCACAGTTCACACTTTCTCCTGGAGAGAAGGAAGTTGTGGAAGTGGGAGGGTGCCATTAGCAGGATTGAATGTCAGACACCTGAGAAAGCTGACACGAAAGAAGTGATGGAGGCAGTTCATCATGAACAGGTGGCTACATCATAAAACCTCTGACACCCAAAGCTACCCAGCCCCAGGTTGGCACCCTTGGTAGAAAAGCCAGGGGCCAAATTGGTCAGAGACTGGCATCTCTCATGAAGGCTTTTCTCATGAAGGCTGAGAGAGCTGGGGCTGTTCAGCCTGGAGAAAAGAAGACTGAGGGGGGACCTAATCAATGTCTATAAATATCTGAAGTATGGGGTGCAGGGGGAATTGGCCAGCCCCTTTTCAGGGTCTGTGGGGACAGGACAAGGGGCAATGGCTGCAAGTTGGAGCCCAGGAAGTTCCACCCCAACCTGGGGAAGAACTTTTCCCCAGTGAGGGTGCCAGAGCCCTGGGACAGGCTGCCCAGGGGGTGTGGAGTCTCCTTCTCTGGAGAGATTCCAGCCCCGTCTGGACGCCGACCTGTGCAGTATGAGCTGGGGAGCTGCTTTGGCAGGGGGGTTGGACCCCAGGAGCTCTCCAGGTCCCTTCCAACCCCTACAACTCTGTGATTCTGCGATTCTAGATCTGGGCTGATGTAATGGCTGAGTGTGTGCTCTCACCTATGCCTGCTTCTGCTCTTTCTCTGTTATCCTCTTATCTGGCTGTGAATCTCACATCTTTCAGCAGAATGGAATTCATCTTCCATCAAATACAAAAAGTAAAAATAGAGGGAAATTGCTGGGCTCTGATAAATAAACATTTTCAAGAACAATTTCATCTTACTGACTGTGGCAATTTGTGACAGATCTGAGCTCAGGCAAATCAAGAGGACTGCTCATTCTGATATTGTGAGAGAAAGCAGCAGCAGCCAGAGAAATGGAAAGATCGACAGTTAATTGGAAATGTTACATCTGCTGTTTATGCAAAAGGCATAAATATTTATATCCTGAAGACTGACTTTTGGGTTCGCTCCTCAGCAGGAAGAGATTTACATTTTGAATAAAGACTTTTTTTCTTTCTCCTACTCAGTAAACGTGAGCAGTTTATTATTCCTTAAAACAGGAATCCTTAGCCAAGTCCTCCAGTCCTCTTAGCTACATGCATACAGATTCCCTTGGCTTCAACAGAAATTACAGGTGTGTGCAGACTGTGGCATCCATCTCTGGTTTTTACAGACAGAAAGAGAGGAGACTGAGACAAAGGGGCAGAAACTGTGATCACAAAATGAGAAGGCAGAAAATGCAAGTGACAGTTCAAAGGCACCTGAAATGAAATGCTTTCCCAAATCTGTTTTTGGTGAGAAAATAACAAAAGCCTGCACCTTGAAAGCATGGCAAGGTTTTATAACATTAGCTGTTGTTACAGAGCAAGGAAAGAAATACTTGGAAAATTTAAGTCCATCCCTGTATTGGATTAAGCAGCCCTCACCACAGTGTGAGGAGTGAACCAGCCAACAGAAGTAGTTACACACACAGTCATTCCAGAAAATCCAGGGCAGTCTGCTGAAGTACAGCATTATTAGAAACAAGAACAGAAAGCATGTTCCCCTACAAACCATCTTGTGCCCTACCTTGGCTCCACACCTCCTGCTTCTATATATATGTACATGTATGTGTATATATATATAAAAATGTATGTATGTATATATATATGTGTATATATATATAATTTTTGTTCCTCTGCCCAAGTATATATATGTGGCCCTGCCTGTGGCAGGGGGGTTGGAGCTCTATGATCCTTGGGGTCCCTTCCAACCCTTGCCATTCTATGATTCTATGATTACTGAGTCAGGCTCCTTCTCTCTCCCTGTCCTTTCACATACTGCTGTGCCAACTGCACTGCCCTCAGCTTGCCCACCCTCATATCCTGTGGCCTGCCATCCTGCTCCCCTCTGTCCTCTCATTTGTGACTGCTTCCATCCTTGTCCTCTGCCTCAGGCTTCACCCACTCTCCTGCTCACTTTCTCACTGCTTTTCATTTTATTACACACACTTGGCTCCAGCATCCTCCCTCATCCCTATCATTTTGCAGTTTGAGGCTCTCCTGCTTCACCTTCCCCTATTTCTCCATCTATTCCTGTCAGTTTGTCCCTCCATCTGCTCTCTTCCCTCATTCCCAGTCTCAGCCCCTGTGTTTGCCCAATTATGTTCTCAGGAGACCCCAAATCCACACTTCTCTGTGTGGATGACAAAGCTTTTTGCCTTCCTATCTTCTACAGCATCGTTCCTTCACCTTTTTAATCATTCCCTCAGATGAACTACCATTAAAGTTAAAAAAAAAAGAGTTAAACAGTACCAGAACACCCTGATGAGATGTAGGGTGTTGTGGCTACCTCTTTTTAGTACCTATCTAGCAGACTGACCCATCCCTGGAGGCCAGAACACAGGTTGCAGTGCTGCCAGGCATCCAGCCCTTGCTTGAGATTCCCAGACTGAAGCCTTGGACAGTGCATCTTGTTCCCTATTTAATGATAAAAACTGTACCTCTTGCAGGGATTAAAGAGTCTCCAAAGATCCATAATACCATTGTTTGAAAGCACTTGTATGGTGAATGGTGAGGTGTATAGAAGGAGGTCCTGCTGCAAAGGAGAGGGATAGCTGGCTGGAGTACTGACTTGTGCCTCCGTGGTGCAGTTATTAATGTGAAGCTTTTGCATCCCCACAGGGTCAGCAGACCAGCCCAAAGGTATCATGGAATTTACTCTCCCCTCCTTTCTAGCAGTCCCTGGAAGTGATCCAGTGGATCTCCCTCATCTCTCAAAAAAGAAAGGAAAGCACAGAGATCATGAGAGGGTGTTGGCATTCTCCTCAGCTTTGCCCCTTGTTTCTGAGGCCCTAGCATTTGAAAGCAAGATTTTAGTTTAGTTTAAGGGAATTTTGTGTGTGTTTTAAAATGGTTTGTCCTCTGGGACTATTTTTTCCTGACTCCCATCATTTCTGCTTCCATGGCAACTACAGCTGGCTCAGATGTGTTGTTGCCATGGCAACTGTCTGGTCCTCCTTGCAAACGATGCAATGAAACAGGAATGATATTTGCATCCCCAATCCTGTATGGAACAAAATCTCTTTCACCACTCACAGGGAAGACATAAGACAACTGTATAAAATCAGCACAAAATCCAATCTAAATCCTCTTGGAGAGGGTTTTAGACAGCTGGTAAAATGAGAGAAATGCAAAGAAATTGGGCTTTTCCACTCAGGGGCCTGGGGGGGACTGGCACTTGACTGGCATTTTCAGTCTGTTCTGGGCAAAGCAGTATGCTTGGCAAAACCCACATGGGAAGAACACAAGACTTAGCAGGCACAGCTAATTCACATTCTAAGCTATCACCACTCTTGTCTTCTGTAAGATCTTCAGAACTGCTGTGTGTTCAGAAGCACATTGTAAAATATACCTCAGCATTTCATCCTAAAGATCAAAGCTTGCATTACTCATGATAGTAGCCTCAGAGACAGCCAGTGTAAGATGCCTGGGTCCCTTTCAGATGTATACTGCTACAGCTGCACACAAAATTCATGCTTTAACTGTCTCTCTGCATGCCTTTTCCCCCCCCCCCCATACATCATGTGCCACAGATCCACAGCAACAGACCACAGGATGACATAACTCTGCCTGCTCATTACAATACATGGCACCAGAGGGGTGTCATTGGGCAAAAAAAAAGACCAAAAAATGGTATGATTTATTGTGTGGGATGCTTAAGAGCTTTATTCTTGACATTAACTTCCTCGTGTCATCTACATGTGCCTGACTTTGCCTTGTTCTTTCTCTTTTTGTTTGTTTTTCTTTTTTCTATCATGTTGCTACTGCTGAGACAAAGCAGGGAGAAGGACACAGACAGGCCTCTCCATGAGGCTGAACTGGTTCTATCCTCTTTGCTTGTCTTCTGTAGCTTCCCCAGGGATTATAGTCACAACAGGTAAAAAAAGACAACAACTGTGCAATGGAGCACAGTGGGGAAAATGAATGTTATTTCCTTGGGGAAGCAAGGAGGTGGCACCTCTCTCCCATACCACCAGCAGCTGTCCTGGGTTTTGTCATGCTGCTGAGCTGAACACAATCTCCTGGAGGGGTGCAGTTGAATCTGAATGTTTTCCTTGGCAGGTAGGCACTGTCCTGCCTGTCTCACTTGCAACAGTCCCAGTCCAAAAGACTGAATTCCTGAACTAGTCCATGACTTTGAGGTGAGGTAACTTTGGTATCTCTCCCATCAGCAAAGACCATTTAAAACCAGTGCTGTTAGTAGAAAGGAGTAGGAAAGGTGCAGAAATAATTAAAGATCAAAAATCACCAGGCTCCAGGGAGCTGCTGCGAATTCTTTATCTGCAATGTACAGGCCTCTCTTAAGGCCTATACAGTGCACCTTATTTTTTAACCATTTTTCCCCATAATGCTCCATCCATTTCCACTGGTGTCTCCAAGACTTACTTGGTCCCATTATCCAAGTGAACTCTAGACAGTCATGAACCTATTCTACCACCTAATGTCAGAGGAAGATTGTCGGGGAAGACAGCAGGCCTGCTGGCGGCCTAGCTCTCTTCTCCCAGGATTTAGGCCCTGACAATATTCTTCTGTTCCCATGAGACAGGAAAAGTTCCTCATGCTGAGAGGATCCTAATAATCACATTCTCAAAACACAGCGGCCTTGTTGATAGGGGTACAGGCTGCCCTAAACCAAGCAGCAGTTATGGGAAGGTGTTTGGGAGTAACGGAACATGTCAGGAACCAACCATAACAAGAAGGTCAAACCAGCAGGTGTGTGGATGCTTTTAGGCATTAAAGGTAAACTAAGGATGTTTAGCTATAAGATGGGTTTATCAGAACTCGTTATAATTACTAACCAATCAATATGGTGTGAACAGTGTGTGTAACCAATTAGCAGTTTTTAGCTTGCCATGTTTGCAGTAATAAAGGTATAGAATCTGGGTGATTTCACCCAATAAATGGCTTCACCTAAAATTCATATCAAATTGCCTGTTGCTCTCTGCCCGTCACCACAGAAGATCATTATCCTTACTAGACTGACAAGACATGTACAAGCCAGGAAACTTACCTAAATGCAAGTGGTCTACATGAACACAAGGACTGGAACTCAGGAGGCCCTCTGCTTAGTCTTCACATCCCTTGGTGCATTATCACTTCATTTTGTGCCTAGAGCTTTTAAGCAGTAGCATACCTTTGCCATCCAAATGCAGTAAAAGCTTCAGTGTGTAAATAACAGATCAGAAGAAATTTCTAAACAAGATGCTAAGTTCTGGGTGGCTTTCCTCCTTTATTTTGGGAATATTCAACAAAACTCACCTTTCACTTCAAGAATGATGGAATCAATATGCTTTGCCATCATTTATGTTGGAAGGAGGGCCATAATACAGCGCTCCTTCAATTACAGAAGATGGAATCAATACATTTCACCTCCATTTATGTGGTTAAGGTCTAAGTCAGCATGGCCCACCCTTTATTTATGGGGGTGGCCTCAATACAGCTCGCTTTCATTTAATGGGGAGGAACTAATATGTCTTGCTTTCACTTACAGGGGGTGGGAAGGAGAGAATCAATACAGCCACCATCATTTATTGGGAGGGATCTATAGATCTCACCTTGATTTACTGGAGAGATCAATATCTCAACCTTCATTAAAGTGGGTGGTATGTTGGACTGAATAGGGGTCACTTGCTTTTAGAGGGAACTGGCAGAATCTGTATCTCCATGTATGTGGAGATGATTCGGCATGGCCTTCATGTATATAAGGTTTGGACACCATGTGCTTCACTGGCTAACACAGGGATGCATGCAGTTCACCTCCACATTAGGGCTGGAAAGACAGAGGCAGGTTCAATACATGGAGATTATGGACTCTGACACAAGTCTGTCTGTGCTTTCCCATTTATGAGCAGTGCAGATTCAATTTGGCTTGTGTGGAAGCCTGGATTCAGTGTAATACATCTTCCTTTACAGAAGATGGTCTCAGGATAGTTCTTCATTTATGCAGGGAGAGCTTTGGCAGTGTTCCCCCTCCTTTACAAAAGCTGAATTCACTGTGCCTCACCAGGCTTTATAGGGAGCTAATACGAACTGTAAATGAATCGTAGGAGTGGAGAAAAGGGTATGATGTATTCCAGGACCACAACGTTGTGGCAGCTGACCTGAATGTCTGAGAAGGAAGTGCTTCTCTACAGCTCCTCAGAGCACAGTGAAGCAAGGATAGTGGGTATATTGCTGGGAAGAAGGGAAGATGGTTTGCTACTGGTATGATTTTTCTTTGTGGCATCACAGGTCTGCAGCAATTGCTAATCTCACCGCATTTTAAAGCTGCTAATTCACACCTAAAACTTGTTGTCTTTATCTCCAAAAGACACTAATCACCATCCTTCATATCCTCTTCCCTCAAAAGATCTCAAAGCCCAGCTGAAAAGCTTTAGACCTGTCCTCTAATCACCTACCACACATCTACCTCCCCGGGACTGTTTGCAGTGCTGCAGACACCACAGCAGGGAGCCTTTCATATTTAGGTTTCTGATAGGAGAGGAGCTCAGATTATCAGTGACCAGAAGTAAATGCCTGTTGATGCAGCCAGGGGGGTTGCATGATATGAGTTAGGGGGCCTGAGTACAATTCCTGAAGGAGATATGTCAGAACAACTTAGGAAAAAATATTAACCCAAGTGCCCACCTTGCTGGGTTTCTTAGCAGGGAGCCCATGGACTGAAAGGACCCCAGAGACTGTACTGCCCTGTCACTTTTCATTATGTGCAATAACCACACAGCATGCAAGCACCTGCAGCTCCCATTTCAAGGTGAAAAGATAGAAAGCAAACAGAGGGCATTTTAATATCCCCCTAGAAATACCAAGGTATGGAAAGCATGACATTCCCTGCTGGCCTCTCCGTTTCCCCAAGCACCAAGGTGAAATGGGCAAGGGTAAAGTGAGGAACCCAAAGCAGACTGGTTTTCACTCAGGCACGCTGCTTCTTTTGGCTGATGAAAGGCTGCAGCAGATTTCTAGGAGGCAGAAGGTGGAATGTGCCTTTTCCATCCCTGAAGAAGCAGGCACGTTTATTTTCATCACCGCATTGCATCAGCATCACTGCTTCTCCACGCTGGCTGCTTGTAGTGCTGTCCTTAGAACAGTGTGTGTCTCTGTGTGCAATAGGGCTTCTCACAGCCACCCTTTTGATATGATAAGGGTTAGCTAGCTGGCCAGGCTGGGGATGAGAATGCCTATTTGCACACAAAGAATATTTCTATTGCAAATAGGATCATTCCACAAAGAGTTTCCTTCTCTTCCATGGCCCCTCATGTCTCTTACACTCTTGTTCTCAAAGACCCTGCCTTGTTTCTCTTTCTGTATCTTTTCTATTCAAAATGTAATATCTTTTTTTTCCTGCATATCCCTTTCATTATGCCCTGGTGTCCTGGCTTTGCCCCTTACTTGCCATCTATGTCTCCCTGGAGTCCTTCTTTAAGATGCCCTTCCTTAGACCTCCAGGTAAGTTTCTCTCAATTCTCAAAAAATACAAACATCCTCCAGACACCTCCATAAACCTATGTAATGTTGTCTAGTATCTCTTGCTAGTCTAATATAGCAATAAATTAGAGAAAGAGTCATTCAGTAGGTCAGCCTTTTTCCTTAAAGCTTTCTGAGAAGTCTTCAGCAGCTGTGGATAACTATGTGAGTTCTGCCACTACCGAACCCTTGAGGCACACAATACAACAGCCAGAGTCTCCCATCACTGCTCCTATGAGCTTATGGGCTGTGATTTGGAAAAGGACCAGACATGAGGAGGAGATCCAGCAGGCTACCTCAGAAATTACTGCAAATTCCATCCAGAAGTGGTATAAAGCAAGGGAAGGAATAAGAATAGCCTCCTTAGGGCAGGAGTGTGCCTTAATTACAGAATGCAAGAGACCACACGGTATGATGATGGGCTTCTTAGAATAATCAGAATTAATATCCAGCTTTTACATGCTGCTTTGTGTTAGAAGTTTTCAAAGGGTTTCAACCAGTGGCACAAAAATGATGATGCTTGGCCAAAACCAGCCAGTGGCAGGACCACAAATGGAAAACAGCTGTCCCTGGCATCCCGGGAGAGCGTGCTAGTTCCTAGCCATACTTCCTCTCATAAAAGGACTAAGAAATGAGTTCAGGTCCTTGCCACACCAGCTGTAAATAAGCAGAAGGGCAGGTATGGCTTTTTTCTGGGGTTCCCTTGATAAAAAATAAATCTGTAGTTCTACAAACCCTTCTCCCAGGCGTGTGTGGTAAAGGTGGCGTGGCAGAGCTGCTCGGGGTGTGTTCTTCCCCTCTGCTTCTGCCTCTAGGAGCTGCTGGGGTCCGGCACAGCTCCCAGCAAGCCTGACCTGAGCAGGGAACAAAACCTACTTCCACTCACTTCTAACTTACAGCCACACCAACTCCTCCTCTTTGTCCTGGTGTGAGATGGTGTGAGTACTCCCAGCTGGAGTCCTGTGTCCGGAGCTGGGGCCCCCAATACAAGAAGGATGTGGAACTGTTGGAGAGGGGTCAGAGGAGCCACGAAGATGATCAGAGGGCTGGAGCAGCTGCCCTACAAAGAGAGGCTGAGGGAGCTGGGCTGGCTCAGCCTGGAGAAGAGAAGGCTGCAGGGGGACCTCATTGCAGCCTGCCAGTCCCTGAAGGGAGCAGAGAAACAGGAGGGGATTCAACATTTTGAAAGGGCAGACAATGGCAGGACAAGGGGGATGGATTAAAGCTAAAGGAGGGAAGGGTTAGATTGGATCTTAGGGGGAAGTTTTTTACAGAGAGAGTGGTGAGGGGCTGGAACAGGCTGCCCAGAGAGGGGGTGGATGCCCCGTCCCTGGCAGTGTTCAAGGCCAGGTTGGATGGGGCCCTGGGCAACCTTGTATAGCTCCAGGCCTGAGGTTGGTGTCCCTGCCTGTGGCAGGGGGGTTGGAGCTCTCTGATCCTTGGGGTCCCTTCCTACCCTTGCCATTCTCTGATTCTCTGAGCAAATTCAGTGCAGTGATGGAGAGGTGTTATTTAGTGATCCGCAGTGTATTTTAACACCTTTTCAGTGTGAGATGACCACGCAGGCTTTTTGCACTCTTTCCCTATCTATTTGATTGTGCTTTCAGAAGCTGTAAACAGGGACACAATAACAGCCTTCCGTCTGCACAGAGCCTTGCTCTGCATTATTCATACATTTCCTTCCTGTTTCACACACTTCTGTCAGTCCTCATTCAGGCAGAATTCATGTTAAATGATTCACGCTCCTTCTCTGTATGTGTCTTTCTCTTTTTCTCTGTCTTTGAAATGGGAATGAGAGGGGGAAAAAAATGTTAAAAAAAGAACCTGTGATTAGATGTCTCTCTCCCTTTTTCCTTCTTCCCTCCTCAGTCAGAACTCAATTCTCAGTGACATCTATATCTGGTCTCTTGATTTCAGTGTGTCTGATACAGAAGAAAATGGAGCAGAGGAGCTATCATTTTTTAAAAGTCCCATCAGTATTGTCCTGTTATGTGCTGATTGATCCTAATTTCTGAGATTAAAGAAAGAAACCCCCTATCTGTGTATCCTCTTTGCCACTGCCAGAAATCTGTACTGTCTTCTCTTTCTCCTTTCCCTTCCCTCAGGCATTCTCCCAGATGCTAATATCCTTAGCATCCTGAGGATATTCGTGGCAATTGCTCCAGGGCTTTTCACTTGCTGGGTGCTGTGCAGTTCTCTCTTGCTACTTTTATTACTTGATACTCAAATGGGATTAATAGAAGGGCCAGCAAGAAGGCACGACTTGGGGTATTCTGTATGCAGGGATGAATCCAGCTTTGTGGTTAGTCTTCTTCAACTTGTATATCATGTAGCTGAATACCTTAACCCACAGTTGTCTGACTGTAACTCTCCAACATTACATCAAGAGATGACTGAGGTGCTGATGATAGGTTGAAGGAGGCAACCAAGGAGAATGGCAGGGCTGGCATGAGTCTGATTGCTGGGACCTGTCTTCACTGGCACCTCAGTTTTGCCCCCCAGGGAAGCCATCAAAGCCCAGGATGATTTTCGATTACTCTATGTGCCAGCATCCAAGACTGCATTTTTCTGTCCTAATGTGGCTAAAAGGTTGCAACCATTCCTCTGGGAGCAGAACCCCCTGCTGTCATCTATGAATTACAGTGCACTCTACAGCACTGCATTGGGGGACATACTCCAAATGCACTGCAGAGCGAAGATGACTGCCAGCTAAAGAGGCTTTCTCACTGGGAGCTGCCAGCGCTTGCCAAACTGCAGCGGGTGGCCACTGCTTTTCTTGGGGAGTGTGAAATGTTTGCTTGGTTCCACAGAGCCCTGAGTGAGCCCTGTGTAACAGAGATACCTGGCTTCTGCCAAGATCCTGCAGCGACATAGTCAGCAGAGGTGCTTCTGCTGGTGCCCTGTCTGTATGGATGAGGGGACTGAGTGCTCCTGGCAGGTCAACCCCCATAGAAAGAGCCTTAGTTTAGGGATTTTTTTCTCCTTCTGGCCACAGAATCACAGAATTGTAGGGGTTGGAAGGGACCTGGAGAGCTCCTGGGGTCCAACCCCCCTGCCAAAGCAGCTCCCCAGCTCATACTGCACAGGTCGGCGTCCAGACGGGGCTGGAATCTCTCCAGAGAAGGAGACTCCACACCCCCTGGGCAGCCTGTCCCAGGGCTCTGGCACCCTCACTGGGGAAAAGTTCTTCCCCATTTTGCTGTGGAACTTCCTGTGCTCCAACTTGCAGCCATTGCCCCTTGTCCTGTCCCCACAGACACTGAAAAGGGGCTGGCCAATTCCCCCTGCACCCCATACTTCAGATATTTATAAACATTGATTAGGTCCCCCCTCAGTCTTCTTTTCTCCAGGCTGAACAGCCCCAGCTCTCTCAGCCTTTCCTCATAGGGGAGATGCTCCAGGCCCTTCATCATCTCCGTAGCCCTTCTCTGGACTCTCTCCAGGAGATCCCTGTCTTTTTTATCCCAGGGAGCCCAGCACTGGACACAATACTCCAGGTGGGGCCTGACCAGGGCAGAGCAGAGGGGGAGGATCACCTCCTGTGACCTGCTGGCCACACTCCTCCTGATGCCCCCCAGGATCCCATTGTCTCTCTCAGCCCCCAGGGCACACTGCTGGCTCATGGCCAACCTGTCACCCACCAGGACCCCCAGGTCCTTCTCCACAGAGCTCTTCTCCAGTAGGTCACCCCCAGCCTGTACTGATACGTGGGGTTGTTCCTCCCCAGGTGCCAGACTCTCCACTTGCTTTTGTTGACCCTCATCTGGTCTCTCCCTGCCCAGCTCTCCAGCCTGGCCAGGTCTCTGGATGGCAGCGCAGTGTCCTGCGTGTCAGCCACCCCTCCAATATATTTGTATTTTACATTTCATCTGTTGCATTTTAGGCTCTGCTAGAATTCTGGAGCAGGAACTCTCCTGCTGCAATCAGCCAGTTTAGTTCGACTACTCTGTTATCTTTCCCTTGAAACTGGGTCCACATCAGAAGCTTATGGGGAAGGTGGAGACACACCACTGTAGACAGATGGCTTGAGTGCAAGAATGCTTTTGGTAATACAGAGAGTAGTTTCCAATCACAGAATTGTGTTTTGTGGAGACTTTGTAAAGCTGCTGACAAATTATCCTTTGTAAGGATTTTCAGTATATGTCCTTGTTATCTAGAAATGGAGCAGGTGTGGCTTTTTGCACTGAGAAAATTAGAGAATAAAGCAAGCAAAAAAAGACTGGTTTGAATATTCTTTCTGGTGTGAATAGGAAATGCTCTTTCATCTTTCTCATATTCTTCCAGGTTAAAGCCTTTTGAAAGAAGGTGAATATTTCCTTGTGGTCTTCCTGGGCCTCCAATACAAGAGAGATGTGGAACTGTTGGAGAGGGGTCAGAGGAGCCACGAAGATGCTCAGAGGGCTGGAGCAGCTGCCCTACAAAGAGAGGCTGAGGGAGCTGGGCTTGTTCAGCCTGGAGAAGAGAAGGCTGCGGGGGGACCTCATTGCAGCCTGCCAGTCCCTGAAGGGAGCAGAGAAACAGGAGGGGATTCAACTTTTTAAAAGGGCAGACAATGGCAGGACAAGGGGGATGGATTAAAGCTAAAGGAGGGAAGGTTTAGATTGGATCTTAGGGGGAAGTTTTTTACAGAGAGAGTGGTGAGGGGCTGGAACAGGCTGCCCAGAGAGGGGGTGGATGCCCTGTCCCTGGCAGTGTTCAAGGCCAGGTTGGATGGGGCCCTGGGCAACCTTGTGTAGCTGCAGGCCTGAGGTTGGTGTCCCTGACTGTGGCAGGGGGGTTGGAGCTCTCTGATCCTTGGGGTCCCTTCCAACCCAGGCCATTCTATGATTCACAGCTCAGGCACCTCTAAGCCCATCACAGTGCCTTTCCACACCAGCCAATTTTTCTAGCAGCAGCAGCCAAAGGAAACTGTCTGGTGCCAAGGAAGCTGTGGAATTGCAAAACCATGAAGCAGGACACACCAAAAGGAACAGGACTTGTTTTATCCCCTGCCCCATTCTGTGCAACTTCATTTTCAGAGCAATGGCTGGGTAAGCTCACTTGAGCTTGCCCTTGCTGGACTGTATCAATTAGTCCTAATCTCTGTCACTCATGATGCACATTTCTGAGTGGCTCCTTGGCTCAGTTCAGGTCTGGGATCCTCTTTCATCAGGTTAGTACCAACTTTAGGCTGGCCTCCATCAAGGGGTGGCCCTGCCCATCTCTGTGATCCCTACACCTGGCTGTTTCTTTGGGGTGTGAGGGGAATGCTGACATTGGGGATGCTTTGGTGTCCCTGTTCTGTGTCCCCCCCCACACCCTTTCCCTTTTTTGCATTCACAAGCCCTCCAGGGACCCAAATCCATCTTTCCCACTGAGCAGCAATGCTGGGATGGGGAGAGGAGGGACTGCAGCTGAATTTCCAGAGGGACTGCACTGCTCATCAAAGGGTCTGTATCCAGGCAACCTATTTCCCCTGCTTGAGACAAGCACACACAGCTGGGACTTTGGAAAACTAAGAAGCAGCTACTGTAAGGAGCTACAGGGAGGAGGGTTATGGTGTGGGGGGGATATGTTATTTTGAGCAGGTTATTTCTGCCCTGGCATCAGTATGACATTGGACCCAGCTACAGTAGCCAATGGAGCCACCCAGCTGCTCCTTTCTGTGTCCCCACCAAGAGAAAGGAAAGGGAGTGTCTTGCTCATCCTCTGACAAGACCAGGATGGCAAAAGGCTTGACCTGCTGCTTGCAGGAGCCATTCCTCAGCTCCTGTGGGAGGAGGAGAGTACACTGTAATCCTGCCTCCCAGGCCATAGTGCAGAGAAATCCTGTATTGTTTGGAAAGCTCAAATCCTGGACACATTCAGGACCAAACCCATAAATGAATGGACAGACACACCAGCGCAAACAGGCAGAGATGCCATGGGCCCTTGGAGCATCCAATGCTCCAATGCTCAGGTCCTCTGCAGCAGAGCACCTCAGGAGTCAGTACATTTATTGCCTGGGGGGCAGCTGCTCCACTTTCTGCCAGCACAAGGTGCAGGTGAGTTTTAGATCCTGCACTCCTGCTTTGACCAAGGTCCTGGGATTTGGGCCCAGGTTCAGACCTCACCTGATGCTTTATGAGCCAGGGTGGGCTGCTGGTAGCTCTGCAAAGCACTGGAAGAGCCTCTCCACGGTGGCTGTCTCATTCTTTCAGGTATGTCTCCATACAGAATCAGAGTTGTAGGGGTTGGAAGGGCCCTGGAGAGCTCCTGGGGTCCAACCCCCCTGCCAAAGCAGCTCCCCAGCTCATACTGCACAGGTCGGCGTCCAGACGGGGCTGGAATCTCTCCAGAGAAGGAGACTCCACACCCCCTGGGCAGCCTGTCCCAGGGCTCTGGCACCCTCACTGGGGAAAAGTTCTTCCCCAGGTTGGTCTGGAACTTCCTGTGCTCCAACTTGCAGCCATTGCCCCTTGTCCTGTCCCCACAGACACTGAAAAGAGGCTGGCCATTTCCCCCTGCACCCCATACTTCAGATATTTATAGGCATTGATCAGGTCCCCCCTCAGTCTTCTTTTCTCCAGGCTGAACAGCCCCAGCTCTCTCAGCCTTTCCTCATAGGATAGATGTTCCAGGCCCTTCATCATCTTCGTAGCCCTTCTCTGGACTCTCTCCAGGAGATCCCTGTCCTTTTTACCCCAGGGAGCCCAGCACTGGACACAATACTCCAGGTGGAGCCTGACCAGGGCAGAGTAGAGGGAGAGGATCACAGCACCCTCCCACTGGCCAGCTGTTCACCCTTCACCGGCAACTCCCATCAGATGGGAGGGTAAGAGGTGTGTCCTCTAAGTGGAGCTGCCTACCTGCCTTGTCCTGGCTTTGATGTGTAGGGACTCCCCAAGGGAAGAGGAGACTGACAACCCTTTGGCCAGAGATCCTCCAGTCTGAGGGAAGTAAAGTTGCTTTCCCTTCCTGTTTCCTTTTCCTCTCAGTCGTGCTCCAACACTGCACATCCTCCTTCACCTCATTTAGTCCTCTTTGTATACATCAACTTTCCTTATCCTGTGTCTCCATCTATTTCCCTCCTCTTCCATTACCCTCTCCTGTTTCCTCCTGTGCTTGTTCAGATCCCAGCCCGGCCACCCTGGCTGTATGGGCTGGCAGTGATGAGCAGAGCTAGGCTAAGAGGGGCTCCTACCCAGGGCCCAGGCGTTTCCTGGCCTCTCCAGTGCCTCTCTGGGAGGAGTAGCTCCGTTGCCTGCCCTTTGACTTGTTTCAGTGCTTTCTAATCTGTGACCGAGTGGCTTACAAAATGCCATTTGCCAAGAGGAGAGAAATAAGCTGGGGGGGGGGGGGTTGGGGGCGGCTTGGAAAGAGCATTAAGGAGCTAAAAATAACCACGGGTCAACTCTGAATGAGCCTGAGGCGCTTCTCCTCCCCCAGCCCTCAGCTGATGCCCAACAGTCAAAGAGAGGACAAGCATCCATGAAGAATTCTGTCTTCAGCAGCAGCTCCTCTCCCTTCCCTCGGGGCATCCCTGCTGCCAGGGCCGGGATTGCCACACTGCTATAGAAAGAGGAAAACAAAACAAATGAAAAGGAATCTGCCCCAGAATAACCCCTCTGCCTCCTGGCACCACATCAGCCACAGAAAGTTTTGTGAATTGGGAGATATTAGGCAGGCAAAGACCTGTTAGTTCCCATCGACTCTCCAATCCGGGGCATGGGAGGAGAGGTCAGTGCCAGATGATCCCCTCCAGCCTATTTCAGTCAAGTCTATTCAGATGGAAAGTTCTCCTTAGACCCAATACACAGAGACACAGCTCGCAACAGCCTCTGCTTGGAGCAGAGTAGCTGTGAGATCTGACACCCCTTCAGAGACCCAGCCAGGTCTGACTCGCAGTGGCACATGGGAGGAAGATTACACAGCACCATGACATCGCATCTGGTGTTTAGTGGGATGTAATTAAGGAAAGAAAAAGAAAGATTAAGACTCGATGTATTTTCATTGTCCTAACCCATGACTTGTGTGAATAACAGTCCAGCAGCTGGCATGAGCATTAAGAAGGGTTACACAGGATCACTGAGTTGTAGGAGTTGGAAGGGCCCTGGAGAGCTCCTGGGGTCCAACCCCCCTGCCAAAGCAGCTCCCCAGCTCATACTGCACAGGTCGGCGTCCAGACGGGGCTGGAATCTCTCCAGAGAAGGAGACTCCACACCCCCTGGGCAGCCTGTCCCAGGGCTCTGGCACCCTCACTGGGGAAAAGTTCTTCCCCATGTTGGTGTGGAACTTCCTGGGCTCCAACTTGCAGCCATTGCCCCTTGTCCTGTCCCCACAGACACTGAAAAGGGGCTGGCCAATTCCCCCTGCACCCCATACTTCAGATATTTATAAACATTGATTAGGTCCCCCCTCAGTCTTCTTTTCTCCAGGCTGAACAGCCCCAGCTCTCTCAGCCTTTCCTCACAGGGGAGATGCTCCAGGCCCTTCATCATCTTCATAGCCCTTCTCTGGACTCTCTCCAGGAGATCCCTGTCCTTTTTATCCCAGGGAGCCCAGCACTGGACACAATACTCCAGGTGGGGCCTGACCAGGGCAGAGTAGAGGGGGAGGATCACCTCCTTCCACCTGCTGGCCACACTCCTCCTGATGCCCCCCAGGATCCCATTGTCTCTCTCAGCCCCCAGGGCACACTGCTGGCTCATGGCCAACCTGTCACCCACCAGGACCCCCAGGTCCTTCTCCACAGAGCTCTTCTCCAGCAGGTCACCCCCAGCCTGTACTGATCCATGGGGTTGTTCCTCCCCAGGTGCCAGACTCTCCACTTGCTTTTGTTGACCCTCATCTGGTCTCTCCCTGCCCAGCTCTCCAGCCTGGCCAGGTCTCTGGATGGCAGCGCAGTGTCCTGCGTGTCAGCCACCCCTCCCAGCTTTGGATCATGGGCACTTGCTGAGGGTGGGTGCTGTTCCCTCATCAAGGTGTCAATGAAGATATTGATATCAGGAGAAGCAAAGCAGAGGTAGGTATTTCTAATGTGGCTGGGGAAATGACAGTAGTACTACTGATTTAAACCCAGTACAAATAGCACTTTAAAAGCTTACATTTAAATGTAAAGATTGCAGAGGCCAACACTCAAAAATAAAGAGGTGAGAAATGTGCAGCAATGAGGTCTTTTACTCTCCTTTCCCCTCCCTCAGACCCATGCCTATCAAGCACACCAGGCATCCTGAAGTGTTCAGTGAACAAGGACATCATCAACCTTCCTTCCAGTCCAGTGACCTGATCCCAGCTCAGATTTCAATCTCTAGTTTCCTTCTCCAGTCTTTCTACAGCATGAGGGTTTTGACAGGGGATTTAGTACCCCTAGAAGGCTTGACATACTTTTTCAAATGCATGTACTCCTGCAGACAGTGATGCACACCTTGCCAGCCCATTTCACAGCTGTAAGCTGACAGAAGAGAAATGTCAGCATGCAGATATAATGCATTCTGATCCAAATTCCATAGGAGTGTGCTTCTGTGACTGCATATGCTTTTCCCCCAGCTTCATCAAGCTTTATCAGTGTTCTTGTGACCCTTCTGCTATCACTCACCTACTTCCCCATCCCTCCTGCTATCTCCTACACCATCTCCTTGCCTGTCCCCAACTGCTGCTCCTTTAATGCTGTGAAACCTTATAGAGAGAGCTTAAGACAGGAGCCAAAGAAAACTAGCCAGGTGGAGAGGGTGAAGGCAGCAGTGAATGAGAAGCTTAGTCATATAGATTTGCCATCCATGGTGCTACATGCAAGGGTTCACTTCAGGCTTTGGGAAGCTTTGTTCCTGTAACTATTTATATTATGAAACAAAAATATATCAGCAGCTCTGCAGTGGGGAGGGGAAATGGGTGAGATCCTCACAATTGTTGTGAATTCCCCTCCCCTTGACAGTAAAATGAGAAGGAATAGAATTGGCTACAGAATCAGCTGCTTCCTCTGTGTCATCAACCTGCTGAGCACTGGGCAGTCATGCAGGAAAACAGTCTCTGCATAGGAAGTTAAGACAGGCAGAGACTTCCCAGCTCTCAAGCACAAGGACATTCTCACTGTGGTGTCCCAACTGTTCCCTAATGGCCCCACTGATGCCTGTGCACATCCACTGATAGGATGGAAAGGTGAGAGAAACTCACCCAATACAGGCAGGGACTCCTCTACAGGTAACCTGCCCAGCACTCCTTCAGGGAAGGGCTGGCTCCTAGAGCATGGAGGTAGGACAAAATGTCCCCATAATCATAGAGTCATAGAATGGCAAGGGTTGGAAGGGACCCCAAGGATCAGAGAGCTCCAACCTCCCTGGCACAGGCAGGGACACCAACCTCAGGCCTGGAGCTAAATGGTGAGGGAAGATCAGCTGTTGTGATGAACAGGCTTACAGAAGACCCTAGAGAAGGATGTGGAGTCTCTCCCCAGAAAGCCTCAGGAACAGCTTGGCTAGCCTTTGCTGGGAATGCAATCCTGCTGGGAACAAGGGCATGAACTGAATCATCTTCCAATCCAACCTTCCAACATCTGACCAACCTAACTAAACTCAGGCACCAGTCTAAAAGGTAGTCTGCAGGAGCTTCTTCCAAGATGCTTCCTGAGTTTGTTTGCCCCTTAAAGAGTCTTCTAGCCTTCAGAAAGCACTGTTTGACAGGGATGGGGAAGTGCAGGGCTGAAACCAAGCCAGCTGAGAAAAGCCCCATTCAGCAGCAACTTTGTTTTCAGTTCCCAGCACCTGAAACTGGAAAGCTGCCATTCTCCTCTAATCCCAGAGCACAAACCAGACCAGCCCTTTCCCACTGCAAACTCCACTGAGGTACCACCCTTGCCTTCTTTCAGAAAGGCAACCTGAACTGTATCAATGAGCAGACTGGGGTCCAGCAGAGAAGTGTGACTCATTCTTTCTTTGCCACAGTCACAAAAGCTACGACAGGACATGCTGCCCCTGATGGCAGGAGACAGGAGAGGATGACCCAGAAAGTCATCCTAGAAAAGCCTTTCTTCCAGGCCTGTGTTCCTTGCCCAGTGAAACTGAGAGAGGAACAATGTTCTCAGTGTTGAGAGAGAGGATCAAGAGGCTTGGATTTGTCCCTGCCATGCCTTGGGGTTTAATGTATCCCTTCTATGACTTTACCTGCAATGCACTAAACACAGGGAGACTGTAGCAGCCAATGAATGGATAATTGTGTATTTCAGGAACAAAGTACACATTCCCAATTAACTGAAAGGATCATTCCTTATTACCATGAGCCTTTGAAAGCACTTCAATTGCTCAGAAAGAAACATATGACACACACTTAGCATTACACATTATTCAATTATTAGCTCATCCTACTATTCTATATGCCAGCATATTATAGAGAATCATAGAATGGCAAGGGTTGGAAGGGACCCCAAGGATCACAGAGCTCCAACCCCCCTGCCACAGGCAGGGACACCAACCTCAGGCCTGGAGCTACACAAGGTTGCCCAGGGCCCCATCCAACCTGGCCTTGAACACCCCCAGGGACGGGGCATCCACCCCCTCTCTGGGCAGCCTGTTCCAGCCCCTCACCACTCTCTCTGTAAAAAACTTCCCCCTAATATCCAATCTAAACCTTCCCTCCTTCAGCTTTAATCCATTCCCCTTGTCCTGCCATTATCTGCCCTTTTAAAAAGTTGAATCCCCTCCTGTTTCTCTGCTCCCTTCAGGGACTGGCAGGCTGCAATGAGGTCCCCCTGCAGCCTTCTCTTCTCCAGGCTGAGCCAGCCCAGCTCCCTCAGCCTCTCTTTGTAGGGCAGCTGCTCCAGCCCTCTGAGCATCTTCGTGGCTTCTCCGACCCCTCTCCAACAGTTCCACATCTCTCTTGTATTGGGGCCCCAGCTCTGGACACAGGACTCCAGCTGGGGCCTCAGGAGGGCAGAGCAGAGAGGGACAATCCCCTCCCTGTCCCTGCTGCCACCCCTCTGCTGATGGAGCCCAGGATCCCATTGGCCTTGCGAGCTGCAAGAGCCACTGCTGGCTCCTGGGAAGTTTCTCACCCACCAGAATCCCCAAGTCCTTCTCACAGGGCTGCTCTCCAGGAGCTCTTCTCCCAGTCTCTATCTGTGTCTGGGATTCTTCCAGCCCAAGTGCCACCCCTGACACTTGGCAGTGTTGAACCCCAGTAGGTTCCCCCAGGCCCACCTTTCCCTGTGCTGGTTGCTCTGGTTTCTAGGTGAGGGATGCACAGTACTGAACTCAAATTAATGAAATCAAATACTTTACATACTTCTAATTAGAAATGCAACAGATGATTTCCAAAGTGAAATTGTTAACAAAACAACATATGGCTTGCCTTGTTCACAAGCTTCTCAATGCTCCAGTTGGTGATATAGTTTGGGATCCCCAAGACAAAAGACATTACATAAATATCAATGCAGAAGTATTCCAACACTTTCTCTCACCAGCAAAAGCCCCAAGGCTTGCTGAATACTTAGCATAGCTCTTTATTTATTACTTTTACTATTTTTATTATCAGTGTTTTTTAAAAAAAACCTCAAGTCATGCAACATGTTAATTATGACTACAAACTCCCTGATATATTTCCTTTATGATGGGAACTGAACCCCAGTGACCACCTCCCAGTTTGGGGAGTTAATTTCTACCTTCTCTCACTCCCTCTCCAGTTTCAGCTGGATATCATCTGATTCCTCCCTTCCTTAGAAGACAAGGCAAGTGCTGCTATGTATTGTTAAGGAATTGCCACATTCAGCCCCTAAGAATGACTGGCTTTCAGCAATGGGATAAGTGATTTCTATATTTTATTCATAAACACTTGGCACATTTCTAATTGAAAGGCTTACCTAAAGTGTTACTATTCCAAGATTTGCACTTAGTGATCCTTATCCCTTCTCTTTTCATTTATTTCCAGTTCACATCCCCTGGTATAACTGGGAGGGAGGGTTATGGAACCCAAAAGTGACTTTAAGCTACTTAAATACTTCAGTAATTTGGGGGTTAGTGGAGGGTCAGTTTAGTTCATGGGCATTGTGGCAGGGGCATCACCCTCCTGGGGACAGGGAGGAGCTAGGAGATGGGACCTGCAGATCTGAGCCTGCATGGGCCAGAGGAACATCATCCACCAAACCAAGACTGGGCAGCAGAGCTGTGGGATGAAAGGGCAGCAGTTCTAAGGACTGAAGGTTTCCAGAGGCAGTTTTGAACCACTGGTTTGAGAAGCAGCTGTGATTTCCACAGCCACATGTACCAAACTGGACTGAACCACCTCCAGCACAGGAAAAGCCTCAGGGAGGAGATGAAAAGTTTAATTAATTAATGCTTGTAAAATGCTTTGAGACCCTCAGATGGAACACACTAGAGAAGTAGAAAGACTTAATTATTTTTACCATTGATATTGTGTGTGTAACTGCTTCTTTTTGAGATACTATAGTGCTTTCATTCTTTTTTGAGCTGGATCTGCTCTACATATGGTATCTGAGACCAAAGAACTTCTGGAGGGCAATACTGAAATTATAACCTTGAGGATTTGGTTTGTAAAAACATCTTTGCAGGGATATTTGGTCAGTGCAGCTGGACAACATTCTATCAGACCTGCCTTTAAACAGGGATCAGGCTATGGCAAGAGCACATCTTAAACCAGCCACTGAATTGTGTCTTTGCCTCCTGCTATGGCAGTTCCTTTCCTTTTCTTTCCCTTTACTGGTTTTGTGATGGGAAATGCAGCTATTAGCTAAAGGGCAGCAAAATATTCATCCTGACATTAGCAGAGGTAACCCTCAGAATAAGCACAAGGAGGTATTGGCTAGCTTAGCAGGACAGGAAAACAGACTCCAGATCCTTTCACCTCCATGTCACCAGGTCCAGCCCAGTCTAGATTGATAGTTGCAAAAATGCTATTTGACAGCTTCTTGGCACTCCAGACAAAATGAACTGGGCAAGGGATGGATGGAAAAATCTCAGCCTGAGTCCCACTGGGACAAGTATCAACACTACAAATGGCACCGCTTGCCAGCTCAGAAAAGAGGCCATTGCATTCCTCAGGCACATTACTTCCAGGAGGGCAGGAGCAGTAGTATCAAGGCCATGTTAAAGAAACTTGCCCTGTCCTGCATGTGCCTTTTAGACTCCAAAATGAACTGAGTGCCTTCCATCAGAAAAATACCCACTTTAAAGAGCTGAGGAGAGACAGTGGGCATCAGACAGACAGGGAGATTGTTATTTGCAGGCCATTTCCTGGAAGTAGCGGCTTTCAGCAGTGTGCCTCAGGAAAGAAATGGGAACAACCACGTGTATCAGTACAGGCTGGGGGTGACCTGCTGGAGAAGAGCTCTGTGGAGAAGGACCTGGGGGTCCTGGTGGGTGACAGGTTGGCCATGAGCCAGCAGTGTGCCCTGGGGGCTGAGAGAGCCAATGGGATCCTGGGGGGCATCAGGAGGAGTGTGGCCAGCAGGTCACAGGAGGTGATCCTCCCCCTCTACTCTGCCCTGGTCAGGCCCCACCTGGAGTATTGTGTCCAGTGCTGGGCTCCCTGGGATAAAAAGGACAGGGATCTCCTGGAGAGAGTCCAGAGAAGGGCTACAGAGATGATGAAGGGCCTGGAGCATCTCCCCTATGAGGAAAGGCTGAGAGAGCTGGGGCTGTTCAGCCTGGAGAAAAGAAGACTGAGGGGGGACCTAATCAATGTCTATAAATATCTGAAGTATGGGGTGCAGAGGGAATTGGCCAGCCCCTTTTCAGGGTCTGTGGGGACAGGACAAGGGGCAATGGCTGCAAGTTGGAGCCCAGGAAGTTCCACACCAACCTGGGGAAGAACTTTTCCCCAGTGAGGGTGCCAGAGCCCTGGGACAGGCTGCCCAGGGGGTGTGGAGTCTCCTTCTCTGGAGAGATTCCAGCCCCGTCTGGACGCCGACCTGTGCAGTATGAGCTGGGGAGCTGCTTTGGCAGGGGGGTTGGACCCCAAGAGCTCTCCAGGTCCCTTCCAACCCCTACAACTCTGTGACTCTGTGAATTACTGCTAGTAACAATCTCTCCTAAGTCAGTGTTACTAAAACACTTCTGCACCCCAGGACTGTACCCATCCCTACTTTGCTGCACGAAGCCCAACTCATTTAGACACAGCAAGCTGACTCTCAGAGTTACAGTACCTTAGACACCCTGTGCCCTCCCTGTGATGCCTGGGTGCTACCTTGTCCTTGACATTTTTGATTATGATACCCAATGAGGTGCCCCTTCAGGTGTTCTTTCAAATGCTGCAGTCAGCATGTGTCTTGCTGCAGCTGCACATGTACCTCATGTGAGCAAGACTGGATTTCTTTTTAAACAAATGTGTTTGGAGTGGCCCTGTGTGAACCATGTGGTTCTGGCTGAGGAGAAAATGCAGAGCAGCTGTAACTTTCTGTTCCCTCATAGTCCCATGGCTGTGTTATCTTGTGGTTGTGGCAACACAGTCACAAAGCCCACAGGAAGCAAAATATCCCAAAGGACAACAGTTATCATAGGATACACTCCTTCTATTTCTGATGGGAATGCAGGACCAGTCTAGAACAATGCAAAGGAGCAGTGCTGCTGGTTATCACTCTCAGATTGGGATACTCTTCTCTCACAGGTAGAATTTGCCCTGGCACCTAGAGCTAAAGCATAATGCTGAGTAAGGCTGAGCAGATATCCCACAAAGAATTCAAACAGTGGCATCTCCTCCAAGCACAGGGTCTGGCCCTGTTCTCCTCCTGTTTCACCATGCCCTCAGACAAGGGGGATCAGTGAGATCTGGTACTGAAAGAACAGAGGTAACTGTTGCAAAACTAAAAGCAGAGGGCCTGAATTTGCAGTGAAGCTGTCCTGAACGTTATCACTTGCAATGAAGTCATAATCCACGTTCTGACATTCACTAGGAAGGTTAAATAAGTGAACAGAAAGAACTCAGCTGATTGTCACCAGAGTTCCTTACAGGTTCTGTATCTGATAAATCATGTGTTATGTGGGTTAGACAGCCCTGGAGTTTTTTCTGTAAGGTGTAAAACCACAGCAGCAAGACCTCTCTGAAGTACTGCAGTACTGCAGAAGTCCAATTCTTGCTATTTCCATGCATCTGTAGTAGTTTGAGTCCTGGTTTGAATCCATGTCATGTGCTGGGTGCCATGGATTTACTGCTGAAGGCTGACAGGATGGCAGAACTCTCCATTTGAAGTTTTGAAGCTCAGGCACAGCAGCAATGATCCAGCATAACCAAAGTGGCATCTACCCATCACCCTGTCAGAAGGGGCAGGAAGAAGGCTCCAGCCACATTCTTTCACAGGAGGACCTGGGTGGCCACAGCTCCTCCACAGCCACATTCACACACATGTGTACAGCCCCGAGGCAAGAGCAAACTACAGTTAGACTCTTTTATTAGATGAAGAATTGAAGCACAGAGGAAGAGAGACCCACATTCAAAAGCTGTTTAGACACCTAATGATGCAGATAGATGCCAGCTGGTATTCTCAGAAAACACTGTTTGGCAGCTAAGAGATTGGTAAAAATCTGCCCTAAATCAGCTCACAACCAAGCAGAACATCACAGGGGTTGAAGACAAGGAGAGGTCACTCCAGGAACAGCAAGCTGCAGGGTGTCAGCTGCTCCACAGGGAGCTCCTTGGTGCATGCCCTGCTCCTTTGGTAAACCTGAGGTAGCATGAGGCAGCTTGTCTGTCAAAGGAAGGGGAAGGAATTGTCTCAAGTTTAGTGTGGCATAAAGGAGTGTAAAAGGATATGGCACTGCTAGTCTCTGCATCTCTGGGTACAAAGATGACTTTCAAGCAGAGCATTGCAGTTCCTCGAAAGAAACCCAACAAATGGAGAAAATAAACCATTCTGACCTACTTTCACCTCCATTAACCTACTCCTTCCTTAAAAGCTTAAGTAGATACATTCACTTGTTGCTAGGCTCTCAGCAGCAGGATTTGAAGTGCAGAGATCCCAGCTACACTCAGCAAAGGAGTGTGTTGTGATGCCCTGGATACAAAGATGGTGTCGCTCACCCCCTCCCTCCCAAGCAGGAGGACTCCTAGCTTGAATGCTTCTGCTGCTCTCAGTTGAGCTCAACTTTTGTGAAAGCCTGTAAGCAGAAAGACAGGTTTCTGAGCACCCAGAACAAAGCCCACTAAACCTTCACGGGTCACAGCTAGGCCTTTCAGAGCTGGGGGCACCACTGAACTTTGGCTAAATCAGACTGACCAGCTCATTGGGAATGAGGATGATAATATGGTAGTGTCTGACTTACCAGGGGGATGGATATGCAGTGGATGAAAGTGATACTAAAAAAAGCAGATGCACTTGACCTCTCTTGCACGGTCCTCTGAGCACTTTCAACTCGCACCCTATCTGAGAGCACTGGTGGCCTTGCCTTGAAGATGGAAGGCAAGAGGAGATGCACAGGATTTTAACAACAAAGTGTGTTTGTAGTTCCACCGGAGCAAAATCCAGGAAATGGCATTGTTCACAGCATGGGCCGTGACCCCCACAGCCTGCTTTGGAGGCAGTGACCTCTGCCAAACGATGACAGAACTCAGCTCTTAGGGTCAGCTTAATCCTGACCTGCAGCTCCACCTTTTAGCCCCCGGCTTCCCAAATCGCTTTGACAAGACACTGAACTCCTGACCTACAGAATCCCCTTTTATTCCAGTCCTTATCCCCCTCTGTCTCCATCCATCATTTCACCGCTCTGAGCCCTGCCAAAGCCGCTCACTGTGGATCTGTGACACCCTTCTTATTCTAATACTGAATATTAGTATTAGCAATACTGTTCTCAGCAGTAAACTCCTCTGTCTGACCAATGCCAACACTGCTCAGCCCTCACAATCCCTGGTTTTGTCAGTTAAACTGAAGGGTTAAATTACACCCCTCCCCATCTGAAGTGCCTCTGCTACTGCAATTCAGGGCTCGCCCTTCCTCCAGCTGTGTTGATGCACCTCCCTCCTAAAGAGGCTCTCAGCATACTTTATTCATAAGGGCTCCAGCCTGCAAAGATGCTGAAACAGGAAGCCAAATGACTGCTGCGCGACCTTGGGAATGCAAATTCCATGTGTGTGCAGTCAAAGCAAGCCATTTCCTTCCCCAGTCCCTCCTCCCTCCGCAGGCGTGCAAGCCACAGCTAATGGGAAAACACAGAGGCACACACAAAGCTTTGTCAATGCTAATTGCCAGGAGCTGAGGCCCAGTCATCCTGTTGACTAATTTGTCAGCCGCTGCTGACTCAGCAATCTGGGGGGGGACAGTTTCTCTCAGGCGCTCAAGTGCATTGGGAAGTAAATGGCTCTTATTGTTCTTTCCTTCCCTTCACTCCTGTGTCTGTATTTGTGGACAATTCCTGCCCCGGGCTTGACCTTGGCTGCAGCACTGACTGGAGAGCTGGGATTGCCATGGATGGTGGGCCTCTCATTAAACTCTAATGGAAGAAACAGGCTCAGTGGTGGTAGGAGAGAGAGAGAGAGGATGGAATATGTGACCTGATCTGGAAAGAGCATGTGCATGAGCAGGCTAGGGCAGAGAGGGGAGGGCTGTCCTAGGTTAAGTGTGTTGTGTGGGACAGGGACAAGTGAGATCAACAAACTGGGTGCTGTCTGGACCAAGCGTCCCTAAACCTGCCTGGATTATGCGAGGCTTCCCCACTGAGCACTGCCTCAGGCGTTTGCTGAAACAGCCCATCTGGGCCTGCGCCCAGCCAGAAGTCCTCTGGCCAAGGGGGAGGAACTGCTGAACTGCAGCTGACAGGGGAAGAGGCACAGGTGTCTTGGGGGGGATGCTACAGGAAGGAGAAGAGAAGGCTGCAGGGGGACCTCATTGCAGCCTGCCAGTCCCTGAAGGGAGCAGAGAAACAGGAGGGGATTCAACTTTTTAAAAGGGCAGATAATGGCAGGACAAGGGGGATGGATTAAAGCTAAAGGAGGGAAGGTTTAGATTGGATATTAGGGGGAAGTTTTTTACAGAGAGAGTGGTGAGGGGCTGGAACAGGCTGCCCAGAGAGGGGGTGGATGCCCCGTCCCTGGCAGTGTTCAAGGCCAGGTTGGATGGGGCCCTGGGCAACCTTGTGTAGCTCCAGGCCTGAGGTTGGTGTCCCTGCCTGTGGCAGGGGGGTTGGAGCTCTGTGATCCTTGGGGTCCCTTCCAACCCTTGCCATTCTGTGATTCTATGAAGGAGGACTGACCCCTACAGCTGCTCCACCAAGTAACACAGACTTTCTGTACAGCTGTGCAACAGGCATCCCACGCCCTGGCAGCGTAAGGGCCTGTTTGTGGGAAAGATTACCTGAAAATTAGAGAGAGTTGAGGAAGAGACCAAAGACGGGGCTCTGTGATTTCCCTTTTCCCCAGTCACTTTGTGCAGACCCGTGCCCCAAAGGGCATAGGTGGGACAGCCCATACAGCACAGGCATACCCACCCCAACATGCAGCTGCCAGTAACATCTCTGTCCCCTCACTGTGCCACAGCTGCACAAGCCCGTGCACACACACACCCCCCTATGAGATGTATGTCCCTCTGATTCGTGTTAATATGGAATAACGTTGGGGGTGCATAATGACAGACCCTTGTATGGTCATGGGCCTGGGAGGGCCACTTTGAGACTTTGCATGTCCTGAATGAAGTATGTTGAAGCAGCAAAACTTTGCCTAAAGGACCACAATGTAGCACACTGTGTGCATTAAGACACCTGAGGAGAAACAACTTGTCTCTGAGAAGGAGGTGATAAAGAAGAAGGAAAGAAGAATAGGAAGGCGCCTCAAGCCTGCAGAACCAGCTGCCTGACTGTTAGCAAGACAAAAGCTAAAGCTCACCTAAAGGATGTCTTGTGGGGGTGGCCTGGCAAGGCACTCCAGCATGTCAGTATATGGTTGTTCAGTTTAAGCTGCGGGCTGTGCTATCCCTGGAAGGTCTACAAGCCAGGGACTGGATCTGTTCTGGGTGCGTCTTGGTGGAGCGGAGGCTCCCAGCGCACCCGGCGCTGTCTGTGCCCCCAGCACCGTTTGCTGCCTTGATTCCTTTCAGAAATTGTTCAATTTGGCTAAAATCCTGCTTGGGACCTAGTCATTTATCACACCTACCTGGAGGGAGAAATGCTGCTACACACTAACACACATCCCATATGCACTCCTTTACTTGTAGGTGGGGTTTCTCTGGGGGCATGCTGGCGTGGCGTATCTCTGCCACCAGCACACCCATTAGCATAGAATCAGAGAACCACAGAATGGCAAGGGTTGGAAGGGACCCCAAGGATCAGAGAGCTCCAAGCCCCCTGCCACAGGCAGGGACACCAACCTCAGGCCTGGAGCTACACAAGGTTGCCCAGGGCCCCATCCAACCTGGCCTTGAACACTTCCAGGGATGGGGCATCCACCCCCTCTCTGGGCAGCCTGTTCCAGCCCCTCACCACTCTCTCTGTAAAAAACTTCCCCCTAATATCCAATCTAAACCTTCCCTCCTTTAGCTTTAATCCATCCCCCTTGTCCTGCCATTGTCTGCCCTTTTAAAAAGTTGAATCCCCTCCTGTTTCTCTGCTCCCTTCAGGGACTGGCAGGCTGCAATGAGGTCCCACCGCAGCCTTCTCTTCTCCAGGCTGAACAAGCCCAGCTCCCTCAGCCTCTCTTTGTAGGGCAGGTGCTCCAGCCCTCTCATCATCTTCGTGGCCCTCGTCTGAACCCTCCTGGCTCAGTCCATCCCTGCCTGAGTAGTTTTATCTGTACTGTGAAAGTTTGACTCAGCTGACAGCAGCAGAGCTGAAGCTGCTCTTGGAGGCTGGCAAGCAGAGCACATTTCTGCAGTCACTGAGGAGGGAGTACTATGCGTGCATAATGCTTGTTGGCAGCACGGCACAGCCAGGGATTCTGTTGGAGTTGTGTCTGGAGCTGATTAAATAATTCATTATCAATAATATTGTGAATTTTGGCAATATTTTCACTGAATAAATATTCACAAATGCATTTCCATTATTTAGCCAGCTTTGGCTCTGTCCCATCCCATTTAATATGCAGCTCTACCAGACGTTGCTCCCAGGTAGGAAAAGAAGCTGGATCCTGTAAGACGTGTGGATCCCAGTAAGTTCCAGCCAGTTTTGCAATCAGCAGGTGGCATTTATCTATCTGTCCTTGGGTAAGAGAAAGCTTTGCTATGCAATGTTTTGCTAACCAGTCTGGGAACCCCAAAGGTGTTTATGAGGAGACCTAGGCATTGCAGTAGGTACATTTCCTTTAAATCCTTCAGTTTGTAGCTTCTCAGAAGTAGTGATTTTGCTCTTTTTCACTTTGACCTGTATGCTCTGCTGGCTGTAAACAGGCTATTTTGAACAGATAACTCCTTTTTTTGGAGAGTATCCCACATGTCAGTAACACAAGTGGTTCCTCTGAAGCCAGCAGGCATGTTTTTTCAGGGTCACTGTTTTGAGAAAGGCCTAAAAAACAAACCTCCTTCTATCTTTCCCCTGCTGCCAAACCAGCTATGAAATAAAACTCTGCTGGACAGCCCTGTGCTTTCTTCTAAACATCCTCAGCATAGCCTGCTCTGTTCCTGGCTTGCAGGAGTTTAGATCATTGTCAGGCTGTTAAAGAACTTGCTTTTATTCCCAGCTTTCTAAAGTTTACCTTCTCCATCTCTTTCAGTCCAGCTCAGTTTAATTCTCTGTCTCCTCCTGGGAATTTCTCTGCTATGCTAGTGAGTCTGTATCCTTTTATATGGCTCATAAAGAGCTCAGAGGCTCCTGAGAGGTTCAGAAGTCTATAATGAATAACAAAAGAAAATAATCATTTGGCCACATAAAAATACTGAGAGGCTCTAATTTCTATTGAGGACAAATCACACAAATGGGGCCCTTTTGAGCCCAACCCATTTTGAAATAGGATGTTACAACAAATCCCTGGAAGACTTTTTCAGAGAGAAAAACCTTCCCACTTTCCAGACATCCCCTTTATTCAATGGCTCATCTGGTTCATTGCAATCTCTCTGTATTAGGCATAATACCAAACAGTAAAATATATCAGATAAAGATGAGAGTGATGAAGTTGGGATCTAAATTGTCACAGAGAATTACTTTATAATGTTAAATGGGACTCATGGCCACAGTCCCACAAAAGTAGGGATTTATCACTGAGAGAGACAGACCCTTAGTCTTGGCTACACTCTGTGTATGAAGTCCAAGGACAAAGGTGGCCTTAAACTACCTTTGGTGTCACTAATCATGGGGTACTGGGCTCTCTGATGTAAATCAGGGCATCCAAATTAATCTCACTAAAGGGACTTGATTTTTTTCCAGAGATGTTGTGAATCAGCCACACACAACCACAGTGTCCCTTTACCTTGGATGGTTCACATAGCCTGGCAGTAACACCCATGCCACAGCCCTCCTCTCTGCCTGGAGAAGTGAGACCCTCCAGAATTCAGCCCAGGGACCCACCTATTCACCACTGCAGCATTTCAATGTGCACCTGCTTGACCAGCTTCAGAGGGAGGAAGCCACAAGCTCCTTGGCCTGCTCTGTAAATCAAGGGTTAGAGCAAAGCAGACCTGGATTTATAGACCTACTGCAAGATGTGTTACAGTGTTCTAAGTAAGTGTTAGCTTTTGTTTCCTTCCCTGAGAACAGAGGATCTATCTCTAATGCATGAAAAACTCATGGAAAAGGACAACCCTTCTTTTATTTTAATGTGGGGGCTTTCATTTTATCTATGAAAGAAAATAGCTTCTTCAACAGCTTCTTCAAGCTGTTCTTCAACAGCTTCTCCTGTGGAAATGATGATAGCTATCAAAAGTTTGGAGCCTAACAGAAAGAGATGAGGATGTGACCCTGAAATGCTCCAGTCTCCTTCTCTCTCTGTTCTTTCTTCCCTTTTCCTCTGCTGCTTAGTCCAACATTCTCTAACCTTCTCTTTAGTAGGACTCCAGGTTTCCAATAACACACATTTTAGCACCAAAGACATCTTCTGTAAAAGCTGGATAATTTGGATCCAGGGCTTTATACCTCCCACTTTAACTCCTATTTTAGCTACTGCTGACACATCCTTCAGTCTCAGCATGGGATTAAGCAGGCAGGTTACCAGACAGTTCTGTCCACTTGGTATAAAGCTGCAGCACTGGCTTCCCACCCCTTTTCTTCCACCTGAGTGAGTTCCCTCCTCCTTTTTCCACCTGTGATCACTTACCCCAAAAGAGTTAAGCAGTGCACTGTCCCCTTCCCCCAGCTGAGGAATGAGGTTGCTAAATTATATTCACAGGTCCCATTCTGCTCTGTGACTGTGTAAAATGAAAGGCCTTTCCTGCCTGAACAGGAGGTCTGCTGCTGTTGTCGTGGTGCCCCTTTTCAGGCTGGGACAGCAAATCCCTCAGTCTCTCCTGATGCTTACCAAAGGGGCCCCAGTGCCTCACTACAGAGCCAGACAGGGTACTTCTCCTTTGGGTGACCATGCTTTTGGTAGTGCTGGTGAAGGCTGAAGGGTCAGTGGGAAGCTCCCACGTGGCCCCACTTGTGGGCAGCAGCCTGAAGTGAGGACAGCCAAGCTGCACTGCACAACAGTTGACTCATTTGTTCTTTACTGCTGAGCAGCAGCATTTTGGAGGAACTTATCTAGGCACCAAAAAACCCCATTAAAACAGGGACTATATTGGTCCTTAAAGCCCTCGTGTCCCTCAGTTTCCTCTGAGGGATGGCTTTTTCCTCCTGATTTTGTCTTCCTTTCTTGCTACCCTCGCTGTGTTCCCACCTGGCCACCTCTCAGTGCAACCTTGGACACTCTCCCTGCCTCCAGTTTGCCATGGGGGTTAGGAACACCAACCTCCATCCCACAGGGATGGGCCTGTGGGAGTGCTATTTGGTGAATTCACACCTACAAGCACTCTGAGGTCCTCTTATGGCCTTACTGGAGAAAAGGGGATGACTGTTGTGATTGCTGCACCCTCTCTCCTACAGAGCCACTTCTCAGGCTCTGGCCAGCGTGACATCCTGCCCTTTATACAGGCACATGATGGTCCCTGTGCAGAGCCTTCCTCCCCCAGGTTATTCCTGTATCAGTGCTGCTGATAGGCTCTCTAAATCCAGTGCAATCCAGGAAGCAGTGATTCCTCCTCTGCCTGCCCTGCTCACAGCAGGTTGTCACCTACTCTGTGAACCCAGCCAGATGCTGTGCTGCAGCTCTGCTTTTACTTGAGGAATTACATGCTAAGATGGTTCCTCCTTCCCCTCCCCCCATATCTCCAGCCACAAAAACAAGTAAATGCTTGTGAGCTAATCCTGTGCAGTGAGACTTTATTAAATAAACAAAACTGGTACTGGTGGCTTGTTTATTTGGGGTTGCTTGCTTTTATTTTTTTTGCATTTGCTATCTTTGGAAAGCTAATCCCCTGGAGTTCACCCAGCCATTGCAGTCACCTCCAAATAACACTTACTAATAATCTTAATAAATCCATCCTCCTAAGCAGCAGCCACTACTGCCAGGCACTGAAGTACACAGAACACCTCAGCAGCTCTGTTTCAGCTGACACCCTTGTTTGTCTTGATCATAAATGAAAAGGAGCACTTGCTTCATGCATTCTCCAGTCTCCCCACACAGCTCCTTTGGACTGAAGACATCATCAAAAGGGAAGGCAGTCAGGAGGATGTGATTTGCAGGTTTCCTCTCTTCCTCTGCCCTGCTCCAAACCAGCTGCTGAGCACTTATCATAGAATCATAGAATGGCAAGGGTTGGAAGGGACCCCAAGGATCATAGAGCTCCAACCCCCCTGCCACAGGCAGGGACACCAACCTCAGGCCTGGAGCTACACAAGGTTGCCCAGGGCCCCATCCAACCTGGCCTTGAACACCTCCAGGGACGGGGCATCCACCCCCTCTCTGGGCAGCCTGTTCCAGCCCCTCACCACTCTCTCTGTAAAAAACTTCCCCCTAATATCCAATCTAAACCTTCCCTCCTTCAGCTTTAATCCATCCCCCTTGTCCTGCCATTGTCTGCCCTTTTAAAAAGTTGAATCCCCTCCTGTTTCTCTGCTCCCTTCAGGGACTGGCAGGCTGCAATGAGGTCCCCCCGCAGCCTTCTCTTCTCCAGGCTGAACCAGCCCAGCTCCCTCAGCCTCTCTTTGTAGGGCAGCTGCTCCAGCCCTCTGAGCATCTTCGTGGCTCCTCTGACCCCTCTCCAACAGTTCCACATCTCTCTTGTATTGGGGCCCCAGCTCTGGACACAGGACTCCAGCTGGGGCCTCAGGAGGGCAGAGCAGAGAGGGACAATCCCCTCCCTGTCCCTGCTGCCACCCCTCTGGCTGATGGAGCCCACTTCTCACAAGACTGCTCATGTCTGGGGTAAGAGTGCTGTATCAGCTGCCTATGTTGGCATAAACACAGAGAAACTGCTTGATTTCTATGGTAAAGCTAAAGCTCCCCATCAAAATAATGAGCCAAATGAAAGCAGGGAAGCCTGGGGACATAGTGTCCCCATTTTTGGTGCCCAGGTTGGTTCTCATGGCAAGAGATGGGGTGTCAGGTCATCAAGATTCTGTTCTTGCCTATTTCATATTTAATTGCCTTTGTTTGTGAGGTTGGAACACATAAGAAAAGCAGAGACCCATCAGGCACCAAGAATGGATCCCAAGCATTGCAGGTGTCTCAGGCCAAAACTGCAAACCAAACTCTGCCTTGGTCCTGCAGCCTGATTTAGGGTCTCTGAAAGCTATGCAGGGCTCATGATTTTAACACTGTCTTTCCCCCAGTGCCTGGCAGCCCCCCCATGCCTTACAGCACTGAGCAGCTCAGTGCTGATCTCATGCTGAACATGCTTCCTCCACTTTGCTCCCAAACTGGCTCACAAGTTCCTGTCAAATGAGTCTTCACACAGAGACTCCTTCAGTAAGAGTCTCCATTTCCTTCAAAACAACTCTGTAGGAGTCAGGGCTTTGCTTAAGTATTATTAACCCCTGGTGTTCCTGATGAGAAAATGAAAGATCAGTGTGAAATGACTGGTTTCAAGCAGACAGACCAGTGTCAGATCAGGTACCAAGGTGGAAAAAGGACTGGTGATTTCCTGCATGTAAATCCTCAGGTTGCACTGACAGGCCCCTTTGAAGTTCTTTAGTCTAATGATTTAATCACAGCTCATTATATGCTCTGAAATATCTGGATGACAGACATTATGCATATTACCACTTTAACTTGTCTCTATGCCTCACGGAGAGTGGCTGACACTAGAGGCAGCTTCCTTAGTGTGCCACCCATGAAATCCAATGCTTCCTACAGTCTGGCTCCACTTTTTTTTTCTGACTGGTTTTCAGTATTCTCCATTTCACAGGGGGGGAGGAAGCTCTTGGGAAAGATGCCAAGGTCTTGGCCTTGATTACACTAATTGAGAAATGAGGCGGTTTCCAACCCTGCCCCAACAGAAACTGACAGAGAAGTTTGCACTGCTGGTGCCCTGTAATACTGGAACCAGCATGGCAGGGGCTGGGCAGAAAGAGAGAAGCCTGTTTCTAATACAAGCTCATCCTTACTTACTGCCATCTCTTCAGAGTCAAGGCAAGGTTAAGCCAAACACTAAGAGAATTAAGAGGTTTGCAGTTTTTATCCTACATTAACCATTTGGCCTCACCCCTCCCAGCACCCGATTAGGATTTTATCAGTTAAACCTTCTTCCAAGTCCCTTGGGAGCCATTGGGGAGCTAGAGATTTTGGGGAGCTTATTTTTGTTCTGCTTCTCTGTGTCGTGTTCTCTGAGACTGAATGCTATAGACAGGGGCTAAATGAACGTGAGAGACAATAATAGGCTGCCCAGGGGGTGGTGGAGTCTCCTTCCCTGGAGATATTCCAGCCCCTGTGCAGTATGAGCTGGGGAGCTGCTTTGGCAGGGGGGTTGGACCCCAGGAGCTCTCCAGGGCCCTTCCAACCCCTCTGATTCTGTGATTCTGTGATTTCTATTCACAGTCCTTTCATTCTTCCTATCTTATAGGCAGATTCTCAGGACTAATAATACCTCCCAGCTCTCTGTTACCTGCAGATTTCATGAGCACAAACTGGGGTGATTCTGTGGGATTCTGTGAAACTGCCCACAGGAATTTGCAAGGTTGAGGCTCACTATGAGTTAAAAAAAATTAAAAAGGAAGAAAAGACTGTACAAGAAAACACACTATGAAAAGGGACCTGACTCTGCCAGCAGGATAGATTATATTTAAAACATTTGTTATGGGAGCAAGAATTTGCAGTCTGATGGGAGAAAAGGCAGAGAAAAGAAAGGGAAAGACTGGGAGGAGAAGGCAGAAGACTGTAGACAAAGGAGAGAAAGAGGAAAAGAAATCATCTTATTTTCTTCTTCATTCATATTTCTGAATTGTGAAGCCCTTTGTCCAGCAAGACATAAACCAACTGCAATCTATCCCTACGTTTCCTTTCCCCTTGGTGTAAAGGAAAATTCTTCTGTGCCCAGAAAGAAACGCAACTCCCACACTGAGAAGGGAAAGGACTGAGGAGTGCAGACACAGAATGACAGATAAAGATGGAGACAGGCAGCTACACAGGGGCACACAGCCACAGAGACACAGCACACAGGCGTGCAAAAGGAACAGCACCGTGTGCGTGCAGCACAACACACACACACACACACACACACACACACCCCACCACACACACACACACCCCCCACCACACACACACACACCACGGGCATTGTGAATAAAAGCAGAGATCAAATCCTGCCGTGAGTAGCATTCTGCACTCCCACAGTGACTGCACTGTCAAGCAAAGAAGCAGCTTCTCTCCCCATGCTGGCCAACCAGGCATGGCAGTGCACAGGGGCTGCCACACGCTCCCTCTCCCTCTCCCTCTCCCTCTCCCTCTCCCTCTCCCTCTCCCTCTCCCTCTCCCTCTCCCTCTCCTCTCCCTCTCCCTCTCCTCTCCCTCTCCTCCCTCTCCCTCTCCTTCTCCCTCTCCTTCTTCCTCTCCCTCCAGCCTTGAGCACAGACACCCAGCTCTGCCAAGGGCTGCCTTTGCTGTCCGAACTTTTTATACAACACTAAAGAACTCAGCAAGTTTCAGACAGTTAAAGGGCTGAAATCACTGCCTCTGACTAATCTCCGTTTTCTATTTAAGGTCTCCCCTTCCCTCCCCCCTCCCCTGCCTGCGTGTGCCGATTGCATCCAGCATTGCCAGGCACAAGGGCAAGCTGTAGTTTTAGCTGGGTGTGCAAGCTGTAGTTTTAGCTGGGTGTACAGGACTGTAGGACCAGACCAACGTGTGCTTTTCCATCCCCTGTGGCCGGTGGCAAAAGCTCCGTACAGCCAGTTTCCCATAAGTCTATTTCTGGTGCGATGCAAGTGCATGAGCGTGGGGCTGGATGTATATTTAACTCCACATGTTTTAATCCAAAGAGGTCAGGAAATAGGAGCATGAATGCTCTTGTTGTGGCAGATGGGAATGTGTTGGATTGCCCACATTGTCAGGCAAGGGGCCCTGGGCCTGGAGGTAGTGCTGACATCATTGTCTCTCTCTGGGTTTTGCCTGGAGCTGCAGACAGAGAAAGCTGTGCAGGCAGTAACCCCTTCCTGCCTGGGCTCCCATCTAGCGCTCTCCTCCACAATCTCCTCTTTGTCGCTGTTTCTGCAGCCCCAGCCAAGGCAGTCTTCAAAGAAAACTGCTTTAGGCCTGCTTAGGCTCTGATTGCTCCCCTTCCAAGAGATATAAATTGTATCGGCTCTTGGGGGAGAAGGTGAAACGGAACGGGAGTGTGTCACCTCGGCTGTGGAAAAACACAAGCCCCCCAAAGAAAGCCTTGGCATTTATCATTCAAATACACAGATAGGAGTGCACAAGGACACAAAGCTTCTGCTGTAAACACCCAAACCTAAGTAAATTTAGGAGCTACATAAAGACTTGACATTTAAATACCCTTGATTCAAGGCAACTGTATAAATCCAGGAAAAGGAAGAGGCTGCAGCCTCTGCATCTTCGCTGCTTCAGGCAATGGCTGAGGTGCAACCGGCTCCGCTCAGCCCTGCAGGCACCCCTGTTTCTCACCTCCTCCTGCTCCCCTTTCCCCACCCACACAACCTGTCCCTGACACCTCAGCAGATGCCCGCAGTGTCACAGGAGTCAGACAGCAACAGCTCCCAGGGGACCCAGCATAAGAGAGGATCAAGTGGTAGGTCTGCAGAGAGGCAATGCACGGGGGTAGACAAAATAAAGCCTCTAAATGGAAAAAGTCAGAGCACATATAAATATCACTGTGCTTCCATGCATTTTGTCCATGGCTTTTAGGCTCTCTGCTAGTTTATCTCCACATCCAGACTGGTGTAACAGCAATCTGGAGAATTTGAAGGAGCAACACCCCTTCAGCAGCTCTTGGGAACCTTTAAAAGCCCCCTTTTTCCTTGTACATCAGCCCTTCTCTTCATCATTCTTCTCTGTGGTGGCATGGAAACAAGCCATGCAAAAAAGGATTCTGGAGGAAAACAATCTGATTCTGTATTTGCACTTTTCCACAGACAGCAATCCCCTAATGATTTGGGGTCATTTTCTCTTGCCTGTTCCTTTTTGTTCTAGCAACATAAAAAAGACCCTTAAAAAAATACTTGCTCACTGTTCAAATAACAGAGAGGGACTAACTCCCCTTGCCCCAGTAATGCCAGAGAATCCCACAAAGCACACTGACCTCTCCTTCACTCCCCCTGTTCTGCCCAGGGATTACAGCAGTCTCCATACAGGCTTGTCCATGCATAGGCTGTGATTCCCATCCACTGCAAGATCTTTTAGGAATGTAATTTCAGCCTTATCCACGTTTCCTGACTTCTCTGCATTCCCATCAGACTTTTGATGTCAAAGTAACCGACATGGTTAACTCTTTGGAGCAGAAATGTTGCATTTTTACCTATTTGTAGAAGACCCTAGAGCAATACTGTGTTATAGAAGAAATAGGAAATTGGGGGTGGGGGTGTGTGTGTGCATTGGACTGCAGAGAGGGAGTATGAGGAAGAAGACAACAGTGGTTTGAAATACAACATACTCAGAGCTTCTGTAACAGGATTTGTGAAACTGGGAAACGAGACAGATCCTCAGTCTCACCTGCAGCTCCTCTGCAGTATAAATTAACCACTGCCTGAGCACTGGGCTGTGCATTCACACTTCACACACATCCTCCTCAGCTCTATGGTGGGGAGAAGGGCAAAGGCAGAGCACATGCTGCTACCTGCTCTCTGAGCAGCACTGCTGCTGCAACTGTGGCAACAAACGCTGTTCAGATGCAGCTCATCCCTTGGGCTCCTCCTGCTCTGCTGGGATCCACGTTAGCCCACAGGTAGGTTAGAATTAGAGGCATAAAAATAGTAAATTTGGGCCACTTTCTGCCCCTGTTCTCCTAAGCTGCAGCAAATAGAAATAGAGTTAATCTTGAACTTCTGTTCCCATCTGTTTAATTTGCTGTAGAGTGGAACTTATCTGACTGTATCCAGTGAATGAATCCGACATGGTCTGTGTAAAACACACTTTGACCACACAAATATGTTCAGGTCTTTGTGTGGATATTTACACATAGACAGGATATGTGCATTGAGCATGGCTTCAGTTTGACTGTATAACACAGAGGTGTCCAGGCCCTGCAGGGGTCTTCACTGGATGAGACAGCTCCAAGGTCTCTGAGGGTGCCTGGGTCCATAAGGTAGGAAGGACCTAGAATCATAGAATCATGGAATGGCAAGGGTTGGAAGGGACCCCAAGGATCATAAAGCTCCAACCCCCCTGCCACAGGCAGGGACACCAACCTCAGGCCTGGAGCTACACAAGGTTGCCCAGGGCCCCATCCAACCTGGCCTTGAACACTGCCAGGGACGGGGCACCCACCCCCTCTCTGGGCAGCCTGTTCCAGCCCCTCACCACTCTCTCTGTAAAAAACTTCCCCCTAATATCCAATCTAAACCTTCCCTCCTTTAGCTTTAATCCATCCCCCTTGTCCTGCCATTATCTGCCCTTTTAAAAAGTTGAATCCCCTCCTGTTTCTCTGCTCCCCTCAGGGACTGGCAGGCTGCAATGAGGTCCCCCTGCAGCCTTCTCTTCTCCAGGCTGAACCAGCCCAGCTCCCTCAGCCTCTCTTTGTAGGGCAGCTGCTCCAGCCCTCTGAGCATCTTCGTGGCTCCTCTGACCCCTCTCCAACAGTTCCACATCTCTCTTGTATTGGGGCCCCAGCTCTGGACACAGGACTCCAGCTGGGGCCTCAGGAGGGCAGAGCAGAGAGGGACAATCCCCTCCCTGTCCCTGCTGCCACCCCTCTGCTGATGGAGCCCAGGATCCCATTGGCCTTGCGAGCTGCAAGAGCCACTGCTGGCTCCTGGGAAGTTTCTCACCCACCAGAATCCCCAGGTCCTTCTCACAGGGCTGCTCTCCAGGAGCTCTTCTCCCAGTCTGGATCTGTGTCTGGGATTCTTCCGACTTCAGCACTATATCAGGACCCAGAGTTTGCCTCTTAGCAAGACCCCTTTGAGCACATGGGGTCTTGTGCTTGCACATCCTCTGGCTGAAGCACAGCACCATGGCTTCTTTCTGTACCCTCCACCCAGCACAGCCCATGAAATTATCTTCACAAGAGAATTCACTACTGACTGTCCACCTTCAGTGCCTCAAATGGTGGAGCAGAAGACAGGCCATTAGGAAATGCTGATTGCCTTGGCTGCAAAATAGGTGAGGCAGGAAACAACTGTTAGTCTTGCATTTGGTGCCCAACTTGATAGGTCTCCTATAGGTGGCACTGGCAAAACCTTGTAAACCTTGGGGATTCCCTGTCAGCTACAAACAAACAAACAAGCAAAGCTTTGGGGTGACTGTGAACTCAAATGCCTCCCATCTTAAGTAATTTGACAAACACCACTCCACAACCCTTGGATTTGTGCTGCAGACCAGGCCTCAGTTGTCTTCCTTTATCTGCTTCCACTAGAAGAGTTTACCCCATTCCCCAGGGCTCAGGGCAGAGGGCAGTGAGCCACACAGCCTGGCTGAGTCAGCACTTGCAGAAACACAGCACCCTGACATGTTCCACGTCTCTGGGGGTACAAGGAGAGATCCACCCTTCCCACAGAGTAGATGTGCATATGCCTTTCAGTAGTTTGCCTTCATTTCTATGGCACAGGTTTATTTGTGTGTGAATCTACAGGCATAAAAACAAGAAGCACTTTCTGCTGGGATCACCAGAGGGATTTTTTTTTTGCTAGGAAAGGGTTAACTGGAGTGCCCTTGCTGAGCTCTGTCTCCTTGCATTCCAGGGTAAATGGTGTTTTGCAGAGCCCGGTTACCTATGGCAACAGCAGAGAGGAATATTGCAGGCGAATCTTCTGAATCACAGGATTTACAGCCCATATGTTTATTCTGCAGTGAAACACTTCCAGCCCCGCTTCTGATGTGAGCTGGGAACCGCGAGAGGGCTTTGCAGAGCCATTTAAAAGGCAACGTGAGCTGGAAGAGAGGCATTTTTAATCAAAGGCCAGGTTCAAAAAAGAAAACCATAGCAGGACCAGAGGAGCCTCCAGAATGAGCTCTGCTGTCACAAAGCATACCTGTAGTCACACGCCACCCCCATTAATAATCTCCACACCATTTTGTGGCTACATAATAAGCCCCCAAAGTTCTAGCCTCAGATTCAGCTCTTGCACAGCTACCCTGGGCACATCAGCAACACGATGTGGCTCCAAAACTGTCACGGTCACAACATCATCCCCTCAGCCAGACTGGGTTCTCTGGGACCTAAAGGCACCTTGGTCCCTCTGGAGCCATTCCCAGGCCAGGTTCCTGCCAGTGGGCAGCAAGCATGAATGAAAGCATGTGCTGTCTGGTGTGTGCATGTACAACTGACTTACAGATCACTGTATGGATGCTTTTCATTATGGCTTTATAAAAATTTGAATAGGTTTTGTTGGGTTTGGTTTTTTGGTTTTTTTAATTATCACAACCAGAGAGAGTGGTTTAAGCCTGTTAAGTATTAAGCATATTTATGGCATCATTTGAAAAACAAGAGTACAACTACATGATTTCACATATCACTTTGAAATGCCAATGGCTTCACTGAACTAGCTGTATCTCATCTCATCCCTTCTGAGAAAATAAGCAGTTCCAGGCCTGGCTAAGCACTGGTGGGGAGATCATCTGGGAATTCAGGAAGCTAACGGCACAAGCCAAGGAGCTGTGGTTGAATGCTTGAGCAAAGATTCATTTCACCTAACTAACCTTCCAAAAGGCAGGAATCTGGTCTCAGCTCCCTCTGTAGTCAGCAGAGATCAATTCAAATCACCGAATCACAGAATCACAGAATCTTAGGGGTTGGAAGGGACCTCAAGAGCTCATTGGGTCCAACCCCCCTGCCAAAGCAGGCTCCCTAGCTCATATTACATAGATAGGCGTCCAGACGAGACTTCAATATCTCCAGCTCAAAGGCAACTCATCACACCTAACAGAAACACCTGCGTGGCTGAGTGTGTGCATGTAGGAGCATCTCGTGGTACTGGAGAGACAGTGATGTGATCCCAGTACAGGCTGAGGACGGGTCATCATAGAATCATAGAATCATAGAATGGCCTGGGTTGGAAGGGACCCCAAGGATCAGAGAGCTCCAAACCCCCTGCAACAGGCAGGGACACCAACCTCAGGCCTGGAGCTACACAAGGTTGCCCAGGGCCCCATCCAACCTGGCCTTGAACACTGCCAGGGACGGGGCATCCACCCCCTCTCTGGGCAGCCTGTTCCAGCCCCTCACCACTCTCTCTGGAAAAAACTTCCCCCTAATATCCAATCTAAACCTTCCCTCCTTCAGCTTTAATCCATCCCCCTTGTCCTGCCATTGTCTGCCCTTTTAAAAAGTTGAATCCCCTCCTGTTTCTCTGCTCCCTTCAGGGACTGGCAGGCTGCAATGAGGTCCCCCTGCAGCCTTCTCTTCTCCAGGCTGAACAAGCCCAGATCCCTCAGCCTCTCTTTGTAGGGCAGCTGCTCCAGCCCTCTGAGCATCTTCGTGGCTCCTCTGACCCCTCTCCAACAGTTCCACATCTCTCTTGTATTGGGGTCCCCAGATCTGGACACAGGACTCCAGCTGGGGCCTCAGGAGGGCAGAGCAGAGAGGGACGATCACCTCCCTGTCACTTGTAAACACAGCTAGACAGGCTCAGCAGATGGAATTCACATGGAAACGTCCAATTTATCCTCTCCTCTCTGGAACTTGAGCACTCCCGTATGTTGCTGCTACTCTCCTAAGAAATGGGCAGTGTGTGTTACATACTAATCCAGCCACCTCCAAGCCCCAGAGGAAAACTCTCCTCTAGCTGAATGAGGAGCTGGGTGTTTTGCAGGAGTCTGCTACTCATTTTTGAGAGCGTAGAGGCAGGTCACTGCAAACTGTACTTGCTGCAACCTAGGAGGAATTTGCCTTGCTGATAAATATTTAACAGTCACAAAGAACTGATCTGGGATGCCTTGTATGGACAGCCTTTCAATGGGTTCAAAGCAGTACAAGCCATTTTTCAGGGCTGCAGTTCGAAATAAACATTTCTTTTTCAGAAAGGGAAAGCAAAAATAAAATACAAAGCAGTTGGATCACAGGGCTTCTATGGGAGCCCTCAGACTCCAGCAAGGCACACCTCTGCTTAACTCAGATTTTTCTTTCTTGCTATTTTTCTTTCCCTCAATTTAGAAAAGAAAAGAGAATCCAAGTTTATGGATCCAGTGAAATTTATTTGGGAAATTGCTTAGAAGCTGTGGGCAGTGATAAACTTTAATTCATAATATGTGTAGCAAATGATCATGCAAATCACTGAAAAGGAGAGAGAGAGGAGGAGAGGAGGAGGAAGAATTCATCCCTTAGAAAATGAATGGGTTTTTAAAATAGGAGAACTGGCAGGGTATCTGCCTGCCTAGCTGTGCTACTGCTTTTTTAATGCACCAATCTATTGTACCAAGCATCAAATACAGAATTAAAACTCAAATTTGGTTTTGCCTATTCATCATTCCCAGGTTCAGCTTTCTTGTTTGTTTGGGGGTTGGGTTCGAGCCCTCCTTACAGTAGGGAGATCTGAGAGGCAGTGGGGTTTGCATTATGCAGTGAAATCACTCAGATCTCAAATTATTTTGATCAGATGGAGGGAGGGGGTGTGTGTGTGTCTTTCTTTTTCCCTATAAATCAGTCCTGGAATTCGCCTGGCTTCTGGCTGAGGTCGTAAGGTTTTAGAAAAAGAACCAGTAATTCTGCTAGGGGGAGGAATTTTGCTGGAAGAACAGGGAGTAAAAGCCATCTTCCCTGCAAATGCATGTGTGCACGTGTGTGTCAGCTTCTCATTCTCCACCATTTCCTGAAAACAGGGCTTGGGGAAAAAAGCACACAGGCACATAACATTTTTCCATTAGCAGAGCAAGCTGGGGAAGGTAATGGGTTGGGGGGAGGGGGTGGTAATCAGAGATCTGCTTAGTCTTCATAGAAAGAAGAAATGCCTGCGTGCCTGCTTTGCCATAAATTGCATCTGGTGGTTGGAGCTACAGCAGGTTATTAAAGCCACTGCATTAAAGTCATAATTCAGCGGGTCAGCAGCGCTCTGCCACCCCTCCTCCATCATTCCTCCCAGCCCCATTTGCTGAAGGGAGCGAACACCAGAGGCCTGAATCAGCTCCTGCTGTCACACTCGGTGGCTTTTTTTCCGTGGGAAGGGAGGGAGAGGGGAGGAAGAGCAGGAGAGCTCCTGCTTCTGAGGTAACGTGCTTTGCAGAGTCATGGGGAGATGGTGCTGCCCACCCAGGCCTGGCGGCACAGGAGAAACCCTGCTACCCAAATTTAGCTTTCCCCACACGGCAGTAGGGTGAGTCCCTGGCTCCAGGCCCCCCTCATGCTCTCTAAATCCTTCTCCCGGCTTCCTCACTGGGCTGGGAGAGAGGGGGAGGGAGAGGGTGGGGGGAAGGAAGCGAGATGTCATCATACCTCGGGGATGGGGTTGAAAGCAGATGGATATACGCTGCTCGTGCCCGATCGGACAGAGGGATGGGAATGGAAACTGCATCCTAGAAACCCCAAGATGGATGGGAATGGAAAGTGCATCCCAGAAAGCCCAAGATGGATGCCAGAGCGGGGGCTGTAAGCAGCCAGCTTAGTGGAAAGCTCTCCCTATCGAGGTCAGAAGCTGGCTTGGAGGAGGCAACGTTTGTCTGGCATTTTGTGTTCATACACTGGAGCAGCTCCCTGCCTCGCTGCGCTGATGAAAGCTGCCTCCAGATAATAGCTTCCATTTCGTTCTCCTTTTAGTAAATTAAATAAATAAATACAGACACACACAACATCAGTGCTAAAAGGTTCAGGAGCCCCCAGCAGCTTTGCTGATAACAAGCTTGTGCATGTGTGGTTAAAAAGACACTCGGAGGGGGGAACCACCCCCCCCCAAACCCCCAAATGAAACAGAAAACAGATTCTCACCTCAGCCCCCCAGAATCCTCTAAAAGCAGGGATTTATTATAAAGCAAGATTGTTTTTTTTTAAGTGAATCACCTTGCAAAGATCCTTCTGAACATCCTCCAATGCAGAAGGTTACTGCGGCTCGGTCCCTTTTTCGTAGATGTGACCCCTTTCTCCCATTTCCCAGGGGACAGAAGTACCCTGGAATCCCCCTTGCACCCTCAGAAAGCACTCCTAGGGCTCTGTTTTCCCTGGCCTGACCATGGGGAGCACAGCAAGCCACAGGAGCCTTCCTTTCTTCAGATGCTAAATATTTTCTTAATGAATCTGAGAAGGAACACTGAAGCTGAAACTGCTGAGATGACAAGTAAGTGCATGAGGTCACCCAGTGATGCCAGCTCCAGAAAAACACCAGGCTTTCAATGCATCTTCATAGATGTGGGCCTAGAAAGCAGCATGCAAGGGGAAAAGGCATGTCCACCACTATTCCTTTAGCAGCAAAGATTCCTTGCTTAAAACAGACAGGCAAATGTGTATTTTTTTCTGCAGAACACACGTGTTAGAGATGCTCTGATTTTTCCTTCTGTTTTTTGCTAGCAGTATAGCTGTGTGCCTCACAGAGACTCCAGCAGAAGACTGGGGGGTGGATTTCTTCTGCTATACGGGCTCCACAGACTTGTCACACAGCTCCCTTGATGCACGGCCACACTTAGACTCACGACTATGGAGGACAAGTAGAACCTGCCACCGCCTTCTGGGTCAGGGTTTTTTATTCCCATTGAGATTTTATTCTAGGCTTGAGATCCTCTGAGAATTAAATCCACTGCTTGTCTACAGAGTAGCTAACGGCAGGGCAAGCTTCCCACATCACTGCCTCCTGCCAATGCAGCTCAGCCCTGACCTGGCTACCATTCATGACTGGACAGAGTAGAGTTCATTCTCCATATCCCATTCATAGCCACTGGCCTTTGCAAACAAGGAGCAATTTAGAATCCAATTTGATTCTTTTTTTTTTTTTTTTTTCAGAAGAGAAACCAACCAGCAAACCAAGCAGGAGACGAGCTGTGAGCCACTAAAATAATTTCCAAATAGATTTCCTGTACACAAGGAGAATGGCAACAACTTTGGAGCACGAGTGACCCACAGAAAGTAAAGAATGAATAACACAAAATTAAAATGCAAGCTACCCTGTACCAGCACGGAGCTGGTCCAAGCTTTCTGTGTGTGGCATTTGGCAGGGCTGCTTTGGCAAGGAACCTCTCTTGTAACTGCAGCCTGACTCTCCAGCATTTACTAGAGCAGTAGATTGTTGAAGCTGCCATGCCCTAAGCTCACAAGCAAAGAGTGTGATGAGAGAACTCGTAGGGCTGAAAGCTCACCTCTGTTTCCCAAGCCTAGAAAGCTGCAGAAGATACTGCTGCTGCCTACAAACCTGGCCTCTCTAGAGCTTGCCCCTCACTGGGGTTTGTGCTCCTGAGACCCAGCGGTTCAGACAGCGCCAGGCGTTCCAGCTGCGATCGCGGTGTTTATTATTCCGGACAGCACAGCCATGAGACAAACATTCCCATGTGAGGGCTACGATTTCCCCCCAAATGTGAGGGTATTACTCAAGCTCACAGCACGACGCGAACATCCAAGTCCGCCGTATTTCCAGTGTTACTTCCAGCAACAAGGGGGCAGCAGGGAGCCTCGAGCAGAGCTCCGAACCCCGCAAGAGCAGACGGGCTCCTTATTTCCAGCCTCCTCGGGGCAGCGATGGAGGAAAGCCCACTCCTCGAGGGGTAGGATACAGCCAAGCCGCAGGAGAACACACGGGGTCTTACCGTGTTTCTCAAGCAGGCGGACTGGGGGTGTTCTGCTAGGTCTCTTCAGGAGATCTCATACTCATGTCTAAAAAACCTAAAGGTACAAATCATCCTTCTCCAACTAGTGCTTTTGCTGTTTCACTGGACTCATACGGGGCAAGCTGGGCTCCTCAGGACTTAGAGCATCAAGAAGTCTGTGGAGAAGGACCTGGGGGTCCTGGTGGGTGACAGGTTGGCCATGAGCCAGCAGTGTGCCCTGGGGGCTGAGAGAGACAATGGGATCCTGGGGGGCATCAGGAGGAGTGTGGCCAGCAGGTCCAAGGAGGTGATCCTCCCCCTCTGCTCTGCCCTGGTCAGGCCCCACCTGGAGTGTTGTGTCCAGTGCTGGGCTCCCTGGGATAAAAAGGACAGGGATCTCCTGGAGAGAGTCCAGAGAAGGGCTACAGAGATGATGAAGGGCCTGGAGCATCTCCCCTGTGAGGAAAGGCTGAGAGAGCTGGGGCTGTTCAGCCTGGAGAAAAGAAGACTGAGGGGGGACCTAATCAATGTTTATAAATATCTGAAGGATGGGATGCAGGGGGAATTGGCCAGCCCCTTTTCAGTGTCTGTGGGGACAGGACAAGGGGCAATGGCTGCAAGTTGGAGCCCAGGAAGTTCCACACCAACCTGGGGAAGAACTTTTCCCCAGTGAGGGTGCCAGAGCCCTGGGACAGGCTGCCCAGGGGGTGTGGAGTCTCCTTCTCTGGAGAGATTCCAGCCCCGTCTGGACGCCGCCCTGTGCAGTATGAGCTGGGGAGCTGCTTTGGCAGGGGGGTTGGACCCCAGGAGCTCTCCAGGGCCCTTCCAACCCCTACAACTCTGTGATTCTGTGATTCTGTGAAGTCGGTTGCTGATCTTTCATATATAGAAATATACTTTGCAAATCCATTTTATTTCCCACTCCAGGTGGGTTTGGGATAGAAACCACCATTTCCAACCTGCAGGTGCAACTGCACCAGTGGGACAGAAGAACCACGAATGTAATTTCTTTTCCTAAGGGATTCACCCCAGGGAGTATCCCTGGCAAATGCTCACCCCTCTGGCTGCAGGGGTGCTGGCAGCCAGGTGCACAGAAACCCACCCCCAGCCATCTCTCCACATCCTCCCCTGAAATGCCGCAGAGAGAAACTACCTGTGAAACATCCCTGGCATTTTGGAAGGATTTAGTGTGTACAGCTGCAGACACCTACTTGCAGGGGCATTACAGTCACGCCTGGGAAAGGCTCAAATGAAAAGGCAGGATGTGTTTATTCCTACTGTTTAGGCAAAAATCTACAGGAATATTCGAGGTGAAGCCTGCAGGCAGCTTCGCTCAGCAAAATGCAGTTCAGGCAGACCTAGAGCTGCCGTCCTTCCCCTCACCAGGGCTGCTCAGTAAATCACAGCAGCTAGTCCCTCCAGCGCCAGCAGCAGCAGGGAGCACAAGGAACCATTTTTTTCCCCCTCTCTTTCCAATGCGGAAGCAACACAGGAAAGTCACAGAGCAGCACTGAGTCAGGGCTCTGCGGCACAGTAAATTTCTGAGGCTGCCTAGTATTCTAGGCACATCCTTACGGCAATAAAATCCTCAGCATCATATCCCAGCCAGCCGAGAATCTGGAGCAGCTAAAAATACAGCCCCTGCATCTCAAAAGCTTGCACGCAGCAAACTGCTGCCTGTGACCTCCACACCCTCCTTTCCCAGCACACACACCCAAGGCAGGTGGTGATCAGCCCCAGCCTGCAAGGCAAGGAGGAAAGAGCGTACTGTACATGGTGGTGGGGTGTGACACACAAATTTAGGAATAAACCTGGGTGTCTGGTAGGAAGGGGAATTTCTCCTTGCCTGGCACATGAGAAAAGGCAGGTAAGGTCTGCATTGCCATGGTGTTTGAGGGTTGGGGGGGAACTGTTCCTCATTTTGCTTTCCATAGTGAAAACACCGCAAAGATTCTGGCATTTGCAGGCACTATAAATCTCGAGGACACCACAGCTGTGACTGGATTATTTATAGCTCTGCTTTTACATTACCAGCTCCAAAACATCACACAAAGAGGAAGGTAATGAAATCTCCACCTCTCCAGCCGGCGCTCTCTAATCTGAAACGGCATTTCCAGGAGCCATTTTCACTCAAGCAGGGAGTCTAGGAACAAACACGTTCTCACCCTCCCACTCACTGTCAGACAGCCCCACAACTGGCACGCACGTACAGGGATCACGCACGCCTTCCATTCTCTCCATTTCTCACTGAGAGATAGAAAAAGCCTCCTGCCTTTGCAGTTTATCACATGCAAACATACCCCATCTCTTCCCTTTCGGTCAGGCAAATACACAAGCGCAAAGGCGTTGTGGGTTCCATTCTATTTTTCACTTATGCTATGCAAATAGAAAAGCTGACTACTTCCATTAAGATAACAGATTTACAACTGTGTAACTGAGATCAGAATATGGTGCTGACTCTCTCATACATAAATTTCCATAGTTGCTCCTGAATTTGTCTTTTTTTTTCCTCAGCCTCCTCTCCGTGCATTAATCATTCAACATTGAAATCAGCCATCCACTTGCCTGCCTTTTTTTTTCCTTTCTTGCTTTGTCAATGAAAATTGTTCAGCATTAATTATAAAACTCATTCTCCTCTGAGGTTTTCTTGGCTTTTTTTTTTTTTCATTAGTGGGTGGAAGTGTCAATTTACAGTCATCTTGTTCTGTCTTCAAAAATACCCTGTGTACCAGCTATGCTGCGGAACACATTCCCTGCGAGAGAGCAGCGTGTGTGTGTGTGTGTGTGTGTGTGTGTGTGTGTGTGTGAGCTCCTCAATGTGTGAGCTTGTGAATGTATATGCAAGATTGGGAATGCATGTGCATACATGTGCATATGTAGGAAAGATCTGGGGATGGTGTTTGAATTAGAAAGGCTAAATGTTTCTTTATTTTGCTGTTTGAATGTTAACCACCTGAACCCGAGGATTTTCATCCAGGGATACAGAGGATTTCAGGTTACAAAGCAAAGAGTTGATGGCAACTGCAAATGGGTTCTAAATCAGTATCTTTGGCAACAATAATACAATACAGATCTGACTTGACTTAGCAGTAAAACCTCTCCAGATTTCACAGAATCACAGCACTGTAGGGGTTGGAAGGGACCTGGAGAGCTCCTGGGGTCCAACCCCCCTGCCAAAGCAGCTCCCCAGCTCATACTGCACAGGTCGGCGTCCAGACGGGGCTGGAATCTCTCCAGAGAAGGAGACTCCACACCCCCTGGGCAGCCTGTCCCAGGGCTCTGGCACCCTCACTGGGGAAAAGTTCTTCCCCAGGTTGGTGTGGAACTTCCTGGGCTCCAACTTGCAGCCATTGCCCCTTGTCCTGTCCCCACAGACACTGAAAAGGGGCTGCCCATTTCCCCCTGCACCCCATACTTCAGATATTTATAGACATTGATTAGGTCCCCCCTCAGTCTTCTTTTCTCCAGGCTGAACAGCCCCAGCTCTCTCAGCCTTTCCTCACAGGGGAGATGCTCCAGGCCCTTCATCATCTTCGTAGCCCTTCTCTGGACTCTCTCCAGGAGATCCCTGTCCTTTTTATCCCAGGGAGCCCAGCACTGGACACATTTGCTTCCATATTTTATAATCAAAAGGATTGGTCCTTCTCCTGGTCCAGCACCCTGTGCAACCCTGCAGTACAAACCCAACGCGAGTACCGCAGTGCACATGCTAAGATAATAAACCAGCCTGCTGTAGCCAACAGCACATCACAAGGCAATAAAGCACAGAGGCTAGAGGATTTGATTTAAGTGGGAAATAATTCAGTATATGGACTGAACACAGTAAGGCAGAGGCTGACTAAACTTGTCTTTGCAGGTACAATTTTCCCAACTGTGGATGTTTTACTCCATTACTCCAGAGCAGAAACTACACTGCCACGGAAACGCTTTCCAATCTTTTCATTACACTGGGATGCTGCAACCTATATTTAACCCAAGGGGAGGGATGTACTCAAGAAACAATTCACTCCTGGGCAATCATTTCTCTTATCAGTTATATAGAAATGGTAGAATGTTAGACTGCTTTAGCTGCCAACCAGGGATTACACACACACACAAAAAGGCAGGAGTGGGGGGAGGCAGCCAGGAGAAAGCTGTATCTCTGCAAAAATATATGATGAACCAACATAAGATCTGAGTGAAGAAGCTAAAATAATAGCCAAGGTGACAGCAGAAAGAGCAACAATGCAAATGCTTTTCCTCTTCTTGGATTCTGGCATGAGTCTGTCCTGCCCTAGTACAGTTACGGTGTCATCCCCTTCATTGGGGTGATGGTTTAGTAACCGGGGATGTGATGTGCCGACTCTGTGCCCTTCCCCCAGAGCTGAGCTCTGTCCCGGCGGGTGGCCACTGCAATAGGCTGCCTGCTCTCTATGCCCTGCACTGCTGACATGGGCTTGCAGTTTCAGTTCGGTTTCACAGGACTGCCTGCCACAGAACCCTGCATTGCAACAGGCAGTAATTGCCTCAGTTACAGAAAACACCCGAAGTAAAAGGCTCAGATGAAGAATGGAATCAGTCCTGAGCCCTAAACTGGGGAGGAATGGGAAGCTGTGGAGAGGAGGAAGTTAGTATTACCCAAGCTATATACATTTAGTGGAAAACAAGAAACCTTCCATCTCCAAGACTATCAGCAGTGCTCCTCACTCTTACAGAAAAATTGGAAAATAGAAAGTGTCTTTTTACTCTATGATGGAATGAAAATAAGCAGAAATAACAGTATTTAGTCAAATAACAGAGCATCTCTCCAACCTAACAGAAGTTGTGCTTTAGCTAAACACTCAGAGAGTGAGCTGGGAAAACAGCCCAGGATTTGGGTTTATTTGTTCTGTACAGAGCTCTGCATGTGCTGCTCTGATGAGGTTAGCACACAAAGGAAGAGGCAAGACACTCTTAAGCAGGGCTCTCTCCCACTGATAGAACAGGAGGAGAAAAGGTGAGTTTGATTCTCATTTCCATCAAAACCGGTTTGTATGCCTGGGAGCAAAAAAAAAAAAGGAGCTCAAAGTGAAGCCTGCAGTAGGGAGCCCTTCTCGGGGGTAGGTAACCTGGGAAAGCACTACACATGTTGTTGGAGCTTATACAGGCAAGCCATGCTTGTGGGGTGTGAAGAGCAGGCTCACTAGGTGAGGACACTAAAGGAGCTGTAACCCCGGTTGTCCAAAGGCTCCCCATGCAGAGCACAGGCTTCCAGTCACACCATGCAAAAGTGCTTTGCAACCCCCTTCCCCTTCCCCTTCCCCTTCCCCTTCCCCTTCCCCTTCCCCTTCCCCTTCCCCTTCCCCTTCCCCTTCCCCTTCCCCTTCCCTTCCCTTCCTTTCCCTTCCCTTCCCTTCCCTTCCCTTCCCTTCCCTTCCCTTCCCTTCCCTTCCCTTCCCTTCCCTTCCCTTCCCTTCCCTTCCCTTCCCTTCCCTTCCCTTCCCTTCCCTTCCCTTCCCTTCCCTTCCCTTCCCTTCCCTTCCCTTCCCTTCCCTTCCCTTCCCTTCCCTTCCCTTCCCTTCCCTTCCCTTCCCTTCCCTTCCCTTCCCTTCCCTTCCCTTCCCTTCCCTTCCCCTCCTATCTTCTTATGGAAAATACAATTTACTCCAGCTTGTCTTCTTCCTCAAGTAAAATAACCCACTCCAATAAAAGCATGGGCTTGCCATTATAAACACACTGACACTAGAAATTCTTACCAGCAAACCTATACTGGTCAGAAACCATCTGATATCACACCCATGGCAGTGGGGCTGTGACAAACCTGCACTTACACCCACAGAAAGGTATTGTATGCCAAATTCTAATTTGCAGCCATAACTCTTTCCAGTTCTTGCCAGCATGAAGGAACCTTGGAAGGAGCACACACCATACCTGTTTTGACCCTGCTTGCACTTCAAACTAGTGTGAATGAGAATTTGGAACTCCATATGTGCCTCCAAAGTGCTTCTGATTTTTCTACATGCTTATTTTAGTAGTATTTGTCACCCGTGTGTATGCAAATAAAGCTTGCAGAGGAGTTCTGAGTAATAGGGAGAAAACAGCCTACCACTGTTTATTAGACTACAGCTGATACCACAGCAAAAAATGCTGCTGGTAATTTGCTTTCTCTTCCTCAGGGACACTCCCTGCCCTTCCACATCATTTCCAGTCCTGTTCAATATCTTCACTGACACCTTGATGAGGGAACAGCACCCACCCTCAGCAAGTGCCCATGATCCAAAGCTGGGAGGGGTGGCTGACACGCAGGACACTGCGCTGCCATCCAGAGACCTGGCCAGGCTGGAGAGCTGGGCAGGGAGAGACCAGATGAGGGTCAACAAAAGCAAGTGGAGAGTCTGGCACCTGGGGAGGAACAACCCCATGGATCAGTACAGGCTGGGGGTGACCTGCTGGAGAAGAGCTCTGTGGAGAAGGACCTGGGGGTCCTGGTGGGTGACAGGTTGGCCATGAGCCAGCAGTGTGCCCTGGGGGCTGAGAGAGACAATGGGATCCTGGGGGGCATCAGGAGGAGTGTGGCCAGCAGGTCCCAGGAGGTGATCCTCCCCCTCTACTCTGCCCTGGTCAGGCCCCACCTGGAGTGTTGTGTCCAGTGCTGGGCTCCCTGGGATAAAAAGGACAGGGATCTCCTAGAGAGAGTCCAGAGAAGGGCTACTATGTTGATGAAGGGCCTGGAACATCTATCCTATGAGGAAAGGCTGAGAGAGCTGGGACTGTTCAGCCTGGAGAAAAGAAGACTGAGGGGGGACCTAATCAATGTTTATAAATATCTGAAGGATGGGGTGCAGGGGGAATTGGCCAGCCCCTTTTCAGTGTCTGTGGGGACAGGACAAGGGGCAATGGCTGCAAGTTGGAGCCCAGGAAGTTCCACAGCAACATGGGGAAGAACTTTTCCCCAGTGAGGGTGCCAGAGCCCTGGGACAGGCTGCCCAGGGGGTGTGGAGTCTCCTTCTCTGGAGAGATTCCAGCCCCGTCTGGACGCCGCCCTGTGCAGTATGAGCTGGGGAGCTGCTTTGGCAGGGGGGTTGGACCCCAGGAGCTCTCCAGGTCCCTTCCAACCCCTACAATTCTATGATTCTATGATTATGAAAACTGCTGGTGACCACACATCCCATCCCAGTCCTGGGAGCTCCTCACAGAGACCTATAATGAAACAGGCTCTTGAGCCTGATTTTTTTTCTTCCTCTGCTCATCTTCTGGATCCAGACTTGCCTTCTCTTCCAGATCAGAAGTGAAACACGTGGCACAGCAGAACAAACGAAGCTTTTCTATCCCTTGCCTGTGGTCTCCTTCTCCTAAGGTCACACATCTTCATTCACAAGAACTGTCAGTCCAATTTCCTTCCCAGCCATGAAACTACCTGAAAGAGTTTTTTAATGCACTTAGATTTTAGCATGGTATTTTCACACTTTTCATCTTGGGTTTCATTGTCTGTAAAACCATCTTAGATTCTGAAAGCCACATTTCCTTCAGAGTGAGTCTGTCTTTTTCCACTTGGCAAGTGTCAAATTTTCCTGTGATTTTCTTATGGCATTTAAAGGAACAGGATCCCTTTTTACTTAGTTATCTCTCAGGGCATTCACATCACTGCTCCTTTTTCAATGAAAAGCCACAGCTCTAGGGTTACTGCCCCTGCAAAATCATACACACACACAAAAAAAAGCCCCCTACCTACTTCATCTGACCTTCAAAACTGGTGACAAATGTTGCTTTTTCCTTAAGTGAAAACTCTCAGTGATTCAGGCCCATCGATTCAAGTTTTCAGCCACTCTACATATTAGGCATATACTAAATTTGAATTAAATCATTTGCACATGTGCAACCTACATTTATGCATGCAAATCAGGCAATTAGGTACAAAATTACCTGATTTGCATCTATAATGCTAGAACTGAGCAACTTATATGCAACAAAAACATATTCTATTAATATTACTTTCTTCTGTTCTGAAATTAGCTGCAACTGGCTTAGGAAATACTCAAGATTTCCCATCACTCAAAATGATCAGTCTATGTGATGAAGATTTTTTCTAGGTTTACTGATGTGCCAGTTAATTAATTCCATGGGTGAAATGATACCAATTTTGTACCATGTTTGGTAAATTCACATGGATCTGACAATAAACTGTGCAGTGCTACCCTTTTTCACGTTTAGAATTTGACTTCAAATTAATTTGCACCAATAAATCTCAATTGTGGGGATATTAAGGCATTGCAACACAGATGACCCCCCCCCCCCTTCCCCAGTTTGGTCTGGAATTCAAATATTCATAGAATTTCTTTAGCTGTTTGTGCAGTCCAGCTGCTTTCCTGTGCATACAAATGTGGAGCTGCTGTAAAAGCAGATGCATGCCTAGAACAAGAAGGCAGTGAAAACAGAGCCTGTGGAGGCTGGAGGATGTTGCTTACAGGACTATAAGCAGCCAGGTCACACCTCAGAGATAATGAAACAAGAAGCTTTCCCTTGGCACAGTAATGCCAGAGGGACCTGCCTTGCTGCTAGGTAAGTGCATACCCTGGGAGAGGCTCTGGTGACACCCTTGACCCTGACCTCTCCTCTCTGGTAGCTTTCTCTGCCTTCCACTACCTTGCTGCTGCTCTGCACATGCACCACCACACTTCAGGTGGTGTGCTTCCCTTTGCTGTGCTCTGTCTTGCTCGGGAGGGAAACTCCTCAGGCACAGACCTGTCTCCCTATTTGTCTACAAAGCCTTATGCATACTAAGGGGCTTTAGCTGTAGAACAAACAAACACTAACTGCATTTCTGCTGTGGTGCAGAGACATTTTTGCATGTCTCTAACTGTTCTCATGGGCTTCTCTCCAAACTCCTTTAAGCAGCTCATTATCAGTTTTAAGATGGGGTCACCAATGCTCTCTGAGATAAGGGCAGATTTGGGTTCCTGTAATGGCAGTAGAAAGCTCTGCATAGCATTCAGCTTCTCATTCCTCCTGCATGCTGCCATTTGCTTTCTGATCAAAGGCACCCATTTTACAGAGGTGAGCTTTCCAGTAAGTTAGCCAGTGCCAATCAGGTCTTCCCCCAAATCTTCTGGAACTTTCAATTTAAAGCTAGCCAAAATGCTGAGGAAAATGGCTTCCTCACAGCACAAGCAACTGCATATGCTATACATTTCACCTGCTACTAGCTGGCTCGTTCATCTATCAGCAGCATGCCAAGACATACTGGCTTGGTTTTTTAATGCTCAAACAGCACTTCCAAGCTTTTTGATGTCTGTTCTTATTCCTTCTCCTTTAGCATTTAGATTGTAAGCATTTCTGAAAAGACCATGTTTTTTCCCTTCTACAAATGATGTTGCACATCTTTGGCTGATAGAAGAAAAAAAAACAATAAAGACCATCAAGATATTTGACAAGATCAACATTTAAGAGCTGTCGCTTTGTAACAACCTTGCCATTGATTATCTGTTGCCTCTCATTTCAGGAACTTCTCATTATTTCTTATTCATGGACAAATTGGCAATCAAGGACTAGTCACCTCATGACCTATTGGTCAGTTCTCTTGTTTATTTTATTTCCAGTGCCTTTGCTGCTCTGCAAAGTTTTGCTGCTCATAACTATGCAGCCATTAGGCTCTTATTTGTCTGTCTGTCAAAACAGCTTCAGAGGATCTTCTGGGGTGCATCAGGAGGAGTGTGGGCAGCAGGTCGAAGGAGGTGATCCTCCCCCTCTACTCTGCCCTGGTCAGGCCCCACCTGGAGTATTGTGTCCAGTGCTGGGCTCCCTGGGATAAAAAGGACAGGGATCTCCTGGAGAGAGTCCAGAGAAGGGCTACGAAGATGATGAAGGGCCTGGAGCATCTCCCCTGTGAGGAAAGGCTGAGAGAGCTGGGGCTGTTCAGCCTGGAGAAAAGAAGACTGAGGGGGGACCTAATCAATGTTTATAAATATCTGAAGTATGGGGTGCAGGGGGAATCGGCCAGCCCCTTTTCAGTGTCTGTGGGGACAGGACAAGGGGCAATGGCTGCAAATTGGGGCCCAGGAAGTTCCACACCAACATGGGGAAGAACTTTTCCCCAGTGAGGGTGCCAGAGCCCTGGGACAGGCTGCCCAGGGGGTGTGGAGTCTCCTTCTCTGGAGAGATTCCAGCCCCGTCTGGACGCCGACCTGTGCAGTATGAGCTGGGGAGCTGCTTTGGCAGGGGGGTTGGACCCCAGGAGCTCTCCAGGTCCCTTCCAACCCCAACAATTCTGTGATTCTATGATCTCCAAAGCATTTAAACCGAGAAAACTCTGCATGTCTCCCTCTCTTTTTCATCCCTGCCTGCTGAAGGATAGAGCTTGTCTAGTTTTCCTTTCTTGCCTTTGCCTCTGGCACTTGTTCTTCCTTCATCCCCCATTTCAGTCTAAGGGTCTCCAGATCTCCTTGACACATGTCCCAAAAGAAGTCCATTTCCATTTCTTGATCTTTTCTGACAGCAACCATCCCTTCCCACACTCATCAATTTCATTTCTATGAGGAAATAAATACAGTAGCCAGTCAGCACCACCTCTGTCAGCTCAAGAATTTGTGAGAGGCACTGGAAAGTCATGCTGGCCAAGAACGCGTGCATCTGTAAGCAATATGGATTTCAGGCTATGGAGGTTAAAAAACAAACCCTGTAGTTCTTCTGTCCCAAGTAAGGGGTACTTCATTCCAAGGCTAGTGTCAACCACACTTCCAGATAAATAACGATTCTATGGAAGGACCTGGGGCCTTCAGGGTTCATGTTCATCATACATACCTAGTTTAACTTCACAACTTCCCAAAGATGAAAAAAAGTGTTCTGTAGGAGAGGCACACCACACACACACAAGCTTCTCTTGTGCCTGGAGAGAGTCTCCAGGCACACCACACACACACAGCTTTCTCTTAGCCTGGAGAAGAGAAGGCTGCAGGGGGACCTCATTGCAGCCTGCCAGTCCCTGAAGGGAGCAGAGAAACAGGAGGGGATTCAACTTTTTAAAAGGGCAGACAATGGCAGGACAAGGGGGATGGATTAAAGCTGAAGGAGGGAAGGTTTAGATTGGATATTAGGGGGAAGTTTTTTACAGAGAGAGTGGTGAGGGGCTGGAACAGGCTGCCCAGAGAGGGGGTGGATGCCCCATCCCTGGGGGTGTTCAAGGCCAGGTTGGATGGGGCCCTGGGCAACCTTGTGTAGCTCCAGGCCTGAGGTTGGTGTCCCTGCCTGTGGCAGGGGGGTTGGAGCTCTCTGATCCTTGGGGTCCCTTCCAACCCATGCCATTCTGTGATTTTATGATGTATTTGCAAGCAAAGTGCTAAGTGTAACCTGCCTCTTTAAGGACCCACAGCCCCAGAGCAAACCAGCTGTGTGAGGTTATCAGGCTCAGCAGGGAAGGAGTTGGAGGAATTGCAGGGAGGGCTCCGTAGTGGGAGCAAATGAAACGGGTAAGTTGATGTGGTTTGTCTTGCCGTGGCAAACAGGCCCCTCTAGCTGTGTGCTCAAAGGAGGACAGACTGCTGACTGAATGCACTTGGGACCCTGAGACAGGATAATCCTTCAGGAAAGTAAACCAGAAGCTTGTGCATCAGGAAGCACGTTGACAGGCAAATGGACTGTCATCATTAAGAGAAAACTAGAGCAGCTACATAAAAGATAATGGCAAAACCAATACAGAGATATATCCCAATGGATTCTCCTGTTGTGAGGGGGAAAGACAGAAATGTTGTTTATCTGCTGCTGAAAACCCAGCAGCAGGTCAGGCACTTCTGCAGAGTCAACAAAAGCAACAGGAACTGCAGCTTGCACCTCAGCAGGAGAGATTGCTGCAATGAGTGCTGACCTGAGCCTGGGGAGTGCTGCTGGAAGGGCAGAAGGGAGCTCAGGGTGCCTTAGCTCCATGCTGATGGAGCTAAAATGTCCTCAAATGCCCATCTGCATCTCTGAATGCCTGGTGCTGCTGGTGTGGAGGGTTAAAATTGAGTAGCTACAGAGAACATCCCCAGTGAGAGGGGGTCACAAAGCATAGAGATTGTTGAACTATTTGGCTGTTGTTCTGGCCTGGCTGAGGCTGGCTTCCCAGGCATACTGTCATTGCATCTGGGCTGCAGAACATTCATGGGGAATGTGCTTATTTAGAATGGACCAAACAGCCAGGGAACAGCACTTTTGTATGTTCAGAGATGAGAATGGTAGCCTTGGAATGGCATCTGCAGGATCTCCTGCTACAGCCTGAACTGATTGCCATTCTGGGTACTCCTCTGCAGGTAAAATGATGGAGGAAACAGAGATGAGGGAATGAATTCATGTGATAAACTACAGCATTCTGCTACTAAAGGCAAGGAAGACTTGTAGCTGGCAGAAAAGCATTAGAAGAACTATTAGCCCATCAACTTACAGAAGGTCCTCCTGAGAGCAGGGAAACTCCAATAATATGCAGCTGTTGTGCAAACTTTGTGGGATTGTTTGTTGGAGTATATACAGACATGTGCCCAGCATAGCCAGACATGTGTCATGTGCCATCTGAGCCATGGGTGGAGGTCTCTCTTCAAGCAGCAGCTTCCCACATGAGGCACCAAGAAAGCCTTGAGAAGAGAATAAGGGGTTAAATGTTGAATTGGAACCAAATGGTCTCAAATTTTGTGGGAACTCCACTGTTGCCCAAATGAAAAATCAAGCAAAGTCTGGTGACTGCATTGCCAGGGTTCCTTAGGGAACAAGAGCCAAAAAAAGCTTAAGAAGCTTAGTAAAAAGAGCTACCCGGGCCCAGACATTTTTAAGCATCAAGGAAAGCTGGTGTATCAGAATGCAGACTTGAGACCCCTGAAATAGAACATCATTGAGAAGTCTGTGTGGTAATAAGATAGGTCCCCATCAAACCGTAGAACTAGTTTGGACAAGACCCTGAGGGTAATCGTGTATGTGCTGCTGAGGATTGATCCCTTAAATGCTTACAGCAAGTCATAGGGTGACTCTCACAGGAATCAGGTGACTCTATAAAGAGCTCATCTGAGGAGGAAACTGTGCAGCAGGTGACAGCCTGCAGTTCCCACAGCCTTGGACTGCAATATGAGCACCAGGGGCGTGCTTTGAGCAGAGGAATAAACTTGCTCTGGTTTGGTCCCTTGGTTTTTAAGATGTGAAGAATTTGTACTGGCTTAAGCATTTGCCATTGTTTTTGGGCTAAAGGACAGACCTGAATGGCTACACAGGTGCTGGGTGAATAAGGAAGAATACAGCTGTATTTATGTGCTCTGTGCTGGAAGAATTGTTTCCCTTAAAATATTAGCAAATAAATCTTTAATTTTCTATAACTTCATATTTGCAAAGCAGGAAGGAAATTGGAAGGGGGAAGACTGAGTGACTTTAACCTGATGTTGTTGTTTTCAAGGAAGGTGCTATTAACAACTGTTATTGTGATACAGTTCTATAGAGTTATGTTGTAATTAATTTCCATGGCAACATGAGCACGTTGTATATTCTGGATTGTAACTCAGAGGGAGAAGGGATCAGAAAAGCACAGAATGAGAACTCTAGAAAAGCACAGAATGAGAACCTGTCCTGATTATTACTTGAATCTTGAATGTTCTTATTAGTCCAATTTGTTTAAACAGTGTTTATTTGTAGGTAATGTTGAGGATCCAGCCAGGCTGCACCTGCCTCCCCAGGCATGCTCAAACACAGCCTGGGATTGCACATCTTCAAGGGAAAGCAGGGTGGGGTTCCTGCAAATGACAGAACCTTCTGTGAGGAGGAAGTTTCAAGCTGTAACTTGCAAAATAGGCACCACACGGGACTGTAAAAACCCAGCCATCGGAACAAGGAAGATCCAGGCAGCGAGCTGCAGCTAAGCATGCAAAAAGCTGAAAGGAGCTGTTCTTTGTATTAGGCATGTGCAGTGAAGTTCTAAAGAAATGCTGTCATCTCTCTCCTAGCATGAGGAAAGACAGGTACACAAGAGCATGAGAATTTCTGCATCATTTCCTGGTATTAACTGTCACACAAGCCACTAGACATCCTATCAAGGATGCTGACTAATGAATCTATCTTAGGCTGCGGGTCCTTGTTAGCACAACGTGACTAGATGTCCATGGATCACACAATTGATACTATCCCTGATGGCTCCACCTCTTGCTGCCTCCCCTCCAGCAGAAATGATGCAATGAGCACAGCTGAATGAGTACAGTTGGATGAACAGAAGAATTGACTGCAGGAAAAGGGGAGGGGGGGGGATGGGACAGAACCACTCAAAGCCACAGCACATGTTTGCCAAAACTGAGTATGTACACTAACCAAGGTACAGCTCTTGAAAGGCTGCATCCTTTTGATAAGATACATGGCATAATCTTTCACTGAAGGAGGTGGGATGAAATAGATGCTCCAACTGGCCTTTCTTATCAATGCAGTCTGCGTTCTTCAGAGAGGAATTATCTTATATGTAACAGGAAGTGAAGCACATCAACAACACTGGGCAAATAAGAAAAAATGACTCCAAAATTTACTGCTGCAGAAGGACAAGAGCTCTTTCAGTTGTTTTAATCTTAGATGTTTGGTACCTTCTCTTTTTAGTTTACAGAAATTACTTACAGACACTGGGGAAGAGAGAGTTCTAAGAGAAAATGTCTAAGCACATCAAGCTAGATCAAGTAAGCCCGCATCATCTTCAAGTTGGTGGCCTATATTTTTCAGTAGCAGACCAGATATTCAGGCTTCCCACTCACTCCCTAGTTCTGCCCCTAGCTCCAACACAAATCAAACCTACAAAAGCTCATTGTCCTTACCCTAACTGTATGCCAGCCTGGACACGTTCAAATAAAAACCTGGGCTATGCTGTGATCCTGTCTCTTGTTACCATGATGTGTGCAGCAAAGAGGAAGATTGCCTCAGATAGGTCCTGAGTACAGCAATTCAAATCACACCCCCCCCTCCTGTCTTTGATTTGGATATGCTGTGCTTTCCATCATAGCCAAAGGGGAGCTCCTACCTCTTACACACAGGTCTGCACTCTCCTTCACCCCAGCCCTTGGTATGTTGCATCAGCAAGAACAGCAACAGCTTCCAGCCTTGGAGCTATCTGAACGGAGGACACGGGCTACAGGCAAACAGCCTGGCACTGAACACTGCCGTTCCCGAACACCTGTGTTGTACAAGTGACTTCAAGTTCAGCTCTACACAGTCGTTAGAACGGCACGATTTTATCCCAGAGGGAGACTAGCAGTTGGCACAGTAACCAAAGGCCACAGTCTTTCTCATTCAGATAGGCGTTTGCCATGTGACCTTGGCTGAAACACTTCAGATTACCCATCTGGAAAAAGGGATAAAGGGACCTAGTGACTTGAGGAGTAACTTCACCCTTTCCTGGGCACAGCCCTGTTATGGGTAGCAATTTCCCAAGCCAGCTTTGCCAAAAAAAGAAAGAAAAAAAGCAAAACCAACCCAAAAAACCCCACTTATGAAAGGGTAAAACACTGTTTGGGCTTCAAAACAGACTTGGGGCTGCCCCCACCCCAGGAGAAGCCCCCCCCCCCCCCCGCCCCCTCTAGCCAGTCTTCGGCAGCCCAGAGGCAGAAGCAGGCTGCTAAATCAGTGGTTTGCCTGAGGAGCGAGCGGAGGCTTGCAGCAGCATGGCTGCTTTCTCTGCACATTCCTCTGGTGACGCTGCTTATTACCCAGCATGCAGATAACCCTGAGTCAAGGCTTTGGTATGAGCGGCGCTGCCAGGCGCTGCGTGCTCGGAATAGAGGGTTACAGTTTAAACCGAGGTGAAGCGCCGTCCCCAGCCAGCTGCACCCTGCCTGCCTCCCCTCCTCGGCTGGAGCCGGCCACCCCTTCACCTATTTGCAGAAAAGGAGCTTTCCAGTCCCTCCCCTCCACCCCACCGCTCACCCAGGGATCATTCCCATTGAGAAGCTCTCAGCCTAATAGTAATCCCGACGAATTTAGCTGCTGCTAATAAATCCCACCCCTCTGCCCCTCCCAACCTGCCTCCATGCAAATCCATTTGTAGGTTACTTGAACAATAGCGGAGCTGTAATCAGCCCTCCCCTCTGGCAGCCTGCAGGGAGGGAGGGGAGGAGGAGGATGATGACAGTGGGGAATTCTGCTCGGCTCCTTGAAGCTGCACAGACATGTTTCATGTCCCCATTCCCATCCGCAGCGCGGAGGCAGGCGGGCGGGCAAGGCAGGCAGGGGATCACATGGCCGTCTAGGCCGGGCCCAGGCCAGCGGCAATTCCATGCCGTGGCAGCCCGGTGTCCCCTCTCTTGCTCGGCCCAGCCTAGTTCGGTTCAGCCCGGTTCAGTTCAGCTCGGCCCGGTTCGCCGCCTCCCAGTCCCTGCCCGAGCTGCCATGCCGCAGCCGTGCCAAGCCGCTCCGCGCTGCTGTGAAGTTGCCAGGCTCAGCCTCCACTCACAGAGCACCCAACAAAGCAAAGGGCCTCTGCGCTGGCCAAAAGAGAGGAAAAAACCCCAGTGAGGCTGGCTCAGGGGAGCTGGTGGCCCTGGCACACCGGTGGAGCCATAAAGAAAGCAGCAGCTAACCATTACCGCTCTCTCTGGGATAGAGGAACCCAGTTTTCTCCCTGTTAAAGCTCACCGGAGTGGGAAGGGGGTGTTTGCCTGGAAAGAAGTTGCTATTCGGCAGCAGCTCACATCTTTGAGGTTTCTTTGCACAGGGTCATAAAGCAGCAGCGAGTGCATATGGCTGTATACAGGGCTACGGGGGGGAGGGCTGTGAGCGGATGCCAAATCAGCTGAAACCTAAGAAGCTTGACCTTCCTCACCTCCAGCCCTGCTCCCACCGCCTCCAAATAACCTTACAAGGGCGCGTTGGGAAGGCAAGGCGCACAGCAGCGAGGGGAATGCAGGCTCAGCCCGGCAGCAAGCAGAGCTGTGCGGCTGTGTGTCCCTGAGAGGGGAGAGAGAAGGACACTTCAGGGAAGCTGCAGCCGCTGTCAGCAATACACAGGGATACCAGCAAGGTTCATTTCATGGAGCCAAGCACAGTAGTCAGACTGCAATCTTGAACCTACCTAGCCCTGAGTAGCTCAGCCAGTCCAACCAGTCAAGAGACCGTACTGGCTGGACAGACTGGTGAGGAGCATCCTCCTCCTCCCATTCACATGTCTAACTGCTCCCTTCTGCTTTTCGCTCTGCAGTTCCCTGAATGGCTGAAAGCGAGTGGGTTTGCTGTCAGAAATTGAAATGACACGTAATCTCCCATGTTTCTTCTCACGGATGTAGGTGAGCCTGTTCCCAGGGTAAAGAGCTGGGTTCCTGCAGAGCTTCCCAGTCAGGGCTGGCAGCAGGGGCTGGGCTGCCCTATGGCAAGCACGTGGAGCGAGAGATGTTTGTCTGGCTCATCAGAGGAGCCCAGTAGTAGCCTCACTCAGTGTACATACACCTAATCCTTCTTTTAAAACACACACCGGGGAAGAGACCTTGTCTCCGGTTCTTTTCACATCACCCCATCAGCAGAGGCATTCCCCTTCCCAGTCTGCATTACAGGTTTTAAGGCACGGGCTGGAACAATGAAAGCTCAGTACATGGTTTTCAGTCACTGAAAGTCAACCCAGCAATGCCTATTTCTGTACAGGAGGGTGTAACTCTGCCCTCTGTGTCTTCCAAGGGAGAGTTCTAAGGACAACTGTGTAGGTACAGAGCTATGTTTTGGGTAGAAAATGCACGCTGTAATGAATTCTGATGGCTGAATGCCAAGGGGGAAGCTGTTCTGCTTCAAGAATAGCCTTACAAGAGTCAGCATTACAGTGACAGTTCAGTACTCTGCTGCACATCTACAGGACGTGCCACTTCGGCGGAGAAAGAGGCTGCTAATGCACAACAAAACTATTCCACTATGAATGGAGAATGGCTGCATACCACACACAATAAAAAGCAAAACCAAGGGAAGAGCAAAGCTGCAAAGCAACTCCTGTGCATAGTAAGCTGGGAACCTGAGAGCTCTGAGGAGACAAAGCCCTTTCCCCTTGAGGGGAAGAAAAAACTCAGCTCGCAAGACACGTAAAGAAGCAGAGACAACCCTTTTTTCCAGGGGCTGCTGCAGCTCTGCAAAGCTATGCTGGCAGCCAGCCTATTTGAAGAGATTGCAGTTTCAAAACAATGTTAGTCCTGACTTGTTTGGAGCTCGGCTGTTTAAAGGGCTGGCAGGGGCGAAGAGCATACTCCTATGCACCACATTGCTAAGCAAATAAAAAAGATAACAAGGTTTGTACTAAATGGCACGAGTTAGCACGGGTGAACTTGAGCTCCTGATGGAACCGCGTAGTATTTCCCCTCCAAATGGACATAGCCTCTCTTCACTGCACAAACACTTCCATCTCCAACTCACACAGAGCTGCCAACGCTTGGAAAAACAAACATCCAGTGACACACATGTTCTAACCCATTTCTTAGAAAATAGGGCTACAAGGCTATTAAAAGAAATGTGGAGAATAATCTAACTGGGGAGAGGAAAAAAAAAAAAGCCAACACGCCAACCCTCCTTGGGAAAAGAAACCGTTTCAGTACTTCCCCACGACAAGAAGGAATGAGAGCACAACAAATGACCACCTGAAAAAATAAATTCACTTACACAGTTTATTCGAGCAAACATTGGGCTTTACCTTAAATAACTGGCAAATATGGGGGAGGGGAGCATTACTGTAAAATACAGAAATCAGCTGAATCTCTGACTTGCTCAGCAGCTCCCTTCACCTCCTCCTCCTCCTCAAAAGGTTACCGCTTGTTTGTCAGCTGTGGACATCTTCAGAAAGAGAAAAACCTATGGACTGGGTTCAAAGAAATGCTGGCTAATATGCCCAGACTGGCTGCTTAATGAGCCAGAGTAAAAGAAAAGGTCACATGGTTACAAAAAAAAAGGTCCATACAACAAACGCCCCGTAGCTATGGTTAACTTTAATTAACTGCAGTATTACAGTTCACTTCAAGCTTATTTTCCACCTATGTCTACTGCCCCTCACCTTTCCTCTGCCTGCTAAAAACCAAATTGCCGAGTCTCTGACTGGTGAGAGCTTTTCAGGAATGCTCTCTCTGCCCTTAAAGAAATCCACCGAACAGGGCTCTAACTCCAGCTACTGATGACTGATTTCAAGATTACAGGAGTGGCTCTGTTTATATATATATCAGGGTATTCACGCTTGTGTGACATAATTCAATGTTGACTAGCCAGTAGTTCTTTTGATGGCAGCTGTAATTCACACATCAATATTACTTCTCTAGATTTAAGCCCGAATTTCATCCATGTGTACAATTTTTTCTTCTCTGCCAGTCATGAACTCACATTAGTCTCCCTGTCTCTTGATTTAGAAACTGCTGTGTGGGAACTGCATACATAGAAATAAATAAAAGGTAGGATCAGTACAAATCTATACCCTAAAAAAAACATATAGGTTGGATACCATAATTAACTGAAAGCCTGTTTGTTATAGATAATAATAATGATATAATAATGAACTAAACCCATTATTTTTCTGCATTTCCCCCCAATTTCATTACATTAGGACAGTATGTTCTGAGATCTTTAAGCAGCAGTATATCACTTGGCAGAAAAAAAAAGGTAGCACCTATGTACACAAAATCATTGTCTGAAATCAGAGATACAGTGATGCCAAAAACTGGATCTCAAAACCATACACACACACACACACACACATACAAAATAGCCAGAGTATGAACTACACAAGAGAGCAAAGATCTGTAGGCACACTAAGCATACAGTCTCTAGGTTTCTACCATCCTTCCCACCAGGAATACAAATTAAGAGCAAGCAGATACCAAATGCCATGTAGACTTTTAAAAGGTACATCTTCATACAATTATGGGGGTTTAAAGGGTGAGGCTCCTTAATATTCAGTAAAACTCAAGAGCTCATAGCCTGTGACACTGTTGCACTTGGAAGAGCTCTGTGTTCTGTTGGTCAAACCGTGAAGGCTTTCTGCAGTGTTGTTTTTGTTCTGCATTTTCTACCTTCCCTCCGTTTGCCTCACTGGGAAGGACAAAGTTCACGTTAGGTTTGTTTGCATTTTCCAGCCAGTGAGGCCTGTGTATTTAGTTTGCCTGTTGATCACCTAAAAACAGCTATTGCACTGCTCCCCAATCACCAGAAAACACCAGTGTCCCGTAAAACAGCAAATCACACAAATAATCACATAGGATCCCCTTGCCAAAAGGAAAGCATTTCACTTCAGTGCTGTAAGGAAGCTTCCTAACCTGGAAACACACCACGCCCTGAACCGTTCACCAACTCAGTTATGACAAGTCATTGCTTAAATGGGGAGCTACCCACCAGCTGCAACACCAACTGTAGAAGCTGTTCTTTCCCACTACCCTTTTTTGCACCGTGCTTCACTCACAGTCCTTGCCTTCCCAAGAGTCTACAGCTGATGTAGAGCTTCCACCATCGCTCAAATCAGCTCAAATTGCCAAGCATGTCCTACTACTGGCTTTTGGCATTTTGGTTTGGGTTCTTTTTTTTGCATTTGGGGGTTTTTTTTTGGGGGGTGAAAGAAGGCTTTAGTTTCAAATCTCAAGGCTTATTAAATTGCGCAGGCAATGGATGCATCCTGTATTGCAAACACTCTTTGCAGCTGGAGAGCTTGGGGTTTGGGGGGGGGGGGGGGAGGAGAAGGGAGGAGGAAATGAGATGCAGGAACAGTAAATAGAAAATGCTTAGTCAGCAACTGTTACTGCAACATTAAAGGTGAAATGTAAATAGGCACAGTGCCAAGATTTGAGATAAGTTTGATAAAAACATCAGCCATCAGCATCTTACTACCTAGATGTGAAAATGTGCCTACAACTGCCACAATTATCAGGATGAGCTGCAGGCTCTTGGTATAATGGAGACTTCAAAAACAAGGCAACAGGGCTTGTGCACGCTGCCTGAGCTCTGTGAAAAACAAAACTTGCTACACTCCAGAAGTATTAATATCAATTGAATTTATTACAATTTACTAAGCTCCAAGGCACATTACAGTGTTCTGTTAACTACAGAAATGTATAAAGGACAAACAGAGCATGTTTCTCATGTACAGCATTTTGCTCTACTGTTCAAAAGCATCCGTGCATCAATAAAAGCAAAAACAAAAAAAAACACATGAAGATTTAAAAACGTTCAGATCAAGAGAAACAAACTGAAACATTTTTTTTCCTTACAAACTTGCAACGAAACAAACAAAAAAAACAAAACCAAAACCACCCTCCCCCCACCCCTCCCCCCAGAGCCACCCCAAAACAAAACAAAACAAAAAAAAACAAACAAAAACGAAAAAAAAATTTAAAAAAAAAAATAAAGTGAAAGACTAACACTCAGGGCTTGTAAAACATAAGCTGTCACCATTTTTTGTAGCAATTTTTTTTAGGCATCAACACTGGCCTTGGCAAAAAAAAAAAAAAATAATTTTTTTTGTCTTTTTTTTGTTGTTTTTGTTGTTTTTTCTTCTTTCAGAGAAGTGCATACATTTACAAAAATACACACCAGCAGCAGGTAATCGCTAAGGGCTATTAACTTTGTACCTAGCCAACACACTGCCAAAGAAATGAGAACAGGTATTATGTAGTAACCAAACAATATTATATTCTGTTTAACAAAAACCAGCTCTATCCTTCAAATGAAGAAGAGTACATACCTTTGTTTCAAAATATAGAAACATACGACGAAAATAATGTCTATACATAAGACTAACTTTTTGCAGTTTGTTATATTCACAATTCTACATCTTCAGGAGTCTGAAGGGATTGGATTTCCTACTCAAGGGTCTCTCTCCTTTTTCACTTTAACGTCCCCAGCTAAAATGGTCGCGATCTCGCCCTGCATAAAGGCCCAAGGCACATTGGAACCGACTAGGGGGCATTTCTCTCCGCTGGGGCAGTAGACTTCGCCAGTTGCCCCTTGGGCCTTGATGCTCTCTCTGGAACAAGGGAAGCAGAACTTGTGGCTGGGCACAGAGGGGCACTGAACAAAGTGGGTGTCCTCCAAGCGTTCGTGGCAAATGGTGCAGCACAGGGGCCCGCTGTTGGCCATGGGGGAGTCCGGAATGTTTTGGGGATGCACTTGGTCCATGGCGGGGTGGGCGCTGGGGGGAGGAGGGGCCACTTGCAGGTTCATGTCCCCGTTGCGGGAGGCCAGGCGGCGCTGGCCCGGCACCGAGGCCGGCGACACGGGGCTACTGCTGTTCCTGCGGGTGGACGTGGTGGAGTGCACCGAGCTGCCGTCCTTGGGCGAGTGGGCATTGCCCAGCGTGTCGGCCACCGACATGAGTGCGGCCATGGGGGACTGTCCGTTCTGGGGGGCGGACTCGGGCGGCGTGGTCCGGTTGGAGTGAGGCCCGAGGGGCGGCGGCGGCGGCGGCGGGGGTCCCGCGCCGTGCACCGCCCCGAAGCCCCCGGCCGACATGGTGAGCTTAAGCGCTTCGCTCTGGCTGGCCATCCACTGCTGCCGCTGCTGCTCGTCGCTGAGCTTCAGAGCCCCCTCGGCCGAGTCCGAGGGCTCGGGAGAGGCTTTCCTCTTGCGCATCGCCCCGCCGCCGCCGCCGCCTCCGCCGCCGGGTCCCCTAGAGGCGGCGGCCGTGCCCTGCGCCCCGCCGGCCCCGGCCCCCGGCCTCGGGAGACTCACCAGGGCCGTGGGCAGCATGGGGCAGCTGGCGTCCAGGTAGGGCTGCGGCAGCATGTCGGCGCCCACCAGCTCCTTGAAGAAGCGCACGGACTCGGGCAGCAGGTCCCCCAGGAGCCGCCAGTCCCCGGAGCCGTGCTTCTTCTCGTACTCCAAGTACTTGAAGCCCGAGGAGAGGCCGCGGCCGAAGTCCTTCATGCAGTCCTGGTACATCTGCTTGGCCACGCCAGAGGCGCTGGAGAAGACGGTGCCGGAGCCGCTGGGGTACTCGATGAACAGCTTCAGCTCATAGTCCATGCCCGGCTTGGAGACGGCGTCGAAGGCAAAGACGCGGCCCAGCAGGGCGTGATCCTTCTTGAAACGCACCTCGTAGGGGGTGCAGCCGGCCAGAGTGAGCAGCGTGTCCCTCACGATCTTGGGCTTGCTGGCCCACTCCTCGGCCCGGTTCCGCAAGCTCTCGCTAAGCTCGGCCAGCGCCTCCGCGTTGCGCTGCTTCTCCTTCAGCTCCCGCTCTTGGTCGCTGCTGGACACCGAGCCCGGCCGCTTGCCGCAGGCCTCGGAGGACGAGCTGCCACCTCCCCCAGCGCCGCTGCCGCAGGTGCCCCCTTGGGAGGAGGCGGAGGGAGCCGGGGGACCCCCGCCGCCGCGGCCGCTCAGGCCCCCGTGCGGCGGGGGCAGCGACACACCGGAGGCGGCGGGCCCGTTGAGCAAGGTCTGCGGCAGCAAGTTGGGGGGCACGTTCATCTGGGCGCCGGCGGCCCCCGGAGGCAGGCCGGACACCAGCCCCCCGTGCGCCCCGCGGCGGGAGGAGGAAGAGGAGGAGGAGGAGTTGGGGCTCTGCCGGTTCAGCTCCGGTGGCCCGTCCTCAGGCGGCTTGGGGAAGCCGTTGGGCCCCCCCAGCCCATTGGGCAGGCGGGTGCCATGGCTGCTGCCCAGGCTGCCCGGCGGCGGCGGGTACTCGAAGCGGCTGCGCTGCTCCGCCGCGGCGGCGCTGAGCCCGTAGCGGTCCAGGCTGGACTGGGTCAGTCCCGCCGACGCTGCCTTGGAGGAGGCGTCCACATGGTTGAGCTGCTGCTGGGCCGCCGCCGCCGCCGCCGCTTCTTTGGCAGAGAGAGGCACTGCCTTGACGCCGACCGGCGGCGGGGGGCCCGGGGAGCGGCCGTCCTGGAAGCAGCCGTGCGCCCGCTTCAGTTGCCGGGCCGTCTCGATCACAAACTCGATGCGGTCAGCGCCCTCGTAGTTGACGCAGCCCCGGCAGACGGGCTCCGTGAAGTCCCAGATCATGGCCCAGGGCATGCGGGGCAGGTCGCACAGGTAGCATGACTGTCTCCGGGACGACGACACCTGCGCGGCGGACATGGTGCTGCTGGCCGGGGAGCTGCTGTCGCTGCCGCCGGGGTCGGGGCTGGCTCAGTCTTCCCCCCCGGGCTGCAGGGGGGGTGGCTCTCCGTACCTGATCCTGTTGCCCCTTTCAGCAGGGGGATCGTCTGCTTTCGGCTCGCTCCTTGCTGCCGGAGAGAGCTTCTTCTACCTGGTCCTGCCGCTGCTGCCCCGGTGGGGTGGGAACCGCTTCTACTGCTCCTCCGGGGGGCTGGGTGGGGGTCGCCTTCTAGCCGCTTCTGTTTCCCTGCGCTCTCTAGCTCTCCGCTGCTGCTGCTCCTCCTCCGGGAGGAGGCGGAGGTGCACGGAGGAAGATGGGGGGGTCACCTTCCACCCGCCGCGGCTGCCTCGCGAGCTCGCACTTCGGTACGTGCCGATCCACCGCCGCGAGCGAAAGAGGGACACCCGCACGGAGCTGTCCGGTCCCGGCTGCGGCTTCCCCGAGCGCCGGCGGAGCGGGAGCGGCCCAGGGGCAGCGGCGGCAGCAGCGTGGCGAGCGGCGCCGCCTGCTCCTCACTCACATCGTCGCCGCTGCTCGCAGTCCGAGCGCGGGGTGCTGCGCGCCGCCGCGTGTGCCTGCGCGCCCCCTCCTCCGCGCCGCGCTCCCCCCCGTGCCGTGCCGCGCCGCCCCTCCCCTCCTCCACGCCGCGCTCCCGGCTCGGCTCGGTTGCACCCGGGCGGGGTCTCGCGTCACCGTCGAGCGCCCGCCCCAAACTCCCTTCCCCCCGGCTGGCGGCGCCGAGCCCACTTGTTGCGCGGGGCGCGCATGCCCGGCGCCCTGCCCGCGCCCTCCCCTGCGCGGCCGGCAGCTGGAGCGCGGCGGGGCACGGCGGGGCGCTCGGGCAGCCCGCGCTGCCGGCTATGTTTGGAAACTTGAACGCCAGATCGCGCCCTCGCCCTCCTCCTCCTCCTCCTCCCCCCCCATCCCGCGCCGCAGCTCCTCCGCCGCGAATACGCGGCCAGGAAGCGCATACACAATGACGGGGGGCGGCGGCGGTGTGTGGTTTTTTTGGTTTCGTTGGGTTTCGGTTTTTTGGTTTGGGTTGTTGGGGTTTTATTTTGGGGTTTGTTTTTTTTTTTAATCCTGGCTGGGCTTTTCTAAGTTCAAATGGCTCGTTTTCGGGAGTGTGTTAAACCCCCTCGGCTCGCCCCGCTTTGCGCCTCCGTGACGACTGCGCGGCGTCCTGCCACCGAGGCTTGTCGGTGGGATTCCCGTGCGCTCCGGCTGCTGAAGCAAACCGGGGGGGGGGGAGGGGGAGAGGGGGGGAGGGATCCCGCCTTAATATCCGATTTCGTGTTTCTCTTTCAGTGATCCCGGTGACAGAATGACACAGTTTCTGTAAGCCCGTGACTACATCAGAAGCTCTTCCACTTTTGATTTGTTTAAATCGGCCATGTTTGCCGAGCGTTTAAGGTTGGGCTGGGAAAGGCAGCGCTGTGCGTTTGCTCAAGTGTGTAGGAGAGGCCAGGCAGGTGAGTAATCGCTGTGATCTCATCTCGCTAATGCAAAGGGACATAGGATTTCCCCGGCGCTGTGAGAACACACGGCTTTTTTTTCCCTCCCCCCCCCCCTTTAAATAGCTTGCTAACATTTGCATAACACTGCTAACAGGCAAATTAACTCCAAACAAATTCGGCTGATGCAAATAAGCCGAGAACTCATTTCACTGGGAGGAAAACAAAATAAAACCAAGCACCACCCGAAGCCTCCCTTCTCCCCAACGCGATCCCCAAAGTTGCCGCTCCCCGCCCCGGGAGGGGCTCTGCACAGCTCGCTTTTGCTCTCCCTGCAGTCGGTGGCTGGTTTTTGCCAACGCCGACATCGCTACTCCGCGTCCAACAGAATAATAAACTCTCCGTGCGGGGACGCGGCTCGGCAGGGACGCGGCTCGGCAGGGACGCTGCGCTGAGCCGCGCTGCCGGCGGGGGCCGGCACGGTGGCACTGGCGCAACTCCCGGCTCACGGGTGCCCGCCGAGGCAGCGCGCAGGGTGGGGGGGGGGGGGAATGGAACGCTCGCACGCTGCGGAGCCTCTCCCAGCCAGGTCGTATTGGATAGGTTTCTTTCTTTCGGTACCTCTTCCTGGTTTCTTTGTTGCTAGAAACGCCGAAAAAAAACCCTCCCCCGTCCATTACAGGTTTCCCTCCGCGCTTTAAAGGGACGTGGGGTTTCTATGGCGTGGTGCCACGACTCCCTTACATGCGTACCGCACGCACGCCCAGCAGCGATGGGGCTCCGGACAGAAGAGATACCTTGTATTGGGGGTTAGCAACGCTTCAAAACTCACACGACATAAAGCTGCGGCTTTAAAGAATTCGTTTCATATCGCCAATGCGTCTCATTTCCATTTTTAGTTGTCCAAAACATTTTATCTGTGTCTGGTTATCATCTACAAAGCTGGCAAAGGAATTTGATGTGTGTGTGAGCGGAATGATTTTACAGGGAAGGCTTAATGAAATGCACACGCTGAAGTCACAGAAATGGTAGGAGCGGATAAAATACAGGAAGAAAATCAATTCTGACAAAGTGACTCTTTCAGGGGGAGCTTGCCGAAGCAGGGAGTAGGGAGAGAAAAGTCTTTGAATGGTGTGACTCTCCTATATGCAAATTGGATGAAGAAGATGCGCTGAAGGAGAGCGGGTTTCACACGTAGAAATTTCACACCTAAACTGTGGACATGATAGAGGCTTCATAAAAAGAAGCTTCCAGTAAGGCAGATGAAAGCTGGCCAAGGTAAAAATCTTTGCTTCCAGCCACAGCGATTTAGTGATGGCTGCAGGATTTCTACGTTAATATGACTTTACTTGACCAAACAAGCATGTGTTCGCTCTGATTCATACTGGAAGGTCAACTCCTTTCCTATCCTTTTACTGCCCCGTGTTGATCTTCATATGAGAAGCAGAACTGGGCTGTGGGAAAAGGTCAGCCCCTGCTTAAAAAACTCAGGTCAAGAGAGCTGAAGCTTTTCCCTTCATCTCGAGTGTCTGGGAATGCAGAACTGCAGCATATCCCGACTGTATTTCAGTCCCCGGGTTATACAAACCCAACACATGACAAGGCACTCTGTGTGCTTGAACCGCCCCTCACCCTGGCTCCTTGCTCCACTGAATCCTCCTGCAAGAAAGCCCTTTTTTGGTAACGCTCACCTCACAGGAACAGACTTCTTGGCTCACAAGAGCGGTCTTTATAGTGGGTGTAAATAATAATCACCTTAGATACAATCTAGCTTCAGAACACCATTTACAGGTGCTGTCAACTCCCTTTATAGTTTGTGAATAGAAAAAGAGTAGAGATTAGCATCTGTGACCCGACCAAACTGCCTTACTTTTACTTGGAGGATACACAGTCGCGGAAGTCTATTTGTTTTTCCGTAATGATTAAACTTTGATTTAAACTTTGGTCATGGGCACGTAGTGTACCATTACGCAAGCAGCACTTAAGGATGAAGTGTCAGCATAGCAACAATATGGCCAGCAGCAGCAGGGATCTCTGCAAAGCTGATTGATGAAGAGAACTGCAATGTAAATGCAAATAAATGCCACGCCGTGGCACCTTCACAGGGAACGACTTGTCACTATCAATCTAATCTGGTAGGGCAAAATAGATTGAACTGTGGCAATGTAATAAAGCTCCAATCTATGACAGCGCCGTCCCTGCGAGGGTAGTAACGTGCTTTGCTGCTCACCTTCCTCTCCCTTGCCATGAGAATGGCGGGGCAGGAGCAATCCAGATCAGTCTTGCTGGATTTATACTAAACACGTCTGGTGTTTATTTAACTCTGAAATAATCCAGGAATTAAAATTATGTTTGGAGGAGGAAAAGAGGAAGCCCAAACAATGAAGCCATTCAGGTGCCTGATCTGGCTAACTGAAGGGAAAAAAAGCGAGCAAACAAAATAAACCAGTGTAAGAACACCCCCCCCCTCTAGACAGTAGCTTGTTTGATAAGAGGGAGGGGAGCGCAGGGATGGACGGAGCTGTGGCCGTGAACAATTGCTACCCAGCTACTGCTTTCTGAGCAGGACCACGAGTCAGCACTTTGGATGCAGCATTAGGGATTCTGCAGAGATTGCCCCAAGTTTACGACCTGCCAGTACTCCCAAGGAATATAATTTTCACTATCAGAAGTGAAATCTACTAATTCCTTCCTTTCAGGGCTAGGATAAATACTGCCATCCAATAATCCCGTTCCCCCCTGTTGCCCTCTTCATTTGGAAGTGCACACACATACATACATACGTTTGTATAACATTAAAACAGCAGGTGAAGCTTTGATTTAAACGAAGGAATCAACAGGAACATACAAAACATGGTGTGCAGGAGCCAGCCAGCACCTTTCTTCATGCCACCAGCAGGTAGGGGAAGCAGTGGGGAGCGATGCACCGTGAGGGGTGAAGCGACAAACCCCAGGTGCCTGGCTACATGTACCCAGGTCTGCCAGTCTCTGCTCCATGCCACCCCCGAGCAAAGGCTCCCAAAATATGGGGATTACTGTTGATATGGATGCGAGAGGAGCGCTGTTGATTATCGACCAGCAGTCCAGTGTTAATTATGCAGAATATAGGACAGGCCTAAAGTTTGCAAGCAATAATAATTGTGAGCCTATGATCTAGACAGCTTGGGAATGAACAGTTTGGCTGTAAAGGGTCGAAGCCTGGGAATGCATTTAACTCTTTCCTGCTTGCTGTACGAAGTTTTGGCACTGATCAGTGCAGCAGTCACAGCAGCTGGTTCTTCCACAAGGGCTCACCTACATAAATAGTTCTTTCCTCAGTGGTCAAAGCAGCAGCTACAGCTGGAAAAAACCACAAGAACCAGAAGGGAAGCCCAGTCCCGAGAGTGTGATTTACATGGATTTACCTCAGTATGGCAGATAAAATCCGTCACAATCAAATTACCAGCTTCAAAACAATGCAGAGATGAGCAGTGAACAGAGCACTCGGTGGTAAAGGGAGTGTGTTCAGCAAATCAAAACACAAACACTTCAGGAAGGAGTTGCAGAATTTTGTCAAATTAAAAGTTAAACAACATTGTCTTCTACTAGGAGCTGCCAGGAAGTGTCAAAACACCTAGTTACAAAGAATGGGAGTGTAATTACGTGTTTCTGTTTATCGTTTCAGTTCTCATCTCACTATGATGCTGGTTTTTCCTACCATTCTTCAGGTAGCAAGCCTTGCTGACATACAAAGCCTATCGCTTTCCCACCTAGGAACTCTTCCCTCTTTCCTTTTTTCCATTTTTTCCCCTTTCTGTCCTTGCTCTGCAGTGCAGACACATTTCTTAACGGACGTTGTCTGGCCCTTCCTCCGCTTTTACCGGTCCTATTCCACGCTGCTGCTGGAGCGCAGAGCCCGGGGCCGGGCCTGGCTGCCGCCGCCCTGCGTGTCCAGCCGCAGCAGCTCTGCGGACAGCCCCCCCCCTCCCCAACTCCGCTCCCCCGAGCTCTCTCTTCTGTCCCGGAAAACGCGTAGGGCTCCTCTTTGAGACCCGCCCCGAATCGATTTCCCTACAGCTGTCTCGATGGCTTTTAAACCCCGCCGGCGAGCCCAGATTTCCGCCCGTTCACCACTGCCAAATCTTAGGGTGCAGAACGAGCCACCTCTCCTTCCTTCTGCTCGCTCCGCACAGGGACTAGCGACTGGGCATCGTGCTTTAGGCTGGGTTACGCAGCTGAGGCAGGGGCCTCCCTTCTTGGTATTTTTTTCCTTTATCCCCGGACTGTTTTCATCTTACATCCTGTGGACGTAGTAAACAATCAACAGTAATGAATCGACTGACTCGGTACATTTTTTAAGGCTCTTCCCGCTGAGAGCCACTTGCACTTTCGTGACAGTTAAGAATCTGCCAAACATTAGCTTAGTTACCAGCAAGACCGGCTCCCCCCACCCCCTCCCTTCACCCCATACACAGATTGTTTATCAAAACGTGCTGCCAAGAAAAATATCCCTGCTTTTGGCCTCCACCAGTGATTAATAACACTTGAGAACTGAACAAAACTTCACTGTGTTTTTCCAAAAAATGGGGGAGGTGGGAAGGAGGGGAGGAGGGATGAAGAAAGAAAGACAGAGAGGAAGGGAAAGGAAAAGAAACTGCACTATCTTAAGTTGTTTCACATGGCATAACCTCCTTTTCCTCTGTAACTAGGCCATCTGAAAAGACCTAAACCACTTTCCCCCCCCCCTCCAAGACTACGTAATAAATGCTGATGAACATTGTTATTGAAAGAAGGATGTTATGGACACAGGACAAGGGTGAGAACCAGCAGAAGAGGGGGGGATATATATCAAGATAAGCTATGGGGGGGAAATGGAGAGGGGGGGAAAAGAAAAAAAAGATCCTTTACTTTCTTTTCAAAGACTGTTGGTAACATTCCTAAGGGAGACTAAGTGCCAAAATTAACTGTCTCGGTGTATTACTTTTAGACACTACTGCCTGGGTGAATTAAGTCAAGTCTTCAAGCAGCAGCCAAAGATAGCTGCAAGCTGAAAAAAAGAGGCACTACATTTCCTTGTTTTGTGGTGAAACTCACAAATTTGTGGAGATTGTCTTTGCTCCAGGGTGGTTTGGGTTTGTTGGGGGTTTTTTTTCCATCTCTTTTGCCTTCTGGGTTATTTTTACTATTTTATATTTGGCATTATAAATGTGTTTTATAATGGGAAGGCAAGGTAAGAAGCAAGAAATTGTTAAGAAAAAACCCCCAGAAAAGTAAATAATGTGAGTGCATCTATGTATAGTGTCTTTATATGGACACCTATATGTGAGAATCTCCATATATATGGAAGTATTGTAATGTATTTTTCATTACTTTGTACTCCAAAAGACATTATTTAGTAAAAGATAATAAACAGCTCTCCAACAGTGGGATATAGACTAGTGAAAACAGTTTACTGAAATTAATGATGCTGGATTGAACCAAACCTTCCCTTTGGAATTAGTGCCAGACATAGTTTTCCTGAACCCTGTCCAACTGCCTGAGCGACAGACAATTTTCATTCTATTTGTGCTAAAGGCTTATGACTAGTGCTGGAAAATGAAGCCCTTGCCCTTGATCTCAGTGCAGATTAACACACACACACAAAAAAAAACCCAAAAAAAAAAAGCAGCAAAGTAGAACTGTGCCAATTTGTTTCCTCTGCCAATAGAAGCCCTTGTGCTTTGGGTAATGCAAAACAATAAAAAGTTCACATGAAAACTCTCCATTGAAAGGAAACCCACCAAGATCCATGTATCCCTGCTGCATTCATCAGCCAGTTTCCTGAGATGCTCACAATGACAGCAAAATGCAAAGGGTAAGGGCAGAAAATATTTACCAGGCAGCAATACTGTCTTCTTTTTTCTATTCCATGTCTCCCTGCTATGCATTTGATGATGAGTGCTAAAAAAAAAATACATGTTCCACTGTAAATAACCACAGCCTCCCTTCTGCTAACCCTGCTCTCCCCACGCTCAGGTACCGCAGGCAGGTTTGGGGCTGTGCAGCCCCTGTTGTGGAGCCCACTGTTGTTTCTGAAGGGTGAAATAGACCTTTCACACACACATTTCCACACGCACATCCCCCAGTTACAAACAGTGGCTATACTGTACTGCTGTCAGGCAGCTAATCTCGGATTGCTTTTTTCCTGGCTTATTACTAAAAGCAGAATCCCAAGCAGAAGGCGTTTGCTTTCATTGTACAGCCTGCACTTGTGACATGGTACATGTGGAAAATTTTGAGTGCACTGCAGTGAATGGTCTGGGGGTTAGTTTTTAGCTTCCGCTAAGTACCTGGCAGGCTGCCACGGCTGAAGGATTCTGGGAACTGAAAGGCTCCCAAGTACAAACTGCCAGCATTAAGCAGTCCTGACAGCTCTGCTCCTTCCACACTTGGCAGCAGTTCAAAGTGCTCTTTCATTTGAAAGGCTGGAAGGCTGCCATGTGCAATGCAGATTTGCTGTGCCTGCTCTCATAAGGAACTGATAAATGCCGTTGCTGTTGCCATGGGGACAGGAGGCTATCAGAATGGCCTTGTGATCTGCAGCCTCTCAGCTCTGCAGGGTTTTTTTTCTTTTTTTTTCTTTTTTTTTTTTTTCCCTGAGATGGTGAAATAAATGTTCTAGAGAAGGTTAACTCTTGAAGGACAGGAAGCACTGGTTTGAAAGGACAGGGTGAGCCTCTGTTCATAGCTCCTCCAAAGTGCTGGGAACAAGATTAACACATACCTGCCAACTGTCCCTCTTTGGGAAGGACTGGCCCCAGGGGTTGGTTTTTTTTTTTAAGGCCAGGAGGGAGGAAGGGAGGGAGAGAGGGAGGAGGAAAGACCTCCTTCTTCCCAGTCAGTCCCTTCAGATTTCTCTTCCAGTTCAGGATCTCCCAACATAATTAAAAGGCCATCCCCTTTCTTCCTCTCACTGTCCCCACACAGAGTTTCCAGACGCTGGTGGAAATGAATTCATTTACCACTGGATCTTGTGAGGGCGATGCCTTTAGCTCTCATGAACATCACTGGACAGTTAGCAGGATTACACCCATTATGTGGACTCCGTGTGTGGTTTATGTGAGTTAAAAGAACGGTGTGATACAGAACTGCATGTTTAAGAGAGATCTGAGTAACCAGGCAAGTCCTGAGAGTGAATCTCAGCTCATCCTAGTTCCCAAAGATGAAAATAAACACACCCTTGAGCTATGCACAGTTAGAGAGTGTATATAAATGAGTGTGCACATAAATGAGTGTGCAAATCTACTTCTGGAAAACTGCAGAGAAAAATAGAGATGGCAAATATTTTAGCCAGAATTTATACTCTTTTTTCCTATGCCTTCTTTTTCTTTTTTTTTTACACATTATTTCTTCCCATCTCTGCTACAGCAATAAATTAGAATTCCCTAAAGACATTTTGCTGCAGTTCAGTAAACTGGATTCTGTTTAACCAAGGCAAAGTCTAAGCATGACATCATAGCAGGAAACAATGGAGTGCATCACTCCTCTCCCTGAGCACGCAGCAAACTTCAGGGCAGCATTTAAAAGGATCAATATGGGCATGTATCTGTGTTCACAGAACACATCAAACGCAATAAGCACTCAGATAGCAGCACAAAACAGGAAAGATAAAGAAGGGGAGGGGGAAAGGGGGGGGGATTTTGTTTATGTGCTGGAATGTTAGCAGTTTGAGGGCTTTGTTTAAAAAGGAAAAAAAAAATCAAGCACCTCCCACATGAACAAATCCCCCCTTCCTGCTCTAAACATGGATCCCTCTGTGAGCATGGATCCCCCTCTAAACATGGATCCCTCTCTGAGCATGGATCCCTCTCTAAGCATTTGTCCCCCTCTCTAAACATGGATCCCTCCCTAAGCATGGATCCCACCCTGCATTCCAGGATCATATACTTGTATCTTTCCCCCGTGTGAATGGTCTATTATGAAATTGCACCTTACAACTGAACAAACAGAATTTCAACTAAAATTTGAGAGTCTGTTGGACCCAGTGATCTCTTGAGGTCCCTTCCAACCCCCTACAATTCTGTGATGAACCACTCGATAGGTAACCTGTAGCTTTTCAACACAAACACCATCACTCTTACCTCTCTGAGTCTCACTTCACTTCCACTTATTTTTTTTTACTGTTTTCATTGTTTAAAACCTTTTTTGGTTGTGAATGTGTTAAGGTTTGAATGAAGAAAGAAGGGTTTAGAAAGAACACAGAAATGCACATTGTATACACGTGTGTACACACACAAACACCCCCCACACCCCCCACTTTACCTTTTCTAAATTCTCTTTTAGTTTCTGTTTTCAAACAAATGAAGGCATCTGTGATTCTGAGTTTGGATCCTAACAACAAATCCTGCTGGTTAAAACAATCTGCATATGCAAATCTAGAGAAAAGCAACTTGTACACACAATTGCAAAGCAATTGCAAACAAGGCTGGGTTTCACAAGCCTTTGCACCAACCACACTGAGTAAGGCCAAAGGAAATATTTCTTCCTGGCTGCTTGGGATTCTTTAGATTTTAATTTTTTTTTAAATAAATAAATGTGAAGTTAACTGTAATTCTACTGTAATTTCTTTACCTGATTCTCTCTGGGTTCTTGCCTACGGTTGTCATGGTAATTTGATAATTCTGGCTTGCTCTCTACACATTCTGTTTGTCTCACTGGATTTCCTGATTATTCAGAAAACTCTTTTTAAAAACCCTCTTGTCTCTCCCCCTCTGCCCCAGTTCTGGGCTCAATCCTCCTTATTTTTTTCATTCCTTTAGCACAGAGGAATGTGTATTATTTTTGCTACAAATCCACTAAGGTGAAATTGTTTGCTCCACTTACCTGAAAATGGAGATAATGAGATAAGCATACATACTACAGCACTTCTTATATTATCTTTCATAGCCTATGACAGGGGATAGAGAGGAAATGTGGAAAGATAACTGCATATAGATTTCTTGTGAAGTACTTGGACCTTAATCCTATAGATATTATTTAGGGTTTAACTGCTGCATTGCTGACAGCACAAACATGTATTTAACTGTTGCCTTTTCAAACATGACAGGCACATTTGTACCTGGAGTGAGGAAGTTAGAATATATATTCCCTCTCTATGACAGGGCAGAAGCAATATTTTTATTTAGAGGTTCAGGTGACAGTTTATGCCAGAAGAAACAAATTGCTTTGAATGCATAAGTGAAGCTCAAAGAAAATGCACACTGCTAAGTAATATGTAGCTCAGGTGGGTAGTAGACATGATAGGTATGTATGAAGATACCTAAACTTGCTTTTTTAGGGGGGGGGAGGGAGGGGGCAGTTGTTCTCCTCCCCAGACACTACATGATTTTTGTGATACCTCTGATTATTTAAAGAATGTGTTTGAATAGTCCATCTAGTTATTTCCTTTGTCTAGCTTTCATACATTTAGCCTCTATGCTCTTCAGTACTATTTAGCCTCTGTGCTCATACAGCTACACCCTGGCATCATTAGGATCTCAAAGACAAATCTCAAGGCAAATAATTCACCACCATTAAGAGTCATAACTGAAACTACAGTTCAATTTATTACAATTTATACCAAACAATTTCCACTATACACTATCTTCCCCAAACTATCTGTATCAATGGAACCTGTAATCCCACTGGATTAAAAGGATCCATCTCAGTTAAATGTGCCAGTGTCAATGGAATCTACAAATCCTGCTGTCTGCCCTATATTGCTTTCTTCTACTTTCTCTTTCTTGTACAGGAAAGCACATTTAGGATTTCTTGCTAAGTCCTTTTGATGGCATCATGCTGTGGAATCTGCTAAACTCAGTGAGCATTCCCTCTGCCCCAACCTATTGCCATATTCTAGGACATCTGTGACATCATCTGACAGTCTGTGACATCACCCTGTGAACTGCAAGACCAGAACAGGTTGCTGTTCCATAGTCACCATGAATTTAAAAGCTGTCACAGGTAGCATGTGGCCATGGGACTGCAATGTTCACACTTGATTTGAGTTGTGAAAATGCTGCTAAAAGAACTCTTTGTGCATAGAATCATAGAATCATAGAATGGCAAGGGTTGGAAGGGACCCCAAGGATCATAGAGCTCCAATCCCCCTGCCACAGGCAGGGACACCAACCTCAGGCCTGCAGCTACACAAGGTTGCCCAGGGCCCCATCCAACCTGGCCTTGAACACTGCCAGGGATGGGGCATCCACCCCCTCTCTGGGCAGCCTGTTCCAGCCCCTCACCACTCTCTCTGTAAAAAACTTCCCCCTAATATCCAATCTAAACCTTCCCTCCTTCAGCTTTAATCCATCCCCCTTGTCCTGCCATTGTCTGTCCTTTTAAAAAGTTGAATCCCCTCCTGTAAATCTGGAAATTTTTCAACTGTAAAAATAATATTTTCTTCTTATTTTGATTTTCAAATTTCCATTTTCAGTAAAATAAAAGTGACAAATATCCAATTCCTAGGCATTGTAATAAATCAGCAGTGAACACATTTTTCTCTTACATGCTAAAAATCCCCTATCTCCCACCACTACTCAACAGAAGGAAAGGTTTCAGTAAATCACACATAGGACAACTAGTGTTAAAATGTCCTTAAATAATTTTAAACTCTTATTTTGCTCATGTATTTCTACAGTGCAGAAGTTCAATAGACCATACTCTTCCTACCCAGCAGAAAAATGATAGAACAGGGGAACATTCTATTGTACATTCTGCTAACACCTAATTATTTTTATAAAATATATCCAGTGGCATTTATTATTTGATCCTCAATATTTAGAAATAAATTAGAGTCTTGAAAGGATCCTACATGTGGATGCTTTTTCTTTCCTTAGCATGCTGTTTGTTTGCATACCTGCTAATTGCTAAAATGTAATAATCTGTAGTGATCTTACTTTTGTTAGTATAAAGAAACAAAGTCTTGCTGCCCAAATTCCCAAGGTTTTGCCATGCAAATATAATAGGCTCAACTATTTCTTTTAAAAGTCAGTGTGCTCTAGTCTATTTCTATTTTTTTTTTATTATTATTACTGTTATCTTTAGTTCTGTGAAGCCTTGGAACATTTCCCAGTCTGGATCTATAGAAATGTTTCCCGGGATAATGTATAAAGAGCCTGTGTTCTGCTTCACTCTGTGCTGGCAAGTGCTTGTGTGCTTTTGGTGAGCAAGGTCTTTGAAGACCAAACCCATGCATGGAGTCCAGTCAGGCTGAAAAATGTACCAGTTGAGACATTTTTCCAATCCAAAAATCTCTTTTAAACAAAGGTGTGGTTTAGCAGGGCTGGCTGCTTCTGACCTCTTGCAGCCTCTTATTATTGCAGCTGCTATGATGTAAGGCTGAGTATGGTGGAGCTAAAGGAGCTGAGGCTCAGGGAGAAATGCTGAGAACAGCTGTTTTACTGTAAACATGAACAAGGCTTTGACTTCATTTGCAAGCTGGGAGCATTCACAGTTTCTGCACAAATAATACTTTGGGAATTTGATCTAGATGTTTCACAGCACAAAGAAGAGAGAAAAAAAAAATCCCTTCTGTATGTTCCTGCAGCTTTGAATGAAGCAAATTCTCTCTGCACAGAGATGCATCTCATTAAAATCAGTTTTTCACATTAATACACATCTTCATACAGACACACACACACACAGGAAAAGCAGCAGCAATATTTATCTGCTTTAGCTGTTTCTAAAGCTCCTATCACGATGGTATCTAAGTGCCAATTAGATCCCAAAAATATTCAGTTGTAGCAGACACTGATGTCTGCTGATTATTGCAGAGCTACAAACAGAATCCTATCCAAGAGGGTAGAGAGGGATTTGAATGCTTTCCCCTTAGCTCAGTGCTGCAATTCATGGATGTTAGGAAACAAATTTCAGACCTCATTTCCTTCATTATGTTCTCAAGGTTGCTTTCTTCTGAAGCAAATGAAAAATCTCAGGCAAAGTGACCTTTGCAGCGAGTGGGGACATGCACTGACATCACAGACATCTGCAGAGGCACGCACAGACCTGGGGCCACATCCTCCACACACTGCAAGCTGGGGGGTTGCCACATTATCACTGCCATGGGGACTGCAAGGCAGCTCAGCCAGCTCCCTGCACAAGCACAGAGATCATAGAATCATAAGCATGTAGGACTTGGTATTTGAAAAGTACAAGGCTCAGAAGAGAGTGAATTCTAGGTGTGAACATTAAGAGACTTCAGAAATAGATGGGGGGGGGGCACCTACATGCAGCCTGACAATGTGAAATGACCCAATGGAATTTCACTAAATTGGGAATTAGAACAATATGACTGGCAGTGGGGCTTTGTTCAGAGACCTAAGGTCTTAGAATCATAGAATGGCAAGGGTTGGGAGGGACCCCAAGTGTCAGAGAGCTCCAACCCCCCTGCCACAGGCAGGGACACCAACCTCAGGCCTGCAGCTACACAAGGTTGCCCAGGGCCCCATCCAACCTGGCCTTGAACACTGCCAGGGATGGGGAATCCACCCCCTCTCTGGGCAGCCTGTTCCAGCCCCTCACCACTCTCTCTGTAAAAAACTTCCCCCTAATATCCAATCTAAACCTTCCCTCCTTCAGCTTTAATCCATCCCCCTTGTCCTGCCATTATCTGCCCTTTTAAAAAGTTGAATCCCCTCCTGTTTCTCTGCTCCCTTCAGGGACTGGCAGGCTGCAATGAGGTCCCCCCGCAGCCTTCTCTTCTCCAGGCTGAACAAGAGAAGGCAAAGCCTCAGCCCGTCTGCAGCCACTGCAGGGACTGCAGTCCTTGTGAAAGAAGTGGCATAACCCAGCCTGTTTCTCATGGATCCCCAGTTACCAGACGAGTTGCTTCAATCCAGTGGTAGCCAATGCAAAATACAGTAGCTCTGCTGGTGTTCCAGTTTACACTAGGGACCATGCTGGCAGGGAGACAACCCCAGGATGATGCAAGGATGGCTTAAAGCTGCATTTTCACCACCCTCCTTGAGGCCTGCCAAGAACTGCTTGGCCAAAGCTTTGGGGTCTGGGCAACAGTCCCTACTTACAGACTCCTTCCAGAAACTCCCCATATTAAATATAAAGCTATATAAATCCTGACTATCTTCCTCACTTGTTAGTATTATGGTTCACAGGCTAAGTAGCATGAACTCTGGTCAGTCCTTTGCTAAAAGACCAAGGCAAACTTGGTGTCCAGAAATGCTTGTTAAAATGCATGACTTTCAATGAAAACCTGGGAGTTGTGCCTGTGCTGTTGGATGTGGACCCCTCTGAATGAGAATTAAAGTTAACCAATTCAACATCTGACCTTTTGAATGGTCACAGCACATTTCCCACATACCTGGAAGTATCAAATTTAGCATCTGTCTAAAATGTAAAGCTAGTTAGCTATATTCCAGTCTTAAACTGGTTGTGTTTAGGCAGGATATGGGGAGAGTTTTGGTCTTTGTCCTGTTTTATGGTGTTAATTTATCATGTAGTTGAACTGCTTCTGTCTCCTTGCCCACAGTGGTTGTGTTTCCTCTGATCATGATGTGTTTCTGTGTTTTGGGGTGAAATAACATAAAACTCTGTCTACCTGGTACAGTGTTAAATATTGGGTGCTCTTGTATTCCTGTATATAGTGGAAAATAAAAATATCCTGAGTGCCATTTATTCCTGACCCCAGGCATGTTCAAATCTCCAATTAAAGTTTCACCATCCATGTGTGATAATTGAGGCTTTGAAATGCACCTGGAAACATCTCTCTCCTTCCTTTCCTTCCTTTCCTTCCTTTCCTTCCTTCCTTCTTTCCTTCCTTTCCTTCCTTTCCTTCCTTCTTCTTCCTCCTTCCTTCCTTTCCTTCCTTCCTTCTTTCCTTCCTTTCCTTCCTTTCCTTCTTCCTTCTTTCCTTCCTTTCCTTCCTTTCCTTCCTTCCTTCTTTCCTTCCTTTCCTTCCTTTCCTTCCTTTCCTTCTTTCCCTTCCTTCCTTCCTTCCTTCCTTCCTTCCTTCCTTCCTTCCTTCCTTTCCTTCCTTCCTTCCTTCCTTCCTTCCTTCCTTCCTTCCTTCCTTCCTTCCTTCCTTCCTTCCTTCCTTCCTTCCTTCCTTCCTTCCTTCCTTCCTTCCTTCCCTTCCTTCCTTCCTTCCTTCCTTCCTTCCTTCCTTCCTTCCTTCCTTCCTTCCTTCCTTCCTTCCTTCCTTCCTTCCTCCCTCCCTCCCTCCCTCCCTCCCTCCCTCCCTCCCTCCCTCCCTCCATCCTTCCTTCCTTCCTGCTTCCTTCCCTCCTTCCTTCCTTCCCACCTTCCTTCCCACCTTCCTTCATTCCACCTTCCTTTCCACCTTCCCTCCTTCCTTCCCTCCCTCTGACAGGATTTCAGAGCTCTGGAGTCATGTGTTGGAGTTGCCTTTCCCCTACTCATACTTTATATGGAACAACTGTTAAAAACCCCCACACAGTTGTCTGCTAGCTCTTGTAAACACAACAAGGCCCCATCCTGTCCTCTTCCACTGCCTGTGCCTGTGATTTCTTCTC